>CM030795.1:10518256-12011589 GCA_018127125.1 Rhododendron griersonianum
CAACTTGAGTCACTGCCAATGCAATGTGACGTCTTTCCTTTCTCAATCTCACTTCCTCATGAACACACAAGTTTGTTAGCTCATTCAAACTCCACTTTTCCTTCGTGGCATTACAGTGAATTTTGAATGGGCCAAACTGTGCTGGAAGTGAGTTGAGTATAGCCTGAATAAGGAAAGACTCATCCACTTGAATTCCCAAGGTTGCAAGCATTGCAGCTTTGTCATACATGTTCAAGATGTGCTCTTGAACTCCACGACTACCATCATACTTTATGGTGGTTAATTCAGCCATAATTGTACCTACAAGTGACTTATCAGCAGACTTAAAGCAATCTTCCCCAACCTTTAGGTATTCTAGTGCAGTGAAATAAGGAACTGTAACAGGAAACAAAATAGGACAATACTTAATAAAAGCTTTGAGAATTATAAACATTTATAATGATGAACTATTGACATCACCTAGGTCCTCCTTTGGGCGAAACCTAAGCATACCTATTGTTCACTCATTAATTAGGACATCTATAATGATGAACTATTGACATCACCTAGGTCCTCCTTTGGGCGAAACCTAAGCATACCTATTGTTCACTCATTATTTAGGTGCAACATAATCACCTAAGTAGGTCTAAATAATTTATACAGCTTATCAAGTTAGTCATGTTATCTTTGGATATCCAATCCTAACCCGCTAAGTTGCATAAATTACTCACCCTACCCAGTTCATAATTATTTAAATGTGACTCTCCTTTGGGCCTAGTCCCATTCTTATAATTATGACTGCAATCGAGAATATCATTGACTTAATTGTTACCCTTCTAACAAAACTTTAATGTAGTTTAATATTCATAAGTTTCACTAACCTAGGCCACTTTGGTGACTACCAAATTAGTAATTCCTATGAATATTAAACTAACCAATGATATACTCTATTCTTTTATTCGAGTTATGCCAATGCCATTCTTTTATTCAATCACTACTTCCAAAAATAATAATAATAATAATATACAACTAAGTAAATTTTTTTTTTTATGTGATTGATTATCCGTTCAATGACATTCAATATAACCATAACTCTCACATATACAGTAACAGAGTAATAGAAAAACTTTCCCAATTAAATGGTTCAAAATAATCATACATTATTGCAGAAAACATAATCTGGCAAAAATAGATTAATTTATTGTAAGCATGTAATCATGATCTTTATTTCTATTACTGACCACATAAAATAAAATCACGAATACATAAAAGATGCGTACATGTATGTGATTTTTCAATCCTATAATCATGATCAAAAAACGGTAATTTAATCGGCAAAGATCCAATAATTAAATTTAGCATAAATTGGTTTACCCAATCATCATGTAACTAGTAGCACTGACAGAATGTGAACTACAAATTTATGGGCTAAAACCGACATACTAGTCCATCTACCAATATTAACCCACGGTAGTAGGTTTTTTCCAAAAGTTACAGAAGCTAACATTTAGTTGTAAACTTGGAAAACTAGTATACTAATGCAAATTACCGATTTTTCTTGACCGAAACATTACCCGTTAATCAATAACGGCATAAATGGGACAAAAACTATTTGTTTTTCATCCAAACGAAATAGCGACCCAGATCTTCTATCAATTTAATAATGATCATTTACTGGGTTTAACGTAAATATCGAGATCAACTCAGCCATATGTTATAAACTGACTATGAAACATGCAATATGTAAACATAAATATAAGCCAGTAACGTCCAACGATTCGTGTCATTAATTAATCAATAAAATTAATTAACATGGCCGTACGTTCTACTTCATTAATTCCAAGATGTATTGATTCAGAAAACCATGCTCTGATACCAACTGTAAATCAATATCTGTATTAAAACTATTATGCGGAAAACAGATATAACAGGATCTTGAATTCAATACATCTCAAGAACAATAAATAGTGATAGGCGCGTGATATCTTGGATATGAGCGCCTAAGTAGGGCGAATTAGCGCATTAGAGGCGCGTTTTATTCTATTTACTACTTGATGCTGTGCTTTCCCGTGTTTTGTGTTTTTGATATTATTGTAGATAATAAGGCGGATTTAGCGCCAAGATTGGAATGAGTGGCCTCGAGGCCGGTTCGTACGTTGCCGGGATGCCAAAGCGCGAAGTTAAAATTGGTGTCAAAGTGAAGCCCGTGAACAACTTAATTCGAATGGAAGGTCATATGGAGTCAAGAGTTTACTAATTGATCCACGGGCACCACTGAGGCAAATGATTTGCAATTCCATTGACTAGGCCCAATATTTTATTAGTTGATGACAAAATGGTGGGCCATGAAAAAGGTTGAAGTGAGCTGGAACAAAAGGGCCATGAAAAAAGGGTTTCTCTCGGCCGTGAGAAGCATTTTTGAAAAGGCACGGACGGTATCGATACTAGAATTTAATGTATCGATACAATTAGGTGCAAAAGTGGCCCAAGCATTGAACAGTTAAATGGGTATCGATACTTACCTCACCCGTATCGATACCGAGATCCACAGCGGGACATTTTGGTTTCGTCGTTTATTCCTTTTCTATTTTATTTCCTTTTTATTCGGGGACTTGTTTAAATACCCCTCTAAACTCCGTTTTTAGGGTTCGCACTTTTATTAGCAGCTTTATTTTTTCCGTTCTTTCCGTTCCAGAGCTAATTTCTTTCAAGTTTTCAAGTTCTGTTCAGATCTTCACACTTCGGTAACTCGTTTCAGTTTTCGTTCTTAATTAAAGTTGTTTATTGGCATTCAATTAGTTGGTATTTCTTGTTTATTTCTCTTTTTCCAATAATCGAAGCATGATGCAAGTTAAAATCTCTTTTAATTTTCTTTCAATAATGAGTGAGTAGTCGTATAGGTAGGGTCGCGGGGTGATTAGCACGCCGTGATCAGTTCGGGAACTGCTCCTGCTTTTAAATAATGAAAAAGTAATTTTGGGATAATTAGAACATTCGTTAGACGAATCCGGGGCATCGCCGGAGCCCATGTGAACGGGAGGATGGGGGAACAAAACTCGTTCTTCGCTGCGCATGGGTATACGGCGACCATAAAGGTTCGCATCTTTCGGGGTATCTTTTCTAAACTAAAATTAAATGTTTTTAAGAACACCAAATGGAGCAGGCTACTCCGGACTGGTCGCGAGTGCTATGAACCCTTCGACCGTACCTCCTTTTAATTATCTGAATTTTTAATCAATTTCGTTGTTTAGTTTATCTCTAAATCAAACCGACAAGGGGTGGCTACCTAAGAGCTGTTTCAAATCTTACAACCCGAGTTTCCACAGCACACACTTCACCGTCCTTAGTGGATTCGACTCCGGTCTTACCGGATATTGTGCTATTTCGGTCTCCGCCCTACGCTTGGGGCAACCCATTATTTTAGGACTAGGAAATCGTCAAGCAAATAGCGTACCTTGGTTGGCCATCGTGATTAAAGAGAACAAACCCCTTAGATAGAAACACCTTAATTCTTGGCTCACCTTCTTCTCTCTGTCTCTACCTTTCTAGAATACCCCAGTACTTTAATTGATGGAAAAACCGTAGGAATAAGGGGTGGGTATTCTACCTTTTATAGAGGAGAGAAGAGGGCCTTAGAGATAATTATTAAAAGACACCTAGTCCATCAAGGTCTCTTTTATTATCAAGAGTTCTCCTTCATCTATCATTCTAATTAGTTATCGTAATGAACCATAATACTTCATTGGCTTATCTGATAGTAGAGTCCCACATGCACAAAACGTGGAGGCTAGTGGGCCACACTAATAGGAAAAACTAACACCATCAAGCACCAAAGTTGTTTGGGAAGGAAAAGTGTGTAGGATTCTTGTTTTAATCCTCACACACATAACATATATTTATATTCGAGAGAGGAGTTTACATTAAGTCAAATAGGCGATGTGGGACAAACCCCCACTCACCTAATACTACACACTCTAACACTCCCCCTCAAGCTGGAGAATAAATATCACAAAGTCCCAGCTTGTTACATAACAACTCTAACCGTGGTTTAAATAATGACTTAGTAAACAAATCAGCTAACTGAGCGCCTGTAGACACATACGGAGTAGCTATCACACCCTCGGTCAACTTCTCTCGCACTAAATGACAATCAACTTCAATATGCTTAGTCCTCTCATGAAACACCGGATTGGATGCAATATGAATAGCTGCTTGATTATCACAATACAAATTCATGGGCAACTTCACATTGAATCCTATCTCTTCGAGGAACGATCGCAACCATACAATCTCACACGTTGTATGTGCCATTGCTCTATACTCCGCTTCTGCACTAGACCGAGCAACCACTGTTTGCTTCTTACTCCTCCAATTAACGAGATTTCCACCTAAAAAGACACAATAACCCGTAGTGGATCTCCTATCAGACGGTCCTCCGGCCCAATCGGAATCGGTGAACGCCTCAACTCGTAAATGCCCATTAGCTCGATAAAACAGCCCACGCCCCGGATGTGACTTAAGATACTTCACAATCCGGAGAACTGCCTCCCAATGTGGAAGACGAGGAGCTGCCATGAACTGACTCACCATACTGACTGCAAATGAGATATCGGGACGTGTAATAGTAAGATAATTTAGTTTACCAACCAACCTACGATATTGATCAGGACTAGTAAGTAGCTCCCCCTGGTCAACACACAATTTGACATTGGGATCCATAGGAGTCTCAACAGGCCTCGTTCCCAACATTCCTGTTTCCTCAAGAATATCCAACACATATTTCCTTTGCGATAAACTGATACCTTCTTTGGATCGTGCTACCTCGATACCTAAGAAGTATCGTAGTTTGCCCAAATCCTTTGTTTGAAACTGCTGATGTAAGAAGGATTTGAGTTCATCGATACCTTGCTGGTCATCACCTGTAATAATAATGTCATCCACATAAACAATCAATAGTACTTTCCCGCGATCAGATGTGAGGGAGAACACAGAATGATCAGACTGACTGCGTCGCATACCAAACTTCATAATTGCATCACTAAACTTACCAAACCAAGCTCTAGGTGACTGCTTAAGACCATACAAGGCTTTACGAAGACGACAGACCTGATGACTCTCCCCCTGAGCAACAAACCCAGGTGGTTGCTCCATGTAGACTTCCTCTTGGAGATCCCCATGGAGAAAGGCATTTTTGACATCTAGCTGGAACAATGGCCAGCCAAGATTGGCAGCAAGAGAGATAAAGATCCGTACGGAACCCAATTTGGCAACGGGAGAAAAAGTCTCAGAATAATCCACACCATAGGTCTGAGTATATCCCTTTGCAACAAGGCGAGCTTTATAGCGCTCAACAGTACCGTCGGGAAGATATTTGACAGTGTATACCCACCGACAACCAACGGTGGTTTTACCAGCCGGAAGAGGAACCAGGTCCCAGGTACCATTGTGATGAAGAGCAGTCATTTCATCCTCCATAGCTGTCCGCCACTCAGACATAGATAAGGCCTCATGAACAGTGTTAGGAACAGAAATAGAAGAAACAATAGTGGTAAAAGCACGAAGGGACGGAGAGAGATGAGAATAAGAGACAAAACGATCAATAGGATGAGAAGTACTCGAAGAGGTAGAGAGACTATACTTTACCGGAGGGCGACGATTGTCACGGACAGGATATCGACGAGCATGGGGATCTGGCGCGGGGGGGGAGAAGACGGGGGGGGTGGAGACGGAGGTGCAGCCGGAGGTGGGCCTGCTGGGGGATGTGCCTGCTCAGTCTGAGGTGGGCCTGCTGGGGGTGTGGGAGGACCCGGCGGACGACGCACATATACCTGCAAGGGGTTGGGGGGAGGGGGGAGCCAGATGGAACAGCTATGGGAAACACAGTCTCAGATACAGGACTAGCAGGGTCGACGGACCCCGAATAAAATGGTAAGGACTCATTAAAAGTGACATCAACACACACAAAATGACGCCGTAAGGATGGGGAATAACACTTATATCCTTTTTGAGTCCGTGAGTAACCAAGAAAGATGCACTTAATCGACCGTGGGTCAAGTTTACTACGATCAGGATCAAGGTCATGAACGTAACAGGTGCACCCAAACACTCGAGGTGGTAATAAGTGGAGAGGCCGCCCAGGATACAAGACCTCGTGAGGTGTCTGACCACTAAGCACCGTAGAAGGCATGCGATTAATTAAATGACAAGCAGTTAGGACAGCATCACTCCAATAGGACTTAGGAACATGCATTTGAAATAACAGGGCACGCATTACTTCCGATATATGTCGAATCTTGCGTTCGGCAACCCCATTTTGCTGTGGGGTCCGTGCACAAGCTGACTGGTGAATAATACCTTGTTCATCAAAAAACTGAGAAAGAACACCATGAAAATATTCGCGTGCATTATCAGAACGAAAAATACGGATGCAAGTATCAAACTGAGTCTTTATTTCATTAAAAAATGATAGAAAAACAGACTTTAACTCAGATCTTTCCTTCATAAGATAAAGATATGTAATACGGGAAAAATCATCAACAAAAATGACATAATAATGAAATCCAAAGATACTGGGAACGTGGATAGGCCCCCAAATATCAGAGTGAACTAACTGAAATGGTCTAGACACACGACGCTCTACTCTGGGAGAAAAGGGTACACGGTGGTGTTTACTGAATTCACACACTTCACAAGGTAATTCTCGAAGGGAACGATAAGCTGGCACTAGGCGTTTTAAACTCTGAAGTGAAGGGTGACCAAGGCGGCAGTGTTGTTGATAAGGAGTTGCAGAGGTCCGAAGAGCAACAGACTGAGAAGGCACACCATCCAGTAGGTAGTACAAGCCACCACGCTCAACACCGCCACCAATCTTCCTCCCCGTTGCGAGATCCTGAAACAAACAACCATGAGGAAGAAATGTGACGGAACAATTTAAGGATTTCGTAAGTTTACTGATGGACAACAGATTAAAGGGTAAGCGAGGAACATGTAAGACAGACTGTAAAGTAAGGAGGGGAGTAATAGGAACAGAACCCAAACCAGACACAGGAGTGTTAGAACCATCGGCTAATCGAACATGGGAATGGGTACCAATAGACTGATAATTAGAAAAAATGGTAGAAATACCAGTCATATGATCTGTGGCGCCAGAATCAATGACCCAAGGGCTGTGAGAAGAGGAAGACGCAGCACAAGCAAGAGAAGGACCTGTCTGAGCCAGCGTAGCAGTGGAGGATGAACCTGTAAGGGAAGACTGAAGGGACATGAAACGCTGGTACTCTGCTGCTGGGATAGTCACCATAGGATCTGTAGGTGGGTTAGCAATCTGCCCAATATCCTCAAAGGTAGCCACCTGGTGAGCCTGAGAAGGAAAACCATGAAGATCATAACAAGTATCCACTGTGTGATTTGTGCCCTCACAATGTGTACAAAACCTAGAACCATTACCACGACCACGGCCACCACCTCCTGTCGAGCGGCCACGGCCAAACATACGACCCCCAGAATTAGTGAACCGCCCACCAAAGTCACCACGACCACCACGACCACCACGACCACTGAACCCAGAATCTCGGCCACGGCCACGAAATCCAGAAGCACGGCTACGACCATGGCCACTACTAACGGAGAACCCAGAACCCTCTGAACAACTAGAAGCCAAAGCTGAACGATCAGAAGATGGAACGGTAGGTGGGATAGGAGTTGAGGCAGTCGACTGACGAAGACGGCTGAATACCTCGCCAAGAGAAGGGAGGTCTGGAGACCCTAGAATCTGCTTACTCACCGGCCCATAAAGTGATGAAGCACCTGACAAGAACCGAGTAACCCGCATACGCTGAAGCTGGCGACGAATAATGTGAATATCAGTCGATAATGGCTCACACACATCCAGTTCATTACAAATGCGACTAAACTTCGCATAATAAGCCTCCAAAGATAAATCATCCTGAGAGACTGAAAAGAAGGACTGATGAAGATCATATATGCGATGGAGATTATTCACCCCAGAAAACAGCTCCTGAGCCTGGGTCCACACTTCCTTGGCTGTGTCACAAAACATCAATGTACTAGAAATCTGCTCCTCCATACTATTCCATAATTCTGTCCGAATACGAGCATCTACAGCCTGCCATGCTGCATATGTGGAAGAGGACACGGCAGGGGGATCATCAGTCAGATAGGAACGCTCTGACTCACCCAAATAATATACCTCAACAGCCTTAGCCCACAGTACATAATTCTTCCCATTTAATAGTGTAGAAGTAATTGGGCGCCGATCACGCGACCGAGAGGAGCTAGATGAACTACCAATAACAGTAGAAGTGGGTGTAGAACCAGAACCAGACTTATTAGCATCAGACATCGTACCAAATAACGAAGAGGCTACACCCAATAAAAACTACTAATAACTCAACAATTACCAATAACAACTTCCAATCACTGCGCAAAACATGCTTCCAACAACGGCTGAAAATAATAATAAACCCCAGACAGCATCAACTCAACTACTGATAATAAGAGAACATCAACCAATACCATCAATCCACTGAATATCATATGACAAAGCCAACAATAGAACTACAAGAAGCACCGCAAACAACTACTGATGGGATACTTGCAGTGCTACCAATAAAATAAACAACTACTGATCGAGGGAACGAACAAATCGTGCAAACCAGGATAATATTGTGAAATCACATAGCCCAGCAATCGGAAGGATCATTGATGACTGGGTAACGTCCGACGAGGGTCGCCGGAGGGCAGCAGTGGCCGTCGGAGCTTGGAGAAGGGTTGCCGGATGTCGTCGGAGGTCGTAGCGATCTGGAGAAGGATCGTCGGAGGCGAGTGATGGGTTGCGAGGGCTGGGTCAGTGAGGTTGGAGGGTTGCAAGGGACTCCAGGCCTGCGATCTGAAGGTTTTTTTTTTTTTTTAGGGCTGGGAAGGATTCGATTGGGCTGCGGTGATGGGTAGATAGGTTGGCGAGAGTGGGTCAAGTCGGCAAGACCATGGGTAGATGACGTGATGATGATGGGCGGATGAAGCTGCCCAATCCAATTTGTTTCTGGACAGAAGATGACGTGGATTGGGGTTGGGATTAGGGTTAGGTTAAGGGTGGCTCTGATACCATGTTGTTTGGGAAGGAAAAGTGTGTAGGATTCTTGTTTTAATCCTCACACACATAACATATATTTATATTCGAGAGAGGAGTTTACATTAAGTCAAATAGGCGATGTGGGACAAACCCCCACTCACCTAATACTACACACTCTAACACATAGTATCTTCTTGAGTGATAAACTCAAACTTATAACCTATACTACAGGAGCATGACAACACTAAGTAGTGATAGCTGTACCAATTCATCAAGTCTTTCTACAACCACCCACACAATGTCTATTAGGGGTCCCAATCGAAAAGTAGAAAGTGCATGTCCTACAAACTTATTACTGCTGTCCCTCTCCTGATTCGCGCTTTGCAGCTTCCTTGATCTCATCGCCACCTTCATCCTGCAATAGACAAGGTTAAAAAAAAAAAAAATGAATGTAATCATTGGCAGCAGTCACAAAAGTGTGAAAAAATGAATGTCATTTTCCCAACAGATTTAAAAGACATGTGCCTTCTGTGTTGGTGTTTAAGCCCAAGCAGCATTTGTAGGAGGTAAACACATGGTCGATGAAGTGTTAGTAGCAAACGAAGTAGAAAAATTCACATCTGGAAACAAAATAATCGACGAGGCCATATTACCAAAAATCGACTTTGAAAAAGCATTCTCGACTCTGTTGACTAGCTCTTCTTGTTGGATGATGATGCAGGATCATCCTTCATTTTTGAAATGGCGTTTGAAGAACATCTGAACGTGAGTGGTAGCCCAGTTGGTAAGGGAGCTCATACTCAGCTCATCAGGTGGTGGTTTCAAGCCTCGATTAGGAGTGATTTTTCAGTGCCGAGCGGGTATATCCTACGTGGTACCCGCTCGGCGCAACTGAGCCGTCCGGACGGCTCGGATCGGATTAAAACTCTCTCTCTTCTCTCACCCCAACACTTTCTCTTTCCTTTTTCTCTCTTCAAATCTGAGCCGTTTAAACACGCAATGGACGACTCGGATGCGTGAGCGGGTACCACCCGCTCGGCACTGAAATTTATTCCCTCAATTAGGGATTTCCAATTTAAACAAAAGAAAAAGAAGAGAAATGATTTTGCCACTCCCTTTTTTGTTAACGTCACTCCACTGCAAGTATATTTTTGGTGCAAAAATATACTTGCAGGGGAGTGACGTTAACAAAAAAGAGAGTAACAAAATTGGTGCAAAAATATACTTGCAAGGGAGTAACGTTAACAAAAAAGAGAGTGACAAAATCAACAGTCAAAATGAACTGACATTTAAAAAGTACGGAGTATAATAAAAGTCAAGCCAAGTCAACCCTTGACTTTAGCTGTACTATCCCGCTCGGCACTGAAAAATCTCTCCCCCGCGTTGACAGCTGTTGCATAAGAGAGCTCAAAAAATCTCTGCTTCAGAACCATTTCAAACGAATTGAGAAATATTAAATTTCACCCGTTACCAATTTTTAATTTTACTTATATTAGATTTACTTATATAAAAGAATCCTATATGATGTAATATCGTGTTCGTCTCGTCCATGGCACCGGGCCGGCTTGGGAAAATGATTTTATGAAGATGCGATTATATTCTTTTATTTTGGAGAAATTATTCTATGCTCTTTGATCATCAAGGGCATGTGGTGCACGCTCCATGTGTGTTACGATTGGTAATACTGTCACATTCATAACTTTTTTGTTAATAAATTAAGGGTCAAAGTTTTGTGATTGGTGTGGAGTATTGCTGGAAGAGCCGTCAATAACCTCTCGTTCTTTTTGGGGTTTGGTGTCAAATCAAGAAGAGCGTCAAATAGTCAAGGACATGGATTTCTTCGTGTTTTATTAACGAGTAAAATACTTCGGGTTTCACTTATCCTGTTGCTGGGATTCTGGGAAGGCCATGGATGGCCGAGTCCAAACTGATGACGATCCCATCAACTCTACATCAAAAAAATCCGCCCCGGTCCGAGACAAAATGGTCGATTATCGGGCCGTTGAGAAGTGGCTCGAGAGCCTATATGATTATATGAGGTTCGGGTTAGTCTCTGATATTCACCCTGTACGTAGTTCTTTTTTTTTCTTTTGTCCGTTCTGATGTTTTTCATCGCTATCTTACTCTGTACGTAGTTTTTTTTAATCCGCCTGTACGTAGTTCTTACAACACGGATTTAATACTAATACTATATTTTAAGCGGAATGCCCATCATCCTAGTTGTCCATGACCAATTTCGGACAAAACAATGCAACCAAATATAAAAAGGGTATACTCGGTCCGCGAATTTTCCGCATATACGTTATGTGAGGAAGAGTTGATGTACGCAGCTTATATGTATAAGTATTAACCCTGCAACCATTTACCATCACAGTCCCCCCTCCCCCTCTCTCTCTCTCTCTCTCATCATAGTTGATCATCTATCAGCGTTACATTCGCTATTATGGCGACTGGAAGAGATGAGATGAGAGGCGTAACCGGGCTTCTCTTAGTAGTCAATTCAGTGTTGTATCTCATCATAATTGGTCTAGCTAGTTGGTGTTTTAACCAAGAAATTGAACTCCATTTGTTTAACCGTCGTACGTAATTAACCCAAATCTCTCTCTCTCTCCTATTTTCTAGGATGTGCTTTTCAATCTCTCTCTGTTTCTCTCCAGATTTTGGCGGGAATACGGCCACGGTCTTTGTGTTGATGTTTGCATTGCTTGGTGGAGTCATAGGCGTGAGTTCGGTGATAGCTGGATTCATACATAACAGAGCTTGGAGCAGAGATAGTTTGGGCATTGCCACTTCTACGGCACTCATTTCCTTTGCTGTTACAGCTCTTGCTTTTGGGTATCTCTCTCTCTCTCTCTCTCTCTCTCTCTCTCTTTGTGTCTGTAAAATGTCAATCTCAAGTCCATTAGCCCAACTTTAATAGCCTTTTACTCTTGTTGAGCTCTGAAGAAAACGGTCGGGTACACTGAAATCTAACTAGTATAGGAGTATGAATTTTTATTTTTTTTTTGACGAACAAGCTCAATGCATTATAATATTATCAAACCCAACCAAAAACAAACACAGTACAATAAGGGGACACTACCGGTCCCAAAATACAAAAAAACAAGATAAATGGAAAAACAGGAAAATACAACGGAAAACAAAAAAGGAAAAACCCGCAAGGAACCACGACGCCGGAACCGGACCCATCAAACACACTCGTGAGGAGTATGAATTAGGAGGGCTGATCCGGGGCCTGGCTCCGTTCCGGAAACCTTCTTAAAAAATAAGTACTTATTTCCTTCACTTCTCATTCAAAAATAATCCACCCTTCTTATTTTTCCCAAACAAAAAGTTTCTTTCACATTTTCAAACTCAAAAATAATGTAAATGAAAAAAAAAATAATTTTTTTTTCACCGTATTAAAGATCTCAATGAGATCTATTAAACAAGATCAATTGTGATAGGAAAATTATTTGCGTAAACACATAATTTTTTAGCTTGAAGTTGCCTTTACAAAAAAAGAAGACTGTTTTTACCAAAATGGGCGCCGGCGGAGGGAAATCGGTCCGGCAGCCGCGCCGGGCCATCTCCGGCCACCGGACGGCCGATCCGAGCCGTCCAAAAATTCTAAAAAAAAAAACCAAGGGGGCTAACGCGGGAATCAATGGCATCCGAGGTGTGTAGGGTGCTTGATCGTAGCACCCCTTTTTCGTGTATAATCCAATTCAATTTTCGTGTATATTATACACGAAAAAGAGGTGCTCCGATCAAGCATCTTACACACCTCGGATGGCGTTGATTCCCACGCGAGCCCCCTTGGTTTTTTTTTTTAGAATTTTTGGACGGTTCGGATCGGCCGTTCGGTGGCCGGAGACGGCCCGGCGCGGCCGCCGGACCGATTTCCCTCCCGGCGCCCATTTGTACCTATATAAATTGTTCCCAATTCAAACAAAGCCTTCTTATTTTTCCGGAAGAGGGCTTCTTATTGGACAAAAAAGAAGAGCTTATTCTCGTTCTGGAACAGGGACTCCTTTTTACTTTTGGATTTACGTGTTGGTTAGTTGAAAACATTTTTGCGAGTTATACGTGTACTAATAGTTTAGGATCCTAATTTGTACACTTTTTGGATGTCTAAAGGCCGCTTGTGCCTTAGCTCAGGGCCGGCCTTGTGTGGCCATGTAGGAATAGCCGTAGGGCTGCTCGCGGTCCGGTTCGGTTCGGATTTCTAGGAATCCGAGGACCGAACCGCTAGTCACGGTTTTTATAAAATGAAATCCGTGTCCGGACCAAAAGTCCTACGGTTCGGTTTTTACAAAATAAAATCCGATCCGTGACTCGCGGATCGGTTACGATTTTGTCCACGGATTTTAACAAAAATAAAGCTTAAGCATATATCCCACACTAAAAGGGAAGAAT
This sequence comes from Rhododendron griersonianum, assembly GCA_018127125.1. Lineage (NCBI taxonomy): Eukaryota > Viridiplantae > Streptophyta > Magnoliopsida > Ericales > Ericaceae > Rhododendron > Rhododendron griersonianum. The sequence continues at coordinate 10,531,725 of CM030795.1, forward strand.
GTTACATTCAAAATTAAGTTTAACACCACCAGAAAATACTTGTTACATAAACTACCAAAAACCTATTTTAAAAATCAAATTCAAAAGAATCTAAATACTAGTAGAATTGTATCATTATAGTACATAACATTAAAAAAATGAAAAAGAAACGAACTAGTGAAACTCAACTAGGGTTACCCGTTATTTATATGAAAACACTATAATTTACTCCTTATATTTTATGTACATCTACATTATATCCCATTATTAAGATAAAATACTAAAATTAGTAGAAAAAAGTGTTAACATTACTAACAATTTATTATATAAATACACATATATATTTATATATATTATTTATATAAAATAAATATCTCACGGTTCGGTTCGGTTAATCCACGGTTTTGTAATGAAAATCCGTGGACCGAACCGCGAGTCACTGTTTTCTAATTTTTCAATCCGTGTCCGGACCATTAATCCACGGACAAAATCCAAAAGGTACGGATCGGTTCGGTCCGGACCGGTTTCAAGGTTCACCGGATTTTTTGAGCAGCCCTAGGAATAGGTGCTTTTCTTTTTCGTTTTTCCATTTCTAATTGAATCATCGGTGTCAAATACTTCCCAGACACCGACACTCGCTCTCCAAACACTCTTGGACATGTTTCCGACACTCCAATCGTCGTATTTTTTCTCCAACGTTTTTCATTTGGACACGTCAAAGACACCCTAAAAAATGCTCCAGGTGCTCTCGAGACGTTGCGAAACAAGTCGGGTGCGTTAGATATTATCATATATATAGACTACCTGCAAAAACATTGTGTTCTAATATTGTGACGATGATGTTTTGGAACACAGACTTGTATGCAAGGAGATCGCACTGGGGGGATACAGAGGAAGTGTTCTGGTAATTAGATTACTTATTGCCTATTGCTTTCAACCCTATAATTTGATTGTTTACCATCATCACTATGAATTTTGCCTGAATTGCAGAAAGCATTGGAAACAGTCGTCATCGTATCGACATTTTTCCAGATGCTGTATTTGCTGCTCTTGCATGCAGGCATGTTCAGCAGCAGGTACGGACCTGCTTCTTCGTAGTAGCGATGGCGGCACCACCGGGCTGGCCACGCCTCCTGTCATGTACAACGTAGATCTTCCATTCATCCGACAAAGCTATTGTTCACGTAAAGTGTGCCACGGGAATATATATAATTTTTTTTTTCATTTTTCTTACGTATACCTTTGGTTTATGCTGTGTATTTTTTTTGGTGGAGTTACGAATAAATATATACCGTAAAGAAGTGAAGATCTGCATGTTTATGGTTAGTTTACTGATTGTAAGATTTATACAAGAGAACTGATGGTTTATTTGGTACGCATATGGTTTGATTAATTTGTTCCATATTGTTCGGTTCATTTCTTACGATATTTTGTGGTGTTCGTTATATATTATTCTGATCGGTTATGAATGGATCTATACGGTACATACGTACATGTTACGAGTTGTTTTGGCTAGTCATGTATGAAACTATTTGGTGCTAGTCACAAATTACTTTATGTAGGTTACACAAATATTGACAAAGTTGTATCATTGGCTTCTCCATATGTATAGCAATGCTAATAAAAACATTGGAACAGCCAAGTGGTAAACATTCCCGGATAAAAGAAATTTCTTTACAGACTCTTGGGATCAGACCTCAAGAAAGTAAAGAATTGTGAATTTTCTAGTCTCGGCATGGACGCCTTTGATCAAATTGAGGAGGAAATTAATCGAGGTGCGTGTACCCTTGACCGTCCTACCCTACAAAAAATATCCCGGATAAGATTCTATTGAGTCCAACTATGTGTACTAATAGGTAGAGTATTGATAATGTACGGTATGTCCCGACAGCATGTGGAGCCCCCTTTTGAGTTCCACACGAATAATCCAAACTCTTCATTAATTTTAAAGTAATTCTTTGAGCGGCTTTGCAAAACAATAAGCTTAATTGGATATATATAAGTGGTTGATCCAATCTTTCAACTTTTCATTCAGAGTTTAGGATTCTAAATTCTGAATCAAAACTTAGAAATTGGATCAACCACACCCTATTAAAATTGAACTATACTGTTGCTTGTGAGTGCTCGATCCAATCTTCTCTCTCACCCTCATGAGATGCTTGTTTTTCCTTCTCGCATGTTTAGATATGAAAATGATACGTACCTCGGACCTCAATTTTTTCAATCTCAATGGCGGCCAATGATCCTTTACAAGTAACCTTTGCCAAACAATTATACCAGCAAGCTTTTTTATCAACTGAAAGGAAAAAGGCATCAGAAGCACTAACAATCACCTCAAACCATAGAAGTGGAACAAGAAATCACAAGTTCAAGGACTATCTGGAATAATAGACCGATCGAACACCGAACCATCATCTTTTCTTGAGTAATAAACTCAATCTTATAACCTATCCTGTAGGAGAGCTTTACAACACAGGCAGTGCTAGATCTGCCAATTTATAGTCTTTCTAAAACAACCCAAACAAATCACAAGTCTCTCTGTTCAACGAAAAAAATCACAAGTCTATCTCCTTTACAAGAATCATAACAAATTAATTAAGGGTTGAGGTTAATTCTGATAAGTTTTAGTGTTCAAGTCAACTTACGAACTTGCATTTAATCCATGGCTGTTAAGAGGAAGAGGCAGAAGCCTAATCGGGATTCTCTCAATAGTCAACTTTGTGGTTTCTGAGTCTCTCTCATCTTACTTGGTCTAGCTAGCTAGTTGGTCTCTCGACAAATACATCGAAGGCAAGCAGACCCTATTAATTCACACACACACACACACTCTCTCTCTCTCTCTCTCTCTCTCTCTCTCTCTCTCTCTCAAGATCCGAAAAGAAACAGGTATCAAAAGCACGAACAGTCACTTCAAACCAAGAACTGGAACAACGAATCACTGCTTCAAGGATAATAGACCCATCAAGCACCGAACCATAGTATCTTCTTGAGTGATAAACTCAAACTTATAACCTATACTAGGAGCATGACAACACTAAGTAGTGATAGCTGTACCAATTCATCAAGTCTTTCTACAACCACCCACACAATGTCTATTAGGGGTCCCAATCGAAAAGTAGAAAGTGCATGTCCTACAAACTTATTACTGGTGTCCCTCTCCTGATTCGCGCTTTGCAGCTTCCTTGATCTCATCGCCACCTTCATCCTGCAATAGACAAGGTAAAAAAAAAAAATGTATGTAATCATTGGCAGCAGTCACAAAAGTTTTAAAGTGAAGCATTGATGTCCCCAAAGCATGCAGATAACACGTGTATTTACTATTTAGCAACTTGATCCCAAACAGTATTTAGTACTTCGCACCAAGCCTGGGCATACAACCATTAACAAAATGAACATAGCCCTAGACCTAGCGAAATGGTGAAAAAGGATTCATGCAACCTACCCAATGAGAAGCAAGACTAAGTTTGCATACGTTGCCACCAAGCCAAACATGAGAGTAAGTTGGAAGGCTGTTCCATGGACTTGGCTCCGGTAGGCCCAAAGGGCTGACTAAGTTAGGAACAAAACAAAGTTTCAACTAGGATTTCTATTTCTGTAACTATCCAGAACAGAGGTTTTAATTGGTACAAGAAAAGTTAAGTCCAGGCCTACCTTATGTAATCATCAAACAAAGCACATAACAAATTGCACTAGAAGCGATGAAACTTTGAACAAGTTAGAAGGGAGAGAAGTCCTTTGACACAACCGAAAACAACTAGGAAGGTAAGCCTGAGAGAGAGAGAGAGAGAGAGAGAGACCGTGATATCAGAAGTCCACAACGTCAGATTGTCCCTGAGAAGTTGCATGATCAAGGTGCTATCCTTGTATGATTCCTCACCCAATGTATCCAGCTCGGAAATAGCCTCATCAAAAGCCTGTCAAAAAAATTTGTGTTGCACGATCAATTATTCAGCCTTCAAAATCTTCTTACATATACCCGTCCAGAAAACAGATTTAGGGTCTTGATGGGTCTAAACTCTAAATACAGTGCCCACAGCATATCCATGACTGATTGAATGGATTAAATGACAGACTCATGCATTATAAACACAAACATCAAAATTAGAATATGAAAACCTGTCCGCAGGATGCCATACACCCCTTCTCTTAACTGTATACCACGAGATAGTAGTATGTAATATATCTTCTCTAAACTACGGCATGATATATTTATGTCTCAGTCTTCACATGAGCAACATGGTATGCCACAAAAATGGCTCCCAATGTGCTTGGTACGCACAGGATACTTCAACATTTTCAAACGGACAGCTTTTTTTCTTAACGCTAGCATATCCAGGTCAAGTCCGACCAAGTTTTCTTGATTGAAAAGAATCCCCTTCACATCTCCACTATCAGACCGAACAGTCTTTTTTGTTCAAAAGTGACAACAAGTCTGGACCTTAGGTCTCAAACTTGATGTGAAATTCCATTTTCCCATCCTATCACCGAATATTAATATCCAACCTTGAGAATCCCCAAGACAGAAGAAGAATAGAATTAGCATACAAAATAGTTAAAGACGCATACCTGCTTTGCAAGATTGCAAGCACGATCAGGGGAGTTGAGGATTTCATAGTAGAAGACAGAGAAGTTAAGTGCAAGTCCCAGCCTTATTGGGTGAGTAGGAGGCAACTCAGCCAAAGCAATATCCTTCATCCAGGAAAATAAATATATATCAGGTCATGCGTAGCAAATCATAAATAAGGAGTTCAACAACGAAGAGATGGCACAATCATCCCCCACCTGAGCAGACTTGTAAGCAAGCAAAGTGTTCTCAGCAGCCTCTTTCCTCTCAGCCCCTGCCTTAAATTCAGCCAAGTACCTGTGGTAATCACCCTTCATTTTAAGGTAGAAAACCTTGGACTCTGCATTTGAGGCCATAGGAATAAGATGCGAATCGAGAAGACCCAGAATACCATCACAGATCTTGCTAAGTTCTGCCTCAATCTTTCCCCTATACTCCTTGATAATGGAGACATGATCCTCATTTCCACGGCTCTCTTCCTTCTGCTCAATAGAGGAGATAATTCTCCAAGAAGCCCTCCTAGCTCCAATCACATTCTTGTAAGCCACAGAAAGGAGGTTCCTTTCCTCCACAGTCAGCTCCTCAGCATCAGCTGTCTTTGCCACTTTCTCCATGAACTCAACCATTTCTTCATATCTTTCAGCTTGTTCGGCCAATTTGGCCATGTAGACATTGTCCTCACGTGACGCCTCGGCTGGCACCATCTTCGTTACACTAAACTAATACTCAAGACTGCAAAATTTCCACATACATGCCTCAAAAAATATATATTGAGACCATAACCCTACAGATAAAGTACTAATTCAAAGTAAACCGAACCAGTTGCTCAAGTTGGCCCTAGTTAGCCGGGGAATATAGCTCTCAAATGTGAACTCATGTTTCGAACTTCACCCTTTCTTTAAGGCTACCTAAGACCTAAGCATGGTATAGGTGGGAGGGAGGATAAACGTGTACCCAGGACTTATGAGGGGCATAACTCCTACCACTGAGTATATATTGCCATACAAAACAATAACAAGTACAATATTTTGTTCCTCACTTGACAGTATCAAGCTTCGCGCTCTAAATAAGAAAATAAAGCAAAGAAGACAAAAAACTACAGATCCCAAAGAACCTAAACATACATATCAACCATTCCCTCAGAAACATGTATGGATTCCCGGTTTTTGCCATGCTGAATAAGTTCTTCTTCTTTTTCTTTTTTTTTCACTGTTGAAAACGAAAAACATGTTCAATGAACGCGTGTTTAACTTGTTTTGAAATCAAGTGAGGGGGTGATAGTTAGTTACTGAAAAAAAAAAAAAAAAGGTGAGGGGTGAGTACTGGAGGAGTTGCAGGGGGGAAAGGTAGTCACTGGAGGAGGTAGGTAGGGTTCCCAGAGGGTAGCCGAAAGAGAGAGCTTGAGGTCAAGGGCAATTATGGACACAGGATTGTAACACTAGTGGGTGAATGTATAGACAAGGAGCATCCGTGGTGGAATAATCAAAAGTTGCCACATCATCTTTTGGCTATTCATTTAAGGGGTTGTTAAGGTTAGCAATGTAGAGGTCCACAGTGGTACAATTAAAATTGAATAACCAAAATTTGACACATCACATTTTCAACTTATAAAAGTCTAAAAATTGTGACATAGAAAACAATTTTTTTAAAAACAGTTTTTAAACTAATAAAAACAGGTTATTAGAAAAAGAAAACATAGTTTTTTGAAAACTTTGATTTACAAAAAAAAACAGTTTTCGGGAAAAAGGATTTAAAAAAAAACAGTTTTTGAATTAAAAAAAAATTTGAAAAAAAAGTTTTAATTAAAAAACTGTTTTGAAATAAACTGTTTTTTTTTGGGAGGCCAAATCTGCATAACTCCAAATACGGAGTATAACTTTCTTCCTTTTTCGAAACATGGGTCGGGCGGTCACCCCTGCCACCCTCCACCCGTAGTCCATCCCCAAAAGGGAAACAAACTCGAATTGAAAAGGAATAAAACTATCTACTTTCAGTTCGAACTAAGTTTGAAAACTACACCTTATCTGGAAAAGATACAGCTACAAAACATAGTTTATTACAGTTACCAGATTTTATGTAAATCATAACGGAAAAAAAAAAAAAACAGAAACAAAAGCTTCACCAAAATACCAAATATTGCAACATTTCAATTTCAATCTTTTTTTTTTTTTCATGAATCCGGAGCAGACAAGCGGCTTACAAATAGCGGATCGAACCCTAAACGATGTAACCAAATTGATCCGCATGTAAATACACAAACATTGATACATCACTAACTATGGCAAAGAGAGATCAATTAAGCTAACTAGTCAACGGTTTCAGATCGTCAAGAGAAACGAAACAAACAAGCAGAGAGATAAGTTCAAAATCGAAGATGTAAATCCGAACCCTAACCCTATGAGCGTGGTAAGGGCGTGGATGCGAACGTACCTCGACGGCGGCGAATCTTTCTCTCTCTCGATGGAATTTGGGGGAGGAGAGAAAGGGGAGGGGGGCGGAATGGGGTCGTTAAATTGGGGAGGAGAGAGAGAAGGGAGTGGTCCAATGAGGAGGCGACAGGTGGTGGGTGGGCAGAGATCGCCACGTTGGCGATGACCGTCAAAGCCCTCCCTCCTCTTTTTGGGAAATCAGATTCTCATTTGTTTCTTGACTTGTTTGGCAAATTTGGCACTAGTTTTGAAAAGCTACTAGTCACATGCACGTGCCATGCACGTGCTCGAATATCGGTCATTATAAATTGTTAAAAGTTTCTCGTAAGGGTTAGCATGCGTGTTGGGTCGGGCCTTTCATGCTCGGTAATGGAAGGCTCATATTGCATCTCAGTTGAACAACAATAGACATCTGAGATCTGTTCGGTTGAGATGCAATCTGAGCCGTCCATTACCGATTTTAACGAGCTTCTTGTTCTTTATCTTCTTCCTTTGAAATGAATTGGTATGGATATACTTTTTCCATCCCGATTTATTTGTCCAGTTTTTTATTTTGCTTTCTCCCAATTTATTTGTCCGTTTGATTTTTAAACAGCTATGCTATCCGAAGAGACAATTTGCAGAGACCCACGCAGAGATAAACGCGTTTGGCCCCATTTCGGGTCCCCAAAAAATTTAGAAAAATATCCATAAATTTTTGAATATTATTTTATGGGGCCCTGTAAAAAATCAGCTCCTGCGGATATCGATAAGTATTACTTTTGGATTCGTAGGGGCGAAATGGGGCCAAACGCGTTTGTCTCTGCGTTGGTCTCTGCAAATTGTCTCTACTGTTAGAATTTTTTATATTGAAAAGTAAACTACTTTTATATGTAATCATTATGCTCTCTAAATAAGTTGAATTCTTAATATTAGACAAACAAATTGGTATGAAGGGAGTATAACGAGGGCAATCTGAGCCGTCCATTACCGAGAAAAAAAAATATTTAACTTGATTGAGCATTGATAGCTAAATGAATAACACAGACTTGTGCTAAAAAAAATTGTGCGATAGAAGTTTCATATTACAGTATATTTTTTCCCGCCATTTTTCTTTTCACAAATTAATCTATATTGTTCACATACCTATCAATCAAGCAACTTTTTTGCGTTAACATCCTACAATCTTATTTGACGAGCTCTAAAACGATTTTGATCATTGTTGTAGGCCGGTTAGGGGCCCATAAACCTCAAATGTGGACCGGACTGGGTTGTAATCAAACTGGATGAGAGAGCTCAGTCCGTGATTGATCACAAAGAAGTCATTTCTAGTAGACTAGTAGTCATTTCTAGGCAATTGCTTACTAAAGAGGATCTCTGTAACCCTTTTAAACTCGCACGCACCCAACCTTTGGCGGTGTGTCAATCCTGTTCCAGCCTCCAGGGCACAGGCCAAAAGCCGCGCCTGTCGACCCAGAGAGAGCGGGCATCACGACTAGTCACTCGATCAAAGACCCCGCATGGCGCGACGAGCTTTAATTAAAGGTTCTTTTTTAGTTTTTTTTTCCCATAACACACCCCCTTGTGATATGAAGCCCTCGAAAGCTTGATATACTCATTTAGTCGTGCAAATACGAGTGCGTTCTTCTATATCTCTCTCTCTCTCTCTCTGAATGATGGGCCTAGGAGTGGTCAAAAGGCTGCGAAAAAAGGGTGGGGAATGTTTGAAGAATAAAGCCAAATGGCGACCCCTATCTGCAAATGCATGTCTGGGGCTTGAAAGATGGATTCATTCTGTGGACATTATCGTTTCTTTCAATGGTGGAGATGTCAAAGGCTTTAGGCAGGCATGTGTTGTACTTTCAAAAAGGCTCTTTTGATCTCAAGTTCTTTGAACTTCGCTGCACAAGGGCAAAAAGCTCAATATGCATGGAACCATGGCATTTCGGCTGTTCTATCAGGACTTAGATCTTTTGGCATAAAATCTTGTAATGGGACCGACTAAATATTCATGGCTTTTTCAGAGAGATTTTTCGGAGGGAGGGAGACGGTCCAGCCCGACGCATTTTTGGAGCCTTTCCCGGACCCATTACAGCAACGCGAATCACTCGGTGCAAAGTTCAGACTACCAATAATAATTCGGGTTTGGTATCGTGATTATTCAACAATTTGGCAGGGAATGAACTCAGTTCCAGATTCTCAAGCACGTTCTTGATTTGTTTCCGTTTCTATATTGCTTCTGGGGCATTATTCCTCCCATATCTTCCAATCAGTAGTCTTCTTCTGGTTAAGGAATTTCCAAATCCTGATGTCAAATTATTCTCGAATAATGACATCCTCACTGCATATCAGAAGAAAGGGGGGGGGGGGGGGGGGGGAAATCTTTAAAGTCAAAAGCCTGTTTTCTTTTGCTAGAATTGTTGAAGTGTCTCGGAATTGGCCCAATCTCAACCACGCAATTAATGGCTAGTTGACTGTCCATTTGCACAACACTTTGGAATCGTAAGCATATATCTCAGTTTGACCTTAATAATGCACTCATGCTAGTTGAACAAGTGTTTGGCTGCAAATGGAACATCCAATTACCCTTGAAAATCCGCGGCCTATCCGTGTCTGCGTATAGTCGGTCTTGCAAGACAAACTATGCATGTGGACTCACGTGTATCGAACGGTTCCGGACACAGTTGTGTTTTAAAGTTGTGTTCATAGAAGCTCACGGCTTCTCGCTCTGTTAACTCTTGGGTTCTTTACTTGCATATTACGCCGGCCGAGTTTGACTCAACTGAAATTCCCATCGGACGGCATACCGGCTCGCCTCTAAAGAGTTCTTCTCTGTAGTCTCAACGACTAATTCCTCTCAACATCACAAGGTTATCGTATCGTCAAAGGGCAGTGTAGATGTTAATCGGTGCACAAAATATAGCCACCTACGCCATACGAAATCGTAAACGTAAGTTTAGAGTCTGAGGTACTGAGCACAATTGTTATTATGAACCAACAAACCGTAACAAATATGATCCGGGAGCTAACACGGGACAGGGAAGAGTGTTAGGCTGGCCTCCACAGTTCAGTACTAGACTCCTTTTGATTTTACTCATTCATCCTAATTAGCTACAAGTATCGATTATTACTACTGGGAAAAATGATCAACAGATATACGCAGTCGGCTCCGGCTTATATTTTGACCCGAACATCGTTATTCGATCGTGATCTATATCAAGATCTCCAAGCAAGATGAAGAATCTGTTAAGCTTTTCCTTCAGCTGGTAAATGTGAACAGCATCTTTGAAAAGAAAAATGCGACTCTTCAGAAAGCCTATTGCAAAAGGCACCAAAACCAAGTAAAATTCCATCAAAGGTCAATTCAAGGGGGGATTATCAGAGAGAACAATAAGTTGAAGGGGAATTCCTCAACTAGAAAACTTCTCTAACAAAGTGGTTTTTCCCATTTCCAGAAAATACTAAAGGGCGGTATTAGAGCCTATCAGATAGGAATAGGATATCCTCTCTGACCTTGGTTCTGGTCGGCTAGCTAGATGCTGCATCGAATCGAAGTACTCATATGTATTCTTGCACCAAAAATTCAAACCCGCATTGGCCGATTTCCGATATGTATCACTTTGTATCCGATTTTTTGCCCGCTAGCGGATTTGCTTCAAGTGGTCGATCTGGCGCAAAATACTGTATGATTTTAAAATTTTACGGCCATTACACCCGATTTTTCACTACATATCATTCGATACTCCCTCTGCCGTTACGCTCCTATCGTAACCCTTTCGCAATCCGCTAGTGCAATTCAAAATCTTGATCTGGACCACCAATAAATTTTTCTTTGCAATTTGCTCTTCAAATCTTTTCCCTTCGTCAATCTGACGACACATGGCGCGCAGGTTGTCAATTGGCACTTGGAGGACATAAAGATTGGAAAAGCTTTCCTCTGCCCATAGTTGCTTTTTATCCAAGTCCCCAATCTTTTCGTTCCCTATATAAGGGACCCCTCGAGCTGATAACTTCTACACCAATTAACTCAAACATCTCCGTACCGTACAGGGAAAAATGGCTACCATTTCTCTTGATCCCAGACTCGGCTTCCAAACAGGCAAGACCCATCACCAACACGGCGCGGTTATCGAAGAAGTCGAAGGAATCATCAAAATATACAAAGACGGGCACGTCGAAAGGCCTCCACTGGTCCCCACTGTCTCCAGTGCTGTGAGTCCAGAACTGAGTGTGGCAGCGAAAGATGCTGCTATCGAGAAATTCACCAACTTATGGGCTCGGTTCTACGTTCCGAGCCACCCGGCCGGGAAGCTCCCGTTAGTTGTGTACTTCCACGGCGGGGGTTTTTGTGTGGGCTCGGCCGCTTGGAGCTGCTACCATGACTTCCTTTCAAATCTGGCTTCCAAAGCAAGCGCCATCATCGTATCGGTTAACTACCGTTTAGCCCCAGAGAACCGTCTCCCTGCCGCTTATGAAGACGGTCTCAACGCTGTCATGTGGCTGAAACAACAAGCTATGAGTGGGAGCCAGGACCAAATCTGGTGGTCGAGCCGGTGCAACTTCTCGAGCGTGTTCCTGGCCGGGGACAGCGCCGGTGCCAACATAGCTCACAATGTTGCTGCACGGCTCGGTAGTCTGCGACCTTTGTGCCTCAAGGGTACGATTCTGATCCAACCCTTTTTCGGGGGAGAGTCGCGAACCGAGTCTGAGAAGCACGCTTTTCAGCCGGCTGGCTCGGCTCTGACTCTACCGGCTTCTGACACCTATTGGCGGTTATCGCTCCCCGTGGGGGCTAACCGGGACCTCAACTGGTGCAACCCCATTGCACGGGGTGGAACCAAGGCGGGAGAATTCGGAGCTGTGTTGGTGTGTATATCCGATATGGATATATTGAAGGATAGGAATTTGGAGTTCTGTTCTGCCATGGCAAGAGAAGGTAAGAGAGTGGAGAAGGTGATTTACAGAGGGGTTGGTCATGCATTTCAAGTTATGAATAACTCTCAGCTTTCTCAAGCTCGAAAGTGTGAAATGATGAACGATATCAAGGCTTTCATCCACCAGTAGTACTTTTTTTTTGTTAACCCTGGTGGTCGAGCCAGCTTACGCGCAGCTTAACGAATCTTAACAGCCTTCAATAGTGGACTTGTTACGAAGGGTTTGATTCTTTTTCTTTTTCTTTTTTTCCATTTTCTGGATTTGTATAGTTTGAAATGTAGATTACAGAGAAACAGAGGGTGTTGTATTCTGAAAAAAAATTGGTTGTTTAAAAGCTGGTGAGAAATAGTTTGTCTAGTTTATCAATATGTTCTCATTAACCCAAAAAAAAAGGAACTTGAATGGTCAATGTGAATGGGTTCATGTTATGAAACACTCTGGCACTTTATTTCAATTGTAATTCAGCCAGCAAGAAGCAGTACGTATTGTTTTCTCACAATCACTTGGCCAAATCCCCTGAGATTGAGAAATTCGTCTTAACGAAGCTCTCTACGCAAAATGAAAAGGAGACCAAGAGAATACAACTTCACTGTACCAAGAGAAGTAATGATTTTTTTTTTTGAGAAAAACTAGGCTCCGTAAATAAGGTTTTCACAGAGGCGAACAATCTCACCCGTCCAAAAGTATTTTGGGTGGTCCAGACTATTCGCGCGAATAGTTTATTTAAAATCCCGAGAACTATTTGTGTGAATAGTTTATTTAAAATCGAGACTATCGATTACCGAGACAAACGGTAAGATGGAACGGTACGGAAACTTCTTTAAGTAGACTCCGTGAAAAAGGCAATCTCTTTTTTTTTTTCCATCCTTCTAATATACTCCTAACCTGTTAATAAAAGAACATTGAAAGGGTTTGGACATTTTTCAATTTGAGACCAATTTGCCCCTTGATTTTGCCCTATTGCCCTCCAGTCCTCAAGCCACGTCTCCCACTCCACTGCTTCCTTCTAAACAGAGAGAGAAACCTAAAATCGAAAGCGTTGTTCTCTGGTTCTAAACGGAGAGAGAGAGAGAGAGAGAGAGGAGGACGACCCCACCAACGAACACCACCATTGCGTCCGCCACCGCCGACCAGACCACCACAACCACCACCGCGACCGCCGGCAACCGCCACCTCCGTTAGCGCCTTCCCTCCGCCGACAAGGTCTCTCTCTCTCCCCATTGTTCCGATTTTTCTCAGATTAGGGTTGTGGCTAAACTGAAATCGATTGTTTAGAACTTGTTCATTCGATTGTTTGGAATTCGAATTAAGGTTAGGGTTAACTGGAATTGGGGATTTTGAGCCAATTTGGTAGCTACGGTGAAGGGTATAGATAGTCTATTATATGTGATTTCTGGTACTCAGTTGATTGACCGGTTCACGTAGTTCAGCGAATGTTTCCCCCTAATCATGTTTTCGATGGTGATGTGCTTTCTGAAACGACATCAAGTGTAGTTCACCATGCTGGTGTTTTAGAAGGCTGGTTTGGAGGCCACTGGTGGGCGATTTGGCCGATAAAGATTATAAAAAAGAAGAAGAGGTGAATGAGAATGCAAAATAATATTAGACCAGCTCTATCCCACTTTTGCTATCTCTTTTCCACAAAGTGAATGTAGTTATTTAGCAGCAGCACTTTACATGTTTGATGAAATGTTTGAATGGTTTTCTTTGCATGGTCAGAAAAATACAAGATTCTTCCCACAAGAAACTTTTGCTATCTCTTTTCTACAAAGTGAATGTAGTTATGTAGCAGTAGCACTTTTCATGTTTGTTGAAATGTTTGAGTGGTTTTCTTTGCATGGTTAGAAAAATACAATATTCTTCCAACAAGAAGGTCGTGCATACAATACAAAAAATTGATGATAAAGATTCATTTGAAAGCACAATAATCAAAGTAGCTATTTCAACTGCTTACGTTTTCGGCTATATTGAGTTTTTGCCATTCTCTTGTTTTTTGGTTGTGGTTGTTTTTACATGAGAGAGCTACTCTTTTGTGTTTAACTTGGCGTCAAGTATCGTCGTATGAATTTCAGTTACACATTTGAATCGATTTGTTGAGATGTCAAATTTCCCTGTAGAAAGTCCAATTGACAATACTAATAAAAGATTCAGCTATTGTTCCTTGGATGCTTTCCAGTGGGACTCTCTGACTTGGCGACATACATCGAACTACTAGGTTAAGGGAATACTCATTTGGAGTTTGCTTCAAAATGAAGCTTTGAAGATTTACCACTTTCCAAAACTGTCCTACAATAACATTCTTACTTTCTGTTATCAAACTGAGAAAATTGCGCGGGCAATTCTCCTCGCAGCTTTCAAATGCCCTGGGAATTTGACAGTGGAAACAACCAGACAATCAACTCTCATTTTGGACAGTTTGACTCTTGATTTCCCAGTCACCTAACCCGTCTTAATACTATAGTCATACTGGCATTTTCTTTACATTGCACAACAACTATGTTTTTTCAGAACTTTTTCCGTATGTTCGGTTGGATGCCTTGACAACGCATCAGTTTGGAGTCTGCTGTTTCAGATTTCCCAATTTACACAGATGTAGGGATGGAATTAGTTGTCGATAAGAAGATTAGTTATAGAAATTGTCTTTGAATGTTAATCTTGTGGTTCTCTTCTATTGTTTTTGCCCTTTGTAAATTGTGTTCGTTGTCATTTGTCAGCTTATCTTGATTTCTTACTTGCATCTGCAGAGGCTTCACAACTTCTCAATTGGTAAATTTCTAAAGACTTGCACTGCTCATTCTCCAGAGAAACCTTTTGATTCAGACAATTTGCTTCTAAACTTTGGAATTGTTAACCTCCTGTAAATTTCTATAAATAACTTTTGCACACAGTTCTACCATTCAATTATTTCAGTAAAAACAAACTCACGGGCACGAAATCCTTATGCGAGCACAAGCTGCACAACGACATACTTTGTCTTTAAACATGCATCCAATTTTTATAGGTGCTTCGCAAATAGCTCCAAAATCAGAGAACTACCACAGCCAACAGTTGCCAGCACACAAATGCTCGCTCAACAAGCTACAAACTGAGATCAGATTGTCAAAATAGTGAACTTACCAACATCAGATCACAAGGTTAGATAACTAACCATAGCAATTAAGTTACTTCCTCATAAAGAAATACAGCACAGTATAAGTTGATTAGTAATTACATTATTTTTCGGCAACATAATGATCCAATTATTTATTCCTCCACTTCTTATCTTTGATTCAGGTTGAGTATGTAAATGTACAAGGTATCATTGAAGTCACTGACTTCAACCAAAAATTCATATGCTTCGTCTATTCAATCTGCAATAAGAGCACAAATACATATGGAAATGGTGACTTTTGGTGCGACTATTGCACTCAAAAAGTAGCAACACTTCCCAGGTACATGTTTTTAGCTACACTTCAATTAATTATAGCAAAAAAATTAACACCATTCTTCAAAATGCAAGACCAAATTTAATATCCAAATAACTGATGAAATAAGCTCAGTTATTGCAACTGTATTCACAGAAAAAGCAGAAGCTCTGTATGATGTTACTGCAACAGAACTCGCCCAACACGCAGCAAGCGTAAGCTACCAAAAATTTAATCCATCTTTCCCTCAATATTTACAGCACATACACTAACTACCACTAATCCAAACAAATACATAGAGAAATCTGCCAATAGCATTGATTGAAAAGCTATCCCGCCCAAAAAAGGGTTGCGTCAGTTTGAAGGCCTACGTGTATGACTATGGAGGAATCAACCGGTGTATTTTCGCTGTGAAGTAAATCTCTGACCCAATCGCTGCAGCTGGAGGCATCCCAACCCCAGCCGCCAAAACCACACATAGGGGCTGCAGCATGGGTACTCGAACAGTGAGAGAGTTTGTGACTGGTTCTAAATAGTGAATACTGATCAATTGCTACTGCTTTTGAGTTCTTGTCTAAGAGCTAATCTTAGAACTTTTTGGGAAAACAATGAAGCTCTTATTTTCAGCTGATGATGTATCTGCAGTAAGCCGATTTGTACGTATTTAAGGAGTTATATTATCCATTTGAAGATGATAGTGGGCAACAGGAAACTTTTACTACTAATGGGCAATCTTTGAACATAATAGTGGGCAATATTTGTGTAAAATCTTAAATATAGTTGTACTTTATTGTGTTAGAAAACAATGGTACCTAATGTTGCCGTATACACGTGAATGTAAAACAACTCACTCTTGCAAATCTTATTCTGATGATTTCTTAGAAGCAGCTGGATTTGGTTGCATTTAGTGATGAATTTTTGTTTGCTAATTGTTTGTGCTGCATTTATTCACAATGATTGGGCAGAGTATCAAAACTACATTCATCAGTACAAAAAAAACACCCCGGCACGAAATCTTGATGCAAGCACACGGGCACGAAATCCTCGTGCGAGCACGACGGCCCATACCTCGTTTTTTTGTCAATAAGAGAAGCTATGATTTGCGATTGCGTGTTTACGATTGTTTATAGGCATTGAGGATTATAATTGCGAATGGGATCTAGGATTTGCGAATCATGTTTCTTGACGGTAAGTTGCTGATTAATTTTTCTAACGATTCCTAACGTAACTTAAGGGAAGTAACTGATACACTACTACAGTTAAAGGGGTCAAATTGGTTGCTTTTTAGATGATAGGGGTTGCATCGTAACAAGTGATAGATAAAGGTGTCTCCCTGTAATTTACCCAATTCTTCTTTTTAACCCTTGTTGGAGAATCGGATCCAGTACGGAGAGGAACCCACCGTCGTCTTCCTCTTCTCTGTTTACCTTCCCAACCCACCGCCGAGAGATCGATACAAATTGATGCATTGAACGGCTTATACTCGGACAATTGTTTTACCAAAGGTAACTTCGTCTATGTTATGATCACCATTATGTTATCCAATTTTCCCGTTACCTCTGATCTTGCATTATGAATTGAGACTCGTGTGAGTGAGGCGATAGATACACGTATACGTTAGAATTTTGTTTTAGTTGATACCCTCTTGTGCAAACTACTGTTGAGTTTGGGTTGATGTTCTGTGCTGATCTTTGCGCCGCATGCTTGGTGTTTGACAAAATTCCCAGCAATGTTTCGGCCGGTAATATTGTTTGTTCTTGTTTGAAAATTTATCTTTTTGTGGCCCTTGACTTATTCTTAAATCTCTTCGTTTCAACAAAATGCCCAATCAACAAAATTGCAGCTGGTAGTTTTGCTTGGTTGTGTACTTGTGTTTACAAATTGCTTTTTTTTAGTCCTTGAACTTGTATTTTGTTCGTATTTGGAAGGTTGCAATTTCTTAATGCTTACAAGCTATTTGTTTTTGACAGTATGCCAGATCAACGATCTTGCTGATGGTGGTATACCTTGTTTGTGATTAAAAGTTGCTCATTTTTTTTGGACTTGAACTTGTTGTTCAAATCTGCTTCTTTTGTGGATTATTTCCGCCAAAAGAGTTCTCGATTTTGATCTGTTTTGTCTGTGAGTAGACAACATTGACTTTTGGTGTTAACGATTCTGGTGTTAAACGCACTGCATCATTTTTTGGGACTTGAACTTGTACTTAAAATCTGGTTATTGTGGATTATTTCCGCCAAAAAAGTTCTCGATTTTGATCTGTTTTGTCTGTGAGTAGACAACATTGACTTTTGGTGTTAACGATTCTGTGCCTTAAAAGCCTGAATGACTTAAGGATTTCCAAGTTCAGTCAATCATTTTTCAAATGTGATTGAGTTTGTTTTGTGGTTTGGGCATAATAGCTAATGACTGTCCCTTGAATTAGGGGAGAGTGTCCAATGAATTTTGTGATGATAGCTGCTCCATTTCCCGCGACCATTGGCAGTGTTCTTTAGCAATAAACACTTTCTAATAAACATTGTTGGTTATTGATCCTTGATAAGGTATGACGTATGATGTGCTTATAAAGTTGTTTGATACAATTACCTTGAACCTGTTTGTGTCGGCTGTTGAGCCGAACTATTAGGTGTAAAGTGAGTGAGCAATTCTCATCTCAGCCATATGTTTCTCTTTGTAAGTAAGAAATTTTTCCAACAATATTCAGTTACATAAAATAAGTCAATTACTTATTTCTTTGAAAATTGCTAAAGGTATTTAAGAATGATGTACGATATGTATTACTTTATGTGCCGTGCATCATGTATTGTTACTATTGTACATGTATCTCAATTTGCAAAAAGTTCGAGACACGCATGGTGATACATAACGATTTGTGTTTAACAAATTGAATCGTGGAACACACCTCGGGAATCATAAGGTATTGACAATCCTTGATATGTGAGTGATAAGTATTTTTTGTCGACGAAAACACGAAAAGAGCAGAAAAGCGACAGTGAATGAAATGAAACGACACCAAACAATCTTTTAGATTTTGAGTTCAACCCTTTTTTCATATAGGCACTTATGTCAAAGAACATTCAGTGCAAGCTCGATTGTGCATATGCCGCAGTTTCCAAGTGTATGAGATGGCTTTAATTCTAGCAGTCGTTATACAAACTCTTGTTGGAAGATAGAATTTTGGCCAACTTTGACCAAGCAAGGTTGAGGCAGAGACAGGATGGAGAAGCGGAAGCGAACAAATGCTTTGAAAGATGATGAAAATGAGGACAACATTTGGTGGTTGGTGGTACAAAGGGGTCTTGCACCCTCATTTATTTTTATCAGTTTGTTTGCACTTTTGGTGAGAGTCGCTGTATCACTCCATCCTTACTCTGGTGCTGGTAAGCCACCCAAGTACGGAGATTTTGAAGCACAAAGGCATTGGATGGAGATCACCCTCAATCTTCCAGCTAGTGAATGGTATCGGAATAGCACCGCCAATGATCTGAGCTACTGGGGACTTGACTACCCTCCCCTTACTGCTTACCAGAGCTATATTCATGGCCTTATCCTCAGAAACTTCCTTCCAGATTCTGTCTCACTTCAGACTTCCCATGGCCACGAGTCCTATCTTGGGTGCGTACATGAAAATATCAACATTGTTAGTACCGAAATCTATATCATTGCCATGTTTTAATTATTGAATGAAACTATAAGTGTGTGAACTGCTCCAATGATTTACCTTGCAGAAAGCTGCTCATGAGGTGGACAGTTTTGTCCTCTGATGTGCTGATGTTCTTTCCTGCAGTTTTCTATTTTATCGTTGTATACTACTCTGGTAGTCGCACTGGATGTAAAAGTGATTGGGCGTGGCACGTTGCAATGATTTTGCTGAACCCATGCTTGATACTGATTGACCATGGTCATTTTCAGGTGTTGAACAAAATCCTTCTCCATCCCGCTTCTTTACCTGATGTTTCTTATCTTTTGTAGTGCAAGAGTGTTCCTCTTCTCATTCTTATTCTCTTTTTTTGCAGTATAATTGTATTAGCTTAGGCCTTACAATTGGAGCTGTCGCAGCCATCCTCTCTGACAAAGATCTTTTGGCTTGTTTCCTGTTTAGTCTTGCTCTCAACCACAAACAGGTGGCTTCTTATTTTGATAAATTGCACAGCACAGGCTTACCTTACTATTTTTACCTTCGTAAACTATTTCCATCATTCTTCCAAGTATTAATGTCACTTTATCATGCAATTTTCCTTACCAACTCACTAAATGAATTTGTACTTGTTTTGAGAAAATAATCTTGCTATCCTTCCATTGCTCTGGACTATGAATGAAGGAACCATGGTGATGTGCACAGGAATCGAATAGGGTCTCTAGGCCTACCCTCTCTGATGCCTTTCGGCTTTGATTTGGGGGCATGGTTCTGTAGCAAAACGTCCCTTTAGCTCCTCAGTTCTTGGAGGTGTATGGGGGCCACTATTTCAATGGTATTTCTGAGAGCAGCCACTTTGTGCATATATTGCCAAAGGTTAGGTCTGGCTTCAATTCTCCCCTGCCCATACCCCCAATGATTGGAGACTAGATGGGTTCTATTATTGTTGTTGTTGTATCCTTTCATCATTTCTTTTCATGAAAATAAAATTTGTTGCTCAATCGAAAAATGTCTTCTGCACAAGGACTATCCACAGATATTGGTGATTTCGTGATGGCGAATTTAGAGCTGCCAACACTGTGTTTGCAACATAGTCACAGTGACTTGTCTAACTTAACTTGCTCATCTGAGTTGGTGGAGTTGTTTTCTGTGCAGATGAGTGCCTATTTTGCACCTGCATTTTTCAGCTATCTTTTGGGTAAATGCCTAAGGCGTCAGAATCCGCTTCTCGAGGTGTTAAAACTGGGTTTTGTGGTCATAGGAACATTTTCCATTGTTTGGTGGCCATATCTGCAGTCTGTGGACACATTTTTTCAGGTCATCATCTTTCTACTTGAATTTTGTTGATGCTTCATAAACCTACATGGTGTTCTGAAATTAGGCAACCCCGTGCTCATAATTTATTTAATGTGTGAACTGCCCAAAGATTAAAAGAGGACAACAAACATCCAATTGTAGACGTGAAGAAGTTTGACTTAATTAGCTGCAGCAAGTTGTTGAAGAGTTCCAATCTTTAGTTAATTTGTTAATCAACGTACTCCTTTCAGCATTTTTGGTGTGTTTAGCAGATATTCCTGCTCATTCGTTTTGAAAAAAATTCAGTGCTTACATGCATGTGAGTATGTCATGCTTCACTTCGGTTACACCTCAGCCTCATGTTCAGTTTCCTTGTTGCATGGTTAGTCGTTTACAGATTACAGGACTATTTTGCTATCAGCTAGTCATTCAGATTTGGTATTTGCATTTTGCATTGATGTTTATAGGAGGAAGACTTGAACTCGATTAGGAGTTGTCTGAGGTTGATTTTTGTGACAGAATTGGTGTGTGCAGTGTTCTAAATGGCGGCCTAGGCGGCCGCCTAGGCGCTAGGCGGAGGGTCACCGCCACGAATACCCCCTTGGCGTTTTGTTCGGCGGCCAGGGAGGCTAGTCGGCGGCCAGGGAGGCTAGGCGGGACTTTGGCGGAGCTTGGCGGCCGCCTAGGCTGCTAGGCGTAGCTTGGCGGCTAGGAGAGAGAGAGAGAGAGACAGAGACGAGAGAGGGAGAGAGATGCGAGGGAGAGAGAGAGCAGAAAGACAGACGAGAGAGGGAGAGAGATGCGAGGGGGAGAGATGCGAGAGAGAGAGAGAGAGACGAGACGAGAGATAGACATACCGGCCGGCGACGGCAGCCGGCGATGATCGGCGTGAAGCAGGCGAACTCCAAGGCGACGATCAGCGTGGGTCTCGATCAGATCTGTAAATGTTATACAGTACTGTATATAGCAGTATATATGTGTGTGCAGCTATGGTAAATTACGCAAGAAGTCCTTGTAGTATATGTTAATACCATAATATACACTAAAAATATAAAAAATATCAAAAAAATACCAAAAAAAAAAAAAAACGCCAAACTCCTTGGCGCCGCCTAGGCGGCCTAGGCGCTTGGAGGTGGGTCACCGCCCTACTACCGCCGAGCGCCATTTAGAACATTGGGTGTGTGTTCTTTTGATAGTGTATTCTAGTACAATTACTTATTAAGCTGGGTGCTTGGTGCAGGTTCTCTCCCGTCTAGCTCCCTTTGAAAGGGGAATATATGAGGACTATGTTGCTAACTTTTGGTGCACATCGTCAGTACTTATAAAGTGGAAAAGATTGTTCACAATTCCATCTCTGAAGCTTCTCAGTCTTGGTGCAACTGTTTCTGCCTCTCTGCCTTCGATGGTTCAGCAAATATGGGCTCCAAGTAAACAAGGCTTTCTCTATGGGCTGCTCAATTCTTCACTCTCCTTCTATTTATTCTCATACCAAGGTTAGTAGACGTATCCTTGCCTGTCATCTGTTTAATTACCTTAAATTTACTTCCTCCGCCCCCATTTGTTTGTCCTTTTTAGGCAGTCGTGGTCGTTAGTCGGCTCAACAAATAATTTTGTTTTTTTTAAGATTTTGCCACGATGTAAATATTTCGAGCATTTTTTATATGAATGGTTTTGAAACCAAGGAATGTAGAACATATGGACAATTTTTGTGTTATGTTCAGAATAAATGGGGATGGATGGAGAATATCAATTTAATGATGGTTTGACGATTGTTCGCATTGATATTTTTGGCAAAAACAGTCCACGAGAAGTCTATTCTTCTGCCTCTGCTACCAGCAAGCTTTTTGGCCATTGACGAGCCTTTCCTTTTCAAGTGGATGATGCATTATGCGCTGCTCTCTATGTTCCCTTTGATGTGTCGAGATGAATTGATTTTGCCATATATTTCTCTATCTGCTCTCTTCATCTTTCTTTACCATGCACCCGGTGGAAGAAAAGAAAAAAGAGTCGCACTATCTCCTTCAAATCTGAAATCCTTCGTGGTTGTGTTTCTTGTTTTGTGCTCTCTTGTTCTTCATGTTGTGTATTTGGTCGTGAGCCCTCCAGAGAAGTATCCCTTCCTTTTCGAAGCCATGATTGTGCTTCTCTGCTTTTCTCAGTTCCTGTTCATCTCCGGTTACACCAACATAAAGCAATGGATGACATTGAAGGACTCTGCCCTAGAAAATAAAGAGAAGAAGCATCTTTGATCGTTTGTTTCTGGGATTGAATCTCTCTTTCTTACTCCATTTTATTTTTCGTTTTAGGCTGAGACCAAGATTTGTAAGCAGCATACTACATACGCACGATTTTGTTCAGTTTTCCTAAAGGAATACACTTAACAATTTACAGTAGTTTGCAATAGAACGGTTTCCATGTCATTAGATTCGAGAAAGCATTTTTGTCTTAGATTCGATGTGAATTGTTGCCCTTCTTGTGACTGTCCTTTCTGAACATCAACGAAGAAGAGAAATGTATAGTGGGGGAACAGTTAAAACTTATTGTTGGTTTTTTTTTTCCCCACCATCTGTATTTTGTGTTAGAATTGTTGTACCCTTCAGCTTTTATTCTTACTTTTCACTTGACTATGTTATACTCCGCACTACAGTTTCTTGCGTACACATCACTCAGCCACACCCCGACCACATCACTCTCACATACATGTGGGCTCCACGCATTTAGTTGTGGAATGAAACCCACGTGTGTGTGAGAGTGATGTGGTTGCGGTGTAGCCGAGTGATGTGCCTGTAGCATTATTATAAATTTTACCCTCCCGCACCTCTGTCCATGACCAGTCTCTTCTTACGAAAATGCCACTATCTATCTACCCATATGCGGATCAAAAAAAAATCTACCTACCTATATCTTTTTTTTTTCAAAAATATGGAAATAATCTCCCAAAATTATTAATCATGTCTTTATAATAATATTTCCTTCTGCCATATCCCCTTCAAACTATATCCCCTGTATCCACCAATAATTTTGACACCTGATAAAGGGGCTGTTAAGCCAATCAATTTGAGTGGAAGAAGGGGGATCAAGAAATATATACAAAAACTCTACGTCCACCGATCAACATTCATCACTCTCCTTCACTGCTCTCAATCTTACCGTCCAAAAATATTTTGGACGTTTTCTAAAATTCGGACTATTAATTGCCGAGATGGACGATGAGATGTTGCTCGATAAATGTTGAGCGGTGGGGTAGTCTTGCTGATATTCCTGCTCTCCTCTGTCCTACTCCCTAATGGGAAACAGTTTCTTTTGTTTTTTTGTTCTTCTGTCGTTTGTTTTCATCCCAGGTAATTAAGAAAAAAGATTTGACTTTAGCAATCACCTGGCATTGTTATTGGAGACCTGACAAAAACAAAATATGCTACTAATAGGGAAGTAAAGAATTCCTGGGAGTCAATTGAGTTATATATTGTTGTCTATGTCAATTGAGATATATATATATATATATATCGGGGCGGTTTTGGGAACCTTTAAAAAAACCTCTAAACCCCCCCCCCCCCAAGTTCCCGATCAAATTTTGATGATCCGAGCCGCTCAATGTAATCAGAACGTGATTTTAAGGTTACCCGGGTTACCCGCCTGAAATCAGCAAAAAAAATGACCGGGAAGAGCTTCATCCGAACAGTTTTTTATTGAACTTTATTGAACAGTTCAATAAAAAGAAAACAACTCAGCGTAAATTATATACAGACCCTCCGTGTAGAAGGAATTGTCCGCCCACTCAATAAAAAGAAAACAACTCAGCGTGGACAATTGACCAAAAGTTGGACAATGTTCCAAAATAATTTTTTGGGATCCTATATAGCATAAATGTGATTACGAGAGTTTTAGAGGCAAAATTTAATTATGGCCCTTTAGAATAATATAATCAGAATAATAAGATCTTCGCACTCGTTCAAATGGATTAAAAATTGGAGCACTTAATTTTTTAACTATATATATATATATATTTTTGACGAACAAGATCAATGCAGTTATATTAAAGAAAAGAAAACACAGTACAAAAATGGACACTACCGGTCCGGAAATACAAGAAAAAAACAAAACACAACAAAAGAAAAAAACAAAAGCAGAAGAAAAAAACAGGAAAAAGCCGTATGGAACCACGACGCCGGAGCTGGACCCATCGAACACACTCGTGAGGAGGGGTTGGAGAGGCCGACCTCGAACTCGTCCCGCCGCAGACTGAAGGCAGAAGCCGTTGCAGATGTCGTCTTCGTCGCCGGTACGCTGATTCCAAGAAAAACCAGATCTGGAATCCCAGATCTGGTTCTTGAGACCAAAAATGGAGGGGAGAGTGGGAAATCTCAACTCCCAAAGGAGAGAGTCTTAACCACCTCACAACCTTGAGTTGGGCAACCGGAGAAAGAGAAGGAGAGGAGAGAGGCCGGAGGTGAGGGATGGAGTGCTGAGGAGGAAGGAAATGGGTGGGGGAGGGGGCTGCAAGAAGGGGGAGGCGGGGAAAGGGGGGCGGCGGAGGGGGTGGGGAGGAACCCACCCCGACTCTCTCTCTCTCTCTCTACCTTTTTTGTCCCAGAAGCCTCATTAACTATATTTTTAATATATAAACAGTTCAAAAATATTAAGTGCTTCAATTTTCAATTCGTTTGAATCAGTGCCAAGATCTTATTATTTTGATCATATTATTCTAAAGGGTCGTAATTAAATTTTGTCTCTAAGACTCTCATAATCAAATTTCTGCTCCACAGGATTCCAAATAAAGAACAAATACTTAATTACTCCCTCCGTCCCTTTTTAAATGTCCTGCTTCGTAACTCCAACTTATTAAAAAGACATCATCATTATACCTTTCACATCAACTTTTTCCTCCACTTTTCCTATTTACCCATCATCATTACACTTTTACTCACTAACTTTTCAAAATGGAATCTACTTTTAGGGACAAAATAGACAATTCACCAACTTTTACCCACTAACTTTACAAAATGGACACTTATTAAGGGACAATCCAAAATGGAATACTGGACTGTAATATTGGGACGGAGGGAGTATAAGAGTCCTATTAACAAAATTTAATCATGATCCTTTAGAATAATTTGATCAGAATAATAAAATCTTCGCATCTGATTCAAACGGATTAAAAATTGTAACATTTAATTTTTTAACTATATTTTTTAGAGCAAATTTCCGTAGTCGTCCCTCTAGTTTTATGGTTGTCTCAATTTCGTCATTCCAGTTTCAATTGCAACCAAATAAATCCTGTAGTTTGTTTTATGTTCCAAATTGGTAAAACCGTTCACACCGTGAATGAAACTAACAGAAAAATTGGTTTTAGTTTCATGGCTCTCTTAGAGCATCTGCACTTGGCTCTGTACTTGCCTCTGTACTTGCCTCTTTACATTACTTTAACGAGCCAAAATCCTAAAAGTACATGTTTATCAGCCTCGTCAACCTTGGGTCAATTTAACATTTGCTACAGTGCCTCGTTAAGAGAAGCGTGACACTATTCTCTCGTTTCACTAGTTTTTGAATAAAATATTAGTTTTAGCAACAAACTCCCTCCAGCAACAAAGTAAAATGTGTACCGTTCATTCAACGTTTAATATTTATTTGGACCCATTACGGATCCTATAAAGATGATTCAAATTGTAAGTCATTCTTAAAATAATTTTTTATAGGTTCCTTTAAAAAATTAGCCCAATCCGATATCGGTAGGGCTCTTATATGAGTTAGAACTCTCTTAGGGTGCTCATTGAAAGGTCTTAGACCCAAAAATTCATTATGACCATTCAGGATAAAATGATCAGAAAAATAAGATATTCACACCGGTTCAAACATATTGAAAATTGGAGCACTTAATTTTTAACCATAGTTTTTAATATATAAAAAATATGGTTAATATATTTAAAAATTAGGTTAAAAAATTAAGTCCTCTACTTTTCAATTCATTTGAACCGGTGCGAAAATCTTAATTGTTTGATTATTTTATCCTAAATATGAATATTTAATTAAAAAGAGAGTGAAAATAAAGAGTCTGATGCAGTGGACATTGTAAAAATGACTAGCTAAAATAATAAAGTTGGTTTTTAAGGTGTAATTTGGTCCAAAATTTAAAGAGTCTGATGCGGATGCTCTTAGGGTGTCCATTGAAAGGCCTTAGAGCCAAAAATTCATTACGACCATTTAAGACAAAATGATCAGAAAAATAAGATTTTGGCACTGGTTCAAACAGATTGAAAATTGGAATACTTAATTTTTTAACTGTATTGGAACACTTAATATGGTTACAAAATTAAGTGCTCCAATTTTTAATCTGTTTGAACCAGTGTGAAGATTTTATTATTCTGATCATATTATTCTAAAGGGTCATGATTAAATTGTCTCTAGGACTCTCATAATCAAATTTCTGGTCCATAAGATCCCAAAAATCATTTTTGAACATTGTCCAACTTTTGGCCGATTGTCCCACGCTGAGTTGTCTTCTTTTTATTGGGTGGGCTGACAATTCCTTGTACACAGAGGGTTCATGTATAATTTAAACCTCATATCTCCCATCCAATGGAAACCAGACATTAGTCTCTATTCTATCCAATTCCAGCTGTATTAATTAAAATAATTGAATTGATAACAACAACAGGGATCACGATGTATAAGTAGAGGTAGGTAGTTGGGAGTTGAACGTTTATAGGATCCTTTCTCTGTCTATCACTCACTCCCATCACAATTAGTAAACCCTAGTTTCAACTAAACTTTTTTCTCGACAACTTGTTGCATTTACGCAAGTTGTTTTCACTAAATTTAAAACACCCAACGCCTTTTTTTTCCACTAAACTGAAACATACATTATGCCTAAATCGGATCGTTTACATCTTTTAACTTACCGGAAACGCCGCCTATATCATGATTGTTGACGTGTGGGTGAATGTTATTTTTTCCCATTGGATCTTCATGACAACTTACGCGCAGCTCGCATATTTCCGGGTGCCCCGAAGTTATCGATTTTGAACAAATCCTCCAGAATATTTGGCTTCTGCGGGCGGGGTTCGAACGTGCGAGCTCATGAAAGAAAAATACCAGTAATAACTCACGTATTTGATTTCTCATGCATATCTGGCAGGCCGTTGACGTGGGTAAATGTTGATTAATAATCAGCGTTGACACCTCAACTTTTGCAACGTATACATCATAAACTTAACTACTTGGGCCTCTTTGATTGGGAATTATACCAACACCTAACTGCATCTATTTAATAATGGAAAAAACAACCCCATCTCTCTCTCTCTCTCTCTCTCTCTCTCTATCTATCTCCCTCTCTTTCTCTCTCTCCATAAATTCGCCGCCATGCAGTTCGGTTCCCAGTAAGAGAACAAAAACCAAATAAAAAATAAAAAAATTAAACTAGTGTACATTCCAGAAGGGAATGTCATCAACCTTCTGTTCTGGGCTTCTCTAGGCGGCTTCTATAACTAATAATAACAACTGATGTATTGAATGAAGCAAGAATTATGGTGTGAGCTCTGGACATAATCTGTAGTATATTGGAAGATCTTTAATTTTAAAGACAGCGTTCCAGCCTGACATTTAGGGTTTTCAATGATTTTTTCTATTTTTATATATTTAACAAGATTTACAATCCAATTAATTCCATTCAACTTTCTACGAGCGGATCGAAAAAAGCCCGGGAAAAAAAAAAAAAAAAAAGACCTACGAGTCTTTGTGGGCGGTGGATGAAGATGTTCTGACCCCGACTCTCGTATGCCCCTTTATACGGGTACCTTCGCTACTCCGCGCAATGAGCAATTGAGAGCAAATGGGCGGGGAACATGATCACTAGTTTACTTTGTTTAACTTTCTCCTTAATTAGCTTTTCAGTGTTCTTTGTCACCATTTTACAATAATTGTCCTCGACGAGTTATCACATTTCGAGTCAAGCAAATATGAGAGAGTGTGTGTGTATGTTTTCGCTCAGCAAACTCTGTAAATTTTCGTTCTGTAGCATTTTTGGTTTTATTAGATTTTGAAATAATAAATGAAGCATCTTGCATGGTATCGGCCAGTGGCATAGCCAAGAATATACATCAGTGGGGGCATTATAAATACTTTGGCCATGTTCATTTGGGTTATTTGGGTATTTTAGTTTTGGTAGTGGGTGGAGAGAGAAATAGGATAATGATTGGAGAGATGGGTAATGAGTGGAGAGAGATAGAGAGAGGAATGAAATTAATAATTGAAAAAATAGGATAATGATTGAAGAGAGATATAGGGTAATGATTGCAAAACAAAGTTAAAACAAAGTAAAGTATGGAAACGAACAAGGCCAAAATCTCTAACAATAGCCAACTCCGACAACATCCCACCGACCCATGACTTGATGGTTGTTGGTGATGCGGCGTGATTTTCATGTTGGTTGTTACATCATGTTACAAAGGAGAGTTTTCAAGTTTTGGAGTACTATTTTGTTCACTCCTGCACCTAAACACTAGGTGAATATGTGCGTATTACTCTACTGTCCATGCTGGGTGAAAATTACTCACTTTTCAATAAATTCACCGAATCCTTACTTTGATATGATTGCAGGCTGGGTGAAAATTACTCACTCTTCAATAAATTCACCGAATCTTTACTTTGATATGATTGCAGACATTGATTTTGTGGAGCTTATTTGTGTAACAATTCAAACAAGTCATTCGTATTTTAACAAATATTTAATCTATTAACATGTGCTTGCTTTAAATATTTGGTAAACTCAAACTACCAATTTTAAATAATAAAAAACAAAAGGTGCAGTGGGGGCGGGTGCCCCCAGTGGGAATAAAGTGGCTCTGCCACTATCGGCCATGAACAATAATGCCGAATGGGACACTAGTTAAATACAGTAATTGCATGTGGGGTGCGGGCGCAGGTGGCCCAGCACTATACCCCTAATGCATGAGGTCGGCGGTTCAAACCCCACCTCCTCCCCTTCCCAAACACTAATCTCTAACGGCTACTACTATTCTCCTAAACTATGGCAAAAAAAAATAAAATAATACAGTAATTCTTTTCTGCTTTTACTGCAAATCATTAATCAACAACAGTAGTAGTTAAACCCCTCTCTCTCTCTCTCTCTCGGATTGCTTGTCAAATACAAATGGGTCAACAAAACTACAAGTGTATCAAGTTAGTAAAAGAAATGAGTTTCCCAAGAAATGTAAGTGCTGTACGTTTTCCTTTACTCAACTACTACGATGTTTATTTTGAACAGCTGGGATCGATAAACAAGCTAGCTAGCTAGCTAATCATCAACAGTCGGGAAAATAATGTAGCGGTTGTTGAAACTTGCTCATCCATAGGATATATAGGAGTATTACTCCAATATACTCCAGTTGGGGCGCCGGTTGATCGATCATCTCTGGATAATTTGAGAGAGAGAGACAGACAGAGAGAGAGATTTCCATTTATGAAAGAGAGATACACTTGAGCTGTATATTTAAAATGAAAGATATATATATATATATATATATATATAAAGAGAAAGACAAAAAAATAAAAATGAAAACGAAAGAGTCCACCGAAGTACCCAACTTTAAAGAGAAAAACAAATCTAAACAAAGGAGGAACAGAATCTGGATTTGAACTCGAAATAATAATAATAATAATAATAATAATAATAATAATAATAATAATAATAATAATAAACACATGAGGAGGAAAATTTTCGTAAGAGACTTTTTGTAATTGATTTGAGTTATTCGAGTTATTCGAGTTTATTTAGACAGAACGAGAAATTGGCCGACTAATAAGATTGTTGAATAACCCTTGGTATCATAATCATCATTCACTCGTACGTAATATGTATGCATGCATGCACCCATTTTTCCGTGGTTACTTTGATAGTAGGGCATAATTTATAGGGTTTTGTTACCTATTGATTAAGGGGTGTTTCCGGTCGTGAAAAATTTATAGATTTTTATTTGTGGTTGACAAGTTGTTAGGTGTTTCCGGTAGTGAATAAGTTATTGAAAAATGTCAAGTGTGTTTCCGGTATTGAATAAGTTGTTGATAGGTTTGTGAGTAGAGTTACTATATCAAAAACAGTTTTTGTTGACAATTTTTTTGTAAGCGGAAACGAGATGGTAAAATGCATTAAATTTTTAGTATTTTTTGTTAGTAGAAACGGGGCCTAAGCATGCAAAATTTCAACTACTCCCTCCGTTCCGATTTGTTTGTCCTCCTTTTTGACTCCTACATATCCTAAATTGACTGTCCATTTTCAAAATCAATGGATCAGATTATGTAAATTTCCAAATCAATAGATCAGATTTAGTCTCCTTAATAAGTTGAAAACCTGAGATTGGACAAATAAATCGGGATGGAAGAAATATAATAGAAGGTATAAACAATATTGATTTCTTTTTCTTTTAATATTATACTATACATCAGTGAAAGTTAGCAGGGTGTTAGTATATTAGTTCACGGGAACACAGAGGTGGAGGGGTATAGGGACTGCGGTTAGCCGTGTCCCGTCACTTTATTTAATTTATAAAAATCTTCCAACAAAAGTTATCTCTGATAGTTTAGCTTAATATCCTTAAATAAAAAATTCCAAATTACTACTCCTATAGTTTTTTTACTCTCATTTCTA
The DNA here is from genome assembly GCA_018127125.1 of Rhododendron griersonianum. NCBI lineage: Eukaryota > Viridiplantae > Streptophyta > Magnoliopsida > Ericales > Ericaceae > Rhododendron > Rhododendron griersonianum. The sequence continues at coordinate 10,562,584 of CM030795.1, forward strand.
TTACACGTTTTTTTTTTCTCGGCAAACGAAACATTTTATAAAACTCGAAAGGGGTACATCGAGGGAGAAACATCAAAGCTCACAGAGCTTTGATACACCAGAAATACAAACGCATCCAACCGATAGTTGAATAGCAAACCTCAAAGTTAAATTACAATCTCAATTTTCGGATTCCATCTAAAAAGATCTATTACACGTTTCACTGGGTGTATATATGTATTCGGTGCAGATAAAATATACTGTAGCATAGTTTTTTTCATGAAAAAATATGGATCCCCCAACCTGGTTCGAAAATGATACAGTAACTAGATAGGATATCAGTCAAATCAAGTTCTTCCTTCCTTTTACAAGTCAATCAATCAAATTAGGTTTCTTTAACCATTGCCATGAACTTTTCATGATAACTTGAAAGAAAGCTTATAATATGGAGTAATGCAGAAAAGAAGCTTGATTTTTTTTTCCCAATCCGCATATCCGGGCCAATTTGTACAAACTTCGACTACTTCTGAAGCTCTGAAGTTAATGACCGCGCAAACCATCCGGTGGTTCCAAAATTTGAAATGTTTGACTTTTCTGGAATCTGAATACACGACGTCTCCACATAAGACAAACACTTATTTATTTTATCATACCCACATGACCAAACCCTTCGGGTTGAAAGAAGTTTGATGGGTTAATATGGCGCCGAATAGGGCTAGCCCATCTGGTTAACAGTTATGTGTATATAATTAAAGTATCCATTGGCATAAGACAACTCACAGTACAAGAAAAGTGCAACATAAGTATCGGTGTGTCCTTGATCCGTTTAATCTTTGTAATCTTTTATAAAGATTAATAAATTTCTTTTGTTTTTGCCAAATAAAAAACATAAGTACCGGTGGTTGTTTAATCCCCAGGCAGTTTTCGTGTAAAATCTGCAATTTCATTAATGGAGTACACCTATTAATTAATTGTATCCAGAATTTGCGCTTAAACAATTACTACTTAATATAGGGCGCGCTCTAGTGGCTTCCTTTACTGAATTATTATTAAATTGGGCAAAACATAGAGTGTACTCGATTAATACTAGGAAAACAAGCCACCTCTTATATTAATTTCTTCAATTTGAAGAGAATTATAGAGTGTACTCGATTTGGTCGTGTCCCGTCACTTTCCTTCTTTCGGAAAGAAAATTATTCGGAGCGGAATTTTTAAAATCTTAGTTTAAGAAAAAGTCAGCGAATCGTTGAACTTGGATTCTTGCGATTTAAAAAAAAAAATCGTCAAACTACTGTTCTTAAGAAATGTGTGCCTACTTTTTTCTCAAGTTTTTAGATGGGATGAAAAAAAAATTTGATTGTTGAAATGATCTTCCTTGGAACATCCTATCGAGTTTTTCTTAATAAAATTTTCTTTGCCGATAAAAAAAAAAAAAAACAACGGCACTGCCAAATCCAAATCCTAAAACTGTCACGGTTTGTCTGCATGGAAGATTTTGAGGGAGGAAAAATCGAACATGTTTTCTGTGGGGAAAAAGAAAACCATTTTAAGGAAGTAATTACATAAATATTTTTTGGAATTATAAAAACTATTTTCTGATATATATATATATATATATATATGTACGATATGAAAGATCTATGAATGATATGAAAATGATAAGATGGAAACCATTCTGAGATTTGTAAACACCTGCCAATTTTCTAGTCTATCGTTGAAAATTAGTTCGACAAAGTGTTCGAAAAAACCTATTTCTGTTCAACTTTTCGTAGAACATCCCACTTTTACAGAACGCGTCTAAAAAGGGCAAACCTAGTGCACGAGGCTCTCGATATTGCGGGGGCTAGGAAATGGTTAATGTATGTTGCCTTACTTTCCGCGACTCGAACCCGTGACCTCCAGGTCACAATGGAGCAACTTTACCGTTGTGCCAATCACAGAGGCTCCGTGAATAAGTTATCCAAGAAGCCGCGCAATCACACCCGTCCGTTTTGGCAATCAATGTTTGAGATCTGTTTTTAAACTTTAACCGGTAATAAATATTTCGGACTTCTTTTTGCTGAGCAAAAATAAATAAATATTTCTGACCGGTAGTAATTTGTTTTTAATCCTCTAAAACACTTTTGGACACGTGAGATTGAGCGCCATATATCTTATTTAAGGAGGCTCCGTAAATAAGTTTTTCTCTTATTAGAGTACTGAGCGGTATTGTTGGTTCGGCAATCAAATTAATTAGGTTTCAGCTCGTCTTTTTTTTTTTTTTGATAGGCAACAAAGTTTTATTAAGAAACTTGACAAGAGGAACATCAAGTTGAGGGGAGGGGAAGGAAAATCCAACAGAAAAGTTGGATGAAAACACCTGTCAGGGACTCATTTAGCCAATATTCCAGTTTCATGACTCATGCACCTAAAATTATGTTCAGCATGTGTGGATGATCTCTCACTTAATTATCATCATTATTGTCTTACTATTATTGAGTTCTTGCTAGCTTTTACGTACCCTTTAAAAGATGAACCTTATCTACCTGCCTATTAATAAGTAGGAGAAGTTTATGGGTGTCGGGCAGTATCATACGCATGGTACTTCGTTGACGATCCCAGCCGTCCAAACGTGTTTTGAATTGTTCAAATTTTACCGAAAGAAAAAGAGGAGAGAGAGTGGTCGGGTGAGATGAGAGAGAGAGAGAGATAAAATCTGGACCGTCCAAAACACGTTTGGACGGCTGTGATCGCTGATGAGCACCCAATATTGTAGATATTTGGTGCGACTAGTCCCGTTTTATGTTGTTTTATCTTGCGTTTATTTAACTTTTATAGTGATATTGCTCGTAAGGTGTGTTTTTAGTGTTTTCAGGTAAAACGTGCTAATAAGGCGGTTTTGAACGCCAAGGAATGCTCCGGATGCAACCAAGTGCTCAAGGCCACGTGCCACCATGTTGTGGTGCCCGAGGAGTCATGAAGAGGTGGTTTAGAGGTTGCTCGGGTCGCCCAAGGGTCAAGAGAATCGAAGGAGAAGTTAGGATTTTACCAAAGCTACTCATCTTCCGACCAGCTGAGGGTAGAATCGTCATAACTTTTGATGTACAAATGATATTGGATCCAAACCACTTGGGTTAGAAAGTAGACTCGACGAGCTTTCCAACAGTCCAAAGAACACCCATTTTCAAGTTTGGGAGTGTCCGGAGCGAGCCCGCGAAGTTGGCCCAGAAATCTGCCAGTCATGAACCGGTACGGGTAAATCATAAACCGGTTCATGCTCGGCAGAAATTGAAGTTTGGACCTTGGTCGAGGCCATGAACCGGTACGGGAAATTCATCAACCGGTTCATGCCTGGAACCCGAATTCTGCTTTTTGCTTTTGGGATATTTTGTTTGTCTCACCTTTTGGGATATTTTCTAGGATATTTTGAGAGAGAAAAAGGCCACCTTGTTTATATAGTCTCTCTCTCTCTCCCTTAGGTTATTTTTTTTATGTTTTCATTTTTACTTTAAGTCTTTTTAGTTTTTGGTTTTCCTCCATTGGAGCTCAAGCTCTTCTAGCTTAAACCTTTCAAGTTCTTTGGTAAGTAATTCTCGTTTGTTAATTTCTCGTTTATTATTGTTGTAGCCTCGGACTAGAGCTATCTTAATCTCAAGTTTATTTTCGAATCCATCGGTTAAATATTATGTCTCATTTTTATGCTTTGTCTAGTCTTTTAGCTATGTGTGAGTAGTTTATTGGCTAAGTCTCGGGATAATCTTTCCCGAGGACTTAGGTTGTTACTTGGTTCTCGAGCCATCGGGCTTTAAATCATGATTTCCGGAATAGAGCTTAATTTGCATTTTCGGTCTAAACTAGGGGTGTTAACCCCTTGGTAAGGAGCTTAGTCAAGCGGTCTTGGCAAGTGACTTACCGAGGCCTAGTGGCCTCCTTTGTGTTCGATAAATATTAAAAACAAGTTGGTTCGCCTCCGGAAAATCACATCTTTAGTTAAACGTAGTCTTTTTAAGTGAAATCCTCCGGGCATGAGCGCGCGGTCGTGACTCTCGCCTGAGTTATAATCGAGAACCGGTAATGGCTTTTGTCAAGGGTTAGAAGACCCCGAGACTTGCCTCTTTAAGTTTATCAAGCGTTAATCTAGTTTTCATTTTAGTCTTTCCTTTTAAAGCAAAACCAAGTTGGCCGCCTTAAAGGCCGGAATCCTACCATATAAAACCTACAATCCGAATCAAGCTATAATCGAATTCTCTGTGGGAACGATCCCGGATTTCCGAATACTATGCTACCGATGACCTAGCCCTACGCTTCGGGTATCTATCAACCTCTTATTGGAAGGCGAGGTCGGGAAGTAAGCAATCGCCAACAGATACCACCATGTGGTACTCGTTCAGCATCCAAAAATTTGTCATTAAGTAGAATATTTGTACAGTTTTGCTCGGACTCGGGGATGGTGCTGTCGTGGTGGTGCTGCCCTGCTTGGCGCATTGAAGGAATACCCGTTTTTGCTTCTCTTGGCCCTATTTGGCACCTTATCCAATGGGGAAATATACAATTATACATGATGTATTATATCAACTGCTTTATTAAATAATCAACTCCAAAATAATTTCGCATGCTACCTAAAAAGTAAGATCACAAATACTCCTTCCGTCCTAAAATGATAGCTCCCATAAAAAGATGTGTATTCTTTGAATGAAAAAATAAAATACTTTCGATCATATTTATTTTTGAATTTTTGGCACTAAATTAAAGAACTAATCAAGATCTTCAATTTGTTGCAAAGAATGAAAATTTATGTAGGAAAAGTATTTTATTTTTATTTCAAAATTGCATATTCTTTTCGTAGGGGACTATCAAAATGGGACGGAGGGAGAGTATAAGTTTAATAATTTCAAAAAATGTGAATTGATTGATCGATGGTAATATGCCCTGCTCGATTAAATGACATCTCCTAAACAAAAAACAGCTAAGTATATATGATGTACCCAGTAACACTAATAGCGATAAATTCAAATGGTACCCAAAATTGCGATGTCCATTCCAATTATTAATGCATAAAGATGTAACTTATGCAGGACCAAAATTGAAAACGTGTTATATATCGATCAACTGGAACAGGTATTATTTACCCACAAAACTGGAAGAGGTGTTAATTATTTTTGGTTAACGTACTAGTTATCATGCTTTCTTTTCCCAAATTCATTTCGTGCACATACAATCATTAAAAAGAACACACCCAGGGATTGCCCCGGTGGTTCGGGCGGATACCCAGACTTTGAGATTACTTGTAACGACCCGGATTTTCGACCTAATTTTTTTTTTATAATAATAGTGTTAATATTATTAGGTCTTAATTATTATTATTTTTCCCTAATAGATAAATACAAAAAAAATAAGTATATTATCTTAATTATCTCTCTTTATTTTTTTAAATTGCATGCATGACTATGACTCCTTCCATCTCTCCCTCTCCTACTCCTATTCAATCTCTACTTCCTCCTTGGTCCTAATTTCGTCCATATTCCCGTCCATCAAAAACCCAAGAGTTAGAATTTCACTAAAATTCAATCTTATCATCCTCATCAAAATTCTCCTATAAATACCATACCCCATTGATCCCGGCCATACCACAATACCCACCACCCTCCACTGAGTAAAAACCGAGAGAAAGATCGATGAAAACGAAGCCCGAATCCATGGAATTTTAGAGAGAGAAAGAGAGAGAGAAAAAAGTGGGTTTCCTTGTTCCACCCAATCGAAATCCGAATTGATCGATCCAATCATCTTCTACAATTCCTAGCATCACCCAACAAGCCTCAATTCAATCCCAAGGTTCCCCAATCAAAGAACCTGAAGTCATCTTCCCAAAAATTCAAGTTTCGGTTTGAGAATCAATTCGATCCAATCGAGGTATTATAATCCTATCCAATCACTCCTCTAAGTATATTTGGTGTTTTTATACTTAACCCATAGCCCTTTATAGTCCCATGCATCGAAAACCGTGAAGAAAACCAAGAAAACGAAAACTGCCTTCGACCTTGCGGCCGCGAGGTGCGGGCCGCAAGAACCAGCCGCGAGTTTGCGGTAGAGAGCTCCACCGCAGGGTTGACTCGGTCAGACCTTGCGGTTTGGACAGTTTTGTTCCGAATTTGTTTTTCGACCCTCCGAACATCGTTTTTGACACCCGATCTATTTTTCCTAGACTTCTAACACCTTAAAGATCATAACTTGTTAATGTCATACTTTTCTTATATTATTATCTATTTATTAGTCATTTATTTGATTTCTTGTAAAAGTTTACAAACGAAAAATCTTTGCGACCTTATAAACTATTTTATAGATTCCCGAAATATTTTTTTTAAATTCTTTACATTCTAAAGATGATATGTTGTTAATCTCGACATATTTTATTTATTAAATAATTTATTATCTATTTATTCTACTTTTGACAACTTTAAAAATCATTTTTATTTTAAAAACAATTCCGTAACCCTCCGGACCCACTTGATGATACTCGAACAGGTTACGTAGAACACTAGGACTTCTTTAGAGCCATGCTACCTATTCTAGTGTTATTAATTACTTATTGTATTTATTATGATCGCTAATCAATTTATTTTTCCTAAATAAAAATTTATACAAGCTTAGATTATATTCTTTTTTTTAAACTTTTATTTAATAAAAGTTCCTTACCTTATTAATGACTTGTTGATCATACAGAACTAAGGGCAACGGCTCATTCATAAAAGGTTATGTGATTTAATGCATATTGTTTATTTCAATTATTATCCTGTTTGCCTAATTATTATTTCCAACTGCTGATTGATATGTTAGATTGGATCCTAGAGACATGGGGTGGTATGCGAAATAGAAATCACCTAGACGATGATAAGTAATTGATGAATTGGAAAAGTTTTTGTTTTAGATTGCCTGCAGGCGTGATTTTGAAACTGGCAGAGTAAGCCCAGTGTTGTGTGATGATTTTGAAACTGGCAAAGTAAGCCCAGTGTTGAGTGATGTGATTTGAAACTGGAAAAGTAAGCCCAGTGTTGAGTGATGATTTGATACTGGCAAAGTAAGCCCAGTGATGATTGTGAAGTGGTACATAAGATAGGCGAACCCTAGTTATGATTCAGGCATGGTAAGCTTTCTTTTGTTGTAATGAGAGGGATACACACTGGGTACATAACTTAGGTGCAATCCGCGACAGCAAAAGAAAGTGACCCCATGGGACAGAGCATGGCTAGCGGTTGGGGAGGAAAGATCTCGTGGATTGAGATCTTAGATTTCACGATAGATTAATGGATAGTAATAAACTGGTTGATGTGAAAAATCTCTAATTTGCTTTTTCGTATCATTATTATCTTGTTGCTTACTAGTTGTAAAGTAAGAGGGGTGGTTGGGTTGGATTATTCTACTGGGTGATTTATCACTCACGGATACGTCTGTATCCTGGTAAATCGATTGCTTCGGCGATCAATTTGCTTGAGGGCGCAGGATTCAATGGAGAGGATTCAACAATGGTGCAGTTCGACACAAGAAAAATATCAGGAATAGAGATCGAGTATGCTTGGGATTCGTATCAAGCCTAGAGTCAGCTCTGAAGTTAATGTATTTTGAATCGGTAAATTTATTTTGAGATTGTAATAGACCTTCATTTTGGAAAATTATATTTATTTAGCAAAATTTTCTTAAGAAATTATTTTATTTTGCTTCCGAAAAAGCGGGGCGTTACATTACTCTTCAACAGGGACGGATTTACATGGGGCACGTGCAGGCCCCCTCGAAATTAAAATAATTTTTTATATTTTTGTATAAATTAACATAATTATGAATGTGTGCTAATATATAAATTACACACTTGCATATATCTCGAAAATGTACATATATAATTAGTTTTATGCCTGAATTTCATCATATAGTGCATTTATACTTTTTGCTTTACGGGCTGTTTGTCTATTTGGAGCTAATATTTTCTTGGTTCTCTTTATTTTTAACTGTCTGGGAAAAATATTTTAAAATAAAGTCATTAACAAAATTAGCTCGATCATTCTAAAACTTGTCGATATTCATTTAAAACATACTTTAAAAATTTTGTCTGAGATTTTGTGCTAATTTTTACCTAATTTAGCTTAAAGTACGAGTTATAAATTTTTGTAGTTAGTAATGCATGTCTTAATTTTGTACAATCTTACTGTGGTTAACTAAAAAAATGAACTTTCATTATTATGATTAATAGGTGCCCCTACTAGGCTATATTCCTAGATCCGTCCCTGCTCTTCAAGATCTGAGGTTCGATTTCCCACCAAGCGAGTATCCTGAACTAAGTGGGGGGCCGTGACTAGCTAGTGTAGCCGCACTAACTCCCTCCGAAGATTTGGGTTGCGCAGTCGGATCCATTTAGTGGCCTGACTGTAGGACTGTTCCTTCGTTAAAGAAGAAGAAGAAGATAATCGCTTGGAAGGCATTAAAAGCCGGCTGCTCTGTTTGGTGAACAGAAAAATGGCAAAATTTGATAACCAAATTGATTAAGCTCACAAGAAAGTGTGTGAAAAGGAAATAAGCATTCAACTCTACTCCTTTTATATTCAACTAAAAAAATGGACGACTAAAAACACCAATCACTAGGACACACGAGTGGTCCCTTCATCGCTTCAAGTGATGATGTGTCATCTCGTGGTTGGTGGATATTTTTTTTTAGTTGAATAAAAATAGTAGTGTGACCCCAACTAGATGCTTAATTGCTTATTGTCAAAGCTAGTACAATATGCCTTAACAACATGCAATAATACCTTAACAACATGCAATAATACCATGCATATATGCCAGCTGCATGCTTACTTTGATAATCTGAACCGATCATTTAGTAAGGCATTTAGAGCATACTCTTCGTTGCCGAAAAATCATCTTGACGATTGTAGCCACATGAGTACCAAACATATTAATTACCCAAAAAAATGTGAGTTGTAAAGTTCTGTGAATAAGTCAACTATTTTTTTTTTGTTGTTGTTGTTGTAATGAACGCGAGAAACTAATATTAATAAAAAATAATAAGTCTAGGATATTTAACCTCTACATTTATAATGTCTTCTTGCAATTGAAATAACACCACAGGCGGTACAACATAAAAAAATATTAAAACCCTTGACATGATTAAGAGCTTCCTCAGCGAGGATGACCGCACATTTGATTTCCTCCCGACAACATGGTTAGCCTCACAGATGTCATCTATTTTCAGACCCTGGTCTAAATTAAAGCATTCATGTTGCTGGAGTTGGGCGAGCTGCTGTCCCTTAAAGGGACAACAACCTGCTATCTCGAACAAGGGGGTCGTGCTCCGGTCTCGCTCCAATAATCGGAAACGTTCACGTCGTAAAGCTCGTCGATTTAAACCAGTATGTAAAAAATCAGCTCGATCGGATATTATTAAGTGTCTAATCGAAACCTTTTTGTCTTGAAAAGAATGGATCCGAAACACTGGATCAAATCTACTAGAACCCATTATTGGCAAATTATATATGTTCCGATCAGGCACTTAATGATATCCGATCAAACTAATTTTTTGCACACTTGTTCAACTTGATGAGCTCTACGAGATGAACGTTTTCGATCATCGGAGCAAGACCGGAACGGGGCCCCTTTGGCCGGGACAGCACGCTGCTGGCTCCCCCAGTCCCATGTAGCTAGCCACCTTTATCTGATCAATCTGAATGTTTACTTGTGAATAAATCTGGTGAAATGGCCCTCATAGTTAACGGACCGGATAAGCGCTACGGTGGGCACAAAATCATGAATTCATAGCACTTTTTTTTTGGGGTGGAAACATCAAATTGATCCTCGTATCGTATGTATGTCACCGACTCTTTAAAAAAATGGTACTCCTTTCGTCCCATTTTCATTGTCCATTTTCGTTTTTTGTGTCGTTCTTTCAACGAAAATGAACAATGAAAATGGGACGGAGGGAGTATTTGCATCAACCAGAATGAATAATCGAATCTCGCAAGACACAAACGGGTGGTGGAAGACGCATATCTGCTTGAGTCTTACTCTCGCTGGTGACCTGATCGCCGCCCATTTTTTACTACTAATAACTAGAAAAATGGCACACACACAATTTGTGTGCACAATTTTAGGGTGCTCGTGGATAGTAGGTAGTGGTTACAAAAAAGTAGATTAGTACTCCCTCCGTCCCAAAAAGTATAATTTTTGAAATTTGTGTAATTTTTCATTGCTTATATCTTTCAATCTATAATGTTTTTCACGAGCTTGAAAACTTTGTATAATAGAACTAATCGAGAACTATCAAATAAGATCCATGTTGCATATTTTTTGAGATTCATATCAAAAGATATAAGGAATTAAAATTGGCACAAATATCAAAAATTATAATCCAAAATTTGGGACGGAGGGAGTACTATTTTTTGCCGCAAAATTCAATGGTACATTTAAAGTAATGGTAAAAGCTTTTTTTTTTTGGAGAAACAACAACGGAAACTATTTTTGTGACGGAGCTTCAAATAATGCTGACACCGACATGACTAGGCCCCGTTCCACTTTCCCTTCTTAAAGAAGTACACAATTCTATATCATATACTAGCGTTTGTGCCCATTCGATGCACGGAACACCGTTATGTGGTACCCCAAATTTATTTTCCACCACACATGTCATTTGGTGCATAAAGTGAGACCAATGCTAGCTTTCATCGAACACAGAAAAAAAATATTAAACTATCTTTTTTATCATCTAGCGTTGTGCACGTTCGATGCACGGGACAAAAAAACAATTTGTGCGGGCTCGACAGTTTGTAGTGAGAACCACACAAACGTTTGGTGCAGAGATAAGTTTGAAAAATCCTAGCTCGCCTAGGAATATAAATTTATTGTGTTTCTATCTCTTCTATCAATTAATCCACAGATTACTATATCAACCGAATCAAGAAACAGAAAGCAATAAATGATGAACAATACCGAACACAAGATATACGTGGAAAACCCCTTAAAAAGGGTAAAAACCACGGGAGGAAATCAAACACTATAAACCATTGTACGGTTACAAACAAACCTATACTTACAACCTAGAATCGCTCTCGGTTGACCAAGGTTGATTGCCGAATCACTCGTTCACCGCACCCAGTGTTTAACCGCCGCTGCCTTGAATCCACAAGTCCTCCGAGATACTTCCAGAATCCACCGGAAGAAACGATTCACTCAATAGAATCAAAGTTTGAAAAGAACTCTTGGAATTGTTCTGAAAGCTCGATGATCAACGGATCATGTGATTATTCCAAAAGACAAGCCACAATCTCCCTTAAGTATTTTTCTGATTTGGAGCAAGAGAGAGGCGGCACAAATATGTTCGATAATCTATAAATCCCAAATGAGCCGCATATATATAGATGGATGAAATCTATCAAGTTGCTTGAGCACTGGTTAAAGCTTTTCTGGAGTTGCTCGAGCACTGTTTCTGACAATCGTTTCCATAATTCTGCACCCTTGATTTCTTGATCCCCTTTCCTTATTGAATTGATATATGCACGAAATTCTCTTGATTCCTTCCATTCCCATATTGCCATACACACGTGATTTCACCATCCCATATTGCCTTGACAATCTTTCCTTTTCCTGATATTGATTATATTCTACGCAAGTTTCCTAAACAGTCTCTATCACACTCAATTACATAATATTTTTGATTTCCTTCCACTTCCTAAACAGACACTCTAATAAATAAATAAATTACAACGTGATAAATGGAGATACAAATCAATGTGTTTTTGTCATGGGATTTGCCAAATAAAAACGTGACCTTACAATCTCCCCCTTTGGCACTTCCATGACAAAACATACATAACAATCTATCTCTTAACAAATTGATCACGATTTGTGAAGCTGCAGAAATAAACACTGAAAAGACAATCTGTTAATCAATATATTACTCCCCCTTTTTGTCATGGAATGACAAAGGTAGAACACACATAAACAAGCACCTAGATCAATAAGGATTGAAAGGAGATTAGAGGTTCAACAGATCATAACATTGATAAGCAAACTAAAGACAAACTAGTATGACCATATGCCATGATAATCATATACCAAATGAAAGTTTAGAAGGCAGAACCACAGTAGCATGTGCCAAGTACCAAAGTAGAGCAAAATACTAGATATGCTCCATCGAACCCGAAAGCAACCGCAAAAATAAACATCAACTGCCACACCGGGAAACTATCAACACAAAATAACTTGGGTTTCCATAGGAGACGGACACATTAATTCGAGATACGAGTGCTCAACCATGAGTCTCAATAAACGTCACTACACTTTCAAAAAAATGAGTAAATTTGTATGCATCCCAAGCATGAATGAATCTGGAATTAAGTGCAACATGCGAAATGAGTCCATGACAATAGTGGGTGTGTGACACGTCAGAAAAATTAATACCACCATCTTCGGATACAAGATTTCTCGTGTTCCATGAGAATGGCAACCACCCTTTCTCCCACGAAGTCAAACCAGGCATGATGACACGAATGACATCCCAAGGCCTAACAAACTCCCCCTCAACGATTAAATACTCCCCCTCAACCAATGAGTATTTTGCCATATCAATTTGTATTGAATCTTCCAAACAAATACACGTGCTTTTATATTTTTACCCCACTGCCGTTTGACACGAATATTGGAAATAAGAGTACCTCATACCCAATCCCCGGTTACTAAGCGAGTGGTCCAACACGGATGCCTTCACAAAATCTATCCATTTTGTGACACGAACGCTTAGAGAGAGAGTACCTCACCCCAATTGTCCGGTACTCAATGAACGCCCGGATAAGCAATAAGATCTCACAAATAGACTATTGACTTTCTTAATTATCTGTTTTTGTTCCTTCTTTTTTTTTTTTAAACAAAACCAAGAGAACACCGTATCCAATCAAAATGCCAAAAGGTCAATCGCCGAAGAAACAAAATGAGACATTCCAATGGACACGAGAACCAACTATCCAATCTGAATAATCTCTCTAATCCTGACGTGTAAATGTGGCGATCATAGAGTCATAAGGCATGATGCAACTAACATCTGAATATAGCTCATGAGTGGAGTTCAACAAGAAAGGTGCATGCAAAAAAAAACAATGTGCATTTATGTGAAGCCCATGGTTGACTACTCACACCTGAGAAAATATGCTTATAGCCCCAAAACCTTTTTTTTAAAGAATTTTTGTATATAAGAATGTTTTTGGATTTTCTTTAAAACTCAACAAAAACTAGGAGTAAAGACACACAAAAACAATAATAATAGATTACTCAACTGAGAAATAAAACATAGCACTACTAATTAAGTAAAACAGGAAAAAGGAAAAAACACTCAATCAATGAGGCATACCCGACCGAATGTGTCGCTAGACATATGACGCGAATAACCACCATTGAGATTCCACATGTAAATCTTTCTAGCCTTAGAAACCATATTAGTTGCAAGACAATGCAAATCACATCTCCTGACCCATATGGGTCTGGTCTTCACTTGCGAGCTCTCGCTCTGAACGATAGATATATGTCTAGGATTCATGTTTATAGTGTGGTCATCATTATATCCAACAGGTCTAGGCATTTGTACATTGTTCCACCTAGGGGCAAAGTGATCACAAGACCCTCTATTGTTAATGGCATAAGAATGTTTAGCGGTGGGATAGCCATGCAATTTAAAGCAGTTTGGTCTAATATGACCCTTAACTTGACAATAGTGACATGTTGGAATAAATTTAGGAGGAGTTGCTTTCTTACTATCAAGGGGCTTCTTAACAATGTTCATAGCAATATTTATAGGACAAAATTTAGGCATTACCTCTTTAGCTTTTGCTTCATTCAATTTACCTCCAATTTGTTTTGATGATGAAGCTCCATGAAAGCCAAGTCCCGACCTATCACTCGTAGCCCTTTGAACATCAAGAATATTGTTCAATTTCTTTGAACCTGTATTTAATCGCTCAAAGACATTGTTAGCACTAGTCAGTTCGATATTCAATTCTTTAACTTTTCCTTCACATATTGTGTCTGACTCTATCAAGAGTCCATTTTTCTCTTGGAGGCTTCCAACTTCTTTTCTCAACTTGTCTCTTTCACTAGTAACATCGCTCAAAAGTCTTTGAAATTCTTCTACTTGCTTTTTAGCTATCTCTAACTCCACGTTAGATTCTTTATATTTTTTAGCCAACTCCAAATTAGTCTCAACGATTTTTACACTCTCTTTATATAGCATTTCATATTTTTCTCTCAACTCCTGAACATCCTCAAACTCATCTCCTTCCTCATCATCACTGTCATCCGAGGATTCATGCTCACTAAAGTTAGATTGTAATGAAACCCCAAACGCAACGAAGTTTGTGTTATCTATTTGTTCTTCCTTAGGGTTGTCTAATTCAATATCATCATCCTTGATTATGTTGGCCTTAAAGTTTGTTTTCTTTTTTATCATGTTAACACACTCATGGGAAAAATGTCCATACCCGTGACACTCAAAGCATTTAGGCCCTGCTGGTAAACCATTACCTCCCCTTTTCTCCTTTCCACTGGAAAAGTATATTTTGCCAATACCATTATTCTTTTTACTTCTAGATCTGTTTTTTATGTCTATATTTTCATTGTCCAATATACACGTACAACTAAAAGGGTGGTTCATGTTCTTGTTCATCGTCAATAAAGGATCCGCTCTAGGAAGACTTCCTACAGGTTATGAGCGACCCGCTCTGATACCAATTGAAAAATCCTAGCTCGCCTAGGAATATAAATTTATTGTGTTTCTATCTCTTCTATCAATTAATCCACAGATTACTATATCAACCGAATCAAGAAACAGAAAGCAATAAATGATGAACAATACCGAACACAAGATATACGTGGAAAACCCCTTAAAAAGGGTAAAAACCACGGGAGGAAATCAAACACTATAAACCATTGTACGGTTACAAACAAACCTATACTTACAACCTAGAATCGCTCTCGGTTGACCAAGGTTGATTGCCGAATCACTCGTTCACCGCACCCAGTGTTTAACCGCCGCTGCCTTGAATCCACAAGTCCTCCGAGATACTTCCAGAATCCACCGGAAGAAACGATTCACTCAATAGAATCAAAGTTTGAAAAGAACTCTTGGAATTGTTCTGAAAGCTCGATGATCAACGGATCATGTGATTATTCCAAGAGACAAGCCACAATCTCCCTTAAGTATTTTTCTGATTTGGAGCAAGAGAGAGGCGGCACAAATATGTTCGATAATCTATAAATCCCAAATGAGCCGCATATATATAGATGGATGAAATCTATCAAGTTGCTTGAGCACTGGTTAAAGCTTTTCTGGAGTTGCTCGAGCACTGTTTCTGACAATCGTTTCCATAATTCTGCACCCTTGATTTCTTGATCCCCTTTCCTTATTGAATTGATATATGCACGAAATTCTCTTGATTCCTTCCATTCCCATATTGCCATACACACGTGATTTCACCATCCCATATTGCCTTGACAATCTTTCCTTTTCCTGATATTGATTATATTCCACGCAAGTTTCCTAAACAGTCTCTATCACACTCAATTACATAATATTTTTGATTTCCTTCCACTTCCTAAACAGACACTCTAATAAATAAATAAATTGCAACGTGATAAATGGAGATACAAATCAATGTGTTTTTGTCATGGGATTTGCCAAATAAAAACGTGACCTTACAAAGTTGGGCCACCACATAAAAATGTCACTAGAGCATTGAATTATTTTTTCTCATTCTCCTAAAATCTCTTCCTCTCCCCACGTTCTCTCTCTCCACCTTCCCCTCCCACGTTCTCTCTCTCTTTCTCCCTCTCAATTTAAATAAATTTAAAAAAAAATCAAAACTCTAGAAAATTAAGGATGAAGGTTTGAAGAATTAATAGGCCTAAACACATCCCTATAGGATATTGATAGATAGATAGATAAATAGATAGATGATAGATAGATAAATAGATAGATAGATGGGTAATCCTAATGAGAACAAAGGAGATAGTACAAGTAGAGATGAACCAAAAGAAAAGTCTAAAGATGGATTGGAGTCTAATTAATTAATTAATAAGATCATATAAACCTAATACTATTAATGGTCCCAACCTCTAACTGCCCCAACTGTCCCCGGCCGGCGCTAATTGTGACTAAACATCACCCAAGAAATCAACATATATTATTAACCCTCAAAATTTGGATACATTATTGATGTAGAACACGTGGAGGTCCAATTTCATGATCAGCTGGATCGATCCAAGCCCCGGAAGCCCAAACGGTATTTAATTTCAAATTACCCAATTTGGCAAAATTCGGACGAGCTCGGAATAGACCCAAATTTGGTGGCTGACTTATTTTTGCGCTCCGGTCTATACTCATAACTCTAGGTTGATGATCGATGGTGCTTTTCGGCCTAATTCCTTCGTTTATGCATTCAATTGAGTTATTTTGCCGTTTTAGGAAAGATTTGTTTTGTTAATAACTCTTAGACCGTAATTCCTTTTAAGTTGATTCTTTTTGGGAAAGGCTTGTTTTTCTTTCCCGTTTTCAGTTTTAGGAAAAGGCCCAAATTCTCGGATTTTTTATTTTCTAAGTTTATTTTTAGGATTTCTATGATTTCGGCCTATATAAGGGTTTGTAACCTAGAGTTTATGCAACTTTTTATCAATAATATTACAGAGATTCTCTCTTTCTTTCTTGTGCGCAAGATTTGCTCGTTGCGACGAGTTGTTAATCTCGTTTGGACTAATACGCTAACTAGTCTCTTGTGAATTCCGCTGCGTGAATTATTTTCCCAAAAAAGGAGAATTGAAATATTAACTTAAGAATCCCTGCCAGAATCTCAAAATTAGGATTCTTATGCAAATTCCCTTGAATTGGCTTGAAATATACTCCATGATATATCGACATCCCTCCCTATTATGAGATCTGGCAGGACTGGACTCTATTGGAGTACATAAATTTGGCGGTGTAGACCTCAGATTTAAAAATTTAAGAAATTTATACTTCCTTTGGATTATTCCAGAGAGAAAATAGAATGCAAAGAAAATGTATGTTAAAAACAATTTTTTTTTTTTTGAGTTTTTGGGTTGTTAATTTGGTCGAGTTAAAAAGAGTGAAAAGAATATTGAACATGTGTTTCTAGGACTGATAAATGAGCCAAACTAGCCGATCATGCAATTATTTACGGAATCTGATTTAAAAACTAAAAAAGTTTCAAAAAATGTTTGAAGTCAAGTTATTTATGAGGTGAGCCGATCTCAAATGATCTTTTAATCGACCCGAATGCGAGCCGATCTCGAATAACTTGATTTTTTTTTATACATCCTTGTAGCTGAATGCGTTATTAGCTTGTATGAATTGGTATGAATACTATACGAGTTTCAAAATAATCCTAAGCTTGGTTTGTTAATTTTTGTAAGAAACCGATATTGAATGAATTTTTAAAAAGTGAACGCGAGCTCAAACATTGACGTCGAATAACGTAATTAGATGGTTCGATCACCTTTGCTTTGGGGTTCGAGTCTGGTCCCTAATCCTTCAGCGTCCTGCAAAAGAGAGCACGACTAAAGACCACACCGGAGGTTCTCCGGGATGGCCCTCCGGTGCAAGAATCAGAACACTTGCTATGAAGAATGAAGGATCAGAAGCTAGGGTTTTAGAGCTGTGTAAAAACGTACCTCTTTCAGGAGGCATAACAGTGTATTTATAGGGAGTCCTAACTTGATCTCCAAAATCGTACGCATGCTTGCCACGCGTCGGCTGACGTTTCCTTACGTCACTTTAGGGTTCTGTAACCGTTTAGAGAGTGAGCTGGCTCCTTCACGTGTTTCCATCACCCTGGTAACCGTTCGGCTGACGTCATAGTCGTCATCATGGCCACGGTGGCACTCCCATGTGGGTGAGGGAGGATCCTGGCCCCCACATTCGTTCAGAGCCGAATGTGAGCCGACAATCAAAGGGTCGGCAAGCCGAGAGAGTTGTGACAATGAAAAGGACCAAGGAGGTGATGTCCTTTCGTCGGCAAGCCGAGGCGGATAGATGTCTCCTCGGATAAAATTGGACCGTCGGTAAG
This sequence comes from Rhododendron griersonianum, assembly GCA_018127125.1. Classification (NCBI taxonomy): domain Eukaryota; kingdom Viridiplantae; phylum Streptophyta; class Magnoliopsida; order Ericales; family Ericaceae; genus Rhododendron; species Rhododendron griersonianum. The sequence goes on from CM030795.1 coordinate 10,580,643, forward strand.
CCGAGGCGGAAGGATGTCACCTCGGATCTAGTTGGACCGTCGGTAAGCTGAGACGTTGTCGGCATTGCCTCGGAGCAAACTGGACCGTCGGTCCTATGGCACGGAATCACGCTCGGTTCGGCCCGAGCCATCTGACTCGGCCTGCTACAAGTTCGTTTACCAACCCTAGGTGTTTCTTGAAAGAAATAAGGATTTCCATTGAAGAAATTTCGATTCCCTAGATGTAATTTCTGGAATAAAAAAGCATTAGTAATTTTTTGCTATAAAGAAATTTGGAGAATCATTTGTGGGAAACGACATTCTTTGCCACAATTTGGTCATTGTGGTTGGCGAGGAATGACTACGTGTTTAATAATGCTTCGACAAGAGTAGGGCAAGTGGGTGAGGTGATCAAAACCAGAGTTGCGATGTGGATTAAGGTGAAGTTCGATATCAAGGTATACACTGTGAAGGATTTTAAAGGTTTCTTTGATGGAGTTAATTAGAAAGGTGAAATTGTAATATGTGTTTGAAGTATGTCAGGTGATCCGTCCAACTCTCGGTTGGATGCTTATTTTTAGTGTTTCTCTCTTTTTTCTTCTTTGTTTGATCTCGTAAGCGTCGTGTGCTTTCGATGTTCCCATTTAATTTTTTGCTACAAACTATGTCTGCTCAAATAACACTCGCAGAGACTTTATGCAAAACAAGTCGGTTGTCTCAGGTGGATTTCAAATGGAGGAGGAGTTAATCTTTAATTTCACTTACTAATTAGATGGTTTTTTCAGGTGTTTGGCCAGCTTCGTACATCTCGATAGTTCTCGAATTGCTAAAGTTAACGATCTACTGAACCACTCCAGTAGTCTTGAGCTGAATCAGATGCGAAAATTTTATTATTCTGATCATATTATTCTAAAGCGTCATAATTAATTTTGTGTCTAGGGCTCTTATAATTAAGTATTTATTTTTTATTTGGAACCCTGTAGAGCAGAAAGTTGATTATAAGAGCACCAGAGACAAAATTTAATTATAACCCTTTAGAATAATATGATCAAAATAATAAGATCTTTGCACCAGTCCAAATGAATTGAAAATTAGAGCGCTTAATATTTTTAAACGGTTTATATATTAAAAAATATAGTTACAAAATTAAGTGCTCCAATTTTTAATCTGTTTGAACCAGTACGAAGATTTTATTATTCTGATCATATTATTCTAAAGGGTCATAATTAAATTTTGTCTCTAAAACTCTCATAATCAAGTTTCTGCTCCATAGGATCTCAAAAATCATTTTTAATATTATCCAACTTTTGGCCACGTTGAGTTGTCTTCTTTTTATTGGGTGGGCAGACAATTTCTTGTACACGAAAGGGTCCGTGTGTAATTTAACCTCTTCTAATTTAAGATAGAGTTACGATTGATAAGACCTTTCAACTACGAAACGAAAAGTCATGAGTTATTCCTTCACGTTTTCGTACAAACCCTAATGGAGTATTTATATGGACCCGGGTCCCCCTAGTATAGTGCCGGGTGCACTATAGAGATATGGGTAGTGCACTTGAGTCATCCATCTCTACAATCAATTGTTCTGGTTAGCTAAAAGTATCATACAGTTAAGATACTTATCTGTACAATACTTCAAAATCTAAACCGTTAAAAATATTTTTGGACGGCTCGAATTGTGCCTGACATCCCCGGTTCTTATATTTATATATTTATGTATATGGTACAAACCCTGAATATAAGTGTCGACGACATCTAAACACAAATTGGTTAGCCAAAGAAAGGAAAAAAGACAATGGATGGAAAACACCAGTCAAACTAAATGGATTGTTTGTCAAGTTTGCATTAAATGGATTGTTTGTCAAAAAATGAAGTAGTTGAATGGATCAGGTAAATGATGTGATTGAGAGTAAATAGATGAAGTAAATGGTGTAATTGAAGTGGATGAGAAGTTAAAAAAAAAAAGTCGGACGAAAATTTGTTTTTTTTTCGGAATAATTTTTTTTTTAAGTCCTCGATTACCGGATACCAAAATTATTTTTCAACGGAAGTAGTACTTGAATTAAGGTTAAGAAAGTTAGGAAAAATTAAGGAAGAGAGAAAGTTAGTTAATTATCCATCCTTTTTTTACATCTCACCATTGGATAGGGGTGGGTTCTATTTTACATCCAACTAACTTTTAACCACTTTTTACATCTAAAATAACTATCCATCCCCTTCTAAAATACATTCCCATTGGGGTTTCTCTGAACGGCAACAACTACTCCCTCCGTCCCTTTATTACAGTCCAGTATTCCATTTTGGGCTGTCCCTTAATAAGTGTCCGTTTTATAAAGTTAGTGGGTAAAAGTTGGTGAATTGTCTATTTTGTCCCTAAAACTAGATTCCATTTTAAAAAATTAGTGAGTAAAAGTGTAATGAAGATGGGTAAATAGGAAAAGTGGAGGAAAAAGTTGATGTGAAAGGTATAATGATGATGTCTTTTTAATAAGTTGGAGTTACGAAATAGGACATTTAAAAAGGGACGGAGGGAGTACGACATTCAATGCACTTATCTTTCATCTATGAAGAAAATTATGAAACAATGGAAAATAAATTGAGTTTTTTTAACCACATCAAATAAAATATAGTAGCTTACTTTTGGAACAATACTGAAAATATACATATAAATAATAACAGGAATTCTTTGAATTGGCGGGCCGGCCCGAATGTACTTCAGCTCGTGAAAGCTTTTACATCAAATGAAAATGAGACGTAATAATTTACTTGAAGAACTAAGCAAAATTTGTTGCCCCTGAATTTGAGCAAAATTTAGTACTACTAGATCTAATCCACATTTTAAGGCTGCGTTTGGGTTGGTTGTGTTAAAAAAAAAAAAAGAAAAAGGAACAGGATCCTCTCCACTCCATGTCTGTTATATGGACTGAACAGTCCAATTTTGATCGTTTTTCAGTTCTTCCCAGGATTATTTTGATTATTCAAAACTTTCATATTTAATTTTGAGCTCGTTGAAAACATTGAACGTGCCAAAAATCACGACGATCTGATACCGATTGATCATATGAGTCCGTAACGTATTTGTCTTGAGATAAGTGTGTTAAATGAGTTCCGATCTGGTGTATTAACATCTTCTTTATTCAAAATAAACGTGTTCCGAAATCATATCAAACAGTATCCAATTACCACGATTCTTACGCAATCAATTATCGCTATGGGTGCCAAGTGATTTCAATTTGCTGTTGTAAGCATGGTGACTTCTCATGATGTCAAGGACTTATGCAAGATGCTATCGTTGGTTGCTGGATGGGTAAAAATGGGGCTCTCTTTTCTAAAGCCACATGCTAAACTTATTTAGTGAATCTGATCTTTTCTCCCGTTTACACTTTTGTCTACTGTCGATCGATAGTCTGAGATTAGTCAACATACACATACATCAAAATCACTAAAAACAAAAAACTACCCGGAATAAAAATCACACATGCATGCATGCATATTACCCATTTCAAACATCCCACCATTTCAAACATCCCACCAGGTCTTCTCTAAGTAATGAAACACTAAACCCCCCTATGAAAGTGTCTAAAACCCTAAACCATGAAAATGCCCTAAACCCTAGAGTACCCTGTGAAAAGGCCTAAACCCCTAGGATACCCCCTATTGAAAGTGCCTAAACCGCTAAAACCCTATAATAGGAAAATGCATCCTAAAATCCCTATGCAAGTGTTTAAACCTAAACTCTAGGGCTCTATAAAAGGGTCTAACCCTAAACCCTAGGGTATCCTACCCTAAAACCCTAGGGTACCTTAAGATTTTAGGGTAATCACTAGGATGCTTTAAAACCCGATACCCTAAGACCCTAGGGTGATATTTCTATTAATGGTAAATGTATTTTTGTAAAAATAAACCTAGTAGTAACTAAATATTTCATCTCTACTTAATGGAAATTAAGTTTCATTTTTTTCTTTACTTATTAGAGAATATGTGATCACCATAGCATTGCTGGAACTACAAAAGATGATAAAAAAAAAATAATAATAATAATAATCACAAGAAAGAGAGAGGGCTTTGCACATAAATACGGAGTAAATAGATCCAGCTAAGAGAGAGCGTTGTACCGTAATAGGACATCAAACTCCACGTCAAACTCCCAAACCCCCCCTCCTTCATTAAATCCCCCCATCTACCTCTATTCATTACCCCAATTCTCGGCCTTTAAATCTCCCCACCTCCCCCTCCACTCTCCTGCCCCCCCGATAGTAATAATCCTCTCTCTCTCTCTCTCTCTCTCCAAAAACTTCTATACTCTCTCTCTCTCTCTCTCTCTCTCTCTCTCTCTCTCTCTTAAAATGCCGCAAATCCTGCCGGACTTCTCCGCGTCCGTGAAGCTCAAGTACGTAAAACTGGGCTACCAGTACCTCGTAAACCACATTCTGACCTTCTTGCTGATTCCGGTGATGGCCGGAATCCTGATAGAAGTCCTCCGAATGGGACCGGAGGAGATCGTGGGCGTCGTGAAATCGCTCCGCCTGGACACGGTCCAAATCCTCTGCTCGTCGTTCCTGATCGTGTTCGTTTCCACCGTCTACTTCATGTCCAAGCCCCGGTCGATCTACCTCGTCGACTACGCGTGCTACAAGCCCCCCATCACGTGCCGCGTCCCCTTCGCCACCTTCATGGAGCACTCCAGGTCAGCGGGCACCGGGCCCAGTACCCAATTTATGATCATCGGAGTAGCATTTCTGGTTTCATGATAAATAAAATAAAATAAAAAACTTTTTCATTTTTCTTGGTGAATATATCATGATAAAAACTCGATTTGCAGAGGCCGGTTTGGTAAAGGTTTTATCGAAACCGAACTGATACAATTCATGTTCATTTGTAATAAATACAACTCACCTCGAGAACAAAACCAGGACACAACTGTGCCCGGAGCATGCACTTAAGTCAACGTGCCTCAAACCCCTCCGGACGCAGTTATATCCATCCATCTGAAATTGTGTGTTGGAGTTGTGTTTTGTAGATTTTTTACTATTCAAATGATGGCATGTATAGTGTGTGGTTGAACTATTGAAGAAATTCTAGTCCAGTAAAAAAAAAATCATCGAATCGAACACGCCGGAAATGGAAAAGTCAAAATCAAACCCAAATCACGCAATTTTGATCGGTTCTAGCTCGAACGAAATCGAGGCGACTGATTTCATCTTGTGCTACCCGTCCGTTGGTTTGAGATGGGGTTTCCTTAGTATCCTCTACTACTTAGTCGCCGACGGAATTCTCGTCTCCTCAAAACCCACCACCTCTTCTTCTTCCCCAAATTCCCCCTCTCTCTCTCTCTCTCTCTCTATCTATCTATATACCCCTTACTCCTATCATTCAAATCATCACAAGAAACTCAGGAAACCCAAAAGCAATAAACCAAAAAAAAACACTACTCCTAAAGTCTCTCTATCATCATCGTACTACTTGTGAGGAACACACCATACTACTATATATTACTATGAGTTACCTGAACAGGGTTTGGATGGCGGCGAGCGTGGCCGTCTTGAACGGCCACTCCGACCAAGGCCACAAGCTCAAGACCGGCCTCAAATCCATCCACCACCACGGCAAGAAACGCTTCTCCTCCGACCCGGCTGACCTCCGCCCGTTGTCCGCCGTGGCCGGGTCGGACCTGGCGGCGGGGAGTGGTGGCCACGGAGAAGACAGAAGGGAGCAGGCGGACGAGACTATACGGCAAGTGATGTACTTGAACTGCTGGGCCCCCAGCTGATGATGATGAGCCGGTTGGTAGCAGGAGAAAAGATTCGAGGTCGTTGACCGCGGCGGGAGGTCAAGGTTGGTAGGAGTGAGTTGACTCGGGGAGGGGTGGTGAGGAGGAGTTTTGGAGGTCAACTCGGTGTTTTGCCTTTTGAGTGTTGAAATGAATTGCTTGATTGTTGATAATAATAAAAAATAAAAAAAAACATATGGGTGGCATACTTACCCAAAAGGCCAAAAGAATATATAGGTGGCATTTAATTATCATTTAAAAAAAAAAACACTTTCATCTAACTTCAAATAAATAATTTTCTCTTGTAATTGGCTAATTTTAGACACTTTTGTTGAACAATTAATCCTCTTTCAATATTATTTCCGTTCTTTTGAATTTTCTTCAGCTTATTTAGTCCTTTTATTGAAGTGTGCTAAAGAATAGCATAATTAAGCATTCATTGATGAATTATGAAGTTGAAGTTGAATGTTTTTTCGTCCATATTTGAACTGTCTGTTTCCCCCATAGATTTTGGTTTACCTTTAGGCCTTAATTGGCTCCATCGGTCCAGTCCACCTTGTATTTTTTTTTTTTTCCTAAATTATTCCCAGAAAGGAAAATCTTAGCTCTCCTGAATTTTTATATAGTACCTATCCCAGTCCTCCGTGGTGTCTTTAACCTGTAATGACGGCTTTACTTGACATATTATTTTGCCTTATCTTGGTTTTTAAAAATTTTTATGAGCTACACGTTAATTTTTTACTGTATAATTTATTCATCTCCCAGAGGGGAAAAAATTCCGTTGTAAATTATTTTAACTTTTTCAAACTTGTAGTATCCTTTTGCCAAACAAAATTGGGTGTATTCCACCAATTAAAATAATTATTATTTTTAAATATTTTTCAAATAAATAATTTTTTTGAATTAAATGTGATGTATTATAAAAGAATGACCTTTTTTGTAAAGCTAAAAATAAGTACTTAAAAATGATCAAACCAATCAAAATATACAAATCCCACAGCCAACCAAACAAAATCTATAATTTCAAACATCTTTTTTGGTTGCAAAAGTAAAGAAATTAAAATTTGCTGCTTCTTTTTTTTTCACCATTTCCCTACACAGGTTAATCCTCAAGGACAGTCCCAAAAGCGTGCACTTCCAAATGCGAATCCTGGAACGCTCCGGCCTCGGCGAGGAAACCTGCCTCCCCCCGGCCATCCACTACATCCCCCCCACCCCCACCATGGCCTCAGCCCGGGGCGAGGCCGAGGTCGTCATCTTCTCCGCCCTCGACTCCCTCTTCCAGAAAACCAACCTCAAGCCCAAGGACATCGACATCCTCATCGTCAACTGCAGCCTCTTCTCCCCCACCCCCTCCCTCTCCGCCATGATCATCAACAAGTACAGGCTCCGCAGCAACATCAAGAGCTTCAACTTGTCCGGCATGGGGTGCAGCGCGGGGGTCATCTCCATCGACCTGGCCCGGGACCTGCTCCAGGTCGTCCCGAACTCCAACGCGGTCGTGGTGAGCACGGAGATCATCACGCCGAACTACTACCAGGGGGACGAGAGGGCGATGCTGCTGCCGAACTGTTTGTTCAGGATGGGTGGCGCCGCGATCCTGCTGTCGAACAAGAGGAGGGAGAAGGGGCGGGCCAAGTATAAGTTGGTTCACGTGGTGAGGACGCATAAAGGGTCGGACGATAAGGCGTACAAGTGTGTGTTTGAGGAAGAAGATGATCAGGGGAAAGTCGGAATCCGGCTCTCCAAGGACCTCATGGTAATGTTTTAATCCTAGTGGGGTAATAGTTTATTTAGTTAGGAGTATATCTTAAAACTTATGCTTGTTTAATTTTGGATCTGATTTCTCTTGCAGTGACTTTAAACACTCAATCCGGTGAAAGACTTTTATTTATTTACTAGTATTTATTAAGATAAGATATGAGTCTTTTACGTGGCCAACATTGCACATGTCGGATAGAAGCCAGCTTATTTACTTAGCTTCGATCGATAAAATCAATAGATTCTTGACATGTAGATGATTTTGGAATCAGAAATTAATCCTACTGGACACTTTCTGTGGTGCGCCCTGCAGCAGGACATTCCAACGCAACAATAGATTGTTAATTCTTTTTCTATATCCTTAACAGGTAATTGCCGGTGAAGCTTTGAAATCCAACATCACCACAATGGGACCGTTAGTCCTCCCGGCATCCGAGCAACTCCTCTTCCTCTTCACCCTCATCGGCCGCAAGATCTTCAACCCCAAATGGAAACCCTACATCCCAGATTTCAAACAAGCGTTCGAGCACTTCTGCATCCACGCCGGGGGCAGGGCCGTTATCGACGAGCTCCAGAAAAACCTCCAGTTATCGGCGGAGCACGTGGAGGCGTCCAGGATGACTCTCCACCGTTTCGGAAACACCTCCTCATCTTCGTTGTGGTACGAGCTGAACTACATCGAGGCGAAAGGGAGGATGAAGAAAGGGGACCGGGTCTGGCAGATCGCGTTCGGGAGCGGGTTTAAGTGTAACTCCGCGGTCTGGAAGTGTAACCGGACCATTAGAACACCGAGCGACGGGCCGTGGCAAGACTGCATTGATAGGTATCCAGTCCACATTCCAGAAATCGTCAAGCTCTAGATCATATACATAGTATAAATGTGCATTGTGGTTGTTGATTTTTGCTTTGTTTCACGTGTGGTTGTTGATTTTTGCTTTCTTTCACGTGTGGTTGTTGATTTTTGCTTTGTTTCACGTTTATTCAAGTGTACTTCTAGCTAGCTAGAGTGCTGTGTCATAAAAAGAAGTGTAAATTTTCTCTGCTCTTGTTTTTTTTTTTTTTTGTGTTTCATGAGATCACAATCAAGCGCTGTGTATGATTTGAACAATAAAGTTAGCTTATAAATGAAGATATACTAATAATTTCTGTTGTCAAAATCGGTAGAGCTCTGATTGTGTTATGTTTTTATCCCATTAAATTTTGCTTTTCGGTGAGTTGTGGTAGTACTGGTGGGATAAATTTTTTTTTTTTTTGGGTACTTTGGAAATATATAAGAAACTAAACGATCAAGAGTTTGTACAACGGCTTCTGCCTTCAGTCTGCAGCGGCTTCTGCCTTCAGTCTGCGGCGGGACGAGTTCAAGTTCGAGGTCGGCCTCTCCAACCCCTCCTCACGAGTGTGTTCGATGGGTCCGGCTCCGGCGTCATGGTTCCTTGCGGCTTTTTCTTGTTTTTTTCTTCTGCTTTTGTTTTTTCTTTTGTTGTGTTTTTGTTTTTTTCTTGTATGTCCGGACCGGTAGTGTCCATTTTTGTATTGTGTTTTCTTTTCTTTAATATAACTGCATTGATCTTGTTCGTCAGAGTTTGTACAACATAGGTGCGAGCATACGTATTAACTTACAGACCCAGCATGAAATAAACCTAGCCAACCAGGTACCTGCTTTAAACTATGGCCATCTCTAATCATAAATTCCCTAAGCGAAATTGATTTGTCCCCCGTGAGGACCAGATCTCCCTCTTGTTCAGCTCCAAGTCTTGCCAAATGGTCCGCGCATTGGTTGCCCTCCCGGTAGATGTGGGTTAACACGTACGTTGATGCAATTCGATTCGCGCGCTCTGTGGGTGGTTTGGATGAGTTTCCCTCAGTAATTAGACGCACTGCTACGAGGGAATTGGATTCCAGACTGATGTTAGACATGCTCTTCTCCAAGATTATGGTTAACCCTATGTAGATGCTTCAGATCTCCGCTTCCAAACTTGATTCAACTATATATGATTCTTCCATAGTTTTGGTAGATTGCCAGACAAGCATCTCTCTCTCTAGCTGCGACCAGACAAAAGCCCTAAAAATTACTGTAGTCCGGAAAGTTGGTGTGTATGCTTTCTACATAATTGGCCAGAATCCGATTTTGGAGTCGGACTACAAGGAAATAATCTCTTAAATTTCCTAATCCCGACATGGATGGCTTGCCTCTGACTATAGCGAGAAAAAAATTAGTCAAAGTGTGCGTAAGCTGATCTAGACGCTCGGACCGTTTCAATTTCAGTGAATGACGTGTGCTTTGGTGGTTACACATCACTTACACATTTACTATAATAAGTAGGTAGCTATCGTGATCAAACTGGCTAGATGCTATTTTCCCTTTATGGAGGTAGGATGGCAATTGTGACAGCCTGCTCGTCGGTTGAGGGAAAGGTAGGTCATAATTTATAAGGAATGATTCATCTTACTTGTAAAGGGTGGGCCAAAGAATATAGGAACTTCACAATTAAACGTGCTCATCCTAGGGTAGTTTAGGGATGGGTGATCCTACTGGAAAGTCTACGGTCTTTGGACGTCTAAAGCGGACAATATTGTACAAAGATAGATGGGATCATTGTGGGCACACGGCCACACCGGCTCGGGCCCGCATAGGGCGCCGTGCGCGGAGCCGGGCGTGATAGCAATTACCTCTGATCCGTTCCCGCCTCCGACTTCTCCGCCCCGATCCGAGCAGGTATTCCCCGATCCGATAGGCAAATGGGGCGGGTATGGTATTTGCTTTCCCCGACCCGTTTTAACCCAATCCGAACCAAATTATAGATATTTATTTTTTGTATGTATATGTCTAAATAAATTTCATTGTTTTGAGATAATAAGAGCAATATACTGATTAATAAAACACTAATTTTTGTCTTTGTTTTTTTTATTTCTATTTTTTTTCCTCTCATCAATCATCAATATCTTGTTTTTTTTTCAAAACACTGTAAAAAGAACAAAACTAGTCAAATTATTATGGTAAATGGGGACCCGATTTTCCCCCGATCCCGATACCTCCCCGATTTCTCCCGCTCCGACTCCGATCCGATATAGAACGGGGCGGGTTTGAGGGAAGCTAAATCTGACTCCGATCCGCCCCCTTGTCATCCCTAACGGGGGGCTACGACGAACCACGCAAAATCCAAACTAGATACTTTTTGTCGAGTACCGTGGAGTAATGTGGAGTCCGGCTGCGGTCCACTATTTATGGGAGTAATGTGACGTCCGGCTGCGGTCCACTCTCTAGTACTCTTCCCGGTCCCGTCTGGTAATCCTCCAGTTCTGCTAGTGCTTAGCATTTGGGGGTCAATTTTGGGGGATTGGATCCGGTTAATTTGGCTTCGGATCAGTTTGGTCCATTTAGAGCCCGTTCCAGAATACTTTCTTAAAAAATAAGTACTTATTTCATATTTTCAAAATCAAAAATAATGTAAAAGAAAAATAACTTTTCAATTTTTTTTTGCACCGTATTAAAGATCTCAATGAGATCTTTCAAACAAGATTCATAGTGCATATTTTTATATTTCAATAAGCCCATCGTTTTTAAGCTTGAAATTGCCTTATTAAAAAATAACTTATTTCGCGTTCCGGAACGAGAAATAAGTACTTTGGACGGCTCATATTTAAAAAGATGTTTTTTTTTAAATAACACCCCTTTAAATCTGAGCCGTCCAAAATATTTTTGGACAGCTCGGATGTACTAAATGGACCAAATTGGTCCGAGGCAAATTGAGGGGATCCAGTCCCCAATTTTGGAACCACATGAATGATCTAAATTGTTCATTTTTGTTGACCTCGCGAAGACAGTCAAAATCAGCAAAATAGCAAAATCAGCTTGATTGAATATGAGTCCAGAATGCTACTCAATTGACAATATAAAAAGAAAAAAATAATATGAGTTCGGAACACCACTTAATATGGTTGGTTCCTTATTCTCCCTTTTAAGGAAGAGATCCGGACTTCGAGTTCTCATGAAGAGGACCTGTTCGATTCACATTGTAACTATTAACAACTAACCTCTCTAACATCCTATCGTCTGGAAAAAAAATAATTAATGAGTCAGAATATGGATATCGAAAATATTCAACTGCATGTAGGGTCCATTTTTCGGTCCCACACGAATAATTCGAATTGCTCAATAATTTTTAAAATAAATTTTTGAATGGCCCTCAAAAAATTAGCTAAATTGGATATGTGTAAGTTGTTAACCCAATCTTCAAACTTTTTTATTCAAAATCCTAAATTCTGAATGAAGCTTGGAATATTAGATCAACCCGATGAGTAGTCAATCCGTGCAAAGGATTAGATTTTCAGCACGGACCTTTTGATCATTGCGCACTTACGCATGTCCAATTGAACTGATTTTTTGCAAGGTCACTCAAAAAAATATTTTTAAATTATTTAACGTTTCAATTATTTGTGTGGGACCGAAAAGTGAGCCCCACAAGCCATTGCACATTTTCTGTACCCCATTTTTCAGTACCCCTAGTCTTTTCAATTGAATATCGATAGTTGCATGAACAATAAAATTTGTACACTAAACAGTTTGACCTCTCTGAGACAATTTTTCTTCAACGGACACGACAAGCCATTACGTAGCATGAAAAAAAAAGGAAGAGGCATGCCACTACTTACGGCAAGGTCATGGCACAACATGAAACAACTATGACTTGTCAATAGGAACTTAGGATGACGGTCAGGGATGGAGCCAGTAGGGGCGGTCGCCCCTACAAGGAAAAAAAAAACACTACTATATATTATATGTAAAAATAAATAAATTCCTATGAAAGTATATAGGCTCGCCCCAGTGTAAAATTTTGAAAAAAATAATAATAATAGTAACCTCTGAAATACGAGGATACCAACATTAATTACTAAAGGCTAAGGGTTTAAATATAACAAAACATAAAACTAGAAGGTTAATATTGTGAATATTCAAGTAATAAACTTCCACCTTTCGTTAGATGAGTTTAGTATTTTACAGTTTTATTTCTTTTTGTTCTAAAATCTCAATGGCACACCAAATCCTCTCCCTCTCTCTTGGCACAAACATCCCCAATTGTTAAGACTTCAAATGCAATTTCGAGAAAATAGCAACGCAGGAGAAGGGATTTTGGAAAACCTCATTAATTTTGGTGAAATCTAAGTTATAGGTATGTCTTTCCCCAATTATTGTTCTAGATTTCTAATTCTTTGTTTTTTGACTGGTAAAATCAAGTAACATAAAAGCCCTTGGACCGAATTCGTCCAGTACTTGTGATGAATGAAAAAAAAAGAAGATGAACAATAAAAAAAAAAATAAGACACATTCATCAAGATCGATCCCATTAGTTAAACCGATTTATGTATTTACATTATTTTGAGTTTTAATATATTTACATTATTATACATGTGTATTTATATATATTTTTTCGCATGTACGATTGCCCCTGCGTGGTGAAATTTCTGGCTCCGTCCCTAATGACGGTCACAGGATTTGTACCCGAATCAAATGTATTTCTACATTAAAAAAAAGCATAATTATGTGATCTTTGGTGCATTTCTGCTAGTTTGCTAGTTTGATTCTAGTAGTTTGTAGTAGGTTCTCTTTGTAAAGTTGTTTGTACAAGGGGTTCTCCCTTGAGATTCTTGTTTGGTTGGCTATAAAACGCATCATTTACCAAAAAAAAAAAAAAAGCATAATTCATAATATACATTGCTACTAGCTAGTTCTGAGAAGAAGACGATATTGTATTTATACGTAGCCGCCCTTTAATAGTGTACCATGCACAACAAAATATTGGCTGATAACTAGCTCGGATCTATATTTTAAGGGAGGATTTCACCCATATATAAGAAGTTTATGAACTTTTTTCCCCTCAAGAGACTATAGGGCCGATCATATAGAACTTTTCCGAATTATTTAATCGGAAAAACTAGTATAACGAGTGAGAGTAGTGGAGTGGTAAGTGGTGCAGGGGCCTCGACACCCTCTTGTGTCCGCCCAAGCCACAAGATGTCCTTGCCATCGGGCTAGGTAAGGCATAGCGTGACTTTATCTCGCTTCAATGCCTCGTGCAATCACATCATATGGGTAAATTCCCAGTGCATTAAAAAAAATGAACAAAACAATGGACTGCCCGTCTTTTCGCGAGTGCGATTTGTTCATGTAACTATTGTTTTCCTACCATCCTATTTTTTGGAACAAAAGTCTGTCTTTTCAAAGTTTTGAAAGATATATTACCGGTTTAGATTATTCATGTGGGCGCGAAACAAATACACAAATGCCAAAAATTGGAGGATCAAAGAAACTGGACGTACGGGAGCTGGCTCCACCAAGAATTGAACGGCTGACCGATCAACGCGGTGGAGCCCCGGAGCCGTGGGTGGTGGTTATTGATCGGGACTTGTGATCCAATTTTGTAGGAAAAGTAGTGGGCTTGTTTGGTTGAACTGGGGGCCCTTAATTATGGAAAAAACAGAGACAACTTTGCCGTGTTTAACGTGCTTGAAGAAGCAAATACAGACTGGTTCCGAAAGATTAGTAAATGAAGAATTTTATTAGCCTTCTGGTTAGGTGAGAGGGGAAGCCCTATTTATTGTGGGAACAAATTAAGACAGCCTTTTTTAAAAGGTTGTGAAGAATCAGCAAAAACGGATTGCTTAATTTCCAGGATTAGTGAAAGGGGGGACATCGATTAGCCTTCTGATTAGGTGAGAATGAAAGGGGGGACATCGATTAGTGATCCGGCGTTTGGAATTAAGCTCAACAGTCATTCAACCTTGTGGGTAGGACCGCAAACAAATCGAGCTGTTTAATTGAGAGCTGCTCGAGGCTTGGTTGGTTGAGCACTTGGCTCTGGTGGTCTGGTAAATGAGTTGAGCTCGAAAAATATGTATGGCTCGTTTAGCAAACGGCTCAGGCGCGAATTAACCGTAAAGTGGCTCGTATGTATGAACTCGGCTCATTTAATACTCGAACTGAGCTCACTTTGAACTCAATCTCTCTAATTTTAAACTCACCAAGCTCAAATGCACGGAAGATTGGCTTGTTTGCTACAGGGACGGAACCAAGATTTTCAATGCGAGAGGGCCGGCCACAACATGAACAATAAAATTTTAAAATTTCGATGTTCAAGAACATAAAATATTTGGATGACCAAAAATACCCGTTACAAAACACAATATATATATATATATATACACTAATCTTCTAATGAGGACCTATATATATATATATATATAGGTGATCTTAACAAACCAAAAATAACTAAAAAGGTGAAAAATAAAAAAAATTCAATTCGTTACACCCCAAGCATGTATCAAAATGGAATTTAACGATACCTTATATCCGAAAGTCACCTATATATGATTGAGTTGGAACTAATTGTTGCAGTAATTTCTATCTCAAAAAATATAACCAAAATATTAGTGAGAAATTCATTCTCCATCCAAAACATGTGTTCTATAACAATATATATTTATAGTTGAAAATGTTTTTTCTGATCAACTATTTTTATTAAAATAAAAAAAACCTTAGATAGCATAAAATTTCGAAATCACGGCCCCAATATGCCCATACTTACCTCTGTCTCTGGTTTGCTGGCCATGGGGCCGAGCTATTGTGGGGGCTGGCCCCACCCAATTTATTTTAGTATAATATTCGTTGTCATCTGTAAAAGAATTTAAAAAACTTCAACCATAATTCAAGAATAAGAACAATTTTCATTTTTAATTAGCACGTTAAAAAAGTACTTATCTCATTGCGTTAAAAATGTGTCACTTAAAAATTACTCCGTCCCATTTTCATTGTCCATTTTCGTTTTTTATGCCGTTCTTTCAACGCTTATATCTCCCAATCTACAATGTTTTTCATAATTTTGAAAATTTTGTATTATAGATCTAATCGAGAATTATCAAACAAGATCCATATTGCATATTTTTGGAGATTCATATTGGAAGATATAAGCGTTGAAAGAACGGCACAAAAAACGAAAATGGACAATAAAAATGAGACGGAGGGAGTAGTAAATGTCCGAAAAAATACAGGCTACATCTAACCTGAGAGTGGGGTTAATTAGGGTTGGTCATAGACTCTGGGTTTAGGCTAGGTGGCTGGTGCAGTTTCTTAGGAATTCCATCTTAAATATGGGTTGAAAAATGAAGGATCATTTTTTTTTTTTTTGAGAGCACCATGTATGAGGTCAACTATGGGAACCGTTAGTTGTATCGATTGGCATGTGGGGCTCATTCTGGGATTCTACTCGAACAATCCAAATCCCTCATTAATTTCGCAGGTCATCTTGGATATATAATTGTAAGTAACTGATATAATCTTTCGAATTCTAAGTGAATATAGAAGAAAAGCTAGCTAGACACAGTTGGATCAAATACTTACAGTTATCTGATTGAGCTAATTTTTTGCAAGACAGCTTGAAAAAGAATTTTATAGTTACTGTATGGCACAGATGATTGTGGGACCCCAGCCCACACCCATCTGTACACTGCCGATACCATGAAGCCGGTATATTTTTGCCGTTAAAAAAACATGAGTTTTGTTAAAATGAACCCTTAAGGCACATGATAAAACATGAAACTTACTACTCCACTATTTGAGAAATATGTTTGCTCGTGTTCTCCCATGATAAAACATGAAACTTACTACTCCACTATTTGAGAAATACTGAGTTCACTACTTCGCTATATCATTGTGATGAGAGAAAGCATAAGAGTAAAAGAAAGCTAAATATCAAATGGGTCGAAAAAAAAGAAAACATTAGCCCAAACAATAACCAAAAGTATAAATAAATAAAAAATTTGGCTTGGGGATTGTTTTATAAAATCTGGTTATGACGAAAAAAAATGAATAACTTGTTTCAGAATGTATTAGTATTACATATTTAGTTATCAAAAGAAGTGCTATGATACTTATAACTTCCATTTGTTAATTTTTCCAAGCTTCAGCCTCTCATGCTTTTTTCTTCCTTTTATTCTTGCTTAGAGTTCAATGGAATAAACAATTACTTGCTTGTTGTATACCATTTTGGTGACCGATAGGAGTTTTTTTTTTTTTTTTCTTAAACCCGTAGGAGTTGGAAGACCTAGAAAAATAAAAGACAGTTGAAAAGATACCATGGAGTAAAAATGGTAATTTGGTCTCACCATAAACAAGCTTTTCTCTTAGTCCAATATTGCCTAACCTATTAGTAATTACCTATACGAGTTCCTATATAAGTGGGTACGTATAATTGGCGTTATTAAATGAGTATTAGCTAGCATATACCCTTAGGGCATACATTAACAAATCCCAAAAAACAATGGAGTCGGTATCCAATAGTAGGGGAAATTGCAAATCAGTGGAAAAATGGGTAAATAATAGGGAGAATTTTCCCCAGGTCCACTATAGCACTTTCCAAACCCCCTAAGTCCACTTCTAAATTCTATAATCCACTAAGTCCACTAACCTATTATTAGGGATATAATAATCATGTTTAGTCTAATATACCCCTGTTTTTAAAAAACCTCCTACCCCGTTTTTACATCCATTTCAAAAATATCCATTTGAAATTTCCAATCCCCTAAAATCTCTCCCGATTTCTCTCCCGAAAATTTCTCCCTATTCAGTACAAAACCCTCCCCCCCACATTTTCAGAACGAACAGCGACCCACCTCCGGTCGCCATCGCCACCCACCTCCCGTCGCCGTCACATCCCGTCCCTGCCGATTACTCACCGCCGCCGGTTCACTCCTCCTCTTCCTCGCCTACTCGCCGCGGTGCACTCCTCCTTCTCCTCGCCGCCCTTCGTCGCCATCCATGGCCGTTACCACCATGGCCGAGTTCCCGCCCTCCATCACCGCTACCACCATCGCCGACACCTTCATCATCATATATCTGTTCAAAACATCAGGTGCCCTTCCAAATCGTAACAAATAACTCGATCTTCGTCGCCTTGTGTCCCTCGGTATGGTTCTTTGCATTTGAAGGGTTTATACACCAGTAAAAACATAAGAATCCTTCTCTTCCTTTCTTTATCCTTCTCTGTGAAGGGTTAAATGTTCAGATCTGTTAAGATTTTGTTTTTTGTACGTTTGTTTAGCTGCTGTTGGGTATATATGGTTATATGTTCAGATATGTTAGGGTTTTATTTTTTGTACTTTTGATTAGCTGCTGTTGGGTAATATATATGGTTATATGTTTAGATCTATTAGGCCGCTGCACGGATCAATTCATATAAGGTTGTTTATGGTTATATATGGTTATGGTAACATATATGGTTATATATTCAGGTCTATAAACGGTAGTCCAATTGCATTGAAACTGTTTTTTTGCTGGATTTGGAATGTTTTTTGTACTTTTTTTTGTTGCTGTTGAGAAACATATATGATTATATATTCAGGTCTATAACCATACATCATGAGATATATAACGTTTAGGTTTTCGTTTAACAGCTGATATCAGGAAACATATATGGTAATATACGAATTCTTGAATCCTTTTTTTAACATATAAAGCTATATGTTTTCATCTGTTTAACTTTTTTCTTATATGTGCTAAAATGACAAATCCACAAGAAATATGAGTGTGGTTTCATGAAGTGCCTAATCCAATTTATAACAAATTGGAGTATCACCATAATGACACCGTGATAATGGAGTTTAGGATGAACTCCAACCTCAGAAGAGGCCTCCACATCAAATCCTTCTACCAAAGGTACCTCATGACGTTGAAGAGCCACATTAGGATCGCTGATCCTGACAAGACAGCCAAGAATATTAGATTTAGAATTTTAATTTGGTTAAAGTCTTTTGGTGTAATTTCTTTGTCTTGTTTTCATATTGCTATTCAGAAGACTCTGAATCCATTTTGTAGATCTATCGATCAAATTTATAACTACGTAGTTGAACAATAGCAGACTCTGAATCCATTTTTTATTTATTTTGAACACAGATGTTTTGATTGGCGGATGTAATGGTTTCAATGATTGATACTTGTTAAAACTTGAAATATATATGCACAAACATATAACCATAATCATATATAACCATATATATAACCATAGACAACCTTATATGAATTGGTCCGCGCAGCGGATTAACTCTTAAAAAGGAGAATATATATACGGCTTAACTCTTATATAAGGTTAAACCTAAACAACCAAAATCATTTTAGGTTTGCATCCTTAATATCGTTATATGTGGTCTTCTGTCATGAGTGAATGAGTATATAACGTTAAATGCGAGCTGATGAATGAGTATATAACGTAAAATGTAAGTATTTCTTGTTAAATGTGAACTGATGAACGAGTATATAACGTAGGGATGGCAATCGGGGCATTCGGGGCGGATATGGGTAATTCCGTACCCGATCCCCGAAACCGAACCCCTACCCATATCCGCCCCGATACCCGAACGGGTAGAGGAGTGGTGAACCATAACCGAACCAAACGGGGTTCGGGTAATCCCCGAACCGAACGGCTAACCGAGAGAGAGAGAGAGAGAGGGGATTCGGCCAGATGATCAGCTGAAGCAGGAGCGGATTTCTCACAACTCCATAAATCTTCCCCACCATTCACAGATTCTGACGAGCAAACCCCATTCTTCACGGTACAGTTTCCCATCGCTTTGCTTCAAAAATCACAACATCTGTCTTCAGTAAAAGAGAGTGAAACCCATAAACATAAATCCACTATCCACTGATTTAATTAAGCTCAGAACAAACAGATGCAATTAATCAAAAAGCAGCAAACAAACATAAAAGAAAACCAATTAGAGATTATGGGTACTGAGTGTGTGTGTGTGTGTGTGAGAGAGAGAATATGGCGGAGGTCCATGATGGTTGACGACAGAGGGCCATGATGGTCGAAGGCGAAGGGGTGATGATCGGCGGAAGGCTGAGGCCGTGAGTCGTCGTAGATCGAGAGTAGGGGGTGGGTTTTGAGGTGTTGGGTCTGTTGGCTGCGTGGAGTGGAGGGATAATGATATTTGGAGACCAAACCCTAACATGTGTTAGTTATATATATAAAGGGGTAATTATGTAATTTCTAAGTTTTGGTTATTTCGGTTCGGTTCGGGTATCGGTTCGGGTAGCAGATGAACCATAACCGAACCGATACCCGTTCGGTTATCTAAAGCCTCAACCATACCCATATCCACGGGGAAAATTTCGGTTATGGTTCGGGGAAAATTTCGGTTATCAGTTCGGGTATCCATCGGTTCGGTCCAAATTGCCATCCCTAATATAACGTTATATACAGTGTATCAGAAAAGGAGAATCTTCATGTAAGTATTTCACGTTAAATGTGAACTGATGAACGAGTATATAACGTTATATACAGTGTATCAGAAAAGGAGAATTCTATTCCAACGTAACTGCTGAGATTTCAAACGTAGAACGGATAATGGGGGATAATGGGCTAAACTTATGGAATTTGAATGGAAAGGGTAATTTTGTCAGGCACTATTTTCCTTTTTAAATGCAGTGGACTTTAGGCTTTACCAAATACATATTAGTGGACTTAGTGGGTGTTGGAACTTGTGACTCATATGTTGTGTATGAAAGGTACTAAGAAGTTCTCGTATAAGGCCAGTGCGGAGCGGAGTGGAGCGGAGCGGAGTGAGGAAAGCGAATTATTAGGGTTGAAATAGAAGTCGTGACTATATATACTCTCTATTGTAAAACCCTATGTACTGTGATAATAAATAAAACAGCTCCGCTCCCGTGGACGTACCCGGTTTGGGGAACCACGTATATCTCTGTGTCAATCATTTACTGTTATACTCGAATATTGTGTGCGTGTGTGTTTAGATCCTTACAGTGGGTTAGAAACTTGATCAGTGAACTTAGTGGGTTAGAACATGCTATAGTGGATCTCCCACCAATTTTTTATAAATAATACCCAAGTAATGGAGAGGTTTGTTCGAAATTGCATAAATATGGAATGGAGGAAAAAAAATTCCTCATACATGAAACGGAGGAAAAAATATTCCCCATACTTGGAGTTGGTTGTAGTCGAATCTGGGTTTCCTAAGTTGTCCCTTCTATGGACCTAAGGTGCCCCTTCTATGAACCTAAGTCCATAGAGAATTTAAGTGGCAACCTAAGTCCATAGAAAATTCAAGTGGCAACTTAAGTCCATAGAAGGGACAACTTAAATTCATAGAAGGGGCAACTTAGGTTCAAACTCAGATTTGACTACAAACCGACTTCATGTTTTGGGAATTTTTTTCCCTCCATTTCATGCATGGAGAATTTCAATTGGTCCGTTTCATGCAAATCTGCAAGTAACCCAGATCTCAAATTTCTCAGAAAATAATAGAAATGGTAAGAAGATTAAAGAAATGCTCAAGAAATTGAATACCCAGGAAGTTCATAGAAAGAGCAACTTAGGTCCATAGAATGGGCAACTTAAATTCATAGAATGGGCAACCTAGAAAACCCAGATTTGACTACAATTGACTCTATGTATGGGGAATATTTTTTCCTCCGTTTCATGTACGGGGAATTTGTTTTCCTCCGTTCCATATTTATGCAATTTCAAAAAACCTCTCAATCACTTGAACATTATTTACCCCTTTCTCCACTGAAATGCAATTTCCCCTCCATAGTATTATCAAAAAGAGTATTTGAGGACAGATCGGGGCAGATTTTTGATCAAAAAAATAGATTTTTGGATATTCGAGGACAGATCGGGGAGGATCGGGGATGGAGATCAGATTCGGGGCGAATCGGATCGGAGACAAACTTACCTCCGAATCCGATCCAATCTCCAATTTAATTTTATTTTTAAAATCCGATTCCGCCCCGATATCCGAAAAATCCGATCAATTTGGGACAGATAACGGATCGAATACGGACGGGTCGGCCGAGATGGCCATCCCTAATGGCACGCGTTGTTATCGAATTTCCAGTGGGTGCCGACCCTTATTCGGCCAGGTTTGTTTGCATGTGTTGGAAGCTAATTTAGACCGTCAAACAAAAAAGGGTTTTGAATAAGAAAACAAGTCAATTTGGGTCTTTTAAGTCCAACCCATATTGAACCCATTTTTAACCCACCTAAACCCTGAGTTCAACCCATATCAACCCATTATATAATATGGACATGTTGGGTTATAAGTGGATAAATTTGAACGGATTATAAAATATGAGTTGAGATTGCCACCTCTAGTATTATGCCATAGGCCCATATGCAGTGCAGCAGCTGTACTTGCTAGACTCATTGATCACAGTTCAACAAGTCAATGGAGTAGTACTTAACAAAACCAAAAGATTTGGACTTTTTCATGTGGCATCACATCTAACATTAATATACAGGCAAAGACTCTCTCCTTCCTTTTTCTTTTTTCTTTTTCCAATCTTTAAAGGGTACTTTCATTGATACAAAAATTATACATCGAGAACCGGCCGGGCAGCCACCCTCAAGGAGCAGGAAGGAAAGCAACCACAAAGAATGTCTACACTCACAAAGGAACATTCAGAATCGCACACAGACAATAATCGTCTCCAATCTCAAAAAGCCATCAAGACGAAGTAGATCAAAAATCTGCCAAAGGGTGAGAAAACCCCAGGGAAGAAAGACCCACACAAACACAAGAGTCTCTCCTTCCTTGACCCTTACTTTTAACCTTTCTCATCTCAGGCCTGCCCGGCCATTACTATAGTGACTGATCATTAATTGATCTTTATTTTGGGATAATACGTACATGACAATTATTATTAGTGATAACAAGAGAAGGGGTTCGTTCTCGATCTGTAATTTATAGCTAACACTGCACCGAAGAATTTTCTTCACATAAAACAGTTGTTTTCCAACTACAAAACGAAACTAGCAAGTGGAGCGGTAGGTACCATGTGTTCACGTGCATTTTCTTTTTTGGCCGACTAATTTTGCTTCAATATGTTTTTGCTTAATTGTTTTTTTGTTTTTGGCTATGAGAATTAGGGGAGCTTTTCAAAAGTGCTACTCCCTCCGTCCTAATAGTCCCTTTCATGGATTCCAACTTATTACGGGAATATTATCATTGCACTTGTCATATTTTTTTTTCTTTCTCTTTTTACCCTTCAAACATTATCATTGCATGTACTTACTTTCAAAAAGTAGGGGTAAAAGATTAAGGGTGCGTTTGGTAACTTTTTCAGTTTTTAGTTTTTTTTATTTTTAAGAAACTAGAAGTAGAAACAGGTTCTACAATACACATCCCTTATTTGAGTGTGTATCATATGCACCTTTATTGAAACACACCAAAATGTTATAATTCCCAAAATATTATGAATCTATTGATAAAAAGTTACGAATCATATTGATGAAAAGTTACGAATTTTTAGTATAAAAGTTACAATACGAAATAAAATGTTATGAATGACCGGTCCTACAAGTAATTTTTATGAGGTGGCACAATATGAACCACACAATAGGTGCATATGGTACACACCTTAAAGGGGTGTGTATTGAAGACTTTCCCAAAAAGAAAAACAAGAAACATGTTTGGTAATATTTGTGTTTCTCAAAAAAAAAAAAACTGGGGAAAACACATTTTTGTAGTTTTCATAGTTTACAAAATTTCCAAAAAAGTTTATGAAAAACAAAAAAGTAGAAACTTGTTACCAAACAAGTTTTCTTCATTAGTTTTCAAAAAACAAAAACTGAAAAACAAAAAGGTTACCAAACGCTCTTATCTTTTTCTATTTTTTGCCCATTACTTTTTCAAATGGGACATTCTTTTTAGGATACTAAAAATCGTTAATTGAGATCGAAAATTCGAGACGGATAGAGTATGATATTAAGGTGTCAAAAGGGCTAAAAGTGCTTTTTTAGAGAAATGAAAATGGGCTTTTTGCCCTTGGGAAATTCCCCCTTCGGCTTCCTTGTGGATGAGTTCTATACTAGGGTTTGTCGCCGTGCATACGGTCACGACGGCTGTGGATTTCACATTTGGCATTGACCGTTTAATTTGCATTTTTCCAACGAAAGTGAGAATCTCACAGAAGCTGCTGTTGCATGTACCTAATCAGTTCGGTCAATTTTGATGAACTTTCCAATTCGCACTTTAGAATTTCTACATACAGTGTTGTGGTGCTTGGTCTTTTTTTCTCTTCTGCGTTGTCGACATCGATGCTTATAATCCAATCAATTGATTCAGGATGGAGATTTTCCAAATGGTCCAATCCCATTAGTCATGTTTGGCAGCTTGACGAGACATTTCTTCGCTTTCCATTTGGAATCTGGCAATTCTTTCCCAGACAAGGCCGAAAAGACCCACAGAGAGACTTTTACTTTTAGAAATTTCTTCCGGTTGGAGGTGGAATGACAATCAAATTAGCATGCCCTCGTGGTTGGACTAGTCCGCATGGAAATGTCTGTCACGTGGTGTTTCTAACTATTTCAGAACCACATATCTATGCAGGGGGATCATACACATACCTAATGATGAACCCCACAAGAATGTGTGGTTATGAAGTGGTCCGGAGCACCACGTAAGTATTTAATAATTTCACTAAAACCAAAGACTATGGGTGAGCATGGTCCGGATTGATTCGGTTTTATAGTAAACCAAGAACCAAATCAATACTTACGGATTATGAATTTAGAGAATCAACCCAACCCACAAAAGGCATAGAACCAAACCAATCCAAACCATTAAGTACGGTTCGGTTTCGGTTTTAAACCACGATTTGTTTTGAATTAAGTTATCATTTTCAAAAAATATTTAAAGTACTTACAAGTTACGAAGATAAATTAAAAGAAAACTTATATTAAAATCAATTTCATTCAAATTATCAAAACACACTAACATCAACCAACTAATTAAGAGTGAAATACCACAATTGCCTCAAGCCTTGGTAATGAAGAAATTATAGGAATAGACTTTAGAGAAATTTAAGAATTGGGCAGTTTAAGTTGACTGATCTAGTGATTTCATGTGCTTTTTGTGTATGATAAATTAATAATCATAAAAAATTATGAATAGGTTGTGATATATAGAATCTAAATTATCATGACAGATAATGAAAACTTAATATTGCGGTGAATTTAATAGGATCAATAATTAGAAAAGTAGTTGACTAAGGCTCCCATATTTATTTGGTGAATTATAATTAAATTATATGTATATATATGCATATACAGTTCGGATCGGTTTGGAACCTTAACCATGAATGTAAATCCACAAACCAAACCATATGACGCGGTTTCTAATTTTTTTAAACCATGACCAAACCATATTACAAAAAATCCGAACCAAACCTTTCGGTTTGTACTGGATTCGCGGTTTGACGGATTTTTTGTTCACCCCTACCAAAGACAACGTGCGTCTTGATCAGAAATAGGGGAGACACATATTTCATGGGCTGGGCTGGGCTGGGCCGAGCTACAACCATCCACCAAAGGCAGGGTAGGCTATATCTCTTTAAAAGTCCTGGACCAGGCCGAGCTTAGGGAATTCTACTTAATTAAATCAGGCCCAGCATTCAAGGACTAGGCCCAATAAACAATCTGCAAGAACTATGAAACCGCTAAAAGAACGAACTGTCCGTACGGTTTGGTCTCATTCAATGAAGACCTTCTACGCCAAAGAAGACGGCATAATCATGTTACTCATTTGGCAACAAAGGCGGGTTCGATGTTAGCTTTAAGGTGGGAAGGGGAATGGGGCGAGCATGACTTCCACCTCATCCAAGCGCAAAAGAGCATAGAGCCTGGCACTCCACTTGCAATACGCAACAATTCATTGAGGCTTACATTTGACGTTTGACGAGTGCCAAGTCGATCTCTCTCACACGGGCAAGCAGTGCCCGCCCTGATATTTACGCGACACCTACTGGGTCAAACTACCCCAGGTTGGGCCTGATGCAGAGCCACTTGGCCCAATAACCGGTACCCGCTATTCCACAAGGTGGGCTCAAAGCTCCTGGCCCAATCTATTTCCAGTTCATCCCACCAATAGGTGCCCAGCCCAACAGCCTGCATGGGCTAGTGTTTGGCCCAGTATCAAGACATTCGGCCCAGTACTTTTAGGTGAGCCAATCAAAAATGACAAATAAAGGAGGTATCTAAAGAGCATGTCCCAAAAATTCTAATTTGGAAAAAAGTTATCTAATTTTTCTCTCACTGTTTCTAAATAAATGTCCAGCCCGCAAACCTAATTTTTAAAAAAAAATTTAAACTTTTTTCACAACTTAAAAGAACTCATTGATATTTATTGATTTGGGAATTTTTTTTTTTTGAATTTTTTATCAAAAAAAATACATCTTTTTTAAAGACCTAATCACCTAAATTTGCGGTCTGGACATTTATTTAGGAACAGAGGACTAGTATTTTATGATTATCCAAGTAATATATTAGTAATATTATATATAATGATGTCAACCCACTCATGAGGGGTATCTGTCACTAATCATTTTTCTAATTAGCACTAAAGGCCACCATTTCTTTTTGAACCGTTGGAAAGCAAAGGAAACTCAAACCCATCCGAATCTAACCAATGCAACAATATGTGTTCAAATTGGACAGTGGTTTGGCCCTCCAACCCAAAAATTATTTAATGCCCCTGGGCCACCATCACGTGATACTTCTGATCCTATTTTCACCATACATTGGGGTGTGGTCTACATGCTTGTCTTAGACTTCACATACATTAAATGTGTAATGAAAAAGATGACTGAAGCATCACGTGGCGGTGCCCCAGGCACTATATAATCTCTCCCCGATTTAAAATAAAGAATGGTAAGGATAAACTACCCCTTTATTCCATGGAACCAAGTGATATGGTCCAATTGCAATAATAAAATTGTCGGATTTTGTAAAACACTTATCTGACACTATATATAAATGTGGCCTTGAGCTTACTCCAAATCACCTCTCTCTCTCTCTCTCTCTCTCTCTCTCTCTCTCTCTCTCTCTCTCTCTCTCTCTCTCTCTCTCTCTCTCTCTCTCTCTCTCTGCTTTGTCTGTCTACAATGGCATCTGTGCTATTGCTGGCTCTATTGGTTATGTTTCTCACTTCATGTCTGGAGCATCACGCGGCGAGGTGCCAAAACAAGCGTGCAGACCACACCCATTGTATGGTGAAAATAGGGTCTGGAACATCACGCGGTACCAAATAATCTCTTCAACCAACCATCCCCATTTTCGTAAATAAAAATGATAAGGATAAACTAACCCTTTATTCCATGGAACCAAACGACATGGTCCAATTGCAATAATAAAATTGTCGGATTTTGTAAAACACTTTTTTCACACTATATATAAATGTGGCCTTCTTGAGCTTATTACCCCAAATCACCTCTCTCTCTCTCTCTCTCTCTCTCTCTCTCTCTCTCTCTCTCTCTCTCTCTCTCTCTCTCTCTCTCTGCTTTGTCTCTCTACAATGGCATCTGTGCTATTGCTGGCTCTATTGGTTATGTTTCTCACCTCGTTCATTAAAGCTGCTTGTGAAATTATAAGTTGTTACTTTCTAACACCAAGAAGGATCAAGAAAACCATGGAAAATCAAGGAGTGTTTGGCCCAAAACCCCGGTTTCTAACCGGCAATATCTTGGATATGGCCACCCTCGTCTCCAAACACACCTCCAGAGACATGGACTCCATCAGCCACGACATCGTCGGCCGCCTCCTGCCGCATTTCCTCACTTGGTCTCAAGATTACGGTAACGACGATATTGTTCAGTATGAAAATTCTGGTTGTACATATTTTTTGGGAATGACTTCGGTGTCCCCGGTCATTTTGGGGACACCGTAACTTTTAGTATAACAAAATTATTATGAGTATAACCAAAACTCAATACGAGCATAACAGAGCCATAACAAGGCATAACTTGTTTGTTATGTCTTAGTTGGGTTTAGTTATGCCTTTGTTGGTTTTTTGGATATTCCTTAGTTATGCCTTGTTTGGGTTCTGTTATGCTTGTAATGGGTTTTAGTTATACTCATAGCATCATCCCTTTTTTTTTTGTACATTTTTCCTTACTCTCTCATGTTTGTGAATTTCTTGGTACTTATGAACAGGAAAGAGATTCATATATTGGAACGGAATCGAGCCGCGGATGTGCTTAACCGAGACCGACCTCATCAAAGAGCTTCTATCCAAGTACAGCACCAAAGCAGGCAAATCATGGCTGCAGCAACAAGGATCAAAGCACTTCATCGGGCGCGGCCTACTCATGGCCAACGGCGATGACTGGCATCACCAGCGACACATTGTCGCTCCCGCCTTCACGGGAGACAAACTTAAGGTAATATACACACGTAAACTTAAACAGCAATAACACCAATGCGATTCGCGACTCAGCCTAAAATTTCCTAAAATTTGACAGGGGT
Source organism: Rhododendron griersonianum (assembly GCA_018127125.1). Lineage (NCBI taxonomy): Eukaryota > Viridiplantae > Streptophyta > Magnoliopsida > Ericales > Ericaceae > Rhododendron > Rhododendron griersonianum. The sequence goes on from CM030795.1 coordinate 10,608,462, forward strand.
ATGCAGGGTACATGGTGGATTGCACAAGGCAAATGCTCCAATCGCTTCGCGATGCAGTTGAGCTAGGTCAAACCGAGTTGGAGATAGGAGAGTACATGAGTCGGCTCACCGCGGACATCATCTCGCGAACCGAGTTCGATTGCAGCTACGAGAAGGGTCAGCAAATATTCCCTCTGTTGACGGTTCTGCAGCATCTTTGCGCCCAATCAAGCCGGCACTTATGCTTCCCTGGAAGTCGGTGAGTCGTATACGTATACATATTTTCTTCGATTCGAGAATCTAAATTAGTAACTTAGATTTTTAAAAGTTCAATTTTTTTACGAGAGAAAGAGACATCCTTCTTGAAGGATAAGTCAGTCACTAATCAATGTTCTTTTCTTGTCAAAATAGTTATTACCATTTTCTAACATTCCAAATCATCTTCATCGATCTTCACAGGTTTTTCCCCACAAAGTACAACAGAGAGATAAAATCACTGAAGACGGAGGTGGAGAGGCTACTAATGGAGATAATACAGAGCAGAAAGGACTGTGCGGAAATCGGTCGGAGCAGTTCGTACGGGAACGATTTACTGGGCATGCTATTGAACGAAATGCGAAGGAAGAAATCTGGAAACACGATGCAATTGATAATGGATGAATGCAAGACCTTCTTCTTTGCTGGGCATGAGGCCACCGCTCTGTTGCTGACTTGGACCGTGATGCTTCTTGCTACAAACCCTAAATGGCAGGACAAGGTTAGGGAAGAGGTGAACGAGGTCTGCAACAATGGAGAACCACCTTCTGTTGACCATCTCTCAAAACTCAACTTGGTGAGTAACAAAATAATTAAGGTCTCGTTCTACTAAGGTTCTTATTTTTTTAAATACTTATTTTTCGCTGCACGAGACAGATCATTCTGTCACGATACATCACTTTTGATTTAAAAAATAAGTACTTAATATTCGTAAAAAGCAGAACGGGGCCTAAGGCTATAACTTTTCTTCTTTGTTATAAGTTGTAAACTTTGAATTTGTTTAGTACTAAGACATAGAAGAGCTAGACAATACAAGCACGTAAGTTTTATTCCGTCGATATTATTGCCTAGAAAAAAACCCGTAGAAAATAAAATTTATTGACCATATTCATCCTTGGTGTGACTCTGGTCACACCAACTTCAAATCTGCACTATACACTCACTTTCTAAGTTCAAAAAATATTTTTGGATTTATGGGCTTTCGAAATTAATTCGATTTAAGAAAGGATTTATGGGCATACTTGTGCGGAAAAAGATATCAACACTAGAACATGTGGCTTTTCGGGGGGCGGGGGGGTTGGAGGGGGCATTATTCTTCTCGTAGAATGTGTGTCGTAGTTCACATTATCCTCCAGTAAGAGCATCTCCTACCCATACTCCATTTCTTCATTTTGGAGGAAAAACATTCTCCAACCCATCCTCTAAAACTCTCCTCCATTTGGGAGGATGAACTTTGATCCTCTAAATATAGAGAATGGAGGAAAAAATAGAGGATCTCCTCCAAATATGTGTTGGAGTTGAGAAATAGAGTGTTGGGTTGGAGTTGAGATAAATAGTACAATCCTCTAAATCTACTTTTCAAATAAAATAGATTAATTTGATCCTCTCAAATAGAGATTTGGAGGGTGTTGGATTGGAGATGCTCTAATAAAAAAAAATCTAGACCATTGAATTTCGCGTTTGCAAACATGAGCTCATTTTTGTTTGTGCAGTTAAACATGGTAATTAATGAATCACTAAGACTCTATCCACCAGCCTCTGTTCTACCCAGAATGGCCTTTGAAGATTTCAAATTGGGTGACCTCCATATCCCAAAGGGACTGTCAATTTGGATCCCGGTTCTAGCCATTCACCACAGTGAAGAATTGTGGGGCAAAGACGTCAATGAATTCAACCCTAACCGGTTCGCCTCCAAGTCATTTTCACCCGGCCGATTCATCCCTTTTGCGGCCGGTCCAAGAAATTGTGTTGGCCAGTCTTTTGCCATGATGGAAGCTAAGATCATCTTAGCCATGTTGATAACCCGGTTCAAATTCGCTATTTCGGAGAATTATCGGCATGCCCCTGTCATAGTCCTCACCGTAAAACCCAAGTATGGAGTTCAAATCCGTTTGACGCCGTTGAGTTCATGAAACAATTTTGTTGAGGGTTTTTTTTTTTACTTTTTTTGTATAAATTTCATTTTCGTGAGGGGTTTCAGGGTGAGTCAATAATCTTAATTGTTTTGCGGAGTTAATTTTACTTTTTCCCATTTTATGAGGTCATTGTGAATAGAAAGAGATGAAAGGATGCTTTTAACAATTAAAGAAAGGATATTAATTAAAATGTATTAGGAATTTAGGAAAGCACATATTCAGTCGTATGCTTGACTGAAGATATTCCAGCCCATGACTTTAGCACCTCATGGTCAATATGTCCATGTGACATTCATTCAGTCATTTATAGTAAATTCTGTAATCATGCTAGTTGTAATCTTGCATAATCTCATGACTTATGGGATTTGATACTCTTGACTTGACTCTGTATATATAGTGATCAAAGATGAATAAAATGTCAAGAACTACTAGAATTTTACATAGTATCAGAGCGGGACCCAGGGATGCTGTAGTGCACCCCTCACACTACACATGTAGTGCGGCCAATCCGGTCGTCCATCTCGGCAATAGATGGCTCGGATTTTCATCCGAACGATGGACGGCTAGGATTTGTAGGAGTTCGAATTAAATCCAAACCGTCCGCACCGAGATGGACGGTCGGATCGACCGCACTACACGGTGTAGTGCGGCGGGTGCACTACAGCCCCTCCATTCCATCAGAGTGACACTAATCCATATTAGTTATTTACATCGTTCTTTACATCTCACAATGTCTTCAACTGATTCTACCCCAAAGAGTCAAGGAAATACCCCTCCTGTGCAGCATGAATCCATAGATAATCCCTACTTCTTGCACCACTCTGACAATCCAAGCATTGACTGAATATGTGCTTTCCTAAGGGCATCTACAATGGGTGTACTAACTAATGTGTTGAATTATGGAAAATGATATTGGCATTCCAAAAATTGATGCAGGCACTCTAAAATTAGTGTAATTCCAAAGCCACATTCCTTTGTCTTTTGGAGTGCCTCCATCAATTTTTGGAGTGCCAATATCATTTCCCTTAATTATATGTGTTAAGACTTAGTAAACAAAAATGTATTTTTTGTGTCACAATGCTTGCATTAGTTTGTGTGTTAAATCTTGTAATGTGCTAGCATGTGTGTCAAGTTTGGTAACTATGTTAAAAAACAATAAGTGGGTCCCACTTCTATAATTCAAACTCCAACCATAAAATATAAGAGAAAATGTTCTTTCCGGATCAACCGGACAAGGGGGCCTGTCCGGACAGCCCTCGTGTGGGCCCCTTTCGCGCATTTTTTTTGAAAATTCGAATCGTGCATCTTGTAGAGCCCGCAAAATAATGTATCTATATAAAAAATCAGCTTGTCCGGATATCGATAGGTATGTCAAAAGTTGAGTTTTTTACACAGATAAATGGACGACCGTGATCTGTCAACTGTTTTTAAAGTTAAACTGTTCACGGTCGTCCATTTTTCCATGTAAAAACTCAATTTTTGACATACCTATCGATGTCTGGACAAGCTGATTTTTTGCGTGGATACATTATTTTGCGGGCTCTACAATATGCACGGTTCAGATTTTTCAAAAAAACACGTGAAGGGGGGCCCACAAGGGGCTGTCCGGACAACCCCCTTGTCCGGTTGATCCGGACAGAACTTTCACTCAAAATATAAATGTTTATTACTCCTAATATACACTTGTGGGACCCATTTTTTAACCTAACACATATTTTAACACACAAATTTACTAAACTCATTGTGAATGTTCTAACATACTATTATGTTAACAATATCTAACACACTCGTGGGACCCATTTTTATCATAATACACATTTTAACAAACATTTCAACACACAAATATACCAAACCTCATTGTGGATGCTCTAATAGAATGAGAGAAGCTTTTGAATTTTTGATTATGTATTTTTTTTTTCAAATTTTAGAGGTACTTTTATTGATACGAAAATCATACATCAGGAACAGGTAGTGACTTCAATGAAGGAGGAGAGCAACCAAAAAGGAGGCCTAAACTCACAAATGAACATTCAGGACCTCATACAGCCAAGACTCGTCTCCGACCTCGAAAAGTCATCATGACACACATAGAAAACCTACTATAACAACACCCACAAGGAGTGAGAGAAAGTCTCACACAGGGAAAGAAAACCAACAAATAAAAACTAAAGCAAAATCTACAAGTAAACAACAGATCCACACCCCTAAGTTCAGCCGCCCAGAAACGCCGATCAAGACCCTCACTGCCGCCATCACCGCTGCCACAAGGGCGGCTGAGACACACCAAAGACCACGGAATGGAACCTTGATCACCACAGCGCCACACCCCACCGTACAGAACCACCAACTGTTAGCTCCGTCCCAAGAAACTACGCCCTCGTCAGGGCACGAACCTATGCGATGCCCAGAACGACAAAAATGGGGCCGACCTGATAACGTCAAAGGAATTGCAAGACGATCAGACAAAAGAGCACATAGGCGGATTGCTCTGGCGACGATTGGCTCCGTCGACATCGAAGCTCGCTAAAATCAGGGGGATAGATCTGAAGTAGAGAGAGAGAGAGGGGGGGGAGCCGCTCCTCCCCCAAGAAAACCCTAAGTGTCGAAACTCTTAGAGAGAGAGAGAGAGAGAGAGAGAATATGATTTTCTTGGGGCTATTCTCACTATCTAGTAGGGGTGAGCAAAAAATCCGCCAAACTGCGAATCTAATCCATGCGAATCCAAACCGAAATTACAAAATGTAGACCAAACTATGCAAAACACAGATTACAGTTGCCGATCAAAAAGAAAAAAAATACGTAGATTACAATTTTTAGACCCCACAGTGCAGTATTTTTTTTTTTTGTTTTTCTGATAACCAGTTAATGTTATCAGCTTACACACACCTCAACTAAACTGAGACTTCAATTTAACAACACAGCTCGCCCTAACTTGGTTTTGTTTCCCGAGTCTGCCTCTCTCCTATGAACTTTTGAGGGAATACATCGCATAAACCTGGGAACGTTTCTTCTTGCCTCTCCCACTCAAGACTTCAAGATCGAGTGGGATTGGGCCTGTGCCGTCCTGCCTTTCATGCTACTCCTTCTCACCATCTTTTTTAGGCAAACTTTCAGTAACTCCAAGGATTAATTATTAGTGAGAATCAAACTTGTGAGCTTAAGAAAAGTAAGCACTTTTGTTAATTGTTGTCATGCTTCTACTCGACAATCCCTTTGCAGTTAAAAGTAGAAACACTAATTCATGTGATTCGGCCCCTGCAAGACACAATCACTGCATTGGCCACTCCTTGCAAAAACAACTTCAATATTGCTTTGAACCACGGTGTTGGAGTTGGATTATTAATGCAGAATATATTTAGTTGTCAATCAATTATGTGGCTTCTTTTTATTTTACTATTTTTATTAGGCCCACAGCCCACACGAACATAAACGAGATTATCCTATGATAATGATTAGGTTTATATGTGGTAATGATGATTAGAAGGTACCCTCTCTATTCCTTGCTTTTTCCTCTATCTAAACTTCTCTCTCTCTCTCTCTCTCTCTCTCTCTCTCTGGATTATTAGCCTTTTGAAGCGCCAGTAGTTATAGCTGTGGGTAGGACTTCCGTACGTTCTTATCGCTCTGGGTTTCGATCTATAATGAACTTTGTAAAGTGACTTTAGAAATGAACTTTGTAAAGTGACTTTAGAAATGAACTTTGTAAAGTGACTTTAGAAAACACCACCCATTGATCTCATTATTCTGTTGATTTTACTACTAAACTATATCATAAGTAAATGGGTATTCAAATCAATGATCACAATCGTGATGTGGAGAATAATTACTACTCCGTACTTAGGTAGTGCAGTGATTGTGATGTTAAATCAAACCCCTCCACTAATTCATTTTAATCGTTCATGACCATATGCACAGTTGCGTACCAAAAGCCGCTTTTAATAAATAATTTGTACAGAATACCTAATTACATCAAGTGTCAATTAAAAATTAAGCTGGTAAAAAGTATTGATGTGATCAATTCTTTAGATAATTTAAGTATTTACCAGTACTAATGTGATTAATTCTTTTGATATTAAATTATCTTTTGATCGATATTGAATTAAAAAAAATTATTGTTTTAATCATATTTTTTAATCTAACAGTAATATAAACAATCTAAAAAAGTTAAGTGCTCTAATTTTCAATCCGTTTGAATCGGATTGAAAATTAGGGTTAAAAAGTTAAGTGCTCTAATTTTCAATCCGTTTGAATTAGTGCGAAAATTTTATTTTTATGATCATTTTATTTTATAGGGTCATAAATAATTTTTGACTCTAGGACTCTCGTTGGTTAGCCTTAAGAAAGTCGTAGAATCAAATATCTCTTAGAACTAACTAACGAGAGTTTTAGAGTCAAAAATTAATTATGACCCTTTAGGATAAAATAATCCGAAAAATAAGATCTTCATACCGATTCAAACGAATTGAAAATTAGAGCACTTAATTTTTTTAGATTGTTTATATTACTCTTCGATTAAAAAATATGATTAAAACAGTAATTTTTTTTAACCATATTTTTTAATCGAAGAGTAATATAAACAATCTAAAAAAATAAAGTGTTCTAATTTTCAATCCGTTTGAACCGATATGAAGATTTTATTTTTCTGATCATTTTATTCTAAAGGGTCATAAATAATTTTTGACTTTAGGGCCCTCGTTGGTTAGCCCTAAGAAAGTCGTAGAACCAAAAATCTCTTAGGATTAACTAACGAGAGTCTTAGAGTCAAAAATTAATTATAACCCTTTAGAATAAAATGATAAGAAAAACAAAATTTTTGCACTGGTTCAAACGAATTGAAAATTAGAGCTCAAAACGGCGACATTTTGGGGCACTACAACCCGAGTCCTCCTGTTTGCGACAACAGGAGACAAAACATCGTCAATTACTTTAGCACAACAAGACTCTTGGAATAAATTACAGTTGAAGTCCTTATAAATTACATTTTGCCACGTGTCACAATATTTGTTAAGGGGGGATACAAAGGCTTTGGTATACCGGTTATACAAAAAAGTTTCTCCTTCGTGATTAAAGGGTTTGACTCAAGGCTTAGAAGGCTTACATAGTCAGTTGTTACCACTGGTTCATGTCATCCATGCTCGGTGAGTTTTTTTTTTTTTTTTAAATCAATTCATTTCATATCAAAACCCGAAGATATTACAGATTTCATCAAAAGATACAAGAATGAACCAAAACTACCAAGATTGTGTTCGCTTCGAATCTCTAGACACAAACCCCTTTTTTTTGCGCACGATTCCCAATAAATTTTCTTTCTAATTGTTACTCTCATTTTTTTTCTCTCTCTATCATGTACGAAAATACTTTAGCTTGAGGTTAAAAAGGAAATTATAGGTATAGTAATAGCATTTTCTTAAAATCATTGTGGTGGTTGCTACCACTTGTCCCATGGCTCCATCCACGAGCATACCTTCGTGATGTGTGCATCGTCCTTGTCTTCATAGAGGAATTCCTCGTTGTCGGAGGGAACTTCCTCATCGGCAGACTAGTTTTTTTCATGATATATTTTGTTATATCATAATTCTTTAGTCCTTGGACATTTTTTCATAAAGAATTCCAAAAATCAAATTTAGTAGCCTAAGTGAAAATATCTAGGGTCTATTTACGTCAATGGAAACTAGAAAAGCAAGAAAGCATGACGGGCAACACGAAGATAGATGGAGTTAAAGAGGGCAAGGTTTGTATTTTGAAAAGGGAATTGATTTTCACACTCCTCTTTTTTGATATCCATACTTCCTTTTTTTGTTTTTTCAATGTTGAAAGTGTGTATTTTTTTGCTAAAAGATAAAAAATGGAGTGGATAAAAAAAAGAATGAGAGTGTGAAAATCAATTCCCTTTTGAAAATTGTTTTGTTGAAAATGTGGGTCCAAATTTTACAGAAATGAGGAGTTGCATTGTGCATTTAGAGAATTAAGGGGCGCGCAATGTGATTTGAGTGAAATGTAGAGGTGATAGTGCAGTTTAGCCTTAATCGGGCCTCACCCGCGAGGTTCCCTGCTTAAGACGATTTCCTAAAGCCAGCTTCGTTGGTTTGATTCAATGCATCCAAACCCATTATTATAAAGGCAAAAACCTCATTTAACTTCTCGATAATATGATTTTTTGTATCCGATTATGATGAATTTGACTAGGGTTAGAGTTCTTGATGATTTCTACAACATGAACGATTTCGATCTTTGAAATACATCTGACACAAGTTCATATTTGACTACTAGTAGCCAGACCTATTATTACATTGATTCGATGCAGCCAAGCCTATTATTACCAACGCAAAAACTTAATTTAACTTCTTGATAAGATATTGATTTAAATCCGATTACAATGAATTTTACTTGGTTTAGTGTTCTTGACGATTTCTACAACATGAACGATTTGGATCTTTGAAATAAATCTGAAATGAGTTCATATTTGATTTCTAATATAGGATGACTGTGGTAAATAGACTTCGCAGGTCGAACGGGAGAAGTCTTAATTAACCTAAACTCGCGTTTTTAAAAGGCGACTTTACTTTGGCATATAGTAGGACTTCAAATCAGAGGCTTTTCATCACCACAACTGCACCTCGCCGGGGAAGGGGAAACCCATGGCAGTCAACGCCTATCATCTTCTACTTGGATTCTTAATTCTCCATTTCCAAGTATTTCCCCTACGAAATCCATTGCAAATCGTTCAAGCTTCTCCACTGTGTACCCAATCACTTCACGCGGCCAAACGTAAACCCCTCTCTCTCTCTCTCTCCCTCTCTCTCTCTCTGGATTTTGTTCTTAATTGCGTGTTTCAGGTTTTGGTTTTGGTGAATTTCCCAGTTGGGTATAGTCATCTTGTTGGAATTTCAATAGAGCATTTCAATTTCCAAACGATTCAACTCTACATTTTTTTTTATTGGGTATTCATTTTTCTATTCGACTACTCCTTTACCCCTTGCATCCAAAATGTAGTTTTGTCATTGCCAGCTCGTGTTGGCTTTTTAGGTCCTGAAATAGATGTGTGTTTGTACGTTTGTAAAATTATGGGAAACAAAGAGTGAAATAAAGAGTGAGAGAATTTGAGAGTTTCTCAATTCTTGTAATTGTGAGTTTGATTCTATAAAAGTGCAGGTTTTTCTCTCAAAATTGAGTTTCTGAATCACCTCCAGTGGTTCTTGTGTGAGTAGATTGTTTCTCTTAATTGATATGGTGAATAAGTCGACTTACTTGCGCGTTGTAAGTCTCTTTACATCGAGAATGAAGTCAATGAACCTGAATGCTTAACTTCCCTGGGAAGTTTGACTCTTTGTGAGGGCAGTGCTGGATACCCTTTAGCATAACAAATGTTTCTTTCCAATAATCACCTTAATTGTGATGTAGTTAATCTTTGCTTCAATCACCGTTTTCTTGTTTTTTGATTAACAAACCGCATATGACATGCAGCAATGTAAGCTGCGACATCACCCGTGCATTGGGAAATTAATGTGGAGAACTTAAATATAAGAACTAGGTTCCGACGCGAACGTGTTTTGTTCTTCCTTCTGTTAGTATATTAAAGAATGATAAAGCTTTCAAAGATGGGTTCTCCTAAGAAGTCCCATTCACTGTTAATGTAGTGCTTTTGATGGTGAGGTCGGTAGAAAAGATCGAAAATTTTGTTGGCCATTTCCTTTGCTTGGTGACGATGGGGAATCCAACAAAGAATCAGATGTGCTTCCTCCACTATATGTCCCTGAGTTCAGATGGTGGGGTTGCCAAAACTGTCTCCAAAGAACTGATGCTTCGGTTGATGCAGCAGAGACATTAGACTGGTTACCAATTGTAAACGTAATAGACTAATTTCGAGTGCATAAATTTCTCAATGGTTAAGCCATGGCATCACGCAACATTGACATCAAATTTCTGCTTCCTCATCTTGGCAGCATCTGCTCGTACAATTTGTGGATCAAGAAATTCTGATGTCAACACTTCAGTGGATGTAATTGGTTCTGAAATTTGCCCATTGGCACATGATCACATGAAAGAAAAGGTAGCCAATGCCACGTCCATCATTAGACGAGGTAAACTTTTTTTAATTATCCTAAGATGATCTCAGCAATGTAAGCGCCAGCCTAAGTACTAAATGTATTTTTGTGCTCCGTGCAGATTTGTTATCATCTGAAACTACAACAATATTGCGGTAAATGATGTTGATGAGACAATGAAAGAACCAATTTCTTCTAAAATGAAGGTCGCTCAAGTTATCAATGGAGAATTCCATAGAGGGGCAGGTATGAGTCTTGGTGCTAGTTTATCAAAAATCAGACCCGGTTTTAAGTTTCGATATACATTAACCTGAGATCGTTATTGTTTCAGAAGCGATAAATCTCAACTTGGAAAACAGTGGACTTGTCCAATTTGGTTATGAAAACCGTGGAAGTAGAGAAGTGTATAAAGGTATGTTAGAATGTGTGAATAACAGTTTCACTGAATTGTTCCAAAAGGAGAAGGGTATAGTTTCCATAATAGCTAAATCAAGTGAACTAGTCAAGGACATGAAGTGTCACCGGAAACCTGAGCCCGGGACTCTGGAAAATGAGGTTGTTCGCTCTCTCTTGGTTTTCATACAAGCAAACATAATCCTTTGGAATTCACTGAGAATGAGGATGACAAGGATGCACATGGTTTCTCAAGCCTGTATTTTTCATTTGTTGTATTTGTATAATCTGAACGTATATGTGCAATCTACAGTCTCTCTATTTCAACTTGCATGCTTTACACTTCACCTCTTGCACATTTGCCTCAATGGACAGGTTATCTACTACCCCAATTTCAAGACTTTTGTTCAACTTTATCGTTTCATTTCAGGATCTCTCCTTCATATACGGTGATGAGAACAACACGGATCGATGTCCAAGGGCATTTGCTAACCGATTTACGGTGATGAGAACAACACGGATCGATGTCCAATGGCATTTGCCAATCGATTTGTACACGATCGGTACCCCTCAATGTACCCTTAGCATTAATGAATTTTGAGGCAGGGTTTGCCACCAAGTTTTATCTACTAGTGGCAAAGTGGGTGAAGCATTACAATTTACAAATACGCAGTTTAAGAAGTGGCCACCTTTGTGAAAAGCTCTACATCATGGATTTGACTAAGAATTGGGTTCTTATCCTCATTAACAATTGGGTACTCAAAACACCACCTTAGAAATGCATCTACCTTTGAACCCTTTTGTACCACTAAAAGAGGGTCAGCCAATTTTTACCCAAAAAAATAAGGGGTTCAGCCATGAATGGGCCCAAAACTATTGAATTTTTCTCCCATGCCCCTTAGTGATATGGGGCATGGATGCCCCATAAATATGGAGCTTTAGATTGAAAAATAAGTAAATCTCACCTATTAGATCAAAATCACTCAAAAAAAAGGTTTTATGATTTTCAGCAAAACATTAGTATAATTTTACTTACCACACAAACTGACTTTACATACTATTTCTATTATCACACTCACCACAATATATAGCAACACTTACTATAATGTATGACCACACTTACTACGAGAGTAATTCAACCAATGATTGAGATTACAAAAGGAAAATTCAAAGGTTGAGAGAAAATAGAAACATGGATGCCCCAAACTGGACGGGGGCATTATAGCCGGATCCAAAACTATTAAGCGAATACAGTTATAAAACTTCAAATGTTCGGTTGATTAAAAGTTCATTCAACTTCTGTTTATGATATAAACAAACCGAATCCAAAAATAATTTTTAAGCTCGTTAAACTTCTGAATCAGATTTGAACCCTACTCGAGCTTGGTTGGTGATCGGCTTAACTGAAACTGGCCGACGTTCAACTCAACCGAGAGTTTTCAATGAACAACATGCTAATCAGCTCAACTCAGCACGTTACCGCCCTAAAAGGGTCAAGGGGATTCTTACAAATCATTAACTAAACTTTGCTTGCAATAAATGAATGCTCACGACAATCAACAATAAATTTTTTTCCTGAGTCGAAAATTCAGAACAAATTACCAGATAATCGAAACACCTTCATTAGAAACCAAAGACAATTTAAGATTTTCCCAGACAGCACATCAGAAAATACTATCAAGTCCACGGCTGTGAAAGCTAGAGTGTTGCGGAAAGCTTAACTACGAGGGTGGTCGTAGATCTGCTGCTCAACGGTAATTAATTACCTCAACGCATCCCGTCAAACTGCTGATAGATAAGCCATGACCATTACCGAATCAAGAAACACTAGCAAATTATGGTACAAAAATCTCCTTCAATTCTAATCTCAGTACTGGTAAGAACCTTGTGGACCTACATGCTGGTAGGGAGCTTGTCGTGAGCTCATGTTTTGGTACGTGGGTTGATGAGTACTCATGTTCTCGTAGGGTGCTTGCGGTGGTGGATTGGTGCTCGCGTAGTGGTTCTGCGGATAGGTGCTTTGCTGAGAATAGTAGTTTTGGTACGGATCTTGAGGAGGATTGGTGTTTTGTCCAGAAGAAGCAACGAAGGCCTGGTAGATGTTTTGGGTGGCATTCAAATGATCAGAAGACCCACGAATATCAACGATGCATTCAGCGCCACCGGATCGAGGATCTTGGAGCTTCAACCTCGTTCCAGCAATCTGGGATTAAAGAAAAAGGATTTAGCGATCTCTCAATAACCAAAGCTGTAAGCATGAGAAGAGTCATTGCCAGCTTAGTGGTGACAACCCATTAACCAGATGTTATACAATTCTAAAAAACCATTGCAGGTATAGAATAAACAGCCACATGAAAAATGAAGCATATTTTTATTTTGCAAAGTGACTTCGAAAACTACAAATGGAGTGAGAATTTCTCGGAAGTCCAAAGATGCTTATGGATACCAGCAAAGGAATGCTACACTGTTGTTCTTCATGTTTCCCAGAGTATTGCAGAGCACAAATCCAACCGTTGTTATGGATTAACCATAAGTGAAAACCAAGATGAAAAAATGGTCAACCATAAGTGAAAACCAAGATGAAAAAATGGTCAACCAACCCACTCCATGAAACCTACCCGAACAACTGCCACTCTACAGAGGAAAGCCCAAATCATATTTTCCACTAATCAGGCCTTTAATTGTTTTTTATTATCAAAGGTTCTGTAATTGTTCAAATCCGCTAGAATGCGACAATCTTGGGGTGAAAGGAAGATAAGGAAAATCACATTCATTGGTAGATAAATATTGAAGAAACCCAGCAGAAGACCAGTTTGGAGGACAAAACCATATGGGCACATATTCTTTGAGTGACTGAAACACAAAGAGAATAGTGGAACAAAAGGCACTTAGGGTGGGAACATCGAGACAGGTTGACAAACAGATACTGGAAAACAAAGTCAAAAGTATGAGGACAGAATGCTACAAGTTGGTTACGCCAAAATATACGGCAACGGTATTTTTCCGTCAATTATTTGTTGCTGAAGTCATGCAGTTACATTCGCTCACAGATAACCAAGTTCTAAAAACACTGACCTCACTCATGTTCCTCCCTCCTGTTCCAACAGCAGCATTGTATGGCATCTTCACATCCATAGAGCTGTTAAAATCGGGATATCTGTAACACGACCAACATATTAATTAATGCTCTCAATCACACAACAGAACAAGAAATTCACATAATAATAACAAAACAAAGCATATACCGAGTAGCACTTGGAGGAACCGGATAACCAGGAAATTCATATTCGCGACCGCCACCCTTCAAAAGAGGATCAGGAGTATTTTAGAGACAAGGCACTGGAATTTCCTCAAAATCAGCAACAACGATTTTATAGCACGAAGGAAGTATGTAGAAGCAAGGAAAATACTCCAACCAGGTACACTTGTTGCCAAGATGTGTACTTAAAAAGTCAATTCCAAGCACATATGAAAAGGTACTAGCCAGCACATTATAAAAGCATGATGAGTATGAGTTTCCATCTCTTCGTCGTGAATACGGTGTTTAAAAGGTTGAAAATATAATAGGTGAAATTACACAGAGACCCCCTCATCTATACGTTTTGGACACGAACACCCCCTAACCTTTAAAAACGCCCACAGACACCCTCTCATCTACTTGAAACTAAAAAATCACAAACTCTGTTAACGGAATGGCTGAAATGACAAAGATACCCTTGTCTTCATAATAACACTCACATAAATATACCCTTGTTATAATAACACTCACAGATAAAAAAAATTGCAAACACCTAATTTTGTCTCCCTCTCCTTGCACTGTCTCCCCTCTATCTCACACCTCACCTCTCTCCTTACCTCCCTCCCCTCTTCACTCCGCACGTCCATCTCTGGCCAACCGCAACTCCAGCCAATTCCTTTCCCAAATGGAACCTAATCCAGTCAGTTCCTTTCCCAAATGGAAAGCACGAGTTTCCAACGGCAACCCAGCCCAATCAGATCTAAGGCGCCATTTCTGGTAATTAATTGGAGCAATAATCTCAATTCCGAAACAATAAACCGAAATACCTCTAACCGACCGGAGCTATGTCCGGCAAGCCGCCGCCTTCTGTCGTGAACCACCGAGCAGCAATGGATACGCGAGAGCACTTCGGTGCTGGTTCTTGAGAGGACCCAACTGAAAAGCCTGGGTGAAGAACGGAACCCAACCGAGAGTGGCTCACCGATCTAGAATGGATTTTGCACACTTTAGGGGGTAAAAATAAAATTAATCGCACAGTAAGGGTTTAGGGTTTCAAATCTCACAGCTGTGGGAGGAAAGAGCGAGGGAGAACTTGGCTCTGGGCAATTACAGTAGAGAGAGAGAGAGAGAGAGAGATGAGCTATGTCGACGGAGAAGAAGAAGCAGAGAATCAGTTCGAGCGTTTGCCGGACAACGTCGTAGTCAACATCTTCGACAAGCTCTCCGACATCAAATGCCTCTGCAGATGCTTCATGGTCTCCAAGCGATTTGCTTCCCTCGTCCCTCTCGTCCAACTAGTCTCCATCAAAACCATCTTCCGTTGCCTTTCCATTTACCCTTCCGAATCCATGGCTGCCGTAGGAGAGAGAGAGAAGGGGGGGGGGGAGGTATACAGATTCTTTCAAGGGTATTTTTGTCTCAAAAAGGCCAAAAGCACTGGCACGTGCCATTGAAACAAACGGCAATCCAACGGAAGGGGTTAACTTGGGTAACGGTAATACATGAGGGGGTGTCTGTGGGCGTTTTTAAAGGTTAGGAGTGTTCGTGTCCAAAACATATAGATGAGGGGGTCTCCGTGTAATTTCACCAATATAATATACAGGCTTGAGGGGAGCAAGAAACTTGAATCACCCACAATTCTAGCCTACCAAGATTTTGAAAAATAGCACAACATGCTCAAAATTGAACACTTAAAGGTGGTGAGATCAGTTGCTTTATGCCCCAACGTAGTTTTACTGCAGATGAATTACTGTATGGCTATGCTTTATATACCATGTAAGAATGGATAACTTGTGGAAGACTGATTATTTGTTTTACTTTAGTCTTTTACAAAACATTCCAAGAGGTGACAACTATTTAATAGCTTAATACATGCCAGACCAATACCTCTGCATGTAATGGGGAAAAAAATCTGATTACACAAAATTGATAGTCCTATTCGACACATCGACATTGGAAATGCTGAAACCTTGAAATCCAGTAAAACTATATGTTCTAAATCTAGATAACATGGTGGTCGACAAGGCATACAAGGTCGCAACATTCATCAGCCAGTACACTTCACAAATTCACATGACAGACAAAACAACTGCAACCAAAGCCGAAGTTTGTATGAAACTGGAGGTGGACACAATAGCATTAACAGGTATGTGTAAATAGAATGTACCTTAACATATTCATACGCACTAGAGCTGCCAGTTCTTGTTGGGCCAAACATATCCGGCCCTCTACCAGGTAAACTTCCTCCAGGCCCAAATCCCTTAACTGGCCTCACAGGAGACAGTTCAGCTCCAGCATTGCCATCCCGTAGATATCTTGCTCTAAGTCTTGATGCAATCTCAACCAGAGCATCTTTTGCAACACCAAATTTTCCTGATATCTAAACTATCAAGAGCACAGTTAAGTTCAAATGAGAGGAACTATCTTTATTTGAGCAAAAAACAAGTGTCACTGTGGCAACTAAAAACTAGATTAGCATGAAGCAAGCATCTAACCTGGACAAGCTCCTCATCATCAGCTGCAGATTTAGGCTTATCTTCCTTGGAGAAAACACGGATATCCGCCTGGGTTCTCCTTCTCATCTCATTAATTATTTGACCTCCTTGTCCAAGAATGCAGCCAACCTTAGTTGACGGAACAAGAAGTCTTGTAGTCATAATTCCTTTTTCAGAGACTTCACTTGTTTTATTTTGAAGCTGAAGAATGGCATCAATAGTTTCTGATCTTGGGTTCCACAGAACCTGAGTAAAATAACAGAATATGATATACACCTAACGTATTTTAATGTTAATGAAAAGCTGCTTAAAATGGAAGATGCGTACTAATCAAAAACCAAGAGAAACAAAAGATGAAAAGATGTATAAAAGTGAAAATCTGAGGTTTCTATGGCCAAAACATTTAAAGAAAGGATGTAAAGAAGGCCAACCTCTAAAGAAGAGACTCGAATCACACGTTCATCCAACACTGCTGATGCATCCCCAACATGAACACTAGCTCCCGTCTCTGTCTCTAACTGTTTTACGTTGGAGCCTCCCGTACCAATGACCCCACCTATTTTCCCTACTGGGCATAAAATCTTCATTGAGAACTCACTTGGAGCTTCCCCACCATGCATAGGAGGACCCCGATCAAACCTATCTGGGCCAAATTCAAAAGACCGGTCGCCATATCCCCCCATCCATGGCATTGGTGGCATATCACGGGAATCATAATGACGTTGAGACCACTGCGGATTTCCTCTAGGGGGCATATCGTCTATGGGAGGACCAATAGGACGAAAACCTCGGCCCCCTTGTGACAAGGGAAAGCTCATAGAAGGATTGTCCTTTTTAGGATTCTGATGTAAGAGCGTGGAAACGTCATAAAGGGCCCTCCTCACAATCGCTGGTTTTCCAGATATCTGTGTATTGCATAACCATATTAAACATTTCAGTTGAGGATGATATGTTAACAGAACTTTGAAATTCTTTCTTCTTTTTCCCCATAATGGTCAATGTACAACCATGACTGTCTACACAGCCAATTGAAGCAAAGCGAACACTTTAACGAGAAGAATAGGAATAAAGTTTATGTTTCTTTTTTTGTACACTATAGCTCCACTGCTTGCTCTACGAAATCAGAAAGACATGGTGGGAGTCACAGGTTAGGTCCATTTGAGCAAGAAAGGAATGGGAGACCTTCGCCATTGCACGGACCGAGGTCAATGGTTAAGTGAAGGCCATATATGATATACCTATAAATAATATTAATCACAAGATTCACAACTGCTTCTCATCCTGAACTTTCTTCTGATTATTTTGATAGCCTTTGTTAACCGATTGCAATCCAAAAGTTCAAATTGACATAGCTTTAGAAGTCTAAGGTAACCTACAAGGCTGCAGTGTATGAGTTGATTCACTTTGACAGCACAAAGTTTCAGTCTTACATGTATCTATGTATGACTCATTGATTAAGCAATATGTTTTGAAACTTCATTTTTCATTTCCCTATGAAGGGGATTTCCAGCATCTTCTCTGACATGATTGAAGCATGATTATATGTCTATTTATCTTTCGAGTTTCCATTAAAAGCAAACGCAAGTGGTACTCTTCTTGTATAGTAGACCGAATTATGCAAAAGCTATCCTATTTAATTCAATTAAGAAAGGACACCAGTAAGTTTACATTTCAACATGTGTGCAATATGTAGGCATATAATATAAGAAACACAGAGGGCAGAAACAAGAGGAGGGAAACAAAGGTAAGAACAAGGAGACAGGGTTGCAGGAAACCATATCTGGCACTATTTGCAACTGGAAAAAAACAAAACAAAACAAACAATTGGATCAATTATTTCAAATCCTTGTGGACGTAGAACAAACAAATCACCTAAAACCCATATGAAGAGAAATTATAGGAACTCTTCACGGGACAACTGAAAATAAGCAATAGTAAGATTCAAGATTTCTTTTTATTATCATGCTCCAGGGGTTTGGGTGTGTTTAGAGCCATTGGTGAGAGATTAATTCATGGGAACTGACAGTGTAGTGCGAGGTAAATAATTGACAGCAGAAACATACTTATATTCTATTATCAAGCTATAACCGAGAGAGAGAGAGGAACGGGAAGAGACGGTTCGTGTGCAAGCATGTGAGGCAGAGAGACCTACCTAACCCGAGGGTGAGGCGAAAGGCAGGCAGGCGTAAAAGACCTACCTGTTTAGAATATCTGAACTTATGCTTGAACTAAAGATGCCAATCAATTTCTCCTGCCTTAGGTTTTATATTGTGGGATTTTACGTTATTAATTTGTTTATTACTTTATTACAGCTTGACTCCACTGAACGTGATACTTTGTAATGGTATTTTACACCCCCAAATGTCCAACAAGTGCCATGTTCGTGTCTGAAGGTGTCTGAAATGTCAGGATAGTGTCCAACCAGAAATAATGCAAAAAAAATTGGACACTTTAAAATCAAGCTTTGGACACGTGTTTGGAGCTGTCCGGGGACTCTGGAGCGTGTCTGTGTCTGGAGAGTGTCCGCTACCGGTAGGTTGCCTCCGATTAAGTGTCTGATGCCACATAAGGAGACAACACTAGATGGGTTTCCTCAAGAACATGACAACATTGACAAGTAACAAATTAATCAAGAATATTAAGCACTTTCTCAAGTCAGTCACTATGCCTTCACCCACATGATATAGATGTCGATTACATACAAGAAAACTAATATTCATAAACAGTTTAGCAAAACAAAATGCAACGTAAAGACCATCGATGAATGAACGAGATAGGGACAAAATTCTTCACAGGAAAATGCCACAAAGGGTGAAAAAAATATTTGAATAATCAATTCATGACAACCTTGACAACAGCACAAGACAATACCGAAAGTACATTTTGTGAGTAATGTAAATATATAGAAGTGGTTTTTTTTTTTAGCCAACATTTCTACGGGCATAATACATTAAGGAGTAGCAGCACTAAAGAAATGATACCTGCACCAATTCGTCTGTGCTCATAGCACACGTAGGAAGATTTTCTGCAGGAAGAACACGAATACCTGCACCTGTATCACTTCGCAATCGCTGAATGACATCTCCCTTTCTGCCTAGAAGGCAACCAACCATATTGTTTGGAACAAGAAGACGTGCCGTGACCATCACATTTTCATCTCCATCTTCCATTCCACCAACAAGGTCCTCCTCAACAATTCTGTCATGAACTTTCAATAGAGCATCTTGAGCAGGGCAGTGTGGCTCCATCGGATAATCTTCATTCTCTGTGGCTGGATTCTGATCCTCATCAGTGTTTTGTTTTTCATGGGTCTTTTTTGTAGAAGGACTGTGGATGATTATCACCCGCTCATCTGATCCCGCCACAGAATCAGAAACCGTAATTTTTGCCTGGGTTTCTTCTCTGAGAGCTTTAACCCTGTTTCCACCTTTTCCAATAACACTACCAATCCTCTTAGAGTAACAGAGTATCCGATAAACGGTGTCTGAAGATTCAGAATTTCCAAAAGACTGTTCGCGACTAGAATTATGCCATTTACCTTTCTTGCTGCCTCCCTTTTTCTTAAATTGTGGGCGGCGTTCCTTAAAGAAAGGTCTCCTGTTCCCTTCCATGCTTCTGCAGGAATTTTGACAAATGTGAGAGGGTCAATACCTGAGAATGTCAAAAGGTGCAATGAGATTAGAAAACAAAACAAAGTGCACAACAATTTCAAAAAGAAAATAGTCTAATTATCATAGAAAGTCTTGCTCAATAATCACTTGCTATGTAGTAATGACACGGACACTTAAACTTCAAAAAGGTAGAGGGCACGACACGTTGGGGACTCATTTTGGAAAAAACATTGTGCGAAAAGATGCCCTAGGCGGTGCCTGGCCACCTCGACTAGTGGTCTAGGCACTATATTAGGTGGCTTGACAATTAGCCAGCTGCTAGGCGGGATTAATTGGAGAATCCGGTGTAGATCCCGCACCCGTGTCATGTCGACACGGGTACTTCCCCCATTTTGGGGAATCCGTGTATGACATAGATGTATGTTGACTATTAATCTCATCCTCATGCTAATTCTTTTAGATTGGTTGTTCATTGTTGCATTTTAGCGGGTACTAGTGCTTGTATAGTTACAAATTGTGATAGAAATAAATGATTTACATTGGGAAATGTATAAAAAACAAAAAAAATACAAAAACCGACTAGCGCCTAGCAACTTTTAGAACATTGGGAAAAAAAATTATTTCGATTATATGTATAAAACAGGCTCTAATTTTACACTCTGTAAGAGCATATATACCTTAAATCTTATTTCTCATCACATCATTCACAAAAGTATTCGAACCCAAAGCATTTCATCATCTATGTATCTTTTCACGACTAATAACCATCATATGTCACACAAAAAAAAGGACTTTTCTAACCTTTAACAAGAGTCTACTATTTCGTTTAACACCCTTGTCGTATATTGTGAGTGTCCCGACGAGAGTGTCCAAAGCATTTTTTAGAGTGTCCAAACAAAAAACTTTGAGTAAAAATAGGACACTTTCAATTTGAGTGTTGAACACGTGTATGGAGAGTGTCGGCGTTCGAGAAGTGTCTGACACTGGTACGTAGCCTCCGACGAAGTGTTCATGCTACATAGATCACTTTGGTATTATGTTGCTCCAACACATCAAATTCAAATCTCTAGACACAATATATGGAGGTCTCTAAGTGTTGGAAACACTTAGACAGAGTACCCACCCAAAACCATTCCTTTAGATAGAGAGAGAGGAAGGGGAAGGGAGAGGGAGAAATGCTGCTGGTAATCCGTTAAGATTCTGATATTCAGCTAAAGCTAGATGACAGTGGTGTCGGTGAATGTGTAAAACAATTGAAATACAACAATTTTTGATTTATGAATAGCACTAGAATCGCACATCACATGAAAGTAAGAAAGGAGGAATGGACTTTTCTTAGCGTTCCTTTTTTTTTCCAATATTGTATACATCAGGGGGTTAGAGGGTAATTAGTGGGTTAACAACCAAAAGGGGTTCGACTTCTCTCCATAGACTCGAACCCAGACATCTCCCTCTTGGAAGCCAAGGGGTACAACCAGATGGACTTTTCTTAGATTGGGAAATAGAATTTTGGCATTTCCCATATCTATGGGCATCTACCCTCTTTCTCTTATTTGCGGTACTTCTATGCTCTTTCAACTCAGATTATCATCACCTACTTCCTGTCAAACCAATAAAAGGTGGATGCTTGGCATGAAAGTGAACTGGAACTTCCACAGAAAAGGTACTTGATTGAGATCGTAACGCACGGGGTGGGAGTATTTATTTCGAACTAGAAGGCCCATAACTAATACACCGGGAGAATATGTAATAAGCATACCTCTTCAAAAGGCAGGTTGCAGTTTCCGGTACTCCCAAATACAACTGAAAATGTTCCCGCCTTCCGGGTACCCACACAAACAACTCAGCAGAAACATCCCGGAACTAAATTACTATCCAACTGCATTCAACTAAACCAAAACGTCCAACCCGAAACATAACTCTCAAGATTTCACTCACCAAACATTACAAACACCCAATAATTCACTCACTAACTTTACAATGCCTCTGCGCTCGTTACTAAGACTCTAATGCACCTCAAATAATAGGGGATTATACCGTAGTACAGGCTGGTGGAAATCGAACTGCATCGACAATTAAGTTTTAAGCTCTAGGTAATTTAACTAAAAAAACACGTGGAAAATGTGGGTTTTACCTAGTTATCCGATATAAGCTACATTTACCATCGAACAAATCTATACATTTGTAAGCACAGCAAAAAGAAAGGAGAAAATTTGATCGATTAAGTTCAATTCTTGAAGCTTCCACTCGCAATTAACCGACTTGAGAATCAATTAATCAAATTTCCAAAAGAGATTCAAAATATATATATACATATATATATATATAAATTAAGCATAAGGAGTCTTTATGTCGCGTCACTGAGGCATCTTGAGCTATCGGTTTATGTCGCTATTGAGATAAACTAGGGCAAGATTTTTCAGGAGTAGAACGGAGAAGGGAAAAACTTTGACGATAGAATGAGAACGAAAACGGAACCAATTAGCAGCGAGAGTAAATTACTTACCGACTGAGAGAGATTCGAAGAGCTTTCCGTTGAGTAGAGAGAGAGAGTTTGAATCACGCTTATTGCAGTTTGGTGAATTTAGCTCCCCATCTCCAAGGAGAGCGAAAGAAGGAACATTTAATTAGGGCTCGTTTGGCCTCCGTTTTGCTTTCCTATCTCATTTGGAAGATTCTTGGTTTGGGCCTCCCGGTTTTCTCCGTTGATATTTTAGCCCATACATATGGGGCTTTAGGCCCACGTTTTTTTGTATGGTTTTGCTTTGTGTATAAATTTCTCTCTCTCTCTCTCTCTCTCTCTCTCATTGCTGAAATTTTAAAGTTTAAACGGTTTTGCTAACCTCCGCCCACTAGGCCTAGGATAATATACATATAATTTCAAATAAGTTCAGATATCAATGTATATCTCACGGATATTAATATAATTTCAAAAATATAAGTACACATTTCTCGAATATCAATGCATCATTTTACTTATTATCCTACCCCTTTGGGCAGATGTTAGAATAATCAAATTTTAAATTCTAACTCAGCTTTTCTCTCAAATTTTCCTTCATTGTTTTCTTTCCTTTTTTCCCTTTCTTTCTCTAACTTTCAAACAGAGCCTAAATTCTGTACACCCAAAGGAAACAAAAATGATAGGAACACAACGCCAAACACAACCTCTCACGTACAAGAAAGGCCCATGAGCAATAGTACATGTGGACTCTACATATATGTGAGAAGTTGTGTTTGATGTTATATTTAAATTGTTGTTTATGTAGCAATTTTGCAAAGGAAAATCAGGAGGACACTATCACAATAGAATATGGATGTAAACTTTATAAACGTTTATGAAAAATAAAAAATAGAAACATATTTACTGAACAAGTTTTCTTTATTAGTTCCAAAAAATATTAAAAAATAAAATAAAAAACTGAAAACAAAAACGTTATTAAACACCCTCTAAACTTTATCAGCGTACTCTTCTGCTTTTGTTTTTTCTTTTGTTGTGTTTTTATTTTTTTCCTTTTATTTCCGGACCGATAGTGTCCATTTTTGTACTGTATTTTCTTTCCTTTAATATAACTGCATTGATCTTGTTTGTCGAAAACACCCTCTAGACTACTACCTTCTTGCTTTTTTCCAAAAGAAATGAAAGAGTTATGGAATACTACAAATTATGTGTTCTTCGCTTTGTAGAAACAGGAGATCCCCCGATCGTTTTTCTTCTCTCCCGACTGGTACGCCCCTCCTTCTCTCGTCTCTCTCTCTCTCTCTCTCTCTCTCTCTCTCTCTCTCTCTCCTCACCAGCGCAAAAACCCTAGATCTTCTCCATCTCTTTGGGTTTGTGTGTTTAGTCCATTTATATTCGTTCCTTTTTTCTGAAACTCAAATTCTCCACCTGTGTAAGTCTAATATATGTTCTCCATGTAGATTAATTGAAGAATACAAGCTTACTCAACCATTTTGAGAATAAGGTATGTATTTCCCTCAAAAATTGTGGAACTATGTACAATAGTGTAATCTGTGCCAGACATCTGTTTCATGAGGTGTTAGTAATATGTCTTCTTGGTGAATGTTTCGTTTATAAGAAAGGAATGGATGTATGTATTAGCTCAAGATATTAACATGTAGTGAAGACATACAACTAGTATGAATTTCAAACTCAGTCACTTGATTGGTGAAAATTCTATTGTTGATATATGCACCTATAGATCCCTATTGTGTCCCTTTCCAGGTATCCTTTTCGTCAAATTTTATTCCTTGCAATTGACACCGAAAGGATACTCATAGTAGCCTGGCAGTTTTTGTTGTAATTGCCACTGTTTTACGATTCCAAATTCTGATGTATGCTTTGAGCTTTTTGTTGATCTTATAGGAACTTCTTAATTGACATTATCCCACCAAATGTTCTTATACCCTGTATATGTGTTTTGTTTCGATATCTACTGTTTAGATTTGTTTTTGTATCATTGTTTGTTTTTTGTTAACAAAAGTAGGAAATGGCAAACAATGAGGACTAGGTTATGGAGGTTAGTGGAGAAAGTGGTGACGGCGTATGGGCCCAATTAAAGCCGGGACAACGCCCCGTACGGCTGGCCCCATAAGGAGTTGATTGCACCTAGGTGGTTTCGTACACGCCAGCCATACGGGGCGTTGTCTCGGCTTTAATTGGGCCCCCAGCTAGTGGACGGTGGGATTGGTCCCCAAATTAGTTGAGGTGCGCGTAAGTTGGCCTAGACACCTGAGATATCGAAAAAAATTGTATGGGTGCCGCTAGGATAATTATTTAGCTTCTTTCCTTTGGCTTTATTACCTGTATCTTGTTATGACAGAAAAAATCAAGCTTGCTTCAAAAAACCTTCCCATTCTTGTTTAATATTTGTGAAGCTTCCTACTCCTCTACTTGGTGTTAATGTTGTGGATTGTCATGAGTCGGGTATTTAACTATAGCTAAACTTTCAAACTTTGCCTATCTTAGGATTTAGTGGCTAGTTTAGGAGATGGATATAATATCCCAACTACAAGAACTAGTCAACTCTATTGCAGCTCTTGCCTTCAATACCTTCGGCACATTACAAAGGGATTCCCCACCGGTCCGTCTGTCTCCAAATTATCCCGAACCTCATGCTGCTAATCCCACGGAAGATGCTGCTAATGTTGCAGAGCAACCTAAGCTCATGAGTGCTGCTCTGGTGAAGGCCGCTAAGCAGGTGCCCTTTACTTTTCTGCTACCTTCTCATTGACTAAGGAAAGTTAAGTGTTTATATGACTGACAAAAGTGTATCTGAATACCAACATGATTTGGAGGTATTGAGCCGGTGAGCGATAAACCTAACTTTCTGGTTGGGTGCATATTTATCCTTTACAATAGCATTTGGCTTCTAGAATCATTTTGTTGAGCCAGGTTGATTTTCTGCATTGGGTTCCTATGCGTATCAATGCCGTTGAGTGCAGTTTGCAAACTCTACTTTACTCTTGTGACATGTCGAGTAATTGGATGAACTAGTAGTTGGGATCTTGAGCGTTTCTACTCCAGTAAAGTATCACATAAGTTCTCTGTTCTATTGATGAGCTATATGATGTTAGATGCAAATGAGGAGCAAAAACTCGTCAGCAGTGAGTTTGACTGTGGTTTTTTTTTAAAAATTTGTACTGGTTTCTTTTTTTAAAGCTAAGTTGTGTGCTATTGCCCTCAATTTTTTAGATACAATTCTAAAATGGAAAAAGTACCTTGTCGACTTGTTCTGAATCTGCAAGGAGAGTTGTTGTCTTCCACTGATTGGTTTGTATTTGTTGGTTCTTATGTTCATTCCTAGGTTGACCAATCTAGAGATCAGATTTTTTGAGTTACTTCAACTTGTCTATGTATACTTTATTCTTTTTAATGCTTCCGTATTCTTATCTTCCTTTAGGAAGAATTCTTTTCTTCTTTCGTTTAGATTTCTCTTGCCTTACTGCCTAAGTGGTTTTTTTGCCCTCCTATAACCAGAGAAAGGATAAAAGGAAACTACCTGGCTCCGGGCTCCCTAAAAATTTCCAAGGGAGTGCGAAATTTTTTGGCTGTTGATGTTGTACCAGTCTTTCTCTGATAAATACTTCTTGTTAGGACATCTGTTGTGGGTAACATTACCTTGTTATCGGGATTCGGGTTTTTTGGCTTGTCTTTTGAGATGAGGACCCAAATGCTCACTTCATAGTTAAATGTGATGTCCGAGTATTCCCGACTCAATTGGCAAAAGCAGGTAATTAATTGGTAAAACAAGAGGTATTGCCTGCCAAAATTTTGATTGCCAGAAAACAATTAGAGCTCAAAGTCGACTGAATCTCGCATATGTTTTGGCTTTCACCCTCCCTTCTATTTCATTTCCCTTCCGTGCCGTGTACTCTTGGTCCCCTGGAACCTTTTGCTTGTCCCGTTCTGTAGAAGAAGTATATCAACTTACAGAATGCTTGTTTTCCATATCCAGTTTGATGCATTGGTTGCGGCACTTCCTTCATCTGAAGGAGGTGAAGAGGCTCAACTCAGAAGGATTGCAGAACTTCAGGTATTAGGTCGAACAATGCTATCTTTCATTAGAATATCAAAATAGTTACTTTGTTGTCTCATGCTCTTCTGGTATGTTCAGGCTGAAAATGATGCCGTGGGCCAAGAACTACAGAGGCAACTAGAAGCTGCAGGTGAAGCTTTGAACTTTTCGTTTTTCAAATGATACTAGGCTACTAGCTTTTAAATTCTGACAACTAACTCATATTTACTGAAGATGTAGTAAACTTTGGCTCTAAGTTACCAGGGAATTAAGTTTTGGTACGAACATTCCAAAACATGGTACACTACAGTTCCAAAGCGGTAAATTTAGCGATCCCCTAAGTTTTCGCAAAAATGTCAACTTATTATGGTAAAACAGAGTGAAAACGGTATTTCAGTGGGAGAAAGTGCAAAAAGCTCAATCTTTATGCTCCTAGAAATGTGTTTTGTATGAATAATTTGACAAACATTACTTAGTTTCTCTAGATATTTACCGCTTGTAAGAGTAAGTTCTAGTTTTGTTATCTATAGAAGCCTACCCCTAGCGTATTACAATTTAAGCATGTGGCGTACCACATTCCCGTTTCCGTTCCTCGTACCGGAACGACCCGCGTTCTAGGTATCATAGCTTTGGCTTTGTTTAGTTGTTTTCAGAATCATTTTTCCAAAGCACCTTTGAGAAAATTGTTTGGTTGACGTTTCAAATTTTTTCGTTGTGAATTTTTCGTGAACTCACCTTCCAGAAAACGTTTTCCAGAAGAAGACGTTTTCAAGTTCTCCATGGCCATTTCTGCTTTAAATTAAGTACGGTATGAAAAAGATGAGTAATGATGAGTGAATTTGCCTTTGGCCTGTTCGACCATGGACCTTGTGAATAACCCGGAAATACATGAATATAGTTGGCTTGTGTCATCCCCTCCTTGGGATCTCTGTGCTTTCTTTCCAAAGGCAGCCGTTTTTTTTACGGATAAAAATAAGAGCAATTTACATTTTGTAAAACTAAACTTTCTTGACTGCTATGTTGTGGCCAGATGAGGAATTGAAACAGGTCCAGGAGTTGTTCAGTCAAGCAGCTGATAATTGCTTGAACTTGAAGAAGCCAGAATGATGTGCATCATCAATTGGCATGCGTCTCTGCGGGGTCATTTGTGGACATCAGAGTTGGTGAAAACTTTTCGCTAGGAACGAGCAAAAAACAACCTGGGAACATAGAAGCTGTTTTTATTTTTATTTTTTTGCTATGCGAAAGGATCCCGTCAAATGCATGAGAGTACACGTTGTCTGTTACTCAATATTGATCTGGATTATTAGATTAGTGCAATCAAAATCTAGGTACTTTTTGCCTTTATGGGTTCTTAAAAGGCTTGGCACCATCCTTTGGCGTTGACTGACAAAACATGAAAACGAGGTGTACTCTTCTCCTATGGCTTTGGTTATTCCAGTTGTATCCTTTGAGCTTTGCAATACAACGGTTCTAAACGCTCGGTAAAACCCACAATGGGCAGTTGCGGAAACCCTATCATCCTGACAGAACACATCCTCCTTGCCACAAGATTCTGGCAGGGGCAAAAGGACATCGTTGAGCAAGTTAACGGTGATGTAAATAAAGTAACGAATTAGTACTAGCTGTTATTATACGGACCCATTTACTGCACCTGTTTTAAGGGACCCATTTACTATTAAGGGTGTGTTTTGGTCTTACCCTAATCGACAAATAATGCACGTACGTCTATCCATTTGGATCTTGGATCTATGCACACATGTGTGTCCCGAATGCGTCCGGATATGAAAAACAAAAACAAAGCAAAAGAAATATGCATCCGATCTGATCTTAAAGAGTTGTGATAATAATCTCTCTTCGTCCTTCTATATTTCATATGTTTTGTCTGGTAATCCCATTTGTACATGTCGCTTTTTTCACAAAACCCTTAAAAAAAAAAAAAAAAAAAGAAGCAAAAAATATCATAAACCAAAACAAACCAATAATAACCCTAATCCGCAGCTGGAAATTAAAAAAAAACAAAAACAAAAGCAGCTACGATAATAGCCGCCAAAAACTCCAATAAGGAAACCGCTATGGATCTCGCCGGCTACTCAAACCCCAGGCTCCGACGTCTTTCCCTTGACGCTCACGCCCCCGAGATCGCGAAACCGGCTCCAACCCGAGAGTCAGCTCCAGCTCAACCTCCCCGTCCTCGGCCCGCTCCGACTCCGGCTCGGACCGGCGCGCGACCGAGGCCACCTCCCGGCTCTCTCCCCCTGCGGCGTTCGCCTCCGACTGGTGACTCAGCGACGAGTCGTGGCTGGTCGAGCGGTTCAACTCGTCGTGGCCCGAGTCGGCGTCGCACTTGCTGCTGCTGGGCTTGGCGGCCGACTTCTTGAACCGGCACCGGGTCCTGACCCGGTGGAGGTCTTTCGACCCGGATGAGTTGTCCTCCTTGGAGACGTGACGGATGTCGTAGGCCTTTAGCGGCGGCCCGTTGTGGCACTCGGCCGAATCGGACGCTATCGGGGTAATCGGAGCCCCGTTTAGAACGGCTTCCACAGCGTTATGGCAGAGCGACCACGTTCCTGACCAGAGCAACCCGACCGACCCGTATATCGGGTTCACTATCCTCCCACATGCCTCGTATAGTAGTGATCGAAAGATCGCTGTAATCAAATGAACAAACGAATCATTACACGGTCATTTATGGAAAGCTCAAGATGCAGGAATTTCATATTGTTACGGCGATTCCACTTGACCGGTTCGGTTCGGTTTAACAGCCCATTCAACCGAAGGGATTTCGTGAGAAAAGAAAGGAAAGGAATCATGTGAAATTCCTCATTTGGATGGAACACTTCTACGAGAAATAAAGAAAAAAGTACAAAAAAATAAAAAAAAATAGGTTGATCCTTCTTCTTTCTCACCCAATCTTACAAAAAATGATAAAATTTAAAAAGAAATGACTCTCATTTCTTATCTCTCCCAACCATCCAAACCAGCTGTAAGCTATGTGAGAAAATACAATTTTACACCTATTTTTGAAACTGGACGATCTTGTTGGGCTCTTTTCGGAATTACTTTGACGATTAAAATCGTTCATTTTTTTCAAACATTATCCAGGCCAAATAACATATTCATCAAGTATAGATTTGACATAAGGACTGAAACACCAAACCGATATATCTTTTGTTAACATAAACATGCTTTAGTAACTCAAATGTTGACGAACATGATTTTTAACGTGTAATTTTCCCAACGAGCTCTAAGAAAAAAATCCGACCATTCAAATGAACACGAAAACAGATCCAAAAAAAAATGAAAGACCCACCTTCTTCGTCGGTTTGGATTTTGAGAAAAGTTTATAAGAATAATAAATAGACAAATATAGATAGAAAAAATTTATTGAAAATCGTGGATTGAGATTTTGAGTCCCTGAGGTCCCGTTCCAGAATCTTAAATAAGTACTTATTTTTTAAGAAGTCAATTTCAAGCTCAAAAATAATGTGTTTATGTAAATAATTTTTCTACTAATATAAATCGTATTTAATAGATCTCATCAGGATAGGATCTTTTATATGGAGCAAAAAATATTAAAAAATTATTTTTTATTTATATTATTTTTAAATTTAAAAATATAAAATAAATTGTTTATTCTTTAAGAAAGTTTCTGGAACGAAACCTAAAACGAACAAACCCGAAAAGACTCTCAAAAGGACGAACAGGACGCCCGAGATTACTCTTAGAAACAGCTAAACTCGCCCGGAGAAACTGGAAAATAAGTACACCCATGACCCATCCAATAATGGTACGAACCCATAGTACTAGTAACTACGAGGTTATTTGGCGTACATAGTGCCGCATCGGTATACCTAAACGCGATCACTGTAGCATTATCTGTGTACTTACCAGGGCGGAGGTGTTCGGGGCCGGCGTTGACGAGGTTGATAAGTCCGGCGCGGCCGTAGAACTTGGCCAGGAAGACGGTGGCGTTGGCCTGCGACTCGGGGCTCTTGATCCACTGAAGGCACGGCCTGATGCTGCAGTCCTCGCTGCATCCCTTCCGGAGGACCCTGCATCCGTTACAGCTCATCCGCATTGTTGCTAGCTACTACTACTTCCAGTTCAAACTTTCCTAGAGAGAGAGAGAGAGAGAGAAATGGCGATATGGTAGTACGGGGGGGGGGGGGGTGTATTATAGTAGAGATATATAGTATGCGTATTATATATAAGCAGTGGGGTTTTCGGGGGAGGGAGGGCGCAGGCTGTTTCGAGAAAACCAGGTTTTCCCACATTCAAGGGATGTGGGAAACTAATGGCTTTTGGGAGTATATCTATTGGGAGTAAAAACGGAGCATCGACCACGCCAGTAGGCGGCGCGTTAGTTCACTCCCCAATGATTGGGGCCGAGCCCCTCTTACCATAGGGCCGTATCCAGACAACCACTATTCTCGAGCGCAGAAGCAGAAACGATTTCTACGCAATCCATTTACGGCTATATTCCGATAATGTTATTCGGAAATCCGCTAGCGTTTTGTTCCCACGGATTATAGCAACCATAGATTTTTACCAAGACATGTCAAAAAAAATAAAAATTAAAATAAATTTACCAAGAAATTTTGCTAGGAGTATGGTTTTTCCCATATTCTATTTGCCTTTTTTTTTTTTGGATATTCAATATCGTCTCGTTTGAAAAGTAATCACAATCGCGAAGATTGAGATTAGTAGCGAGAAATGACTTTTTGAAGGATTCCTACTGAAGGATGAATTCCTAAGGGAGCTAGATCCTCGCATTTCACTCGTTGGACTTTACAGCCTATATTTTGGCAATTTATGAGCCGTTTTGGACCCATTTTAATAATCGGAACCATACACTTTTTAAGTCTAAAATATTGAGCCTGTCAAAAATCTTATTCACAGGGATATGCTTTTGAAACATATTCATTTTAAATAATATAAGATTACAACACTACAATGAAATCTATTTTTCCACGATACGTTCATCCAACAAATATAGTGGATTACAGCAAAAAAGAGTTTTTAAGAGTTTTTTCCTTTTTTGGAACTAAAGCTCTGAAAAGAGTCATCAGAAAGGTGGTTGGGGAGAAATTTTTCAGTGCGTAACGGTTATATCCCACGTGGTGTCCGCTCGGTATTTCCGAGCTGCCCGATGCACTCTTGGACGACTCAGATTAAAACATTCCCTCTACTCTCATCCCGTACCCACACCCGGGGGCATGAAAAATTTCGGGGGGGGGGGGGGGGTTTACCAAGGTGCAGTGCGCGTGGCGTCCACGTGAAGCTGTCAGGGGTGCGGTCGAATCGCCACGTATCGTGGAAAACGAGCGAGGGGCCCACGCAACCGCGTTCTCTCTCTCGCTCCTGGTTTTCGGGAAGGAAGTCAGTTAGTCGTGTTTCGTGACTAAACGAAAGCTACCACACACAAAAAAAAAAGCCCGCTTTTTTGGAACTCAAAACCGGAGACCGGTTTCTGGTTTCTCGGATTTGGGTCTCTGTGGGCGCACAACGGGTGGGGACCAGTGGTTTATTAATGTCAAAGTCTAGTCTAATCCTCATGCTTATCCCATAAGCCAGGACACACAACTTGCACCTAATCATATCAATATCTTGTACTTTTTGTACAAGAAGACTTGAACTTGTGGCAATTTATAGAATGACCTCGTCGATGAAAATTGTACAAGGACTTTGCTACACGTACCGACGGGAGCCACCGATGGGCACGAGTGGGTCTCGCGTGGATGATTCGAGCCGTTCAATAATTTTATCAAAATAAAATCGGGGGCTCATGAAAATTCAGCTCAATCAGATACGTGTAGGTGCTCGATCCAATTTTTCATTTTTTTTTCTCAAATTCGGAAAAAGAATGAAAAAAATAGAAAATTGGTTCGAGCACCTACATATATCGGATTGAGCTGATTTTTCACGAACTCACTCGGTTTTTTTTTTTAATTATTAAACAACTTGGATCATCCGTGCAGAATCCTGAGTGGGCCCCTCGTGCCTTCAATCGTGGCTTTAGACTTTCCGAATTTACAATGATCTCCTTGAATCTTGATAGGTAGTATTGTAGTACATTAATTTACAAGGACTTCTCCAAACGTTCTTAGTGGGATTTTTTTTTTTTATGGTGTTGGGAAACTGTCGCGTGGTACTTCGGCCTCCTTACTAGTTCAGTTGTTCAATGAAAAAGGATCGAAATGCTTTTCAATAAAAGTTCGTAAGGCTGTGCGTACCGTAAATGATTAGCCCCGCTATGTAAAGCCATCTCAAGTCACACACAATGATCAAAAAGTCTTTTATATTGTGGAATTTTTTTTTAACATGTCTTGTGAATAATTAGCTCAGTTGGACATCGATAAGAGTTTACTTAGTTCATCCAAATTTTGAATTCACAATGTAAGATTTCTCTTATAAAAAAATTAGACAAACTGGTTAAGTGATTATCGTATCTGATTGAACTCATTTATTAAGCGAAGGATTCAAAGTTCATTCTCCTCAAAATGAACGACTTCGATTATTTGTCGGGAGCGAGGTGAGCCCCACGCACATCACATGGAATCTGTACATTATCAATCCCTATCCCAAGGGGTACCCGTAGAATTTTTTTAGTCTTTGAATGCATGCATCCTACTCCTACCACTCCCGTTTTTTCAATGAGAAAAAATATGTGGTGGACTAGTTTTGGGAAAAAAAGGATTTGGCATTTCAAAAGTTGTGATGGTGTATCTGGCACGACTCTCATCTGTACTTTTAATAAATACTATATAAAGTACATTCAAAACCACACGAAATTAAATTTGATTTTTAGGCCTAGTTCGGCTAAATAAGTTATTTAGCTTCTTTTTTTTTTGTCCTTATACCAAGTTTTTTCGCATTTGTTAATTTTTTGTTGATTTTTTTGAGGATTATTGATCTTTCATGACGAGGGGAATCTAAAAAGTAAAAAATTACAATCAAAATCTAATTTTTTTTTGAATAAAAACGAAAATAAGCCAATAAGTCAATTTTTCGTCATTATTCAAAAAAATTAATTTTATATCGTAATTTTTTACTTTTTAGATTCCTCTCGTCACGACGAAGCAATAATCCTCAAGAAATTAACGAAAAACTAACAAATACGAAAAAAATTTAAATAAGGACAAAAAAATAAGCCAAATGGCTTATTTAGCCGAATGAGCTCTTATAGGAGCACCAGTTTCCATAACTTTTAAATCATACATCTGTAACGATTTGTGCCAGCTGATCTGTTAATTTCTAGTTTAATCATGTGGCTCAAAAAATTTACCCCGAGTTGTACAGTAGCTGCTCAAATTTTGTTACATATTATTCTATTTTCAACTTTTCTCGGATGTGAGACAACTTTAAAGTGGGTTCTCACAACTTTTTAGAATCAATTTTTATGAATTTAAAAGTTGTAGGCGCGGTTAAAATTATTGACAGATCATCAAAGTAGACCTTTTGACCAACCAATTGGCCGTGGACACGTCGCGATTAGGTCCACGCGGGAAGTCAATCTTGGTCAAAACACTATTCCGAGAAGATGTTTGACTGACCAACGGAAAGGAAACACGTAGCCCGTAAGATGGACACCCGCGGAACTGACCCGCGGAAGAGAAGACCCCGCGGGACCCCCCCGCGGACCCCGCCAGGGAAAATTGAAAGACGTACCGGAATTGGTACAGAAACTACAAGAAGACCCCGGGATCCTATTCTGGCCTAAAAGGCAGGCCCGGAAGGGACCCCGCGGGAGGCAGACGATCACCGCAGGTCGCGACCTTGCTCTCGCGGGAATTGGGGAAGCTCTTGTGGCTTGGTGGCTTGGGATGGAGGTAACGTCGCGGAAGCGCGAGTCCCCCCGCGAAAAATCCTCCGCGGGAGGACGAGTCTTTCGCGACCTAGAGGTACGGGAGGGACACGTGTTGGGGTCCTATAGGAGCACCGTCCTGGGCCTGACCTAGGCCCATGTGCCCTATAAATACTCCTGACATTCCCAATGATTGCCATGAGGCTGACTTTTCTGGAAAAGGAGAGAGAGAGAGAGCACTGATTCTGAAGAAGGAGAACATTCTTCCCCGGAGAGAAGGTGAGCTCACTCATCTGATTCCAGAAAGGGCAGACGTCACTCCCCCCGCAGAGAACAAAGGAGACACGTTGCCTTTGTCTTTTCCGTACCTCTTGCTCCAGCCCTCACCCCACGAGATCATTCATCTTTTCCTCTTGGTACTAATTATCGACCAATCGCACATCTCCAGCTCACTTTTGTACACGTAAACGACCCCAAAAGAACCCGCTTCACCCACAAAAGTTATGACAAACACTCCAACAAGGTGGTATTTTTTTATTTTTGATAACCCAACAAGGTGGTATTAAAGTTTACGTTTCCCTACAATTCATAGATATTGCAAATACTAATATTTTTAGTTGAAAAGGTGCATATAAAGACAGTACTATTCTTCCCAAAAGTTTAAATTAGGATTTTTTGTGCAAAGATACTTATCTCTTGTTTCCACTAAACCAACTGTGATATTAGAGCTTGCACCAAAGGATCTCATAATAAATGACGCATAAATATATTCTCAATAATACTGATTTATATTCTTGGCTACAAAATACTGTATGAAAAACTATTCTTGTTTTATCAAAAAGAGTGAAAAATCAAACCTAGACATTAGCCTCCATATTTGGAGTATCAAAATTGATCTCTGTTTCAGAGGCCCAAAAGAACTTGGCCGGAGCTTCATTTCAAGATGTTTTTCAGTTCTACACGTGGACCATGTTTGTATATAGCCTTGCGAAATCGAGGTCCGATCTTGAAAGCTTTTTTTTTTTGCTGGTTGTCAATCTGTGTTACAGATTTAATATCATGTGGAAAAACTCTTGTGCACCTCGATACTCATATTACCTGATATGGTTCGTGCGTGGGTTCTAGATTTTGATTCGACTATGGTTTTATTTGAAATCCTCATGAGTACCGAATGCAATAAATCCCGTAAAAAGAGCTCTCAAGGCAAAAAGTATTTAGATTTTGAAGAAGCTTATGAGAGGAAAAGGATAGTTTTTGAAAGGGTCAAAATGATAAGATTGCCTAAACATACTTGGAATGCTGGTGTAGGGAGAATATTACTATGCTTGTCTTAAGACAAAAATGTGGCCATGATTGGTGCAACTTGTGTTAATTTTTATGCCTGTAAATGGGATTAGGATACGACACAAGATTGACTCAAATTTCGGCATATTGTATTCCCAACTTCTTGCAAAATCGCAATCAAGAGTATCATTTTTGTCTTTTGTTACAAAACTACACTAGGTTAGAATTGTCATTGGTGTGTTCATACTTGCCATTTGATCGTCTGGGTAATATTTTTTTTTTTGTTTTTTTTTTAATCTTTGATTAGCATTTTATTTCTTTTGAGACTGTCGATTCTAGGTATGAATAAACAGGAGATCGCGAGTGCCGCTGTTTGCATCAGGTTCAACGTTTGAGTCGGGGTGAAAGATATTGACTGCCTTGTATTTTTCTCGTTTACAATAGTTAGATGATTAGTTTGGCTTTGTACAAGATATTTGTAATGAAATCTGTTATGTAAGTGTCGTTAGACAATTATTAAATACTCCATTTGTCCCAATTTAACAGTTCTTTATGGGAGTCAGTGTCACTTTTCAATTGATTATATCTTATAATTTATAATGTTTTATGTGGTTTAAAAATCTTGTATTGTAAAACTAATCAAGATCTATCAAATAAGATTCATATTATATATACAATTTATTAGTACTAATTTAAAGATATAACTAGTTTTTTATATGATTAGAATAGAACGAGGGACTGTTAAAATGGGATGGAGGGAGTACTAATCTTCTCCATTTTGTAAAAAAAAAAAAAGGTACTCCACACATCCAATAATTTTTTTTATTTTTATAATTAGGTATCTTGCCCAGCTTACGGGGACCTCGGTTAATCTTGAGGAACCAATCATGCCGTTTACTAGCAGGAGGCCTATTTAAAGCCAGAGTAAACTTCTGTCTGTATTGGCTCCGAAGGATTTGATAGCACCTGAGAGCCCGTTTGGATGCGGGATAAGGATTTTGAGTATTAGTTATGAAGAGGGATAATATAGTAGGGGGTATTATATAAGAAGGGTGAGCCCACATTGATGTGACGGGGGGATTAAATAGTACTTGGTTTAGATGAGGGATAAAATTGGAGGATAAGGTTGTACTTTGTAGTTGAAATGGAAGAGAGAGAGGGTATTATCCGGAGGTATTATGTAATAACACCCCAGAACCTCTCCATAAATAATACCCCCGGCGGGGGTATTAGGGGGTACAAGAGAATCTGGGGCTGACGGGGGTATTAGGGGGTACAAGAGAATCTGGGGCTTAGCTAATACCCCCGGCAAAATGTGTTCCCAAACCATGGCTTAACCATGGGCCCACGATCTTAAGAGGGGGTATTACTAATACCCCTTCGGAAGCCCCCATCCAAATAGGCCCCGAAAGATTTCGAGCCTCAAGTCTTAGGAGTTAGGAGGAAGCAAACCCATAAATTCCATGTCTGGACTAGCAGGCCAACCCCTTGGAGTTACTCAACGCATCCGTTAGGTAGCATTTCCTAGTTATACCACATCACTATCTACAGAGAATCATATCGTGCGGGAGTCACAGCTAAAATCAACCGCGTGTGGGTGATACTAGGAGTACGTTAACCCAACATGAAGCTACCCCTCATTGGAACCAACAACTATTTTGAAAACCAATTCCACGTTTTTTTTATGTCCACTAGACTAGACTAGATGAACTGCATTCAGACGACGATAGGAACTTTAATAATCAGGAAGTTTGGTGCCTACGGCTACTTGCTCAAATTATCAACTTATATCAGCAATTTCTCCATGTGACCAGGAATTTGATTGTTACTTATTGAATGCTTCAACCATATTCTGATCAAAATTTATGAGAATACTATTGGATGTTGATGCAGATGAAGATTTTAAAAGATACGGAGTACTTAAATTTAACCACTAGTACTCTTGGTTATTATTATTATTTTTTTCCCAGCGAAAGTCAGTATTTTGTAAGAATAATTAAATTTTTTTTTAAAATTGTTAGAATAATTAGATTAGCACCTCAGAAAAATGAGTTCAACTATATATGACCTCCTTTATCTTGACACCGAAGAGCATCTCCAATGGGAGATGTCAATTCCTACGTGGACATTCTAACGGTAAAAATTGACATCAAAATTCAATCCAACCTAATAGCCTTCTTTGATGCCAAAATCTACATGGCTTTGAAGGGAATGGCAAACCTGCCAACTTTGACAACCACCTTCCTTCATGCCAAATTTCAAAAAATGACTGTTTGAATTTTGAACTCTATTTTTTCTTCCTATAAATTGACATAAGGATTGACATTAAGGGTTGGAGAGGGATAGCTTGATGCCAAATAAATAGAATTTGGCTTAAGGGTTGGAAAGGAAGGCTTTGATGTCAAATTGGAGATGCCAAAATGCCACGTAAGCCTTCAAAAAATGTTTGGCATCTCCAATATGAAATCAAGGGTTGGAACTGCACTTCTGATGTCGTTAGACCAAAGGCCTCCTTACGATATTGTACTCTTGTTAGATTTTCTTCAGAGAAGAAGTAAATTACCAAGGAAAGAATTTCAAGGATGTGTCTGGATTCTGAATTATCAGAGGAGAATTATTCTAATGCTTTGCTCCTTTCTCCTTTCATTTTTTTTTTACTTCTTCGTCATTCACGTGTTTTCGTCTATAGTGATTCTATAATCTATATTAAAATTTTAATTTATTTGTTACTTTTTGGATGTATATACTGTACCTCAATGCAGAAGGTATATTTTTTTTTTGCTAAAATGTTAAGAATATTGACTAAAAAGAAAAAATACGCAAATCTATATAACATTTTCATCTCAAAACTGACAACCAAATAATGTGGTACGTTTTTATTGAGCCAAGGAGATGTTAAAAAAAAAAAACAAGTATTGGCTTTATTGAAATGACCATAAGTTGTATTTTCAGGACTTTTAAATTACTAGTCGAGATGCACGCAAGTTGGTTTTCGCCCAATTGTGGGGGGGAAAAAAAAGCATTTTGTATTTCCTCCTACGTTGATAAAATCAAGTAATCAACATCCAAAATAACAATGAAGTGACCTAATAATCTACTAAGGCCTTGGCCCAATTCGAAAAAATGGCCCAGGATACCTATTGGGCCGCGATGCATGATGGTCCACATTCAGCCCATCCACAATTCCACATCCCACTATCACGTTCAATCCCCACCGTCCGAAATTAGGGCAAAACATCGCCTTTCTTCTCCCAACCTTTCTTAGCAATCCTTTGCCCAGAAAACCCATTACTCTCTCTCTCTCTCTCTCTCTGGAGCCGAAGCCGAAGCTCTAGGGCTTTCTGATTCCTTCAACTCGATTCAGCCCTCTTCACCACTAGAGGTAGATATCTAATCGATCACTCCTTTGCATTTACAGTTCTGTCTATGCTTTTTTATTTCTCCATCCTTCATTTTGTCGGGAATCGAAGTCTCTGCTTTGAAATATAACAGAAGTGTTATTACGCATTTTATTCTTAGCTAATAAAAAATCTTTATTGGTAGTGATTGTGATTGCCCTGATGGGTCTAATCAAGCCATGTGTAGTTACTGTATACGTAGTCTACACATATGTCTGTGTATCTTTGAGTGAAGGCCATTTTGAACTATGACTTAACCTAAATTAAGGGGTTTAATTTCTTGAATGGTTTTGTATTGTGGGTGGAAGTGCGATTCTCTTTGAATGCTGTGGAAAATGAGTATTAATTTGGTGATGTTGCTGGTTTGCGTGTGAGGTTACGATGGTTGGAGTTCTGTAGGTTTTCTGCTCTCTGCTGGTTTTCTAGCAGCATCTGTTGGTTGGGTTCTGTGTAAATGACATTTTTCTCGTGGTAGCAATATAGATGGTACAATTCGGGTTGCTTTTGCTGTAGAATGTGACAATAAGAATTTTTAATTCCTTACAAATTGGTTTGTGACTAGAGAGACTGTATTCCAGCCGGAAGGTATTGATGAGATAATGTATTGGAATTTTTCTATCGGGTATATTTACTATATATTCTCATCTGGTCTCATATAACTATAAGGTCATTCTGAAGTCCATTCTCTTAGTCTCCCAGAGCACTTTATGCCCTTGTTTATTCTCTTTAAGGGCCGCAGCTTATTAGAACTTTACTGTTCATGATTTTTATGGGTTTTTTTTGTTGAAGGAGCAGATATATTTTCAGAATAGTGTATTATTACACTGCATTTAGTAGACGGAAATGGGTGTTTTGTGTCAACACTTCATGGAAGAATATTTTTCTTACTCCTATTTATTTATTTATTTTGAAAAAATTCGATACAATTATAGGTATCATGTAAGTGGAATCCTATTTGGTAATGTTAGGACAACACCAGTAGTTGGGTCATGGGTGGGCCAATGTGGACACTAAATGCAGTTTCAATTCTTGAAAGGGACAAACTCAAAAAACAGACATAATCCTCATTTAAGCTTGTCGGGGCCCTCGCAGTCATTTTAGTTCAATGGTTAACACTTGATATGCTTCATTTAAGCTGAAATCGCTGCGATGCACAGTGCGATATTCTGAATCGATTCCAGCTTTCTGCTGCTTTTTAGAGTAATGACTAATAAAAGATTGGGTAGATGCGATTGGAAAACTTGTAATTTACAACTATGCGTATCATTAGTAATTTAGTTATAAGTTGTATAATACTTTGGGTTAGTCTTTAATCCAAGTGAGATGAATCACTGTATTTTGATGTTTAAAATGTAAATATTTAAATACTGTATTGGGATTTCAGACTAAGTACAATCACTATTATTCAATGCTTGCTCATGTTAATTTTTGAAGTGTTCATTTTGTTTTCAGATCTTCTGTTGTGAATTTATCTCTGACTCGTCTTCTTACTTGTCTATCCCAGATTTGTCAAGATGTACACGTCAAGGAAGAAGATCCTCAAAGACAAGGACGCTGAACCCACTGAATTCGAGGAGACAGTTGCCCAGGTTAGTTTTTTTGTTCTGTTGAGATTACAATTCTGATTCACTGGCTATGGAGCACGGGTACCGGTACGCGGTACGCGGTACGATACGGGTACGGGTACGGGAAACGGCAAAACCCCAAAAAAGTAGGGTACGGGTACGGCGAATATATATATAATTTTTTTTCTATTTTTTATTGCATAAAATGAGAAAATGAGAGAGGAGAGGAGAGTCCGAGAGAAAGAGAGAGAGAGAGAACTTGCGGTTTGAAGCCCTAGATCTCCAGATCGCTGCCTCTCTCTTTTTTTTTTGATCGCTGACTCTCTCAGTCAGTTAATGTGTATATAGTCAAAAAGACAAATAAGTTACACAATAAACCCATATTTTATAATTATTTACAAAAAAAATTCCTGAAATTTTGAAAAAAAATCATTTTGGGTTAAAACGTACCCAATGCCGTACCCATGCCGTACCCTTGACGTACCCATGCCGTACCCAAAAATATCAAAAGTACCTGATCCAATTTTGCCGTACCGGGTACGTTTTTGCCGTACCCATGCCGTACCCGTACCAGTACCCGGTACGCGTACGGCGACATTTTTGAAGTACCCGTGCTTCATAGTTCACTGGAAATTGAAAGAGTATATGATACCTTTATCTATTTGCAGGCAATATTTGATCTGGAAAATACTAACCAAGAGCTTAAGAGTGATCTGAAAGACCTTTACATTAATTCAGCACTGTATGGGTTTACTCCTTGCTTCTTTGCTTAACCTATTAATCATATGGGCTATACGTGCACAGTACAATGATAAATTATTCTCTCTTTGCAGTCAAATTGATGTAGCTGCAAATCGCAAAGCTGTTGTCATTCATGTTCCCTACAGATTGAGAAAAGCTTTCCGGAAGATTCATCTTAGGCTAGTCAGAGAACTTGAGAAAAAGTTCAGTGGGAAGGTAAGAGTCGGTATTTGTATGGGCATATAATCTTATTAGCTTAATGAAGGGGTTGAGATCTACTGTGTTGATGAAAAAATATGTATATTTCTGTTGTAACATGAGAAGTTATTTCTTAATTCTAACAATAGTCTGTACAACCTATTTTGTTTGTACCTTTCAGGTAGTTGTGCCTTAGGTTGACCAAGAAATTATGTGCCATCAGAGTTTTGTGCTTAGGAATAATATTAGTTCTTTTGATTGGCGGGGAAAATTCAAGAAGTTATTTCATTAAATTACGTTATTTTATTTCTCCTGTTAAGGGCACGGTTGGGACATGTAGAGTGTGTTACTGTGTTGCCTACTATTTTGTTAGAAATGCGTACACGGTAGATAGAGAGTGTAGAGAGGTCTGGATGCTGGAGTAGGTTTCTTAGTTTTACTTTCAAGTCTGTTTCCCCTGTTTTGACATCTGGTTTACATTACATCGATATTCATTCGGTGAAACGCGGTACATATTTTTCAAAGCTGGTTTGATTCCTGTATATTACTCGTAATACTGATTTGGAGTTGGGACTGAATGTTTCAGGATGTTGTTGTCATTGCCACCCGAAGAATAATGCGACCGCCGAAGAAAGGTTCTGCTGCACAAAGGCCCCGCTCCCGGACTCTTACATCTGTCCATGAATGCATGCTGGAGGATGTTGTGTATCCTGCTGAGATAGTTGGAAAGCGCATCAGATACCGAATTGATGGGTCCAAAATAATCAAGGTAATTAATCTCAAGTATTCTGGCCGTGAGAAGACAGGAAATTTATCCTTTTGCTATCATTTTGTTGCGACAGTTTCACAAGACGCATCCACAATCTATTTGATTTTGTTTCTTTTTCTTTGTTGTTCGATGGCGGTGATGCAACCATCTGCTTGCTTTGTGACAGATATACTTGGATCCCAAGGCACGCAATGACACCGAGTACAAGCTGGAGACGTTTTCTGGAGTTTATCGGAAGCTTTCTGGCAAGGATGTCGTCTTTGAATATCCGATTACAGAGTCTTAAGATCTGTTGTTACATGAGATTTTCCCTGTTCTGTGGTTTAGGACTCGCATGATTCCATTTTGCTGAAAGTATTTGAGATTTTGTTGCAGAGATTTGGATAAGAGGTTTTTTTTTTTTTTTTTTTTCCGTGTATGACCGGGGATTAAAGTTACTACTTCCTTGTCTTGGTTAAATTGTCGGAAAATGTGATTGTTGAAAGCTTAATACTTTTGTGAGAAGTAGTGTTTTTGTTCTCTTTCCACCCGGAAAATGAGTCATCTTAAATAGTGGTTATTTGCTGAATACTTTTTGGACAATAGCCTGAATTCACCCTAATACATAACAGTTTTTGCTAATAAGAATTGTTCAAATCTTTGCAACGTTTGAATTCCTTGGAGTGGTTAGAGTGGCCGCTCTATGGCTGATTGTCCTCTGTGGGCGATGGGAAATTGAGATTATCCTGGTAAAATATTCATGCATTTTGCTCAAAAATGTTCAAGATTATGGTCATTTTTGGGTCCTCTCAATCAGTTTGCTCAATTCCAGAGGTGCCTATAAAGGAATGGAGTTCCTAGAAGTGGCTTACACTTTTTTGCCATCTCCAGACGATTTTGCCCCTCGCTCCGGAAACTAGCCGATTAAATTTACTTCTTTGGGGTTTTGGGCATTTTCGTCATTTCGCGCTCAATAGTGGTGGGCCATAGACACTATTTGGGTTATTTACAAATTACTTTAACGGGTTTTCGGACTTTCGATGTTTTCTATCTGCGTCCCGACTTTTCTACACTGTTTTGTCATGTAGTGGTGTTGGGCTGGGGGGCTTTCCGGTAAATTTACATCACCATTATACTATATTACTATGCATATACTGTGCATGCGGAAATCTCGGCAGGAATTCAGCCGTGTGTCTCCAGGTTCAGCTCTCGTCCAGTGTGGGCTATGGTCCAGTCCAGTCCAATTCGGCATTTGCAGGCTTTTCCCGGGTCCAAAACAATGATCGGAACTATTCATCTTTTAGAACTCTTTGAGAACATCGGCCCCACAAAAAAACATATTGATCGAATACATTTTGCTGTAATTTTGAAATGAATTACGGTTGAAAAAAAAGGTGCACAACACTAGATTACAACTATTTAGCACATTTACCTTATGCCTAATGCATTTAAAAATCATATCAAACGATATTTGATCAAAATGATTTTTTACGTGGCCAATATTCTTAATGAGCTCTAAAAATTGAACGGTTCCGATCATTGTTTTGAGCTTGGAAAAAGGCCCGCAAATACCGAACTGAACCGGACTGAATCGTAGCCCACACTAGACGGGATTCATCCCCTTCCCACCACCACCTCTGCAACAAACGAAAACACAGACCACAGAAATTACGTCTTCTCTCTCTCTCTCTCTCTCTCTCTCTCTCGTGAAGTTGAACGACGTCGACGATGATGGTGCTACGCGATGCTGAGAGTTCAAGATCCCAATATTGATCGATTCGTCTTGCCCCGTCGATC
Source organism: Rhododendron griersonianum (assembly GCA_018127125.1). NCBI lineage: Eukaryota > Viridiplantae > Streptophyta > Magnoliopsida > Ericales > Ericaceae > Rhododendron > Rhododendron griersonianum. The sequence goes on from CM030795.1 coordinate 10,652,447, forward strand.
GATCATCTTGCTCGGAATATCTCTCTCCAGCTTCGGTTTCAGAACTTCACGTTCCTTCGCGTCGCCTGAAAGAAGAGAGACACGAAAAGGAGGAAGAGGAAGGGAGAGAGAGAAGGTGGTGTCGGTGGCGATCGGTGGTGGGGGCGGTCGTAAATGGCGATGCAAGGGCAAACAACCGCCACACAAAATCTGCTCCATCTAAAGCCCTCAACTCGCTCACGAGGCCGATGATGATGGATCTGGCGCGGTTTTTCGGCTCAATCGACGCCGAGCAGAGGTGAATACCGATCCTTTCGTTATGAAGAAATTTTATTGTTGTTTGAAGTTGTAGACTTTTACATGATTTGAGGCATTTTAAAATTTTAGGAAGTGGATAACCACAATTAAAATAATAGCACCCTAATCCACTTTCAACTCCATCGAAAATTTCAGTAATACTACATTCAGTTTGTTTATTTATTGCACCAGTAGCGAAACTTGATTATATTGCTATGAATCATCTCATATCTTGAAAAGTCCTTGTTTTCGTTAAGGGTTATGTGTTGACATGAAATTAGGGATTTTATTTGAATTAGAGTTCCAAGAGGATGTGAATTCTGGTTTTCGTTTTCTAAATTAGGGTTCCAATAACCAAGCTTCGCTTCCCGTATGTAACTCTATATCAACATTGTAGTTCACATGTAATGTCAGATCTGAGCTTTAAACCATAACATTTGGGTAATTGGTAACTGTTGGTTGAGCTCTTTCTAGCTACCATTTGTGTATGGAATGATACTATGGCATTCTGCCCGGATTTTGTGAGAATATAAAGGGAAAAAACAAAAAGTAAAGCGGAACGGGACCTTATTAAGGTCTACCCTGTTGAATTGCTTGGGGAAGTCTTACAAACCTAACGGGTTTCGAAGACATGAGCATCTCTGACCCTTGCCTTCAGATGGGAGATGTCAAATTTTTTTAAGGCTTGGGTGATATTTCGCCATTCCAAATTTGACATCATGAAACCCTAAGATTGGGAGCGCCTAAGGAGCGTATATAGATTTCATATAAATACATATATAAAGTATCTTTAAATACTTAACCATTGAAGGAAAAGTGATTACTTATGAGAATTTTCACGATCTTAAAGGGTACTTGAAGGAAGTTAGATATTTTCAATTTCCAAAACTTCTTTAGTGATAAGATTTTCATATTTTTATTTTCACAATGGCATAACTCCCTCAAGAGTATGAAAATAGTTGTTTTAACCGCCCAATAAGCTCCCATCTTAGTTGGAAGCGAGCTCCCATCTCGAGGGGAGCGAGCTCCCATCAAGCTCCCATCTTGGGAGCGCCGATTCGAGCTCCCGTCTTAGGAGCGCACCCATTTTAGAAGGATCCTGCTACTAATAAATAACAAAGTTATGATACTGGTGGATAGAGGAGTTGTGGGAACTTGCTCAGATACCAATTTGATGCAAATAAATATAGACGAGATATGTAGGAAAATAACACCAGCAGAATTAGTAGTAGATTTTCTATGAGAGTTTAGGTCTAGGTTTAAATAGAATGTGAACCCTAGATTGCGCAAATGTTTGAATAGAGATATCTATGAGTAATAGTGTTTGTAGCCCGCCCTTGTATTTTTACTCAAATAAATTTGGCTAAAAGCTTCATTTGGTAGGAAAGACGCCAATGAGCAAGCTCAAATTCGAGTAAAAGCTTCATTATGGCATGATTGTAAATTTGCGAGGAGAAAATTAGTCTTCCAAAATTTGAGTCTAAGATATCTTAGCCTATTTTTATAATTTAATTTGATGTTTGTGTTCATTAACAAGTGGATTTTGTCTGTGAGTTTAGGTGAGGGTTGCAACATAATTTGATCCCTAAATTGTGCATATGGTGGCTTAGAGCATCTTTAAATGTTTGAGCAATTTTTGTCAAGCCAAAGCAATTTTTGGGCTTGCTACCATTGGTATGTTGTCAATATTGGCAAAGTTAACTCTAATTGTGGCGACAATTTTTTTTTACCTTAATCATGATGACCGTTTGATCACTTGAATAATTTCATAGGGATTTGGAGAAAGAGGTAACAACACAGGGATGTTGACGTGGCTTTATCATTTCTTGTGCCAATTTGGCTTGATTAATGGTAAAGCCATTTCTTAAGCCAAGAAATGGCTGACTGTAGGAACTCATTTTTTGGCGACTTCATGCCAAATAATTGATTTAGATTGGGAAATGGCTTACCATTGTAGTTTCTCTTAAGATGAATATATCCGTATACTCCCCCCATCCCAAATTATTGTTCTCTTTTCGGCATTCATGCTCTTAGATCAAGTTAACAAATAATGTCTCTACCTAAAATGAAATTCAGAACCTATCTGTGTACCTCATTTTCTTGTTTCCAAAGTAGTTTTTAAAATTATTTAATCAAGAATAAAGCATAAACTATGGATGGTTTTTTCAGATGTCTTAAACAGTGGAAAATCAACAGATTGTTAGATTGGGACCAAGGGAGTAAATACTTTGGGTACACCATCTTCGAGTTATACTATTTTTTGAGACTGTCTTAGCATTTAACACACACACGCATAGTATTTGTATTGATTCTATTGAAGCAAGAAATATTACTTAGGGTTAGCAAGTTGTGTAGAGGTTGTTTCAATAGCTATCTGAGATTGAGGCAGTGAGGCTATCTTGGTTATTTGTTCTATTGTAGCTTTAGGGAAGAGAAGGGTGACAATTCAGGATTTCAGGGGGAAAACTTTGGTGTCAATTAGGGAGTATTATAATAAAGATGGCAAAGACCTTCCTTCTACATAAGGTAATAAGTATTGTATTCAACTCGTTGAGGTGTGTTTCTTTGTGTTGTTGGGCTTGTCCATTGTTGCATACTGAATTGGAAAAATTGTGGCTTGGTGAGCACATGTCGAGTTTTTTTTGTTATAGGGGATATGAGAAATTTGAATTTGGGATTATGTTTCACCCTGCACAAGTTGGTTTATGGAATCATTAGTTCAGTAACATCTCAGATATTATTGCGCTCCTATTCACTGCCTCTGCATTTAGTGACTTTTCTATTGGTTTTTTTTTCGGTCAAACAGAAATTCATGACTTTTCTATTGTTGATCATTTGTGTGTGTGTGTTTGTGTGTTTTTTGAAATAACACGTGTGTGTGTGTGAGAGAGAGAGAGAGAGAGAAAGAGATGGTAAAGAAAATTCTTGTGCTCTTTAAGACATCCAGCTTCCTCCTTTAAGAAAGGTGTAATCTTAAATCTGCACTCAAGCTCTTAGTACCTACTGTCAGTGCGTTTGTTATTATCAATCCCCTATAATTTTTAGTCTGAGGTTTTACTCTTTGGGGCTTGGTTTGGGTATGCCCTGCTAAACTGGATGCTTTACTTCAAATGTGGTGTGATTACAAATTCAAATCTGGATGCTTTTCTTTTTTGCGTTGGGTTTCTTGTGGTTCCTTTATTTGGGGTGTTTGTTTCTCTCTATGTTTGGGTGGTGAGTGGGGTAGTGTACTAGGTTGGGGGCTTCTTTTGTGGTGGCTTGTTGTCTGAGTCTGGTTTTCCTTTTGTTTTGGGCTTCTTTTGGTTTCTTCGGTTGGGGTCTGTTTTGGCTACCTGTTCCTAGCAGATCCATTTGTGGCTTTTATTTGGGGTGCATCTGTTCTTTTCGGATCTGTTTGCTGCCTCCTTTTGTGCTGTTGCTGTTTCTGGGCTTAGAGTTTTACTGTCTCCGGGTTTATCCAGGATGGTTGCTGTTTATAGTACTGACAGATCTGGACTTGGAGCTCTGTATCTCCAGGTATAGCACTGTATCTGTTGCTGTTGTTTCTGCTGGTGGACTATTTTGGTTGCTCTTTCAACTCCTAAATCTGGGGAGGCTGGGAGAATAGATTTATTTATGTACTCTTATCAACTCCTATCCTTTGGAGGACTAAGAGTTGTTTTGTTGCTATTTCTGGGCTTGGAGTTCCTTTGTTTTCGGGCTCGGAGCCTCTTAATTTGGAAACTAATTTCTCTAAGTTCATCCATTTTGCTGATTTTGCTGCTGTTTGTTTCTGGACTTAGAGCTTTGTGTCTCCAGGTTCAGCCTTGAATCTGGGGCTGCTGTTTCTGCAGGATGCGTTGTTGGTAGATGTTATTTGAGTTGCTCTTTAACCCCTAAATTTAGGGGGGCTGAGAGTTCCTTCTTTTCTCTTATCAACTCTATCCTTTGGAGGGCTAAGAGTTAGTGAAGTTATAAAGTAGTACTGTTGGTTGTTGAAACATATATGTACGTACATACAGTTTTGGTGATTCTTGGCTGCTGCTTATTTTGGATGTAGACACTTATACCATTGCTGGTGCTTTCTGCCTTAACTGATGGTCATTATCACACTGTTATACACTGCTTTGTTTTAATGCTATCTATATAATATGGAAGGACGGATTATGAATCCTAACATAAATCCAACGGTCTATAATAATTTTACTCTAAATTGATGGAATTAGTTAGGTGTCGGCTCTTGAATCAGTAATCTCTAAAGGTGGGAAGGTTGTAGAAAAGGATGTGTTGAATCTGATTGAGCTATTATTGAATGAACAGCTTAAATTGGATACGATAATAACAATTGATGGTGATGTGAAATTGCAGCGGAAAATGCAGGTAGTGTTTTATTTCGTATTGGCACGTGAATTTTAGGTTTTGATTCAGATAAGAAAGCATGAGACCTGGACACAAACACCACATGGGCACAGAATTTTGCAATATTAGAACACGAACACGCTTGGGACACATTGAGGCTAGAAATTGCATATTACAAATTCGTCTAAAAGAGCAATTATCGTTGCTACAAAGTTAGAGCTAACAAACAGAAATATGGATTGTTTAGTTTTGTTGTGCCATTTCTTGCCATAACAGTTGTGGAGTTTGATTGTTGTGGAGTTGGTGCATATTGGAGTGATTATTTTTTCTTCTGTAATTGACAAGATATTTTGTTCAGGAAAATATTACTTATTCCGGTCTTTTGATATACATTGCCATAAATGTAACTATATTACATCCATTCACCAGACAAAAACTAAATGACTATGTATGCAGTCAAAATTGTATTGGGATTATATTACATTTGTGAGTGCCATTAGGCACGGGCATTTGCTATTGTGCATATTAACATCATCGTCATATAGTTGGGCATGGGTTTATAATTGCACATAAGTCCAATATTTAAGATTGTGGGTTTGTTGTTGAGCAATTGGAGGAGTGCACACTATATTATTTATTGTTGGGCTTTTCTTATGGAAGTTTGAGCAATTGGATTGGGGGGGGATTTTTTTTTTTAATTGCACATATTATTTTATATCCTTATTACTACGTTGCAGTATAACAAATAGTGTGCAATCCAAGTTTTATTCTGTTTAGATGGTGTCAACTTTTTTAAAGATACATTCAATTATTCGTAACCAATTTAATGGTTGTTGTCTACGTGTTCATAAGAGACACATATACATCGCTACAATTCACAAATATTGGTTTTTGTTGTATACTGCAAGGGCTTTCTTTTCCGTCAACGGTATTTTCTCAAATATGTTTCAACTGAAGCGTATGATTTTAAAATTGGAGGTTGAGGCTAGAATACTTTGCTCTCTAATTTTCCCATCATTTAGTGCGCCTCTTACATTTTGCTCTCTAACTACCACCGACCCTTCTCAATTTTTTAAGCTCTGTCTTCAATCTTCAGGCACGCGAGTCCAGTATTTATTTGTGTGCACTGATTGTTTGAGCCGTGCCTGAAGGCACGAGCATGCACTATTCACCGAACATGGGATGAAGATGTTCTATGAAGCTACACATATGATTTGGGAGGATTTCTCTCTTGCGGTGGGGGAAACGAGTGTGGGGCAGAAATTGGATTTGTTATTTATTGTTACTCCATAGCATTGATGATTTTTTTTAGAAGGGATGGAAATGATGACTTTTAATGAAAGAGCCCATTTCAAATTGAGCTTTAGGAATTGAATTTAAATTGTGTTTGGCCATTAGTGGGTTATTTTGTGGTTTTCAGTAGCGGATATGGAAAAAGGGTGCCTATTTTGCTTTTGCTTTTGCTTTTCTAGAGAATTTCTGTATATGTGGCATTTGGGTGGTTCCATTGCTATTTTAGCTCGTATAACTACTTTTACTTGGGCATTGATGTGGGTATCAAATAAAACCTACTCCAACTTTAATTACATGTGTTCTTGTATATTTCCATAGCAAATGTCGTCATGTTCACATGCTCGAAACAACAATACAATTCCGAAAATTTTTACTGAGCACGCGATTCGTGCAAAGCACGTCGCGTGACACTAGTTTGGGTCCTAATGAGTCCTCTTTAAGGAAGCCCCTAATGCCACAACACAATTGTTTAGTGCCACGACACAACTGTGCCATTTGTCCTTTTTACCCTCAAATCAAAGACTCTTTCCTGCTCTCTCTCTCATCCATGGCTCCTTCCATAGGACGTTCCGCCTTCTATTCAATTCCACCAGCAACCGAAACAAACCTCTAATTTACCATCCCCACTCCCTCTCTGCACCCATGTCCACACACATGAATCTAGATGTGCAGCCACGCATCAATACAAAGAATAGAAAACCTATGTCAAAATTCGACCGACATCAAGAAACGTCGTCATTCTGGTCCCTTCCATCTGACAGTCCCTACACCTCTTAATCGCTAAGTGAAACCCAATCTCCTTGCTTCACAGGTTTGCTGATACTTCTCTTATCCATCGAAATCTGACCACGAACGACCATAATGAAACCGGACCACCACGACCATAACGAGACCGAACCACCGGCGCCTCCCCTCCGACACCGCAGATGATATCAAAATCTCCCTAGGAGAAAGAACCCAGTTGCCCCGTTACCTAAGTTTTCCAATCGTCTTCGATCGTCGGCTATGCAAAGAATGTCTATTGTGTTTGAATTCGAAAAATAACCAGAAGAGAGAAGATGAGGTGTGGACCTCTGGAGAGAGAAAGAGAGAGAAGCAGGCATTCAAGTTTCGCTTTCCTTGCAAGGGTAAAAAGGACAAATGCACAGTTGTGTCGTGGCATTAGGGGCTTCCCCACTTTAATACTAGTAGTAATCTTTCACATTTTCGACCTCAAAATCATCAACCATATACCGAAGATCAATCTCTTCCTCAAGGCCATCAACCATTTCAAAAATCATGTCAACCAATATAAAACCATCAACCATTTCAAAAATCATGTTAACCAATATGGTTACAGTGGCTTTTCTAGGAGGGTGATCACTATTAACTTTTGGCACTCTAAATTCAAGGAGTGATTTTCAACCCAACCGAGGGTTAGTATTGTATCCACCTGCTGATCCTCAACAAACCATGGACAAAAAAGAGAGTGTGGATATAAAAAAAATGAGTCTGAAAATTAATTCCCAAAGTGAACTAGGAAACGGTCCAAAAATAGGAAAAACTAGAGTCCATTTCCAGTAGAGAGGAGGTTCTCTCAATGAAGAAAGTTGTTCCAAAGCTTACCTGGAACAGTTGACCTAGCAAATTGTATAACTGGGTGTAGTGAGATTGTCTACAACTAGGAACCAATCTCCTTAATCAACAAAGGGTCACAATATATTTCTGCCGGAGAAACGACAACAAAAACGTGGAAAAGATCACTCTCTAGCAAGAATTTTAGGCAGACTACTATGATGGTTTATTGTGCAAATAATTATAGCTGATGTATTTGATCTCGAAAATCATACAGTATCATACACGCAGAACAAAATTTGCTGTAATTCACTAACTTGACCGAATCTTATTTCTTTCCGAAATCTTATCTCACTATTTCTACAACATTTTTTCTTCTTCTAGAGTATATCATTATTCATTCGTATACATGCAAGCAACAATATTACATAAAGTACAAATCTATAACAGCAAAAAAATGTGTACAAGGCTTTTGTGCCGTGTACCAACTCAAGAGGCTTCAAAAAACCTGCTGTTCACTCCAGCTCTACATATATGCAAGTCAGATGAGGTTGTCACTTTAACATCGGTGTCGGCAGGTGCAAAGAGAACATCGCCTTCCCTAATTAAACCTTCATAGGATGATGTGCGCATTGTTCCCTCTCCCTCCATGACCACAAAAATAGAGGCACTGGGGGCTGCTGGAAAAACAGAAGATGCTCCCTGGGGAAGAATGCAGCGATCAACTTCGAATTCGTCAAAAGGAGGGAGGTACCTTCTGGTATATGGATTTAAAGGAACCCCTTGGAGAATTTCAGGAAAACCCTGCAAAAGAGACCAAGATAGATGAAACTGAGACACTTGCACGCCGATCAAATAAAAAATATAAAAACTGAGACACTTGCACCTATCTTTCAGACTGGTGAAAGTGAAACATAAATTAAGAAAAGAAAAGAAAAAAAGCATCGTCCATGGAAGAAAGCAACAGAAGAAGCGAAGAGATAAATTTCTTTCACCATAGGGGTAAGGCACCATGCCTATTTGAGACCTAATACAACTAATAATGACCCATTGTCCAAATAGCTATCCACTACAGTCTGCTTACTTTTCGAGAACAGGGTAGCAGTGTGTTTGTAGAATGTACAAGACACCTGAACTAATATAACCAGAAGAAGCAGCGGAGCCAGAAATTGCTTAATCCAAAAGACGTGATAAGAATGTGCAACATAAAAATCCAATTTTTGATGCTAACCACAAATGTTGAGTCTGGACCCTTCCCTAGTATGAAAATTATGTACACTAGTATAAGCCTCCATGATACTTGACACAAAAGTGAAAACTCAGTAAAATAAGAGACAAAAACAAGGTATTATCAGTCCTACCAAAATCCAACACCAACCATTTTTAAGTTGCTTAATCCAAACTACAACACAGACAAGCAACACCCAAGTAGCAATCTTAGACATAGATTGTCCATTTTTTCAAGCTTTTTGCTCCACTTTCAGATTTGTTAACAACAAAGGCTTTCCATGCATACACAGTCTGGCAAGACAGCTAGTTCTAACATATTGGTATTCTGTACAGTATTCTTCTAGGGCTTAATGAACTGTGCCCCCTGCAAGATACCAATCTGTGGGATTTCTTCAAATAACAAAGAATAGAAAAGATGAATGAGTATTTGAAATTTATCTCACCTGTTTGTATGTGAGCATAGAACAAAGAATGTGGACATCCCGGTCCTTAGGAGTTAGGCCAGCACGCACAACATTGTCTGAAGTTGCCATGCATTCGATACACTCGCCGCGTAAGTAGGCATGAAGCTCATTTGCCCCTAAATACAATGCTTCACCTGGATTAAGCTTCACGTAGTTGAAGAAGAAAGCTGCTAGGACACCAATATCGGCCGGATACTGTTTTTCTAGCTGTAGTACTAGGTGTTCCTTATCTGTCAACTGCCTTACCTGATGCAAAGTAAAAAAGATAAGTTGGTATACAGAATCATAATAAGTATAAGAGGTATACGGTAGCTATAGGGGAAGCGCAGAGCCAGGACGGAAATGGAAACATCCCTTTTCCACAAAAGTGAGCTTAAAGTGTTGTACTTTCAAAGAGTAAAAAACAGAAAACAAAAATGATATTTAGCGGCCATTCACATCAGTCTCAAAAGGAATGATGGAGAGACCCATGTATTCTCGCGATTCGGTCTCTGTATGTGTGTGTAAGAGAGAGAGAGAGAGAGAGATGTGGCTTTTCTACGTCGAAGACCAACATGATTTCATACAAAAGGGTTCCACAGCTTCACGGTCTCGATGTAACTAAGATAAGCCTTTCATTTAGCCAATGGCCCAAGTCCATATAAAAAGGCTCAAGATCAACCAGTCAAAATTCTTGAAAGTGGTTACTTCATGTGGTGTACCAGTAAAACTGAGTAGAACTCCGATGCCAACGGAAATGAAGTTATTAGCTAGTCACATATAAGCAAGCCATTTAACCAATGTTGGTTATATGCCGCAGGGGAATACACAAATGACGAAAGGATCTTATTTCACAGGAAAGACTCAAATCATCACAGAGATAACAACAATAAGTGCTCCAAATATTTAACTTGCCCACAAAACAATTGAGTATAAACACAATTAAAGGACAGGGTTCCAATCTACCTGACTCGCCATGCGGAGCCGACTTTTCAATTTTGACAATGCTTTGGCAATCACATCCTTGCTTGCAGACATGAGCTGGGTGAATATCAACTGCAAAACTGCTTTTACTTTCTCCTCCCCATCTTGATTATTGACATCCAACACTTGGTTAGCATACAAGTTGCCAACCACTTCTGCAACCTCAGGAACATTTCGAACAACAGTCTTAAGTTCCTGAAACAATGACAAGTAATCAGTGTGGCAATGCCAGGGTATCCATGTTGCACCAGAATTTGCAAAGACACACCCAAACACCAAGAAGTTTAGAGCACATAACATGTCTTGCATATTTCTACATGGCATGTATGGTATCAAGCTACTATTCACTAGAGAAGGTAGGACATAAGACATAATTAGCAGGAATACATTCCTCTACAGCCTACACCAGTACACCACAATCCAAATAAAAATATTTTCAGCAGAACCCAGTCAGTCAAAGTCCAGAAGTGCATCAAATATTCCACCACTGCACCTGCACACTTGAGTTTGAACAGCACATCACCACCATGAGTACAAAGTGGGCACGAGATGTGCCCGAAAAGTATGTTATCAGACAGTTTTCAAAGAGGAGAGTCTACAAAACGAAAAAACATACGTCTAGTTTTATATGCCACCACTGGACTTGACTTTGTTCTGTGATTAAGTCATTACAAGGATAACAAAAACGTGCAAAAGGTTGTCATTTCTAACAAGCAATGGCACACAAAAATCCCAGTTTCTACATCAATGATGACAAAAAATGTTCACCATGATAATCCGCACTAGTGACTGTAAGTCTAGGCTGATCTGAATCTGAGACCTAAGAAAGTAACAAATTCAGATTTGCATATTCAAGTCCATGTAACAGCATAGAAGTAGAAATACAAAAAATCAAGGATTCAACGTGAAGAATTTCTAGTTCCTCGACTCTCATCCATTCAAATATAATGTCAAGTCAAAATGATGTCTAGCACCCACCTAGATATTACATCTATCCAACAGTCACTGGATCTCATATTATTAAAGCCAACAACTTGAGGAGAACATATTTCAGATTTCTCGGAACTCAATCATAAAGCGCTCAACAAATGGTTTGAATTTTCCTAAACCAATAATCTGGATTTATCAATCAGTTACAAGATCCAAAATTCTACTTCAATACACACATCAATCTCGAGCAAATAAGTTATAATTAAGTAATCCATGGAAGCAGATAAGAATGTTACCTCAAGACTGATAAATCCACAAAGGGCCTCGAAATCTGTTAGTGCCAAAACCATCTCAGGCTTGTGGTTATCATCCTTGAAGACATCAGGCCGCAGCTTATGCAGAGTCCCGGCAAGTTCTTTGTTAGGGTGGGCCTGTATCGACAATGCCTTCGCAACTGAAAGTACCTAACACAAACCAAATAATCAAACCTCTGTTCAATCTAGCAAGATGATCGCCAACAAAACTTGATTTACAAATGATGAAGTTACCAACAAAAGCAAAACAAAATTTATAGTAGAATGATTTCTTTGGTTGGACTAGACACAGAGTGTTACAAATTAAAATAATTTCTGCTGTTGAATGCAACAACTAATGGAGAATTACATCTTCATGTCCGTCGGACAACCAATCCTACGAAGGTAGTACTAATCACCTCACTATTTGTCCTGTAATATTATAAATTATGAATCACACACATGAAAGGCCATTTCCTCTGGTTGAATGCAACATATGGTAGAGTGATCACATATTCACTATATAGTGTGGTTGGATTGTGTAGTTGGTACCATCAAACGTAAATACACAATACTTTGAGATGTGATATTACTCATTTCCAATTTCCCTCGCTATTTTAGTAACAGTTTCTGGATTTTGGTAACTCAGGCGTCCGGGCCATCTTATGCCCACGTCGACTAATTCTAGGACCAATCCCACTGTCCACTAGCAGGGCCCAATTAAAACCAGAGCAAAAGCCGTATGGAATGGCCCCATAAGGCTCCATTCAGTTGGGAAAGGAGAGAACAGTAAGGAAATGTTCAACTTTAATACTCCTAAAGGGAATGTTATACTTTCCTGCATCTTTAATGAGTTCATTAGTGGAAAAATTGTAAGACCCACGCCTCAAACTCTCCCAGTAGGATTAGCTTCCCTCAAAACTTGTCCCGCAAAGAAGCACTAGATTCTACTACATAATTAGACTACTACTTTTCAATTTTCTCCTAAATTTCTTAAATCAAATGCACGAAGCCTAAGAGTTGATTCAGAGATATTAGGAGAGAGCAAACCGTAAATCTCAGGCTGTGACCATTATTGTAAGTTAGCTCCATTCTTCTTGACTTTTTCGGTACTTTTTGGGGTATCTTTCTACTTTTTGCAACTTTTTGTTTAGCTTTTCATAGTAATTTTGAAGATTAGTTATTTTTTCTCAACTAGAAGAATTATAAAAGTAAAAAAATATGGACCGGTGTTGAAAATAATTCGTATGAGAGGACACTTCAAAAAAAAGAGTAGAGTTGTTTCATCTTTCGTGAACTTTTTGTTTTTCTTTCATATTTTTCTACTTTTTAACCCCTCGATCATAATTTTAGAAGACATGACGCGAATCAAATAAAAATTCAGAAATCCCTCCAACATTATTTTAAAAGACATGACAAAAATCTAATAAAAATTCAGAAGAACAAAAAAAAATAAAAAAGTTAGGAAGGAGAAGAATGAAGACCCTGTTCGTTTTGAGTGGAGAAATAAAAAAAAATAATTGAAATTTTGAGACCCCAAATGAATCAAGGAAGCTTCTGTCAATCAAACCAACAGTAGGAAAAGGAAAAGGAAAAACCAAGAGCCATACCTTGAATAAGAAAGGAAGATTAGCACCCCACTTTTCAACAACTTTATCCCCAAGTACACTAGGGTTTTTCGCAATCCACGACTTCAAACTCAAACCCCCTGCTGTAATCTCCTCCTCCTCACCAACCACAACTCCATTATTCTCGCTCTTCTCAACCACAAACGAGGGCCCAGACTCGTGAGTCCCCATCCAGAACTCGGCATAAGGCTTTCCACCCTCAATGTCCACCCTTGAATTCAGCGAGAAGAGCCTCGCCACTCCCGATTCGGTCCCTATCCGACCCCAATCGTAGTTCATCACCGAGCATCTCAGTTTCCGAACCCTCCGACGACTCGCGGAGCCATTACTCTCCATTAATTGAACCCTAGAGAGAGAAATTTGAATACTTTACACCGGAGGAGTCCGTGTCCATTGTGGAAGCAGTCCAATGTAAGTAGTCCGTCTTATAGGCCACCAATGTATGGAGAGAGAGAGAGAGAGAGAGAGAGAGTAGAATATTTGGGAAATGTACGTATGGAGTTGTCGTCAGATTTGGGAGACTTGTCAGTGGGAAAGTAATAGTATTGATGACGAAGGGGTTTCTTGGGGGATTCGATGTAGCGGCATTATCACGCCCCGCTTCCCACTTCTGCAACTGTCTTTATGAAGTTTTCGGAGAGAGAGAGAGAGAGAGAGAGAGAGATTGCGGTGGGGATCGTCGTCGAGCACAGGTGGGCCCGGTTAAGGTCCCAGTCCGGCCTCCCTATTGTCCGGTCTCGTCCGTTTTTTTTTTTGGGTCTATCAAAAGCCTACGACAATGATACTATTTCCTCGTTACTAATTTACTTGTCCCAGTTCTATTCTAACTGGATTAAAAAATTAGTTATATTTTTAAATTGGTAATAAATTTTATACTCCAATATGAATATTGTTTGATAGATATCGATTTGTTCTATAATACAATATTTTCGAAATCACCTAAAATATTATATAAATTACAAGATATAATCAATTGAAAAGTGACACGAACTTCCAAAAAGAACAATTAAATTAGGACGGAGGTAGTAATATTCATCGGGTCAATACCTTTTCAGAGCATATTTATTTCGATATAAATGCACATTTATCACATGCTTTTACTTTAAGGGTTGATAGCTAGCCTGGGTTGTTACATATTTATTTGAAATTAGAGATGCTTCAGTCTCACCTCATCCGTTAAACTTAGCAATCAATGGTTCAAATTTTTGAAAAGATTCTTATTTTTTCCGCGAAAAGTCTTTCCACAAAAACAATTAGTAGTAGTAAAACAATTTTGGACGATTGGGGTTGCATAGACTACAGTATTTCTTACTGTATTTTCAAAATAAATGTATTTTGATAAGACATAGACTAAATTTAATGAACATACCCCCTCTGTTCCTAAATAAATGTCTGGGCCGAAAACTTAGGACTTTAAAAATATGCATTTTTTTCCAATTTTTTGAACGAATAGAATGCATTTATTTAAACGCCTAAGGTTTGCGGGCCGGACATTTAGGCTCTGCTTGGAACTCAAGGAAAATGAGAGAAAGGAAAATAAAATAAAATGGAAGAGAAAATTTACTATTCACATAACTTAAAATTGTTATTTTCTTATCTCTTTTTCTTCCAACCAGAGAATAAAAGGAATTTTTTTTAATTTTTCTTTTTTTTCCTTAAATTCCAAACAGAGCCTTAATCAAGGACGGAGGGAGTAAATTTTTTCATAACTAGAGTACTTAGCGAGTTTTACAGAATGAACAGTTTCGATCATTTTTATGGGCTCGGGATAAACTCCCATAACCGCAAGTGTGGGCCCACAAAACGGTGGTGGGTACTGGGTAGGGATAACCTTTGCGCGTTTGCCAAATCGACGTCAACTGCAAGGTCGCATGTGCATGTGCATGAGATCTATCTCTCTCTCTCTCTCTCTCTCTCTCTCTTATGCGATAAGAATGGAATTTTCGGATACGTCCCATTAAAGCCTTGTTTCTTTTGATTTAAGAATTGTTAATTTGTTTTGACTTAACGTGGCCCATTAGACTGGGAGATCTTACTTTAATCCTCTGATTAGGGCGATGAGATCTTACCTTAAAAAGGAGCTATTCAGAAAACCCTTTTGATAAGATTAATAATAATAAAAAACTTGTTTCGTAACCGTCCTCCACCTACACTCAACCCATCTACGCCCTGCTTGTTCGGTGAATTTATGAACAATTGTGTTTTTCTAACCCGACTTTGAAGGAGTTGATAGCACCTGAGAGATTGGAAACTGAGATCTCAAAAAGGAGCAAATTTCTAAGTCTCGGGTCTTGATCAAAACTTAGGAACAATTACTTATTTAAATTTATAGAATATATATCTTAAACCTCAATTTGTAATTTGCATTTGAAGATATAGAAAAACTAGTTTGGCGAAAAAAGCACTTTAGTTCGATAGTGCATCTATAAAAAAAAGTAATCTCCAACTAAGGAGGTCAAATGTGACATGGCATGCCAAGTGGATGAATTGGCATTTGAATCAACTCCAACCCATATGTCATCTTGGCAATGAATGGCTTTTGATCATTGGTTGCCAAGATAAGATCCGAGTTGAGGTGCACAGCACCAACCCGAAGTCGTTCGTTGGAGAGTTGGGGGCAATGTGGTATGGAATGACCTCGTTTGCTTTCACTAATAAAAGTTTTGCAAAACAAATTTTTTTCCCCATTAAATTTCATATTTGCTAGACACCAAAATAGATCGATAGTTGCTCAATAGGCTAGGGTCTCTTGTATTAGGTGATTTGGGGAAGCTTCGGAGCAGGATCGTTGGAGAGTTTGGAACCAACGCAAGCTGAGAAATTGTTAAGAATCAGCAACAGAATATTTGGAAGTACCAAAAAAAAAATTCAGCAACAGGCTGGAATATGGGCTTTTCAACTTGTACAAATACTGTATTTGTTTTTGGATAATGTAAGATATCTTAGGTCAGCTTACGTGCATATCGGACTAATTCCTACAGTCCCTCTCGTAGCCTTTTCAAACAATTACGCCTGGGATAAGGTGACCCAGAGTTTCAAGCAATAACGAGACTCGAACTTGAGACCTTAGAAGAGAACAAACCTCGTACGTCTGAGGCCAAGACGACCGGACCAACCACTTGTACGAATGATAACCCTTTTCTTCTGACTGAATGTGAGGAAACTTCCTTCTATGGAGTAAGTGACCATGAAAAAGTTAAAACTGGATTTGAAAAGCTTAAGGCAATGTGGCATTGCTTGCCCTATTGAGTTCTAGAACTAAATTCTCATGATAAAGCTTGGGAACAATCTAATTTTTTTTGACATTTCAAAAATTAGGCAATTTATGTGTCAAAATCCCTATATGGAACGTCTAATTTTTTTTTCTAATTTCCAAAGAAGCTACACGTAAGAGAAAGGAAACAGGGATCAACCACAACCACCCAGGCCATATGGAATATGCACAAGCAATTCCCACATGGAGAGGTAAGAGCAATGCCGCTTTTAGCGGCAAAGACTCTGTAATTTAAGGAAATTTTCAGTCGTAATCATCTAAATAAATCCGTATTGGCTAATTTGTTTTAACTTGTAACTTTGAGTTTTAAAAACATCCAACCCAATTTTACTGGTTAATTCATTCCATGATTTGTGGGTTCATATAGAATTTCAAGAACGACATATAACTTGGAGTTCTAAAAACATTCAATCCAATTTTATTGGTAAATTCATCCCATGATTTGTGGGTTTATTAAAATAAAGTTGAAGTCTCGATCTCTCTCTCCTTATCCTCTCTTCCGTCCGGACTCATTCTACATTTCTACTAGATATATACGTACACGTGGAGATATGGATGGTTATTGGCTACAATTTGATAGCCTGATAGATATTACTCTCTCATCTCAAGATTTTCTTTGGTCCTCAACACGAGAACCTAAAAATAGTTACAATTTTTCAAGAAATTCAAAAAAAAATAAAATTAACACCTTATATATTAGATATCAATGAGTTCTTTTAATTTCTATAAAAGGCTTGATTATTTTCAAGTCCTCATTTTGTAGACCGGACAAATATTTTAGTACGGAGATAGTAAATTTTATGGTGCATCCATCGGTCAAAATTATCCCATAAAATTATAAAATCTGAAATCGGGCCCATACACTTAAAAGAATGTTATCCTCTCAAATACGTGTATAATTTGTATTATCGTATGGATAATTTTTTTTATTTCCCCAGAATTTTATATTATCGCTCTAATACTAGGTTCACTTGGCTCTTGCATATGCGTGCGTGCGTGCTTAAATCCGAGTCACCTTTTGCATCTGAAGAGTGTCCCGATGAATTAGACTAATCTCTCTAGGTCCTCCCACCGTCCTTTCCATGCGTTTGCGTGAGGTGAGGTGGCCCCAAGGACAGATGATTGTTGAGGGGAATCGGCCCTGCGACCTTGGAGTGGTAAGCTCCACTGAGACAAATCGATTAACCACTGCGACAACCCCTTGATTTATGTAACTCTTCATTAATCTTTCTATTTTACAATACCGTGCACGGGTCTGATGCTAGTGGTATAAGGACGCGAATGCCATGGTTGAGTCATGTTGAGAATTACGCAACTAACCAACTAATTTCATAATTTTATACTCCCTCTGTCCACCTTTGTTGGTCCATTTTGGAAATTCATGCCATTTTCAAATCATTTTATCTTTCAATTTATAATTTTTTTCATAATTTTGAAAACATAGAATAATAAAACTAATTGAGATCTATCAAACAAGATCCTTATTTCATATTTTTTGGAGTTCATATTAAAAGATATAAACAATTGAAAATGACTCAGACTCTCAAAAAGGACTAACAAACACGGACGGAAGGAGGAGTAGTAGTAGTTTCATGAGACTATCTTATTTACGGAGATGCTGTAAACAGTTTGTTTACATCACCAACCAATCATAGCCGTTCAAAAGTGTTCTGGACGGTTGGAATTTTAATGAAACTTAAAATCTTGTTTACGGAGGTTCTGTAAACAAGTGTTTACAGCACTCAATCGTGACCGTCTAAAAGTGTTTTAGACAGTCAGGATGTTAATGAAACTTTTTCGGGAAAGAGTTAAACTTTTCTCCGGAAAAATTTCATTAAAATCCGGACCGTCCAGAACACTTTTGAATGACTATGATTGGTTGGTGCTGTAAACAGCCACCGTAAATAAGACAGTTTTTCATATTCAATATAGTATCTATCAAACTTTGTTTTGAATTTTGTGTAGTTACGAACCCCAAGCGATTGGCTAGGTGGTCGAGGCTTGAGACAGTGAGACTCAGGGGTCTGTTCCCCCTATTAAGGTCTCAGAGTTGAAACCTCCCAAGTGTTATCAACTCATTTGGGGCCAGTCCATACAGAACTTTGCTCCGACTTTAATTGGCTCCCTGCAAGTGGTCCTTGAGATTAGGCTCCTAGAATTAGTTGAGGTGTGCGTAAATTGGCCCGGACACGTGACTTTTCAAAAACTATTTTTTTTTGTGTAATTACTAATGGCGACTATGTATTCCATTCTAATGAACCCCCATAAAAGTTAGCAATGGGTACTTGTTGCTTATTCATGTTAGAATTTCATAATCAGAATAGTCAGGATTACATCTGATGCCAAAGTTTGCAAACTGCTACTATATGTTTGCTAGCTGCTAAGCAAACTGCTAGTGAATACCAGAAGGGTGCTGTATTTTTTATTGAATACCAGAAGTTTTCTGTATATATGTGAATTTGGCTTCTATTGAAACAGAAAATAGGTTTAAGTAGCATTAATGTAATTGAGTTTTGGAGAGAAAACGCTTTCGAGCAAGACGGTGAACATCTTAATATACACTTGGACATCTCTTTGATGATACTTTTAAAGTAGCTTCAAAATTTCAGGCCCAGAAACGGGAATATCGGTTTTAGTGGTTCAAGCAAGCCCCTCAACACTGAAAGAATGCGCACAGATAGACTTTTCGCCCTTTGTTTGGCTTCCGGCTTTGTTTTGAAGGCAAATAGTTGAAAATTTTCCATGTAGAATGCAAGCAAGCCTCTCAACACAGAAAGAACACGTACACTTTGCTTCTGGCTTTGTTTTGAAGGTAAATATTTGAAAAGGTTCAATGTAGAACGCAAGCGTTGAGGCTGTCATTGAATGAATGGTGTACTTCTTCTGCACATGGTGAGCAAGGGCATTTCCTAATTCAGCAAACGTGCAAGAGAATCTTGCGACTTGTCATCAATCGACGCTAAAATAGTCTCCTATAGTCTCGAGTGTTCGTTCCTTCACGAACATATCCAAGAATATAATGTTTTCTCGCGGCTGCATTCTAGCATTGTGATTGCGATATAGGTTTGGCATGTGAGGAAGTTTCCTCGGAGGTAGCAGCCATGTACCTACAATTACGTGCTTTCGGTTGCACACAGTTGAGGGAAATGCATTATCAGGAATAGAAATATTTTCCTGTAACCTGCGATTCGAAAAAAAAGAAGGTGGGGGCAAATCCAAGTTGCTGGATTTGATTCCTCCCAATTTGGTGTCGTTCTTTAGCTGGTAGCAACTTGTGGTTGTTCACTTTCATCACCAGATAGATGGAATATATTAGCTTTAGTGTATTCTTCGTCTAGTTGTAGTCCGAGCTGGTGATTCTGGCGTACTTACCCGGCTTGTGAAATTCTCTTGATTGATAATTGCGAGCGATCTTTTGCATATCACCGGATACGTCTGCTATCTCCAGCAGACATGTTTCAAATGATGTGAATCTGAAACATAAAATCCAACTTTACTAGTAGTATTTATTTATCGAATGAAGTTTCAAGTGAACGGTATCGGGACTCATTTGTGCAACACATGTGACCAATTCATGAACTTCTATGAGACTCTAATTAAGTTGTTATCGGCAAATGGATAAGTTGTTTTTTTGGTTGTCTCTGAAGATGCATTATTAGTGTTTGTTCCTTGCTGCCAATGACCTTCTGATAAAGCAATGCAGGTTATTATGGTCTTCTCGTAACATTAGAATGTTCATTTTTATTTCTTTATCAAGTGGAGAGATTTGTCACTTCAATTCCATTTTCACAAGCGCGCGCGTGCGAATCGAATCAGACACAGAAAAAGAGAGAGACACACACACAATTTTACGTGGTTTCCCAAAATCGGGTACAGGCAGTGGCGGATTCACTTTATGTAGGAGGATTACAATCGCTCACTCACGTACACTCAAAACAAATTGCTCTCTCAACCTCACTGAGTGCTACCACACCACTACAAAGAGATGAGTGCATCAGATCAATGCTCTGGCTCCTCCTGTTGCTGCAGCTGGACCTCTGAAAGTTGCAGCTAGACCACCCAACTTCTAGAAGCCATACTTGAGAGCCCAACCAAAGAACTCCACACCTTTTTCGTAGTTTTAAGTTTTCTAATTGGTAAACCATTGTGGTTGGTTAGGATGTCGTTTGTACATTTGCTTAAAGCGCAGGATTTTTATGATTTAGACTGGCGTCTCTCTTTATGTCTGTGTGCTTCTGCAAAAAAATTTCGATTTCCAAGTGTTGAACCATTCTAACATCACTGTACTTCCCCTGGTTTGAAGGATTCTGCGTCGAGCTACCGGGCATAAAATTTGCAAAATGTTTTTATTTTTTATTTTTCCTGATGGCAGAATCAGCACTCTATGTCTCGTGTCCAAGGGTAGTCGGGCTTTGCCTCATGTTCGATTGAAACTCTTTGAGTTTCTGCTTGACATTGTACCTAAGGTGGGAATCTAGCTATCTGGTAAAGGTTGTACTTCCTCGAGCACCAGGACACGCATGTGTAGCAAATTAGGATTGTTTTGTTTTGAGCACGGGCTTTCGCTGAATCGTTCTGTTTGGGACGGGGCTTTGAGTCTTTTGTCCCCAGCTTGATGATGTGCACATATGTCCTTGATACTGCCTTTGGCATGAGAAACCTTAGTTGCAGGCGGCTTCTAAAGTTGGTGCGCTCTCGAGACCTTAGTTGCAGGCAGCTTCCAAAGTTGGTGCGCTTTCGAGACGGGAGCTCGAATCGGCGCTCCTAGGTCTCTCCCGTCTCCTAAATAGGTGGGGAGCTTCCACACTAATCTCATGGAAGAAATTCAGACTTTTTCTTTGTGAACATATGCAAGGGAGAAGAAAAGAAGTTAGAGAGACTTATTAATACTCTCATCTCGTATTTGACTTATCGACGTGTTTAGTCCGTAAATTCGATATAAAACTCTATTGACCCGTCTTTTCTCACTCATGTTTATATATAATTAGTACTTACATACATGCTCCTTTCGGCGCTCCCAACTTATAGGATCTTCTATGAACCCCCTCCCCCGCTCCTGCTTCTGCTTTTGCCCCCACTCCCGTTCCCGCTTCATGCAACTAAGGAAGAAATTGATGCAAGGCAGCCAATGGGCTTAGCTTTTATGCTCTTAATACGAACATGGTTGCGCAAATTTTCTACAAGTAGTCCGAGTAAGTTACTTAATCGAAAATGATTGAGGTACCGACCGTGTGTAGGGAATTCGTACCGACTAGCCGCGGCGGGCCGTCGGTACGATTTCCCTCCCCCTGTTGGTATATATAGCATTACTCTTACTTAATCCTCGTTTTTTCTCTCTTCCATATCTTGATTCTCAATACGGTACGTAGGGACTGCTACTAACATGGAGCATCTAGCTACGCAGTCGTCAAAAAAGGACGCTGTCGAAAGACCCCAGTTTCTCTCTCTGGGTTTTGAAAAAAAATAAATTATATGTAAAATTTCATTCCATTTATGTTTAGCCCAACCCATTTGTTTATAGCTCAGCCCAATTGCCGAGCAAAAGAACACAAAAGCCTCACAAGTCACAACCCCATATGATCGTCACTCCCTCCCTTGTCATCCCCGTTCCGTCATCTGTAACCGGACGAACTCGAAAGCAGAACGGAGTATCTGTCTTTTGAGTAATGAGAAGGGATCTTCTAACTCTATACGTGGGTTAGCCAGGGTAGATTTAATTTCTGGTTCCGCCCTTGCCTGAGTTTTAAAGAGTAGTGTGAGTTAGGCTTTTCAACTTGGTATCAGAGCTTTGGTTGGGCCTTTGTTTGGTGGACCGTTGTCCGGTTGTCATGTGTTGTGGTCCAGGAGGGTGTGTTGAAATGTGTCCCACATCGCCTGGATTCGCCCCATCTGTGCTGGTTATAAAGCCACAGTTTCTCTCTTCTTAACACCTGGTTTTTAAGGATGCTCTACTTCATTATTGCTTTTACTCTTTCATTGCTTTCGTCGTTTTCGTATAAATTTAGCACCAAATAATGTTACACTGGATGCCAGATTTTGCAGTGCACACCAGACGCGGCTCGTGACATGTTAAATGGTTCCATGGTCCAGCATTTTGCAAACACGATGGGGAAGATGCGCCATGCACCTTACCAGTTGACATGCCACGAGACAAACAGTAGGAAACAAGGAATGAGACCCTTCGAGGTTGGGACAATGGGGGGTAGCTGTGTCCTACAGTTGATGATGTTCTTGGTTTCTTCTTTTAAGCCTCTCTTTTTTTGGGGGGGTCAGCACTTCTTTACTTCTTTCTTTTTAGGGTTTGCTCACATGGGCTAGTGGCTAAAGATTGAAAAGAGAAAGAAGAAAAAAAACAAATAAGTGTAGAAAAGGGATGAAAAAGTTGTTATCTTTGCATTAGGTGCGTTATGGGTTGTTATTGGTCCATCAATCTTGATACTAAAAAACAAGAGGTGTTATTGTATCCCATATGCTCGAAAGAACAATTTTCGAGCTGCTCCAAAAATAAACCAAGTTGATTCGCGAATCTGGTGTGCTTAACAGATAGAATTTAGAAATTTGGACTACCATTAGATGAGTACAAATTAGTCACATAATAGCGCTAGAGACGTACTACCACGCCGATATGCTGATGTGGCGTGCCTGACCAATAGAAAATCAGAATACTATAAATTGGATGAGTAAAACCTTGCCATTTTCCTTTCTTTTCTTTCCTTTTTTTTTTTTTTTTTGATTTCTCATTCCATTGTAGCAGCTTTTCAATTTGAAACCCCATTTTAGTTAGTTAGAGGGACACTGGCATGTGGGGTTTTGCACCCATGAGAGAACTGATCAACAGACCCTACCTTCCATGGAGTACAGTTGGCCGGTGACCATGACTCATCCTTTTGAGACTAATCAAATAAAGGCACACTAGCCCCCAGAGCTGACAATCATTGATCTCAAATTCCAACACATGGCACGGTCATGGCACGGAAACAAATAAAATAACCAAGGATTTTAACCATTTGCTGTAAGCTGAAAGTCTGTAACTATTGAGACTTGAGAGTTTGTGAACTGAATGCATGTAGACCCGGGACCTTGTAGAGTGCGCGATCCGAACCGTATGGTGCACAACATCGTCCCCGGGTTCCCTGTAAGATGCTGTTTGAAATCTGGACTATAAATTCTACGAACCCAGGGGCAGTGCTGTGCACCATCTGGACCGTCCGTCTCGACAATCAACGGTCCGGATTTTAAAAGAATTCTTCTACATAAGAGTTTTTTTTTAAAAAAAAAAAATTGAATCATCCAAAGCACTTTTGGACGGTTGAAATTGCACAACATCATGAATAGCACCGCCTCGGGTTCACTTACAGGTAAAAAACTTTAATTATGTGAGAACCAGTCACATGTTGGAATTATAAGTGGTAAAACTGAGAGCTACGGAACCTTTTTACAACTTTAGGATTTTGTCAATTGACCCACTAAATCTTATGGTAAGTAGAGATCCAAAAAATAGAATTTAATTTCGATTTTAAGAAACACCGAGAAATTAGAAACACAGTAGAATTAGGTGAAAAAATTCATAAAAATCCTCACTCTTTTATTTTCCTGCTAGATAGAGAAATTTATTGCTTTTAAACAATTTAATGCCACAAAGAATTATTTAAAAAAAAAAAGAAGAAGTAGAAGTGGGTGAAAAAAGTTCATAACAGGTAATCATGTTATCTGAATTGCTCTCATGTTCTGTAGTTTAGGCCCCGTTCCAGAACGAGAATAAGCTGCTTATTTTTTAAGAAGGCAATTTCAAGCTCAAAAATAATGTGTTTACGCAAATAATTTTCCTACCACTATGGATCTTGTTTGATAGATCTCATCAAGATCTTTAATACGGTGTAAAAAAAATAAAAAAATAATTTTTCATTTACATTATTTTTTAATTTGAAAATGTGAAATAAGCTGCTTATTTTTTAAGAAGGTTTCTGGAACGAAGCCTAAGTTTTGTTCTCACTCTTTCATTTTCCCTTTTCTGATACTTCATTCTTGGGCAGTGGTCCTGGATTACTACAACTTTATATCATCACCGGCTTTATTTCTACGGAAATGCTAATGTCAGCCTAAAAGGTTGACGATAGTGCTCCACAAAGCGCCCATAGATTACAGTCTTCAATAAATGTTCAAATGGCTGTCAGGTTTTTGGTACAATGATTTACACTGCTGACCCAAATGATAGAAGAGCCCTGCTATTCGCAGGGAATGGTTACAGGGAATCACGCAAGGAAAAGTATGTTTGGGCACATTTCGGGTCTTAAAAAAATCTAGAAAAATATCCATAAATTTTTGAATATTATTTTATGGGACCTTGTAAAAAATCAACTCCAGTGGATATCGGTAAGTATTACTTTTGGATTCATAGGGGCAACTTGAGCAGTTCTCCCCTACGAATTCAAAAGTAATACTTGCCAATATCCGCTGGAGCTGATTTTTTACAGGGCCCCATAAAATAATATTCAAAAATTTATGGATATTTTTCTAGATTTTTTCGGGACCCAGAATGCACCCAAACGCAGCTTTCCTTGCGTGATTCCCTGCAAATCCGTCCTTGCGATTAGCATTTATGATGATAGAAATAGCCTCATTGATCTTTTCCACAGTTTTGACCATACAATTCACTTTGTTGAATCAGTTCTGAATGATTTCAGCTCTGTCTTGCTAGTATATTTTGGCAATTTTTTTCCCTTCATTTCAAGTTTGATTTAAGTTGATTTTTTTTAGATTAATTACTTTTCTTGGCGAGAGGTGTTTAAAGATTAACGAAAAGAGCAATAGAAATTCCGACCCGGAAACTTTGTAGTGAGCAAAGTCAATATAGGGTTATATACAGTGAACATTTCAGTCGTCTATCTCAGCAATCAACGGTCCAAATTTAAACTAACTCTTCTTATTCTCTTTTGTGGAAGAATTGTTATTTAATTTGGACTACTAACACTTTTGAATAGTAATGACCTTTCTTATTATGGCCCTGCTGTAGCTGATCGGACTTTTTTGATCCAGCTTACTATCATATGTGTGGCGAAATTCCACAGATCCTGTTTCTTGAAGCATTGCTTCATATATGTATCTATATTTCCCTTCTGGGACTGGATAACTAAGTGTATCCATATAGCGAGACTTTAGTTCCCACGGATCATATTGCTCATCTTGGAATTCCAAGATCATTATTATTTCTGTGTGTTCACTCAATTTGAACACTTCATCATTTTGAACCACCTCTGTAAGTAAAGGTGATGATGATGCTGATGCTGAAGCTGCATCCTGTAGTGATGGGAATTGTAGTTTGTGAGCCTTTAAGTAGGCCTCTACATCTGCTTGCGTGACCCTTGATTTGCCACGACCGCGGGAGGGATTACCTCTACCTCGACCCCGATCAGGAGGCCGATTCATCCTGCAGAATTATGCACGAGACAAAGTATTTAGTTTTCTCGTCAAATTTTGTATTGATAGCTGGAGCATTTCTATATCCCAGTCTTCATCACCATCAGAACCATATTGATCATAGTGTCGAAGCAGTGCTTCTCTAGCATGAACCCATCTTAACAGATTGGTCCTATTGTTTGGCCATTTTAGTATGGTCATTTCAACATGAGTGTTGAAAACTACTCTTTGTAATTTCAACCATTTTTGGAACACCGTTCTTTGTTCCACAAAATTAGCATGGTTCATCCCTGTAAAAATTCCCTTGTTAAAAAATCAGGAAGAGAATTATTTTCTCCCTTAATATATTCAATATGAAAATCAAATGCAGACAATTCAGACTGCCATCTGGCAAAAATTTGTTTTGAAGCCAGATTCTTAATATCCTGTTTTAGTATTTGTTTTGCAGAACTGCAATCAACCCTTAGTAAAAACTGTTGGTTGAGTAAGTCATCTTGAAATTTATTGATACATTTTATTATAGAAAGAATTTCTTTCTTAACAGTACTATAATTGGTTTGTGCTGTTTTAAACAAACCAAAAGTAAATCTTACTAATTCTTCTTTATTAGAATTGATATTATATTGCTTCAAAATACCTCCATAGCCGATATTTGAGGCATCAGTTTCAACTATTTTCTTCCAATCAGGATTGGCAATGGCAAGACAAGGAAGTTGTTTAGCCTTCAATTTTATTCTTTTAACAGCCTTAGTGTGCTGTTCAGTCCAAGGGGGAGGATTCTTTTTAAGTCTCTCATATAAAGGAGCAGAATCCTGAGCTAACTCCTTGTAATAGTCTCCTATATAGTTGAGACTTCCTAAGAACCTCTGTAATTGGGTTTTATCATGAATTTCATCAGGAAATTTAGAAGCAAATTCTATGCTCCAATCAATAGGGATAATTCTCCCTTGGTGAATATTGTGTCCTAAGAATCTCACTTTAGTCTGAAACAATTTCATCTTAGGAGCAGAGACAATTAAACCATTTCTTTTAATCACATCTTTAAAAATTCTAAGATGCTTAACATGTTGATCTATGTTCTCCAAAAATATTAGAACATCATCAATATAACATATTGCAAAATCAGCATGAGGATAAAATATATCATTCATAATATTCTGAAATTCTGAAGGTGCATTCTTCAGACCAAATGGCATAACATTCCATTCATAATGTCCAAAAGGGACGGCAAAAGCTGTTTTATATCTATCAGATTCTTGTATTTGGATCTGCCAGTAGCCAGATTTTAAATCAAATTTAGAAAAGATGACTGCCTTATTCAGTCGATCCAACAAATCCTTTTTCCTATCCCAGAAAGCATTAGGGATATCACTACATATTTCTTTTTTGAAATCATTTTCTATTTGAGAAATTTTCTCTTGCAGCCAAGGTTTCTGCAAAGTTTCTTCAATATTCATAATCTGAATTTCTTTTTTCAAAAAATTTATCTGTTTATCTTTATGAGAAATCTTACTCATAATATCATTTATTTCTTTGAAAACAGGTGGAGAAACAAAATCAAAGAATATATCATGACCTTCCACCTGAGCAGATATTCCAGCAGTACTGGTTGTCATTGGATAAAGCATTGACAAAAATGGAGTTCCAAGAATTAACTCCTGCTGCAAATTTCTTATACAAAGGAAAGTAGTTTCCAAGCAAACTCCTTTGTTACAAATGTAAACATTATTGAGTTTGTATTTAATAACCATTTTAGCTCCACTGGCATTAGTGAGACTTTGAGAAGTTTTCTCAAAATATTGAGTTGGAACTATCCATTCCTGGATACAATTCATATCAGCACCACTATCAACTAAAGCAACAATATTATTGATAGTGTATTCTTTATGGATTACCAAATTGACTCGAATGTGCCATTTTTGGTAAACAACCTTATTAATAGAATTTAAATAAGCCAAGTCAGGCTTACTAGGCTCTCCTTTATTCTCTAAGACAACAACTCTTGTCTTAATATCGTAAAATTCTTGAGCAGCCTTGCTCTGAAAAGTCTTAAGTGACTTTATCTCATTTTTTAAACTATTAATCTCAGTTTTTAGATCTGGAATAGTAACAGGTTTAAAACTATCTACCTGTTCTAATCTATCGAGAACAGTTTTCAAACTGTAATTCTCAGTAGGAAGGTGAGGTCTATCTATTTCCTCCTCTGGCATAGAAGTAATGCATGTTTCTATGATTTTCATTTTTAATTGAGGGTCTTCGATCTGATCAATAATATCCAAAAGACCCTGTTGTTTCTCAGTGAGAACATTAATACTGAGACCATTCATCTCAACTATTGCTTTCCAATAGTTATCAGAAGTAACACATTCTACTTCATTACAATTGCAACTATTAGTAACATCTTCTTCACTTGAAGAAGAGGAATCTTCATCTTCAGAAAGATCATTAATCTGATTTCCTGAATCTGATTCACTATCGCTAAGAAGTAGTTTATAAAGAATTTGCTTTAACCCTTCATCTATTTGAAGCTCATCAAGCTTTTTCTTAGTCTTGCACTTATTAGCATAGTGGCCTATTTTACCACATTTGAAACATTTAGCAGTGACTTTCTTAGTATCACCCTTTTTATTCTTCTGCTTTCTAGTAGAGGGTTTTGAACCAGAAAGTTCACCCTTATCGTTGTCTTTTGGCTTTCTCTTGCCAGATTTTCTCTTATTATACTTTCGAGTAGTCGTAGTACTACTCTTCTTTTTATGGGGTTTCAGGTGTTGAGGTAAATCATACCCGAACTGATCACAAAACTGGCCTGCTTCCTGTTTACCAGTTAAATGTTGTTTTTTAAGCTGATTGTGCAACTTCATATCATTACACAGGGTTAATCCTTCTTGGATTATTATGGCAATCAATTGACCATAAGTGTATCTATTATAATCTATAGTTAGGCCATTATTCTGGTCTCTCAGCTTTTTCCTTATCTTTTCAGCAAAGAAATAAGGAAGTCCATCCACAAATTTGGATTTCCAATGCTCACTATTAGCATCAGTCCTTTGCATAACTTTTGCAAGGAAAACATCTTTATACCAACGAAAATGAGTTAAGGTTGGACATTTCAAATTTTGGAGAAGTTCCCTACTTCTCTCACGTTGGTTATCCCAGTGACCAACAAAGTGTAATATTATGGATTGTATTAAAGTGTAAACAGCATCCTGTTTAACACCACCAGTCTCATTGGGTTTGACTGCATTCAAAATTTCTTGACGTTGGTTTTCTGCTAAGACATTATCCCACCAACCTTTTATCATACCGGTGAATCCAACAGTGATCCATCCAGCAATTTCTCTATCCTCATTTTTATTATTACGACAGATAGTACTGTACATCAACATTTGATGTGCAACACTAAAAATCTGATATTCAGTCATGCCATCTATGTTCCATTCATAAATGGTCTTACCACTATAAGTCATCTGCTTTTGAAAACCAGATTCTTCATATAACATATCCTGGGGAGTAGGTCTAGGGTAATAGTACCTATCAGCTCCTCCATAAGGGAATTTCTGAGGATATTGAATCTTATTGATTGTGTCATTCTGAAGAAAAGAGCTTTCTATTTCTACGATCTCCTGATTGGTCATCTCTTCTTCTTCGGTGATTACATTAAGAGTTAATCCCTTAAACCTCTTATGTAACTCTTTTAGTAATTCACTATTCTTGTCAGGATTAGAGAGGTGGAATCCTGATATGGGCAAGGGGGGTCTAATATTGGGTAAAGAAATCTCATTACCTTTTTCCTCTATTTTGGAAGATTGTAAATTCTTAACATCTCTTATGTCTTCCCTAGTTTGGGCTAATTGGTCTTCTATTCTCACCAGTTGATCCCCAATAGTAATGAGACAAACATTAGTATAATTATTCTGCTTATATATCTTAGCATCTGGATCTGTATTAGTGGGTTTTATAAAAGCAGTAGTTTCCAGAGGAGGGTCTGTAGCTGAGTTGCCCTCTATTGACAATGGTACAGTAGGAGGGTGCACAGAACTAATAACAGTACCTGTTAAGGACCTCCAATTTCTATGATAGTCCTGGATAACATTTATGGACTTATCAATTTCTATCCAATGTCTACCATAAAACCATTGGGTAAAAGGAACTATTTTTCGAGAATATTCAAGCCATGCATAAAATTCATCCTTGAATTTCTGTAGTTGGCTTTTATCATATTTAGCAAAATACCATTCTCTAAACTCTTGGTATTTTGACTGTTGAAATTCATTATTAATCTCCTTTCTCATCTCAGGATCTATTAACATCATTAATAGTAAAGGCCATCTCACTAGCAGTAGGTGATTCTACCGCATCATTATTACTATTATGGGCATAAATCCCATGAGGTATTTGGTTTTGGGATATTCTTAAACCAACTAGATTGTCATCCTCAATTGGATGACGAGATTCAGGAACCTCGGAGGTCGAATGTCGACTAGTGTTGGGAATACTAACCCTGTAAGGAGTGTGAGTGTGACCACTTCTATCGCTCAAGCTTCTAGTGAAACTATTGTTGTTCCTAAAATTTAGGAAAACAGTACCCTCGTTATCTTGGGCAATCTGTTCTATCCTATTCACAATTGGCCTAGGAGGAACAGCATTCGTAATTGTCCAACTTTCAGGAAAAGTAATCTCTTCCCAATTAATTAATCTGTTGGTAGCGACATTAGAAGTCAATATATTAGACTCGATCAAAACAGTTTGATCAACGGGTCTCATCATTCGGACCCTGGGATTCATAGTGTTTAAAACTTTATAGTTTATTCTATAAATCACAGCTATTACTTCAGATCCAGGCAAAAAATCATAACCTCTAGTTTGGATCCTGCAATTGAGAGCTTCCCCTATATTCCTATCAGTAAGAGATAGAGATAAATCAGGAAAAGCATTAAAATAAACTGGACCATGACTCAGACTGGTCTCAACGGCTCCTATGATGGAAGACCGCCAATTATTACACCTACCATCACGTAAAGTAACCTGTAGGCAAGTATTCATTCCAAGCAAAGTTAAAGGCTTAAGAGCAATTTGCACTAAACCAATATGAACATATTTATATCTTTGCATGTGCGCAAGAAGATCAGTGCGATCCATAAGATTAATTATCTTATCATTAGTCTCTAGGCTTTCTGTTCTTTCAACAGTTTTTATTGCCATTCTGCTTTCTAATTCAAACATACCTTGTCGGTATATAGTAGATGGGCGTACTGGTGGAATAGTCCAGTGATTCAATTGTTCTTGTTCATTGGCATATTCTACCAATTCAGTATTTTTGATTCTATCATTATTAGAACGAAATATTCTTCTCATTATGATATGAGTGTGCTAGTGCTCACATAACCTATTGTACCATAATCTAGTCTCTTTATTATAAAATTTTTATTTTATTTTATTTTTTTTTTTTTTTTTTTTTAAAATAAAAGAGAACATTCCTGATAGCACGTCTGTCAACGATTTACCGGAACAATAGGCCAAATCACCCTTCTCGGGTCCTTATGGCCGAACAAATCCGAACGCGACTTGGGTGACGTCCCACTACCTTGAATGTTATCTTATATTTTAAAGATTTTGAACTTTTAAACTTTTAACAGAGAGACTTGATTATGATTCCATGAGTTATGCTTGCACTAACACAAGAGATTAAGCCATTATGGCTCTGATACCAAATATATGCAAATAAAAACTAACTGCACAAAAGGATCGAAAACGAAATACTAACCTTTTATTCAAAGGGAAAGAGACTGCAAATATTACAAGAGGGAAAGAGAGAAACAGGGCTTGGTTTTTACAGAAGAGAGATAGGCATATATTTGGTATCAGAGCCATAATGGCTTAATCTCTTGTGTTAGTGCAAGCATAACTCATGGAATCATAATCAAGTCTCTCTGTTAAAAGTTTAAAAGTTCAAAACCTTTAAAATATAAGATAACATTCAAGGTAGTGGGACGTCACCCAAGTCGCGTTCGGATTTGTTCGGCCATAAGGACCCGAGAAGGGTGATTTGGCCTATTGTTCCGGTAAATCGTTGACAGACGTGCTATCAGGAATGTTCTCTTTTATTTTAAAAAAAAAAAAAAAAATTAATAAAGAGACTAGATTATGGTACAGTAGGTTATGTGAGCACTAGCACACTCATATCACAATGAGAAGAATATTTCGTTCTAATAATGATAGAATCAAAAATACTGAATTGGTAGAATATGCCAATGTACAAGAACAATTGAATCACTGGACTATTCCACCAGTGCGCCCATCTACTATATACCGACAAGGTATGTTTGAATTAGAAAGCAGAATGGCAATAAAAACTGTTGAAAGAACAGAAAGCCTAGAGACTAATGATAAGATAATTAATCTTATGGATCGCACTGATCTTCTTGCGCACATGCAAAGATATAAATATGTTCATATTGGTTTAGTGCAAATTGCTCTTAAGCCTTTAACTTTGCTTGGAATGAATACTTGCCTACAGGTTACTTTACGTGATGGTAGGTGTAATAATTGGCGATCTTCCATCATAGGAGCCGTTGAGACCAGTCTGAGTCATGGTCCAGTTTATTTTAATGCTTTTCCTGATTTATCTCTATCTCTTACTGATAGGAATATAGGGGAAGCTCTCAATTGCAGGATCCAAACTAGAGGTTATGATTTTTTGCCTGGATCTGAAGTAATAGCTGTGATTTATAGAATAAACTATAAAGTTTTAAACACTATGAATCCCAGGGTCCGAATGATGAGACCCGTTGATCAAACTGTTTTGATCGAGTCTAATATATTGACTTCTAATGTCGCTACCAACAGATTAATTAATTGGGAAGAGATTACTTTTCCTGAAAGTTGGACAATTACGAATGCTGTTCCTCCTAGGCCAATTGTGAATAGGATAGAACAGATTGCCCAAGATAACGAGGGTACTGTTTTCCTAAATTTTAGGAACAACAATAGTTTCACTAGAAGCTTGAGCGATAGAAGTGGTCACACTCACACTCCTTACAGGGTTAGTATTCCCAACACTAGTCGACATTCGACCTCCGAGGTTCCTGAATCTCGTCATCCAATTGAGGATGACAATCTAGTTGGTTTAAGAATATCCCAAAACCAAATACCTCATGGGATTTATGCCCATAATAGTAATAATGATGCGGTAGAATCACCTACTGCTAGTGAGATGGCCTTTACTATTAATGATGTTAATAGATCCTGAGATGAGAAAGGAGATTAATAATGAATTTCAACAGTCAAAATACCAAGAGTTTAGAGAATGGTATTTTGCTAAATATGATAAAAGCCAACTACAGAAATTCAAGGATGAATTTTATGCATGGCTTGAATATTCTCGAAAAATAGTTCCTTTTACCCAATGGTTTTATGGTAGACATTGGATAGAAATTGATAAGTCCATAAATGTTATCCAGGACTATCATAGAAATTGGAGGTCCTTAACAGGTACTGTTATTAGTTCTGTGCACCCTCCTACTGTACCATTGTCAATAGAGGGCAACTCAGCTACAGACCCTCCTCTGGAAACTACTGCTTTTATAAAACCCACTAATACAGATCCAGATGCTAAGATATATAAGCAAAATAATTATACTAATGTTTGTCTCATTACTATTGGGGATCAACTGGTGAGAATAGAAGACCAATTAGCCCAAACTAGGGAAGACATAAGAGATGTTAAGAATTTACAATCTTCCAAAATAGAGGAAAAAGGTAATGAGATTTCTTTACCCAATATTAGACCCCCCTTGCCCATATCAGGATTCCACCTCTCTAATCCTGACAAGAATAGTGAATTACTAAAAGAGTTACATAAGAGGTTTAAGGGATTAACTCTTAATGTAATCACCGAAGAAGAAGAGATGACCAATCAGGAGATCGTAGAAATAGAAAGCTCTTTTCTTCAGAATGACACAATCAATAAGATTCAATATCCTCAGAAATTCCCTTATGGAGGAGCTGATAGGTACTATTACCCTAGACCTACTCCCCAGGATATGTTATATGAAGAATCTGGTTTTCAAAAGCAGATGACTTATAGTGGTAAGACCATTTATGAATGGAACATAGATGGCATGACTGAATATCAGATTTTTAGTGTTGCACATCAAATGTTGATGTACAGTACTATCTGTCGTAATAATAAAAATGAGGATAGAGAAATTGCTGGATGGATCACTGTTGGATTCACCGGTATGATAAAAGGTTGGTGGGATAATGTCTTAGCAGAAAACCAACGTCAAGAAATTTTGAATGCAGTCAAACCCAATGAGACTGGTGGTGTTAAACAGGATGCTGTTTACACTTTAATACAATCCATAATATTACACTTTGTTGGTCACTGGGATAACCAACGTGAGAGAAGTAGGGAACTTCTCCAAAATTTGAAATGTCCAACCTTAACTCATTTTCATTGGTATAAAGATGTTTTCCTTGCAAAAGTTATGCAAAGGACTGATGCTAATAGTGAGCATTGGAAATCCAAATTTGTGGATGGACTTCCTTATTTCTTTGCTGAAAAGATAAGGAAAAAGCTGAGAGACCAGAATAATGGCCTAACTATAGATTATAATAGATACACTTATGGTCAATTGATTGCCATAATAATCCAAGAAGGATTAACCCTGTGTAATGATATGAAGTTGCACAATCAGCTTAAAAAACAACATTTAACTGGTAAACAGGAAGCAGGCCAGTTTTGTGATCAGTTCGGGTATGATTTACCTCAACACCTGAAACCCCATAAAAAGAAGAGTAGTACTACGACTACTCGAAAGTATAATAAGAGAAAATCTGGCAAGAGAAAGCCAAAAGACAACGATAAGGGTGAACTTTCTGGTTCAAAACCCTCTACTAGAAAGCAGAAGAATAAAAAGGGTGATACTAAGAAAGTCACTGCTAAATGTTTCAAATGTGGTAAAATAGGCCACTATGCTAATAAGTGCAAGACTAAGAAAAAGCTTGATGAGCTTCAAATAGATGAAGAGTTAAAGCAAATTCTTTATAAACTACTTCTTAGCGATAGTGAATCAGATTCAGGAAATCAGATTAATGATCTTTCTGAAGATGAAGATTCCTCTTCTTCAAGTGAAGAAGATGTTACTAATAGTTGCAATTGTAATGAAGTAGAATGTGTTACTTCTGATAACTATTGGAAAGCAATAGTTGAGATGAATGGTCTCAGTATTAATGTTCTCACTGAGAAACAACAGGGTCTTTTGGATATTATTGATCAGATCGAAGACCCTCAATTAAAAATGAAAATCATAGAAACATGCATTACTTCTATGCCAGAGGAGGAAATAGATAGACCTCACCTTCCTACTGAGAATTACAGTTTGAAAACTGTTCTCGATAGATTAGAACAGGTAGATAGTTTTAAACCTGTTACTATTCCAGATCTAAAAACCGAGATTAATAGTTTAAAAAATGAGATAAAGTCACTTAAGACTTTTCAGAGTAAGGCCGCTCAAGAATTTTACGATATTAAGACAAGAGTTGTTGTCTTAGAGAATAAAGGAGAGCCTAGTAAGCCTGACTTGGCTTATTTAAATTCTATTAATAAGGTTGTTTACCAAAAATGGCACATTCGAGTCAATTTGGTAATCCATAAAGAATACACTATCAATAATATTGTTGCTTTAGTTGATAGTGGTGCTGATATGAATTGTATCCAGGAAGGGATAGTTCCAACTCAATATTTTGAGAAAACTTCTCAAAGTCTCACTAATGCCAGTGGAGCTAAAATGGTTATTAAATACAAACTCAATAATGTTTACATTTGTAACAAAGGAGTTTGCTTGGAAACTACTTTCCTTTGTATAAGAAATTTGCAGCAGGAGTTAATTCTTGGAACTCCATTTTTGTCAATGCTTTATCCAATGACAACCAGTACTGCTGGAATATCTGCTCAGGTGGAAGGTCATGATATATTCTTTGATTTTGTTTCTCCACCTGTTTTCAAAGAAATAAATGATATTATGAGTAAGATTTCTCATAAAGATAAACAGATAAATTTTTTGAAAAAAGAAATTCAGATTATGAATATTGAAGAAACTTTGCAGAAACCTTGGCTGCAAGAGAAAATTTCTCAAATAGAAAATGATTTCAAAAAAGAAATATGTAGTGATATCCCTAATGCTTTCTGGGATAGGAAAAAGGATTTGTTGGATCGACTGAATAAGGCAGTCATCTTTTCTAAATTTGATTTAAAATCTGGCTACTGGCAGATCCAAATACAAGAATCTGATAGATATAAAACAGCTTTTGCCGTCCCTTTTGGACATTATGAATGGAATGTTATGCCATTTGGTCTGAAGAATGCACCTTCAGAATTTCAGAATATTATGAATGATATATTTTATCCTCATGCTGATTTTGCAATATGTTATATTGATGATGTTCTAATATTTTCGGAGAACATAGATCAACATGTTAAGCATCTTAGAATTTTTAAAGATGTGATTAAAAGAAATGGTTTAGTTGTCTCTGCTCCTAAGATGAAATTGTTTCAGACTAAAGTGAGATTCTTAGGACACAATATTCACCAAGGGAGAATTATCCCTATTGATAGGAGCATAGAATTTGCTTCTAAATTTCCTGATGAAATTCGTGATAAAACCCAATTACAGAGGTTCTTAGGAAGTCTCAACTATATAGGAGACTATTACAAGGAGTTAGCTCAGGATTCTGCTCCTTTATATGAGAGACTTAAAAAGAATCCTCCCCCTTGGACTGAACAGCACACTAAGGCTGTTAAAAGAATAAAATTGAAGGCTAAACAACTTCCTTGTCTTGCCATTGCCAATCCTGATTGGAAGAAAATAGTTGAAACTGATGCCTCAAATATCGGCTATGGAGGTATTTTGAAGCAATATAATATCAATTCTAATAAAGAAGAATTAGTAAGATTTACTTCTGGTTTGTTTAAAACAGCACAAACCAATTATAGTACTGTTAAGAAAGAAATTCTTTCTATAATAAAATTTATCAATAAATTTCAAGATGACTTACTCAACCAACAGTTTTTACTAAGGGTTGATTGCAGTTCTGCAAAACAAATACTAAAACAGGATATTAAGAATCTGGCTTCAAAACAAATTTTTGCCAGATGGCAGTCTGAATTGTCTGCATTTGATTTTCATATTGAATATATTAAGGGAGAAAATAATTCTCTTCCTGATTTTTTAACAAGGGAATTTTTACAGGGATGAACCATGCTAATTTTGTGGAACAAAGAACGGTGTTCCAAAAATGGTTGAAATTACAAAGAGTAGTTTTCAACACTCATGTTGAAATGACCATACTAAAATGGCCAAACAATAGGACCAATCTGTTAAGATGGGTTCATGCTAGAGAAGCACTGCTTCGACACTATGATCAATATGGTTCTGATGGTGATGAAGACTGGGATATAGAAATGCTCCAGCTATCAATACAAAATTTTTTATTTCTACGGAAATGCTAATGTCAGCCTAAAAGGTTGACGATAGTGCTCCACAAGCGCCCATAGATTACAGTCTTCAATAAATGTTCAAATGGCTGTCAGGTTTTTGGTACAATGATTTACACTGCTGACCCAAATGATAGAAATAGCCTCATTGATCTTTTCCACAGTTTTGACCATACAATTCACTTTGTTGAATCAGTTCTGAATGATTTCAGCTCTGTCTTGCTAGTATATTTTGGCAATTTTTTTCCCTTCATTTCAAGTTTGATTTAAGTTGATTTTTTTTAGATTAATTACTTTTCTTGGCGAGAGGTGTTTAAAGATTAACGAAAAGAGCAATAGAAATTCCGACCCGGAAACTTTGTAGTGAGCAAAGTCAATATAGGGTTATATACAGTGAACATTTCAGTCGTCTATCTCAGCAATCAACGGTCCAAATTTAAACTAACTCTTCTTATTCTCTTTTGTGGAAGAATTGTTATTTAATTTGGACTACTAACAACCTGGTAGTGACTTTGCTCACTACAGGGTCCCGAATCCCTAGAAATTCTCTAAAGATGTACTCTTTTTGTCATAATTTATAGATAGTGATTTTGATACTCCCCAAATTGTTAACCGCACTCCCCAAAAGTTAACAATTTGGGGAGTGCGAAAATCAACCCATATTGATTTTAGCACTCTTTTTAAGAGTGCGGTTAACAATTTAGGGAGTGCCAAAATCACTTCTCTAATTTATTTATCTTTTTTGAAAGATCGCGTCACTTTTTAATTGATTATATCTTGTAATATTATTTAAAAGAATTAATTGAGATCGATCAAACAATATTTATATTGCATATAAAAAGTACTATTAACTGAGAAATATAACCAATTTTTTATTCGGTTAGGATTCAACGAGAGACTACAATTAAAAATTTGGGACGAACGAAGTAAAAAAATTGAAATGACTGTCCTTTTAGCCTTTAGAATCTTACCTAAATATTCTTTTACTTTAGTTCATTTAGTATATTTTTTTATTTCTTTCGTTGAGGCAAATGGTTATTTATAAGGGTGAAATTTTTTCAAAAAAATTAAACCAAACTGAGTCGTGTGTCCCAATTTTTGCGTTTGTTGATTTTTCGTCAATTTTTATGCATTATTGATTCGTAAGAGACTGAAAAAGTAATAAAATTTCCGTAGAAAATTCAAGAAGAAAGGATAGCATTCAAAGACCTTTTTAAAAAAAAAAAATTTATGCATCAGTTGAGGGATATCACTCAATGATATCTTTTGGGTTTGAGTCTTAAAACCCCATTGCAGGTTTAAGGGGAAAAAAAAAAAATTAGCGGGGGGGGGTGGGGGGTGGCCTCATATGAAGAGAAAGGAATTGATATACATTAAGTGATTACTCTTACCTCATATGAAGAGAAAGTACTCGCCCAAGAATTATCACTATGTTTTCGGTTATTATTTTGGTCTTTCCACTAGTATATTTTGCTTTTAATTTGTGTCTCATTGTAGTGTACATGTAAAAAGGTAAACTCTGGAAGGGTAGAAAGGCCATTAATTGAGAAAGAGAGTGAAAAAGGACCATTTGAAAAGAAGAGAAAGTGACAGTTTGTGCAGGTACATTTTTTCTGCATTTAAGAAAGGGAAACTTACATGCTGTGCTTGGTTCCCATTTTTTAGAGTAATTTTCCACTCTTGGCACAGTTTTCAATAAATATTTCTCTCTATCTCTCTCCACTCACTACCACTCAACTCTCAAAAATAACTTTCTAAAAGCTCAACCAAACAAAGTGATTGGAACACGAGAAAGGGGATCCTTAGCGTACGCCCACTGGGTGGATAATAGAAGAACCCTAATAATCCCTCGCTATATTAGCAGTTTAGATACTCCCTCTATCCCAAATTGGATGTCAATTTTTGATATTTGTGCCAATTTCAATTCGTTATATCTTTCAATATGGATCTCAAAAAATATGCAATATGGATCTTGTTTGATAGTTCTCGATTAGTTTTATTATACAAAGTTTTTAAACTCATAAAAAACATTATAGATTAAAAGATATAAGCAATGAAAAATTACACGAGTTCTAAAAATTGTCATTCTTTTCAAGACGGAGGGAGTACTAATTTTTCATTTTCATGTACTAATTATTTTGAAAATAAAGGAAATGAATAATAGAAAAATAAATTAAAAAACAAAAGAGCGCATGAAACGGTGACATGACGTGACATACTGACAAAGTGTTACTAATCCATTCATGTTTGGCCGTGTGTGCCCGACACAAGCACGATGCGACATACTGACAAAGTGTTACCAATCCATTCATGGTTGGCCGTGCGTGTTCGACGCAAGACTTTAGGGCAAGTAGGCAATGCTAAGTCGTCTGCCAACTCAACCGCAGAGTCCCGCATCAGTGTCATGACGCCACCCGGTGTCACCAATTCACGAAATCATATCTCAGAAAAGGGGAAAAAGTGAAAAAAAGGAAAACCTTTCCCCGAATTCAAGCTTGAGCAGCGCTCAAACACTGTAAAGCTCGGCTCGTTTGCACCCCACCGCGGGGATTAAAGTTTCATCCCTCCAAGTCTCTTTAAATGGGGGAATTGTAGGATAGTGGTAGGAGGGCAAACAATTCCCAACTCATGGATCACTTTTTGTTAAATTCATCTAGATATGAAAAGGAGAAAAGAAATTCTCAATACACGGAGAAGGCCTCCTGAAATGACTATTATGCCCCTCAATGAAACAAACCCTAGATCCATTAAGTGATATACATTAAGTGATTACTCTTACCTCATATGAAGAGAAAGTACTCGCCCAAGAATTATCACTATGTTTTCGGTTATTATTTTGGTCTTTCCACTAGTATCTTTTGCTTTTAATTTGTGTCTCATTGTAGTGTACATGTAAAAAGGTAAACTCTGGAAGGGTAGAAAGGTCATTGATTGAGAAAGAGAGTGAAAAAGGACCATTTGAAAAGAAGCGAAAGTGACAGTTTGTGCAGGTACGTATTTTCTGCATTTAGGGAAGGGAAACTTACATTGGAACACGAGAAAGGGGATCCTTAGCGTACACCCACTGAGCGGATAATAGAAGAACCCTAATAATCCCTCGCTATATTAGCAGTTTAGATAGTACTAATTTTTCATTTTCATGTACTAATTGTTTTGAAAAGAAAGGAAATGAATAATAGAAAAACAAATTAGTAAAAAACAAATGAGCGCATGAAACGGTGACATGATGCGACATATTGACAAATTGTTACCAATTCATTCATGTTTGGCCGTGTGTGTCCGACGCAAGCACAATGCGACGTACTGACAAAGTGTTACCAATCCATTCATGTTTGGCCGTGCATGTCCGACGCAAGACTTTAGGGCAAGTAGGCAATGCTGAGTCATCCGCCAACTCAACCGCAGAGTCCCGCATCAGTGTCACGGCGCCACCCAGTGTCACCAATTCACGAAATCATTTCTCAGAAAAGGGGAAAAAGTGAAAAAAAGAAAACCTTTCCCCGAATTCAAGCTTGAGCAGCACTCAAACACTATAAAGCTCGGCTCGTTTGCACCCCACCGCAGGGATTAAAGTTTCATCCCTCCAAGTCTATATAAATGGGGGGATTGTAGGATAGTGGTAGGAGGGGCAAACAATTCCCAACTCATGGATCACTTTTTGTTAAAGTCATCTAGATATGAAAATGAGAAATCTAGATATGAAAAGGAGAAAAGAAATTCTCAATACATGGAGAAGGCCTTCTGAAATGACTTTATGCCCCTCAATGAAACAAACCCTAGATCCATTAAGTGATTACTCTTACCTCATATGAAGAGAAAGTACTCGCCCAAGAATTATCACTATGTTTTCGGTTATAATTTTGGTTTTTCCACTAGTATCTTTTGCTTTTAATTTGTGTCTCATTGTAGTGTACATGTAAAAAGGTAAACTCTGGAAGGGTAGAAAGGTCATTGATTGAGAAAGAGAGTGAAAAAGGACCATTTGAAAAGAAGCGAAAGTGACAGTTTGTGCAGGTACGTATTTTTTGCATTTAAGGAAGGGAAACTTACATTGGAACACGAGAAAGGAGATCCTTAGCGTATGCCCACTAGGCGGATAATAGAAGAACCCTAATAATCCTTCGCTATATTAGCAGTTTAGATGGTACTAATTTTTCATTTTCATGTACTAATTATTTTGAAAATAAAGGAAATGAATAATAGAAAAACAAATGAGCGCATGAGACGGTGACATGACGCGACATGCTAACAAAGTGTTACAAATCCATTCATGTTTGGTCGCGTGTGTCCGACACAAGCACGATGCGACATACTGACAAAGTGTTACCAATCCATTCATGTTTGGCCGTGCGTGTCCGACGCAAGACTTTAGGACAAGTAGGCAATGCTCAGTCGTCCGCCAACTCAACCGCAGAGTCCCGCATCAGTGTCACGACGCCACCAATTCACGAAATCATTTCTCAGCAAAGGGAAAAAAAAGAAAACCTTTCCCCGAATTCAAGCTCGAGCAGCGCTCAAACACTGTGAAGCTCAGCTCAGCTCGTTTGTACCCCACCGCGGGGATTAAGCTCTGTTTGGAACCTAGGAAAAAGAAAGGAAAGGAAAAGAAAATGGAAGGAAAATGAGAGGAAAATAAGAGAAAAAATTAATTATTCACTACACTTAAAATCTTTATTTTCTTCTCTCTTTCTTTTCTAACCAAACAATAGGAGGAAAAATTCTTTAATTTTCCTTTCTTTTCCCTGGGTTCCAATTCCAAACAGAGTCTAAAGTTTCATCCCTCCAAGTCTATTTAAATCCCCTGCTAATAGGAGTATCTGTTTCAGTCTTGTTTTCCCCCAAAAGCATATGCCCTCCAGACTCCTGGCCCAAATTTACATGCACTAATACTATACCCAGTCTCCTCGTCTTCTTCACCTCAATCATCGTTTTCACATTCATCATCCGAACCTTCGTTTCCACCAATTCTCACGACTTTCTC
Source organism: Rhododendron griersonianum (assembly GCA_018127125.1). NCBI lineage: Eukaryota > Viridiplantae > Streptophyta > Magnoliopsida > Ericales > Ericaceae > Rhododendron > Rhododendron griersonianum. The sequence goes on from CM030795.1 coordinate 10,694,585, forward strand.
ATCCAAGAAAATTCAATTCCGCCCCCCAAGAAACAGGAATAGTACTACTCCTACTAGTAGTAGTAAATCAGTACTGTAAATGATTTCTCCCATCCCCAAAATTCAAACTCCTGCGCACTTTCCTACCAATTCCCACTCTCCGTTTTGCATGACTCGGTAAAATAAAACGGCCTTTTCCCTTGGAGAAAATACTCCATTAATAATGGCAATGGATATATGCTCTGAGAATCCTTCTTCTACGCTGGTGATGAGTCCAGCTAGGATCTCGTTCTCGTACGACCTCTCTCAATCCGACGCCGCTCCGATCGAACACCACTTCCGATCGAATTCTCCTTCTTCTCCGGGCGTCGATTTCGATTTCTGCACCCAAGAGGCTTGCGCCCAGGCGTCTTCATCCGCCGATGAGCTTTTTTCTGACGGGAAAATCCTTCCCTTCCGAATCAAGGAAAACGTCGCTCCGCGGCGGCGAGAAATTCGGCCACCGGAAGTTCTGGCACCGGATCTACAATGTGGAAAAGTTGAGATTGAAGAGGGATTGAAGGAGGAGAGGAAAGGAGCGATCTCCGAGTCCGAGGAAAAACATGTAAGACTTTTAATTCAGTAGATTCCAAATCAAATATACTAATTAGAGTGTGTAGATGGCGATATTACGAATTTTTAATTTTTGATAAGTTGTTAGATAAGTAAAGTTATACGTACATAATTATACTTAATTAGGTACGGAATTTATAGTTAGTGACGAACTTTATGATTCATGAGTTGTGTGTGTGTAGAAGTGCTAGTTGGAGTACGTGTTATTCTAGTCGAGTCCGGCTCTTCTCCAATCCCTTCGAATGGATTGAAGAGAACAATTGCGGCCCGGGAAAACTATTTACGACCACACTTCAATGATCGAGGCCGTTCATTTTTTTTTTTAAGAGTAATAAATGAAGAGAGATATATAAACAATTTATAAGAGACCGTGTCAGGGGTTTTGAGATCCCAAAACGAACAAGGCCCAAAAAAAATCAAATTTATTGGATATCATTTGATATGATTTTGGAACACATTTATCTTGCAAAAACTTAGATTGCAGCACTGGAACAAAACCCGTTTCTATTCTTTTTGCTATATGAATGTGTTTCGAAATCGTATCAAAAAATCGATCAACTTGCTCTCAATGAGTTCAAGAATAGGACTGGTCCCGATCATTGAATGTGTGATCGAAAAGATTTTTTCCTGGCCGGAATCAGAGAAATTGTTCTCTCCAATCTATATAAATACACGAAGGAATTGGAGAGGAGCAGGACTCATCCTGGTCAGTTACGAATGAGTGTTTGCTGTGCATACCGAAATGTTATGCTTTATTTTGGCTAGTAATTGCTAGGCATGGGGGCTTGGTCCTATACAGTACTAGTATTTATGTGTCGGTCATGTGCATGGGGTCCAATGTTGATGTGTGGTTGGTGATCCAATATCTTTACCAGTATAGGATATGAATCAGCTTTACGTGATCCTAAACTAATGGCTGTTATTACTAGTTTGAAGATTATAAATACAAGGTTGGTGCATACTTTCATTAATCATCATAAAGGGTAAGAGAAGACAGATTTATTACGTTGGTTGGGGATCATGTGCTCTAGTGCCACCACAATCACAAGGTGTAAGACCTCTGGGTTTTTTTTTTTTTTTTTGTAACTTTGAGTGTCTGATTCAGCTAACGCATATCCCGATCAGTTTTCGAAAACAAATTTTACCATCCACTAGCAGGGTCGATTGGAGCCGGGACAAGAGTCCCATGTAGACTAACCCCACAAGAATTGATTGTGCCGAGTTTCGAGCTTGAGACCTAGAAAAAAGCAAAATCTCAAGTAAAGGTGTACATATGTATAATTAGTAATGAATTTTATATAGTAATTACGCATTTTATGATTCATAAGTTATACGTGTTTAGAATTAAGCCCCGTTCTGCTAATGTTCTTATTTTTTAAGTACTTATTTTTTGTTTTACGAGATAAGTCTTTCTCTCACAATACATCACCTTTAATTCAAAATAAGTAGTACTCCGTATTTGGTAGTACCTTTTATTCTGGTCAGCAATGAATGAGTGCTTATGGTGCATTCTCAAGTGTTATGCAGCTTATGCTTTATTGTGGCTTAGTTACTTTAGTTTGTAATTTCATCTACCTTGCTATACAGTAATTATGTGTCTGTCATGTGCATGGGGTCCTACGTTGATGAGTGGTTCTTTTTTTTTTTTTTTTGATCAGCTTGATGAGTGGTTCTTGATCCAATATTTATTTCAATATCGGGTATGAATCAGCTTTATGTGATCCTAAAACACATGACTGTTATTACTCCCTAGGTTACAGATTATAAATACAAGGTTGGTGCCTACCCTCATTAATCACTGCAAAGGTAAGAGAAGAGAAAATTTTATTCCTGTAGGTTGGTTGGGGATCACGTGGTCTATTGCCACCACAATCACAAGGTCTAAGACCTCTGTTTTTCCTTTTTAATAATTGAAGGCGTCGGAGTTTAATAATTGAAGGCGTCGGAGTCAACTGACACATTTTGATTAGTTTTCGAGGACCAATTCCGCCGTTTACCAGTGAGGCTGATAGAGTCAAGAGCCCCATACCCCACAAGAATTGATGATACCAATTTCAAACCTCAGATCAAGAAGAAAGCGAACTCTCAAGTATCAACTTTAGTGTAGGACCTCTGTTGTGTGACTGTGGATTATATTTACCAACCAGGGAATAATTTGTCAAAAAAGAACGTAGAGCCTGTGATCAGTTGGGGGATTTTTCACTACAATACAATGTTAGTGCATGCAATTCTTCCAGCGCTGACCGAGCAAAGAATTGATTTTTTTTTTGTTTTTGTTTTTTGCCATTCGTTAATCCTAATCTACTTTATCTAGTAGTATTACAGTATTTTGTTTTCAAAGGGGGAATTACAGTATGGGTCTGAGTTCAATCATAAAGACAAAGGTTGAGTTCCTGAGTCATTACTATCAGTTGAGTTGAATTCTTGTAATCATCAGGATTGAAAGTTCAAGTATCTGCACTAAGAAAGCTGTTAGTATATTTTTGCTATTGACAAGCTGATTAGAACATTATCACGTATAACATTTACAAAGCAGGGCTCGAAATCGTTTTGGCGATTCAAGAGGAGTAGCAGTTTGAATTGCGGCAGTGGATATGGCCCGAGCTTATGCCCCCTGCCTCTTCTATCGAGAAGTAATTCAACTGGTTCAGCAGCGAGCCAGAAGCAGAATTCCAAGAAAAATCATCCATCCGTTGCAGTTCCAAAGATACCGTCGCAGTACTCTTCAACTTGGGGTAGCTATCAGAAGCCCCCATTGAAGAAGAGTTACGGGTCTTATGGCAATGGTGGTGGTGTTCGAGTCAATCCAGTGTTGAATGTTCATTCGGGTAATCTTTTTGGCTTAGGCTCGATCTTCGGGAAGGAGAAAAGCAAGAGGAAGTGATTCAACAGTGGGATAACCATCTACCGCCAGTTTGTTTGTGGATTTAGAGCCTTTTGCAATATGGTTTCGTCATCAGAATGTAGTTTAAGTTGATGATGTGTACTAGTTGATGGTCACAGTCTATGCTCTTTGATTTTAGCTGGTTGTATATGTGAGGAATGATTGGAATTGTTTCAGGATTTTGACTCAGAGAATATAGGAAATGCTTTGTTTTTGGCTGCTATTGTGCATGATTTTCTGTGTCTTTCTTCTTGTTCTTGCTTTTATGGAAGGGTGTTCATGTATTGACAGTATCCTCAAATCAGCTTATGGGTTGCTAAAATACATAGCACCCCTATAATTTATAGGGTAATCTATCACAGTTTACTTTTGCAAAGCAATTGGAAGTCACAATTCGAAGATCTCAGTTGAACAGTTGAGATGCAGCATTAGTGGATAAATATCATTGAAGACGACATAAACCATGATACTTGTACGGACCACAGAGCATCGACAAGAGCAATCGTTATTTTGTCTAACACCCAAGGGAGTACAGAGCATCTTCTCAAGTTGCTTGATACACAACTCTTTGGAAGTAATATTCAAACCTTGTTATACTTGTACTTCTGCTCCAGATTAAATCTGGTGGTAAGGCTGTTGAAGCCCTTGAGCACCAGATTCCTCACTGCATCAACCCCTTGTTCCAGTGCTGCATCCATCTGTCCAGATAGTCCATAACAGTCAGTCAATCAGCATTTTCACCAAAAACTTAACACCTACCCGAGAGAGAGATGGAACAATCAAGTTATCAGGCCGTAGATTTCGTTTTCACTTTCAAATTTTTATCCTCAGACATGTCACTCCAACACCATGATTAATATAGGAAAGACAAATTACACCAGAACGTCTAAAAAAGCAATGAAACCAACAGCTAACCGTGGAACTTAAATTTGCAAAAGTTGACTACAATCAGAACCCTACAAAAACGGAAATAATCTTTACCTGTTTCTGCTCTAACAAACTGCACTTTTGAAGAAGATAAGCTTTCATGTCCATAGTACCAGGTGGATTTCCTATCCCTATACAAGCACAGAATTACAAAATGTTGGCCGCTACACACAACCTGCAACCCTGCAACTTTAGGAGAATAGGGTAATGAAAAGCAAGTAATGTTGTTCCAACAAACCAACCTATTGACAACCGTGGGAACTCACGACAACCATCCAAATGCTCTTATCACACTCTTGACTCTGTAGCAAGGCATAAAAAGATAGCATTAACTCTCTGTACACATAAAGGAATCTATTGGTTTCTATATACGGTTTCAATGATAGCCCCGACCATGTTATTCACAACTGCATAGATGGTAGTAAATTTGTGATATGACCTAAGAGAATTGTTTGTAAGAGATGGGCCAATTCTCTAGTTACAGTAGCCATGTTACAACTGTGGATCAGAGTTCGGGCCTCGGGGTCACCACAAACAAGAGTGTCAAGAGACATGCCAGTTTGTACTTTCGAATGGTAGTGCAACCAGAAGACTAGTAGTAGTTAAATTGCCATGTCTAGCAAACCTTAAGTTGTGTTTTACAGTATTCAAGGTTCATAAGCTATACATTTATCCCAAAATAATATCAAAAGCATGTTCCGCAAAGGGGAGCAGAATGTCCTTAAAGAACACAAGCGGGCATTACTCTGCAAATCCATACGAGGAGATGAGATACATTTGACCTTGGAAGAATATGATTCACAATGACAAAGACTACTTATCAAATGTGAAGAATGAATGAAATGAATTACCCAAAACAAAAGCATGAAGAATGAAGCAGGTGATTTCATACAGGTACTATATGGGGGAGCAATACCCATTGAGATAGCCATGCCCTCCTTTTGGCTGAAGCCTCAAAATGCCATTCGGAAGGCTCATCTCATCATAAACCTACAATCAAAATTACAAAAAACCATGAATTGTCAAACGATGCTCGGTAAGTAGAAGAGTAGCTTCTTACAATCTTATTAAAAATCAAAATATTATGCATTCTGAAATTTCATACCAACAAGATATGGCGCAGGGGCACCTGATAATATGCAGCAAGCAGTCCAACCTTGAGATGCAAAAGGAAATAAAAAGGGCTAAGATATGCACCAAAAAGAATAATACAAGATGATACTTGAAAAATTAAAGAATCAGGTAACAATCCATCAACATGACCATATCATACAAGATGATATGAGAGATAAAGAGCTTGGATACAGAGACACAAGGAGTCATTTTAAAGCCTCTAAGCAAGACCAGTACGCTAAAAGCAAAGGGCATGAAGTGGTGTGACTTTATCTTACAGTCATAGTTGTCAAATCGTGAATCGAAATGGTCATTTTTCGAATCGTGAATCGCTCTGATTCGGTCATTGACTTCTATAATGCATAGAAACCTATGCTTATTGATTAGGGTAACAACAATATATACTACAAATGAAAGATTAGGCCTAAATCAATAAAAACTTTCTTCTAAATGATGATTTGATAATAACATGGAGTATTAGGTAAGTTGCTTCTATTGCAACTACCAAGAGATGATGATTCGTAAAGCCTACTTATGGTTCTTTTTGTACGAAAGAGTTATAAGTACAAAACAAACCCTGAGAAGGTCTATAGGGTTGTTATATTCCATTTATCTTCCTCATTTTCGATTCACTCTCGTAATAAATCTCTTTTTCTTATTATCTATCCATATAACATAGACAAAAGATGACATATAACAATACTAGACCTTAAAAAAACATTTGAACCCTTTTCAAACAACAAAAGAAGCAAAACAAGAGTAAAAAATGAATTTCAGAAACTTACAATTCTCAGCTATTTCCAATTCGGCAGTCTATTCGTATCGATTACCCACCGAATCGTATCGAATCGTACGATACGAATCGTAAATCACCGATTCACTTATGATTCTCAGCTATTTCCGATTCGGCAGCCTATTCGTATCGATTACCCACCGAATCGTATCGAATCGTACGATACGAATCGTGAATCGTACGATTCTGACAACTATGCTTATAGTAGCCAATGCTCTGATCGAAAAAACCTCAAAGCATGTTGGAGATCAAAAGATCAATACAGCGCTGTATCCGAGACCAGTTGCTTGATTTAAATGATTGCATGATATAACAATCAGTACAATAAATTCGAAATGAACCAAATGAAACAAGGATAACCAAAGTTCGGTTGTTTCCACCATTTGAAATGGACCTGCCTGATAATTAGCCTAAAAAAGAAAGCACAACTGAACCAACAGAAACACCAACACCAAATTTCAATAGCTTCCTGCTGATTTTGAACCCATGGTTCTTAATGAGCCTTTAAAGAACCCAAAACGAAAGAAACAGATTGCTGTTCCCCAATCACTAACCCCATAGTGCGAATCAAGCTTGGGACTCATAAACGTAAGTATCAACTTCTGAGTTGATACTTAATCATATACTTCGTATTAAAGAGAAGAATTGAATGGTAGTCAATGTAAAAACTTATGGTCTAGCTGCCAATGTGATTAAGCTAAACACAGTTCCTGGGTGCATAGCTCATACTTTAAGCATGTAAAAGAGTTGATGGTATCAAGTTTAAGACTGAAACTGGTTCAAATCGATTCATTTGGAAATTTAGCTATTTCCAGCATATATCAACGATATGAATGGGACAAAAAAAGAAGAAACGAAACATCCATATCTGTTGCAACCTTCTTAAAAAGAATGAGGAGAAACTTCTTTGGCTCTACAAGTTCTATACTTTCTTCCTCTCTAAGCAAAAAACAACAGCTAGAAGACCAAAAACGTAATGTACAGACAAATGAGCCCCTCATCCTACTCCAGAAAAGCTAAACATTTCATTCAGGGAAAGTAAGCAATCAGACACTGTAATTAAGAGAACATGACAACATCAGCAATATATGACAAGAGGGTTTCGAACTTCAACATTTTCTTATTTGGTGCCAAGTATAAGGAATGTATTATGGCCATATGCAGTCAGTATAATAGAACAAGCTCAATCTAATCAACATTGAACAGCTGAATAAGACGGGGACCTCTATGCAAAAGGCAAACACAATTACATTGGATCACAGCCTAGCATTTCATGCTTCATACAATAAGTGGTGACCATGATCCTTACGACAAGCAAACTGCAAAGACACAATAAAGCCACACAATGCCCCACGGTTGTTCATAATCGCCACCAGCCAGTGCTCTGGTTACGTAGGACATTTTCCTGTTGCACAAGTACTAAAAGCGAAAGCTGAGAACCAACCAATTCTCCAGTGAAATTCATGTAGGCTTGAGGTTTTGCCAACAGAACTGGTACTTCTCCGATTGAACCTGTACTGATTCACAAGATAGATTTGAATCAATTTCAAAATTCAGAACTCAACATTATACGCCCCAAAGAATTGGAAAAAGAAAAGGCGATATAATAGACACATAAGTCAATAAATACAGCCCATGAAGCACCTATTCCTATTAAGGCCTTCGATTGTTTCGAGTTCAACGTAATTCCTTCCGCTTGAGAAATGTGATCAATCATTTGATACTCAACCTAACCCACATTCAAAAACTTATCAGCTGGGGCAGCTAATCAAGCAAACACGGGCAAATCTGCAATTAGGGAATCAAACAAGAATAAAAAAAAACAACCCAATTTTCAGCATACGGGGGATTACACTGTGCCGAGTTCCATGATACTTATTCCCAGGGTTTCCCAATCCAACAATTAGCCATGGAGTGTACTCCACTTGAGCCCCACTGGAATTGGACTATGAGGCGGATACACGAAGCCTTGTCGGAGCTGAGCGCCTTTGATGAAGAAGGGAGCTTCTTGGGTAGGATACGCAAATATTCGGAAAAGAGACTGCACAAAAAATCGACCTGATGTGAAAAATGCAACAATATCAGAAAAGAATATGCACGTCGATGACCACAGCCCAATGTGTGAAGCGACTCAAAACATACAGAGGCATAGGTGAGGGTGGAGTCAAGAAATTCAGTCAGTTGGGCATAAATATGGCAAATATCATACTCCCTCGGTCCCATAATGTTTGTCCAGTTCCAAAAATGTAAAAATAATACAATTTTTCAAGAAAAATTTAAATTTTTTTCAACAATTCACTAGATATCGATGAGTTCTTTTAATTTATGAAAAAAATTTGGATTTTTTCTTGAAAAAAATACATTATTTTTGAGTTCTCGATTTACATACAAACATTTTGTAACGGAGATAGTACTCAACTGTTCCCAGCTCATCTCCATAATCAAACCCAACAATCACAGAGAGAGACTGCGGACAGCAGCCTAAACAGTTAAAAAAGTTTTCGGTGGGGAAAAATTTAAAAAAACAAAAAAACAAAAAGAACATCGGCTGCTATTTCGACGGTATCAAATGCTGGATTTGGCTTCGGCTGTTATTTCTTCAGGGAACAAGTCTGCATAAATACACAGGTCTTTTCTAAGTAGAGGGAAAATGACAGTTCATGACGTGTTTTGATAATTAATACCCATTAAGGATATACTAAGAACATTTGTTAATATTAAAATGTCCTTGGCGGATATTAATTAGGGAAACTTAAATAAGGGTCCTTCCCTACGTAAATACTTTCCTCATCCTAGCAGGTTTAAAAACTTATCTTTTCATCCTCGAATTTAAATAATCCTAAACTACCCTTTCTCTCTCCTAATCTTTATAATCTTTCACTCTCCTTTATCTTTCCTAATTTATCTCATTCTCTCTCCTATCTTTTTCTCTCCTTATATTCTCTCTAATTTTCTTTCACCTAAAATCTAAAAACAACATTTAAAAATAAAACTAACATCTACCAAACTTGAAAATGAATATATTCATAAATAAGAACGTATATCCGTACAATGATAATAAATAATGATCATGACATATTACTTGAAATTCTCCATGAATTTGTCATGAATACGTATCATAAAATTGTCAATATGAAACTACATAAAACCAAAATCATAACAAAATTTGAAGAAATTGGAGCATGTATATTGAAATCATGACAAAATTTGTGAAATCAGCATGAAACAAAAAACATATAAATACGTATCGTAAAATTGTACCGACGAAACTACACTAAACCGAAATAATGACAAAATTCATAAAAACAGATACACATACCGAAATCATGACAAAATTTGAAAAATCACCATAAAACATAAAAATCATGAACACGTATCGTAAAATCGTCCCGACAAAACTACAATAAATAGAAATCATGCCAAAATTTGGAGAAATCAAAACACATACACTGAAATCATGACAAAAAGTAGTGGCTTATCTGCCGGTCTTCGAAATGGTGGGCGTGATGCAACAACTAATTAAGTACACCGAAGATCGATAAGGTAGACGAGAAATCCAAGATTTACGAGATCACCGAACTTTGCCGCCGATATCGATAGGATTGTCGACGGATTCGCTGAAAATCTCCGCCAATTGTTGCTTTGCAATTAATGGTTTGATCGCCGCCTTAAACTCGGACTTCCATTAGTTGTTTGCTTCCTCTTCTCATCACAGTGCTCCAAAGAAACCATCAAACCAATGCAAAACTTTTTCGTTGCAATTGAGGAAATGCATGAGAGAGAGAGAGAAATACATGTCTGGGTTTTTCCTTGGAACAAGAGAGAGAGAGAGATGTGTTGTGGGTAAGTGGAACAAATTTAGTTTTAAATGGGATTTGCATAATCCCTATAATCTACATCCATAGTATATCTCATACAAATTTATAAATGTATATCAATCTATATAATATAACAGGGAAGTGTTTGAATCCAAAAGACAACCAACGGTCTAGATTTATACCCTACATAAATCCTCACCTTCCATTCTACATCATGGTAATGGCATTCCTGTAAATAGTTAACAATTTTTTTTAGCAATTTCCAGTCACACAAAATTCCCCGTCTACGCCTCCCTCTCTCCCTGTCTCTCTCTCTCTCTGCCGCCTCCCCCCTCCGCCACGGCCACCGCCTCCTCCGCCATATCACGCAATCAGAGCCCGCCGCTGCCGCTCTCTCCGCGCCGGCCGAATCGCCAGCTTATCTGCGCCGCCGCTGCTCTCCCCGTGCTTTAATCTGATTCCAGGTAACCTAATTGGAAATGAATTGGATTCTCTACTTTAATCTGGTTTTGGGGGTGTCATAGTCTGATTGAAGTTGTATTTAAAAAATAAACATTAAACGACCAAGAGGAATCTTAATTTTTTTCAACTTAATTGGAAACGAATTGGATTCTCAACTTAATTTTTTTCCGATACAGCATATATCATGGTGAAGGAATCTTGGTGAAGCCCACCAAAACACATTATACTCCTGTAATGCACTACTAAAACAGGTGCATGAATGTTGGAAAACGTCTTAAATTACTGAAATTTGCAAGACCAAAGTTTGAGACCATAATCGTAAAAATTGTAGAGCTGGTAATTGGGACACTTTGCAGCGTGGGTCGTTCCTTATTTTTATACTTTGAGCGGTAGTCTTAGTAAGAGCATGTTCCTTAGTTTAATGCATCCAACGTGTCTGTAAAAATGCCTCATACAAATGGAATTAAGACGGGAGATTGAAATTGCTCTGTCATAGTTCAAGTGAACAATAGATAACCTCCCTTATTTGCTCTGTCATGAGAATGAGTGCTCTGGTGTATGCATGTGTGTCCATTTAACCTCCCTTTTTCCCTATCTTTTCTTCGTTTGAAGGGAGAAATAGAAAACTTCAGCCTATGAAGTGGGGCATTCGATATAGTGAAGATTGCTGAACAATAGACCAAAGCACGGTTTGAATCATTACCACTTCCCTGTGAGCCTTTTACTGCTCATATCCAATCAGTTTAAGGAATTATGTTGAGAGGAGATTTATTTATGTCCAATGTCCATCATCTTTTTCACTCACAAGAGTTGTTTCAACTTAAATTTTTTTTTTAGTAAGCTGCGATGGCTCACTTATTTAGGATTCCAATTGGATGGAATAATTCAATTGCTATTTTGCTATTTAAATTTAAGCAGGGTTTAGCAATGATCTGAAAGGTTGGTTTTTTCTTGATTTGAAATCTTCTTTTTCCATTTTATTTTCCTCACAATCCCATTTTGTTTCTCGAGTGATTATGTGATTCAAATGTGCTCGCATATGTGAGTTAGTTGTCTTCAAAATGTGTTGCGCCGTGCCTTCAGGCGCCTTCAGGCACGGGCATTCGGACTCTATCTTCATGTCTATTTTCATGATCGCTGGGAGTTTTAAAATTGCCCTAATCCTAGCAAATACAAATGATGAGGGAAAGAGGGATACATGAGGGAAATGGCTCAGAGTGCTTTCTTATCTTTATTCCATAAGTTGTTTTTGAACTTTGATTAGACAATTGTGGGCATTCTTTAATGCTATATTAACTGTGGTTTTCGAGCGCAGTGGTAGGCATTTTTTTATGCTATATTAACGGTGGTAAAAATGATGCTGGAGATTAAAAATGCCCCATACAGTTTGATAGGGAACCGCAACTTCGATATCACAATTGAACTTTGAGCTTCCATCCATTTTTTTTCCCAATCTTGGTTGTTGGGAGTTTTGTGTATGCGACTGAAGACCGACGGACTCTATCTTCATGATCGCTGGGAGTTTTGTGTATCATTTTTCATTGCCCTAATCCTATAAGAACATAATGTATTTTCTTAGCAGGGTATGAAGAATTAGAGACAATGGCTAGAAAAAGGCAGCCAACACATGTAGAAGAATATTCACGGGTATGACCCTTTGGCGCACTTCCTATCTTTATTTCGATAAGGAACATGCTGGGTGTCAACTAACTAAGAAATGGATTATTGGGACAATTTGACCCTTTGACCTAATTTGGTAGACAGCACATTCGTGTTCTAATTTCTTAAAGAGTATTGGGATTACAATAATTGATTATAGTTGCTACGCATACTTTTAGGTACAATCTGGTAAAGAGATATCAAAATCAACTCTTGCGCAGCGTGCACGACGAGAACGAGAACGAATTCTAAAGCAAAGCACTGCTCAACTGTACAACAACGCTTGCCAAGTGGAAAGGAAAACTCACAGGTATACACGTTGACACCTAACTTCTATCTTCCATTTGGGAAACAAATATTAGTGCTTTAGTAATACTGATACTTTTTTAAGGAGTATTGGGATACTAATTATGACATGAAAATTGCTTCTACACATTCTTTAGCCACAAGTTGGTAAAGAGATATCAAAATCAACACTAGCACAACGTGCGCGACGGGAACGAGAGCGAATCCTAAAGCAAAGCACTACTCGGCGATCAGAACAACACTTGCTAGGGGATACCAGGATAAGACTCTTTTGAATAAAAATAATGACATGCAAAATGAAGTTAAAAGCAACAAATATGATAGTGGATGCAACTAACTGAACTGTTCGTTGTCTATTTATAGACACAACCTCTACACGAAATAAATATCGGGGCTGCCCGTGATGAGCACTGTGCCAACATTGGCGACAACGTCCGTATTTGTGAGGTATTCCTTAAGCACGCTCTTTATGTTATAATTATTTTTAATCAGCATTGTTAATTTTATGAATACACGTTTCATTATGTATTACTTCAAAGGATACACAAAGGGCAGACACAACTGCTCAGGCAAGGCAGAAGTCAAGTTATGCGGATAAGGGGAAAGGGCTTCTCACCTATGCTAAGGAAAAAGATACTACTTCTTTGGTATTATTCATGCACAATACTTTGTGTCTTTTTAAAAAAGTCTGGTGTGTGGAGTATTTGGAGTTTAAACAAATTTGAAATTATGTGCCATAATTATTGTATCCCTACCTTCTTTTATTGTTTGAATCTTTTAAATATTTAGTATAAAATTCTTATAGGTAGAGCCACTTCGACACAAAAATGTTGGAGTTGAAATCCATGAAGAGCGGAATGTGAATATCATACGTGTTCGTGAGGTACTTCCTACACTATTTATATAAAGACCATGAAAGTAACAACCAAACATCGATATCCCTTTCTAAGCATAGACCACATATATGTGGTCAAGATAAATTGAATTAAAAAAACATAGCTCGATATGTGTTGTTGATATTTTAGGTACGCAACGGTAATATTATATCAAAAAAAGCAATGGCCCAACGTGCACGACGAGAACGAGAGATAAATCTAAAGCAAGGCTATTCTTATCAATCGGGACAACGGTCTCAAGTCGAGGGAACCAACGAATGTCTTCAACCGATACCACATGCAAACTCTCCTTTGACACCCAGTCGTCGCCCTCTCAACTACTTCGGACAAGGATCAATAGTCACCCAACCTATAGAAAAGCGACAGAGGTTGCACAAACTTTCACGACTTCGTCCTTCATGCCAAATACAACTTCCACCTTGCACACTAATCGGTACACCTTTTTTTGGATGAAATGCAACTCCCAAATTTTAAAATACCCATATTTTGCCTAAACAGAGTCTTTATTAATTTTTTGAAGGCCTACTCTTACCGACCAAGTAGAACTATGTTGTGAAGACGAATGGGAAGTGTCTGTGAATTTAGAGGAACCTAACAGAGCTCACGTAATTCCAGGGAGGCATAATCTTGGCAATATGGATATTAAATGTACCCATTGTAAAGCCCTACATTGGATGGATGAGAGATTGACAAAATCTTCTACAAGTCATCCATTATTCGGCACTTGCTCTTTCCAAGGAAAGATAAGACTACCTACACTTATTACACCCCCTTCGCCAATTCGAGCATTATATGATGGGGATGATGATCGATCAAAATCATTTCGAAAGCATGCTCGAGGGTACAATGCAACCAATGCTTTCACCAGTCTTGGTGCTACATTGGATCCACGAATGCTTACTGGAAGCGGTCCTACATCTTTCACTATCCATGGGGAATTGCGGCATCGAGCAGGTTCATTGCTGCCACAACATGGAAAAGATGCAAAGTATGCACAACTGTATATTTTTTATCCTACTATTACTTCATCCGGAATTGCTTCTCTGTTATTGGAAGGAGGTCGCACTGCACACTCAACGTTTGCCATCCCATTAGATGTGTTAGAAAATTCTGTCTACGGGTTTACCAAGCAATCTCTACAAGCAGAGTTATTTAGAGAAACAAAATTGATGATATGGGATGAAGTCCCTATGTAACATAAATATTGCGTTGAAGTAGTTGATCGCACATTACGTGATATCCGTGACAATCCTAAACCATTTGGGGGTATCACCGTAGTGCTTGGGGGGGATTTTCGTCAAATTTTACCAGTTGTACCCAAAGGAGTTCCTGAGGAAATTGTTAACGCATCACTTTGGCGCTCTGATCTGTGGGATGATATATGTGTCTTGACATTGAATTTGAACATGCGATTGAATACGATAGATCCTGAAAATGCTGCTTTTGCAAATTTCTTAATGGAGGTAATAATTTTTTTTTTATTGAATCAGTAATTCTTCCTACTTTTGTTAGATTATTGATTTATACTTCAATATTTTTTTAGGTTGGAACAAACCCTCAAGAAGTGGTACACCTTCCATCGACAATAGGTAGATGTCAACATCTAAATGAATTATTGTCGAGAGTTTATCCCCAACTGGATGTGGCAAATACATCAACCCCAACATTTTTAACTGAACGCACAATTCTCTCTGCTCGGAATGATGACGTGAATGCTATAAATGGTACTGCACTAAATATTTTTCCAGGAAATAGATACACTTATCTAGCTGCAGATAAAATGTCTGAGGATGACGGAATGGATAGAAGCATCACTAACCGGTATCCTAACGAGTATCTTAATTCATTAGATCCTACTGGGCTACCGCCTTTTAAGCTCGAGTTGAAAGTGGGTTGCCCTATAATATTGTTAAGAAATATTGCCCCAAAAGATGGACTTTGTAATGGCACAAGGATGATGGTTGTCAGGTGCGGCTCCCGTATTATTGAAGTTAAGATTTTAACAAGCGAACAATTTGACAAATTGGCCTTCATACCAAGAATATCTTTATCACCGTCATCTTCAGATTTTCCTTTTCATATGACAAGGTGTCAATTTTCAGTTCGCTTAGCATATGCTATGACTATTAACAAATCACAAGGACAATCTGTCAAATTCGTTGGAGTCGATTTGCGCACACCTGTATTTAGTCATGGGCAACTATATGTGGCATTATAAAGGTGCACGTCTTTTGACCGTATAACTGTCCTTCTCCCCGAAGAAGAAACAGATTCCACTACCAATATTGTTTACCCTGAAGTTCTGCTGTAATTTGCTTTATCATACCAGGTACAACGAGTTGTAGAGTATTATAATTAGATTTTCTTCTGTTATCATATATCATCCCTTAAACAAATGACTTGGTGTACTAACTAGGCTTCTGTTGACGTATTATTCTTTTTTAGGATTGTGATCGAGAAGCCTTGAAGTTCAAAAGGATCAATATGCTTGAAGATTTTTAGTCTTGACATGTTTCATGTTCTCTTTTTAGATGTCTCCTCGAGACACGCATTTTCATGTTCTCTTTTTTATTAATGTTTTGGATGGTGTTTTTTGATTTGATCAAGATTTATGCGTTTGAGTTTGTTCTATACGTCTTAGTTGGTTAAATTTGTTGTTCAGTTTTAATTTGCGTTGTAGAATGTTCGAGCCGTGCCTTCAGGCACGGGCATTCGCTAGTATATTAATATAGCTAGGGGTATTATGGGGGCAACATGATAATTTGAGAATGCGAACATAAGTATTCAAACCTATTAGGATGGATATCTAAATAAGTCTAATAACAAAAATGCCTATTTAATTTAGGCAAATGATAATGCCAAAACCAAAATTGATTCTGCCAAAACTCAACCATGTGAAATGACTTTTCTGCCCTCCTCCCTATCTAACTCTACTTTACTCTCTCTTTCTCTCTCTCTCTCCCTCCTGAACAAACCCAGTCTCCCAACTCAACCTCTCCACCTCTGTAGCCGATGCCAAAGTTTTCTGTAAAATGATTGCCCAAATCATTCGGAACAATGGTGAGGTCCTAAAAAAAAACAAAAGACAGAAGAAAAGAAAGAAAGAAATAAGGAGAGAAGATACAATTGTAGGGAAAGAAAAAATGAGAGAAAAGGAGAGAAGAAAAGAAAGAAAGAGAAGAGTTGTTTGAGCGAGAAGCGCAGTGCAAGGGGGAGAACCAACGAGGTGGCCCACCGTCGACCGATCAGAACATTTATTTACTGTATCCGCCGCCTCTTGCTTCTTGTTTTCCAAACTTCCGTTACCGGAGCCGGCCGTCGATGACGGAGGTTGTGGTGGTGGTTCAGTTGACGAAACGGGTTGTCGACGACACCACCCACCTCACTTTTTATTTTCTTCCAAAATAAAAAGTTCACAAACCCAAAAAGGGGGACACAGTAAAATCAAGAGAATTGAGTGCTCTGAAATTAGAAGGTCCATTTCCAGATCTTGATCCGGAGATCAACCTTACATTTAGCATCAGAAGCAGAAGCAACCGATGGAAGAAAGCTTGGCCTTGTGCTCCCTTAACTTGCTCGAAACCACTGCGGATGACGGAGAAGAAAGCTAGTTATTCGCCTGAGGTTGGCCTTGGCGTGGTGGTGCAACGATCTTATGGTGTAGCAAACGAGAAATGGTTTTTTGAGTGTGTGGATGGAAGATTGGTTTGGGATTGAATGGGAGTGGGCAAAACTGGTGGCGTGGTGACCTTTCACATATTGATTTGGGAATTAATGGGAGTGGGCAAACCCTGGTTTGGTCGACTAAGTTTGTTCAGGAGAGACAGAGTAGAGTGAGATTGGGAGGAGGGCAAAGAAGTCATTTCACATGGTTGAGTTTTGGCAGCATCAATTTTGGTTTTGACATTATCAATTGCCTTTTATTTTATTAATTATTAAAACACATTTTTCCCATTACGACTCAAACAACTGGGCTTGCAACTTTAATGGGCCGGTGAGGGCCTGCTTCCTGAGAAATTTTTCAGTGCCGGGTGGGCACGGGACACGTGGTGCCCGTGCACCATCTCGGCCGTCCAATGAAGTTTTGGACGGCTCAGATCTGTTCGGCTGTTTTACATTGGACGGCCGAGATGGTGCCGGGCACCACGTGTCCCGTGCCCACCCGGCACTAAAAAATTTCTCCTGCTTCCTATAGCGACAGCTTACTCTGCTGACGTGCATTCGGCATTCTCTCTCCTTGTCTCCTAGCACTCGGCCAGCTGAGCTGACGTGCACCTAACTGCAATATCTATACAACACCCAACCTGAAATCTAATCCGTTATCCAACCAAAATACTCCGTACTCTACTACTATCTTTCCATTTATCTTCCTAAGCTGATTTTCCATTGTTAAAAAGGGTTACCTAGAGAAACCATGCTTGGTGAGATGGTTTGCTCATATTTTTCCTAATTGACGAACTTTCCATTAACCCCTGCTAATTATAAAATATGGCGAAAAAAGGGTCACCTAATTAAAATTCCAAACAAAATAATTAAAAGAAAATCATTGCGTGCACAAATTATCGCAAACCAATCTAAATGACCCTGTGCGTTTTGGAATTTTGGAATTAGATTTGTAGGTAATGAGTGTAGAGAAAAATAGAGTAATGATAGAAAATAAGGGTAATAATTACAGAGAGAAAGAAAGAAAAATGAGAATAATAATAAATAAGATAATAATTAGAATTCAAAATCCATTACCCTTAAACGAACAAGGTCAATATGCTTAAACGAACAAGGTCAATATGATTTCGATTGATGTATGTGTGTGTTTGTAATTTTTTTTTGATAACCAATTATCCGAACCAATTTACGTGTACCTCGACTAATTTCGAGGTCCTAAAGATAACAACCAGACATAATCCCGGTGTGTATTACTAACATTTATGGGTGCAAATCTTATTTCTAGCAAATTAGCGAGAGATAGAGACAAGCTTGAATTGGTAATCTCATTAACATGTACTCATGTGGGTCCAAATCTTATTTTTTTGCGCAACTCCGAGCCGTCAGATGCCGTCGGAATCATGCATCCGACGGCTCGAATCTCATATCGGATCTCACTGCACAACACCGAATTGTACACCAATGAGATTTGGAAAACGATCTCCTAACCTTCGGTTATCCTATTCAACTCTCTCCCCATCTCTTTCACAGGAATTCAGCGGAACCTCCAAAGCTACACTTGACATGAACAACTAGTATGAGAGAGACAGTTTTGAGTTTAGGAAATATGCTTGCTAGTATTTTATAAAACAGATTACAAATTCTTCTCCCAATTGTTAATACCAGATCAAACTGTATTTTCGCAAGAATATTCTTCCTTACGATATCAACGACATGAAAAATGCGAATCACTGTTTAGGACTCAAGGGAGAACAAAAAAAAAAAAATAATAATAATAATTTTGAGCGGATCAATCTGTATTTTACGGATAATATTAATTATGCCGATCAAAAAAATAACCAAAGATAAAATTAGGAGTAGCTTAAGCTTGACGGTTTAACCCCACGCCTCAACTAGTACGAGGAAGAGAGAGAGAGAGAGAGAGAGTACGAGGAAGAGAGAGAGAGACCTCAACTAGTACGAGAGAGAGAGAGAGAGAGAGAGAGAGAGAGACGCACAAACAAGTCGGCAACATTACCCTTTTCCACGGCGAAAGCAGGGTCGACGATCGCCGTACTCTTCTGATCCCGTTTTGATTTCGGTGCAAGTATTAATCTACTCTCTCTCTCTCTCAAGGCATTTGTGATGCTTCAGTAGTATTAGTACGGAGTATTTAATTGGTTGTTTGCTTCCTCATTGACTTTTCTGGGGTTTTTTTTTTTTTTTTTTTTGGTGTGTGTGGTAACGTCGGAAAATACTTTTCTGTGGTTTTCAACATCAGGCCAAGTTGTCAAAATGCAAGCCTCGACTTATGCAGTCAAACCCAGCGTGGGCCTGGAAATTCAAAGCCGTAGGGTCTTACCGGGCTTCGTTGAGTCGAGGAAGAGGAAAAGTCTAGCTCCTTCGATCGACCTCCGCATGACAGACCGCTACAATTGCTTCGGGTTCCGACTCGGCTCTGGTCCTATGGAGTCGGAGCTTCCCTACGTGAGAATCGGCGTCAACGGAGTGTCTCCGTCATCTGCCAAGTCCCGATCAGTCAGGGCTCAAGCTTCTGGTATGTTCCTCGCTTTGAATTCGACACCCGGTTATTGAGCTTCTTGTTGTTCCCGCTTTATCATCTGTTGCGTAATCGAGGATTTCCTATTCTATGGCTTAGGGACGTAATGCGTGTGCGAGAGTGTCTTTCGAAAACATTCTATAGTATTAAACCGTTGCGAGAGTGAGTATTGAGAGCGTGAGCACGGGTCCTACTGAAGGATTATGCTACTAAGTTTTGTGCTTCATGCAATCATGCTGCTATTTTGAGGCTTAGTCACGTAGGGAGGGCGAAAGCGTCTTTCGAAAACATCCTTAAGTATAACTTCGCGAGAGCCAGTATTGAGAACGCGAGCATAGAGCGAGGGTTGAGAACCAAGCGAAGGGTCTTGCTGAAGAATTATGTTACTAAGTGGTTTGCTAATGGCTTCATGCAATCATGCCAATATAGCTGGTTAAGAATCTTTGTCATCTCTCTTGTTGATGTTGGTTGCTAGGTCCTCGATCGTGATGGTGCATTGAGAAAGTAGTTTCAAAGTCGCGTTGCGGTTGGAAGTGTTGACGGTTATTTTGATTCAGTCAGTTGTTATTCAGGTTCTAATTATGTTTGCAAAGTCAAACAGTAAAACAGGACGAAGCTCAGTTTGTTTCATCAATGATGCTATGTTTTGTGATGTCCACTAGGTGCGCTGTCTAGCTCGTTTATGTTTTATCGTCAGAAATTTCATTTCAGAAATGCCTAGTGACACTTGCAAAAGATTTCATCAAAGAATCACCATCACACCACCTAGATTCGTGCTTCATGCTCGATTAACACTGATTGCAAAAGCACACAGAAATCGAGTTCTGGAGTACTGGATTTCTTGGGAGAGGAGGTAGACAAAATAGAAAGTGGTAAGCTCAAACCAAATGATGTAAAAGCCCCACAAAGGGGCCCCAAAGGGGGGAGGAAAACACCAAAAACAGAAAAGATAATTAAAAATGACCTTTATTCAATCCTTGTTCTTTGCTGGATCTGCTGCCATCTTTGCCAGACCTGACAAAATATTGCTGGAGTTGATGTTGCTGTCACTGGATCTGACACCGTCGTGGCTGACGATGAAGAGGGTGGGTAGATGGGCCAGAGGTGGAGGTTGAGAGTGGAGAGGTGGAGGTGGAGATGGTAGCCCCCCCCACCCCCGAGCCGAATACCCTTGGAGAAAGCAAAATTTAGAGAGAACGGAGAATAAGTTTAGAGAGAGAAGGGCGGGTCGCTTCCTAGTTCATTGGGTCCAATTAAAACCATACTCTAGGAGACATAGAGTTCAGTAGAGATTTATAATGTGCTATGTCAGGCTGCAGTTGTATCGGATGGGATGAGGGGATTTCTATATGCTATCTTTATGCTGTTTACTTTAGTAGGATTAAAAAGTTTCCATTTTTGGATCATGAAAAATCTAGAGAGAACAGAGAATAGGTGTAGATAGAGAAGGGCGGGTCGCTCTATAGTTCATTGGGTCCAATGAAAACCATGCTCTAGGAGACGAAGAGTTCAGTAGAGATTTATAATGTCAGGCTGCAGTTGTATCAGATGGGATGAGGGATTGTATATACTATCTTCATGCTGTTCAGTAGTAGGATTAAAAAGTTTCCATTTTTTGGATCATGGATTGTTGGAGGTTTGATTATTCATTCACTATTTTCTGACAAGCATCATTTTACATTTATTTTGTTGAAGGATACGGAGATGTTGAGGATGTTGCTCCTGGTAAAATCCAAGGGAAACCTTCTGTTTTTCCATATGTTGGTGTTGCCTGCTTGGGTGCCATTTTGTTTGGATATCATCTCGGGTAGGTCCTTCTTTAGGCACTGTTTTCTATAATTCCTCCAAACTGGCCAGTTGAAGAATTTGTGTTCAACCACCATTCACGAATGCCTGCTATTCTAGTTGTCCTGAAAATCTTTACTTCTGGATTCACATTCCTTTATCAGTTTAAAATCTTATGTTGGGTGTTGTTGTCCAACTATCTGCCACATTATGCTTGAGGTTAACATGTACCTGTCTGCTTCAGGGTGGTCAATGGTGCTCTTGAGTACCTCTCAAAGGATCTCGGTATTGCTGAAAACACTGTCCTACAAGGCAAGTTTTGGTTGGATAGGTGATGAGAATCTGTATTGTGTTCTGCACTGTTATTTATTTGTATGAACATATTTTTGGATACAAAATATGTTTAATCAGTGGTATATGGGAGATGGGTTGTCGTTTTCTGAAACTTCTGTCCTACCTTTGGCAAATGTATTTTTCATGGTTTTGGCTGGGTCCAGTTGAAATGTAAAACAACTTTTCATTAAACTCTAGTCATGCATTTGCTTTGTATTTCAATGTTATTTTTCAGTGTTCTGGATGTTTTTCTTTTAAATGGGACTAGTTTTACGAGTTCAAACTGTGCAATGTTTTGAACAGGATGGATTGTTAGTACACTTCTTGCTGGTGCTACTGTTGGGTCATTTACTGGGGGAACATTGGCTGACAAGTTTGGCAGAACAAGAACTTTTCAACTGGATGCAATTCCCCTTGCTGTTGGAGCATTTCTTTGGTACATCTCTTTGTTTTCATGATGAGGTTGTGCTCTTCCTTTGATATCAAAAGATTCAAAACTAATTCATAAATGGTGTCAAATCATGCAGTGCCACAGCCCATAGTGTACAGACATTGATAATTGGCCGTTTACTTGCTGGAATTGGAATCGGCATCTCATCTGCTATTGTGCCACTTTACATATCTGAGGTAATTGTCATTTTAACTTAAGTAATGTTATTATATTCTGATAGCTTGCAGTATTTGTTGATATTCTTTTTTTTTTTTTTTGTTGATATTATTTCCGATGGTTAGATATCACCAACTGAAATTCGCGGCACTCTTGGATCTATCAACCAACTTTTTATCTGTATCGGGATTCTTGCAGCACTGGTGGCTGGATTGCCCTTAGCAGGAAATCCTCTATGGTATGTATTTTTTACATGATACCTACTTGACAGGAAGGTAGCTTTAATGTTTAGTGAGATGTGAATGTACCGAAGTTCATAGACACTGTTGAAAGGTGCTAAGACTGATACTGCATATTTAGTGGATTTTCCTCTACCAGCCAATTTGCCAAAAGTACAGTTTTACGTAGAAGTTCTGCTTGATCAAATGATTGCAAAGATTGGTGTATCTCTTGTTAAACAACAGGGCATAAAGGAATGAGGACCAGTTTTAGAATAGGACCCCTGGGATACTAATAAAATCCTGTCGTACACCTTTGTTTTTGGATCATCACATGTTAAGTAACTCGAGGATGTTGAAAGAGTTTTTTGAACCATCATTCTTTCTCTTTTATTCTCTTCCCTCTTTCATCAGGTGGAGGACAATGTTTGGCATTGCAATTATCCCCTCTGTTCTATTGGCACTGGGAATGGCATTTTCTCCAGAAAGTCCTAGGTGGCTTTATCAGGTTTTCTTTGTTGTTAGTTACATTTGGTTGCAACTTTTGTATGTGTAAGGGAGGATAAGCTATACAAATTTGGTTGCAGCAAGGAAAAATTCCTGAAGCTGAAATGGCAATAAAAAGACTATTTGGAAAGGAAAGAGTAGCTGAGGTAATGAATGACTTCAGTGCAGCAAGTCAAGGATCCTCAGAACCAGAAGCTGGGTGGTTTGATCTTTTCAGTAACCGATATCGGAAAGGTAAACCTGGAAAAGAAGGGAAGCTATTGATACTGGATAACATGCAGTCACACGCAGAATGTGCATTTGAGAATTTGTAGTTCAGCGTCAATAAAATCTATAATGATACTAGACGTACAATGAAATATGGCCTGGATAGTTATTTTAATGGCAAAATAAAAATGGCTAGCTCCCATGTTAAGGTTGTCTTTATTGATACCTTAGTGGCTTAGTCACCACACCTGTAAGTTTGACTGCACTTTACTTATGTTGGAATGGTAGGAAGTCATATGAACATATGTATCCTTGTGTTATCTTCAATATCACCTTGTTAGATGCCTCTTACTGCCAAACAAAAGAGAAGGTCAAATTAGTGACCGCCCCTGTAGGTATGTTTCACGTACACCAGTGGTCCAAATTTGGGAAACAATTCAAGCATGTGTGAATGCTTCTTTACCACAGAAATTGTTTCCCTGAATCACTCGGAACGTGAAAACTATCTAGCATTCACATATGATTTAGTATTTTCTGATTATTTTTCTGTGTTTAGTTAGCAATGTGACTTGGTCTTTATGGATGCAGCATTAAAATCTGGAGTGAAACCATTACAAATGGGTATTTGGCTTTTGAAGATCCAGCTGTTTATGAAAGTTAGAAGGGGAAAAGGCAACCATGAGAGACTAAAGATCTCTTGGGTTGGCCCCAAGTTGTTGGGATTAAGAGTTTTTTTTGTTTGAAAATTGTTGAGCTGAGACATCCACATGACATGCATGAAAGAGACTAGTTTTGCATTCGTTTAAAAATCCCTTGGCCATTTTGAGATGAATGTAGTGCAATGCAGTCTTTACCACAAGCATTCATTATGGGTTTGTATCTGAATCTGATTCATCTGAACATGTTTGGACTTCTAACATTAACTGTATCCCTTTGAATTCATCAAACATTTTCTGCATCTTTGCAATAGATTTCTATTTGATCCTCACACGTGCAACTTGAATGGCATGGTCGATAAATAAAATTGCCAAGATTACAGTGATACTGAAGAGTGCTTGTATATTATTAGTTTAAGTACCTTTATCTGTTTCTGCTCTTCATTTCTTTCTATTGCAAGTCGTAACATGTTGCATATTTGTCTTCTGCAGTCGTCAGTGTTGGTGCAGCGCTTTTCTTGTTCCAACAGTTGGCTGGAATTAATGCCGTCGTATATTATTCTACATCTGTGTTCCGCAGTGTTGGAATTGCATCTGATGTTGCAGCCAGTGCTCTCGTTGGGGCATCAAATGTCTTCGGTTAGTTTATTTTGTTGTTTTGTTCAAGGATTTAAAGGAAAAATCTGATTTAATAGTTGGGATAAATGTTTCATGCTACTGGACTTTAATTTTCTTGCAGGTACAACGATAGCATCCTCTTTGATGGATAAGCAAGGAAGGAAAAGTCTTTTAATTACAAGCTTTTCTGGAATGGTAATACGATTATCTATCTGATGCACGTGACACTAATTAAATTGACATACTGAAGTGCAAATCTTGAGTTTTGGAACTTATTTTTTTTGAAAGTCAAAAAAAGTTTCATTAATCTTTGATATTGTTACAAATCTTGGAACTTATAGGATGATGTTCTTTTTCAATATCTATACTAAACTATATCTTACGTCTACCAGGAGTGATTATTTCCTCCCACCTTTTCTGTCTTGAACTTTTATTTTATGTTTTGGATGGAATTCATTGAACGAATCTTACAGGATAAGATTTCTGATTGGCCACTTAAATTTCTGATTGGCCACTTAAAAAATGTCTCCAGTTGACCTTATCAAGTAGGTAGCAAATATTTCACTGGCATTGTCTACCAGGGGAAAAATAAAGTATCTAGAGAGTGTGATTACTACCTAGTGCACTTCTAAAAGCTTTTCTTTGTCAAAAATAGTTGTGACCGTTTGATAGATGCTTCTTTTTTTCCCTTTGCATTCTGTCAGAGGTCTATTTCATCTAGTCTCCTATGTAACATCTCTTGATCAAAAGTTTACATATATGTGCAAAGCAAAAAGAATATGCAAACAAAGTTTGAGATTCTTGAGTGGGTAGGACAGCAAAGCTTGCCCATAGCTAAAGTGATTTGTTGTTTTTCCTTAATAAGTACTCCATAATAAAGCATTGTTATTCGCTTTGGTATGCATGAATTTAAACCAGACATAACTTGTAGTAACATATTCCACCTGTGTATTTCTCGTTTATATTCGCACCTGTCCAAGAACTATCTATTTTTCGGACTCCTTCGATTATGATAAATAAAGTACTAGTCCTATGCTTATAATAATCTTGAAACAGGCTGCCTCAATGTTATTGCTTTCCTTGTCACTCACTTGGAAGGCCCTGGCACCTTATTCAGGCACCCTTGCGGTTCTTGGGACTGTCCTGTGAGTTACTTCTTATCACCTGGGCTAATTAAATTACACAATCTACTCATTATAACCGATGGGATTAATCTGGGCTGTCATTCTATTTGCACAGCTATGTATTGTCCTTTTCACTTGGTGCTGGTCCAGTGCCTGCTCTTCTACTTCCAGAGATATTTGCCTCCAGAATAAGAGCAAAAGCAGTTGCTTTGTCCTTGGGCATGCATTGGGTAAGTCATGAATAAGAGAGGTTTCGGTGATTTCTTTGGTGCAGAATGTCAGCGGTTTCACATTAAGGGTTCCCACCGCATGTAGATTACAAAGAAGCAATCAAGAGAACTAAAAATAAGAAAAATCTTTTGGCTACCAATTGCTTATTCTGATTGTTGGTTTTCTTTAATAAGCAGTTAAGCAAATCAGCCCCACCAAACAAGCTTATTTGCTCTTTGCCAAAACTACTAACTGGCAAATTTTATTTTGCCACTACAAAATGAGATAGATATGCACGCACAAAGTACCAGAACAGCCTTTAATTTGTGTGTGTTGATCTGTAAAATATTCATTTTTACCTCTCCTTGGATGAAAGCTATGGAAGCCAGGAAAAAAGATGAAAACAATCTGTGCATCTTTCTTGGATTTTCCAATTATGTGTCTAGAAGTCTATGCTCTAGTAACGAGGGTTGCTGTTTTCTTCTTGAACAGATATCCAACTTTGTCATCGGGCTGTTCTTCTTGAGTTTTGTGAATAATTTCGGAATCAGTTCTGTGTATTTGGGGTTCTCGATGGTCTGTGTTCTAGCTGTCCTGTACATAGCTGGTAATGTTGTGGAAACAAAGGGTCGATCATTGGAGGAGATAGAGTGCGCTCTCAACCCGGCAATTTGATTCTGATAATCTTCCCAACTGTTGGTGATGGTAATGACAATAATGACAGTATCCTCAGTTGACTGATACTGACCTGTTGAAGCCTTGAAGGATTTCTCTACTCCAATGCGAATCCACGTTGCAAATACCACATATTGGAGCTATGCTTGTTTCATGTTCCCCTTTTTGCTTTCTTTTTCTTCTTTTGGACTTTTATCGAACCTGTTGTAATTGTAGATAGTCCATGTTGAAGTGGGGTTCTCAGAGCAGTGCAATCAGGGCATTTTTTGTCACTTGATTCTGTGATGTATTTGTGTATGTTTTAGTTTCCCGATGTGCTCTGTCGAACTTGAAACAAAAAAGCACTCTTGGCGCATCATTATCTGTAATAACAGGGCAATTTTTTGTCAGCACAATGCAGGTGGGGGATACAGCTTTCAGTGGAATCAGTGATAGTTTTTCCTCTGCCAACAGAACGTGCTGACTAGCTGCTGGTGAAAGGAGATGTGCAAAGCAGCAAAAACAGGAACACAAATGAACGAAAGAAAATTAGCACAATTATTTCATCTACAACAAAATCCAACATGAACTAATGCCCGTACTTATGCCTATTAATCAAGAACCAAAACAAGAGTCGTAAAAAGTTACTAGAACAAAAGAAAAAAGAAGAGCACTATGTCCATCCCTCATATTTACAGCGTTCTCTTTAACTCCACTGCCCTGAAAAGAAGCTAAGATAATTTCAACTCCTTCAGATGTTAGTAGAGCTTTTTGCACGCTAGAGTTTTTCCCAATAAAAATCATTGACTCAGAAAGTGTAGCTTCAGCCGTATCTTCTGAACTTACGAGACTGACTTCAGATAGAGTGGCAAATTATCACTCAGGAAAATTGCATTTCTGATTCCCAAGGTAGGCTGGTAGCTATGCCTCTCTACATGTTGGCTTTCCGCTCCCACCTTTCCTTCGTGTCCAGCCTAAGAACAGAAAATTCCAAGGGAAATAAAAACTTCGTCAAAATCTATGAAGCTACAGTAAATATCAAGGATTTGGGGCAATAAAATAAACTCCTAAGCTGCCTGATGCATATAGACCATCAGCATTACAAAGATGTCGTATTCATCTATGAACTTGACAAAGTTATAAGAGGTTGATGATACCCCCAGTGTAACTTCTGCCGCTTTTTTGCTCCAACAAGCACCGTTGCAGTCTCCTTCGGCAGGGAGAGGGTATTTTTCATGGCACTCCCATTTAAGACGGAAGCACTTGAGTCGTCAATTTCTTTGCTTGAAATTTCCTCTGTTAAATCTTTGGCATCAGGATTCTTAAAACGAGATTTACTCGTCTTATCGGGCATTCCTGCAGTGACAGTATTCCCCCAGATTACATAAAATAAAAGCTCCAACAAAATAACCAATAAAGAATGAAGTTGACAGGATGAAACCACAGAAGGAACCTTTTGCTTTGTTTCTTATCTTCGATCTTGCTTTGATTTGTAAACGCCTTCTGTGCAGCTCCTATAAGCACAAAGAGAGAAACATATGTTCACATTCGGCTGCATGACTGAGACACAGAAACCTTATAACACCCTCTAACAGCATTTTCAGTTTAGCAACGATTGGCTATCAAATTGAAAGCACCAGAGGATA
This sequence comes from Rhododendron griersonianum, assembly GCA_018127125.1. NCBI lineage: Eukaryota > Viridiplantae > Streptophyta > Magnoliopsida > Ericales > Ericaceae > Rhododendron > Rhododendron griersonianum. The sequence goes on from CM030795.1 coordinate 10,722,801, forward strand.
GGACAAGTCACGGTAAAGAGCAATCAATTCACTCTTATAAAAACTAACTTCTTCTGCTCTATCTTCCCAGATGCTAAGTAGCCAACTAGAACTTTTTAACACCAGTTCCACATATTTTAGAGGGAAAAACAGAGAGAGAGAGAGAGAGAGAGAGTCTGCGTAGCACTGACATGGACACGCAACAAGACACCAACATTCCAAGAGAGAAAAACAGAAGAAAAAAAGAGTCTGCGTAGCACTGACAAGGACACGGAGAGAGAGAGAGAGAGAGAGAGTCTGCGTAGCACTGTCATGGACACGCAACAAGACACCAACATTCCAAGAGGGAAAAACAGAAGAAAAAAAGAGAGTCTGCGTAGCACTGACAAGGACACGCAACAAGACACCAACATTCCAACACACGAAATTGAGCAAAAAATGGAGGCCACAATGTTTTGGGTATGTTACGGCAATATGCTTTAGTAGTTTCAATGAATGTTGCATAAAAGATAATTTAAAAATGAAAAATACAGCTTTTAATTATAATAGACATACCATGCATCCTTTTATCTACATATGTCACTTCATCATTCGTCCTTGTCAATACATAATCCATAAATGTGTTCCAACAAAAGCATTTTATCTTAACATGTGTCTTGATAATCTATCAAACATCATATTTCACAGATAAAGAAGACTTTCCTAAGCATTAACTAGAGCCGACTATTTTCTTGACACCTCCGATATTTCTTGCGAGTGTCTGTAGAGTGTCCCGAGAATCTCCTAGGGTGTCTTGAGCGTAGTCTATAGTGTCCCTGGGTCTCATAAAGAACCAAGGGGCCATAGCTAACATTCTAAGGAGGCATGCATTAATGTATGTCTATTTAAGTTAAAACTCCCAAAAGGGACCAACAACAATGTGCAATGAAGCGCATTTACTCTAACTATTTCTACAAAACCAACAACACATCCATTGAGTAACAAAATCATACTTTACAAAGTGCCAGTAGATGCATAAACACCAAAATAGATCATGTCAAGCCCGTCAAATCCAAACATTCGAGCAACAACTTGTAAAAGTAGACGTGCCAGTTTTTCTATGCATCTTTTTTTTTTTATCAGCTTTTCTATGCATCTTTAAAAGGAGTATAAAACTGAAAGAAGAAATGAAACTACTGCCAGATAAGTTCTGAGTTAATTGCCTCCTTCACCGCTGCATTTGTGCTGTTAACAGATTCTTGGTCTAACCTCTAAGTCCCAAGCGAATTATAAGAAGAAATAAAAGTTAATCTTGAAAACAAATTCAATTCCGACATTATTAGACAAATGCCACACATATTAATCAAATAGGTTCGTATATATACACACAATAAAGAATCTTTTAATTTCTTCATCTGACAACTGCACAAGAGCCGAAATTCAAGAAAGTAAAGGACCAAATTAGGGTTTGGAAGTACTTGGAATTTGGTGAGTTGGGCTTGGGTGATCCCAGAAGGATTGAAATTGGGTTGCAGAGGTGGTGTTGACGCTATTGCTGCTTCCCTTCTTTCGTCGTCGCTGTCTTCCTCCATCTTTTTCGATCCTCTCTCTCCTCTTGAACCCTAACTAACAAACGGTTTTCAACCCTAACCCCGGTTTCAGGATTAAAACGGTAAAACCGCTTATGCCCAGAGCTATTAGATGCAATGTACCGTTAAAAATCAACTCAATCGAATAACTGTAATCAAAGTTGTGAATATCGTTCCGTACCGGCCGGTACGCACCGGATTTATATAAAACCGGTAATCTACACCTCAAATACCGTCTCGGCTCTGATACCGGGTTTTTCCGGCGAGTACCGGCGATTTCGGCCGATCTCGGACGAGATGGAGGTACCGGAGATTCCGGCCGGTACCGTGCAGAACGGACTGTGAGAAAAGATCAGATCGCAAGAGAGCGCGCCGATCTCGGTCAGATCGCGATCAAACTTCTGAGAGAGGAGGAGAGAGAGAGAGGGCTATACCTGTGGCAAGTTACTAATCGCCCCACCCCCCCGAGACACGGCCGAGCCTTTCCCCATTTTCCCGGACAATGATACACCCACCGCAGCCTCCCCCACCGCACCGCCCACTCCGGCCACCGGATGGCCGATCCGAGCCGTTCAAAAATTATAAAAAAAAAACCGAGTGGGCTTATGCAAGAATCAATGGCATCCGACGTGTGTAGGTGCTCGGACCAATCTTTCATTTTTTAACGGCACGGATCTAATTTTTGAAAGTTCGGATCGAGCATCTACACACGTCGGATGCCATTGATGCCCACTCCGTTTTTTTTATAGAATTTTTGAACGGCTCGGATCGACCGTCTGGTGGCCGGAGTGGGCCCGGCGGCGTGCGGTGGGGTGGCCGTGGTGGGTGTATCATTTTCGTTCCCCATTTACCCCCTCCCCCACGTGTTCTCTCTCTCTCTCCCTCCCAGCAGTCTCACTCTCTTTTGATTTTTTTTATCAAATTTTAAATGTTAATAACTTTTGTTTTCACATATTTTTTTGAAATAAATTTTATATTTTTGAAATCTACTTAACGAAACCTATCAAACGAGCCTAATATTGATGGTGAGATAATGTAAAATGGAAAAATTATATTTGTTTCGTAGTTTAAACTGTCTAACGAGATTGGAAAATGTGTTCCAAATTTCAATCCGTTTGAACAGGTGAAAAGAGAAAAAGTTTCCTGATCATTTTAGTTATGACCATTTATGATAAAATGATCAAAAAATTAAAATCTTTCCACCGGTTGAAACGAAAAAAAGAAAAGAAAAAAGAGAGGCAATCGGTGCATGTGAGAGTTTTGAAATGAGCACCTTATCAACTTACATATGGTTGAGCACCTCTTGCAGAACAGTTGCAAATTTAGAGCAGTTGCAGATCAGAGCAGAGCAACTTGCTGCCTATGGTTGAACATTTCCCTTGGCTATATAATCTGATGATGGCGTACTCTTGCATACATTGAGACTGAGAGGAATTTTGAGTAATCACATCCTCACAATTTTCCTCAACTTTCATTTCATTTTCGTAATTCATAAAAGAATATTATGGATCAGTACAATTTTTTATTTTCGGATAGTTGGTCAGTTGAGAACGATGTTACGAATGATGTTCCTTATGGGGAGAACAGCTCCTACGTTGGGCGTGATTACACAGCCGAATTTACGACTGACCAGGTTAGTTATTACTGTTGTTATTATACATATTTGTTACTTATTTTTGTTAATGTTGTACTATTTTTGTAACACAATCGAAAACGTAGAAAATTTAATTCTTTCACTTCATTCTATCTTCCATACGTATCATGTGAAGTTCACAGAAATGGAAAAAAAAAAAATCCAAGGAATTTTGTTTAACTGTTATTAAATGTGTTGTGGTGCATGTTAATTGAAAAATATTTACTTAAAATTATATAATAAGACAATGATACCCCTCCGTCACAAACCTAAACCTTTAAAAACATGCAATTTTTCCGTTAAAAAATTCAAACTTTTTTTCACTAATTAAAAAAACTCAATAATATCTATTGATTTGTGAAAAAAAATTTGATAGCGAGTCAAATGCATCTTTTTATTCAGTTACTACCAATAGGGATGGCAATCTTTACCGAACCGATGGGTACCCGAACCGTAACCGATTTTTTTCCCCGAACCATAACCGATTTTTTCCCCGTGGGTATGGGTATGGTGGAGGCTATGAGATACCCGATCGGGTTTGGTTCGGTTATGGTTTGTCTGATCCCCGAACCGATCCCCGAACCGAACCGAACGAAAATACCCTCAATACATACATACATATATTTATGTATGTGTGTGTATATCTGTGTGCGTGTTCATTCTCTCTTCCCCAAATTCCATTTCTTTCCACCCCCATTTTCTTATGTTGATACTGAAGAACAAAGTTGTCCACAATAAAATTGGGTCGTCCAGTTTGATATTCAACATTAGTCCACATTTGATTGCTGAAAGAATTCATTTCGTACCTGCCTTTCTTGAAAATTGGGAGTTGAGAAACTAAGAGGACCGGGGAATAGAAAAGAGGGATTTTTGTGGGTTTGGTGATTGGTTTTTAAGTGATGGACAGGAGAGTAGTGATTTGAGGCGGGTGGATTGCATTAATGGTGGTTTCATATGAGCAGTTGCCCTGGTTTCTTTGCTGAGTTTGGGTGGAAGTTGAGTGAAGGAGATGAGTACATGAGTGAGATTAAAGAAAGAAGGAGAGCTCCCTTCCTGGGTTTAGTTTTGACCATGTTTACAAGTCCCACATCGGGAGTTAAAGAAAGAAGAAGAGGTCCCTTGCTTTATAAAATGGGAATGTACGCTGTGAGAATCCAAACAATTCTCTGGTTACCCGTTCGGTTCGGATATTACCCGAAACCGAATGGGTTCAGTTATGGTTTGCCTTATCCAATCCCCGATGGGTTTCGGGGCGGATTCGGGTAGTTATAAGTTTTCGGGTATCGGGTTCGGATTTGTAGATATCCGCCCCGATCCGCCCCATTGCCATCCCTAACTACCAACAATAGTAATATCTTTCCTTTTTCTGGTACTACTAATATTGTTAGATTAAACAATGGAATAAAGCCGCTAGATTGATTGATCAGGACTGAGGCAATGACCATGCTTAGCGAGAAAGAGGAGGTGAAAATGGTTTTATTGGTTTGTGCCAACTCAAGTAACAGAAAAAATGGAGAGCAATACATTTGAGTGTACCCTGGGAAACATTTTTAAAATTGCTATAGTATAACATTTTGAATACCAACGTGAACGTGGTTTTTTTTTATTTTAATTTTTTCTATTTTACCTTGCGGTGAAACAGGTGTAATGTGTTAGGTTTTTTTTTACTGTTTTAAAAAAATTAAAAATCTAGAAATTAAGGATTTGAGGTTTGAAGGCTTTTGAGGCTCAAATACATTTCTATAATATATTGATAGATTCAAATTCTGTTTAGCCACGTGGATGGTAGATCGGCGTTCATTAATCAGCCCTCAACAAAATAATTGAAATAGTTTTCAGATTTGGCTCTCACCAACTGCTGTGTCGATACCTCAGACTCAATACCCGCACAAAACAGTAGCATTAAAAAATTCAAATGCAAACTACCAACAGTAGCATCAAATGCAAGAGTAATGAGTATCGGATTCCACTCTTGGAAGTTGTGGGTATCACATCCACAATGAAAACTTACTCTCTTATATTTGCATATTTGAATAATGAGACGAAAGAGCGACTGATATGGGCGTTGGATACCTTAAAGAGATGGATGGTTGAAAAAGGGGCAGCGTTGCCATCAGTGGTTGTTTAAGATAGGAATCTGGCACTTCTTGGCGCCATTGGAATATGTTTCCCCTTCGCACAGCACATCCTTGTATTTGACACATAAATCAGTGTGTAATGAAGAAGTGCAGCCATATGCTTGGTACGAGGTGGGATGAGTTTTCCGATGCATGGCAGTTGCTTATTCATTTATCGACACCGATGTCTTTGCAAGAGAGGTGGAATGCCATGTGCGGAGAGTTTGAGCAATACTCCAATGCCATACAATACTTTTGGGATACATGGTTAGGTCATTACAAAGAGTGATTTGTTGCAGCATATATAAACCAGTTTATGCACCTCGGGAGCAATTCAAGCCAAAGGTAACTTTCCTATAGTCATTGTATATTTACTGTCCTGCACTAAAGAATACTTTTATGTAACTTTCCTATTTAACATAGTGTATTATTAAATTGCAGGGTGGAGTCTGCGCATGCGAGGCTCAAACAGTATTTGGGAGATACCATGTCCTCGCTTCAAACATCTTTTTAGAAAATAGAAAAGATGTTGACCAGTCAATTCGGGAATATTCAGGGGTCGTTTCAGAAATCTCTCAACATTCCACGACACATACATCTACATGAAGCCATTTATAGTGAAATCAGAGGTCGCATTTCATTACAAGCAATGAACTTGATCCATAAGCAGGCACAACGCACTGATAACGAAGCCGGCATTTGCTTTTGTAAGATCAAAAGGACACACGGATTGCCATGCTTTCACGATATTGCACTTTATCATTCTGTGGATAGACCAATTCCGCTAAGCTCTATCTACCCTCACTGGAGTACGTTGTCTATGCACGCCCAGAGGCATACTGACGAGGGAGCACAAACCGACATGGCAGCTCAGCTTATTGAAAGATTAAATGAAATGAATTCCGACAGTTGAGAGTATATGATGGACAAGTTTCTCGATATAGCGGATTTATCTCGTTGCACAGTTCGACCCCCAGCATACAACACAGAACACATGGGTCGACCTACAGGCAGAGATGAGCAGAATAGATGTTGCATACCTTCCTTCACAGCATCCACTTCAGAATCTCGGGCCTCATGTATTCCAACATCGCGAAGGAGCAATGGGAGGGATCACCTCATTCTGAAATTTCCTCAGCAGTTTCAGCGTTATATTTCCCACTGTGTTGACGTTCGACCTGACGGTCATTGTGGCTTCAAGGCGATAGCTGCGCCATTCTATGGTTCCGAAGATGAATGGGCTCAAGTACGACAGGACCTTATCCAAGAGATTGAACAAAATTCGGTCTTGTACGCTCATGTTTATCCAGAACATAATTATGTATCCCAGGTGCTATAAAGACTTCGTTGCTTCCAGCCATCGGCACTAGAGGATCATTGGATGGATTATATATCATTGGGACTTGTCATCGCATTAACGTACAACGTTGTACTACATACATTCGATATGATTGTTTCGAGTTGTCTCACTCACTTGCCGTTGAGCTCCCATCCAGTTCCACTCGCAGCGCGCACACATACTGGCCGTGTTAATGGCAATCACTTCGTGCAAATTTTCCTATACCGTCATTACCCTGTACCACCTATCATCATATGGTGGAGGCAGAATGCATCAAATGAAACACACAGATGGGCTCATCCTTATGAAGCACGCCTCCAATTGTGATACGAAGTAATGTAGATAGATCCGCCGGGACGACAACCACAATTTGGCGGAAATATTGACTAAATTTGTGTATTTATTTATGTTCATGTATTGGTTCTATATACTCAATTATAATTAAATGAATTTGATTTCAGTTTGCATTATTGACTGTTCAGAGAAATATAAAGTAAATTTAAGTGAATTCAATATACATAATTTAATTGAAAACTCAAATATAGAAGTTTAAAAAAAATGAAGGACAAAAAAATAAAAATAAAGAAATAATATATTGGGTCCAAAAAAATTATTTAATTTAAACACATTATTTCATATTCAATATTAGACTTGTTTGATAGGTTTCGTTGAGTAGATTTCAAATATATAAAATTTATTTAAAAAAATACGTGATTTCAACCTCTTTAGACATATTATATGGTTAAAAAATTAAGTGTTCCAATATTTTAGTTTTCTGATTATTTTATCCTAAATGATCATAATTAAATTTTGCCTATAGGACTCTCGTTAATTAACCTTAAGAGATATTTGATTCTACGACTTTCTTAGGTTAATCAACGAGAGCCCTATAGTCAAAATTTAATTATGACCATTTAGGATAAAATAATCAGAAAACTAAAATCTTTCCACCTGTTCAAACGGAATGAAATTTGGAACACTTAATTTTTCAACCTCTTTAGACAGTTTAAACTACCACAAAAATATAGTTTTTCCGTTTTACATTATTTCACCATCAATATTAGGCTCGTTTGATAGGTTTCGTTGAGTAGATTTCAAAAATATAAAATTTATTTAATAAAAATATGTGAACAAAAAGTTATTAGCATTTAAAATTTTATAAAATAAAATAAAATAAGAGAGAGAGAAAGCGGTGAGAGTGAGAGAGAGAGAGAAGGAATGTGGATGGGGTAAAACGGGAAAAGGATGGCCCGGGTGTCAGACCCCCCTAACAAGGGGGGTGATATATATATTTTTTCAATCGTCATACATGCTTTTGCCATGGCTGGTTGGAGAGAGAGAAACGCAGCAGTAGGAGAAAGCTGCTGGTACTCGTAGGGAATGGAAGCTGCTAGTAAAACATGGAAACCCTACACAAGGTCCAATTACCTTGCGGATCCAAAAAAAGGTCCAATTACCTTTTTGTCCTACTTTTGAAAGTGTTACTACTATTACACGTGGGTTGGATTTTTTATTTTTTTTTGAAAATGATATTGGCACTCTAAAAATTGATGCAAGCACTGATTTTGGAGATCCTGCATCAATTTATGGAGTCCCAATATTATTTTTCTTTTTTGTTTTGAAAAAAAGGTTGGGGTGTATCACTTTCTCAAAAAATGAAGGTAATTTCAAGCTCAAAAATAATGTGTTTATGCAAATAATTTTTCTACCAATATAGATCTTACTTGATAGATCTCATTGAGATCTTTTAAACGGTACAAAAATAATTCAAAAATAATTTTTCATTTTCATTATATTTAAGCTTGAAATTACCTTCTTTTTGAAAAAGAAAGTGGAACGGCACCTGACTGGGGAGACGTGACAGAGAATGATTTTTTAATAGGAGTATTTATTTTTGTGAAATTAAATCTATGAGAGCTTCTTCTTTTTTTTAATTAGAAGAGGTTTATATAATGGTAGTGAAAAAATCGGTACCCTAACCGATACGGTATTCAGAACCTTGACTGCAATTGCTTGATACAATGTACCGTTATTACACTCAGAATGTAATCGCGCAGGACCACAAGGTAGGCCCCCACGACCCGGTCTTTACGCGGTCGGTGCCCATCAATCGGTATCAATAGTCGACAACCAACACACCCGTAAGTGTTGGGTAATGAGCCCGGACCACTGAATAATCAATCCATACATTCTATTAGAAAAAAGGAAAAATTTCAAAATAGCACCTGACCTTTCACACAAATCACGCATAGGCACCTGACCTTTTAATATTATCAAAATAACACCTGACCTATTTAAAAACCCATCAATTTTCCACCCGCCGTTAACTTTCCATCCAAAAATAGATGGAAATGCTGAAATGGCATACATCTGGCCATTTGGAGGGAAACCAATATACATTTTGGGAGAAAAACACATTACTCTACTGATTTCTCTCGCCAAAACCCACCTGAGGGGCCATGGAGTTCCAATGGTTTGTTATGGGAATAATGCTTATAAGATTTCATCTCGGTTATTATAACTGTTTGTTTTTGTTGAACTGATTATTGCACATTTTAAGGATCAAATTTATGTGCTATTTTTTTTGGTAGAGCTTGAGATGGTGTGAGGCAAATGAAGGAGAACAAGGAAATGTTTGGGAATTTTGGGACATCCCCATTCCACTTAACTTTTTGGAAAAAATTCAAAAAAACCCCTGAACTTTGAACTCAATGTCAAATAGGCACCTGAACTTAAATAAACTTCAATTGAACACCTGAACTTTCACTCCGTTATCAATTTACCCCCTGCCGTCTCAATCCGTGACTTGTCGTTAACGGCACAATTAAAAAAAAAAAACTTACTGATATCTATGAAGCAGTAACGTGTTTATGAGATCATTAGAGACAATATTTGTTTATGTCTCTTTAGAATCATTTGTTCAGAATATTTATATCTTCACACCCGTTCAAACGGATTAAAAATTGGAGCACTTAATGTTTTTAAGTGCTCAAATTTTCAAAAAGAATTTTTAAAAAAATTCTCCCTACTTCCAACATTTCTCTCTCTATCTCTCTCCACTTATTACCCGGACCAGGGGGCTCTGCTGCCCCTACCCACACATCAAAATGGCAACGTTTTGGTTAAATAAAAAATTCATACCACCAGTTTGCAATCCTATGGAGCAAAAACGTGATTATGAGAGCCTTAGAGACAAAATTTGATTATGTCTCTTTATAATAATATGATCAGAGAATAATAAGATCTTCACACCCGCTCAAACGGATTAAAAATTGAAGCACTTAATTTTTTAATCATATTTTTAATATATAAACGGTCATAAAAAATTAAGTGCTCAAATTTTCACTCCGTTTTGAATCAGGACAAAGATATTTAAGTGCTCATAAAAAATTAAGTGCTCAGAAAATTAAGTGCTCATAATCACATTTCTGCTCCATAGGGTCCTAAATAAAGAACACATACTTAATATGAGAGCCTTAGAGATAAAAATGAATTACGACCCTTTAGAATAATATGATAAGAATAAAAAGATCTTTGCATCGATTCGAACGGAGTGAAAATTTGAGCACTTAATTTTTGAGACCGTTTATATAATTTTTGAGACCGTTTATATATTACTGTAAAAAATATTAATCCGTTTGAACGGGTGTGAAGATTTTATTATTCTGATCATATTATTCTAAAGAGACATAATCAAATTTTTGTCTCTAAGGCTCTCATAATCACGTTTCTGCTTCATAGGATTGCAAACTGGTGGTAAGTTTTTTTTTTTTAAACTGTGCCGTTAACGATCCGAGACGGCAGGGGGTAAATTTTGTGTTTCTCAGTTTTGAGCCTCACTTTTTTTGTTTTCTGATTCATCTCTTCAAGACAAATCAGAAAAGTTTTAAAAAATTATATATTTACCCAAATATTTTGGGAAATAGTCAAATTTTTTTTGACTTAAAAGTGGTTATTTCCTAAAATATTTGGGTAAAAGTAAAAAAAAAAATATCCGATTCGACTTGTCGAGACGAATCAATAAGTTACAAAAGGTTGGTGCAAAACTAACAAGTACGAAAAACAAAAGAAAAACAAAACTAAAAGTTATTGAAAAAATAAAAATAGTTGTTATTCGAACTCGCGGGAGAAATCAGTAGAGTAATGTGTTTTTCCCTCAAAATGCATATTGGTTTCCTTCCAAATGGCCAGATGTAGGCCATTTCAACATTTTCATCTGTTTTTGGATGGAAAGTTAACAGCGGTGGAAAATTGATAGATTATTTGTGTGAAAGGTCAGGTGCTATTTTGAAATTTTCCATAGAAAAAATATCAATGTGACCTTTTTTTTCTTGTCGTCTCATACAACAAGCGGACGCAATGATAATGTGTAAAGAGTGAATGTAGAAGAAATAGTATAATAGCTTAGTAACTCTATGTTGATAAAGAAAAGAAAAAAAAAAAGAGGTGTCAAAAGATAAAAATGAATGTGAAAATTATTTCTCGTCTTTAAAATCCTTCTATTTCCGTCCTTAGTCGCATAATCTTTCAAATTGGCATTCGCTCACAATCTTCGCTCTGTTTTACGTCTCCATCCTCGCACTTACGAATTTTAATTGTGTGAGAAATTTTTCGAAGACGTCGCACGCTCCCACCCGCACGCTCATTTAGGTAGCACCTCACATGAGTATCCCCCTCTTTGTCGGGGGAAAGGCTGTGATGCTCCCAGCGGTTTTGGGAGCATCACACTCCCAATTAATTACAGCCCTTGGATTGAAAATAAATAAATCACAGCCTTTGGATTAAAACCAAAAACTAAAATGGTAAGTGTTACCTTATACAATGGTAAGTGTTGTCTTAATGAATGGTATAAGTTACCTGTTCTGTGGTAAGTAATCTTGGGAGTACGATACTCCCATGCCACTTGGGAGCATCACATAAGTTTTCCTTTGTCGGGCACTTCTTCCTTCCCAGCTGGGACTCTTCTTTACGATTTCTCCGCCACTCCCCCTCCCCTAAAACCCCAATCAACCCTCGTCTCAATTCCACCGCCGTCGTCCTCCTCCTGAGAATGGGGGATTCTTACTCTCACACCGCCAACCTCTTCCTCGACGAGACCTCCTTCTACAACCGCCTCGTCCTCGGCGCCTCCTTGCTGCCCACCCGTGCGTTGGACCCACTCCCCCACTTCTTCCAGACGTGGCTCCGCAACTACATTGCCGGCGTCTTCGTCTACTTCGTCTCTGGCTTCCTCTGGTGCTTCTACATCTACTACTTGAAGCACAATGTTTATCTCCCCAAAGGTACTACATCCCTATATACACGTACTATATCCAAACACGGGTTTTGAATAATTTTCAAGAAAACAAAAACATGGGTTTTGGTTTATTCTGTTGATTGAAAAATCTTATGTTTTTTTTTTTTTTTTTTGTTAATTTTCTTGAATTGGTGGATGCTGAATCACTACGGTCATTGTTTTACTCCTGTATTTAATGTATTTTATTTATTTGGGTTTTCTGTATCAGGTGAGGGGTTTTGTTTTGATTGGTTCTTGTCAAATTTAGTCCAATAAATCGAGAATGGATTGTGCATGTCTGTTTGTTCTTTTTCTAATTTATACTTTTACTATTTTAGACCAATTGGTGTTATTGGTATCTGTGTTTCCTGTTCGTTGTGTGTTTTTTGGAACCAAATCTTTGATATCATCACCAATTGGGATTTTCTTCATAATTGCATACCAAGATATTTTCCATAGGGCCAAGAGGCCTGTGGCCCAATGGTGTCAGGGTGCACTTTTAAGTGCTAGGAGAAAGGAGGATCAGGAGTTCAACTCCTCCTCCAAGGTGTTAATCTAACTATTCTAGCTATAGTAACTTTTGCCGATAAAAAAAGGAGAAGATATTTTTTATAGGTTTGAATAGCTTTTAGGTCAATTTACAAATTAGCACTTGTTTGTATTACTGGCCCTGTAAGTGATATGGGTTTTCTAGAAATTATTGCTTGTTGCGCATTATCAGTGCTTCTCCCAGTACTATTTATTTACTTAAGATCTATGTTTTGTATGGTTTTGGCTTAAATCTTCATAAATATTTGTGAAATATCGGTTATTGAATTGGTAAAAAATTTCACCAATTCCAACCGCCACCCCCTCTGCTTGTGCAGATCATTTTTCTTTCCTGGAAAATTCTAAGAACTTGTTTTATTTGTCACTTACGTTTCAAATTTGAACGCATCACCATGATTATAGGGGGCCCCAAAAGATCAGACAGTGCAAGTTGCATAATATTTAGAAGCAATAATGTATAACTTCCAGGAACTTGAAATCCTGTTGTCTACATTTTAAATCGAAGTAATCAACACATGTTGGGTATGCTACCCAGAGGCTACGAATAGACCGTTGATTCCCCACTATCCATTGAAGTTATTGCATTACGATGTAAATGGAAAAGTCTTTATTGGTGATTCGCCCTTTTAAAAGCTTTCCATATTACACAATTGAGGGATTTTCGGCGAGATTCCTCTTTGTTAACAGTGACTAATTTGCGGGAAAAAAATTTGTCGACAATTTTGATGGCTCAGAGACGCCTTTCTATAGAAGAAAAGTCTCCCTTGGTAGTAGTTTGTTTAGGTGGGAGCTGAAGGATTATAATCCTTCCCTCGACCTATTCCTTGATATGATAATCTTTTGGATACACGTGGAGGTGTATAGGTCCATTTTGCTACGGACCTTCTTTGTATTTCGGTGGCATTCCCTTGATGTCTTTTTTGATTTAATGCTTTCCTTAGTAAAAAAGTACAGGAGGTTCAAGTAGTTGCAGCTATGTCCGACAAAATAGGTATTGAGCCAAAAGGTGCGTTTTCGTTGGTGTATGTTGTCCATAAGTACTTACTATAGGACGACGTTCCCCTTATTTATTGCCTCATGTTTATAATGTGCTGTATGTTTCCCCATATCAAGTCTTTCTCATAAATATAACTGGATAGCGCTTTTGGCACCACAATTAGAGAAACAACTAGGTATAAGAGGTGTTCTTTAGAATGTAAATCTTTGTATTTAGGTGGCATTCATTTGATGCCTTTTTTGATATAATGTTTTCCTTAATAAAAAAGTACAAGAGGTTCAAGTAGTTGCAGATATGTCCGACAAAACAGGTATTGAGCCAAAAGATGCGTTTTTTTGTTGGTGTATGTTGTCCATAAGTACTTACTATAGGACGACGTTCCCCTTATTTATTGCCTCATGTTTATAATGTGCTGTATGTTTTCCCTTATTTAGTCATTCTCATAAAATATAACTGGATAGCGCTTTTGGCACCACAATTAGAGAAACAACTAGGTATAAGGGGTGTTCTTTAGAATGTAAATGCCTTATGTCTGTCTACTTTCTTTCTCTGTCAATGTACAATGTATATGCTTTATTTTTTCTTCTTTTTTTGCATGAATATATGACTGTCACCTCTGACTTTATTTGACACCATAATGATAGTGGACCATTAGGCTCTGCCCTTTACGTAAACTTGTAAATATGTCAACATTTATTTTTCGTTGGTCAGGGAACTTGTAAAGACGTTAACTATGCTGAGGTCTCTTGTAATTTTGTTAATTCAAAACATTACAATGTTGCATTGTGATCGTGTTGAATTGTATGTGGATTCATGTAGAGATATGGTTCCTTTGTAGGAGAGAAAATATCATAGTGAGAGGTATAAGCAAACAACTAGAAATTTCCTCCTCTACTGCTGAAAAGAAAGTAACACAGATTTGGAATATGTAAATCCATAGGACTGACCTGCGTAAATAATAGAATGGTGGACACAAGAATCGTGATCTTGTCTGACAGAAATCCTGAAGGTATTCTATTGGATGTTACCTGCATCAGTGTTTAAAATCCGACCCGGTCCGACTGGTTCAACAGGTAGGACCGCCAACTGGTCCATGTTCCGGTCTGGATAAACTTTATAACCTGTTAGTACTAAAAAGTCAGTTTGCAGAAATTGGCACTGGGTGAACTTGTCCACAGGATAATGCAACCAGCCAGGATAGAATCTCTGAAGATAGGAAAAAGCCGTAATATATTTTCTGGTCATGCCTAAGCCCTTTTATATGTTTCTGATGCGGGACGGTACATGAGATATAAACTGGGGCAACAATGCCATGGAGAACTCATCGATGTGGAATAAATCCGTTCTTGTCAGTGGAATGAACCACTTAGGTGGGACACAATTACCAAAACTATAAAACCTCCATTCAGCTTGATTTGGTTACCACTGGTTGGCACTGCAATCAGAGGGTCCAAATTCCTTTCTTAACCATTACTGAGCTTGACGAGTGCATATGATCTTTACCCAACAAAAACTCATCTTCCTAAATGGTACTTCTTGGTTGGATGTGTTAATATAGTGCTATAAATTCGTCCAAAGAATTGTTTGGCTGTCTCATGAAGATAAAGAACGTCATTCTCGCTTTGGTTGAAAGAATCGAAACTTGCAGAGCGAGGATAAGTTAGAACTTAGAAGTTAGGAAGGAAATCTGATTTCATTAATTTTCACATCGATTACTATGTATGTATCTATTATAGTAAAATCTTTTACAAGGTAATTATGCTTTCACGGTCCGTACTTAGTTGACCTGCATTTTGATTTGGTGATCATCAGCCTAGTCCCCTTACCCGTTTGCTCACTGATCCGGTTTTCAGAACATTGCATGAATCTGTACAACATTTTGAAATCTCTGTATCTGATAATTGAGGTAGAATTCTTTCAATATTATAAGACGGAGAAGTAAGTTTTGTTGGGCGAACAAATCCCAGCCGAGTTAAGTGACATGATTCTGTGATCAGTTGATCTATGTACTTTCATCTAATTTATTTTACATGTTAACAAATTCTTGTCTCCAGCCAAATAATAACAATTTGTTTATCTCATGACCACTCATGTTGCAGATGCAATCCCTTCAACAAAAGCCATGCTCTTGCAAATATCCGTTGCAATGAAGGCCATGCCATGGTACTGTGCTCTTCCTACCGTTTCCGAGTTTATGGTTGAGAATGGTTGGACAAGGTGTTTTGCAAGAATTAGTGATGTCAGTTGGCTTGCCTACCTTGGATATTTAATTCTGTATCTTGTACTTGTGGAGTTTGGGATTTACTGGATGCACAGGGAGTTGCACGACATAAAACCTCTTTATAAGTATCTTCATGCGACACATCACATCTACAACAAGCAAAATACTCTCTCCCCGTTTGCTGGTAAGTTCTACTTTGTACTTGTATCAGTTTCCATGATTTGGGTGGCAAATTTACCTTCCTTTATCCTGTGGTTAAGAGGGTTTTGTTTTGTCCTATAACGATGCATGTAGAAAGCATGCCTGAGTGATGGACATCTTATGTGCTTAGTGCAAGATGATTGAGAGCTGTTGTAGGTTCTTTCCGTTGTGACACCAAGAAATTCTGATTTATCTAGCCTTCAAAGATAAAAGACTTGGATCTTGTGTGTAAAGGTCCTATAGAATACGCATCTTGGATCATTGGTTCTTTCTTGGGATCCTTAGTTTTGCTAAAACAGAGTCAGATTTCACCAGCTAACATAATTCACTGCGAATACAAGGAAAATAGCCACAATTTTTTTAGTCCTGCTTTATTTTTTTCCCCTGTTTTATTACCTTGTTCTTTTGTTTTAGTGGATGTTTTATTGCATCAGTACTAACCATGTATTGGGGGCTGCTATTTCAGTGGTAAATTTTTTGGATAGCAGCTAGTTTGTGCATATATTGCCAAAGGTTAGGTCACATGTTGCAAGACACTTGTTGGACACCGACACAAAGTCCCAAGGTGTCCTATTTGTTTCTCGTCTTGATACTCGGGGGAATACTCTAAAAATGCTCCGGACACTCTCGGAACACTCACAAAACAAGTTGCGGGTGTTAACTGAAATGGTTGACTCTCATTAAAACTTAGGGAAGCCTTACTTTTTGTATGACAGAGGATAATTTAGTGATTATAAGGACACATAAATGATGAAACCTATTTGTTGAATTTTTTTTTTTTGTGGATGATAAATATGACTTAAGGTATGTATGGTGTTACATATTTACATTACAGTCTCATTTGTTTATTTTCTGTATTCATGAAAAAAATTAAACTGTGTCCCCAACGTGTCGTGTCCTCCAATTTTTTAAAATTGACTTGTCGGAAAGTTAGTGTTGTGTTGTATTTCCATGTCAGTGCTACATAGGTTAGGTCTGTCTTGAGTCCACCCCCGCCCATACCCACGTCGATTGGGGATTACATGGGTACTATATTTGTTGTTGTATTACTAACTCATGTGACACACATGATTTAAGTTCAATGACTTTGGGAGTGGTCCGGGGAGATTTTCTTGTGCTTTTGGGTCACAATGAAGTATATGGTTTTCATTATATCATGATCTGGGCAATATACGTAAAGAATGCTGGGGTTTGGGGTTGAGAAAGGAGAGGCTAGAGGCTTTTGTACCCCCAACTTTGTCTGCAAGTAGTAAATGTTGATTTAGCATCTTTTGTGGATGTGGCAACACGATGTTGCTGAACTATGTTGTAATATTGTTAATCCTTTTGTTCTTAAATGATTTTATTAGGTCATAATAAGTTATATTACTGTTTTTTCTTTCATCTTACTATTGGTGACATTGAGATGTTTGTTTATCCAGAAATACCATGACAAACACTCTAGAAGCTGTTGGTTTGTCATGGTAATATGTTCTAGAATATTGCCATGAAGGGCATAGGGCTGCTGATTACAGAGCTGTTTTTCAAGTGATGTAGGAGTTCTATTGAGAAAACCAAAAGGGGTAAAAATCTTGTACAAAGGCTATACACCTACAAAACTGAAGAAACTGAGGATGGCTCAACACAAAGTAGAGCTCTCCTACAAAATTGATGACAGAAAATAGGGTACACACTAGAGGCGACTTAAGCTTTTGTCACTCCCACACTGTATTGTCTCCTTTCTCACCATAGGCACCACATGATACCAAGGGAGGTCACCATACAAGCTTTTTTCCTCCTCTGCCCTCTCTCTGTGATACCCTAAAAGCTGAAATACAGAAGGAACCATCACCCTCTGAATCTCAAAAGCGGACAGAAGTGACCAAGGTCCATAGTTCCATTGACACCTCACTTTGGATAGCATCGGTTATCAAGTGTTAACCCTAGTGACTAGTGCTGGTATCTAGCTGAAGAACACAAATTTTGTTTGCACTCTTGGTTTCCACATAGTATTTTCAAAGGAAAAGAACTCCCCACCTCTCCATTTATGAGAGGAAATTGTATGAGTGTACCAAGAATTTTGATTTCCGCATAGTATTCAAAGGAAAAGAACTCCCCACCTCCCCATTTATGGGAGGAAATTGTATGAGTGTACCAAGAAAATTCCATTCCCATGTGTCCACCTTAACCTGTCCGCAGAAGCTCAGTCTTACGACTCTTATCCTATAGGTGATCTTGTTGGATTGTTTGTCACTTTGTCTTATTTGAAAGAGCTGCGACTGAATATCATTTTGAGCTCGTTTGCTAATTGTGCCAAGCTTTAACAGTCCTCAGCTCAACTAGGTTGGCAAAAATGGCGTAGCTTGTTTTTTTGGGGTTTTTTTGTAAGTGCAAGTCTATTTAGGTTTTTTCACTAGAGGTAATGTTTTGAAAGTTGTTTCATACTCTTAATATCGGAATATGTGAAAAATGAAGGAACAGAATGCTCCTTATATATTCTATGTGATATTAACTTTCCACTATTCTCGTATATCTGTTCTTTTTTTGAAAGAGCAGATATATTAACTTTCTGCTACTTTTTTAATTTTATATATGTCTGTTCATATGCAGCATATGCTCTTAGTGACTGTGGTTGCCCTACATCAGTGTTTGAGATACATAAAGAAGAACCACTTTCAAAACTCAGGCTCTTTACTATGCTAATTTTAATCGAAACTGCTGGGTCTTATCAAGCATACATAGCATATGACCGCACTTTCCCTCACGCACTATACAACTCTTTATTTGGATAGTAGAACCTTAAATATTGTCAATCTTACATTATCGCTTGTTTCTAGAAGTATTACCTAGGCAAAATGCTAATCTCATGAGCATCCTCATAGACTCATAGTTAAAGCTTCTGTCCATGTGTCTACATGAGCCAATGACCAGGTTTTCATCTCTCTATCAGGTTTGGCTTTCCACCCCTTGGACGGAATACTTCAGGCAGTACCACATGTGATAGCACTCTTCCTAGTCCCAATGCATTTCAAAACCCACATATTGCTTCTATTTGTGGAGGCCATTTGGACAGCAAACATTCACGACTGCATCCACGCGAAGCTCTGGCCTGTGATGGGTGCCGGCTATCACACCATCCACCACATTACTTACCGCCATAACTATGGCCACTTCACCATATGGATGGACTGGATGTTTGGAACTCTTCGCGACCCTTTGGATGATGAGTCCAAGAAGATTTGATGTGTGCGTCTGGATCCAGGTAGGTCTATAGTCTTCAGTGATCGGAAATTGGACTTCTTTGGCATGTGGTTTGTGTGTAAATTGTGTTTCTTAGGTTTTTTTTAATTTTTTTTTAAATCATATTCTTGACTGGAAAATGGTTTTAGAAGAAGATAAAATAGAGGGGTTTTGGCTTCCTGGTGGTCCTTTCTGTCCCTCATTTTTATCGGTGCGAAACTAATCCATTGCCGCACAGCCCTTTTAAGTGCTTGGGCATACTTGAATAGGCAAGGATGGTGTGCCCTTGACACACTCGGGTTGCCTCAGTGGTAAGGGCGAACGACTGACTTTGGGAGAACTCCCCTTGGTCAGGGGTTCGATTCCCTACCGGGTGAGTACCCTGATAGTAAATGGGGGGCCGAGACTGTTGTGGCCGCGCTAGTTCCCCCGAGGTTTGGGTTGCGCAGTCAGGTCCAATTGTGGCTCGGCTGTAGGGCTGTTCCTCGGTTATCAAAAAAAAAAAAAGGATAGTGTGCCCTCGAATTGTAAACCTTATACCTATTAGAGGTACATTGTAATTCATGGACTGGGATGGATCTGATTTGTTTTTGTTTTTGACAATGGGAGGGATGTGACTTGTTATTACTGCTAAAGAAACTCGATGGAAATTGTTCTAACAAATGGAGTTGACTCAATAAGTGGAAAGATTCGTCGAAAAGGCTCAAGCTAGGAATGGTTGTAACTCCTAAGTGCATCAGTTCTGGATTTGCAAACTTCTATTCTAAGTCACATGGTGCGTGGCGAGCACCTGTGTGAAAGTGTTTGTCTTCTGAAAACGTTTTAAACTACTAAGATTCGCGTGAGTGGGGATTGAGGTGAAATTTTTTCTTTGACTTCAACTCGTCGCTTCTCTCTCCTCGATTTTGGGATTCTCTCTCTCATGTTTATTGTGCAGATTATATTCAATAGGAATAACTACAAGAAATATTCAACAGTATATTTGTCCACTGATGAACTATAAGAAAAAGTTTTCAATGGCAAATGAGACCGTCTTGGTCTTATTTTAATAACTCAAGCCTCTCATTTTAATGATCCCAATCTGTAAATCATACATGTAAAAAGTAAAGTAATCGAAATATTTGTCTCGAAAGAAACAGACGATCCGAATTCTTAAGAACCATTTCAGCTTTGATCGTCTATCTTGCTCGAAATAAAAATGTTCGACCAAGCACTTATAGTAATCAATTAAACTTTTTTTTCGCATGGTTAATCTTACACAAAGTACTAGTCATAAAATAAACATCTCGGACCATCAAAACGAGACTGTGAGTCTAATTTCGCAGTTCATGTGGTTTATATGAAAGAAACATCTCAACCGATCCTCTGATCTTCCAACGTTTACTCCACTGCAGAACTATAGTTCACAGCTGAAGTACTAGAGTAATTTTGAAGTGAATAAAGTACACTTTTAATGGAGTATACTACGTCCAGTGCTGTACCAGGGTCCAGGGAGTTCACCAGCAGAATTTTATTGGAGTAGCATAGTACAGTAGATCGATCGATCTCAGATCTAGAAATAGCATACTTCTTTAGGCTTTCTTCCTTAGGGCGTTTATAGAAAAAAGTGTACTTGCTCTCCAAGTAAGTCCGTGCTAAGCTCATGCCTGTGATGTCACCCGTAACCATTTTAGGTAGGTGACGTCATGCATGCATGATGCTTGGCATGCACGTGACCGAACACGTGTGTCTTGGACACTATTGGAGGTCACAACATAAATATATATATGGCATTGGAGTAGCATAGTATGGACAGCTACAATTATTGGTGTAACCACCATCAAGAACTCTTCACATAACAAGAAACTAACACATGAGTAAACCCTACGTTGTTGATGGACATGTGGAATAACAGAGACTAAAAAAAAAAACAGATGCTAAAAAGGAGTTTCACCATGCATTGATTGTAGTTCGAAAACAAAACTAAGCTTGAATATATTTTCAAACCAAATCTGAACAACTAATTGCTTGACTCGTTTATCACCCAAACTATATATATATATTTCTAATGTGACCTCCAATACCATGTGTACCGGGTTGAATCCGACGGGACATTGGGCCCAACGTCATGAGCAGCCCCTTACACTGGGGCTCACTTAGGCCATACACGCATAAGTGTGGGTTTTCGTTTAGTCTACCCTACCGTTGTTGGTATGGTATTTGGATATCTCGCTGAGGTGGAGATTTGTTGAATTCGGCTCGATTTTGGTCTTCCCAGCTCCCTTCGTCCCGACCATGGCCTTGGTGGTCCGGTCCGGACCTGCGAGCAACACGAGTTTTGGGTGCTCTCAGCATATCTAGTTCGGACCAAGGTTTCGCTAGTCCGGACTAGACATCAGCATGTGATTTGGAGGCTCTCAGTAGGTCTCGTTCGGACCAAGGTTTTTGGTCGTTCGGACGAGGGTCAACGGGGGGAAGAATTTGGTTCGTGGAAGCTTGGTTCGGACCAATGAACACTTGGTCCGAACACTTATGCCCTGTATGATGAACATTGCTTAGTTTACTTTACTACTACTCCAATAATCACCTTGTTAAACTTATCGTAACATTAAAATAGAATGAAACAAATAAGCAATACTTATCCAACAGCATATAGTTTATGGGCACACACGGACAGCTGGGCATGTAGGGGTAAAAGTGGGTACCCCACAAAATATTATTTATGCAAAATCTCTCTAATACAAACACAAGTGGAGCTTTGCAATGAGACAGAAATTTCTTCTTTTTTTGTTTTTTTTGTTTCAATAATTGAGGACCCTTTTTTTTAACTAATTATTTATTGTCTTTATCCATTTTTGCACGTCCTCTCTTGACAATGGCACTTTCAAGTTTCAACCACAACCCCATCCCATCCCATCCCATCCACAATATAATAATAAAAATTAAAAAAAGCTAAAAGCAAAATTTGATTCTGCTAGCTGTTGAAATGTGCTATATTAGCACAATTTAAAAACTTACTGAAGAGGGCAATTTACACTTTATACCTTGTATTTTACTTGAAATTGCACTCTTCACATAGAGATGAGAATCTATACACCTTAAACTCGCGCAAACCCTTACCGCAATAATATGTCAATCTCCTCTCCATAAGTTTGAACGGTCCGTGGTTCCTCTCCACGATGATACCATGCTATTCTGCGAAACAGACCAAATTAACGGTCCGCAGTTACTCTGAATTCTCCTTCAAAACTCGTTTTTGTAATTTTAAAAGACATCTTAACCCTTGCGGAATAGAGCCACCCTCCGCAAAGTTTAAGGTTGAATAATGTTAGACATGTACGCCCTAACGGGTTCAGATCCTCCCCCCATAAACTCTCTCTCAACATCTTGTGGAGGTTTCCATGTGTGACTGACAAACACATAAATGAATGATTTTGACGACTCACAAGATGTCACCTCACTGGACCTAATTAAATCAAGTGACGTCACTTCTTGTGGGGTTCTAACCGCAGCCGTTGATGGTCCATTTGCCCAAAATTTTCCCGGACTTTTTGACACGGAATTTTTGTATGTTCTCTCTTATTAACTTTAACCAGATTTAGATCAAATTTTTACATCATATTTTTCATTTCGGCGGAAATAATCAGAAAAATATAGAATCATAGGTCAAAGTCGTAAAAAGTTTGTATAAAATGACGAAAAGACGGATTTGATTTTTCGGCAAGATTCCTTCTTCCTACGAGGAAAATAAAGTACTCCTAAATAAATAAACAGTTCGAAAATAGATGACACAAAGAATCCCATCGTACCCATTGCCCACCTTTTTACATTCCTATTTTTGGTTTTCTCATACTAGGTCAGTGTTTGGTACACTATGCGATCGCAACAACTTGGTGTAACGGTTGTACTGAAAATTTGGCGTGAAGAGCGCAATAAAAAAAAGGTATATATATATTTTTTTGATTTTGTGAGGATTACCTGGACCAATTTTTGAGGAAATGACACCACTTTAATGGTCAAATTTTAGACAGGAAGGATTATCTTAAAATGAGTGAGGAATAAAGCCACCTATTTTGACACCCACTTTTTTCCCTGCTTTAAATTTCTTGAATCCAAATTACGCAAATTTTCACGTATGGTCCCGTTCCGCTAAGAAAATAAATATTTATTTTTTAAATTAAAAGTAATGTATTGTGAGAAAATGACATGTCTCGTAAAACAGGACATAAATACTTAAAAAACAAGAACTTTAACGGAACGGAGACCCCTTCCCAAAATCACCTAGCCATATCCATTTTCCGAGATCAAGTTCTTTGTACTCAAATTCTTTTCTACTTCTGTTCCTATACATTTCCGACAGTTGGATCAAGTTAAAATTCTTATACTCTTAAAATTTCCAAATACTGTAATTCAATGACCAAAAACACACCGGAACATGGGCAAACAGAATTTTCGGCTCAGAGGATTATAAGGGGCTATTTTCCAGGGGCGAGACTCAATTTATGAGATTAAAATTGGAACAAAATCCAAAATCGAAGAATTTATACTAACAATTATAACGAGATATTGGAAATATCCGTACATTTTGAATTACCACTACTCGGGTATAGCAACCAGTACAGGACGCCAAGCCCTTCTCAGCAACCGCTGCCGGAACGCCGCCGATAACGGCCGAATTCCGCCGCGCCGCCCTCCCAAACCACCGACGCCGCCGCCAGACAGCACATCGTCTCGCCTCAAAAACCGCTCTCGTATGTTCTCCGCACCCCTCTCCTCGAGCGGCGGCGGCGGCGAGGAGACGAAGAAGTCCTTCAGCTTGCTTCTCACCACCAGCTGCTGCTTGATCTTCTCGGGAGAACCATCCGCCGCGGCGGCGGCGGCAGCGGAATTATCTTTACGGTGATCCAGGGACTCGTCGCGGCGCCGGCTGCCGCTGCCGGCGCGGCTGAGGAGCATCCTTAGGGTTTTGCGGCGGCGGAGGTGGATTACCGGGCTCGTGGTCGGGCTTCGAGATGGGCTTCCCGCTACGGCGCACTGAGTCGCTAAGAACTTGAATTTCTGCAGCGTCGCCATTCTATCTCCTCGATCCAATTTTACCAGGCTCTCTTTCTATGATCTCTATATCCGTGCAGGTCTCGGAACTGTTGGGGATTTCTTGTTAGAGAGGGAGAGAGATCTGAATTTCGGATTGGCCATTAGATTCTTTGTTTCATTTTTGAGGCTTTCGAAGTAGGGATGGCAAAGTGAGAGAGAGAGAGAGAGAGATAGAGATTGGGCGTGGAAATAAATGGGAAGGAATACGGACGGCCTTCTTTACGGGAATATCGCCCGTCTCTTTGGCTAGGTAGTAGGGGTAGTACCCATTTCTTAACGGTAGCGTATCTCCTTCTGTTCATGTTTTGGACCGGATAAAACGGTCGCAATTTGAACTATTTAATACTGTAATCAATGGTTCAGATATGTTTATAGACTCTTTGTGGGAGTAATTTAATTGTTTGGCGAAAAGTCTCTGAACATATTCCAACCATTGAATTTTCCAACGTATGATCCAGATTTGGAATGTTTTCTCCGGTCTAAAACTTGAACTAGAGATAGGATTCGATCCCTTTTCAAGATGGATATTCTCGCGTGATGAAATTTTTTTTTTTCATGTGAAGCAACATAAAATCTATCACCATTTTGATGGATGATTTGAGCAGATCATTTTACAGAATTTATATGTGTTCATCATCTACATAAAAAATCAAATTTATTGGATATCATATCCCTCTGAACAAAACATACTTCTAAGTATAACCGTATATGAGAGTATAAGAGAGACACTAATTCATTCCCTCCCCAAATCTCCTACAACAGAGTAGATTAATTTTAACGAATATATATATAACCGTATATTTCTAATATAACCAACACAAGTTGAACTAGTTTCAACTATATCCAATCAAGGAGATGTTTTGGACGGATGATGAACACAAGACCAATAGAATAAAATAGACGGCTCAAATCATCAAATATACCAAAGGTTGATTCAATTTTACATCACATGAAGATCATAAGGAAGACCTTGATCCCTTTATTGGGTGTAAGCTTGTTCTGCTCCTGAAACGGCCTTATGGGCCCCTCTCACGTTCACTTGGATAATCGAAATTCTTTATATTTTAGAGCCCATCAATAACATTCCTCCTGCTAGATCATGTTGATTGGATATTGTGTTATGTTTTCAAAACACATTTTTCATGAGTTAACTTGATAATCGGAACTCTTTATATTTTAGAGCTTATTGATAACATTAATCACGCTAGATATCATGTTGGTTGATTTTTTATTTTTTAACAATTTCAGAACACATTTATCTGGAGTTCAGTGATTTCCGACCAATATTACATTTTTTTAAAACAAATGTGTTTCAAAATTCTAGTATCAATTAATATACGATTAACATAATTTTTTATTCAGTTGATGTTCTCGATGAGCTTTACTATAAAATAAACGACGCAAATCATTAATATGAACCGAGTAAGATCTACTACTATTAAATGAACGAATAGGTCCATTAAAAGTAGTCCTACTACTACTAGAGAGTATCCTATTCCTCTTTCCTAAATTGTTTTTTAATGCTCCGTTTCATTGGAAACATCACGCGTGCAAGTTGCCATCGTTATGGATTTTCCATGTTTCACTAAATTGATCATGACAATAAAAACTCAAATTTAACAAACTCAAAATTTTAAAATTTGAACACTTCAATAGCTTGCCGTCCCGGCTGGTTTTTGTGACACAGATTTTAGTAGTGGGAGATTCTTCATGATCTAATTTAACCTAGGAAATGGCTTGTCTGCAGTCCAAGATCAGAATCGTCAGATAGTGTTTTTAATGGTCTAAATTTGTTATTATATTATTACAGGTAAAAATATACTTTTACTGTTGAAAGTATTCAACAAATCTAAAGCATTAATTGTCAACATGAACAGTTCAGATTGAACTGCACACGCTTCTCTGCAGTCGGATCCTTTAACCTAAGCTAGATTTTCTAACCACTCTAATCATCGTTGAAGAATATAATTTTTTTCAAACGGGAACATCTATAACAGTAATTATTACTATATTTATTAGATATTGTTTAATATGATTTCAATACGCATTTACCTTAATTTAACTGGGTTCCAATCTATTATTGCAATTACGGAGTAATTTTTTAGAGAGAAAAATGTTCCAAAATTATATCAATCCATATCCAATCAACATGATTTTGACATAGTTGATGTTTTCAAAAAGCTCTAAAAAAATAAACAATTCCGATCATTGGAATGTATCCCGAATAAAATCCATAAAGTTAGATTGAAAAGGACCGTAGAGGATTCTATTCCTTTTTTTTTCAACGCTCTGTTTCTTGAAACGTCACACGCATCGTTATGATTTTTATATTGTTTCGCTAAATTAATTGTGACAATTAAACACAAACGAACTTGAAAATTTTAAAATTTTAAAAATTAGAACAATTCGATAGCTTGCCGTCCCGGTTGGTTTTTGCAAAACAGTTATAGTAGTGTGAGATTCCTTTCATATCTAATCCTACCCAATTTAGACTATCTAACCACTCTGATACCCAAAGTGGTTTTTGTTCTTCGTGATATCAATAAAATTCCCAATCGTTTTTGGGGAAAAAAAAACCCACTTTGATACTCGTCTATTATGAGTAATAATTTTCTTTCCCTTGCAAGCGTCGAAGGTAATTGAAACAAGAAAAGGAGGCCCCGTACCGCTTATAAGAATAAGAAAATAAGTACTTATTTTTTTTGAATTAAATTTGATATATTGTGAGAGAATGATCTGTCTCGTAGAGCGAAAAATAAGTACTTAAAAATAAGAACCTTAACGAAATGGGGCCTGGATTATTTTACTCATTTCGGAGTTGTTATGTTCACCATTGGGACAAAATAATTACCTCGAACGCATGGGGCCGATACTATATTGGTAGAAGAGGGGGAAAAATCGTGCTTATCTATTTTAGGGTTAAAAATACGTTAGGGTCTAGAGTTTGAGAGGGTTCCTAGGATAAATACTCTTCTATTTTCAAAGTTGGATTTGACTTTTTATGTAAATATTCAAGTTGTTGAATTACTTGTCATTTCTCGTGACCAATTCAAGATTGAAGCACAAATGATGAAGTATTGACGTTTGCTTCTAGTCAATTTTGGACAAATAAAGCTCAATCCATGTGGAGACATTTTAATTGTGCAAAAAAGAAAGAAAAAAAAAAGTGGAGCCATTTTAAGCTTTTGTTTATATGATATGATGATGTACAAGAGTTCTTTTTTTAGTTAACTGCAAAGAAATGTATACAATCCAATTTAGACTGTTCATGTTGACAATTAAGGATTCAGATTTGTTGAATACTTTTACCGGTAAAAGAGCCGGTAAAAAATCAAAACAAATCTGGACTATTGAAAACACTAATCAACGATTGTGATAACTTGGATTACACCTCTGCGGTCCAAACATGGAATGCAAACAAGTGATTTCCTATTTATTACTCTAACCACCACTAACAGGGTGGGTGGGTGGGAGGGAGGGAGGGACCCGGGGTGCTGTAGTGCACCCCCATACTACACGTGTAGTATGTCCAATTCAGTCGTCCATCTCGTCAATGGACAGTTCGGATTTTCATCCGAACAATAGACGGCTAGGATTTGTAGGAGCTCGGATTAAATCCAAGCCGTCCGTGCCAAGATGGACGGTCGGATCGACTGCGGCGGGTGCACTACAGCCCCTCCCATTTTGGGCGGGGAGGCATGCAAATATAGGTGCTACGTGTATTTTTACTGGAACAGTCACCGTAATATTGCGTCCATTTGTGAATCTTTTCTGAGTTCACTTTTTTTTTTTTCCCCGCATCTCACTTTGATGATCAAATCGCTTGTGAGAGCTTGTCGAGAATTTCAATCATGCTAAAAGTTATATTGATTAGCAACTAACGAAAAAATTACCGGAACCTATTTATCATAAGATAAATGAGTTTTGATCCATTCTCAAATTTTTATCAAGGAAAATGTCCCCTAACAAACATTGACGAATTTTCAATTAACATACGGAGTAATTTTTTTGTGATCTTGACAAGCTCTACATAATGAATAGTTCTGATGATCAAAACGACCATGATAAAGGCTCACAAAAGGCTTCAATTGGATGGTCTTTTCTTTTGGACAAAATTCAATTCATCAAAATGAGCATGACAAAGGCTCACAAAAGCCTCAAATTGGATGGTCTTTTTGGACAAAATTCAAATCTTTTTGGGAATCGTGGTGCCGCTGTGCTTTCTTCTAAATGAGGAGATAAATGAGACTCATTTAGGTCCGAAAAGATAAAAAAAAGAAATACCACTCCTGTAAAAAAATAAAGTTGAACAGACATTGTTAACCTAATGAATAAGTTACTCGTATTTCTTTTGCAAAATTAAACAGCGGCTACGATTATCAAAATACACTTAAAGAAATATTTATTCGATCATGTGGTAACTGATGCCCAATCAACTTGCTTCTTTTTTCCAGAAAGCACAGCAGCACAAGTTCGGTATTTTATTTCGCCTCGACAAGATGTTTCTTATTTACAAGATGGAAGGCCTTTAGTCAATTTTTTTTTATCGGCAAAGAAAGGATTTCCATATCATAAAAATGATACGGAAAATTGTTCCTTTAGTCATTGATCATCAACCATTTAGGATTGCTTTCACAAATAGTAGATAATAAAGTGGTGAACTATTGAGTAAAATACAGTCTTCTAAAGAAAAAATTGTTCCTGTTTTCATTTTAAACAAAAATAAAAAAATTCTTCACAAAGGCATGCAGAGAGGGTTGGGGCTTGCATATTTGCATGACTTCAAGAACTGTAACTTAGAAAAAGAGAAGAAAAAAAAGGTTCACTAGGGATACATTTAAATCTCAAATGGAAGAAGCAAGAATAGTTGAACAATGCAATTATTAGGGTTTGGACACCTCCATTTACTATGTACATTCCCTTAAACTTTGCACAACACTGTCAATATTGTGTTATACTATCTACGTTTCTATAAACAAAACCAAACAAAGCCCAATAGTTGGAAAGAAAACGATCCCGTAACCAACTCAAGACAACTCATCAAGAGTGTCAACAGTACTTTTAAACCATCTAATTGTAGCATTTCAAGCAAGATGAGAAGGAAATCTCAACCACTGAAATTAGGTGCAGAAGAGTTACTAACCCATTTCTCCGTGCTAGCCGAATCTGGTGACATCGGCGGAGGGTTCTCCTTTGCAATCCCAACATCCCCAACTACCATAATGTCCACCACCTCCACTTGGGTATTGGGCTCATCATTCTTAATCCCTCGCAAAGTCTTCAATATTTCTTCCATCGAAGGCCTCATGTCCTTTTCCGCTTGCAAACATCGAAAAGCTAGCTCTGCCACCAACGTAGCCATTCTCCTCACCACACTGTTTGTTTCAAACCCAAGAGACTGGTCGACCAACTCATGCAGCGTATGGTTTTGAATCTTCTTGATAGCCATATTTGCCAAATTAATGTCATGCCTATCCCTGTTGGTGTCAACGGCTTGCTTTGATGAGATAAGCTCAATAAGGACAACCCCAAAGCTATAAACATCGCTCTTCTCTGTAAGTTGGTAGCATTGGTAGTATTCAGGGTCCACATATCCAGGTGTGCCTTGTGGGGCTGTCGACACATGGGTGGCATCAGTGGGGAACAATCTTGACAACCCAAAATCGGCCACTTTCACCCGGAAATCATTGTCCAGAAGAATGTTGTTGGTTTTGACGTCGCGGTGTATGATATCCGATGCATGGAGATAGGCAAGAGCATCAGCTGTCTCTATGGCAATTTTCAACCTGACTTGCCAAGAAAGCAAACCGGAATTTGCTTTTTTGCCATGCAGATGATCAGCCACTGTTCCATTGGGGATGTATTCATATACAAGGAGAAGCTCTCTGCTTCGTTTTGATGTGCATCCAAAAAGAGTGACAAGGTTTTCGTGCCGCAAGCGAGTGAGGATTTCGACTTCGTTCATGAATTGTTCTACTCTCTTGAAGTTGTTCTCGTACAGACGCTT
This sequence comes from Rhododendron griersonianum, assembly GCA_018127125.1. Taxonomy (NCBI): domain Eukaryota; kingdom Viridiplantae; phylum Streptophyta; class Magnoliopsida; order Ericales; family Ericaceae; genus Rhododendron; species Rhododendron griersonianum. The sequence continues at coordinate 10,752,979 of CM030795.1, forward strand.
CACTGCAACTACACGGCCATCCTGGAGAACCCCTGATGAAAGAAACAATAACAAAAACTATAAGAATTGGCATAACCACAAACTAGACGCCTATGTCCTGGAACATTTAATGGAAGCATGCCAAAGCTAGTAGTACTAACACTCTGTTTGTTTCGATGTAAACTATTCTCCAGAATTTTCCGTGAAATGATTTTGTTACTTTCATAATTTGTTGTTTGGTTGCAACTAATACAATTGCCAACTTTCATTGTGAAAATTGATTTTCGTTCAGTACATGTAAAACATTTTCCTCCAAAATCATTATACTAGATTTCAGGTAACCAACACTAGAACTCAGGAAGATATCTTTAAGAAAATATTTTATGTGCGACCAAACAGAGCCTAAGACTGATTCTCAGAACCAAGTTACTGCAAAAATAAGGTTCCGATAAACAAAAAGTCTCAAGATTGTTGGCCTAAATCATGTAGAAACGAAAAGAGTATACCATAGTATACGGTGCCAAAGCCGCCTTCTCCGAGTTCTCTAGAAGGGTCAAAATTACCGGTGGCTTCTTCAAGTTCAGAGTAGCTGAAGACCTGAACCCCAAAGTAGGTGCTTGCCTTTCCAAAGTCAGACTTGGAGGAGGGGTAAGACGGAATGCTCCGGGAGAAATTAGTTAGTGGAGGATTGGTGCCTTTGCTTAGAGAAGGAGTTGAAAGCTCTTTGCCTTCAGCTTGGGCAGATAGAGCCGCTTTGCGCTTTTTCCGTTGTCTACAATAAAAGATACCCCATCCTATGCCAATACCAGCAATGATTGCACCCACTACGGGAAGGACTGGAAATTGAAAAGAAAAAAAGAAGTTAAAAATTGTCTTCTGAGCTACTAATGGTATTGAAAGAGTGAAGTGACTATCAAGATAGTATTATTTCATACCTATCTGCATCTGCGAACTTGAACTTCCCCCTGCAACAATCACAAGATTCATACTTGTTAGTAAAACCATGAACCAACTAAATCAAACAAAATTACGACCATACATAGCTAACAGATATTATCCAGTTGCGTTCTGTTGGAAAAAGGATCAACAGTTATACTTACATTCCAACAAAGTAGTTCAAACATCCCAAAAACTGTCCATCAACCTCACAATCATGGCCTTGTTTAGAACAAATAATCAAGTAATTTCTCTCTCTCTCTCTCTCTCACACACACACACAAACACACACACAATCATGTGGCCTTGTTTAGAACAAATAATCAAGTAATTTACCTCTCTCTCTCTCTCTCTCTCTCTCGTTACTACTTTCTTTTTGATCCTTTTTGCGTCTAAGTTTTAGGTTCTATAACAGAAGATATACATGTTTACAAATCTTGAAGTTCGTAAAGGACAAGATGTTTTAACCAGTACTGGATTCTTCAGGTAAAAGTTTTACCTCTGTTTGCTGTGCTCCAAGGACGAATAACTTTAAATAAGTTGATACGAATGCAATTTAACTTGGTACTTCCTTATACATGCAACGACCAAAAAAAAAAAAAAACATACGAATGAAACATGTGCAGATTCCACGGACATCGTCACCCTCGATGTAAAAGAGAGTTCTAATGAAATCATAAAGAGTGTGTGAACAGAGCCTAGACGTCATTTCCTTTCAGCTTCTCCAACTGACAAGAAAAGGTTATACTAGCAAAAGATTTTAGTGAGAAACCTGGTTTGAAAGGCATTGGACAATCCCAATCAGCTTTGGTCCAACATCAACAACTCAAGAAATGATGGACCTCGTCTCAATAAGGAGCAGTATTGTAATTTAGAGGTTCCTGTCCTTATTTCCCCAAAGAAGGCATCCAGCATCAAATCATTGAATCACAAAATTGGCAATATTGGAAGGTGCAAAATAGGTTTAAGAGAAGGGACAAGAACATTTTAGGTCATTGAGGAAATTGTGTAAGAGGTAATTTGCCAATCTTACCTTACATTCTGGGGAATGCCAACAACGCTGTTCTCAAAGAAAATAACCAATGCCTTGACACTAATCCAAAATAAAAACACGCTCCTTGGTTCTAAAAGTTTCCCAAGTAACTGAGAACCTGACGAATTGGAAAAAGGGTCCCTGATTAATCAATGCCTAAACAGACCCTGGCCAAATCTTGAGGTTGGTTTCTAAGGGTGAGATTGTGGGTTCAAGCTCATGGAGTAGCATTGACCCTTTGTAGAAATCTCACTTAATAAAGTAATAGCAAACGCCTTGAAACTTCTATAGCTATAGAATCCATTAGCAAAACCTTTTCCACCTCTTTCCCTGGGCACAACTTCAAGACATGGTGCCAAGCCTTTTGCGCTTCCACTGAGGATGGTAACCACATAAAGCCAGGAAAAAAAACCAGTGTTCCAAAAATCGCTAGGCGCTAGTTGGGCAGAAGAGGGGCGCCTAACGGCTGACTAATCGGCCGCCTAGAGACCTAGGTACTAGGCGGGGGTCCAACGCCTAGATTAAAATCAGCCTAGGCAGCCGACTAGACCAACTTTCAGAACACTGAAAAAAAAGAACACTAACTAAACCATGATGGACCGAGGTTATGCAGAAAACAAACAAGACGTAAGTAACAACAGCCTCTGTAAGACAAAATTAGAACAGAAATCCATCTTACTCTTCGTGGACTAAGCATCTTAATTCCACAGTAACGTAACTATCAATCTATCATCAATCCATCCCCTACCTCAAAAAAACAGGAACTAAAAACATGATCATAACACATACAAATATTTGTATTCGGCTATGTTAATACATATTAGTTCCGGGTACCTGCCATTGTAGGAATAGGACACCGCCGGTCGTCACAAATGCAAATGGGTTCCCCCAAACTGTCATCAAACCCACACAACCCGCCAATCAACGTGCAATTCTCACAATGACTCGCATACGGATCACTATAACTCACATTAAACCCCTCCTTCAAAGCTCCCCCGAGGGTGGTCTCGTTCCCGGTCAGCCTCCGGGCAGCGTCCCCGCTCACCGGTACCGTAACAATCACAACGCACTTCGTGATAATACCCAGTATTGGATCGATCGGCAGCGGGCCCACCAGGTAAAACGCGTCGCTGGAATTATTCGAAATATTAACTCCACTCAATACGCAGCTAAACAGATTGTAAGGGGTATAATTGGAATAATGCGGGAGGGAGGAGCAGCCGTAGGCTAGGGTTAGGTCTTTGTTACCGGTGCCGGGTTGGAAAAAGGTGGGGTCGAGGGTGGTGTTGAAGAAACTTGTGGGGCAAGTGGTGGTGGAGAGGTCGGAGCGGGAGAGGGTTAGGGTTTGGTGAGTCTGGCTGAGGGCGAGGACTCGGTAGGTGAGTGAGTCGGCGGTTAACTCGGCGTGGGTTTGGGTGCAGGTGAGGCGGAATTGGGGTGGACCGCAGTGGGAGGGGCGAGGGGGGCTGGTGAAGGGGTAGGTGAGGTTGTGGAGGGGGCCGCAGGAGAAGGTGGTGGTGCAGTTGGGGAAGGTGGTGGTGGTGGCGGATGGGGTGGTGGAGGCGGTAGAGGTGGAGGAGGTGGTGGTGGTGGTGGAGGTGGTGGAGTCGGCGGTGGTAGTGGTGGTGGAGGAGGAGGTGGTCGAGGTGGTGGTGGTGAGGAGGAGGAGGAGGAGGAGGGGTGAGGAGAGAGGGGGAGGCATTTGGGGAGAGAGAGAGAGAGAGAGGTGTCACGGTGGAGTGGATGAGTGAAGGGGAGAGGTGGGCCACCTGGTCAGCTGTGTTGGACCCACAAAATAAAAGGCGTGTGTCATTACTGCAATTAAAGTGAGGAGACGAACTTATGGCTGAAAAAAGACAAAATCAAAAGGAGGCTAGGGACTTTTTCTTTGAACAGCAAAGGAGGCTTTTTATTATTCCCTCCGTCTTGGTTTATTTATTTTATTTTTTATTTTTTTGAAAGCGTTTGACTTCTTAAAGAATTATTTATAATATTTAATTTGTAATATTTTTAATATGTAATATAGATTTTATTTTATAGATCTCAATTAGTTTTATTATACAAAAGCTTCAAAATCATAAAAAAAAATATTATAAAATATAAGATATAAGTATATTTTTGAAAGATATAAATTTCGACAATTAGACAAACAAATTCAGACGGATGGAGTAGTTTTGATTATTTTTAAAATTAAGCGTGTTTCTGCTAACTTAAAAATTGTGAACTACAATTTTTTTTGTTTTGTCCTTATTAGGGACAGCTACAAAATTTTAGATCAGCAGTGACAATAATATGCTAAATTTTTTGTATATGTATATAAAACAAAGATATTAATCAAGATTAAAAAGCTTACCGGGCCTTATTATTTGAGCTACATATGATCTACTTACTCAGAAATTGAAGTGATTTTTATTTATTTTGGCTTTGTATGAATGATCGAGGACATGCAATATAAAATACTAAAAATAGAAATCAAATTACATGTGAAAAATTGTAAAATTTTAATAGTACATTTTTTGAACCCCCTGAAACACTACTATAGCTGTCTCTGGTCCTTATTCAATTTTTATTCGCGTTTGTTAATTTTGCATCAAATTTTTATGTATCATTGGTTCGTCTCGATGAGAGGCCACGAGAAATTATGTGTGAACATAACAAGTCTTATTGGCAAATAATCAACATGTGCCTGAACTGTACTATCTAACCAAGTCTTTTTCCATGCTTTTTACTACTATTTCATTGCATGACGTGTCAAAGCCCAGCATCAATAGTACCTTCTTCTTCTTTTTTAATCCGCAAACACGCCTTTAGGCAACATCAATAGTATTATAGTACCTACCTTTAACTTAAAAGCATCTCTATCTAGTAAGAAAAGCAGGCAAAACGTTGAGAAAAGCAGGTAGACAAATTATGTCATAATCAGTAAGACGGGAACAGGGGCGCCGCTGTCCCCTTAGGGACAGCGCCCGAATTCTGGGCCCACTCCGGTCTTGCTCTGATGATCGGAAGCGTTCATTTCGTAGAGCTCATCGAGTAGAATAATTATGCAAAAAATCAGCTTAATTGGATATCATTAAGTGCCTGATCAGAACCCATATAACTCTCAGTCCATGGGTTACAATGGATTTGATCTAGTGTTTCAGATCCATTCTTTTCAAGATAAAAAGGTTCCGATCAGGCACTTCATGATATCCAATTAAGCTGATTTTTTACATAGTTATTCTACTCGACAAGCTCTACGAAGTGAACGCTTCCGATCATTGGAGCGAGATCAGAGTGGGCCCAGAATTTGGGCACAGCCGCGCGCTGCTGCCTAAGGGGACAGCAGCGCCCCCGCTTCCTAGTTAGACTAATAACCCTTTTAGTTAGCTATTTTTGACTATAGTCGTGACCAGATAAATGTATACTTATATTTTTAAGAGATTACGCTCTAAATATACTCATTGAACATAGATGAGGACATGACATTATTAGTTCCACCGGTATTAGTAGGAGCAAAGGCATATGGAGTGAGGAGTGGCAGATGTGACGTGCCAACCCCCATAGTCTGAAATAAGATTTATTGTTACATTAAGGTAAGTTGATCATTAAGTACTTATTGGTATCCAAATAACTTGGTTTCTACACAAATGATGGAAAAATAGCCATTTACAAAACAAGCGGTTCAAATCATGAAAGTGATATATCATTGACTTAATTTCATTTAAACATCACAAGATAGTTGTATCAACTCTTTTCTCTTTTTTAAGAAAAATCAAAACCCATGACAATACCTGATTTTACTTTTCCATATTTTAGTGATTAAAATGAAACAAATAGTAGTGGACATTCTCACCACCCTCTGTCCAAACCCTAGCACCGTCATTGGCTATTAGTCACACGAGATACATATTTTATGAGATTACATATCTCTTTCAACACTAGTTCGTCTCCCAGGAAATCCCGATGGAAACTAACAAAGACAAAATTCAGAATTTGGGACAGAGGGCTGTGCCAAACATGGAGTGGGTCAAAAGAACGAGTAGGGACCGTTGAGAGAGGAGAAGGAAAAAAAAGAGAGGCATCAATGTAATTGAAATTGTGAAGGGAAAAAGTTACCCAACAAACCTGTGAAGGGGTTGGTTAATTTTAGACCAGGTCAGAGACAGACCAGGGTTAGGCATGAAGCAAGAAAGTTGAACTTTTCATCATTTTAGACCCAATGCTAAGGATTTGACTTAAACTGTTCACAAAAATACCCAATACTAATAATTGGGAGATACTATACACAACAATATCAAGGAATTAGGATAGGATGGATATTTTCGGGGTTGGATCCCGCGCCAGTTTGGTACAGTGATGGACCGTTTGTGGGCCCTTCCCGGGTGCACAATAATGATCGGAACTGTTCATCTTTTTAGAACTCGTTGAGAACATTGACCACACCAAAAATCACTTTGATCGGATACTGTTTGATGAAATGTCGAAATACATTAAGTTTGTAAGGAAAAAAGTGTGCGACACTGGATTGCAACCTATTTGACACAATTATATGAAGATCAATGCATTTCGATATCATATGAAACGGTATCCGATCAAAGTGATGTTTGGCGTGATCAATGTTCTTAACGAGCTCTAAAAAGTAAACGGTTCTGATTCTAAAAAAAAAAACCGAGTGGGCCAACGCGAGAATCAATGGCATCCGACATGTGTAGGTGCTCGATCCGAACTTCCAAAAATCAGATGATCCAAGCCGTTAAAAAATGCAAGATTGGTTAGAGCACCTACACACGTCGGATGCCGTTGATTTCCGCGTGAGCCCACTTGGTTTTTTTTTATAGAATTTTTGGACGGTTCAGATCGGCCGTCCAGTGGCCGAAGTGGGCCCGGCCGGCGTGCAGTGGGTTCCCTTCGGTGGGTGTATCATTTTCCTTGTAGAATTGGTTATGCAATAAATATGGAACACCTCAACGAGTTATTGCATATAATCGTCCGGAATATGAAAACCAACGAATTTATAGTCCAATCCTATTTTTATTCGGTTGAATGATTTTTTTTCATGATTGAACCACAATTTTTCCACCGCACCACGGTAAAATCCTATCCACGCCTGAAGGGAAAGAAACTCCATCCTTCCCTTATCTTAATTCTCTCAAAAAAAGTTTTCACCCCATCCCACTCCTCCTCTTCTTGCTGTACCGCAAAATTCAAATCTCCAATTCAAGAGGAGTCAAAAACCCACTGAAGATCAAGCGATCCTCGAAAGATTTCACCTTCCTAAAGAAACATAATCATACAAAACTAACCAAAAGAAACCAGAACTAACAAGATCAAAGGGTAACGCACCTGTTCCGGTTTGATTTGATCCGCAGCTTACAGCGTAGTCCCCGTCCGAACAATAACAAACGAACGAACCAGGATTCGAGGAATTCGACCCGCACGCCCCGCCCGAGCCGACACAACGCTGACAGTTAGTATTGTTGGCTTCCCAGGCCAACCCAAAACCACTATCAAGCACTTCTGTCAATTTCTCTGAAGTACTATTGCTCGACAAACCCTCACTAGCAGTCGAATTCACCCGAACATTCACACTTGTATTGCAACTAACACCAGTAAAAATGCTGGTGCTGGTTGTAACACCAGCAGGCGCGAAAATACCGAAAGTTCCGACGGTCCCATTCGCGAGGCACGAAAACTGATTCTGAAGCGTGTTGCCGAGCGCAAGTGCCGTGCACCCGTAGTAAAGCGCTAGATCGTTTGTATCATCCGCGTAGCTGAAGTGTTCCGTGTCCAGAGTGGCGTTGTAGAGGTACTGGGGGCAACTGTCGTTCCAGAATTCCTGTCTGGCTACTGTGAGAACGTACGTCGCTTTGCCAATGGATCGGACTCGGTAAGGCCGCTCCTTGATGGTGAGCACCGGGGCTTCCCCCGTGCAGTCTAGTTGGAAACTTGGGTGGCCGCAGGACTGGGACCTGTTTCCTCCCCAGAAAGGGTAACCGATTCCCTGGATGTTCCCGCATTGGAATAGCTGGCTGCAGTTCAGGTATTGCTCGTTGCCCTGCGCTAAAGATGCCGGGAGACGGATCAGTGCAACGATCGCGACGAAAATACAGGAGATTGGGAAGAGCTGGGGATGCATCTTTCCCAGAGACTATTAACGCCCAAAGTTTGAGACTATACCGAAATTCCTAATGGGTGTGAATAAAACTCAAAACTTATTAAACAGGGTGTGCAAGTTGAACTGATTTGGTTTGGTTTTTTCTTAGTAAGTCATCAACAGATAACTATAGGGAAGGTGACATTTGACAAAGGGGCGTGGAATTCGCGTAAAATTTGTCAAAAAGTCTAAATGGAAGCTTCTGTTGGAACGAGAAAGTGGACTTTGTCCCACCTAAACCTAATATAAAAATCAACAGTTGAAAGTTAGAGAACGAAAAGGGTAACCAACAAAAACTGGAATTCTAATTCTAAGAAAGTCAAAAATGGCAGGCTCTGAGAAAACATTTTTTCAAAAATGTACTCCATCCAATATTGGAAAAACAAGTTGTCAATGAGGAATGATCGTCACATGCTAGAAAGTTGAATATAACAACATTTACTGGGTCTGTTTCGTTTACGGTAGTGATTAACTCATGCACCACAATTTTTTAATTTTGTCCTTATTCAATTATTATTATTTTTTTGCGTTTGTTAGTTTTACGCCAAATTTTTATGTGATATGGGTAAGTAAGGACGAGAAGAATCGGAAAAGTAAAAAAATGACTTTTAAACAAGTATTTTGGGAAATATTCAAGAAAAAGTCTAAAAACTGACTTTTTGAGCTTTTATTTGGATATTTTCGAAAATACTTGTGTAGAAGTTAAAATTTTTACTTTTTCGATTTCTCTTGCCCTTAGTCACCCATATCACATAAAAGTTTAGCGTAAAACTAACAAATGCAAAAAAAAAGAAAAGAATAAAGACAAAACCAAAAAATATTCTGCCCTAGATACAAGAAGATGAATGTTTAGTTCATTGAGGTCATATCTAGATGGTTCAGGTCACTCCCACGAGCCAAATAAGGTCCAAGAATCCAAAAGAGTTGTGAACAATGACATGTTTAAGCGTCAGATTTGTATTATTTCGATATCAAAAGACACAGAGATACACAAATTTTAAATTTTCTTACTAGGGTATTTTGTTTGTTTTCTTGGTTACATAGTGTTCAGTGTTTACAAAGTAGTACTATGTGACAAGGGTATCTTGAGCATCTAGAACGATTCGTGTATATAACATAGCTAAGTTTATTGCGAAAGACGAAATTCATCGGGAGGTATCCACATCCCCTCCAGGTTCCGATCCAGAAATGTGACGCATTTTAACTAATTCCTGCAGTACTCCACTGCATTCGAAATCCGACTCAAGATAATTGGCATAGGTTTTGTTGAGACAGAGACATAGCGCCCCCCAATCGTACGCGATCCAAGTTTTTGCTACTGTCGTCTGCCTGGTTATGTGTTGCAGAATGGCTCTAATACTTTCAGTAAAGAAGCAAACACCAGAATCTATCTGAAAATTCTTGCCCAGGAATGTTATTTGGTTCATTGCTTCTACTTATAATACCACGAGTGACAAAAATACTTTTGAAGCAACACAAGCTACTGTACGCCGACCGGGAGGCGTTGCACGATGCCTAGCCACACAATATCAACATGATCAGAAGACTCGTTAGACATTAACCGACTAGCGGATCTAAGGACCAAGGAATTCTGTCATTGACAATCAAAACCAGGATTTCATCGCGTTGTCCTGTTGGACCAACATCACAGTTGGTTCATCTCAACTAGCAAAATAAAGTTTAGTGTGACCGCATTTGGCGCTAACTAGCCAAATGCGTAATATTTCTTCGGCAAATCAGAATAACTACTCAAATCATGGGACGCTGTGATTGTTGAGCTTGGTTGTACCAATGTGTATACATGATGTGTAATTTTCAAAGCTCAGAGTATTCGGACCACCTTATGCGCGCGCAACTCGTTAATTCTTAGAAGACTAATTTCACCGTCCACTAACATAGTTCATCTAAAGTCGAGTCAAAGTACCGTATAGACTGACCTCAAAAGAGTTGATTTTGTGATTGTTGAGCTTGTCTACAACTTCATGCCTATAGCAAAACTTGTTTCCACTAAATTTTTTCACCCAAAAGATTTTTGTTCCCTCCAATTTTTCTTTGACCCGGCCCCCTTATAGGTTAAAAAGTGGTAATTTGGTCGATTTAGTTTAGTGAACAACAATGTGTTAGTATCTACAACTGGTCTACTCCTTCTAGTTTAGTGGAAAACGTGTGTACATAATGTTTATTTGGAAAATTCATGATGTTCGAATCAGATAACACACGCCTTATTGATTCAAAGACTAAGAGACCTTTTTAAAATCGGAACAAGTCCTATTCAGACTCATAAATGTTGATGCACTTGGGATTTAAGTGTTCATGAATTTTTTTTTTTTCCTGACGAAGAAAACACCCACAGGAGGGCCACTAATTGGACCCATCTAGAGAGCGTAAACTTTCGAACGATCCAAAACAAACCACCACTCCGACCAGCTATGTAAATCGCGGTCCAAGCCTGAAGAAGGGTCGAACCCTGCCAATGCTAGGCAAGGGCCTTCCCCTCCCGCTGGGACAAGGCCACGGGTGGTGTGTTCATGATCTTTGATTGTCTAATGTCATTATTTGTCCTCAAAAGCAATTTCGTAATATTTGGAAATATCATTCGACAAATTTATGTTGAAATGGACTTTCTGCCTACGAAATTGGAATTGGGAAATCCTAGAGTGCAGTCCGTAGACTCCACACTGCAGGGCTGTAACGTGGTCGATCTAGCTGCCCATTTTGACGCCGACGACTTGAATTTTATTTGAGTTTTTATTGATCCAAGCCGTCTATTGCCGAAATAGATAGCTGGATCAACTGCCCTACAAGGTGCCGGATCGACCACCCTACAGGTTCCCCGGTCCCACGAAACTGTTTTGTGAAAACGGAAAGAAGTAACGTACCCGGCTGAGGCTGAGTCGTCGGTGCCGTAGCCGATAGGGAACCTGCAGAAATCGAGCAAGTACCCGACACATACGGCGGGTCGGGGCAAAAGCAAGTGGTATTTTTATTAACAAAATCGAACCCGCACCGCCCTTTAGACCCGGTACACTTCTCACACCCTTTGCTATCCACTTTCCATCTAACCTTAAACCCTCCTCGGAAAGCTTGTCCCAATCCCTTCAAATCCAACGACCCGTCCCAACCCACAACCGGTACCGTAACCCGAGACTCGCAGCCCAAATCGGGGCCCCAACTTCCCACCACCAAATACACATCCAACCCGGAAATGTTGCACGACGGAATCGGGAAAAGGCTCGTTATCAATCGAAACCACGTCGAGCAGTTGTAGGCGAAATCGATGTTAACAACGCTGGAAGCGTACTCGAATAGGGAGTTATCCAGGGTGGTGCTAACCAAATCCTTCGGGCAAACCGACTCCAGGATATCTTCTATGGCGATTTTCATCGTCTGGGTGGCCTGGTCGATGTCCAGAACCCTGTATTTTATGTTGTTGATGTAAACGGTGGCGATACCGTCTTGGCAATGGAGGTCTAATCCCGGATAGCCGCAGTACTCCGGTTCTCCGTGTCCGCGGAAAGGGTAGCCTATTCCGGCGATGGAGCCGCAATCGAAAGTAGTGTTACCGCAGCTGTGGTAGAAGGACGCATCTGGGAAGCTGAAACAGAGAGGGAATTGGAGAATTAGGAATTGGGCTGTGAAGGAAAGGAAGGAGAGGATGGGAAGCCATGAGAGGGTTTGGGAGTTCATTGGGTGGGGAGCTCTATAGTGAAGAAGGGGAAGTGTTCGCGGATCAAAAAGAGAAGAAGAAGGGGAAGTGTTCAGTAGACGTAGGAGTAGTTAATACTGTATCGCATATTCGCACATAGGATGGGGTGGTTGAAAAGAGGACAGAGGATAATGGAATTAAGGGGGACGTCAGTGAATTGGGGGATAGTGATGTGCAGTGATATGTGCAGCACAGTGCTGTGCACCTCTAAGCTTTTAGATTGTGCATAGATTCGAACCATCGGATGAACGATCTAATAACTCGAAAATTCATAGTACGATACTGTACACCTCACTGTATAACACTAACCCAAAGTCGACTTCTGTAGGTGGCAAGAAAATATGGTACAAAGGAGGTGATAGATGCATGGAATAGTGATTTGGACATGCATTACCGACAGAGAAACTTTTAGGTATCCCGGGGATATCAAACCCCATTGGTATCTCTTTCGGTCCGTTTCTTATTTTTTGGTCATTTTCCAATCACATTTGAATGATCGATTTCGTTCATTTTGTAGAGTTCGGCGAGAACCTTAATCAAGCCAAAAATTGTGTTCATCAGACTTTATTTGATACATGATCGGCACACGTGAAATCGCAAAAAAACCAAAACTGGGTTTTGATTCAACGTGTTTTGGACTCAGTTTTGGTTTTCATTAATTTTCACGTGTGCCGATCATGTATCAATTAAAGCCCGATGAACACAATTTGTGGCTTGATTAAGGTTCTCGCCGAACTTTATAAAATGAACGAAATCGATCATTCAAATGTAATCGGAAAATGATAGAAAAAAAAGAAACGAACCGAAAGGAATACCATAGAGCTTGATATCCCCGATTTACCTAAAAGTTTCATACTAGCACTTAGGTGGATGCATGTGCAAGAGTGTGATGGAGATTGCGGGCGTGAAACCTTCTTTCGAAAGAGCTTTGCTATTCACACAGATTGAAAATCTGTTCCTTCGAGTACAGGTTCGATTTGGGCCCATTTCGGATCCTAAGAAAATTATCCGAATCGCTCATTTTGTTTAAAATATTATGTTTAGGGTCCTTATAAAAAATCAGTTCAATAGAATAACGGTAAATGCGTTTATGAAACATCCAACTTTGTCGCAGAATTCAAGCTTGAATTTTAAAGCAAAGTTGGATATATCATAAACGCTCTTATCGACATTCAATTGAATTGATCTTTTACAAGGACTCTAAACATAATATTTTAAACAAAATGAGCGGCTTGGATCATTTTCTTAGGACCTAAAATAGGCCCAAATCGAATCTGTACTTATTGGTACAGATTTTCAATCTGTGTGGGTATCCTTTCTCCTTTCGAAAACATCACAAATTACTAAAATGTGCTGAAGGAACTATTGACAGATAATAATTATAAAAAAAAAAAAACTATTGAGAGGGCTGCAAGCATAAAGCGATGATTATAATGAAAGAATTTTTTTTTGCTAATGGATTACATGAGTAGGGGCGTAACTATTGACTGTATTACGGTGTAAATATTATTTTAGTAATGCTGTTCTCTTTTTTTTTGATAATAAGATATTCGGACCAACTTGCTCGTATCTTAACTAATTTCGGGGTCTTGAAATTAACAACCGGACAAACCACCAATGGCTCCTAGGTTTGGAATGTTTGTCCTTCGTAGAATTTGAACTTGCGACCTCTTTGAGATAAATCCTTTAATTTTTAGTAATGTTGTTCTATGTTCAATCTTATCTCATTTTATCACAATTATCCATTTCTGCGTTCTCTTGGATTTAACTTAAATTTGAAAGTTTTGTTTTTATTTGAATTTTTTTTGCATTTGTTAGTTTTGCGTCAAACTTTTGTAGGTTATTGATTTGTCTCGTCAAAAAAAATCGGAAAAGTAATTTTTTTTTACTTTTATCTAAGTATTTTTGTGCTAAAAAATGGTTATTTCTCAAAATACTTGAGTAAAAGTGCCAAAATTTTATTTTTTTGATTCCTCTCATCGAGACGAATCAATAACCCACAAAAGTTTGGCGCAAAACTAACAAATACAAAAAAAATTCAAATACGGACAAAACTTTCAAATTTTAGTTAAGTTTAAATTAAGTCAAGAGAATGCATAGTGGTCCATTTTCAAAAGCATTGTAGATAAAAAAAAAAAAAAAAAGAGTATTGATGATGGTGGACGAGATTTGGCGGAATCAAAATTTGACAACCAATAAATACCCCTCTTAAACATGCCTTCATTTAAGCCGAACCATTCCTTATTTAAAATAAGTTATTTTAATATGGCACAAACACCCATGTTACCCTTTTCTTTTGGGCATAAAATTTCGATTTTAAATTTTCAAGTACTATTCAAAGTACACTAGAAGTATAAGATTGGACACTAGATTTTTGCACAATACAATAATATTTCTTTCTTAAAAGTTAGAACTCCCAAAATTATCAAACATTTAGGGACAGAAGGAGTACTATTCTCTCTCCTTTTTTTTTTCTCTCACTACACTTCAAAATAAATTTCAAAATATGCAAATCACCGGAAATATAGAATACAGCTGTTGCAATCTCCCCACCTTAAAAAATATCGTCCTCGAAATTTATCGTCCTAATGACATCTAGATGTCTGACGTCCTAATAATCTCAAAAATCATGACTACACTCCCATTGCGAACTATGATAAAATCTTAAATCTTGTTCTCTATAACCTCAAAAAACTCTCCCGAGCAATGTATAACTCCACATTTTCGGTCAGGACTCGCACTGAAACCAGTTTTTTGAAATTCCAAAAGTTGGAGAAAAGAAGTTGTACACAAACATTGAAAAAACTTGTCAACAATAGAAAAGCAATTTTCGTCTTTTTCTCACTAGACCCATGGGATTGCTCCATGGAAGATTCTATACGAATTGATGATTGATGAAGCTCCAAATTTCCATATCTCTCATCAAAAAGTTTCTCAATCTTTTTTTTTGTTGTTGTCAAAAGTGATATTGTATTGATAAACGCCCAATGGCACTTACAAAACGGAGATCATTACAAAGAATTTGGACAATACCAAACTAATAGTCTAACAAATACAAAACAAATAAATCACAAGACAATCGATATCTTTCTTCCTAACCCAGACATGGCCTGACGCAAAAGCGACACTTTTAAACTGCTTAACATCTAATAAAGAGTCTCAAACGAGAAAAAGTGCAAAGTTAATGACAAAAGACACCAAATACCCAGACGATCAGATGCACTTCACCCAAGTATGAACGCACCAATGAACTCCCAAGAACTACAGTTTTGCCAAGCCGCCACAGATTGCCTAACTAAAAAGATCGTGTAGGGATAGAATGTTGAAGCACAGATATCGTTATGAAGCAACCTCGATTAAGAGAACCCGATCTGTAGATAAAATTCGTCCAAAGACGAAACTAATAACTCTCGTAGAACGAGAGACAAAACTCCCACAGATCAAACAACAAGTTGTAGATCTGGAGAGAAGGAAGAAAAAAAAAACAAAGAAAGGGAGTCGGTAGTACCATGGCCTCCCCCTCCCGCCGCCGCACACGGGTATGGAACCCACGGGGGGGGAGGGGAAGGAAGAAGATCGAGGAGTTGTGGTGGCTAGGGTTGAGAGAGAGAGATAGGATTGAGAGCCGTCTGCACTGAGTAGTTGACAGGCAACAATAAAGAAGTTTCTCAATCAGGTACGCAAGTCAGTTTGTTTGGTTCTCCTCCCATAAATAATCTCTCAATTTTTTTTGACTATTTCGTCATCCGTGTTTTTTCGTCTTTAGTGATTTTTTGTCAATTTTTTTTACTTATTTAATACTTTTTGGATGTATATTGCGTACCTCTATTTAAAAAGTAAAAGAGTTTGTTAAAAAGTTAAAAAAAAAAAATACTAAAGACGAAAAAATACGCAAACCTAACACACTAGTACCTTTAGATATTTTAGATATTTTAGTTTCTCAATCAGGTACGCAAAAACACAAAGAGAAAATATCTAAACAATGGAAGATCAGATCCCATATCTTTTAGATATTTGTTGATTTATCCCTATCTTTACAATATTATAAAAAGTGTTACACGCACAACGGTTGTGCAAAACTCTTTGCACAACCGATTGCTACCCGTCCATTGTTGTAATGGAGGGTCCAGATTCGCTCAGAGAATAAATAAACTATTTTCGCGAATAATTTACTTAAAATCGTCCAAACACATCTGGACGACAGAATTTATTACACCCCTATTAGTTCATTTAGCAGCCCTATCCCCACCCTGGGAGCCCTAGGACTAATTCGGGTGGGAGAAAAGACCGAATTATCCCTCAAATATTTTCTCTTTGTGTTCTCAATGCAATGATTTAATGAGGGCAATTAACCAAGTAATTTATCATATTATCCATCTTATCGACTCACTCTGAAGTCTTCTCTGCCCATGTCAAGCATAAGCTAATCCTCTCTTATACCATACCCACCTCTTATTCCCTTATTCCTCATCCACTCAAAACCTTATACTCGCCAAACGCGCCTTAAAGACTACTAGGGTCCCTTTATTTTTTCTCTCTCTCAAACCCTGTCGAGGGCAGTAGCCTGAGAGCGTCGTGTACTGCCTTGCTGGTTGCTGTTGCTGCTGAAGTGAACGAAGAGTTGAGCTGGTGACAGGAAGAGAGAGTGGTTGATTTGTCGAAGAGATTGGGAATTGAAGCTAGCTAGGTTTGGCATGTTTTCACTAACTATAACTACTACCCCTCGCATAGATCAACTAGAAATGACCGCTTGGATAAATATATCTTGATTTGACACTCGCAAATGGGAAATTCCTGTGACACCAATTTTTTTTTGACGTAGAACAAAAGCTTCTTTTTCTTTTTTTTTTTTTTTTTATAATCAAAGGTCCGGACCAACTTGCATACATCTCGACTAATTTCGGGACGCTAAAGATAAAAACCTCGCAAACCCTTCGGTGACTCAACGTTTAGAATGTTTGGCCTATGTAGAATTCGAACATGCGACTTTATGGAGAACAAACACTTGTGTGTTCCGCTAAAGATTTTTAATTAAAAAAATAAGTACCTATTTGTAATTTTTAAGTTTAAAAATAATGGACTTACTAAAATAATTTTTTTGTACAATATGAATCTTGTTTGATAGATTTCGATGAGATCTTTTAAACGGTGCAAAAAAAAATCAAAAAATTATTTACATAGATATTATTTTTAAGTTTAAAAATTGCAAATAAGTACTTACTTTCTCTGTCCCATTTTCTTTGGTCTTTTTCGATATTCGCACCATTTTTTAAACTCTTATATCTTCTAATTTATAATACTTTTCATAATTTTGAAAACTTTGTATTATAAATTTAATCGAGAACTATTAAACAAGATTCATATTGCATATTTTTGAAAATTCATACCGGAAGATAAAAGAGTTTTAAGAATGACACGAATATCAAAAAGTCCAAAAAAAATGTGACGGAGGGAGTATTTTTTCAAGAGCCTTAGTGGAACAGGGTTGCTTTCTTATGCTCACTTGACCAAACCCGTCGGAGTTACGTATATTATATGTAGGAGATTTATTTGCTTTCTACGTAATAAAGATGGATTACATCCAAAAGAGATCAATACCCAAAATTAGAACACGATAGTCGACCCAACACCAGAACAAAGACTTTTAAGACCGAAACATAAATAGGAGAGGCCACGCCAAATACCAACTAGGTAACCAACGGGCTTGTAGCCCAATGATAACATCTGGTCCTTTCCTTCTGAGAAATCAAGGTTCGAGCCCTATTGTGGGCGTTTATGGGTTCAGAGCCATGGATAATTTCTAGAACTCGCTGTGGACTAATTCACTAACTTCTCCTTAACCTCCGCTAACGTATTTAAAGTATGGCCAAAAAAAAAAAAGACTAGAAAAAAGATCAAAACTGGACTACTCACAAAGATTTTAAAATACCAAAAAGACTGTCGTAATCAAATTTTAACTTGCGACGGTGTCAAAGAGTAAAAATAATAGTACGGTTGGTCCATCAGTTTGGTGCATTTTAAATAGCACAATTTCAAATACAGACAATTAGACTAAACTCATACGTAATTATTTTTCAATGCAAATCACATGGCTTCAGTGATGTGGAAGAAATGGCAATAGACATCTTTGGCACTAAAGATGGCATTGCCATTTTTCGACATCAACAAATGGTAATTGGTGGACTTGAATTTTGTGAAAAGTATAATCAAATTATAATGTCACAATTTTTTAGGCTGGAACTCTCTATAAACCAAGTGTGCTCTTCGGTCTGGACTTGGGTTTCATGTCAGAGCACAGCTGCGTTATAGGGTGCAGTGCGGCATCTGAGCCATTCATCTCGACAATCAATAGTTCGGATTTCACGGTCAATTGTTTAGATTAATTATCCATCTCGGCAATGGCAATGCAAATAACATTGTCAGCCCTTTGGTTTGGACTAGTTCAGATTGGATTCGATGTTTGACGGTTTCTTTGCTCACCCCAACACTTACAAATGCCAATAGCATTGTCAAAGTAGTGAACTGGAGAGATTCCACTGCCTTTTACTATTATTTGTAAGTTTTTTTTTTTTTCAAAATGATAAGAGCTTCATTTTTTTTTTTTTTGGGCACGATATAAGTGCTTCATTGAACTGGTGATTATCTCATGTATTTGTGTTTCCTATTATTTTCTAGTTCACTTGCGTAAAAGGATACCAACAAGGACAGAGCCAGAAAAATAGAGGCCACAATGTTGAAAATTGAAGCCATTTTTTTGTTATTCAGAATTGGCTCAAGGGTAGATTAAAACACTACCCTTTTTCTCACTCTTATAAAAAAAGTCTATAATTCTCATATACTAGCACTTGGGCTTGGGGACGCCACAGGCTGTTTCAATCTGTTTGGAATTGGGAGAATTGACATATGCACTGAATCTAGGGTCCTTAATATACCCACAGAGGCAAGGCTCCTGCTCCTTCAACTTATCACAACAAGCCTTCAACGGTGGTGCTCCCGTTGTGATTGCATCGCGGCACGGGCTAAGCTCCATCACGTTACACGTAACCGCATCCACCGCCCGCACTTCTCCTAGTAGCACCACCTCCATAGAGAGTAGTGCGACAACACAAAACAGTGAAAACACATTGCTCTTCATCCTCAACGCCAAAAAAAAAAAAATGATATTCGAGAGAACAGAGTGAAAGGAGATTTTTAGGGGATGCAATGGGTGAATCTTCAGGCCAAGGCTTGGTGCACAATTTATAGGGGAAGCTGACTTTGATCCTTCTGTGCCTTTTTTTGGCATGGGTCCCACTATTGTATTAAAAAAGGCAAC
Source organism: Rhododendron griersonianum (assembly GCA_018127125.1). Lineage (NCBI taxonomy): Eukaryota > Viridiplantae > Streptophyta > Magnoliopsida > Ericales > Ericaceae > Rhododendron > Rhododendron griersonianum. The sequence goes on from CM030795.1 coordinate 10,772,084, forward strand.
GAATAAAAATTGCATGGAAATCAATCGGGCAGGAAACAATTTAAAAGCAAATATTGAATTGAATGTAAGAAATTCAATTTTAGAAAGAAATCAAAAAGATAATCAAGCTTTTAAAGGAAACAACCTGAAAGCAATCAATTGAAAGAATTTACCATTCATGAGTTTAGGAGGTTTATATTAGGAAGTATTGTCTCGATCGAAAGGTTATAACCTATTGAAAATTCAATCAGATGCTTGCAGGGGGCGCTAGGTTTGTATGTATAGACAAAAACTACTATGTTTTAGAATATAGATGTTTAGCCTACGTAAAATTCGAACATATGCAACCTTATGAATGACAAATACTTATTAGGATGTTTGTTAAGGCTTTACAAGCTTTATGATATAGTCGTACTCAATACCCTAAAGTTTACAACTAGGTATACATTAATTTGTTGTACAAATTTAAATTTAACTGTGGTAAACTCGAAACGGGCCCGAGGTACACACCATCCCAATGAAGAGCGGAATTGAATAATAGTTGTTTTTTTTATATAATTTAAATGTGGTATAAATTAATATGTTGTACAAATTTAAATTTAACTGTACGCACCATCCCAATGAAGAGCGGAATTGAATAATAGGTTTTTTTTTTTTTTTTTAACGACTCTTCGTTTTCAATCTTTGTTTTCTAAAACAACATTTTCGATCGAATTCTCATATCTATGAATCTCCATATCTTAAATCAAAAAATACGCAATCTTCCTATATCACTTTAATTAAATAAGGTTTCGTTATAAGTTTAAGATTGCGAATCAGTTATAATCTTAATTACCAGTTTGCTGGATTATGAAGGGTTTTGAATTCTGCAGTCAAAACATTGTGCCAAAATGATTGGTAAAATACTAAAATATTACTACTATTTATAAGGGGATTCTAATGAGGTGATTGAGATCATCTTTAGGAGATTTTATTTTATTTTATTTTTGAATTTTTAACATTGAAAGTGTACTTTGTTATAACTATTTGAAAGATGAATTTTATGGTGCACTAGAATTGATCCTTCCGATATGAGTCATATGACCCTTTAAACACTCTATTTTTCCCAGTGGAAAATAATGATTTTTGCACAAATAAAATGTACTCCACTAAATAAATAGTCAATTTTAGTTTGAGATATGAGGGGTGCTACTAGTCCTTGGAAATTAGATTGGCTCGTTTGGTTCCTCATAAAATGATATATAAAAAAAGAAAAACCTTCAACTCCCAATAAACTGTAAAATTCGATAACTTCATTGATCAAATTTAGTTAAGAATCGATATTTGAAATCCTAATAAGAACTTTACAAAGCGAGAGAGAGCACAAATTTCTTCCTTAAATTTTTTACGAACAAGATCAATGCAGTTATATTAAAGAAAAGAAAACACAAATTTCTTCCTTAAATTTTAGGTGACATAGAGAGTTTCAAATAGATAAGCAAGCTTTTAAGTTTATTTAAGTTACTTATTTATCTCCAAAGGTACTTATTAACTTATATATACACAAAACTCCTTCTAAGGACCACCTTAACTTGCTATAATGCGGATCTTTCCTTTTCTGATCAATTTTTGATGATCCGAGCTGTTCAATGCGTTCAGAACGTGATTTTAAGGATATTCGCGAGCAATGGTCAAAAAAAAAAAGAAAGACCGGAAAAGGCTTAATCTGAGCAGTTTTTCATAAATGCTGACATAAACTATTTTATGAAAAACAGCACGGATCAAGCCTTTTTCGGTCTTATTTTTTTGGCCGATTTCTTGCGGGTGCCCTTAAAGTCATGTTATGAATACATTGAACGGCTCAGATATCAAAATTTGATTAGAAAATGGGAGATCCGCATTTTAGCAAATTAAGATGGTCCTAATAGGAAAGGGACTGCTTATATATATCACCCTCAAAATACGTATATGTGGATATATATGGTCTAGATAGTACTCCCTCTATCCCAATTTAATTGTCCCTTGTTCTATTCTAACCGGCTAAAAAACGAATTATATCTTTAAATCCGTAATGAATTTCATGTCGAATATAGATCTTATTTGATAGATCTCAATTAGTTCTATAATACAATGTTTTTATAAATTACAAGATATAATCAATTGAAAAATGGAACGAACTCCCAAAAAGAACAATTAAATTGGGACGTTGAGAGGAGCAAAAAAGTGGGTGGGGCTAGAACCCCCTCTTAGTCCTTGAAAGGCTTGAATGGCTCTGCCACTGAAAGATGGTTTTGGTGTCTTGTTGGATTCCCTCCTTATGTTAGTTTTAGTGGAGGCCCAATAACATTTTGTTGGGCCCAAAATAGATTTATTTTCAAAAAATTACCTGTGGGTCTAGAAAATCTAGACTTAATTCCCACTAAGGATGAACTCAATTTTTAGAGGACAACCTCATATGAAGATTACCCTTTTACCCTTCATTAAACACAACCACCCCCTCCCACCTCCATCTCCGGCCGACAACCCACCTCCGGCCGGCGACCACCTCCGGCCGACAACTTTTCCGGCGACCACCTCCGGCCGACCACTTCTGATCGGCGACTTTTTCCGGCGACCCACCTCCGGCCGACAACTTTTCCGGCGACCACCTCCGATCGGCGACTTTTTCCAGCGACCACCTCCGGCCGACGACTGCAAAATTGTAGTGCTTTTTCTGGCAAGTTTCACAAATTCAAAGTGCTTTTGTCGGCGACTTTCATAAATTTTTGCAATGTTATTTTTGAAAATTCACAGTGCTTTTCACAAATTTCACAGTGTGAAATTCTCAATCTCACACAATTTCACAGTGTGAAATTCTCAATTTCACACAATTCTCAATTTCACACTGTAAAAATAACCTATCTATGAGTGTTTTTCACAAATTTCATAGTGTGAAATTCTCAGTCTCCCATAATTTCACACTTGATTTCATCCAAGTTCTTTCCAACGATGAAGCTAAAGTATTGCAAACTGCATAATTTCATACCAAACAAAATGTAATCCCTCTTTTTGGGGGGAGGGTAAAAAAACACAGCAATCAAATTCAACCAACCATGATATTCACTTCCAGGACCCCCCAAGTCGTTATCTCATATCCCCTTGCGTTTGCGCAAAAAGAATCAGGCCAAAAGTTGGGATACAAGCAGATGCTCAAGATTATATAACAAAGAAAATGGAACAAATATCAGTAAAGTTCCTGTACCCCATCCATCATAAACAAAAGAGGAGGCAATCTAGTAAACTGGTCATATATGGGACTCTTCAAGATCTGATTAATGCTCAAGATGGAACACGTATTCTGTGAGGCGCTGCAATTTGTTGGGATCTATTTTCTGCTCCTTCACAACAGGCTGCTTTTTAACAGTTAGCATTCGGTAGCCTGGGTCCACACTCCAACCGTGTTGCAGCACATCTGCACAAGGCACAACCAAAGCTCAGCTCCCATTACCATTTGTTATGAATACATTGAACGGCTCAGATATCAAAATTTGATTAGAAAATGGGAGATCCGCATTTTAGCAAATTAAGATGGTCCTAATAGGAAAGGGACTGCTTATATATATCACCCTCAAAATACGTATATGTGGATATATATGGTCTAGATAGTACTCCCTCTATCCCAATTTAATTGTCCCTCGTTCTATTCTAACCGGCTAAAAAACGAATTATATCTTTAAATCCGTAATGAATTTCATGTCGAATATAGATCTTATTTGATAGATCTCAATTAGTTCTATAATACAATGTTTTTATAAATTACAAGATATAATCAATTGAAAAATGGAACGAACTCCCAAAAAGAACAATTAAATTGGGACGTTGAGAGGAGCAAAAAAGTGGGTGGGGCTAGAACCCCCTCTTAGTCCTTGAAAGGCTTGAATGGCTCCGCCACTGAAAGATGGTTTTGGTGTCTTGTTGGATTCCCTCCTTATGTTAGTTTTAGTGGAGGCCCAATAACATTTTGTTGGGCCCAAAATAGATTTATTTTCAAAAAATTACCTGTGGGTCTAGAAAATCTAGACTTAATTCCCACTAAGGATGAACTCAATTTGTATTTACTTCTAAGGACAACCTCATATGAAGATTACCCTTTTACCCTTCATTAAACACAACCACCCCCTCCCACCTCCATCTCCGGCCGACAACCCACCTCCGGCCGGCGACCACCTCCGGCCGACAACTTTTCCGGCGACCACCTCCGGCCGACCACTTCTGATCGGCGACTTTTTCCGGCGACCCACCTCCGGCCGACAACTTTTCCGGCGACCACCTCCGATCGGCGACTTTTTCCAGCGACCACCTCCGGCCGACGACTGCAAAATTGTAGTGCTTTTTCTGGCAAGTTTCACAAATTCAAAGTGCTTTTGTCGGCGACTTTCATAAATTTTTGCAATGTTATTTTTGAAAATTCACAGTGCTTTTCACAAATTTCACAGTGTGAAATTCTCAATCTCACACAATTTCACAGTGTGAAATTCTCAATTTCACACAATTCTCAATTTCACACTGTAAAAATAACCTATCTATGAGTGTTTTTCACAAATTTCATAGTGTGAAATTCTCAGTCTCCCATAATTTCACACTTGATTTCATCCAAGTTCTTTCCAACGATGAAGCTAAAGTATTGCAAACTGCATAATTTCATACCAAACAAAATGTAATCCCTCTTTTTGGGGGGAGGGTAAAAAAACACAGCAATCAAATTCAACCAACCATGATATTCACTTCCAGGACCCCCCAAGTCGTTATCTCATATCCCCTTGCGTTTGCGCAAAAAGAATCAGGCCAAAAGTTGGGATACAAGCAGATGCTCAAGATTATATAACAAAGAAAATGGAACAAATATCAGTAAAGTTCCTGTACCCCATCCATCATAAACAAAAGAGGAGGCAATCTAGTAAACTGGTCATATATGGGACTCTTCAAGATCTGATTAATGCTCAAGATGGAACACGTATTCTGTGAGGCGCTGCAATTTGTTGGGATCTATTTTCTGCTCCTTCACAACAGGCTGCTTTTTAACAGTTAGCATTCGGGAGCCTGGGTCCACACTCCAACCGTGTTGCAGCACATCTGCACAAGGCACAACCAAAGCTCAGCTCCCATTACCATTTGTATCAACTAGCTAGAGAAAGAATTGAACACATATCCTCATTGTCATTACTCACTATTTTACTTGTATGACTTGTTTTTACATTTGCCATTACTTTGATATTTTCTCCAAAAGAAATAGTTCAACACAGTCCCAATTTCAGTGCTTTTCACAAATTTCACAGTGTGAAATTCTCAGTCTCACACAATTTCACAGTGTGAAATTCTCAATTTCACACAATTTCAGTGCTTTTCACAAATTTCACAGTGTGAAATTCTCAATTTCACACAATTTCACACTGTGAAATTCTCAGTCTCACACAATTTCACACTGTGAAATTCTCAATTTCACACAATTTCAGTGCCTTTCACAAATTTCACAGTGTGAAATTTTTAATTTCACACAATTATACTGATTTTATATGTGTTTATCCTCGTGAAATATAAGATTTCTTTTGTCAAAAAAAAAAATGAAAAAAACAATCCATAGTTGACATCTACCAATTTGGTATTATATTATGTATCTTTTCGAAAGAAAGCAAGTGGAAGGCATTTTCTTAATAGAACAATAGAATGTTGTACGAAGTGCAAACTACACAATTCTTGAAAGAAGCCAAGAGTATTTTACCTGCATTCCACCCAAAAATGAAAAAGATCCGCGCTGATGCTTTTTACTTGTTGAGGAACTGTTCAGCTTGCCGTTTTCCCCCTTTTTGGTAGACAATTTAGATTGAATAGCCCCAGATATGATTGAACCAAACCTAGAAGTACAGAAAAAGTTTGTCATTAATCTCCCAACATAATCCTGCTTCATGGGTTCTGTTGCTGCTGTTGTTGTTGTAGAGACTACAACATGCAAATATTTGAAGAAAAAAATATCCCCATAAAATCTGCAAATGTTATAAGGAATGCAGAAATACAGCTATGACAAAGATTTGCTGGTGAAATTAGCTCAACTTTCATCACAACTGAAACCATAATCACAGGCACACAGAGTTTTGGAACACACGAAACTATGCATCCTGAAGTCATGAATAACAGGCTCCAAATAAGTTTCTCACAGATTCTGTTTAAGTAATATAGTATACATTATTCTTTTCCTTTTGGTCCACAAAATCATAATGTAGGTACTATTGCCAGTGTTGGGTTCAGCATGGCAACTCAAGATTTTAGCAGTGCACCTGGTAATGCTTGTTAGCATATCCAAGAGTTATAAGAAACTTGGAATAATTGAGTGGCAAATTAATATGATCTTCCAATGTCTTTGGTCTATTCTTTTTAAACACTTGAAGGATGTACGAAAAGTGCTCATGCCAGCTTAAAAAGGATCTGGGGGATATTAAGCTATGTGGGTGATAGTTAGTCATAGTCCTGCAATTTACAAAAAAAATCGAGGATAAAAAAACCTGCCAATAAGCGAAGAACAATTAAGACTAAAAGAAACTGAAAAAACTAAAAAGGAAGAAGAATTTGTAAGTAGCATACTTTTTCTCTAGGTTCCATAACTCGGGAAACGTATGTCGCATCTGTTTGGACAAGACAAGTAAAATGTTACAGAACAAGTGACATAAAGTGACAGATCAGAAAACGAAGGGATAGCCCATAGAGGAAGCGTAATAAAACCGTTTTTAATGAGAATAAACCAAAAAAAAATGCACTGCAGAGAAACTAGATAAACAAGAAATGCACTTAAGAGAAAGTTGCTAGTGTTTTTTTTTCAATTTCTCCTTAACCCAAGTATGAGCTACATGTCAAGTATGGGCCATTAATCGCCTCTAGATCTTTTTTATTTCGTTTCCTGATACAGTGAGGGGCCTAGAGTTTCTCTTATCCACGATAACCAAAAGCAATGGCATGTACTCACAGAAAGTGACTCAGGATCCCCAGCACTTGTGCCCGCAACAAAAGGGTCAATCATATAGTCAACAACCTTACACAGAGAAAAGCAGAAGAGCTATTAGAATATTCACAAGTACTATATCAACAAGCATTGACTATACGACATGCAGAGTCGTATCACTAGACAAACCAAAGAATTTCCTGTATGCCATCGAATTGTTCTACCAGAGCAAGCAGTTGGGCCTGTGTTACTATATACATCATATGTTCCTACCTATCTTTCTTCACAAGCACCACAGAGAAAGACAGAAAGATAAGTGAAAACAAGTAAAACCAGGTAACACATACCTCCTTCCCAAAATGACGCTGAAAGAAATCACCCACACTGTAGTGAAAAAGATGGCCATAAAATGTCAGAATTTAGAAATACAGCTACAAGGCAAGATTGCTTCCATGAATACCAGGAGAAAGGGAAAGAGGAAAACACATACCAGAGGAACTACCTATAACTCAATTTTAAGCACAAAAGAAACATAAGCGGGAGAACAAATTTACAGGAAACAAAGATACACTGTAATACATGGAAAATGTAAGAGAACTCCCAACTTGGACAAGAATAAAACTCTTAACATTTATAAAAAAACCCATTCAAAAGTTTAAACCGATTTCTGTTGATACAACAAAGAGACAGTAGAAGCAATCTTCTGAGAGTAAGAGGACAGAAAAAGACTTAAGAGCTGCAAAATAGTCTTGGTTCAAGAGCTCTTGATAGCTAGATATATGAAAACGGGAATACACTCCCACAATTCTGGTGGGGAGTTGGGGGTAGAGTGGGAAGGGTGAGGCTAACTGTCCCTCTTCAAAAAAATTTGGTGCCTTGAAGATGTTTTGAAAAAATTTGGTGCCTTGAAGATGTTGTAAAGCTAAACATATGCTATCGATGAAAATACAACCTGAGCACCAAAGTACGCAAGCTCAGCTGCCTCTTCAAACGTCAAGTATGGTACAGGTTCCGCAAGCGGGTGAATGCTAGGATCACAAGTCAATACACCATCAACATCCTTCCACACCTTTTAGCATTAAGAAAATAGCTTTAAAACATGTTTAATTGATAGACTCCGTAAAAAAACTCATCTCGCATGATTTGGGGTGTACTCTGACCTGAATCTCTCGCAAGCCTAGGGCTTTACCAATGGTTGTCGCTGTCATATCACTTCCACCCCTACCCAAGGTTGTTACTGCACAAGATTTCCATCCCTACAATTTGCACAACATACATAGTGATTACAATGCTGCTTTTAAGTTGACTTGCAACCACAAAAATTTCTTATGCTATGTTTTTGTCAACCTACCATACCACATCTTTCCAACAGTACTATTTGCTTATCCAGGACCCAAAAAAAGGGTTTTTATCACAGGGATTATGAAGGGTAAGGGGACAAAATTACTATGAAATGGTTAGGCCCCTGCTAGAATTGATGTGATGACATGCAAAGTGTCCATATTCCTGCTTTTAGCATTGCAATCGGATTGGGACTCAAGTGAAACACCTAACTGACCCAAGTAATTGAGACAAAGGCTATGTGTTAGAATTCCATTTTCAAGCAAAGAGTACTCTTGAATGGAATTTCACAGGGGTATGCAAAATTCATAGGGGGTATGTGAATTTCACAGGGGTATGCGAAATTCACAGGGGTATGTGTTAGAATTCCATTTTCAAGCAAAGAGTACTCTTGAATGGAATTTCACAGGGGTATGCGAAATTCACAGGGGGTATGTGAATTTCTCAGGGGGTATGCGAAATTCACAGGGGTATGTGTTAGAATTCCATTTTCAAGCAAAGAGTACTCTTGAATGGAATTTCACAGGGGTATGCGAAATTCATAGGGGGTATGTGAATTTCACAGGGGTATGCGAAATTCACAGGGGTATGTGTTAGAATTCCATTTTCAAGCAAAGAGTGCACAACTATATATTAGAAAATCAAGGACAATGATCTACTTATTTTAGTCTTCTTTTCAAAGCGAAAGAAAATTTGGTATACGGAGTTCACCTCGGATATCACTTCGATGAGTCAAACTATCTATTTGCACGTTTCAATAGGTAAATTATCCATACAAAATCATCAAGTTGATCAGAGTACTCTTGAATGGAATTTCACAGGGGTATGCGAAATTCACAGGGGGTATGCGAAATTCTCAGGGGGTATGCGAAATTCACAGGGGCATGTGTTAGAATTCCATTTTCAAGCAAAGAGCGCACAACTATATATTAGAAAAATCAAGGACAATGATCTACTTCTTTTAGTCTTTTTTTCAAAGCGAAAGAAAATTTGGTATACGGAGCTCACCTCGGATATCACTTCGATGAGTCAAACTATCTATTTGCACGTTTCAATAGGTAAATTATCGATACAAAATCATCAAGTTGATCATAGTACTCTTGAATGGAATTTCACAGGGGGTATGCGAAATTCACAGGGGGTATGTGAAATTCACATACTAACAACTAAACATACAAGGGATGTAAAGACTTCAGAAGCACAAACAATCCTTTATTCCAGATATTGAGCTCATATCAATTGTACACACTTGTATGTCTGGAACTTAGCGTAGCTTCCGCAAGGAATCTATTGAGCATCCGAAACTCAACTGTAAGATGTTGTTCGGAAATATTCAATATTTTCCTATTTTGCTTAGTCATGGAAAAGGGATGCGAATGATGCACCAAATTACAATGACATTGGAAGGTGTCCCGAACCAAACCAAAGTAATCCTTGTGTCGAGGGATATATGGATTCATCTTATAAAGGATCTGACAGTTTTTTATGTGCTTAGCTATCATGCTACCTAATGAATGACCCTTCTCCTTTCTCTAGGACGAGTGAAACACAAGACTCTAAGCATGGCATAGACAGAAATGGAAGATGTCCCAAGTTTTTCTTCCCCTCCTACATTCACAATCCAACTGGGAGGGGAAGGTCAAAGGATAAGATTATCTGGGGATACACATATTCTCCCGACGGCACAAGCCATGTGAAATTGAAGTTTAGATCAATTTGTATTTTGGGTAGAAGTAAATAGAGTATGGTACATACAGAATTTTTGAGTTGTGCACCAGATCCAAAGCTCAAATCCCCAGCTGGAATTGGCAAAACCTTGGAATCGACTATAGGATCTGATATAGGATCAGTTGGAATCTCCTCAGCTGACTCACGCAGAATAGCATTGAACATGGCCACATCTAGTCTGGAAACACACTGTTCCATTACCTAAACAAAGATGCAACATCTAATTAGCAACAGAATTACAAAATGCTGAACTAGGTCGGACACTGCTAGATAAAGAAAATGAGATATGGAAATAATGCAAAATAATAGTGCATCATCCTTTAACTAATTTATCCAGCCAGCAAAAAGATTTAGGAATAAAAAAAATTAAGCTACATATTGAGATTTGAGGGTGAACATTTTAGAGAAATTACATACCATTCTTGCCAACACGGGTAAGCAACCACATTCGTTCCCTCATGCCCGGACCGGACAAAGTCTCTTGGGCGGAACTTGAAGAAGAGAGCCCCTATTAGAGAAAGTCATTTCACACCGAGACACTAAATAATTTTCTCACACGCAACTAACTAGCACACCAAACCTAAGAAACAAAATTCTCAGGTGGGAGAGTGCGAAAGCGTCAGTGAAACACATCCAACCTTCTAAAATTTGCAAGAGCAAAGATTGAGAGCGCGAGCACAGTATGAGAATTAAAAACGGGAGCGCATGATATCCCGTACCATGCCATGGCCAATGGTCTCTTTCTCTGTGGCTACCACTAAAAGAGATCCACTAAAATTCTGCCCCTGGAAACAACCCAGCACCACCAATCATACTCAACAACTCAATAGTTGGCTTTAATGGAATTGCCCCCCCCCCCCCCCCCCATGAAGCCCCAACACCAATCATACTCAACAACTCAATAGTTGTCTTTAATGGAATTGGAATTTCTCCGAAAAAAAGAGTGAGCCGGACAAATTACACTTTAGCTAGCATTTTTTTAAATATTTTTTATTCCATTACTTTCCCAATTTTAAAGGTGCATAATTTTTACATCAAAACAAATTACAATGTCTAGTTGAATACTCCCCCTGTCCCTATTTTAGTCCCAGTTAGTACTTTTTGCTGTCTCAAAAATCTTGTCGCTCTTCCAAACCAAAAGGGTTATAGTTAATGAAAAATTCTATTTTACCCTTCAACTTTTGAATCAATAATACTGGGAAAAAAATTTGAAAAGCAATGATTGAAGAGTAAAATGAAAAAATATGGTGATTAGACATGCAATAATTACGCGCGTTATTTTATATAGTTAAAATCTCCGAAAGGGCCTAAAAAATGGAGACAGATGAAGTACAAGATAAGAACCGTAATTCTCCTTTATTTGTGCTCCAATGGTGTTCTATGCCTGGCCTAGCTTAATCTCTTGCTTTTGACTTTCTTAAAGTTTTTGATCACTATCTAAGGGATATGACTCCTTCTCGACAAGAAGCTTCAAAAAAAATCTTAGAACATGGACCAAATTTCAACACATTAAAAAAAAAAAAAAAACTCAAGAAAGAATCTGTCATTATGGACCTTATTAAGCTTTTAAGTCAAAACGTTTTTGCCTATACAAGGCTCTTGAAGGCCCACGTATGAAGATGGTTTGTTTGGTTCATCTTTTGTCTTTTAATGGAGTTAAAAAAACAAACCCAAGTTAAACTAATTACGTTTGTTTTTCCAAAGCCTTTAAAGACAATTGCTGAGTTGCAAAAGTATTGATTGGTGTGACGAAAAAGGGAGATTTCTCCCGACAGAATTTGTTCTCAGGGTTGATGCGGAACATGAAAGAAATACATAAAAGTATTCATGAAAGACAAATAAACGGTCTAAATTACATACATGATAGACACGTAAATGTTCATATACGCGCCCCCTAATTTATCCTTGCTAAGTCCGTTTATATTGTTACTCCGGAGATTAATGCTCGATTTTTGTGTTGTAGGCATTTGAAAGTTTAACGGAATAAAACCGGACGAACCAAGTCAAGTGACAAACCCTGGCAGTTAGTTGGCCGAGATAAATGTGGGCTGTGGGACATGTGCTCTTAGAATTGAAATTGGTTGGAACCATTACAAATACACATGTCTTGATGGGCCCAAGAATTAATTGTTCATTGGTCTCTTTAATTAAGAGTTGGGCCAAACAAAAGAAGGAGGCTAAGGTAATGCTTGGAGGGCTCGTGACAGGAAAAGAAGTCGGCTACATCATCTCTATTATAAAACAGAAGGGTGTAGGGACTAGTTGTTGGAACGGCTTAGATTCATTTGATCCAAAGGCTGAAGTGCATCCTCCCACTTTCCGGTTAAATGCCCATGGTTTTCACCTAAATCACACAACTGCCATCCCCTTCCAACCAGAATGCGTAGTGCCGTAGGCACGGACTAGCACTAGTCAGCTTATAAAAGAAGAGCCACGCACATAACGGGGCAGACACACGCGCATTCGAAAGAAAAAGAACAGAGAGCTCTGCGCCTATATTTGCCGCACATCACAACGGAGAACAGAAGCAATATCATGATGGTTATAACTCTGATGTCCGGCTAAACTCGTTTCTAGGGTGTAGATGAAACTCGAACCCTGAGTAACGATGTTTATGTTTTTATTATTCGAATCGTGGTTGTCTAACTTGAAGATTTATTTGCGGTATTAATTTTCTCTATCAAATTTTGCGTATGATTTTCTAGATTTTTATGCACGTTTATACAACGGTTCTTAATTGTTTGTGATAATTGAGTAAGATAGGTTATACTCCATAAGACGCGCCGTGCTATTAGACGATCTGTGCCATAGAGACGGGTCGTACTAGTAAGACGGTTCGTGCTAGGTGGCGATACCCCATACTATTTTTGGTAATTCATAAATATCTTTAGGTGATACTGTGAGGGCCCGCGAACCCTAACGATATCCAAATTGATTCGAATAATTAACCTTTATCATTGCATAAATATTGTTACAACGGGTCGAGTGGATTCGAAACCCTAGATATGTTCTCTCATAAACTTTCTCTACTTCTTAATTACTTTAATTTAATTTCGTTTTTAACATTTTCGAAATCCAACAATCAAATCTCTTTCTGAATTAATTTAAAAATCAATTGAAATAGCCGCAACTTATGCCTCGTTCTCTTGGCTTTTCAAACAGTATTTTTTTAAAATTCTCCCCACTTCCAACATTTCTCTCTCTATCTCTCTCCACTTATTACCCCTACTATTTTTCAAAGAAAAATTCAAAACACAAGTCAAACACAGCATTAGCCTTCGTAATCCCTGAGGATGATACTCGTAGCACATAACAATGTTTTTTTTTTCCCCTCTCAACTCTTTAAATAGGAGTACTCTCTGCTATACCCCTACTCTATGTATGTTCCCTAAAATCGTGACATTTCGTTCTATTTTCAGCGAAGTTTGAACTTTCTTTTCTCACTCGAGATCACTTGAGCCGAAGGAGCCAAAGCCCGGCCACCTAGCAAAAGTAACTGACAATTAATGGCCAACATCTCAAACGTCGACCGACATGTGGCCGTCTTACCATTCCCATTCTCCAGCCACCCCAGCCGCCTCCTCAGACTCGTCCGCCGCCTCGCCGCCCCAACCGTCGCTTTCTCCTTCTACACCACTCCTCAATCCATCGCATCTTTGTTCTCGCCGTCGAAAAAGGTCCCCGAGAACATAAAGCCGTACGCGGTGTGGGACGGGGTGCCGGAGGGGTATGTGTTCTCCGGGAAGCCTCAGGAGCACATCAACTTGTACCTCGCGGCGGTGGAGGAGGGGGAGATCAGCCTTAAGGAAGTTTTGAAGGCGGCCGAGGCGGAGGTAGGGCGGAGGATCGGGTGCGTTATTTCGGACGCGTTCCTGTGGTTTGCCGGGGATTTGGCGGAGGAAATGGGGGTTCCGTGGGTATTGAGTTGCGCGGGCGCTCGCGCTCTGTCGGCTCATTTTTACACTGACCTCATCAGGGAAACTGTTGCAATACACGGTAAGCGATCTTTGGTGCTTTGCTGCTAGCATAAAGTTTGTTGGGCCGAGACCGACCCCGATCTACACCTCTAAGCACAAGCACGAAATAACCAAGCACAAAACGAGAGACAAACACTGAGGAAAAACTCCTTGTATATATTTACACACATATACAACTGAAAAAAAACCTCTCCGGGAGAGCCACAAACCGGCTCTCCACTCTCCCCTCAGTCCTCACCCTCTCTTCCTCATCCGGTGGCTCTCCGACGGAGTATCCGAGCATTTCCGAGGAGCGCCGCTCCTCCTGTAGGAGGAGCTTCACTCAACTCTCCCACTCTCCCTCCTGTCACTAGCACGGCCAGGCACACGCTATACTCATGCACAATAACTTTGCGTGTGATCCGACTTCTAGTCTTCTATTAGGCAGCCCCCATGCGTATACGATGTGGTAGAACAGTAGAAGATGATACAATGTATCTTGCGAGTCGCTCTTTATGAATCTCTTGAGAGCATATTCTCTAGTCCTTAACATATAGTAACAAGCAAGGAACAGGTTGGCCCTGAGATTTTCGGAGCTTTGTTTAAAATTTTAAAATGGAGCCCTTAAGTGATTTTGTTAAACAAAGTAGGTATATCATTCAAATAAACTTTACATTTAAGTTAATATAAGCTTTTAGAGAGCAGAATAAATGTGTTGTAGCTTCAATTTAACCGATTCTTTTATTCGTGAATTTTAACGGTTAAAAGTAAGAAATTTTCGCTATATGAAGTTCTAATAGAAATTTATTTGACCTTTACTTAATTTGTCAATCACACTAGGAAAATTACTCAAGGTTAAATGAACCTAAAACTTAGTGAAAAGAAGTGTACTACTTTAATTCGTACTACCCCTCAAATTAATTCTAAGTCAATTAATTCAATAAGAATGTCATTCGAAAGTATTTTTATTTAACAATGTAGCCCAACACGTACACTAATACTGTATATAAGGATTCATAATCTGACTTATTTTTGTTAAAATAGCACCCATTACAAAAAGAAAAAGAAAAAGAAAAGAGAAAAAGAAAAAGAAAAAGAAAAAGAAAAACCAGAGTTGCAAAGAAAGAAAATTGGAAGAAACAAATGGTTTTCTAACACAGAGATATGCTAAATTCTACAGAGGTTATGCTTATTGTGTTGGGTACGATACATGCATAATCAAAACCAAAGAGTTGCTAAAGTTAGCAATGTTTGCTCAAAAAAATGCTCACATTAATTGGAATAATTAAATTTAACAACCTCTTAGCAACTCATCGAATTTTGGCTTTTGGATAACAAAAACTAGCAACCTTTTGTCAATAACCAAATTTAGGCTCCGTTTGTTTAGATGTAAAATAACATTAAAAAAAAAATTACATTTAAATTTTTTTTTGAAAACAAATTTTTAACTTTTATTTTTTTGGTGTTTGGTAGGCATATGAAAAATATTTTCTAAAATAATGACAAATTGTAGGTTCTAAAATATTTTAATCAAATAATTAAGCGCTCTCTCTCTCTCTCTCTCTCTCCTCCTCCTCCCTCCTCCTCTCGTTATGGATCTAATATGATTTGGGGAAAATTTCAAAAAAATCCCTGAACTTTGAACCCAATGTCAAATAGGTACCTGAACTTAAATAAACTTCAATTGAACACCTAAACTTTCACTCCGTTATTCAATTTACCCCCTGCCGTCTCAATCCGTGACTTTCCTAACGGCAACCGCTGAGCTGGACACTAACAAACAAAACAAAACGTTAGAGGGAGAAATTTGAGGGAAATAATAGTGATCTGGCACCTTTTTAAGGCCTCATTCGGCTAAATAAGCCTATTGGCTTACTTTTTGTCTTTATTCAAATTTTTTTCATATTTGTTAGTTTTTCATCAATTTTTTGGGGATTATTGCATCGTCATAACGAGAGAAATCTAAAAAGTAAAAAATTAAGATCGAAATCCATTTTTTTTAATAAAGACGAAAAAATTGGCTTATTGGCTTATTTTTGTCTTTATTCAAAAAAATTAGGTTTCGATCGTAATTTGTTACTTTTTAGATTCCTCTTGTCATGACGATGCAATAATTCCCAAAAAAATAACGAAAAACTTGCTATGTTTGGATTGGTATTTGAAATTTTTTTTAAAAAATAGTAGGGGTAATAAGTGAAGAGAGATAGAGAGTGAAATGTTAGAAGTATGGAGAATCTAGAGAGAATTTTTTGTAAAAATTCTTTTTGAATTGTAAAGAGAACAAGGTATAAAAAATACAAAAAAAATTTGAATAAGGACAAAAAATAAGCCAGTAGGCTTTTAGCCGAACGGGGCCTTAAAAAGGTGCCAGATCACTGTTGTTTCCCTCCAATTTCTCCCTCTAACGTTTTGTTTTGTCTGTTAGTGTCCAGCTCAGTGGTTGCCGTTAGGAAAGTCACAGATTGAGACGGCAGGGGATAAATTGAATAACGGAATGAAAGTTTAGGTGTTCAATTGAAATTTATTTAAATTCAGGTGCCTATTTAACATTGGGTTCAAAGTTCAGGGTTTTTTTTGAATTTTTCCCTATGATTTGAGAGAAGAAACAAATATATCTAATATTCCTTAATAAAACTTTGTTGTCGATCAAAAGAGAAAAACAACCTCTATGAATAATTAAAATCTAATGTGACAAATTTTAACTATTCACTTTTAATTATTACATCGTGGATAAGTTTTTTGGATTGGTAAAGGTGATACTCCTTATTTGATTTTAATAAAAATAATTATAGTACCAGTAAAAAGGACGAGAGAGCGACAAGGACACGGTCACACGGCGGGGGAGGTGGCTCGGTGGCTTATGCCCAAGGAATGGGAGCAATATATAAACATGGGCATATGCGTGTCATATGCACATGCAAAATGCCATCAATAAAAAGGAGACACATCACACATGTCCAACAAAAGGGTTCCAATTAGGTTGCGTTCTTGTAAATTTAAATTTTTTTATTTGTTTTATGTGTTTTGTTAGTTTTTTTTTAATTTTTGTCAGATTCGCAGGATATTTTTTGGATTAATTACCCGTCTCGACGAGAGGAGTCTAAAAAGTACAATACTATGACCAAAAGCAAAAAAAAAAATCACTAAAGACGAAAAAAGTATCAAACATCTGTAATTTTTTTTTGTTTGTTAACATTGCTATTTTATTTGAATTTTTTCAATATCGGTCTATATTTTTATGCTTTTCTTATTCGTCTCGTCGAGACAGACGAAAAACTAAACAAGAAATTACGAAAAGAAAACAAAGATGCCGCTTTAATTACCTCATTTGCTATACTCCCTCCGTCCCTATTTAATTGTCCACTACAGTTTTGCATGCATTTTCAACGGTTTATATCTCTCGACGTATATTGCTAAAAATATACAATATGGATTTTATTTGATAGATTTCAAATTTTTTCTATAAGACAATGATTTCAAAAACATAAAACATAATCTACGTCGGGAGATATAAGTCGTTGAAAATGCACGCAAAATCATAGTGGACAATTAAATAGGGACGGAGGGAATATAATTTTGCCTTTGTTAACTTCCATCGACTACGTATTCTCCTTTATTAATGCCTCGAACAGATATTGCTGGGCGGGAAAACGACATCGTGAAATTCGTCCCAGGATTTTCGGAGCTACGTCTTGGAGACTTGCCTACCGGAGTCCTGTTTGGGAACTTGGAATCTCCGTTCGTGGTCATGCTGCACAAAATGGGCCGGGCTCTGCCTAAAGCAACCGCGATTGCTGTCAACTCCTTCGAAGAACTAGATCCTGAAATCAACCAGGATCTCAAGTCCAAGCTCAAAATGTTCATCTATGTGGGCCCGTTTAATTCAATATCATCTTCGTCGTCGTCGCCGCCGCCCCCCTCCTCGTACTCGGACGAGTACGGATGCATCGCGTGGTTAGACAACCACGAAGCCGTCTCGGTTGCCTATATCGGCTTCGGAACACTAGCTACACTGCCACCAGCCGAGGTAGAGTACTAAATTTTTTGCCGAGCTGAATTTGCTGAAAGATAATGGTAACTTTTCTCTGTTCTCTCGAAGTTATTTTTTTTCCCCAACAGATTGCGGCACTAGCTGAAGCACTAGAAGCTAACGGCACTCCGTTTCTTTGGTCTCTCAAAGACAATCTGAAAGAGTTTTTGCCAGAAGGTTTCGTGAAGCGAACAGCCGAGCTAGGAAAGATCGTGCCGTGGACGCCTCAGGAACAAGTCCTGGCACACAGTTCGGTGGGAGTTTTCGTAACTCACTGCGGGTGGAACTCGGTGTTGGAGAGCATCGCGGCGGGCGTGCCCCTGATCGGGAGGCCGTTCTTCGGGGATCAGCATCTGAACACGTGGACGGTGCAAAACGTGTGGAAATTCGGCGTGAGGTTGGAGGGTGGAGTTTTCACAAAGAGTGGTGCAATGTCTGCCCTCGAGATGGTTTTGTCTCGTGAAAAGGGGAAGGAATTGAGGGAGCAAGCTGGGAAGTTCAGAGAGCTTGCTTTGAAGGCTGTTGGACCAGAAGGGAGCTCAACTCAGAATCTCACTACTTTGCTGGAGGTAGTAGCAAGGTACAATCTTTAACGTAGAAATGCTAATTCGAATTACTATGTTGGATTTGGATGTAATAAGAATACTTATTATTGTGTGTATTTGAAAATCTGATTCCAAGAATTATTGTGTGTTGTGTAAATAGGAAGATCTATTGTTTGTGTGTTGAAATTTTCCTCTTTCCGAAGATGCGAATTTGTTATTATCAAATAGTTTGGGAGGGCCGAGGTCTTCTGTAATCAAAATTTTATGTACAATTCCACGGGTCGGCCCAAGAGATTTGGAGGCCCTGGGTGAAATCGTGGAATGGCGCCCTGCATATTTTATGAAATTAAACTACGATAAAAGAAGTGTTCCTTCATATTACGACTTCCCTGCGGTATGAAATCGACTTACCACTGGGCCAAGAAAGCACCGATCCTTCTTCATCTCCCCATTGCTCTCTCTTTCCCTGCGGTATGAAATCGAGTATCACTTCTTGTTGTTACCTGGGAAACGGTAAATCTGTCCACACAGATAATCTGTGTACAAATTGTGCACAGATTTTGTTGTGGGTTCCACATAAACGATCCGAGCCGTTCATTAAATGTAAAACATTTTTTCAAGGGTTCCTGAAAATAATCAGCTCAATCCAATACCTATATGTGCTTGATCTAATCATCTAATTTTTCATTACCCAAAAATCTGAATGAAAATTTAGATGATTGGATCGAGCAACTATAGGTATTAGATTGAGCTTATTTTTTACGGGAACCCTTGAAATTTTTTTTTATATCTAATGAACGGCTCGGATCATTTTGTGTGGGACCCGTGGTGGGCCCCACAACAAAATCTATGCATAGATGTATGTGTGGTTAGCAGGGTTCGCTGGGAAAAGAACGAATCACAAAGAGATAATTTGACGAATTTCAAAGAACAATTCCATTATAACAAATTGATAATTCCAGATTACATGAACGGAATGAGGATAAACTGTAAAGGAAATAACGATACAAAGCCGAATAGAATCCTATGTTTCATACGGTATCCTTAAAACAGATTCACCGCCTACCGAATGGTGCTGAGGTTGAAACGGTGTCTGTCTCCTAGGATAATTCACCTAAAATCACAACCTACAAAATACCACCGTAGACAGCCTTGACAAACTAACTTGCGTCTACCTCTCTCTCATACAAGAAGGGACTCTCTGAGTATGTCGTGAAGAATTTGGGAATTGGTGCTCAAACTAGAAACAAGATGCCCAATATATAGACCACCAAAGCCTGGGCAGGCCAAAGGCCTCCCAAAGTTATTCAGACTACACCCAAAATTCCCACACCCATTAGGTACCCCGTTCCTGATTCCAGCAGATCATCACCAGTAACTGTGTGACTATGTCGAATAATTGCTTGAACTATTTCACAAGTGTGAATTCCACAGGAAATTATGGCCTAAGAGTCTTCAACATTGTCGATAAATGATTGGATTATTCGGGACAATTACCGAAAAGAACCCGGAACCAAAAGTGACAGATCCATTCTAGAAACCAATTATCTTCAATTTGGGTACCAATTTTACTGGACTTCGGGTTGGTGTTGTGCAATGAGCACCTCCGAGCCATCGGATCGTGTATCCGACGGCTCGGTGTTAGGATCATCACACACACGCACACGATTTACGAGTATAAGAACAATAAAGAAATTAACACAGTAATATACGTGGTTCCCCAAAACTGAGTACGTCCACAGGAGCGAGAGCGGCTACTGTTCTTTATTATCACAGTTATCAACTAGGGTTTTACAACATAGAGTATTTATAGCGACTCTATTCTAACCCTAACCTGGTATTTGGTCTGAATCCCAAAAATACCCTGTACGATACCGTGCTGTCGCTCCGCTCCACTCATTTCGCTCCGCTCCGGCATTTGGCCTTCTTTCTAGAACTTCTTCGTATCTTTTCATATTAAACATATGAGTCACAATTCTAACACTCATACCTCATCTCGGCAACTAACGATCGAGAACCGCTCATTGTTGAGATGAGATCCGAACCGTTAAATACACGATCCGACGACTTGAAGATGCCCACACCACTTCACAGCACTATCCCCCAATTCAATTTTACTCTTGCAGAGAATTGAAAATGTCATTGGGTTGGTGGGCTTGCATTTATGTCTTTCTGAATCAAACTTTAGCATTTACTCTTGCATTTATGGTGGGTCGGTGGGTCGGTGCCAGGTGGGTTGTTGCGAATATTCACATATGATGATTTTTCTTGGATATTACATGTGAGTTTATCAAAAAAGTTTATCTATGATTTAAGGACTTTAAACAAGTTATTTCTACTAAATTGACTTTTAATTAATATACATGAAGATAATTAATTACCTGTTTTGAAATTCGCGTTTTCTGTGGGGCTTTAACCGGTTTAATCCGTTTAGTCAATAGGAAAAATTTAGCCCCATAAAAAGTACGAGTTAAGTGATGAAATGATACCCAGCGTGAGACTCATGAATACGAAAAACACCATCAAAAAAATAATATGTTAAAGGATACCAACAAGGACAGAGGGAGAGAGAAGCCACACAATGCAAAATTGAACCCAACTTTTTCTTTATTTATCAAAGGTAGATTACAACACTACTCTTTTTTCACCCTCATGGTAGAGGTCTACATTTTTAATGTACTAGCACTTGGGTGCGGGGAAGCCACAGGATTTTTGAACCTTTATGGCATTGGGAGAGTTGACAAATCTACCGAGATTAGGGTTCTTGATATACCCACAAAGGCACGGTTCTTGTTCTTTCAACTTATCACAACAAGCTTGTGACGGCGGCGTCCCCATCGTTATTGCCGCAAGACACGGGCTTAACTCCACCGGATTGCACGTCGCGGCCTCCACCACCGGCACTTCTCCTTGCAGCGCCATCATCATAGCGAGTAGTGCAAGACCACAAAATACGTTGATCTTCATTTTCAACTTCAACACCAAAAGGAAGGGGAAATAGTTTAGAGAGAGAGAGAGAGAGAGATTGTAGGCGATGGGTTGGGATGGGTGAATTTTCTGGCCGAGCTTTTGGTGCACAATTTATAGGGGGACCTAACCTCACCTTTGTGCTTTTTGGCTGTGGGTCCGTCTAGGGCATTTGAACTTTATAATAATTAATCACAAACGATGCAAATTGCTTTCCACCCCGACACCACAGCCCATTTCCATTGTTACCCCAACCCAATTCGTTTCTTTATTTTTTATTTAATTGCTTTTATTTAATTTATTTAATTACTTTCTTAATTTCTCTACGACGACTTTCTTAAGGTTAATCAACGAGGACCCTAGAGTTAAAATTTAATTATGACCATTTAGGATGAAATGATCAAAAAAACTAAAATCTTTCCACCGGTTCGAACGGATAAAAATTTGGAACACTTAATTTTTCAACATTTTTAGACAGTTTATATATTAAAAAATATGGTTAAAAAATTAAGGGGCTAATCAACGAGAGCCATAGAGTCAAAATTTAATTATGACCATTTAGGATAAAATGATCAAAAAACTAAAATCTTTCCACCGGTTCAAATGTATTGAAATTTGGAACACTTAATTTTTTTAACTATATTTTCTAATATATAAACGAAAAAAAGAAAAAAAAAAGCAGTCAAGAACTGGGCCCATTCAATTCCTTCAATAACTGGGCAACTTATTTCTACCCAATTGGTTTGTGTGCCTTCTGCATAGAAATCACTCACACGCATACTTGATTTGTGTGCCTTCGAACATCATCCTCTTTCTAGTATAAAACACACACACTCACTGTACATATTTGCATATATACACAAACCCTCCCTCGCCCATCCGAAAACTCACACGCACTAAAACATTCTGCCCTCCTTCATTCTAAATTCATGTCATTAACACCAAGTTGTTCCATTCCAAAATTGAAACTTCGAGAAAGGAATAGTTAAAGACTTAGGCTATTTTGATATCTCTTAGTGCTAGTCGACTCAAACAAGGATACACCATCGAAAAGAAATCCGAGGATCCGAGCAGCATCCGAATGTCGCAAGACGGGTTTGTCTGCTAATTCTAGAGTCTAGGAGGACACCGACGACGTTGACATACATCTTTATTTCCTTTTCCATTTTTCTTTCAAAATAAGATTGTTGCAGGCTGTCACTGAGCTCTTATACTTTACTGTCTAGCCATTGCACCATCCAGATTCAGAATCAAGAGCCAAACCTGCTTGGGAACGTCCGCCGGGTCTGTCTGTGAGAAGATTTGGGTGGGTCTGTTTTCCAGTCTGCCACAACGGAAGTTCCGGGTTGCACTCTGTTAAGGGAGGATTCACCACCGTCGTCTCCTTTCTCTCCGTTTCCCACGTCTCCGAAACTTGTTCAGGTCAAGACAGAAGCTCTCATCATGGCTGAAACTCCACCTCCAAACCTTGCTACCATTCTACAGGATATCCAGCGAAACATGGCCATCATGCAACAAAGGGCTGACCAAGTTGATGCTTCCATGGCCAACATACGCGCCTTGATTGAGGAGCGCTTCCCTGCAGCAGGAGCAGGAGGCGATGAGGAGCGCGAGCGCGGGCCTGTAGGCAAAGAAATCCCTCTGCTCGAAAACCCTGCTCCAAATCCGGAGATGGCGGCTCTCATTGCCAAGATGGCCAAACTCGAGGAGTCCGTCTCTAAATCCGAGAAGCTGGGTGCTGGTGCTTTGGACACGGATTGTCTCTGCCCATTCCCAAATGCCAGACTACCTGAAAGATTCAAGATGCCCGATTTCGCAAAGTTTGATGGCATTGGGGATCCAAAAACCCATCTATTGGCTTACCACGGCGCTATGAAACTACATGGGGTGGAAGAAGAAGCCATGGCTCAGTTGTTCCCTCAGACTCTCTCCGGCCCTGCTTTCCAGTGGTTCTTATCCCTAGACATTTCTAAGCGAAGAACATAGGAAGATATTGGGACTGCCTTCAATGCCCAGTACAGTTATAATGCCTAGCTCAAAATGACTACGCGAGAGTTGGAGTCAACCAAGATGAACGCAAAGGAGTCCTTTGCGGATTTTATCAAGAGATGGAGGGGCAAGGTAGCTCTCATGACCGATCGGCCGAGCGAAAAGGATCAAATCCGCATCATCTCTCGCAATTTGCAGCCGGACTTTGCCAAGAACCTTGTACTGGTCCAGGGTGCAAGTTTTGAGACTTTCTTCGATTCCGGCCTTGCCATTGAAGAGGCTCTCCAAACTGGTGTTCTGCCGAGGAATGATACTTCCTCATCCGCCTCTGCTTCGGCATCAAAATCCAAGCCCCGTGCCTACACAGGGAATAGTACTGCTCTCTTCGGTGGCAGCAGCTATGCCAACGCAACATCTGCCAGCAACAGTGCCACCACTCAAAGCTCTAACCACATCGCCGACGTCAATCAAGTTCAAACCCCTCAGAAACCCCGAAACCGCAACCAACCCTGTACTTTCGCCAATTTTGAGGCGCCTCTTTCCTCAGTATTGGAAAAATTAGTCAAGACAGGCCATCTCAGGCCCTTGACTCCAACCCCACTTCCTCAAAATCCACCACCTAGTCATAACCTTAACCTTTTCTATGCTTATCATTAGATGCCCGGTCATCATACTGACTCTTGCTATCGCCTCCCGCATACGATTCAGGATTTGGTAGACAACGGCACTCTTCCTACCCCTCATACCAAACCTAATGTCATCTCCAATTCCCTACCAAAACATAATAATCAAGTAAACCAGATATCTCTCAGCTCCACTATAATCTCCCCTAGCTCCACCATATTTAACCCCACCGACCATATAACCTCAGACGAACACCCGAGACCCATCGTGGCCTTCCCGGTCGACCTTGACGTCAACATGCTGTCAAGTGGCTGGGAAATGGAAGACAAGATGAGAGAGTGGATGGAACTCAGCAGTCACTGGAATGAGCGATACCACTTGGGTTTTCCTGCACCTCCACAGGTTGATCAGGCATGGATTGATCAATTTGAAGAGGAGTGGAACGTGGCACAGTCTGGTCTGCTCGACGGCCTCTCCTTGTTTATGCTTTACTATCAGGCCGAGCCAATCGACCCCGAAGAAGAGGAATATGTTTAGGACCCGCAACCCGATGGCGCACAGCTAGCTTGGGGTCAGAACTTCCACATGGAGTGGGTCGGTACCAACGAGGACATAGATGAGAAGTACTTGGATTACTATGTCGAGGGAGAAATCATTCCCAATGAACGTCGCCATCTTGGAATCTTCCTTCCTTTAGCAGACAAAATCTCGGGTGCTCTTCACCTATGTATTGACCTTGGGTGCGATCCGACCGTAGACATCGTGCCATTCGAGCAGCCGCGCCCATACGTGGCTCAAAATGAGGATTGTTCTATTATGGTGTTGGATGCGCCGCCTGCTGACCTGTGGGACGTAGATGAGATCGTCGACCTTAGTAAGACTCCGCTGCTTGCTAATCTTTGGGACACTGATAAGGTTATCGACATAGATATGGGAAATGAAGTCTGGACCGTCAACTCTGCTTTGGTCGATGGAGGGTTCTGGGATGTGCCGTTCGTTACCAATCTAGGAACGCCGTTTGAGGAAGCCGCCGCGTAAGACCCTGCTTTCTGGGAAGAATTAGTGATGGAAGATCTGAATTGGGGTGTAACGCCGGAGCAGGACATGCCAGCAACGGTTGCATCTTTGGATAAGGGGAAGCGCAAGATGGAAGAATTGCCCGCTGACTTCTGGGACTCCATCGACACATCTTCTTGGTGGGACGTGGCCAACGTGACGAGGAGCGGCCGAGTCTTTCAGCCACCTAACCTTCAGGTCGGGGACTCGTCTAATCCTCCCATTCAAAGGCCCACTGCTCTTGCTGCACAAAGAAACGTTCCTATAGTTCCTAGCGGGGTCCCGGAGGGGGATGTAATTCAGAAGCAATTGGAGAGGATCCCTGCCGCCGTATCGATCTGGGGTTTAATTTCGTCGTCAAAGGAGCATCGTGATAAGCTGTCTGCAGCTCTGGCCCGCCTCAAGGTACCGACCGACATTACTCCCGAAGTCATGATCTCCCTCATTCTGCCTCTACTCTCCAAGCACTCTGTCACGTTTACTGAAAGAGATCTGCCCGTCGAGGGGACCGACCACAACCGCCCGCTGCACATCACTATCAAGTGCAAGGGACTTTGGATTCCGACTGTGCTCATTGATAATGGCTCCGCCATTAATGTCTGTCCGTTTAGGGTCGCGTACCGCCTCGGGATCGCAAAGAAGGATTTCGCACCGTCTAATCTAGCAGTTAAAGCCTATTACAGCACCCGCCGTGTGGTAGACGGGACCATCATACTCAAGCTCGATGCTGAGGGCTTTGAAATGGATGTGGAATTTCATGTGGTCGATATCCCTGCCACCTTCAATCTGCTGCTGGGCAGACCATGGCTACATAGGCCAGACATTATGGCAGTGCCTTCAACTCTGCATCAGAAGGTAATGTTGGGGCTTCCAACTGGTACTCTGACAATCTGCGGGGACTTTGGGATCCGCCCGCTCAAGGATGATGAACCTGTTTTGGGGATTATGCACGGAGAAGAGGACTCAGACTTTGGAGGGTTTGCTTTTGATACTTCAGGATCAGTCCTTAGCATTGTCGTAGACAAGGGCTTTGTTATCAGTTCAGCAGCTTTTGACATCATGAGGAAGATGACGTTCATGCCTGGTTTGGGGCTCGGGATCAACCAGCAAGGGATCGCTGAGTTCCCCATCTTTCCCTTTACCGAGGGTCAATTTGGTCTGGGATACACTCCCCCTGCCAAATAGGCCAAGAAGGGGAAAGGTGCGGGAAAACCTCGAACCCTTTATGGTAATTCCGACAGCTACTTCATCCGCGAAGGAGGGAGCGTTGCTTATTTGGGACAGCCCGAACCGTTTTGGGATCCGGAGACTGGCACGTGGCTACCGGGTTTTGAGATCTTCGTTGCAGACACCTGGTCTGACAGTGAAGGAGAAATAGATTGGGAGGAGCTGGCTGAAAGAGAGTTCAAGAAACAGCTAACCCAGGTCAAGGAAGAGGCCGACTGGCTGCAAGTCTTTGATCAAGAGGACTCGGAGATGCTGTTCTCCCAGGTAGGTTTGGTTGGCAGGACAGAGGAGACTAAAGTGCTGATGCTTGGGCCCGACTCTCTGGACATTCTCGAGGATCCAACCTCCCTCATCATGGAAGCCAAGGGTAGTATTAACAATTGCATTTTTACTCCACGCTTAACATGCATTGATGACGCATCTGAGTCTGACACTGAGTCTGTTGAGTCTAAGTCTAGCTCAGAGTCGGAGTTTGTGCCTCTTGGCCCTCCACGTCATAGCTTTTACTTCGAGTTCGAGTCTACTATACTTGGCAATCTGTCTGAGTTTTATGAAATGAATGATCCTACTTCTGGCTACTTTGCAAACTTATATATAAACTGTGTCGACCCTGACGATGAAGGAACAGACTTTGACGGGACCATCCCGGCTGAGTTACGTTCCCTCATCGAAAAGGAAGACGAAAGGCATGCTCAGCCTCTAAAAGAAGAAGTAATTTCTGTAAACTTGAAAGACAAGGATGACCCCCGAATGATGCAAATCGGTTCAACTTTGTCCCCTGAGGACCGCGCCGCACTGATTGATCTGCTCAAAGAATACTTCGAGGTTTTCGCATGGTCTCATAAAGACATGCCCGGTATCGACCCTGAAATTATGCAGCACCGAATCCCGTTGGCGCCTGGGGCTATACCTGTCAAGCAGAAACTTCGCAGAATAAGGCCAGACTGGGTTGAAAAGATCAAAGAGGAAGTCACCAAACAGATTGACACTGGTTTCTTAAGAGTGGCTGAATATCCTAAGTGGGTTGCTAACATCGTGCCTGTTCCCAAGAAGGATGGAAGAATCCGAGTCTGCGTCGACTTTAGGGACTTGAACAAAGCAAGCCCCAAAGACAGTTTTCCCTTGCCTCACATTGATGTGCTTGTGGACAACACGGCGGGGCATGCTTTGCTCTCTTTTGTCGACGGATTCTCAGGATACAACCAGATCTTTGTGGCACCAGAGGACCAAGAGAAGATGACTTTTGTCACCGAATGGGGTACCTATTACTATGTGATGATGCCGTTTGGGCAGAAGAACGCCGGTTGCACTTTCCAACGGGCCCAGACCACTTTATTACATGATCTTATCCACAAGACAGTCGAGGTCTATGTCGACGATATGATTGTCAAGGCAAAGGAAAAGGAAGATTTCATCCTGGCTCTTAGGCAATTTCTCGAAAGGCTCCACAGGTACAACGTGCGTCTCAACCCGCAGAAGTGCACATTTGGGGTCACTGCAGGCAAAATGTTGGGATTCATGATCATAGCAAGAGGAATTGAGGTCGATCCGTCCAAAATCAAGGCAGTTCTCGAAATGGAACCACCACGGTCAGAAAAGGGAGTGCGAAGCTTTTTGGGGAAGGTTCAGTTTATCAGCCGATTCATCGCCAAGTTAACTCTGACTTGTGAATCGTTGTTCCGTTTGCTCAAGAAGGATGTTCGTTTCAAATGGTCGGAGAAGTGTCAAGCTGCTTTCGAATCTATCCAGGCGTATCTGTGGAACCCGTCGGTCTTGATGTCGCCTACGCCTGGTCGACCTTTGATTTTGTACTTGTCCGTCACTCCAACAGCTATGGGGTGTTTGCTGGCGCAGGAATGAGATAAGGGGGTCGAGAAAGCAATTTACTATTTGAGCAAGAAGATGGTGGGGAGCGAGGAGCGCTACACTCCTTTGGAAAAGACATGTTGGGTGCTGGTTTGGGCTATCAAAAAGCTTAGACACTACATGCTAGCCTATTCGGTGAAGCTGATTTCTCGGATGGATCCTATCAAGTATCTGTTCGAGAAGCCAGCGCTTACCCATAAGCTAGCACGTTGGTTGCTTCTGCTGGCTGAGTTCGATCTCTAATATGTCACAAGGAAATCTGTGAAGGGCCGTGCTGTAGCAGAATTCTTGGCCGACCACCCAATCGAGGGGCCTGAAGATGTAGATTTCACTTTCACATATGAAGATGTGCTGACGGTAGTTGAAGAAGTCTGGACGCTCTATTTTGACGGGGCCGCTAATCAGAAAGGGTTTGGAATTGGGGTGTTGCTGATCACACCCACAGGTGCTCATATCCCCCTTGCTTTCAAGTTAAATTTCGATGTCACCAACAATCAAGCTGAGTATGAGGCCTGCATCGTCGGGATGGAAGCTGCAATTGCACTAGGAGTCGAAAAGTTCGAGATAATTGGAGACTCAAACCTGGTAATCTCTCAGGCCAATGGAGATTGGAAAGTTCGCGAAAAAAAGCTGAAGCCTTATCACCAAGATTTGGAAGAACTGATTCCTCGCTTTAATAAGGTGACCTTCACTCATATTCCACGCTTGAAGAATCAGTTCGCCGATGCTTTGGCGACTTTGGCTTTAATGATCGAACTTCAATGGGGATCAGGATGCGGCCAATTGTAATCGAACAGAGGGACTTGCCCGCTTACAAGTATATCAACGCTGTCGATGATGTCGATGACGGCCTGCCCTGGTATCATGACATCTGGAATTTTATGGAACGTGGAGAGTTCCCTGCGGGAGCTTCAAGAAAGGATCGGGTCGCTCTGCAAAGGCTGGCTGCTCAGTACATCATTTGTGGAGGGAAGCTATATCGAAGGTCTCATTGTGGGATGCACAAGCTATGCGTCAACGGTGTCGAAGCAACAAGGATAATGGAGGAGATCCACGAGGGAGTCTGTGGTCCTTACATGAGTGGTGTTATGCTTGCTAGGAAGATCCTCAGGCAGGGATATTATTGGTCTACAATGGAGTCTCAGTGCATTGACTACGTGCGGCGCTGTTACAAATGTCAAATCCATGCCAACCTACAACATGTTCCTCCGACTAAGCTGTACGGCATGACCTCGCCATGGCCTTTCTCTGTGTGGGGTATCGATGTTATTAGGATGATCACACCACCTGCTTCAAACGGTCATAGGTTCATACTAGTGGCGATAGACTATTTCACTAAATGGGTCGAGGCTGAATCATACAAAACCCTGACAACGGTCCAGGTAGCTCAGTTCATCCGAAAGAAAATCATTTATCGATATGGCGTCCCTCAGACCTTTGTGTCAGATAACAGGAGCCATTTCAAGGGTAGGGTCTTGGAACTGTTCGAGGAGTTCGGCATCGAGATCCATCGGTCAACAACCTATTGTCCACAAATGAATGGGGCAGTCGAGGCCGTGAACAAGAACATTGAAGTGATCATCAAGAAGACTGTTGAATCTGCAAGGCATTGGCACGAGCAACTGCCACTGGCGCTTTGGGGATACAGGACGTCGATTCGCACTTCAACTGGTGCAACTCCTTTCTCCCTGGTTTACGGAATGGAGGCAGTACTCCCCATCGAGCTTGAGGTTCCGTCTTTGAGAATCATGGTCGAAAGTGGTCTCGAAGAATCTGAGTGGCTGAGCGGAAGGTTTGTCGAGCTAATGCTGTTTGATGAAAGAAGGCTCCGTGCTCTATATCATGTTCAAGGTTATCAACGTCGAATCGCCCAGGCATTTGACAAAAAGGTGAAGTCCAGGGGCTTGGCCGAAGGAGATATGGTCACAAAGGAAATACAGGCCCCAGTGTTTGATGCTCGCGGGAAGTTCCGGCCGAAACGATCTGGGCCTTACATCATCAAGACTATCCTGTCTGGGGGCGTTGCTAAGCTCATCGACCTCGACGGCAACGAATTCAGCACTCTGGTCAACCTGGATCAACTCAAGCGTTTCTATCCCTAAGAGATGCTCGTGGACCAAAAACCACAAGGGTGGGCGGTTCCAAGCAAAAGTTAGAGCAGCCTGCTAGATTGAAAACCTAAGGAGGCGGTCTAGGCAAAAATAAATAGGCAAAAGTCGAAACCTCGCTAGGCCGGAAACCTGCAAAGGCGGCGCTAGGCAAAAGTTAGAGCGTAAAAGGAGAGGTAAAACACACAAGTGAACCTAGGCCTGAACTACTGTGGGCTCCCGCGCTCGGTGCGCACTCAAAGAGTCGCCACCCGGATTTTTGAGATGGATGATCCGAGAAACTGAGGGTTTGTTTGAGAGAAAAAGGCTTTTGATCTAGCGAAAATGTTGAGATTTTGGATCCGGGAGCCACGTTACGGACGGGGAAGGTTTTGTTGAAAAAGCACCCCGCTCGCCCGGTAAAAACCGGTCTCTACTAAGCATTTTAAATGGGGGATTTAATATCATTTGAAAAACTTAACTTTAAAACATGTACGGGAAAGGGACATGGGATTAAATATAACACGTTGGCGTGCTTGTGATGTAAACTGTACAGTATGAAAATGGATGAGCAATGTACAGAAAGTGAAATAATAGCATTATAGCAGACTGTCAAGATCATGTGAAACATCGCACGACAAACCGGATACATCGCACGGTGTAACTAAAACACCGTGCGGTGTACTTGTCTACGCATTCCAGAATCAGTTTGCTCTTACATGACAAAACAAACCATAAGTCCGCAAAATAGTTTTTTATATTTTCTGAATCTCTGAAAAGTGATTTACGAGACCCTTTTGTTCATCTTATTATGTAAAACAATGATAAAAGCTTTTTGAAATGTTAAAAGATTTAATAAAGTAAAAAAAAAAGACTTTTAACATGAAACTTGATTCTGGAATGTACTCGCACAGAAAAGTAACAAGCAGACTAAACAGAACAACACAAGAAGGAATATGTACAAGAAATGAAATAATGCACGGTGTAATACGCTACGCCGTGCGGTGTTGCAAAACGCCGCACGATGTAGCGTATCCAGTGCAGAAACTGTTTTTTGTGCTTTTTGAATATAAAGCTTGTTTGAGACCCAAACTCGGTATAGAAAGACCGAGAAGGGCCTCGATCGGCTCCCCTCAAAGCTAAATGTGGTTTAGCCCCAGGAAACTTGATTTATACCTTTTGATTGAAGCTTGGATGTGCTTGAATATGGAGAGTGGAGGTTGATTTGGATTGAGTTTTGAGAGACTTGTGAGTAAATGAGTGTAGAGAGAGAGAGAAATCAATTTGAGATTGATTTTGTAATAGACTAGCTTGTGGGTTGATATAGAGAGAGCAAGAGGTGTGTATAGTGGTGATGGATGTAAGGAGTTGTAGAGAGAGAATCAAGGGGGTATTTTTCGATAGAGAGAGTGAGAGTTTAGAAAATGGCAGAGTAACTTTACTTGGAGTTGAAGGGGTGTTTCTCAATTAGAGGGGGGTGTATTTATAGGCAAGAGGGCCAAGGATGATCACTACAAAGAGGGGAGGTGGCTTCTGGGCCGAATAAAACTTATTTTCTGGCCAAGACGCTCCCCCTACAGGCGTGGCCGACAACTTTCTGCACCTGTTAGAACTTTTTTCCGAAACGCCGCGCGACATAAAGTGAAATGCCGTGCTGTATATTGAAATCCCGTGCGGCGGAGTGAATTTCTTGAATTTTTCTGAAATGCCGTGCAGCGTTTTGAAATGCCGTGCTGCGTTTCTGGAATGCCGCGCGGTTTTTCGAGACAACTCAGCACACTGAACTTCGCGGGGGTGCCCCGGACACTCCCGAACTCGGATTTGGGCGCGGTTGGAAGCGTTGGAAAGCTTGTCAAGTCCTCTTTCTAACCCAATTGGTTTCACTCAAAGGTATTTTATACATTGAAATGTGTGCCCATTTTACCCTCAATGTGTCATGGGAAAAGTTATTTTTGACAAGGTAAACGCATTTTTCTCTTTTGCAATCGAACCGAGGGCCACCCTATATGTTTAAAATGGGATTTTCTTGAGGTTAGGGAAGGAGTAAGAAAGGAGCAACAATCCAAGACTTGAAGGTATATTTTTTCATCATCGGGGAAACTTAAAGATTATTCGAAGACCCAGATTGGGGTGTCTATAACTACGTTCTGACCTGATTCCTTGAAAGAGGATATGTAGGCAGTCTCACCTTGAGACCTGGTCATATTCTATCAACTTGATCCATGGTTTGACATCGAGGGTCCATATCAAAGGTCGAAGGAAGTTTATGGAACAAGCCGGAGTTTCATCGGAGAATCAGAAGGGGGAAACCCTCCGTCTTTCAACTTTATTGCAAAAACTACTATTTCTAATACATCAGCTGAGCATAAAAGCCTTAAAACAGTTAGGCATAAAAAACAGAATGAAATGCTTGAGAAGCCTCACGGCTCACAGTTTATTCTAAGCGTTGCAAAGTGATCCGGAGTCGGTCGATATTTTCCCTTGCAAACACATCTGCTCTGAGCCATTGTCTGTAGCAGTTCCTTAGCCTGGTGGTGAAATCAGGCATTTCCGCCTGAAGGACTCTGAAACCCCAGCGCCTCTTATACTCGTTGAGCGTCTGAGCGTTGAAGTTGGGAACACGAAAACCCCCAACACTGATACGATGGTTCTTCTGGGACACACCCAACTGTCGGAGGATGCGACCGGGAATGTAGAAGGTGAAGCTTGTCAGCCCTGCGATCACCACCCTATCGAACCCGTCGGAATGAAGGGTCGTGTTCGTTAGCTCTAACCACGGGCATCTCCAGGCAATTGTAGACACCCCAATTTGGCCTAACGATTATTTCAAGTCCTACCTTAGGGACCATCCCAATGATGAAATAGATACAGTGATTGCTGATTGCCTTTTTGAGAACCTTAGGACTTTCGGTAAGAACTTCGAGCCACTTAGAGGACCCAATCCAGAGCCATATAGCCTTTCAGACAGAAATACAGAAGCCTAGGAGAATCCATCTGTCGGCCGTAACATCGATCTAACGGCCTTAACATCATTTCCTCACCCGAGCAACCTGTTGCTAGAAAATCTCCCAGAGAGATCAATCCCTCGGCCGCAGGATCCATCCTTCGGCCACAGGATCCATTCCTCGGCCGCAAGATCTTTTGCCCAGCCGCCAGATCATCCTTTTTCCAGACTCTGGAACGTTCTGTCGATTGTTTGATCCAACTATACTACCTCTCCGATGCGTTCGGGCTACGTTCAGAGATTACGACGAAGAGTTTGTATTACATTGCAACTCCAATTCCAAATCGTGTGCTTTGATTGGTCGAGTTGTGTCACTCCTATGCCTATATAAAGGAGCCTTTGGGCTCCGAAATTAACAAGTGAATACACCCATTCAAGCCACGAAACTCTGCACAAATACTCTCTCAAACCCCCTCTTCAAAAGCCCTAACCTCCCGAAGGTAGCCATCAATCCGACGATCAAACCCCGAAGTTCAAACCCTAACCCTAGGGTTCTCAAAAAGGGCAATCAGTCAATCACCACCAATCCGAAGCATCAAGCAACTGAGAGATCAAGGTGGTGAGGCCCAACGGCCTCTGGTTTGTTTTATTTATCGCTCTTATGCTTAATCATAGCTTTCTGATTATCTATTAATCGTATAGTCTGGTGTGAGGAAGAACACCGACCGGGGCTTTGATCCTTCGGCCGGTACATCAAACCAGGAGGATTCCTCGGCCGTGACATCTATTCACCGGTCGCGGGATCCATCTCCCTGGGACAGCTTTGCTTTCCTGCTTTCTAATGCATGCTTTAATAATCACACTGGCTCACCTTATTTACTGCTTAAAGGCCTAATTAAACAGACTATGTGTTAGAATTAAATAAAGCATCTATATGTCTTATATTGAACAACTATGGGCCAGTCTTACGGCTGGGCAGAGAGGGGTGCCTAACACCTTCCCCTTACTGTACTCTTGGCTCCCGTACCCAGAATCTCTATCTGTTTTCCTAGTTTTAATAAACTAGGTGGCGACTCTGTTTTGATGATAACCGCTATCGTGTGGCGATGTTCCTAGCCATGGAAATGTCCACGATCTTGGTTTATGAAGCAAGCAACCAATCGAGCAACAAACGATCAATCTGTATGGCGATGCCTCGTTTGGGAGGTGTCTACAGCAATCTCATCCGGCTGCATCAGCTGCATAAATACGTACCATTCTTCAATGTCCATCTCGAGGTACCTCATCTCTCTTTGATGGATCCTCTTCGAAAAAAGGTTCCAACCGTTCGCCGGTGGATGAAGCAAGTTCAGCTTGTCTAATAGCCATAGCTGCATGAGTGAAAAGACAAATGAGAAGCCAGATAAAGCCTGAGCGGAAAAACAAGTAAGAAGCTAAGAAACAGCCTAAGCCGAGTGTCGAGGTAAAATGAGAAAGTGCGAAAACCGAAAAAAGGTGAGCTGAGTGAGTTTACCTGAAGCAGAAGCAGACTCCCGCTGAAAGTGATCGCCTGGGCGGTGTACACCAAATCCAAGCCCAAGAGCGTCTCCGCCAAAATCAAAGGGGTCACATTGTCCTGTGCCGCCATTTTTGCAGCAACACTCACACCAAGGAGGGGCTGACCCGCCCATCAGCAGGAACAAGCAGGTAGGCGGCGAGCAGACAGATCACCAGAGCAAAGCGGCGCCGAGCCTGCCACGCTACGTCTTCCAGATCGTCGTCTAGGCTGTACAACTCAATTAACCGCATAATGTTAAGCTGGCCACCTTCGAGAATGGTGTTGGCCAAACCCCGCGAAATGCCAAGCGAGGACGCCAGTAGGCGTGGCATGCTCTCTTGATAAGGAGGAACAACGACTGTTGGGGACGTGAAGGTTCAGAGGTACGCTTGAAATTCCTCCACAGTTGGGCATATTTCGTCGTCCCCGAAACGGAAGACATGGATGTCGGGGTCCCAGAACCTAAGAGCAGCACTCAGAAGTGCCGGACGGAGCGGCACATGTCGCAAATACCGAAAGGAGGCAAGGCCGTGATATTGGAAGTTTAGCCAGTCAACCCCCAATAATTGCACTAACCAAGGCCTGAGCAAAGTAGGGATTGGGTTTTCCATTACGAATATTGGAATGTGCTGAATATCAGAAGTGAACAGTGAATTGTGATTACAACAATGCGTGCGTTTTCCCTTTATAGGTTAGAGTCACATCATACTTCCCTATTCCATGTTCAAGGACAAGTGCTAGCATCTAAGAGACCTTACAATTAAGGACACTGCCCTCTGAAGAGCCAGAAACCGTGTGCAAACCGTGTAGGGGTGAAGACAAGAAGCTCCCAGAAAAAGGACAGTCGGTCAGACAAGTGGCTCTGCGTCACATTTCTCTGGCGTGCCAGTAACTCACCAGCGTGCGCATGTTTCTCTATCCACTGGCATAAAGCAGCTAATTACTGGCGCACGCCAGAAAGGTCTGCACCAGAAACCAGTTGACAGCAGCCAATGCCCCGGCTATGCCAACCTCAATCCCGAGGCCTGTTTTGCAGGTTTGATGGTCCCCACAAGTTACGAATGGTATTTGGGGCTATGTCCAAGCATGAGTTTCCAAACGTCACGCTTAACGAAAATTTCAGACCCCCGACGGCCCGTGTCGAGCTAAAATTGAGGATACAGAAGGTCGAAATCCGCTTCGGGAGCATTTGTCAAGTTTTGTCATACCATACACGTCATATGTGCCTTATGTGACTGTACGGGGGCGTCGGTTTCAGTCCGTGACTATATCGAGTCATCTTTGGCGTCTTATGTCCATTTTTTAGCATTTTCGCGGTTTATTTCTCATATCGGTTGGTTTTTCTCGAGTCTGTCCACTTGTACAAGTTATTGTACATACATATGGTCCTACAGAGGTGTCAGTCTCCCTTTTCTAGGAGAAT
Organism: Rhododendron griersonianum; assembly: GCA_018127125.1. NCBI lineage: Eukaryota > Viridiplantae > Streptophyta > Magnoliopsida > Ericales > Ericaceae > Rhododendron > Rhododendron griersonianum. The sequence goes on from CM030795.1 coordinate 10,808,332, forward strand.
TTGGAGTTTTGGCCCATTAATGCCCAAAATTTCATTATTTTTCGCGTGTCCTAAAGGATACGTGTCGTGTCCTGGGACTTCTATCCTTTTTTATGCGAGCTAGATCGAGTTTGTACATATCCAAGTGTTTGTTTGTCGATTCAGGTCCGTCATCAATGCATGTTAGATACTGTTGGATGGTTTATTCTTTTCCTTTGTCAATTTGCATCAGAAGGGGATTAATAAACAGAAAATGCAGTTTTTATATCATCCAAAGTAAGTATCTCTAAGCAAAAGTGTAAATGAACGTAGCGGCACAATGGCCCAAGCAAAAGGGAAACTATCATGTACCAAGCACATACGCCCAAAAGTCAAAAGGCACGCAGGCCCCATCTCAAAAACCAAGTGTCAAGTGTCAAAGCTAATACCAAGGGATAGTACGGTATCTGAGGCTCAGTGGTAGCCCTCAGTCCTCAAGGTCGTCGTCGTCGTCCTCACTCTCGTCTAAACCCCCAGGAGGGATTCGAAACCCCGGATCGCTGGTAGAGCCGCTGCTGAGGGACGTCAACTCCCTCTCCTCCTCATCCTCTTCTTCCTCCTCTTCTTCTCGTCTCTTCTTCTTCGCAGGCCCTTCAGGCAGCCTCTTATGAACAGGTCTCTTTCTGAGCTCCCTCTGAGGCTGTGGTGTCTCTCGCGCCGGGGAGATCACCACCCCTCTGGTCTCCGGACACACAGTGCTCGCCTGTCGCCGGGCTGCAGCAGGAGCCTTGCCCTTTCCCTTCTGGGGAGCTGGCTGCACCATCTTCCGCCTAGGAGCCGCCCTAACTTGTCCATGCATTGTCATTTCATACAAGATGTCTCAGTATACATATTGTGCATATTGTATATATCAAATGCATAAGCAGGAATCAAAAGCAGGTACATCTAACATGCATTGTAACAAACTTGCATAGTTGGTCCAAGTGTCGAATTCAGTATGGAACGAGCTTATGAGATTTATACCTGAGGCTGTGCAGTAGAGGCCGGAGTCACTGGTGGGTAGTGCAACTGCAGAAGGGTGTCGCCCGCTATCTTGTGATATCCCTTTTCCATGGTCAGTTGCAAGCGAGCGGCCTCCCTCGCTCATTCAAGCAGCACCTGAATTCAATGTGGGAGCAAAGTCAGCAAACAAAGTGCAATCAAATATGGTACAAAGATATAACACAGGTTGCGAAAGTATCATACCGGTCCTGTGATCTCCGCCGGCTCTGTCCTGGCTGGCTCAAGTCGAACGGTGGCAGCCTTTCCCTGCGCATCCCGCACCGGTATCACCCACGAAAGCACAGGTAGCCCGGTCGCCGTCGCATATGCACTCCTTTCCTCAGAGTGGCCTGACTTGCCTCTCCGACCCAGCCTCTCCTCACCAGCCATTATGGCCTCGTTCTGCACGGCCATGTTCTCTATCACTCCAAGAGGTTCCGCCAGGTACTACCTCCGGTAAACGACGTTAGTTGCGATCAGGCCTTATGAAGGTGGTAAGGTCTACCGGGGCAGTATATCGACGCAACTCCCCAAGTGTGTACCTCCCGGTGTGAAGCACGAGGCGGAAGTGGCCCGGGGACAATAAACTTAGACGAGAGAAGTGACTGTCGTGTCACCCGGTCGCCTAAGTACCACTGCCACCCGAAAGCTGACTCCAATAGCACACGGCTCGCCGTCACCGCCCTGCTCCTCGCCACATACTCGGGTTCGGGCTCTGTGATCCTCCATGGGTCCCACTCCACCTGTAAAGCAGTCAAAGGTCATCAGTGATAGCATTAAAGCAGTTCAAAGTGCAAGCTACGAAAGGGAAATCGGTTTGTACCTGAGAACCTGACAGATCATCAAGGAACACTCTGAAGGAGATAAGGGTCCCCAGCGACTTCTTCTTACCCCTGCGCAGCGGTCCCCAAATCATAGCCCGAGGAAGTGCCCCCATGTCTGAGCACCTGTTCTCTGGAAGGTACATCCTCAATACCTCGTAGGCCCACAACTGCAAGGTTTTCAAAACAGTCAAAACATCAGAATACAACATATGTGTTTCAAATAAAGGATGCAAGTATGGAGGACAATTGAACTACAGTGTTTGGTTTCTTACCTCCCATATTCTCTAGTAGCCAGCAGCTGCCTTCTTCCCCCGAGAAAACTCACCCATGAACCCATAGCACGCTCCTAGAGCTGCTCCTCCCCAGTCATACCGAGAAGCAGTACGCAAGTCAAAAAGAGCAGGCAAATACGACAAGTGCACTGTGGACCTCTTGTTCGGGTACAGAGTAGCCCCGAACAAGTACAGCAAGTAGGCTCTCGCCATCTGCTCCTCCTCCTGCTCCGTCTCCGGTACTTTCCCCTTTAAGTAAATCCTGAACTGGTCGCAGTGAACTGTCTCCGCACCACCTTCGGGCACCATGCCCAGAAACCACCTCAATGCCTCTGTGTCCCTATGGATCCCAGGTCAAACGGAATGGGCTCGCCCCTTACCCTCAAGCCAGTCAAAGCCGCGAAGTCCACCGGGGTCACTGTCATCTCCCCGATCAGAAAGTGGAAAGTGTTAGAAGTATCCTGCCACCTCTCCGCCAATACAGTCAGTAGGGCGTGGTCACTCTTCATCGCCGTCAATATCGGGATGAACATGCCAAATCCCGCAGCATCTACCAAAGCCCTGACCCGCTCTGGCAAGGCCCTGTACAGCTCCAACAAATATGCAGGACCACCGTGTCCCCGGGCACTAGCCACTCCTCTCTGCACATCACAATAGCCAAGGCAAGAAAAGGGTTGTCAATATGTGTAGGTCAATTCCAACAGGCAGTCGAATCAAGAGTTATCAAGGCATCCTACCAGTCGATTATTATTTCAAGACATTCCACAGTCGAACCAGGCAATAGTTGTCAATCAAGTTCGAGGTACCAGGCATGATCATCAGTCGATTCAAGCTATCAAGACATCCTATCAGTCAATTATCGTTTCAAGGCATTCTATTAGTAGATTCAAGCTACTAACGCATTCTACCAGTCGATTCAAGCTGTTAGGACACCCTATCGGCCGATTATCGATTCAGGGCATTCTATCCAGTCGATTCAAGTTCTAAAGATCGCATTACCAGTCGGGGCATGCTTCATAGGCAAATGGTTCGAAATGGCATACATGCTACAACAAGTACAAATTCAAACTTGTACAGCAATACGGAATGGAAACCAAGGTAAGTTTGAAGTTATACCTGAGCCCAAGTCACAGACAAGTGCCTATCGGGGTCCCTTAGCACCAGCTCTGCATCATAGTCGTCCTGGTGGGGCAAATAGCTCTCAGCTCCCGACGGTAAGAACACATGTGGCTCCGACGGTACGTATGTCTCCGCTACAAACCGAGCACGGGGGGCCTGCCGTATGGACTCCGCCAAAGTCACCGCCACCTCGTACGCCCAGGGTCCCTCCTCGTGAGCCCTCTCGGCTGCCTCTGTCTCTCGCTCCAACTCTCCATGGGCCCTCTCAGCCTCCTCGGCCTCCCGCCTCAACCTCTCCTCCTCATTCGCCCGGGCTATCTCCTGTAACCTGTCCTCGCGGGCTGCTATAACCGCTGCAACCACCGTGGGATTCTCCCTCATAGAGTGACCGGCGTTAAATGCTTTGCAGCTTCAGACATGACGATCTTTCCTACTCGTTGACTCCCTGAAATATAAGTGATTTAAGACAAGCCCTACATTACTAATCATTTGAGCTACAACGGATTGTCAAGATCATGGAATTCAGGGGATTTATGAAAAGGAAAAAAAGATAACAAAGGGGAAACCAAAGAACAAATTTAGCTTCTTCACTTCACCATCTTTCTTGTGTTTCCTTCGTCATAATCTGGAAATCAGTTGTCAAATCCACACAAACACTGACGTAATAAACAAAATAAATGTACTGTTGGAATTAATCCAAGTGTTTGGTCCTATTATCCGAGGAATAGGATTGATGGTACGATGAGGCATAAGGCAATACCGGTGAAGAATATCTTGTCCCATTTCTGCTGCAGTAGCTGTTCAGCAATATCTGTTCCCCCTTCAACGACTTTAATGGCATTGGAGTCCAAGTAAAGAGGAATGGTGTTGGCAAGAAAAGAACATGCTGGGGCTAGCTCTGAAGGTTTTAGGACAACAGCGTTTCCAGTGGATATCGCCCTATCAACGGATCCAATGCCAGTGCTGCATATACAAAGAGATGCAACTTGATGTAGATGAAATGATCGACATCGTTTAACTATATTTTTCCAGTAGTTAGGTTTATCCGAAAAGGGCATAGATATGAAAATTTCTTGGTGATCAAAAGTGTCATGTTAGCAGTGCAATAATTCATGATTAGCTGGCTGAGAAACGTCAGAAATCAGGAGAACAAAATTTGGCTAGTTAATAAGACTCACTGATAGGGAAGTTCCACGAAACAAAAATCAGTGCCAGGCCAAGTGGTTCCGGCAACACTTCTCCACTTGCTGGGAAGAAAAGTAACGGTATCTGGCCCTGGCCAGAAAAAACAGCCTTCGGCAACAAAAATAGGATGACCTTTAAGGTCGTGTTTAGAATTAGAAGGACTTATGGACGGAAACAAGAAAGTAAAACAAACTAAGAAGATAGCGAAGAGAAGAAGCTAAGTTCATTTTTTTAGTTTCCCTTGGCATATTGTCCATAAATTCACAATCCAAACGAGCCTTGGTTCCAAATTTTTTTTTCGCTTCAGTTTTTAGTTTCTTTCAAGTATTAGGTGAATTCACTAGCCTCAGATTCTCATGACTTCTGTCAAGCGAGTTAGTTCCACATATATTCCTCTGCACTCCTGAATTTCTCATGGCTCGTCTACGATTCCCCATACTTTCCTATTTTCGGATAACAAATTAAACATGCATTTATGCCATTACCTTTACAAAAGGACCTTCAACAGTGTGCCAAACATAATTGAGTAGTTTCAATGTGATAAACAGAGGGATCAATGGGTATTTGGTGAAAGCAAAAAAAAAATACGAACCTTCGTCGGGGCCATCCATTTCCCAACACAACTCAGAGAATAGCTGGCTGATTTCTTCACAACGCCTATCTACAATAGAGCAAACTGAAGAGTCATCGAATGATCTAGCGGAGTACTTTTTATTGCTATCGTAAGAACTACATCAACCGTTCACAACTTCTGAAAAATTAAGACTGACAACGTACAACCACAAACACAAAATAAGGCCAATGATTATAACTTCCATTGGAAAATAGACACAGAAAAAGACACCACGCACAGGGAAGGACCGATGGAATAAAACCTTACCATTTGATTGACTGGATATGAGCATCGAATTGAGCTGTATGCTACATATCCAAAATTTTAGATTAAATTCTCGTTTGATCAAACATGCATCGAATACATAATCCACCAAGTATGCTGTATACGATACTATGGCGTGTGTGTTACACTCTGTAGTATTATTAATTCCATAGTTGGCAGTTGGATGTGATTACATATCCTATAGAATTAATTAGGATCACATATTCTTTTTTACTATTAGTTCTGTCAAACAAACGGATATTGGGTTAACCTATTGATTCTTATATCCCCTTCCTATGAGGGATTCCGCACGCTTTTTGCGTGCAGACTTCTAATCTTGGCCGTCGACAAGTCTGCATGCTAAAAGCGTGCGGAACCCTCACTAGAAGTGTCGTGTTCATTCTTAGCATGATAAAACAACATGGTTGATTGAACGCCATGCAAATCTTCAATTATATGCCACGGTTTTTATATGAAATCCACAAGGCATCAGCATCAAGAGTTCGAGCGGATTTGTATTCGATCCAACGGTACTACAAAGCGTTTCACTTTTCCTCAAATCAAACTTCATATGGCCCAGATTTATTTTTTTTCACCATTTGATTGTTTAATTGTTCTTCAAACTTTAATTCACCAAGATTCTCTTCGCTAATTTATTCAATTTCAACCAAACCATAACCCAATGATACAATGAAAAACTTTCTTTAGTACACACGCCAAACTTATAATTTTTCTTTAGGAAATTTATATGTAGAGAGAGAGAGAGAGAGACTGACTTCATCGCGGTAAGCTTCAACAGGGTGCATCCCAAGATCTTGTTGAAGAGCTTTGAAGATTTGATCCTCATTTTCATCCATCAACTTGAGGATTGCTTGGAGCTGGGATTTCCTCCATCCAACGCTTCTTGTTCTTCCGCTCTTGAAAGCTTGTCTCAACTCACCCAAACTCCTCCCAATTCCCTCCTCACCTCCCTCCATACCCTCCATCTCTCCACTCTCTCTCTCTCTCTCTCTCTCTCTCTCTCTCTCTCTCTCTCTCTCTCACCAACTTTATGGATTACAAACTCAAAACTAGTAGAGCACAAGGGTGGTATATTCTTTTCCCCACTGCTACTGATAACCGACGTGAATAGCCTGTCTTTGACCGAACTCTCGAAATAGTCGAGATACGCATCGGGAAAAAAAATGCCGGGACATAAATTAACTACCCGAGCAAAGTTTTACTGATGATAGGGAGAAGTTTTTCAGCGCCGGGTGGGCACGGCTCACGTGGTTCCGAACACAATCTCGGTCGTCCAAACGTGTTTTGAACGGTCATATCTAGATCTGTTTGGATAATTTTTTAGTGTAAAATTACCAAAACACCCCCTCAAGCCCAAACAGATCTGGACCGTCCAAAACACGTTTGGATGGCCAAGATGCGTGCTCGACATCACGTGGCCCGTGCCCACCCAACACTGAAAAATTTATCGATGATAGGAGTTGAACAACTTGAACTTACAAATTTGAGAGTCCAGAGTATTTTACTTGCTGCCACGTTCTTGCTCGACAAAAACTCTTGATCATGTCAAATTTGAGAGTTCAAATCAACTTGGTCGGACATTAATAGCTATATCAAAAAAAAAAAAATTTGATTTATAAAGTAGGCGGTCAAGAACAGTTTAACTTACAAAAACGAGTGATAGAATCAAGCCGTCCGTTTTATAAACCAAAATCTAAATTTTTGGTATAGCTAGCTATTGATGTCTAATAGAGCTGATTTTTCACGTAAACATTAATTTGCGAACCTTACAAGATAGAACGGTTCAAATTACCGCAATGAACCCTCGGTAAGGGCACATTGGGCTGTGGCAAAAACCCCATGGTTTCCACCTCGTCCGGACAAAACACATTCTCCTAACCATGTGGTTACATATTCCAACAAAATGTTGCAGCTGCGTCTTGAAATTTCTGTACTGGAGATATGATTGTGAGGCCCTTGCATTCAATGCAATTGTGCACCTATAAAGTATCCTTTACTACTACTATATGTGTGACGGAAAAATGGGACCATCTCGGTGGTTACTTAGATTATTCGAATCGCTCATTTCTTAGGCCTTATAGGTATTCATCATTCCTCGAAAAATCAGATTACTAGAAACATCAATATCAACCTCGACGAAACAAAATCCTTACAAGAGAAACATACGACACGTGGCTGGCCGTTCGTTCATTTCTCTTAAGACCTTATCAATGTCCGATCAACCATTTTTTTTTTTTGTTGCATGAAGATAAACACGTCTAAACTTTCAAAATGAACGACTTAGATCGCGATCGTCAAGACACTGTTGCGAGAGTTTTATTTTGCATCACACGAAGTTCGCACGATAGTATTTTATTTTTTTTTAAACGAAAACTTTGAAAGAGTCCAGTTTCCACCGATCAGCTCACTGTGGGTCATCGAAGGTCGTTTGCAAACAAAAAATGCCATCACCTACCTTCTCTCGAGCTTTTTATCACTTCACGTTGACATTGAAAGCAAACCAAATCGATCAAAATCAAGCACTGGTTGTTCTATAGTAATAGCTGTCTTGTGCAAACCAAATCGATCATAAATTGTGCTAAGATTTTTGAGTTTTTTCTTGTTTTGTCAATGTTCAAATTTTTTTCGTGTTTATTAGTTTTATGCCTACTTTTGTGGATTATTGATTCCTCTCGTCAAGATGAATCAGAAAAGTAAAAAATTGACTTTTACCCAAATATTTTTGGAAATAGCCAAGATAAAGCCCCAAAAGCCAGGTGTAAAACTAACAAACGCAAAAAAAATTTGAACAAGGACAAAATTAGAAAAAGCCCAAAAATTCCGAAAAACCCTTAGCGGAACTTAGCCACGAAAGGATGAGTATGTTTTTGATTGTTTAGAAAAAGCCCAAAAATTCCGAAAATCTTTCTCCGATTGTAACCCTATTCTTTCTGATTGTTTAGAGCTTATTCATTTGTTTTCCTCTTGTGTTTTTAAATATGTTCATCGTTCTTTCAATAGAATAGCTTATTCGTTAGCTAAACAATCCCTATTAGGTGTTAGGTTGGAGAATTGGGAGGTCCAATCCCCCATTTTTTGGCTAACCTTGCCCTTGATGATATACGGTCTTCGAGCCATTTTTCCTCTTAATAAAATCCTTATCTCTTTATGTGGAAAAAAAAAAAGAGAAGAGGTTCATGGGTGTGACCGTATCCAATCCGGTCATATATTCCAATCCATTCACTCTTGACCCATGTATAACCCGTCCATATTCAACCAATACGCCGCCCAAATCCAACCCAACCCACCTCTACATAACAAATTTACAATCCAAACACAGCCTTGAGAGAAAAATGAGCAAGTCAAAGTCGCTTTCCTTCTCCACACGGTTTAGTAAACTTTAACAAAAAACTTCTAATAACCAAGTAAATGAAAATCTGAACAGAATTCATGTAACACAACATACAACGGCTGGATTAATGCATAATTCAAATTGCTAGTTCTGACTTACACGATTAATGTTCAAAGGGCAATTATAAAGAAAAGAAAGAGCATCACTGAGACCACTATTTGCCAGAGGGAAAAAAAATTACTTGAACTACAAAACTTCATATCACAAAATTGGTGCAAAAACATGCACTTGATATTGGATACATATTTTGCTAGTACCTCACAAATTGCCGTGTATCATCTTCAGCCCGTCTCCCATAAGGGTTGCTCTCACTAAATCCACTCCGGCTTCCATCAACCTTGCGTGTTTTCTTCCTGAACTTGGATGCATTACTGTCTATGTTAAGATTTACCTTCGGGGGACTAGTAAAGCAGAACGAAGCAGCAACAGCCTGCAGAAAATCCAAATATTCATTCTACACATTGTATTTGACAATTCTAGTAAAACCACAGAAGCTCTTACGGGAAAATGTTCCGAGTTACAAGAGGGAAACATTTATGTCTCATATCTATACCGTGTTTGGAACGTGGATTTACAAAGATATATGTCGGGGACAAGAAAATGAAAAGAAAGTCAGTTTCTTCTCTTTTTAGTTTTTATCATGCCTTTCCATCAGCTAATCATCTCCACAAATCCAGTATTCAAAGAAAGCCAGTTTCTTCTCGTCCACAAAATTCAGCTGTCACAATTTATATTCTAGTGCAGTAATAACTAGGACTCCTAGTACATAGTAAGATGCCCTTCTCTGCTTTGCAGAAGTCAAAAAAAGTGGTTGTACGTTTCTGCTGCTTTTGTTTTCCATGGATATCAAAGCAATCCACGTGAATGTATCTGAGAAGTTCAGAGTGGTATTTGACAGAATTACATGAAGAGAAGAAAACCATCACTTTCTTTGAGAGATTCCTCTTCAAGAAGGAATATAGTAGAATAAATCTCTTGGCACTTGGCACAATACAATAGCCTTGCTGCAGCCCTTCATTAGTGACCTACAATACCAGACATCTATCAGGTTGAGGAAGTGGGATTGAAGAAAATAACAATTAACCACCAACAAGTTTCATAAGTATTAACCAGTAGTTTACCTTCTTCCGCCCATCATCCACATCAATATAGATGGGGGTTGTCTGAAACGATAAACGAGCAAGATCTTCAACCTGAAAGTTTATATATGTTTCTTTTAACCCCTCAAGACACAATATAGAATCGGTATATTTCTGTTTAAGACACTCTACAACTGAAATTGATATATTGATACAAAAGATATATCAGCATTGAAAACAAATTGCACAATGTTGCTATTTGATAAACCACTCCATAACCAAGCAGCTAATATGATGCAAGTATAGAAATACCTTCTTAGTCTGCGTAGCTGAGAAAAGAGCTGTTTGCCTCTTCTGCACATTTGATAACATCTCAATTAGTTGAAAAATAATGCTAGACACCCAACATAAACATATGTAACATTCCAACTAGTTGAGAGAAAAGAATCCAATCAACATGCTACAGGAACGAATCAATATCGAGGCTTCAGGAGTACAACACAACCAGGAAATGGATCCTAGGTGTTAACTAGTTGAGAGAAAAGAATCCAATCAACATGCAACAGGAACGAATCAATATCGAGGCTTCAGGAGTACAACACAACCAGGAAATGGATCCCAGGCGATGGAATTCAACAAGCAATGCAGAAAGCAACAACACCTCTATCCCTGGCTATTCTGTCCCTTTGCGAATTCAACAATAAATGCAGAAAGCATCGCATATGACTCAATGGTAATGTCTCCGGTCATCTTCATGAAGAAAAATCCAGCAATTGGATCACACATTGATGCAACTTATCAAATATTGGAATTTAAACAGCTAAGTTCAGGTATGGGGGTCACTCTTACAAGTGTAACTTGTCTACCTTGTTAGTGCAGTGTCTCTCAACTCTCATCAGGTATATAGATTTGAGCATGAGTAGAGTACAGTGGGGAATTCAAGATTTGGAAGTGAAAGTCAGAAGAAGGTTGTTCTTTGGAGTTCTTAGATGGCATATCATTCACAGTAGCAGGGATTCTGAGATGGCAAGATTCTAGTAAGAGAAATTCTAGGAGCACAACATTCATATAATTATCTTTTTGAACGGCAACATGCATAACATTCTACATAGCATGCTTATGCGGCAGTGTTTCATTCGCAACATGGTGAATTGCTATTTTTCTACTACCAAGGAGACTGCCACATTAGCATGTTATACAAAATGTTGTCCATGTTTTTTTTTTTTTGATAACTCGGGTATTCGGGCCAGCTTTCACGCACCTCGACTAATCCAGGGGGCCCAATCCCACTACCCACTTGCGGGGAGCCCAATTAAAGTCGGAGCAAAGCTCCATCTAAGCTGGCCCCAAAGGAGTTGATAGCACCAGGTTTCGAACTTGAGACCTTAGGAGGGAGCAAACCCCTAAGTCCCAAGTCTAGACCACCGTGCCAACCCCTTGGTGTAAAAATGTTGTGCATGTTTTCTGTGTTCCTAGACTTCCTCTTCAAGTAATGACAAGTTCAATGTATGCAGGGCCCCCTTTTTGCTCTTTCAGTGTATGAAAGTATGTTTAAGGTGGGTTTTCTGGCAATAGTACCTAGGAATGTGTCCAGAATCTTCTGATCACAACATTTGGTGCCCAGAAGAAAAATAATACTCCCACCATCCCAAAATGTTTGTCCCCGTCCGCAAAACAAGGACAAAAAAATAATGCATTCCTTCCAAGGAAAAACTCAAACCTTTTTCATAAATTAAAAGAACTCATTGATATCTAGTAGATTGTTCAAAAAAAATTGAATTTTTCTTGCAAAAATTGTATTATTTTAACTCTACGTTTAGAATGGGACGGAGTAGTAAATCGTATCTTGCAGCATTGCCCGAAACATTAGAGAGCTATCGCGCCCTCTTATTCTCTCTTTGTTGTCAACTGGACCATGCCTGGATGAGTTGAAACGGCATTGAGCAATTGGCATTGAGTTCTGGCTAGGGAAGTGTTAGGACTACCACAAAGGAGACCCATGCCAACTTTGCAATGCATTATGGACATGGATATGGACACAGATAGGAATACGAACACGTGAAATGGTAATTCTAAATTAATGATGACAGAAACAGCGGGTAACCTGGCAAGATTAAACTAAATAAAGAATCCATATATTTTTATTCATTCTAATTGCTACTTGCTAGTATAAATCATGCATCCGCAAACACCCCAACTATTGGAGAGCAAAATAAACTTAGCACAAATATGGAAACTAACACTGGTGTTACATAATAAAGAGATGATTGGTCCAAAAAATGGGGCACAAGTGACAAGTTTGTTATGAATATCAATCCTTGGAATAGGGCTTTTACATTTTCAATTGATACCACATGTCTCACGTGAGACCCGCTTTTCGCAGCATGTCCTAGATTAAACTTTAACATAACTAATGGGACATGCCAGACAAGTCCCATACGGCCATACGCGTCCTTGGTTTGTCAGTGGCCCGGGCGTGTCCGACACAGATACATTAACCATTGGGTGTGTCGGTGCTTCATAGGATATGGAAATCATCCTTAGTCCGTGCATCCTCAAGTCGAGGCATTTGATGTTGCGTTCTGATTTTTTTGGCTTCTTTAGAAACCATCCCTTGTCAGTGCTCTTTCTTTTCAGTAACCATAATAGATATCAATGTTGTTATTACTCATATCTATCCATTATGATTGATCTTATCATGCATGGGCACAAGAAAAGTGGAAAACAGAAGGTTACTAGCTTGAGAGAAAATTACAAACTGCTGTGCATTAATTAATGCCCAATTTCATTACGCATGCCATTTTATTTTGGAGGTATTTTTTACATTTTATTCTTTTGCACAAAAAGTGAGAAAAATAGAGGGGGTCTAAGGAATGTAAGAACCATTACAGTTGCTATTAGTTACTTGATATTGAGCTTGTGAAACAACATGCTAAAACAATTTCATATCATGCAAGAACATGATATTCATAGTGACCATCCAACATTCTGTACCACGTTGTAGTCATTTATAATCACTAAGTGGAACTTAAATAGTCAAATGAATGAAACAAGAAGCAAATTCAATTTCATCTCCTGCAAGCCCTTGATTCATAGTGTCATTCTGACATTAGTCATTCTTAACAATTTACCTTTGGCAGAATCTTAATGATTTGCTTCATCTCTTCTTCAAAGTTGGCTTCCAATATCCTGTCAGCTTCATCAATTATGAGGCACTGCCAGTCCAAGAATACATAAAAGAAACTTAGACATTCATACAATAGAATACGCTTGAGCAGCTTTTTCTTCCTCAAGATATAGAGCCTTATTTGAATTTATGAATTCGTAATCAGGGATTGGGAGGGCATATCTTCATTCCGAATAGGTCAGGGACTGGGAGGGCATATCTTCATCGCGAATTGGTAATCAGGATTGAGGGCATATCTCTTCAAACAGGGGCAATGTGTGCCATACAAACTTTAAAGCAACTAAGAGAAAAAAGGAATGACCATTGACCACATGACACATGAAAGAGAAAACTTATGAGACAGCTGAAGATAGTTTCTGAAAAATTGTAACACAGCCAACAAAAAGGTGAGGTATGTCAAGACGCAGGCAGCATTATGCTCTTAACGATAAACTCCAAGCAACCATCCAAATGTCCGAGAGAGAGATTCTCAACTCTGACTGTATGTTGTGACTTGTAAAGTCAAACTAATACTAAACCGAAAGAAAAGATTAATCACTCAAACTCACCATAAGAAGCTAACAGGGGCACCCAACCTCTTTGGAGGCCCAGGGCGAAATTCGAATGTGAGGCATTTAAAAGTTGAAGTGTCAAATACTTTAACCATATACATTTTTCTTTAGTTGAAAATTGTAAAGTTATTACTCAGGAAATGCTTAGTTCTACCGCATAAAATTCTGTTATTTTGCATTTCAAATGTGAAATATGAGGTTGAACTTATGGTACGATCAATCTAACAAAAAGCTCTTTTTCTAGGAAGCTTTTTACCTAAATGAGGCTATTTAAAAATTGATATTGTTTTTGAGAAGTCAAATGTAGTATGAAAGTGGGGCATCTCAAAATTGGAGGCCCTAGGCACAAGCCTTAACAGCCCCGTGCTTGGGCGGCCCAGGGGCCCTAACATGACTGAATTTCCAGTATCTAGAATACACTTCAGGAAGGTCATGTTCTCCATCTCAAACTTCCATCAAAATAAAATTGGTACTAATGAAGTTCTCAATCAATTCATATCTATGATATCATATCCTCTTGAAATTGTTGCATAATTTCATTCATTCACTATCCTTGCTAGTTCAGCTTTATGAGAGATGTGATGACCTCTTCCTAGACCCATAATCGTGAAAAAGTCTACAATGATATATTGGTTTGGTCCAGTCCAGCGCTCATACTCTTCCCTTGCCAATAATTAGAGTTTTACCTCTGTTAGCACTTCCTCAAACCTAAGTACTCCATACCATCCACATAATTAATTAGAAGACCAAAATCCTACATCAATGAAAGCATCAAAGCAAGAGGACATCAAATCTTAGTTGAGCGGGGGCGGTGGAGTGGATGATCATAGAAGTGTGGGAGCGCCGTCGGGAGCGTTTAGGAGAAACTATAAATATTTTAATGTTTTTTATATAGTTATAAATGTCAAAAAGAAAATATTATTTTTGAAGATGGTTAGAAGGTACAATTAAAAAACTGCATAGAGAAAAATAAATTCCACACATAAGATGAAATGAATTTTATTAATACAATGGAAGCAATCGACTTTTACACTTCCCCAAAAATCTACTGTATTAAATTACCCTCCCTTCCAAGAAAGTGTTTTGTACTTTTGTATAGCACCTCTCCAACGAAATCCAGCAGAGGGCATCTACCAATCATAGCTCGAATCGCAAGTCTCTCAACCGCTTATCGGGTGTAAGTTCGCGTATAGGTTAGGATGATCAAATGATCCCAAAGGAGCTCATACGAGTTTTTTTTCTTTTCTTTTTTTGCACTTGCCCTATGTCTGCTGAAATTTCTCAAAAAGACACTACTTGTTTGGAGATCAATCTGAGTGCAACGAGAACAACATGAATACTAACAAATAATCTGATGCGAAAAAGTGCCCAGCTGTCCATGGAAAAAGTGCCCAGCTGTCCATGGCATGCACACACCCACACTGCATAGACAAATAATCTGATGCGAAAATTTGGTTTGGGGCCTTGGGCCATAATTACTGTCACACTAAACCAACCCAAGCCTGGTGACCTGGTTCTTGGCTCTTCCCCATTTCCACCCTTTAAGATGCCAAGAAAGCAGAAGTCTACCCACGAAGGGTAGTCTCTTACTGTTTGCAAAGAAATAGATGCTCCCCAGTACTGTTATCCAGCAATTGTCCAATTCCATCCTCGAATTACCTATCCATCTTTCACCTAGCAGCTTGTGACCATAACATTTTTCACTATCTTCACAAGTTGTTTGGAGTCCTGTGTTTAATCCAATGAAATTGCTTGAGCCCCCCATCTATACCCTTTCACGAAGAGAATTTTAACATCCATTGACTTCATATATAAGAATAAAAAAAAAAAATCTGACTCCTAGGTCCACTAATCACTATCAACAATGGAATATTTTACAACCAAGAAAGGTCAGTTGTAAGTAACTTTTGCGCATACTCGATCCAATCTTCCATATTTTCATGGATCTGAAATTTGAATGAAAAAAATGAAAGATTGGATCGAGCACCCACACATATCGGATTGAGTTAATTTTTCACAAGCCCACTCGATATATTTTTTTTTTTTGAGACAAGAAATCTTTTTTGGTATGGTCTATGAATTTTGATATTTCTCTATATTTTTCTTTTATTTGCAAATTTCATGTATTTCCATCCGATCTCTTCATTTTCATTAATGATTTTTTTTCCTATTTATGAGGAAAGCAGCAAGCAAAGAGGAGTCACAACAAGTCACGTAGTTATTGAAAACCAGAAGCTTTGAAGATGCATAGGGATATAATACCTTCAGATTTTTATATATGAAGCCCTTGGTGTTCTGTAGGTGGTCAAGAAGTCGGCCAGGGGTTGCTACTAACAGATTCACTCCTTTCACAATACGCTCTGCTTCACCCCTGCGAGCTGCACCACCAATAACCAAGCCAAGAGTCTGGGAATGATACTTAAGAAGATCCTTTGCCACTGCATGTGTCTGCATCATTTTGCTAGAAGATTAGTCAAGGATTCTACAAGGATAGAATCTACTTTCTTGTAAAGATTCTAAAGAAATAGCACTTCAAACGTAAAGAATTCCTTTAGAAATTGAATAAAATCTTTATACTTTCACATGTATTTAATGGAGAACTCTGGAAATGCATTGCAGCGAAATTGAAGAGACAGACAGTTAACCCAGAAACCAATGTGACATCAAAGAGAAAGATGGGTCAACACGGCACAACAGCTGACAAGAAGTAACTTCCATACAATAATATTCTGCATGGATCATAAGGCACAAGATATATCAAGTAATGAAGGGAAAATACTTAACCAAGAAGGCAAGATTTATCACTGCAAAAACGACAGATATCTAAAGAATCAGGGATAGGTTTAATTTCAAATGATTTTGACTGAGCAAATCTGCCCTTTTGACATGAAATATAAAAAACGAGTTGTCATGGGGAGGGTTGTACAATAAGGCTAATCACTGCTACAGGGACTCTTCTATTTCCCAGTGGATCCAGGCAAAAAAGGACCTTCCCAAATAATTTGCATAATGCTGCCAAAATATCAACCAATAGGCGATCAATTTAAATAATTCCAACCCGACTTTTGATACAAATCCTGATATGCTAAGATTTAGTGTTTAGGGAGATTTGGCACTTAGGCATGCCGTCGAAGATATTTCACTGGAGCCCGTGTAGCGTAAAGATTACCAATTAGAATCGCTATATCGGGAAAGACTAATACAGATAAGTAGCTGCCAGATATTGTACAAACTGATACTGTCAAGTAAAAATCCACAACTCCAACACATACGTGCTTTTTGTGCAATATTTTACCAGGAAAGAGCACCACTACATTTACCTGTATAGCTAGCTCTCTAGTCGGGCAAATGACAACCACCCCCGTCCCATTACGAGGAGTAAAACGGATATGATGTATCAACTCCACAGCAGGTATAAGAAAAGCAAGGGTCTTTCCAGAACCTGTCCTTGCAGCTCCAAGAACATCTTTTCCCTCCAAAAGTGGTGGAATAGATCTGGCTTGTATCTGCAATCATAATCAGATGTTTTTTGGTGAATATATATGAAAATTCAGATAAAACAATAAGCATGTACAAATCAGATACAGATAGACAAGCTAGCTGCTCACAGAGAGATAGGTAACTCATGCTCTCCGGATCAGACTATGCGAACAAAGTTAACCGCAAAGAGCAAACTAAAACATTCACTACATACCAGAAGCAGGCAATGCACTATTTAATGCACGAAAATTTAGTGCACTTGCTTCAGAACCTAAGGTTTCTTGTTTTCCGTCAATGACAGTGGGTGAAGACTGATGTGCTGCTTTTTCATAACAAAAGACGACAGGGAATCTGGTAATAGGTTGAGACACAAACTGCTGTTTAAACAACAAGATTTTCTAATTCTCACCCTCACTTTGTTAACTTCAAGGACACATATTTCTGATGAAATACAACCTCCAGTTGCTTACAGAATGCAGAAAAGGGGGAGATGACAATACCAAACATTCTTTTTCTTTTGACTGTCGTAAGAATGTGATAACCACCTAGGGTAAGCTGCCATGTGCTGATTTTGTTTAGTCTAGTAATGGCCATGATGTAGGACGGTTTTAGGACACTTAGAGTATTGCCGCCGACAATAGGAATCGTGGTGGTTTTGGGTGGGGAAATAAGAATATTACTTGCATATGTGCGCAAAAAAGAGAGGAAAGAATGAGAAGAAGAAGAGAGAGGAAGGAAAGCAGCCCAAACCCCAATCACGAAGAAGAAGAAGAGAGAGGAAGAACTACAGCCCAAACCCCAATCACAATGGCCTCAACCTTGTAAACTCAATTCATTAATCAACTCTGTGTTGGAAAGAAAGATTACATCCATGATCCATGCTTATAGGCTAAACAATGGCCTTTCGAAGTCCTAGAAGTTCAGTGACATGAACCTAATCAATGAACACATTTAACAAGATAATGAATGAACGTAGATATAAATGTATACATAGAACATACTAACAATTAGATGCAAAGAACTAAAATGTCTTCAATGCATACATTGAACTTTGTAACATGCGTTTAATGCATCTAGATGAATACTAATGCAAGCACAAAATTCTTGATTAGAGTCTCTGCAATTACCAAAACACCCTCATCTAGCAATTTACTATCTTTTGTTGTCCTCGTCAGTCCAGAAAGTCCTCAAGTGACAAAGCTTAAGGGCATTCACGATAATCAATGCATTCCATTGCTACCAACCCAGTCAATTTCAAATGTCCTGAACAACAAATAATGATCAATGCCAACTGCCAAGCACGCTGCTTTATCAGCAGCATTCAGTTGCCATTTTATTAGAGTTGCAATAACCAAACTATAAGATTCCAAAACCAGGGAAAACGTCTAGTCAGGTTGATAACCCAATAAGCTAGAAAAATAAGTAACCCAACACTTCACTAGATGGACTTATCTCCCAAACCGAAAAATCCTTATTCTCAGGTTTCGTTTAAAACTCCAGCCAAAGATGTTTCAGACACATTATGGTGAAAACTCATCAAAACTATAACGGCCTAATTTAACAAAAGTGAGCTTAGAACTACATCATATCAACAGTCGTCTTAATTTCCAAAACAAAGTTCAAGGAAAAAACCTACAACTACCTACGGATAATTGGGCAAGTAAATAAACAGAGTTTAATAGAAACATACGACAAGGCTTGATATGGTGAGGTTTTTAGGTGGCCACTGGTTAAGTTATATTAGGCTATTTAAGGTGGGGGGTTTTGGCCCATTTTCGAGCTAAAAAGGGCCAAAAACGCTGCCATTTTACATCCCAACCGAAGCCTTAGGGTGTGTTCCTACTAAACCAAATGGACTACAGGCAAATGGCAATAATCAAGTAGGTTCCCCTAGATGACATAATGCATTTTAGTTTGATGAATGTGAGGAGAATGCTGTGCCTAGCAATCCGTGAAAACATGGGTTTTAGTAACCCACCCTAAGAATCACAATTTGTTTCTCCCAAACTGGAAGGAACCCAACTAGGAGTAGGAACTGCGAAAAGGAACAAACAAATCGAGGATCTTTTAGTTTAGTTACCTGCGTCAAGCACTGGAAGTTCATCTCCTTGATAGAATTAAGACTCAGTTCAGAGATCGGCAACGACTCAAACCTCTCCGTAGTCATTATCCCAAACCCACTATTCACCTTCACCTTCCTCTTCTTCTCCTCACTCTTCGACCCTTCTTCTCCTTCTTCTTCTCTTTCTTCTTCTTCTCTCTCTTCATCCGCATCCTCTACCTCTCTCTCCAACTTCTTCATCTTTTTCTTCTTCTTTTTCAACTCAATTGACTCTTTCTGTTCTCCTTCGCTGTTGGGTGCATCCGATTCCGGTTGCTTATCTTCTTCCTCCTCTTCGTTGATGAGATTATTCTTCTTCTTCTCTCTTCTTCTCTTGTGTTTCTTCTTTGCCTCCTCTCCATCTACCATTCGGTTCGGTTCTCCGGGTGATGCCATAGAGAGTTGCGGATAGGGATGGCATTCGGGGCATTCGTCATCAGAAACTACTTTATCTAATAGTATTTCGACTTCTTCACCCGCATTTTCATTTGTAGGTGATTCAGACATCTTTAATCCTAAGAAAACACAAGATGATTCAACATATAAAGCTTCCAAAGTACACGGCCAAATGCATTATGAAACAGAGGAAACTCTCACTTTAATGAGGCACTTACCACTAAGCAAATACTACTATACTAACCACCAACAAACTAACAGACCAGAGGGGCTAGGCCGCCACCTCAACTCAGCAAACAGAATATGCGAGGGGTTATGCCACCACCTCGGCTAAGCAATGCAATCAAATAAAACTAACTATACTAACTAAAAACAAACTCAATATTTAGCCTGGCTTCGTTACACCTTAGGTTTGGCATAAAACCAGGTTAGAGGTATCCACCAAGCTTAATACAAGTTACTAACACATAAACTACTACTACAAGAAAGAAGCGGGATACTTACAGCGGTCTCGGCTAAGCAATGGATTCTGGAATGTTGGAAGGGCACTTGCTGTATCGAAAATAGCTACCACAAAAGCTATCCCAGTACACTATCCCATATGCACACATCGAACGAAATCCATGAGTAAGTGCGTAAACACAAGAATTGATATTGTTTTCAAGAATATCAATTAGTAAAAGTTTTCATGAACGTTACCTACATGGGATAGATAAAATGAACAGTTCGATTCATTGAAATAACGCACATGATAGTACTATTTTATTTTTTCAGAAATTGACAACATTTTTTTAATCCATGCATGTGTTAATCTGAGAATTCACATAAAGAAGGAGGGGGGAAACCTTGTGGAAACGAAAAGAGAGGCAAAAACAAAACAGAGTAAGAACAGGAAGCAAACAGGAAATCTAGTGGCCTTATTCAAGAGCTCCGATGTCTGAATGTAAAACCGTTTATCAATGTCTACAAAAGTCCCAGATTTAACCACAAGATAACCAAAAATACCTAAATCTTTCCAATCCCTAACCACAAACCCTAACTAGTCCAACCCCTAATCACATTCGAGAGACCAAAAAGTAAAAAACAAAAATACACTTGGGCGACAGAAATCTAAAAAGGGTACAGAGAGGGTTATTAAAGTGAAAAACAAACTGAAACCGTTGGTGAAATGAACAGAAAAAGGATTTAGAAGCGTACCAGAGATCAGAATGAAGATACGGCGTAGCTAAAGGTAGGAGCTTGGGAGGGCTCGTAGATTCTCTGTGCCTAAAACTGAGAAGAGGTTTTTTACGAGAGACGGAACCCACGGTTGGAAGGATGCATATATAGGCGAGAGAGAGAGAGAGAGAGAGAGAGAGCGGGGACGTACCAAAATGAGGGAACAGCAGATCGAGAGGAAGAAAAATCCGATTGAATTTCTTGAAAACCCTAAAACATGTGTATATATATAGGCAGGGGTAGTTTTGTAATTAACTAGTAATTCGGTTCGGGGTTCGGGGTTCGGGCTCGGGTTCGGGTTTGTGCTCAAACTTCATTGGAAGCGATTGTGCTCTCTGAAATTTATAGTAACTGTTTCGTTAATGTAGAGAAGAGAGATTTTACTTGGATATATGTTGAGGTTTGTCTTTACCATGGGAGTGCTTCAGATGGATTCGGGGCAGGTCCTGCAGGGGTACCAACCGTCCAAAACAGTGCCGTTTTTTGCTCAAGAAACCATTCCCTTTGGTCCCTGTTTGGTGCCCAATAAATAGGCATGATGTTGATGATTTTTTGTGGGACTTGTTTCGGGTCCCAAACAAAAATATGATTCAAACCACTCATTATTCTTAATATATTTTTATGGGTTCTTGCAAAAAAAATGGCTCAATCCGATATTCAGAATAAGCTCGGGCGCCCTACGAATTTTGAAAAAACCCTTACCGATATCAGATTGAGTTTTTTTTTTTTTTGTAGGAACCAATAAAATAACATTTTAGGAATAATGAGCGGTTTGAATCATTTTTGTGGGACCCAACTCAATTTTATATTAATGATATATTGATTTTCAAATGGGCCCTACAAAGATGATTCAAGGCGCTCATTATTTTTAATTTATTTTTTTATGAGTTCTTGCAAAACATTAGCTCAAGCCGATACTTGGTTTATGCTATCTTGCTCATGATTTAATGGGCACCAAACAGGGATAAAAGGGAGTGGTTTCTTGTGCCAAAAACGGCACCGTTTTGGACTTTTGGCACCCCTGCTGGCCCTGCCTCTCAGCAGGGTCCCCCACTTCGCTTCGGATGAAAGGAAGCCTGGACTTCTTACTCCGACTTGGGGATGGATCAAGTTAAAGTAGGAGTAAGGGTTGAAGATGGTCTAGCCAATAAAGCTTTATACTATCATATAGTAACGCATTGTTATTTGTGAAAATACATGGACGGAAACGAGCTTAATTATTGTGCTGATATATGTAACCAAAGTTACTGTTGGAAAAATGTGCTTACCTTTTGTGTTAAAAATCGATAATCTGAACGCAATAAAATTGGAACTCATAACCTGGAAATCGATGGAAACAAATTGGTGATCAAGGCGAGTGTTTGTGTGTGACACTCTGTACTTAAGACATATTTCTCCCCCGCTACGGTGCTCACGGTTTGCATTGGACGACTGTCTCCCAGCACTACTTGATTGGAATCCCCCCAAGGCAGCACTTCAATTAGAGGGCCTGGCGAACCATCTTGTGTTTGTAACTCTCTCATATGAATGGACTTGAATGAAGGAAAAATCAACCTTTTGAAATGAATGAGGGAAATAATATTTATAGGCCAACACGTAACTCTACGAAAAGTCACCATGGAAAGAGGCACATCTGTTCGTGAAGGACGCGTCCGTCTACGGCGAACAAGTGCCAATGAAAAGATGCAACTCCAAAATAAATCATTTTCATTCACACTTAAAATAAAATATTATATTCTATAATATTTTCCAACAATCCCCCACATGAATGAAATTGACTCGATAACCAATGCAAAACAATGCAAATGACAGAGAGAGTACAAGTGGAAATTTCCTGCATAGGATAGGTAGCTTTTGGCTTTGAACCTTCCCTTGTGAAAGACTATCGGATTTACTTGCTAACTAGTGGATGCGATGCCTTGAACTGTTCAGCGTTTTGTGTAAACCAAGACAATAGAATTCACACAGAATCTTTTCGAACACAGATGGTTCTTACGGTTGTGCCCATTTTGGCCCTGGAACACCGACTGGTTTCGGAGAGTGCTTTAGAGAATTCAGCCTTAGAAAATTCTCACAGAAGTGGCCCCTTCACACTCACATAGGTGATCTCTTATTAAGAGTATCCTGCTAATACCCCACTTGGAATTTCCACAGTATAAGAATCATTAAAAGCAAAGCTTAACCTGATACGCTGCAGGCATCACTGTTTCACCATAGGAATGAATTGGAGAGATATCTCCTCAGTGATACTCCTAAGTCTCGTACAACTCGGTTGTCCCGTTGAACCTAGATCTTGGGATCTCCAGTCAACTAGGTTGGGTTGCCGTTATAGAGACTTTTAAATAATAGGCTTTAATCTCATTCCCCTCGATGATCATTTGTTCTCTAGTCAAAACTCCAAACTCAACAGATCCGTAACAAATTTTTTGACGTTTCATTCTCAAGTGAGAACAGATGTTTAACGGTTCGATGTCTTTAATATCGAGACTTACCATTACACATGGTCTTCTATGCCTTTCTAACAACTGATGGCCATCACATTATAACTCTGGCATAGAATTGGACCCCCGTTGGAACATCCTCTAAGAGATGGCACAACCATCCGCTTATTAGCCTCTTTGTCTAATACAATGAGTTGATCAGACTCCATCATAGACCTTGCTATACACACATTAGGATTTCCAAATCATTGTTGCACTCCAATTGTAAAATTAAATCCACCTTTGGATTCTAAAACTTTAAATTGGATACTCATATCATAATACTTTATTCTTCAAGTATAGTTGGACATTTCCAATAGTGCAACACATCGTTTAATCTTGTGGAAATTATAAGGCTTCCCCCACAATTCTAAAATTAATTCAGAATTCACACAAATAATTTCCGCCGTTAATGACATTACGCAAACAATGTCAAAACTCTCTCTCCATCTCTCGTGTGTGTTCCAAGAGATATCGGCAAGAGACAACCCCCACATTGAGTAACTCACTCAAAATCGAGTAACTCTTTACTCGAAGTAAAATGAATTTATGCTACTTGCACCATGGATTCTTTATAGCATATAAATCGATTTTACTTTATTTAAAAAGTACCTTGCGGAGCGTAGTTGTTAATAACTACCAACCGTTCAAGATCGTAGAAACTAAAATACTCCAATTTCAGTTTCACGCCAAATCAAATATAGTGACCCAATCTATTGAGTAAACTAAATTCCAAATCATCCAAAACATTACATGTTTAATGTTTTTGACCGACTTGACCCAAGTGACTTTTCAAAAACCAAAAGATATGTGACTTATTCACCAAGGGTCACGTCTTTTGGCGTAAACTCAATGGTCACATCTCTTGGTTTAAATCTCACAGTCATGTCTCTTGGCGTAAACCCAAAGGTCACACCTTTTGGTTTTACTACAAGAGGTCACACATTTAAGTTGAATCCCAAGGGTCACACACCTTGACATATAGAGGAATGTGACATATTAGAGGGTGTCAAACTTACTCAAACCCTCTTTCGAATGAACACGTAGATTCATCTTTTGTGATGGATAACATTCCATCACCATTGCAATCATTTCTAAATTGCATAAACTAATTCTTCACACCTGAATAGAAAATCACAGTTGTCACAGTTCCCACCAATCACATTAGTATTTCTCCTTCACTGTGATTGACCGTGCACGTAATATACTGGAATAATATACCAAAACACAATGCACGTGCTAGACAAGCCATTCATAATAGAACATAGAACCAGCCATGCATGACTTGAACATGCAATAATACGAAACAGGTAAAAACTAGAATTATGCTAACTGATCCATACTCTTGAACAGTCACGACCAAAATGAAATGGTTCTTCTTTTCCAAAGAACACTGTGGTTCATGAATAAAAGTCATGACTTTACCAAAGGGTATGGACGTGTCATTTCTCAAAGGACACTTACTAACCAAGAAATGTGTCTCTTCACAAGATTTCAATACTTCACTGTTTTTCCGGCATAACAACCTCGATCAAGCACCAATTATGAAACGGCCGGTTCTCTACAGTCTAGACAACTTTTCCTTTCAACACACAAAACCAACCAGACGCTTAGGATCGTTAACGGAATAATCGTGTCTTGTATTACAGAACAATCAGTCACTGTGTAAAATAATCAATCTTGTCACTTGCAAAAGAATCGATTTAATCCTCAAACCCGAAGCCACGACAAATGTTATGCAGTAGATCATTACTCCCACAGTCCCACTACCAGAACGCATTCAATTACAGTGAGACATCGACAAGTGTGGGGTGTCCAAAACAATGAGAAATATATGCAAACAACTTGTGTATAATTTATTCTCATCTGTGCATATGTACATCATATCCATATAGCAAAACACATTAGGAAATTTAGACGAGAACTAATATGCTAATTGCAACGATTCGAGACAGCGGTTCGAAGAAATTAAACAATCTGGCCATGTTTCATAACTCCATGGTCTCATGTCATCAGTGCATATATATATAAAGCCATGCAATCTGTCTAGTAAGAATAATAAAAGCAGTTGAGTGCTAAATTTGGTGTAAGTTCCATATATAGACAGTTAAACAAGAATGATCATACTATGATCAAAATGCACCGCATGCTCCTCTCATGTAAACACTCACAAAAGGAACCGTTTCATACCAATATGGAAAGGCATGAGACAAACTTCACAAGTTGAATTATATTCATTGCATAGGAATGAAACGGTGGCTAGCTAACAGCTACAAATGGCAAGTCACAAACATTCATCAATCATGCTTGATATCCAGAACGCACGCCAAATTCTCGAAATCCAAACAGAATATAACATGTCAAATTCACAAAAAGTAAACGCGAAATAGGACAATAGGAGATATCCACCGAGTTTTTCCATTGTGCCCCTTCAAAAAACTTGTTGCCGGTTGGGCCAAAGAATAAAATGGCCAACCGACATATGCATCACAACCGGCAAAAATCAAACAACAAGAATCACGTCAAAAGTGATCATATTTTCCAGGCAAACAGAAGATTCCAAACTGAGGAATACGAACACAAAAGTAAACCGAATTATGTCTTAAGATTGTTGGAAAAATGTGCTTATCTTTTGTGTTAAAAATCGATAATCTGAACGCAATAAAATTGGAACTCATAACCTGGAAATCGATGGAAACAAATTGGTGATCAAGGCGAGTGTTTGTGTGTGACACTTTGTACTTAAGACATATTTCGCCCCCGCTATGGTGCTCACGGTTTGCATTGGACGACTGTCTCCCAGCACTACTTGATCGGAATCCCCCCAAGGCAGCACTTCAATTGGAGGGCCTGGCGAACCATCTTGTGTTTGTAACTCTCTCATATGAATGGACTTGAATGAAGGAAAAATCAACCTTTTGAAATGAATGAGGGAAATAATATTTATAGGCCAACACGTAACTCTACGAAAAGTCACCATGGAAAGAGGCACATCTGTTCGTGAAGGACGCGTCCGTCCACGGCGAACAAGTGCCAATGAAAAGATGCAACTCCAAAATAAATCATTTTCATTCACACTTAAAATAAAATATTATATTCTATAATATTTTCCAACAGTTACTGATCATTGGGTCGTAACGTTGTTGATTTACTGTAGTTATGTGGAAGGAGGGTAGCTCAAAATATGAATAGAAGTCCCTTGAAACTCACTCTTCTCCCTCATCTTAATTATCTTCTCAAATGTTTTCGCTTCATCATATCTCCATTTCTTTCTTGCAATTTCTCTCAAGTGTTTTTTCTGCTTTCCACATTGTCATCTAGCTCTTTGTTTCTTCATTATGATCACTTTTACAAACCTATTAGAAGTTGCAGTCCTGCCGCCCTGGTATATCTAGGAGCTGTAGTCATGTGAAGAAGATAACTGTACCAGAACTCTAATATGTTCCATCTTAATATAGAAGCCTCAGTTTAATAACGATAATGGTTTACTGGACATTGTGAATCGAATAGGATGTGTTACAAAGTTTGCACACCGCCATAGTGCATGTGTAGCACAACTAGATTTGGAGTTCCTCCTTTACAGACAAGAAGTAATCTTTATAGCTTGTATTATGGGCTTTATAAATTTATGCATCACTGCATAAACGGTCGTGCTATATAGCTCTAGAGAAGTCCAAACAATGTACTAGTGAATTTTAAAACCTTCAAAATAATCAGGACTAGAATTAGTTTGCGAGCTTTCATACAATTTTTCCTTTTGGCCAGGTTTGCATTCATTTGACAGCTTTTTTTGTTTGTTGAAAATACCATATATTTTCATCGTACCGCACTTTGGCAGCCTGTGGCACACTATTACGTACATGTTCATTCGGTCATCCACATGCATGATACGTGAATTAAACCTCCAATCTATGAACCCATCTACAGATTCAAAATGAAGGATATTATTTGCAGTTGGGCGCTGAAGATGCTTTGCTAAATGCCCTTCTTATAGCTGCTAAAAGATTTAGTTCGGGCCCCCCACAGGTAGCTCATCTTATTCATCCTGTTTGGAATTGCTAGTGTTCTAATGCTTCGAACAGATTATGGATGTATTGGGTTTTCTCAGAACAAGTATCTCACTGAATGTCGGTTTATGTTTATGACAGCTCTTAACACAGATCTGTCTTGCACTCTCTGCCCTCATGCTACATGCTGTTGAGCATAGCAAACCTATAGAGCAACTTTTTTACAGTCTCCAAAATCTGCAAACCCAGGATGATGGAAATATTGCTGTTTTGGAGATGCTCACTGTCCTGCCAGAAGTGATTGAAGATCAGAGTGCGGATTGTAACATAAGTTCAGCTCGCCGTGGCGAGTATGGACGTGAGGTTTAAGGCATTCTCTTTATTTTGACACATTTGTGTACTTTTAATCCCTCTTGACCTTTCCTTCTTTTTTCTTTTCTTTGGCTGTAACGTATGAATTTTCATATTGGAAGCAGCTTCTTTCGCGCACTCCTATGGTTCTTGACTTTCTACTGCAGCAATATGAGAAAAGTCTTGATGGTGGTATTCGACTACATGAGAGAAACAGAAAGATATTGCGTTGCTTACTGAGTTGGGTAAGAAAATTGTAAGAAAACATGACTTCCCTTGCCTGCTGAATTAGTTACTAGAACGTATTTTATTCTTCTCAACTGTGATTTTCTTTTCTGATTCTTCGACATGGTTTTTTTAATGGTAGATTTTGTTCATGCTCCGGTAGTTTAAATTTGATGTATCCAGGTACATTTGACAAAAGTCACAAAATAGCACAATGTAAACTTGCCATTTAGAATAGAGCAGTTTTGATATTTTCTGAGTTTATAGGCTCTGTTTGGAACTTGAAGAAAGGAAAGGAAAAGAAAGGAAAACTAAAAAATTTTACTTTCTATTGTTTGGTTGGAAGAGAAAGAGAGAAGAAAATAACAATTTTCAGTTTTGTGAATAGTGAATTTTCCTTCCTATTTTCCTCTCATTTTCCTCCCACTTTATTTTCTTTTCCTTTCCTTTCTTTTCTTCAAGTTCCAAACAGAGCCTTATTAAATGTTTCTGCCTGTCTAAGCCATCCTGCATTCAGGTTCGAGCTGGGTGCTTCTCAGAGATTCTCCCCAGCTCATTGCCAACCCATCCACTTCTTAGTTTCGTGTTCAACTCTTTGCAGGTGATCTTTCATACTCATCAATGGTCGTCTGAAATATTCTTATTGAAATGTTCATGCAATCCAGTACTTTGTGGTGATGTAGGTTGCTTTGTCATTTGATCTAGCTATTGAAGTTCTCGTTGAGCTTGTGAGTCAATATGAGGTATGGACATGCTATATAACAACAATAGTATACATCTTCCTTGTTTGCTGCAATCCTAGAGCTAACATAACTGATCTCGTATAAGTTTATCAAGTTCCATTTGGAAGAACCTAAACATTTCCATTTTAAGTTAATACAGACAGAGACTGTTTCAAAAAAGAGTATCGGAATATGTAGGTGATATGTCCATGTATTGGTTAATATTGGTCAAAATTTTGGCTGGTATTGGCGATATATTTGGTTAACATAGGCATCAGAGGTCTAAAATCCCGATACGTATTAACTGATGTGCTGATATCTAAAACATTGATATGACCTCACTTGGTTCACCTTATCTTACGAAGTTGTCTCCACTTCCTTAGGGCGTACCACAGGTTTTGTTATGCAGAATAGGATATCTCAAAGAAGTACTTCTATTACCAGCTCTTACAAATGGAGATGAGAAAGTGATTGGTGGTCTTGCGTGTTTGATGTCCGAAATTGGTCAGGCAGTAAGTATTTGAAGTTCTAGTTCAGTTATGAGCTTTCATTGCATCTTTGAATCAAAACTAAATATTGAACTCTTTTAAAAGTGAAAAATTGATGTCCCCACACGAATCCCAACAATCAATTGTTTGGGTCTTCATCAAACATTATTGTGTCCTTAGAAGGGGCTTGTACTTGTGCACTACCACCCATCTTTGAATACCTTGCTGGTATGAGAAGTTCCCAGTGGTGATCGAGTACCAGCTCTTCAGTAGATGGACCGAAAGTTCTGCATATTACAGTGTTCTAAAGGGATTTATAACTTTTGCATACGACGGTGGTGTGGATATTTCTGTCTTAGAGACGTCTTTAGAACTTACGAGAAATTTATCTTGGTCTAACTGTTATTTCCAGTTGCTTTACTTATTTTCTTGTTGTGAGCTAGGCACCATCTTTGATTGTAGAAGCAAGTTCTGAAGCACTTGCAATGGCGGATGCACTTCTGAGGTCAGATTTCATTTCTAGCTTTTTACAGAAAACTTGGCTTCAAAAGTCATTGTGGGATATGTTTGTTGGACATGGTCACTCTGCATGCTCGACTACATGTGCATTTAGGTGCTTGCAGTGTCCTCCTAACAATCTTCTCGAGGCCAAGTTTGTATGTGGTAATTATGTGGACATTTAATTATTGGGAATTAGATCTTTAAGCAATGTAAATTGTGTCCATCCACTGTGAGTATGGATAAAGAGCTAATGTTGCTTTAGGGGACCATCAAGCATGCATGAGCATAATGTGATAAGTGGACTCATAGTTTTGCATAGGCTAAGTCTTCCAAAACTATAAATTACTCTTTTCAGTCACTTTTGTCTCAGGTTTGTACGCATCTCCATTTGACATGTTAACTATGCTGGCAGTTGTGTAGCTTATCCAAGTGGAGACTGGGAAATAGCAGACTCAACTTTGCAGTTCTGGTACCTTTTTTTTTTGTGTTCTATTTGTATGATCTATTTTGCCACCTTATTAGATCTTTGGCTGTTCCATGAAGTATAAAGATTAGTTGCTCTAGGATTTTGTTGTGGAGTGGACCATATTTGATTGGTCCTGGCAAATGAATTGTCCTGGATGGCATGGATGATTTTGTGAACCAAAGGCTTACAATCTACTACCCTTATGGGTTGATATGCTTGTGTGTATTCCCAGTATATTTTATCCAAGTTTTACAAAGTGTTAGAGCTAGTTTTTCTGCATCATGTTACTACTTATAGTATCCATTGTGCACTACCGAGGGTGGTGAGTGGTCAGGGTTGCAATTTTGGCCATTGAAGATTATTAATCTTTGTTTGCCAAGATGGAGATGTTTAGTGTGGTTTTTGCAAGGTATATGTAGTTAGAAACTTCTGTTAGTGTTGTGTCAGCCATCAATTTGAAGCACTGCAACTCTGAGCTTTTTCATCTTCTCTATTTCCCAGGATTAGTCTTGCCAGCTACATTCTTGGTCTTGATGTGGACTCTTGGAGAAAAAGGAAACATGTGGAAGACATGTTCTTTTCAGTATTCTCAGCATTACTTGATTCTCTTCTGTTGCGTGCTCAGGTATTTCACTATCCTATCAGTTGGTTTATGGCACTAGTCTCTTGTCTCTCTTTCTCTCTCTGGTTTATTTTGCTTAAGGTTACACATTCTTGTAGATAGAAGCCGATGTTCATTGTTTATATGACTAATCTATGTGCTCTCATAATTGAATAGATCAACTTATTATTGGATTGAAGAAGTTTTTGGCAACAAATTTTATCATTAAGCGAGCGAGGACTCTGGCTTTCAAACAGTTATGCTCTGATAATGGGGAGGGGGGGAAAAATAATGGCTGAAAACTTGGTGTTTCCTGAAGTGGCATTTATACTTGGCTAGAGTCTGTTTGGTCTACTTCATCGCCCAATCATCTCCAGTAGTTCCTACCCCCTCTTTGTTTGGGTCTCTTTCTCTGCATCTGTGTGTTTTTGAACAACTTTGTTCTTTGTTTGGTTATGGAGTTTTTCCCCATCATACATCTTGCAAACTTGAGCAAATGACAACACAATCTTCTCGGCATTCTCCTTTCGTAAAATAGGGTCTTGGTTATGTCCCTGCTACTATCTCATCTGATTCCACACCATTCAAATAATAATAATCTGAGACCTCTTTTTCCCTTTAATTGACTGTAAACCATGCCCTGCATTAAGGGATTAGCATTTAAGGTCTAAGCTAAGCATTTAAACTGCCAGGGAAAAAAAGAAAACTATCAGAATTCCTCGCAGAAGGCCAAAGTCCTCTCGATTTGGCCCAGTTCATTGAGATTTTATAATTACTTAATGAGGATTTGTGTAGATTACACTATAGGACCTCTTCCCTGATAGACACAGCATGATGTAAACAAAACATCATTCTGAAACTACATTATATGAGAGATTTCTATTTCACAAAGTAGCCGTCGTTTCAAAGTTCTAATCTTTCTAGTGGTTATATACAGGTGGATAACTCTACGATTAATGATGATACGGGGGCACTTGACCTGCCTGATGGTCTTGCACAATTTAGGATGAACTTGGTGGAGCTTTTGGTTGATATTTGTCAGCTTTTAAGATCTGCTACGTTTATACAAAAGGTGCTTGTCATAGGACCTTTTTTATGCTTATACAAGTATTAAGTGTCTTAAGTAACTTCAAACCAAAAAACTTAAATTTGTGTTGCTGTTGAGTATAAATTTTGCTTATACAAGTATTAAGTGTCAGCTTAGACTATTTGCTTGTTCTTTGCTCTGTTTTCCTGTATGCTTGATCTTTGTTTCCTTTAGATTTCGGGTTATTTGACACATACAAAATGTGCATGTCCTCACTTTGAGCGGCTTCTTCATTTCATAGGCATGAGTCATAGATTGTAAGTTCGTCAAGTAGCTAAGAGCCTCTAAAGCTTTAACAAGTAAGTCAGCTGTTAAGTGTGGAGGAAGGTTTGGCAATTAAATTCAGTGTTATTCGTAGAAGCAACAATCGACCATCACTTAGTGATGGTGATGGCAATACACTAATTAGGCAACTGAGTGTCGTGTCGTGGTAGAGTTGGCAACACGGTCGACACACCCAATTTGTTCTCGTGATAGATAAGGAAGTTGAGTGTCATTCTGTGGTGGTAGAGTTGGCAACACAAAAATATGCTTATTTGGCAACACATAGAACACCAGTCTACAACCACCTTTCATCTTTTCTTGAGGTTGTCCAGAGCTAAGATGAGAGCACGTAGATGGAGCTTTACTTTTAACTATTAATGTGACTTTTAATACAGCCAATTGGAGGAAATGGATTTGTAGCCAATCTCAAGAAATGAACAAGGACTTGTGGGCTCGAGGTGCAATTTGATATCTTCCCCAAAATAGCGTCTAGTGTTTGGGATTCTTATATTCGTGTAAAAGTATCTTTGTCTGGATTGCAACAAGACGTTTTGTGTTTAGCAGTTGCATGTGCTTACGAAGGGTAGCTAGGCAGATGACCCTGTTAGTCCAGTCTTGCAAGAGAGGGGTCTTTCTTTCTATTTTTTCAAATAGGATTTCCCCCAGCTTGATGGAATCATTTGCTACCAATCTTATTGCTTCTCATCTTAAAATGGAGTGAGCAGATTTTCACCGTAACTCCCAAAAAAAATGCCAACTTGTCCGTGTTTTATTATTAGAATTGCTAATTGTTTTTTTTATCCCTTTTATGTGAACTTGCAGTTCACTTTTTGATCTTACTTACAATAAATCAGACCAAAGGAAACAACCTTGATCAGAAACTTGATATTCACTCCTTTTCTCCAATAGAAAACAATTAAAGGAAACAACCCTGTTGAGAAACCTTCTTCCATGAAGCAGTTCTTTGTGCTTTTCTCTTTGGTCTGTGTTGTTTGCTTAAAGTTTCTTCATGTTATTATTGCGTTGCTGTTTCCCTTGCTATATTACTTGAAACGATGACACCCATGACAATTCACAGTTATTCTTTCCTTTGTGCTGACAATTCTTATAGCAGTTAGCTGACACTTTTGGTTTTCAAACATAACTCAGATATTCTTTGGTGGTTGGATGACTTCCAACGAAGAAATTTCTTGGAAGGAGGTGGAAACTAAAATGTTTGCACTTAATGTGGTGAGTACACTTTACTGATTTAGCTGACGTAGTTTCTTTCTACAAGCCTTCTGATAATAGCTACTGCGTGTTCAGACCCTGGGCCTAGAAGTTTTTAATGACTACAACCCACCACAAATCGAGCATTAAGAATGAGAACTTTCCTGTAGTTGTCTTACACCAATCAGCCTGAATGTGGAACTTTGTTTTATTATACTCCCTCAGTACCCATTTGTTGGTCCCTTTTGGCACTTTCAAATATATTGTCCCAGTTCAGAAGTTGACGAGTTTTCTCTTTTACCCTTCCCTTTTCAAATTAATTACTAGCAACAAGAAAAGGCATAGATAATTTTCCTAAAATACTTGAAGGGTAAAAAGAGAGTGAAAATATGACAAGTGCAATGATGATGTTTCTTTAGTAGGTTGGAACCCCCAAAAGGGACCTGCAAATGGGGACGGACGGAGTATTAGACATGGTGACATAAAAACTCTTACTTGCTTTGTTGGACTTAGTGTTCTTGTTGAAGTGCTTATGATACTATTCACAGCATTCTGTTTTTCCAACGTAATGTAAGACTTGGAACTTTGTAAGATGACAGATTGGTCATTGCAGCTAATGATTAGCATATACAAGCTTGATCCTTGTTTACGAAATTGACTCTGTGCAAGTCTTATTTTACAGGTTGCTGAAGTGGTACTACAGGAAGGCCAAACCTTTGACTTTTCTGTGATCATGCACTTGGTGACAATTTTGTCCAGTAGGGCGTCTAATGAACTAAAAGGATTTGTGTGTATTGTAGGTCATGCATTCCTCTTCAGCTTTTTCTTCCGCCGTTATGCTGCATTTACATGAACTACATTTTGACTCGACCAATAGAATAGCCAATTTAGCAGATAATGATCTGTTATGAGCTGGCCATTCATCTCATGTATTTTATTCCTTCTCTGTGACTTCCAGGTGTATAGATCAGTTGCAGATGTTGTTGGTTCCTATTCCAAGTGGTTATCTGCCTTCCAAACCAATGCCAGACCCTTATTGTAAGAGCGAACTATATGGACCTGCGTATAGTATGTGCACTCGGGCATTTGTTTGTACCTTGGATTGTATAAGCACTTTCTTGGGCATCCTTTCTAAATATATATGATGTTTATTTTAGTTCCTAAAATTTTGCAATTCTCGGTTCATGAACATTTTGACCAGGCTCCCAGAACTTCTTAATCATTTGCACCAATCCTACATTTTCTGGCATTCACCTGATTTGGTGCTTTCAGATTAATCATGGGCGAATCAAAGTCTCTTCGGCTTTAGCAGCAGAGGCATGGGCTGTTCGAATTGCTGTGGCTATGGCAGTGGCCTGGGGAAAGAAAGAAGCTATCATTGAGTCAGATTGCAAGGTTCTTGTAGACCTATTGCAGCCAGACCATGCGAACACCAACTGGACTATCCAAGCTATAATTGATGATATTGTCTCCCTCTCTGTTAATGCTAATTTTGTATTCAGCTGGTGTAATCGTAAAGTTAATAGTTGTGCCCACTGGATAGCTAGCAACAGTAGAATTGGGCTCTTGTCTTTTATTTCCCCATGTAATATCCCTTCTAAACTTTGCTCCTTGATCCGTATGGATTTCTAATACAAGATCTGCCTTTCAAAAAAAAAAAAGAAAAAGATTTTTTCTTGCTGCTGGGATTTCACAACCTCAATCTTCCACTGAATTTGGAGTGCCTGCATCAATTTTTGGAGTGCCAATATCATTTTAAATGGCTATGGTTGCATGTGTCATATTTCAGATTTAGAAATTAGTAGGATGGATTGTATTCTCTAGGAAAAATTATTGGTATGTAAGTAGTAGCACTAAATCCGAAACGGTATCCGGTATGTAACTGGTACCGGTATGTACTGTACAAGTAAAAAAATCGGTACCCTTGCCGGTACGGTATTCAAAACCTTGCCTCTAACTGGAGAAACACTTCAGTGCCGAGCGGGCACGGTGCCACGTGGTGCCGAGCAGATCTCAGCCGTCCGAACGTGTTTTGGACGGCCCAGATCTGTTTGGGCTTGGAGGGACATTATGGTAATTTCATACTTAAAAATTACCCAAACAAATCTGAACCGTCCAAAACAAGTTTGGACGGCCGAGATCGTGCTCGGCACCACCTGGCACCGTGCCCACCCGGCACTGAAAAATTTATCCTCTAACTGCTTCTCAATCATTATTCTCTTCCCCATCACATTGCTGGATCAAAGCCAATTGTTCTAACACGACCCTTCACCCTTCTCTTCTGGTTTCAATTGCTCCATCTTATTTCCTATTGCTTGTTGCTCCATTTGGCTTAATTCGAAATCAAAAGCACTTCAATCGGGGTTCTCAAATTAACCTCAGCTCTTGCTCAAAACCAAGCCAAATTCATCATCTCTCGTGGAGTACAATGGAAATTCCTGCGTGATAAATCGCCTAACAAGAAATGAAATGATAATGCCGAAACTGTTTTTGTTTGTGTCAAAACTGTAGTGCATAAAAAAGCCTTGTACGTTTTGGTACTAGCAACACCCAACATGAAATGGAAGATGATCACTAGAGTTGGGTGGTGCCGACCTCATTAGAGAGAGTGCTGGAAATTGGGTTGCGGCCTTTTCAAAGATTTATTGGTAATGCCAACAGTTTAGCAGTTCAATTGTGGGCTTTGCGTGATGGTTTACGGATTGTTGTTCAAATGAGTTCGGACGGAGTGGAGATCAAAACTGACGCTTCTCCGGTTGTTTGCAGCTAATAGTACAGTACAACTACAAAATGCACAATTTCTCTAACATTTTGTGGAATTGTTCGTTCTCCTGATGAGACTAATTGTTGGGTTGGATTTATAGTGATTGTTGAGTTGTTCGCAATTTCATGTAAATTATATACTTATATTCTAGAGGAAAGTCCACTTTCACCCCCTATGGTTATCGCCATGTGCGGATACACCCCTGTGGTTTAAAAGTGTGCACATAACCCCCTATGGTTTTCAAATTGTGCGGATAGACCCCCTGCCGTCATGTTTTCCATCCATATTAACGGAAACAACGTTAAAAGACCGTTATACCCCCATCACATCCCTTGATTCTTCTTCTTTTTTAAATCTAACCACACCATCCCGTATACCAAAAATTGAATCCAAACCGTTGATATTGTAAATTTTGACGAATACTACGTCTATGCCAAAATTCAAGTCAATCAAAAAATGAAAAGCTTATGGTCAAATCGATTTTGTTATGAAATTAAAATTTCAAATTTGAATTTACTAAAAATTAGATCACTGGGTTACTGATGGCTGATTAAGATGATTTTTTACAGAGATACTCTATTCTTTATTTAATACATTATGAACGACTCAGATTACATTCTAGAGGTGTGTGAGATACACCTCCGTTAATATGGATGGAAAATATGACGGCAGGGGGTCTATCAGCACAATTTGAAAACCACAGGGGGTTATGTGCACACTTTTAAACCACAGGGGGTGTATCCGCACATGGCGATAACCACAGGGGGTGAAAGTGGACTTTCCTCTATATTCTCCTACCGTTTGACTAAAAAATGCAAGTTAATAATCAAGGGTTTTCATACCCCAGAACAATTGTTGGGTTGGATCCCTTTATTCTGATCGGACTCTCGAAGAATAGTGAAATGTTAGTTTTGCTGTTGTATTGATGTTTGGAAGTGTTGGTACCAAGTTGGGTTCGATTCGGTGTCCGTCTAAAATTTTCAACTTTTTGTCCAACCAGTACCGGTACTGCATTTTCCCAGTACCGGTACCCAGTGTCCAGAACATGGTTCATTTGGCATTTGAAGGTTCCAGTACCGGTACTGCATTTTTGATGCGCCCATTCGGTAGTCGTTGAAATTTACCAAACGGCCGTCAAATTCAATTATTTATTAACCGGACTACAACTAAAGATTTGCATAGTATAGTGGGGAAGTCCGAGTCAATCCACAGGGAGCTCGAATATAGCTTGTTCGGATTGTAGGTTTTATGTTTCTCTAGTTCTACTTACATATTCAAGTTTTACCAAAGAAAAGAAAGGAAAAAAGAGTTGTTTGGTCCTTGGTAAACTCAGCAACTAAATAACTCCAAACGGTTAATTAGTCGGTGGTCAGAGTCTGAGACTCATGGATTTACTAATTTCTTCAAAATTTCAAATTCGAAAATCTTCATTGGTGCTACAATTCTTTTGGGTCAAGTCCATACAGACCTTTCTTTCGATTTTCATCGCTCCACAGCTTTCACCCCCTCCGGCTATTGAACGGCGAGATCGGTCCCCCATAAATCATCCGAAGTATACGTAATCTACCCTGAATAATTACGCATTTCCTGAGCAAACGTGAACTTAAAAAGAGAGCCCGGCAACTCGGGAAGCTGTGGATTCTTCAACGTTGTGGCCGAACTTCTGGACGGCTTTGAATTGTCTCTCTTTCTTTATGGAGTACAAAAGCCACTACTATTTCACCAACTCTTGTTTTTTTCTTTTTTGGTGAACCGAAAGAAAGCTGCCCCAGCTAGCTAGCTATTAACCAATCAATATTTTTAAAATGGCCGGTCGGTCAGGGGACCGTGGTCCAAGGTCATGTGCACGAAGTTGAAAAAGTGCAAACGTGGTTGTTGGCCTTGGCCAAGCTGTTGTACCCAATCAAGGATTCAAGATCCTCTCTTCTTCCTGCGCCCCTTTGTCTACATTTGGCATTTAATCATAACTTTAATAACGTATTGCTGTCCCTGTATAATTTTTACTTTCTTATCCGAACGAGGAGAATCTAAAAAATAAAAAATTGTGACCATATGCCATTTAAAAAGTTCAGTAAAGAGAGAAAAAAATTGACTCAAACTAACAACAAAGGTAAGACAAACTAATAGTTCAAAACAGTTTGCAAAAAATTACTACCATATTAGATTTCTTTAATCATGACAAACTAATAATTCACGAAAATTTGACACAAACTAACAAAAAGGTAAGGTGAAATTTGATGAAGAAATAATAACCTAGTATAGTCCTATTTTCCGATTGGATCCCTTTACTCACTTGATTTGTGGTGTGTTCATGAATAAAATTAACTTGATCGGATATCGATATATCTGTTTGAATGAAACATATTTATGTAAGTGACGATGAAATTGGTCAAACTATTACAATCTAATTCTCTTAAGATAAATATAGCTCGGCCAAGTTTTTACCAACATGACAACATTGATCAGCCTAATTTTTGATATGGGTCTACACACCAAGATCTATAGCCTCGTTTGATAGTGGTGATAAATTTGGTGAGATTGGTAATGAGATGAGATTGAAATTGTGATTCGTAGTGAGTAGGATTAATGGTGAGGTTGTTCGTCATTTTTTTGTTTTTGATTCGCATGGAATTGAATGATGGGATTATCTAATACTACCATGTTTGTTTAGGAGGAGATGGGATTGCATGACAATGATGATTTCCTTTTTTACCCTCAACCAATAATTATTGAAGTGAACATATATACAAATATTATTATTATTTGTTTCATTTTTCGTTGTCGGCAAACTGATGAACATATGTGAAATGTTTAATGGTTGAACAAAACTTAGCAAACATAGCTAATCCAAGGGGTTTGGCCAAATGGTTGTGAGAAATCAATAAGTATTTCTCCATGAGGTAACGGGTCTCATTTCCACAGAGGCCAAACATTCCAAACCACGGGGCCACCGGGGGTTATACCCGGTCGTTACCTTCGTAGTCCCGAAATTAGTTCAGATGCGTGCAGGCTGGTCCAGACATCCAGTTATAAGGAAAAAAAAAAAACAAACAAACTACTGTTGGCAAACATAGGTTGTTCAAAAAAAAAAAAAAAAGGACTGAAATGGTCAAATGGTACCACGTGTACAGACTACAGAGATCACAAAGCGAATCTTTTGACTCCGGTTTTTCTCTGGTTGTTGGCTACTGGCTAGCTGTTATACCAGCAGACTATATGTTTGGACTAGAGTATTTCTCAAAGCAATGCACGAATCTGAAACTCTCTCTCTCTCTCTCTCCCATAGTATTACATACAGCAAGGCATATGGATAGTCTCAAGAGGTTTTGGAGGAGAAGACGATACCGGCGTCTCCGCGGCACGAAACCGAACCGGAACAGGCTACAGATAGTTGCGTTCGGAGGGAGTCCGCGGCGGTTTTGGAGGATTAAATCGGTCCCCAAGTTGCGTATCAAAATAGTTTCGCCGTTCAAGCTATGGAGAAAATTCAAGAGTGCCTATACTGGCACGATGGTTAAACTTTCCGGCCGCCTCGGCTACTTGAACGGCGGAGATGATTCCCGCGGGAGACGGATTCCGAAGGAGGCGGGCGGTGGTCCGGTGAGTTGCGGTAAAGAGGAATTCGAAAAGAGGCTGATTTTTGAAATTTATAAGTCATTAGTGGCTTCCAAGGAAATGGGTACCATATTCACATAGCTAGAGAGACTATTTTCCATTATTTTCCCTTTGTTTACTATGCTACACCACGCCTTTAAGACGACTTTGGACACAACTGTATCCGGAATCCTTTGATGCAAGTGGAGCCACGCAGTTCGATCGGGATACAGTTGTGTTTAAAATTGTGTTTTAAAAGTGTGTGCATAGCTTTTCTGTTAGTACAACTTCCCATGTTTACTACTATTCTTTTACGTGTAACTCTCATTGTTCTTCTTTTCAGTTCTACTCTTAAGTTTATGCATTCTATGCCATGGTAGTGAAAGTTCATGGGAATGAAAGTTGGGGCAGAGTTTCTGCCGGCAGCATCCCTGCACAGTTGTGTCGAGCGGCCAATCTGATCGTTCATCTCGACACGATCGATGGCTTGGATTTATTGAGTGCATAAGATTTGAATAATTCATTGCTCGATTAAGATCCAAACCGTCGATTGCTGAGATGGAAAACCAGATCAGCCGCTTTGCTGGATGTTGCCAAGTAGCATCCCCCGTTCTCTTTGAGTTTCTTGCTATTATGAATCATCATTACGGATTTGGCTTAAGATTTCTGGTAATTTCATGAATAAATATTCAGTGGTAGTATGGTATCATTACGTAATGTCCCAATACGCTTCACATCTACATGTTCGAGTTATTCTTCAATTCTCCTCGGGAGTTGGCAGAGAAGGCCACTTAAGCACCACGTGACGGTGCTCCGTAAACGATTAATCATTTTACCACATGTTCATGTGAGACTTGTACCGCCAAAATTGTGTGGTTGTAAAAACGGTTGGGAGTTGAGACATCACATATTCACATGATAGTGTTCCATGACCACCCAATATTTTTTGCCTGAATCTCACCGGTGAACCCACATTATGACTAAGATTGGGCCTCACTGATCCTCATTACAATCGTTGCAAGCACTCCATATGAGTGCTATTTGCGGGCGAACATTATCCACTTTATGAATTTTAAACCAGGTCCAATGTCCAAATGTGTTCAATGTTCATGTTATAGAACTTGATGTTTTAACCCTTCTCGCAGAACATAAACCAAATCTAATATCTATAACAACTTATTTGAACAATACTTGTCTTGATTCGAGTTTTACTCCAAAGTTTTAAACGAAGAAATGAATGGTCTAATCAAGCGCTTATTGGTGTTCAATTGAGTTGATTTTTGCAAAAAAAAATAAATAAAAAAATAAAAATAGAGCAAAATGACCAGTTCTGATCATTAAGGTAGGACTCAGGTGTTGTCCTCGTGCAAGAAGAGCACTATTCAACCATATAATTAGGGAATTGGTTTTTATACTCCTCTTTTAGCCACCCACACTCCTTTTTATTTTTATTTTTAATCCACTTGAATTTACTATCTTGCCTTTTATTCAATACACTTTTTCACACATTTAAGGACAATATTTGTAAATTCATGTGGATAAAACCCAAAAAAAAAAAAAAGAGTGAGTGGCTAAAAGGGGAATGTGAAAATCATTTTCCTATAATTAGGTAGGTGCAAAAATTGCACTCACTGCATACCTTTTCATTTTTGTTGGGGTTATTGGGCAAATAAAAAACCATCTTACGCTCTTTGTTTAACATTTACATGCTTGTACCTAATCAAAAGCTACATGTGGACGCGGAGACGGTGGTGGTGCCGGAAAATTGACAGTGAGCGTTGTAAGATGGTGGTGCCGGAAGTCTTCTTATTCCTCCTCCACCACCAGAGAGTGGAGTTTGAGAGAGAGAGAGAGAGAGAGAGAGAGAGAGTCATTTTGGAAGTTGGGAACCCACGGTTTTACTCCCACTGTCGAATGGTTCATAAGGGAATGATCAAATGAGCTTTGGTGGTCTATCAAATGTTAGGGCCGACTTTTGTGACTACGTGGATCTTTGCTTTTGGGAGTTTGGTGATCGAGTGAAACATTGGATCACACTAAATGAGCCATGGAGCTTCAGTAAGTGTGGGTATGTAACTGGCTCGAACGCACCAGGTCGAGGCACTACTGCCGTAACGCCTCTTACATCTTCAACAGAAGATAGCACATGGAGTTTCGACCAGTCGCATCGATCTAATACAATTACTCCATCGGAACCATTTGACAATGGGAATCCTGCAGGGATGATCATAAGGGAATGATCTTTAAAAAAAAAACCAAAAAATAAAATAAAAATCATAAGTGAAATCCCCGTTCCGCTAAGGTTCTTATTTTCTGTTTTACGAGACAGTTCATTCTCTCACAATACATTACCTTTAATTCAAAAGTACTTATTTCCTTTAGCGGAACGGGACCTTAATCTGTTGGACGGGCAAAACAACAAAGTTCAACCCATGAAAGTCATGGCCCATTTCAAATTGAAGAAGTTGGGAATACAGTTGTGGGCTTTCTTCCTAAACACGTACCATATCAGATGGACCTTGTGGTCCAATCCCAGTAGCGTTACGAGACTCTGTTTTTCTTAGTATGAAGCCCGCCCAATCCCCCCACAAATCCCTGCAGTACTGCTGCACCAAGGCCAGTCGTTGCTTCTCCACAGTTGAACATGAACAATATTAAAGGTGATGTATCGTGAGAGAATGAAAGGTCCTGGAAAGCAGAAAATAAGTACTTAAAAAATACGAACCTCAGCAGAATGGGGCCTAAAACGGACGAGGGGTTGGTTAGCGGTGGAAACTCGGGCCTTGGTTGGACAAGGTCCAAGTAGTACTTCAGCTTCATGTCCCGATATAGGTGCAGTGGGGTTCTCTGCGAATAGTGGTATGGTGTGTAGGGGCGGACAGAGTCAGGGGCACGTGGGGTCACGTGCCCCCACCCCACCCCACCCCACCCCATCCCTTTTCTTTTTTCTTCTTTAAATATGTAGTTTATTTTTTATGCAAAAATCAGTGTTTTTTTGGGCAAAAATGAGTGGAAAAACGAGAAACCTACACAGAAAACTCAACGGGGAGAACTCGCTTAACGCTTGATTTACTTTGTTGTTGCCGATCGCTCGTCTCTATGGTCGTTGCCTATCACCTCATCAATCATCAATTAAATTTGGGGCTACACGGCAAAAGTAACATTTTATTGAAACAACTTTTAATTTGGGGTTTTTTATTCTTTTCTTTTAAGGTTCATAATATATATCTTGATTGTTTGGGAAAATTAGGCCTTCATTTTTTTACTTGGTTTTTACCTAATGAATGAAATTTACAATTCAATTTTCCATAGTTTGTGCATTTGCGCTTAATTTCGATTTTTGCTTAAAGTTATTAGTATAATGTGCCCCCACGTGAGGCAAATTCTGGATCCGCCACTGAATTGGTGTGGCGATGCCGTACTGCCAGGGGGTGATGGATACCATATACCTGCGCTTCCGTTGCATAAAGAAAACAAAAAGAACAAAATATGACCAGTGCTCAACACTCCTTGGTTTTGCAGACAGATTTGCGAGGAGAAGGAGAAATTTGTTTTATCATGTTGTCAAACGAAAATTCTTTTTCTCTCCACAAATCCCCTCTCGAGTATTTTGTGAAACCTTTCAGCAATACGATTCGTAACATTATCATTATGATTCATAACATTTTGGTGTATCTCGTAACTTTCATACTAAAAAATCATAATTTTTTAACAATACAATTCGCAACATTTAGGATTCGTAACATTTTCTCTATGAATCATAACATTTTGGGGTGCATATGATACACAACCGAATAAGGGATGTGTATTGTAGTCTTTCCCCAACTTCTTGAGGTATCAATTAATCCTACTGCAACTAGCAGGATGGTATGAAATAAATTCAAGACAAAGTCCAGTATGGATTGTCCCACACGAGTTAAAAGCAATGTTGGGCCGACACTGAGAGATGAAAGCTAGGGGTGCGAGCGGGATTAGAGATCCCAATAGTCCTAGGCGTAAACGACGGATACTTTAGAGAAGCTGATCCTTAGTCATAGGCTAGCTTTGACCACTAGGCCAATCCCCTTGAGACTTAATTGTGACTTTCAAACTTGGATATATTGGTTCTCTACGAAACCACTCTCGGGTATTCTGCCATTGTTTGAATACAAATTTCTTTACCTATATATTTTTTTTAAAAAGCGCATACACACACCAAACACTAATGAAGTATAGCTTCACAATGTTCTTAATACAAAAATGCACTTACTCTGTCAAAAGGAAGAAGATCGAAGAGGGAGGGGGTTGTTCTATATGGAGCATTTAAGCTCTGGCTTTAAGTGGGACCTTTGATGGTAGACGATGAGTGTATTGTCCCCAATAATTAGTCGAGAGGCGTATAAGCTGGCCCGAGCGCCTGGTTATTAAAAATAAAAAACAAAAGGAAAAGTAGTATAGTTAATTATTGGATTGAGTATGACGAAATGAACCAACCCATTAATAATTAAAAAAGCAAAAAGATAAAGCGTCAAGCAATGTGGATTGAACTCCCAACAAGAGGTTGATTAGAGATTTGATGTGGGTCAAGAGGGGCCGGGGGGGAGTTTGTTAAAGTTGTGACAAAGAAGCAACCAAAAGCCATATCATTAGCGGTTTACCTAAAATGGCCTAACAAAGCATCAATTTATTCGTATGCTTGATTGGGATGCAAAAACTTCAATCCAACACCATCTATCTCCCTTCATCTCATTATAATTCCTTAATTCCCAAGCAATCATACAACTAATCTACCACATGATTTCCTTTGATCTCAAACAAGCTTTTCATTTTATCCATTTGCCATGCATGTCTTCTTC
This sequence comes from Rhododendron griersonianum, assembly GCA_018127125.1. Classification (NCBI taxonomy): domain Eukaryota; kingdom Viridiplantae; phylum Streptophyta; class Magnoliopsida; order Ericales; family Ericaceae; genus Rhododendron; species Rhododendron griersonianum. The sequence goes on from CM030795.1 coordinate 10,852,626, forward strand.
GAAAAATACTAACTGTTTGCTTTCTTGCATTTTTTCTTTTATGATGGCCGGGAATTTCCCGAGTCGGTTAATCCCTCAGATACATATAGTCTCTCGTCCCACCTACAGCAAATGATTAGTAGTGAATGCTAGATGTATTGGCGATATCATCAACCAACGAAAAATAATCTCTTATATATAGAGGTAGAAACCACAACATGGTATGAATTAGGGACGTGCATGCAATGAGATAGGCGGTGGCGTCTCACTTAGTCTGATTAGCAACTTTTTAATTTAACTTCGGTGTTCGTTGCACTCAATACTTTTTCAGTAACTACATACCGAGGTTAAGCCCTGAGGGTTATAACAACCTTAAGAAATTAAGAGTGAAGAATAAACCTTAACCATTACCTCGAGAGTCCTTTTGAAAAGAACTCATGATACCCCATATATATGACTTTGAAACATTTAATTACACTAAATATTTGTTCCTTCATAATAATGCTTAGGACATAATGAACCCAAAAATGACAATATGTGTTTCTCTGGACTGTATCTCTATCACAATTATGAGGAAACAAACTAATTAATAGTGATGGAAAATAATATTTTTTTTCTAAAAAAAAACTAAGTGATACATCATGACACTTGACCTATAAATTAATACGGAAGCTAACATGCTCGATCTTGTTGTTTGTTTCCTAGTGGGGCACAATCTCCTAACTAACTATAATATGAACCTCGTAACACCCCAATAAAATAGTAAAAGCAATAAATTATGAAAAGCAAATACGCCTATGAAATTTTTTTTTTAAATTCCAATATTCGAAGAAATATCAAGTGTAAAGGAGTAGTAGTCAAACTCAAAACTAACTTGGTTGTATAATTATTTGAAAAAAATATTTTATTAATAAGAGAAAATTAAAAAGGGAAATGATTTCTACTATACACTCTATTTTTTTTTATTATGACACTCATTTTCTTGTTTTTTAGTGAGAAAAATACACACAAAAACTTCACTGAAAGACAAGAAATGGAGTACCATGTTAAAAAAATGGAGTATAGAAATCATTTTTCATTTAAAAAATAAGAGCATCTCCAACGGGAGATGTCAAAGCTTAGTGGACAATCAAACGGCTAGTTTTGGCATTAAGTCACCATCCAACCATGATGCCTTCTATCATGCCAAAAATGACATGGCTTTGAAGGGAGGTGACGTGCCTTTAAAGGGAAGTCCTAACATGTCAACTTTGACATCAACCTTCTAAACTGCCAATTTTCAAAAATTGACCATAAGCTTTCAAAATAATTTGACACAAGGATTGAAGAGAGGAAGCTTGATGTCAAATTGTCGCATAAGCTTTCAAAATAATTTGACATATTCACTTTTGACCTCTCTTGTTGGAGATGCTTTAATAGTTTGCTGATTTTTGTCCTTTCAAATTCGCCGACCAATGAACACAACAGCTAGTGTGGTTGGTTCGTTACTCTCCCTTTTAAGTGAGAGGTTCGAATTTGAGTCCTTATGGATGAACTGCTCGACTCCCATTGGAACCAGTAACCCCCTCCTAACCTCCTATCGTCTAGGACGTTATATGGGCGCTACTTTTACACATTGATGAAATGGCTAGTTGGAAATTTACAATACAGAGTGACTTGATGATTGAACGAACCGGAGTGTTGGAACCGTAGGTATATGCTTCCTCTTTGCCTCCAATTTTCCCGCGCTTTTCTGTTGCCTCTCTCTCTCTCTCTCTCGCCCTAACGGTTTCAGATCCAACTCAAGGCCGGGCGGGCCCCCGTCCCCCCAAACGTGAAACGAGTTCCATATACCCTCCATATTTTCAGCTACCTCTCAAACTCGAGACATACACAAGAGTCGTCCAATGATATTCTTCCACGTCGGAATCTTCTACCTTTGTACTGACAGCGTATACTCTTGTGTATGCGTGATTCGCGATACACTCGATTATAACCTCAGGTCTTTATATGCTCCCCGCCCACGCTTCAGGCGGCAAACTCTCTCTCTCTCTCTCTCGAAGTGCAGAGCATCTGAGCAAGTAACTCTGTAAAGGTTTTACTTTCTTCTTCGATCTCGCTGTTCATCTGCGATTGTCCAAATTCGAATCGATTTTGATGCATTTTCGCTGTCTAGCTAGAAGTTTCTGCTACTTCCACCATATTCATATTCATGTTATCCTATATATATATACGTATATCAAAATGTGGCATTGGTCTATATATGTAAATCTGCGTCTGTTGTGTGTTTTGAAATTCAATCGCATTGTTAACTTGACCTTAATTTCGTCTTTCTCAGTACACAGGGAGCGAATTCCGGTAAAAATGCAGAAAGAGGGCAGCACCGTCGACAACAACGGCCCCCAAACCAACTCCACCGACTCGCCGTCGCCTTTCCAGACACGCAAACCTCATCTCTCTCCTCAACCAGCCACCGACCACTTCGCCTCGTTCTACCACCCCTCGCCGATGTTCCCTCCGGCGGCCTCCACCACCTCCCTCTCCCCCTCCGACTGCTCCTCCTCCTACAATAACAACAACAACAACAACGACGACGTCGTCTCCACCGTCGACGACCGCCTCCGCCAGGCCAGCTTCGTCCTCGAGTACCAGCAGCTCTACAACCGCTACGCCATGTGCCTCGCCCACCTCCAGGACTCCCTCCTGGAAGTCGACTCCCTCCGCGACGACAACGACGCCCTCCGAGTCGCCAACTCGGACCTGGTCAACCGCCTCTCTCTCCTCTCCCAGGCCACCATCCAAAACTGCCTCCTCACCTCCGCTCCCCAGCCGCCTCTCTCCTTCATCAACGACTTCAACCGCATGAGCATCGGAGGGAACGCCGGTATGATCCGAGAGAATCGAGAAGAGATTTGCGACATCAGCCCGACGAGCGTGATCGAACACAGCCGGTTCGATCGGAGGAATACTCCGGAGAGAGTTCAGTTGCCGAAGAGCATCTCTGTTCGCTCGAGCGGGTACCTGAAGATCGCTCAACGCGGTGGAGATCCGAGTCGAGGTAACCGAGTCAAGAGCCCGAGCCTGAATGAGTCGGTGAGTCACTGCAACTGCTCTGTTTTTCAAAAGAAAGTCGGTGGTCCATGAGTTTCGTTTTAGTATCATAGTTTCAATTATATCAATCTAAACTCTAGATTTCCTATTTTCTTTCAATATAGTCCTTGACACGGACACCTTGCGTCCTTTTACGTTAGTAATTTGAACGAATTTATGCTATATTGGATAATTCACCCGATTGATATGGTGCATTAACTCTACTTATTTATATCCGCACTTTTTTATTTTTATTTACAATTGTGATATCATCATTTCTCTTGTTTAACTGTTTCTCTAAACGTGAAAAAGCATTGTATAAAAGTTCGCATGGTTCAAATGGTAAAAGAATATTGAGTGCGAGAATTAATTATCTACGTTTTTACAGTAATTCAAAAGTTTTACTGTACAATTAAATTAAACCAGTGATCCATGTATATTTGTTCAAGTTTCACTTTGATCTCCGAAATGATTTTTTCTTTGAAATATTAATGCGCGATAACAGAATTAGTTGAATTTGAAATTCGGGAAACGAAAGTGAAATCTCCGCAAAATCATAGGGGCCAAATGAATTACAGTAATTAGTTAATTACTCCACTACAATTTGCATCTTTTGCATGTGACTGTATCATTGCCATTGGAGTCAATGCAACGAAAGTTTAAGACCTTGTTCATGTAGAGTCAATGCAACTGCTCTGTTTCTGTTTCGAATGGTTAATAGCGCCACTGGTTCATGTAGATATCTACTACTCATGAATTTAGTTTCGGTCAGAGTTTCAACTTTATATCTAGACTTTTGTTTTGTTTCAAAGTAGTCCTTGACACCTTGGGTCCTCACACTAGAAATAATCGATCCAATTTCACCACGCGTCAACTGAGTCCTTGATACCATGTGTCCTCTCACATTAGTAGTTTAAGACTTGTTCGGTTAAGGGTTTTGAATTTTGAATTCTAATCATTATTCTATTTTTTTTTTATAATTATTACTTTCATTTTTTCCTCTATCTTTCTCAAATTATTACTCATATTTTCAATTATTACTCTATTTCTCTCTACACTCATTATCTATAAATCCAAATCTAAAATCCAAAAACGAACGGGGTCTAAATGTTTGAGGCTACATATTTGACTAGTACTCCACAAAAGGGAAATCTCCAAAAAGTAAGGGGCCAATGTGTAATTTCGTTTTTTTGCAACTTTTTGCATGTGACTGTTTCATTGCCAATTCGCTGATTGTGGGTGTGGAACGTACACAGCAGCAACGAGTGTACGTGCCAGGAGGAAAGAGAGAGGAGGAGGCGTTGGAGTTCGACGTGTACAACCAAGGGATGTTCAAAACAGAGCTGTGCAACAAGTGGCAGGAGACCGGGAAGTGCCCCTACGGCGACAACTGCCAGTTCGCGCACGGGATAACCGAGCTGCGTCCGGTGATCAGGCACCCCAGGTACAAGACCGAGGTCTGCCGCATGGTTCTCGCCGGCGACACCTGCCCTTACGGCCACCGCTGCCACTTCCGCCACTCTCTCACTGAACAGGAGAGGCTCTTGGGCCCACTCGGCCGCTTCAACGAACTTAATCATTGATCATGAGAGTATCGAATCGGTAAATGCTTGCAGGCGTAGGTTATGTCAGTTTGGGATATATGTAGGCAATCATAGTCCCCAGTTACAAATTGGAAGAGAATTTCTCCACTAAATACTACTACTAGTAAATAAAAAAAATTAAAATAAAATTGGGGATTTAATTGGACAAATGATTTTTCTATTTTGAGAAAGATATTAGGAGGAAGGTGTACGTGGCTGTGGAAGATACTACTACTTGATTTGATGGAAGGAAACAGAGACTTGGTGAGGTTGCTTTCAGGGTCTTTTTGGTAAGTACGTTGATGATTCATTGGTTGTTGCCTGTTGGGTTAATGTCTCTAATGAGATATATTTCTGGATGCTGTGATGGTACGAAATGTTTGATTGCATGCCATTTGAGGAAAATGATGAGCTCTCTCTCTCTGTGTGGATGCATGTCACTACAAATTTCACTCGTACGTGGGACTCATGATCATAGTACTTTGACAATGAATTCGTGTCAATTAAAATTGTTTGGGACTCACTTACTAGCATCTTCTAATTATTCAATGCTCATGATATATAGATCGCAGTGTGTAACTAAAAATTGTGCGAGATCTGTGCAGTTGAAATTGCGTGGTTCATTAAACTACATATGGAGCGATTAAGCATGTATGTGAGTAAACTTTTATAGTTTTAGACGAGGTTGAACCAATTCTTAATGTAGAGACGCACATCACAGATGTGATTATATCACAAACTTAAAAAAAAAAAAAAATTCTATCTTGATGACAAATTCCACGATAACAAGAAATATAAAACTAATCGTTCGATAACAAGAAATATAAAACTAATCGTTCGATTTTTACTCGCTCTCCCATCTTCAATTCCCAACGAGGTGCTTTCTTTCTAATATTCAAGACTCTTTAATTGGGGCACATATGATATCCGGGCTAGCTCCGTTCCGAAGGGGAGATGCATGGGAGTCATGTACCCTTTCTTTCATCTCAAGGATTGGAAGTGGTTAATTAACGATGTGCTACCGCACCATAATCATGACAAGAGTTGAAGATGCTGGAGTAGTAAATCCTGCCAATTTCCATGTTCTGTACATGCTTGTATATGTTACGTACGTTACTTGGTGGAGATGACTGCTTATATATGTTGCTACATATATGTATGCACGTACACGTTTCATGGGTATTAATTTATCACACTAGATAGTACTACTAGACATATGATAATGGTAGGTGCGTGATCTCATTCAGCGCTTTGAGTAAAAATTCCAATTTAGGTGCAAACATGTTTGGGAATGGGAATGTTTACATATGGACCACGTACCTGGATTAATTAAGCTCATTCGGTATTTTCACTCGCCACACTTTGTTTGGTAAATCCAGGGCATTATTCGTGTCTTTCTGTCACATGGTGTGCTGGATTTTTTTTATTCAAGCCAGTTTACGGACACCTCAACTAATCAATTAATTGTGAGAAAACCAATTTCATTGTTTGTGAAAAAACAGAAGGTGTGATGCAAGAAAAGAATCGAATGTTAATTACATGTCATATATTCCAATATTTTCGTTATTGTTGTAGACTTTAAGAGAGAAAAAAAACTAGCTAGTCTTTCCTTTTCATCGATCTGTTTGTGAGTGAATGAATAAATACAGATCTCAAAGGATCACACCACTATTTATACAAGCAGTTGACAAACTTCACTAACCAATCAATTTACAGTGAAAATGACTACCTAACTAACTTTGACACTATAACTACCTAACCAACTGTCACCTGGAATGATCGAGCTGGTTAATTATGATCTAGCTGGCACTAGGCTGAGATCGAAGAGCAAGCTCTAGCACTGGACTGAGCCTCAGCTACGCGTGCCTCACTTGATTGACCTCAGCCTCAATGCCCTCACTTGAGTTGCTTGACACACCCGGCCGCGCAAACTGATGCATGCTGAAAGGACTGATCGACAACCTTAGTTTGTCCTTGAGAAGATGAAATCGTAAAATGGTAAGTTGTTCAATATAGGAATATCTGCGTTTGGCAACGAGAGGGAACATGTTTGATGAGTAATTGTTTCTGAATAACCTTTTCGTTAGAGGTGGCAAATGGGCGGGTTTCGGCGGATTAAAACAAGTCGCGGGTCAAATAGTACACGAGTTGAAACGGGTCGGATCGAATATGGGTTAAGCCAAACCCGAACCCCCCCAAAAAAAATAAAAATAAAAATCCCTTTTCCACCCTTCCTCTTTTTTTTTATATTGGTTCTATTCAATGAGAGGAATCGATAAAATAAAAAACTATAGTCCAAACCTAATTTTTTTAATAAAGACGAAAAAATGATTTATTGACTTATGTTTGTCTTTATTCAAAAAATTCAAATTTCGATCGTAATTTTAAATTAGGATTTTTTTTTTGTCCTTATTTAAATTTTTTCGCGTTTGTTAGTTTTGCGCTTCACTTTTTAAATTTTTTTACTGTTCCGATTTGTCTCGACTAGATGAATTAATAGTCCATAAAAATTTGACGCAAAACTAACAAACTCGAAATTTTTTTGAATAAAAACAAAATATGCTAAAAGAAAAAGTTTTTAGTGGAACGGGCTTATACAGAGTGGTCGATTTTGGAGATTCTTTGAAATGGAGAGAGGGAGAGAGAGATTGTGAGGGTGTACTTATCTCACTGGAACATTTTTCTAGCAAAAAAACCGTAGTTCCTTGTTTTATGTGGTACAGCGTACGGGAGCGTCGAGCGAGAGATCAGTAGTTCACGTTTTTGCAGGGGTGGATCTTTTAATTCCAACCTATATTTAACCCATTTAAACCCATGTAAATGTGGGTTTATATAGGTTCAATCCATATCAACTCGTTATAAAATATGGACGGGTTGGGTTATAAGTGGGCAGATTTGGACGGGTTAAAAAATATGGATTGAGATTGCCACCTCCCACTACTTTTCGCAAATATACTGAAAACCAACCTCAACATGCTTTTTGCGAGCATGGAACTGGATTAGAGGCTAAAGACATAGCTAAGACACTATCACATCAGATAATTAATGGAATGGAAGCAGTTGAGTTCAAATCCACAATAGCTCGAGACAAAAAAACAATCAAGATTTTAAGCAATTAAATTAACAAAGACGCCGTATCAAACGAGCCCTCAGTATATTTTTCCAGCTATCCCGGACGTTGTGTGGTCTCAATAGCATAATTTTTAGAAGTTTTTGCGGGTAAAATCTGTTATATTTAAAAATCGGAGACCCAAATTTGCAAAACTATCTATCCATCAGGCGTCAACCCTAATTCACTAATCGATCAGGATCAGAACCACCCCAAAATCTCTAACCTAAACCGAACCGAACACTCAGCTCAGTTAGCAGCCCCAGCAACGATATCAACAGGTTCTCTCTCTCTCTCTCTCTCTCTCACCAGATTATTTTTGGCGCCCTGAAGTGGTGGCTTTCTAGGCTTCTGCCCAGGGCCGGCCCTGGTGAGTCACTAAAAGTATATGCGTAAGTATAGAAGCTTTTATATACTTATCTCCTTTTGATTAATAATCCAGGGAGATATATGGATATGCATATCATTTTTCTGTTTTACTGCCGCCCGAGGGCGAGGAGGTTTGGAGCTTTCATTTTAGTAACTGGCAAACCGTTGGATGTTACTCCACTTACGGAAGCGTAGAATTCCAATTCATGAGCTAATTTGGAATTGATGTATATAGACATGTATCGTGATTGTAATGAGGTTTTGAACGAGGACTAACTTTCTTTGACTAATCTTTATTCTGTTTCTTTTGTTTAATCGCATTGAAATCCCCTTCTGTATTTCTCTTAATTTGAAATTTTCTGAAAAATGCCTTCTATATATAGTTCTATTGGTAGATAATTTTTAGCATTCTAGCCAACCCTTTAGTCTCTGAGTTCGATGCGTCGAGGAACACTTACTATGAAGCAAAAGATAGTTTTTGAATAATTGTTAGCATTCTAGCCAACCCTTTAGTCTCCGAGTTCGATGCGTTGAGGAACGCTTACTATGGAGTAAAAGATGACCCTTTGTCTCTTTAATGATGGCAAAACTGATTGTTTTTACCCCTCTCGTGGCATTAGACAAGGTGTCCCTTTGTCCCCTTACCTTTTCATCTTGTGCCTTGATTATCTTTGTGTTCGCAGTAATGAGGCTCTTCACAATAAATCTTGGAAACCCATTAAAATTGCTAACAGAGGCCCATACCTCTCCCATTCTTTCTTTGCGGATGACATTGTGCTCTTTGGCAAGGCTACTAAGGATAACTGCCATGTTATTCAGAAAATTCTCACGGATTTCTGTGACCAATCTGGGCAACGACTAACGAGTGAGTGTGGCCAATTTTAGGATCATGTTTTCTGCCAATGTGGGAGAGAATGAGAAAATAGATATGGCTAATATCCTTAGCATGCCTGTCACTACCTCCTTTGGCGATTACTTGGGCTGCCCTATTCTTGATAGAAGGCCCAGGAAGACTGATTTTAAAAAAGTGATTGACAAAATGCACTCTAAACTGGCGGGTTGGAAGTCCAAATCCATTGCCATGGCTGGGAGAAAGTTGAACTTTGTCCAATCGATTTAAAGTACCTGGTTTACCCAAAAAAAGAAATTTTTTTTTTTTGCAGTAGTTATATGTGTGTCATCCAATTGTTCAACCTGTTTTGAATTTTGATGCCCAAGTTTTTGCGATGTTTGCCCCAGTTGAATAACAGAAGCAGAGAAAATGATTAAGAGGCGATTCTACAGGAATGATCATGGCGATGGGGACAATGCCTCTGACTCTTCTTCCTCTTCGGACTCTGAACTAGATGCGGAAGCCGCAGAAGAAACAGAAGTAGAAGATGATGATGTTGCGGTCGTTAGAGAGTACCATAAAGCTTCCTCTTCTTCCTCTGGTTTGTTTATCCTTACTTCTAGCTCCTGCTGCCTATTGTCCTGTTTTTCTTGTTTTGTTGCTGGTGGATGCCATGGTTGAGTCTTTTTAAACCCTATTGTGATGGCTCTATAACTTAGTTTATATGGCGTCCTATTGAAATTTGTTTCTTTCACTCAGCATTCGAGAATTGACATTGAATAAATGTTTCTCCCCCTGCACTCTTTTAACATTAAATCGCACGATATTTGCAAATTGCATTACTCTTGTGAATCTTGGTTACAGTCTCATCGTTTTCATGACCAGAAATCATGTTGAGATGATAGTCGTTACTTCTTTTTGGATGAGATGTAGATTATCTAAGATTTGAAGAATATGATGCTCGTGGATTTCTTCACTACACAACTCAAGCGCAAAAGGACTAACATTCGTTCCATATTATGTAATTTTTTTTCTTCAGGATATGCAAGTGAGGATAGCTCAGCAAATGAAGTCAACGTTGACTCATCAGGTGCGTTTGACTTAACCTATTTAAAATTCGTAACTTCTGCTGTAACTTTTGTTGCTCATTGGAACCGTATTGGAGAACTTTATGTGGATTGTAGAGAACTCTTCAGCAGGGTTTTGAGTATATGAGATTTAGCTTTAGTTTGCTCATTCAAACTGTAATGGAGAAATCTAAGCAGTTAAAATTGATTTATTTTGCTGACCAGAGGGTCCCTATAAGTGTAGGGAACAACTATTCTATTTCTAACGTATTACCAAGGTCACAGCAATGGTTATGCTTTTTGCTTCTTGGGCACCTATATTGATTTACTGGTAAATTGGAACCTATGTGCTTTAAATGTTAGGGCCTCAAATCAACGTCCCTGTAGCTCCTCGGTTCTTGGAGGTTTAGGGGGGCCACTGTTTCAGTGGTATTCTGAGAGCAGCCACTTTGTGCATATATTGCCAAAGGTTAGGTCTGTCTCCAATCATCCCCGCCTATACCCCCAATGATTGGGGACTAGATGGGTTATGTTATGTTGTTATGTTGTTGTAGGGCCTCAAATCACCATATTGGCATATTGTATTGGTAACATATTTGCGTTGGAATAACTGATAGCTGACACTTGCAATATAGTTGCATTGGTAGTGTAACTAGTGTTAATGGGTATCACAATTTCATGCCTCATGTTGTACTTTCTTTGGACGTGTTGACTCAATTTCCTGATCCCTTTTATCACTCGAATAACCCTTGGCCCCCTCCTCTTTTCTGATCCACTCGTTAATGTGTATTATAAGAAAAGCTCATGAAGTTGCCAAAGGCTTTGGTGTTTAATTGTATAAGCATTGGCAGGTTTACCAACAAATGATGATGAAATTGAAGCTGGAAATGTTGGACAACCTGCTATTAAAAGGCATTCATCTCGTAAAAGTGATGCTGAAATTGTGGATCCACTGTCAAACACCGTGGCTGAAAAGGACTCATCCCCATCTGATGTCGGTTACATCTTGAAATGTAAATCAGTTTTTAAGTGTAGGCTGTGTCCTAGAATTGTTTGCTTGACAGAGGAGACATTGATGACTCATCTAAAATCCAAGGTAAACGACTCTTTCTTGCTCCCTTCAAAAATCAGATTAGCTAATCAAAAGAAAACAAGAAAAGAAAGGACTCAAAATCTTCATCGGTATAAATGGTGTCAACAGAATCCTCCTTCATGACTTCAGCTTTAAATAATGCTGCAACACTAGTGCCCTATATCCTCTCCTAATTTTCGTCTTTTTGAATTTTCTATTTGAACCTACTAGTTTTTGCATCTTGTCTGATGTATCATATCGCGCTTCTGTTTGTAAGTTTGTATATGTCAGAAATATGTTTACATGTGCATGTGTGATGGAGAGAACACGATTTAATCATCCCCCAGCTCGTTTGTAACTGACCTCATTCTGAGTGAGTTGAATTTTTTTTTTATGAAGTATTGAGCATGGACCATTTAATTTAACTGTGATGGAAAATATTGTAGTTTTTCTCTTGGATATTTTTCGCACTTTCAGTTCTACGCCAATGAGTGTATATAGGATTGGAATGTTTGTTTCTCAAAACAAATTTTCAGCGGTATGTTTTAAGCTCCTTTAGTAAACCCCACTGAAGACTAATATTCTGAGTGAAGAGAAAAATGATTGAATTGGAGGGAGCCATTAAATGCGCATATGTTCTCAACTGCTGATCTGATTACAACTCCTTTTGCACTTTTATGATAGAGACATGCTCGATCGGAAAAATTACTCAGTGAAGGGAGGCTGAAGCTCATGCTCAACAGTGACGGGGAGATTGAGGAAGGAGAGGAGGAGGGAGAGACTCATGCTGAAAGGCATGCTCGAATTGTAGCTGCTGCACAGGTTGGTCCATATGTTATTGAGATCCCATTGATTTAAGGTTCTGTTATCTTCAAAAGTGAATTAATTTTCTGGCATAATTGTAACAGAACTTAACGAACTCCACGAAGAAAAATAAAGGCCGGCAGAGACAGAGGAAGAGGTTAAAGAAGGTGATATGAGATTTATTTGGTGATATGATATGTATATCCAGCCTAAGGTTTCTTAAAGCCTAAATCTTTGTTTCATGCTTAATGCAGAAAACTGGAAACGATTCAATTTTGGATATAGCCAGGAAATCAACGAAGAGTCCAGCCAAGAAAAGGCATAAAAGTGACCATTAAGGCACCATATGAGATTTGTGCCTTATGTACTGTGACCCTGGATACCATAGCAAGAAACCAAAGGGGTTACCTAATTTACTACTGCGTATCATTTTGGCTCTCTCCTCTACCATGGTTGAATTTATAACTTTAATGTAGTATCATTTCTTAGTTAGAGGCAATAACAGTGTACTATAGAATTTTGGCCTGCTTTAATTTAGGAAACACAATTTTGGCCTTATGGCAGTTGATAACATTACGAGTAATGGGATTTTATTCCTTTCGTGCATTTTTGCGAATGAAAAAATGAAGTGGCATGGATTAATTCGATTCTTATTCAGGAATCTAGCGATGAGACTTCTAATTAGGAACTGTTATGCCCATGTATGGAAAACCCCCAAGGTTCGCGTAGGGGTAGCCGCATGACAGTTAGGGCTTCGGAAGCCTTTGATATGGCGCTGGATTCTCTCTCATGTGCTATCAATTCATGCGTTGGTCCTCCGAATGAATTGTTCCTTTGGAACCAGATACAAAGTTATCAAAAAAAGGCCCCTCTAGGGAAATGAGCGTCTCACTGGGAACTTAAGTCCAACCAGCTTTCAATCTGAATGCAGCTGTGCCATGCTATGTGAGTTGAGTTCTCAACTTGGGATGGAAGCAATGTCAGTGCATCGCCAATTCCCTGTAAGAGTTACGAAGGTTGGCACGTGGCTACAACAATTAACTGCTCTGATCGTGAAAACTCACCGAGTCGCACAGCCAGAATGAGCCGGTGACATGCTACTTGCTACTCTTGTTGAATGATGCCCGCAAGTTTCGGGATGTGTTCAAACTTGGTTAATTTACAACATAAGCTAAAATGGTGAACATTACAAGTCAAAACTCACGTAGGACACAAATCCGAGGGGAAACTTCGTATTTATGATTAGAAACCCAAAACATCTTACACAGCGAATGGCCTGTGATTAGAAACCCCAAAACATGTTGCAAGGTGGACGGCCCATGCTCAGATGCCTCTATCTATACCATTACAAAGGCTACAAAACAGGGGGACAAAAAGGGGAAATTATCTGCCTTTGAGGCACTGTACACCTTTTTTTTGTGTGGTGGTAAGCTAGGTTTACATTCTATACATAACAAGAAAAGGATCTATTTCGATATACTTAACCACACACACACATGTATGATATAAGCCCATCTTTAGCCTTCAGTGCTCACATCCATCTTTCGTGTCTGAGAATGGAACATATCAGCTACATCTGTTGATGTGCTACATTCCTCCGGCTTTCTATCCGATACAGAACGCACGAATCTAGGAAATCTGATGGAGATGCCACGGGAAGGATGAACTAAGCCGATGGCAGCCTTGTGAACTGGCGATACCGTGAAGTCTGCGCCTCTAATCTCCCACACAAGCTCCGGAGAAAACCACATATCAGGAACTTCCGCAGTTTGATAGTATAGAGGCTTTCTGGATAACATTTTGTCCCCAGAGAAAAACTCTTTCATCTGCACAAGAGTCATTTTCAAAAACTTCCTGTCATTCTGCAATTTACATATCTAGCAACATAGGTATAGATCAAGAACGGCCACAAAGATCATACAAAAGCTCATACAAAAGAATCGCACGTGCCACAAAAATCTGATTTACCTCTATATAGAAAGAATCTGAGAAGCCAGACATGACACGACAAACGCTTTGAAATTCCTGAGTATCAGGCTCATAGCAAGCCACGAGGAAAGGACTATACCTGAAACAAGTAACACCACAAACTGTAAAGTTTGTCCAGGGAAGATGCTTAAAAATGTCAAAGTGTATCCAAGAAGAGCATCTGCAAACCACATAATATAGTTTCTTTTTTGCTCGGGCATCATATAATAGGTTCAATGGCATGATATTCATCTATATGGAACCTTTTCAGTTTGCAGCATGGACAACCAGAGTTACAATCATATCCTCATATGTGATGATTTTATTTCAGCAAAGAGTCAAATTCCAACTTCCTCTCTTCAAACGTGCTCCCAAAACAAGGATGAGAGAGCAAGAATTACTTCATTTTCAGAGAAAAATTTCCAGAAAGATGGTAACTGGACAAGCAAAAGATGATTAGAATGATGGAGACTTGTCATTACCATCCTGCTTTTCTTCCATTCCCATGCCAAGCACCAATTGGAACTAAATCAAGGGAATCGCCAAGTCCTTCTACATAATCACGCTTGACCTGCAAGTACATGCGAATAGTAATGCAAACCATATTTCCGTATATGAATGCTACAATTTATTCCACTTGCTATTTCATCTAGATACCTTTAACCAAGAATCAGAACGCTTTGATGGAGAATATCCGGCGTCAACATCCAGAGACTTGACCATTATCCCTTCACACGAGGAGCTCAGTGCATCATCCAGAAAAGACTTCATCATCATTTGAGTGGATTCACTGCTCAAACTGGCATCATCCGCTTCTATCTAAAAAGAGTGGCAAATTTTAGAAACTAACACCGCTATGATCATCATGACAACAATCACCATCAGCACTTACCGTTGTTTCCTTTGCATATTCAAAATAACCCAACTTCTCGCTACCAAACAGATCTTTAAAATCTGAGATTTTAAATCACAAAAAGAAATACTTTAGTTTAGAAGATGCATCACATTCTAAGTACAAAGGTTTTGCCGCCGCAAAATAGGAGAATACGTTAAGTTGAGTGACAGGAAGATACATACATTTTCGCCTTTGGCGAAGAGGGAAACTCAACAACCTGCAACAGAGAACTCTTTCAGGTTTCCTGACAACAATTCTGAACAAACTGTATAAATCCCAAATCTAGATGAAATAAAAGGGCTCAGTTTTTTGAATTCTATACATTTTCAGCCATTAGACTTTGATCCAAGGGTCCCTATTAATGTTACAATAAAATGTACATTAACTTTTGATCCAAGGGTCCATATTATTTTTTAAATGTTTTAGGCCCTGTTTGATAGCAAGATTTGAGCTTGGGATAGGATTGTGAGTCCTATGGAAGCTTTTAAATTCTTGTTTGGTGTTGGCAACAACCTAAGGATTGGCAAACCCAGGGGATTACGAATCCCACAAATCCATAGGATTACCCATCCCATGAGGGGGGTGGTATTAACAATCCTATCCCATGGGATTATGGTTGGAAAGCCAATTTTATTCACAATCCTATCCTATCCTATCCAAAACAAACATGTTATTCACAATCCTACAATCTAATCCTGTCCAAAACAAACATGAATAAAAGATTCATCTCCTCATTAATAGTCCCACCTCATTACCAATCCCAATCCTAATCCCACCTCATTACGAATCCCTCCAAAACGAAATCGGTTATCAAACACGCCCAAAATGTTAAACCCTCAAGCTCTTGCTGTAGCATTACTGTTTGATAAGTCTCTTAGCTCATGGGATGGGATTAGTAATCCCGTGGGCCGTTGATACGGCATTTGGTTTCGCAAGTGACGATGGGATTATGAGGCCGACGGGACTATCAATCCGGCCAAATTGGTGGATTAGGAATCCCACCAGGAACCAGGTATTAACAATCCCATCCTGGGTCTCCCTTGCTCAGTTACCAAAATACCCATCCTGGGTCTCTCTCTCTCTCCTATGTTCGTTGCTCTTCAACTGAAATCAATCGACGGCAGTAAAGAAGCAACTGCATGTTCCTTGCCATCTGGATCAGAGATAGATGAGGAGAGTAGAGAGAGTTGTGATGGGTGGTGACTGGTGGGGAGCAGCCTGTAGAGAGAGAGAAGGCAGTGGAGGACGACAGAAATTATCCCTAATTTCCCAAACGGTTTTTTTTTTTTTTTTGGCTGAGTTGTTTCCCAAACGTTCTTGATATGCTCCATAGTCCATATTGAAAGTACCCCTTTTTTCTAAACTTGCTTTGGTTTAACCTCACTGTAAATTACTATTTTTATTGTTGGGGGTATAAAAGGAAATTAGAGTGTAATACTATCCCATCCAAACCTAAACAAACATGGTATTAATAATCCAATCGTCCAATCCCGTGCAAAACAAACATGAAAGAGTGATTTAACATCATCATTACGAATCTCATCTCATCTCATTACGAATCCCACCCCATCTATCACAGTTATCAAACAAGCCCTTTAATGCCTTAGATTAGTTTTGCTGCACTCCGAAAAGCGATCAGATGGATTGCGCGGATTAAACTTCCACCACTCGATTGCTGCGCTTTCATAATTAAGGGTTGGATCTGACTTCCTGCTAACTTTCAACTTTTGTAAAGCTGAAAGTGCTCCTTTGCCCAAAGGAGCCTACTCCCCTTCTGTAGAATGCGTCACCAGCTAACTCAGACTCCAAGTCAGAAGGCACAACTGCAAAACGAGGCCGGACCAAATCCATTCCACCCTCTCCTCAACAATGGTTACCGCCGGTTCTTTGGGATTACCCTCCTGGGGATCCTCCTCCTCCTAAGGATCCTCCTTTTCCTCAGAATCTGAGTCTATTACTCTGACCGGTACAGGTGTGGTATTAGGTGGGGGAGGCGCTGTTCCCTGAGCTTCCTGCTAGGGCCCTTGGTTTGTAACCCTATCTGCTTCTACCCTTCCCAGAATTTTCCTTAACCTTCCTCCGAAGTTCAACATCACCAGTGCTTCTTCGCCAACACTTCGAATTGGCATCTAGCCAGTAACGGGCCACGGCTCTGGTAACTTGGGGACTGTAATTGTGCTCCCTGGTCGCCCTCTCAATCATCGTATACACCCTATTTTCTGCAATGTCCAGATCCAACGTCTATCCAACTAGGCAAAGCGCTTATATATAGTGTTCAAAAAGGCGGCCGCCTAGGCCGATTAGTCCCTGCCTAGGCGCTAGGCGGTGGTCCGACGCCTAGATTAGACAGCTGACTAGTCAGCGCCTAAGCGCCCCTTTTCCACCCAACTATTTTCCGCCCAACTAGCGCCTAGCGATTTTTAGAACAGTGCTTATATATATGTCCCAATAGGTTGTGCTAAACAGCCAAAACGCATATAAAGATGAACCAGAAGTACAGCTGAGACTAGAACGTGAATATTAGCATTATAGGTAAGCAAATACTTGCAATATTATAGGTTCCAGGAAAAGGTTTAAGATGATTACTGCTCTCCATTAGCAAACATGATATCAAAGACAAGCACACAAATGTCGACCTGCACAGACAATATATATCAGATACAGATATTCACAGAGAAATGGAAATTAAAGCATTAAGGCAATGATTCTACTCAAAACGGATAAATAGTCACACAAGTAACCAAGAATACAAGGATATATATCCTGCAATTTATATTATTCTTTTTCCTTCTCTAAGACATGGCATCTTTCAACAGCTGGACTAGTTCTATTTTCATAGTCACCAGCTGGCTCATGATTATCTATTCTCTTCATCTTCCATTCCATCATACTTTTCAATGTGTAAACCCGTTTGAAGAAGAAATCATCAAAAGGGGAAGCTGATCACCCATACAAAAGGTTACACCATCCTTACCTATGCCTCTGAAACAGAACAGAAAGAAGGGGCCTATATCTCAATAGGTCAAAAGAATGTGAAGATTGTGCATACCTTCCCTGAAACCTATTATGAAGTTTAGGTTTTGCTCTTTCTGGTATGGCTTGGGTAATAACATGAAGAGGTGGTGAGGATTCGGGCCAGTTGGAGAGGAGAGAGAGAATGAAAGCAAAGGAGGAAAGGCTTGGGCACTTGTGCCGCTATGTCCGTGTGGATGACTTTGTGGGAGTGCAATAAAAGATCTTTTCAAGGTGTGAAGGAGAGGATTCAGCAGCTTACGAGTCACTTTTTGGGCATATTGCTTAGTTGGGTATTGGGAATCTGGGATCTGTCTCGCCTAAGTCTTGATTCTCTTGTGGATATTTAGATTCGCTTCCCTTTGTTTACAGCCACTCTTACTGTATATATATCTGGGTATACGTTTCATTTACTTTGCATTTGCCTCTTGATGCTCTACTTTAATATAACTATATCATTTCGCAACTAAAAAGGCAGGAGCATTAATTAGAACAATTTATGTAAAGGTTTACAAACTTCAAGCATTAACTACTGATGCTTCCTTAACTGTGCTTTGGAACACTAGACCACAAGGGAAGAAGAAAACCACATTGCTTATCACACCTTTATGCTGTCCACTGTAATCAAGGAATCTTTACTGCCTCTCTCACGGGAAGATAGTTCTTGGAAGGATAAAATCTTGCGGCCATTCTTCCTATCAACAGCGACTACCTGAGACAAGAAGATTACTCCTATCTATAAATCATTGGTAAGTCAATGCAGGGCTTGAAACTAACAATGGAACTCTGAACATTTCATCCAACCTAAGGAATTGTTAGAGCTTGTCCCACATTGGTTAATTATAACCTCCAAAACTAGTATATGAGCCTGGACGGCCTCTCCACTCATTGTCCATTGGTTTTGAGTTCGATGCTTTAACATGGTATCAGAGCTAGGCTTTCGAAGGCTTCTGGACAAGACTTTGTTTGTGCCTAACTACACCTTGTTTCGTTATGATCCCTATGTTACGGATCCTTTATTTATCTCTCCACGAGCAAGTCAAGGGTTTGCGAGTGCAGGGGTGTGTTAGAGCTTGTCCCACATTGGTTAATTATAACCTCCAAAACTAGTATATAAGCCTGGGCAGCCTCTCCACTCATTGCAAATTAGTTTTGGTTGGATGCTTTAATAGGAATTAGAAACCCATCACCCACCACAAAATCATATTACACTTCCCAAAGAAAAGTGATACCTCTGCATCCACTATGAAAGTTGCAGCAGCAGGACCACATGAATCCTGGATTATGTTGACTAAATCGGGAAACCTCGCTGTTGTTTCATCCCCATTTCGTGAAAAGACACGCACAGATCCATCAGCCAATCTGTGAATTTGGGCACGCTGGCCATCATATCTCGAAAAAGAAAACATAACGTCTATATCAGAAGCAAATAATGTATGAAAACATGCACCATAGAAAAGAAAGGTGAAATGACCAGAATTAGTATGTATCAAAACTTCATGTACCCAGTTTATATGAAACAACGTAGCTGGCAAGCCACACATTACAAAAGGCTTAGCCTGTTACCAACGCATCAAGCAAGGGCCATTTAACTAATCAGGTCCTAAAAGGGTCATGACAAATTGACTCAGTCTTAGGGACAAAGTTAGCAATGCTGAGTAAGTAAATGCAAAGAGCAACCACTAGTATTTTCAGAAGACGCAACAACCACCACGACCCTCAAGGATATCTTAGAATTCCAACTACTATGCATAATTTACAGTGAGACAGAATTGGGTCTAAGTAGGCCTCAATGTCTTATTGACATGGAGGTAAAAATGAAATTTCTACCAAGAATGTCATCAACAAATGTTCTTCAAACGGATATACTTGGAGTAACTCTCCCCTAGAAAAGGAAAGCCAAATAATGGCTCTCGAAACCCATTGGGTTGTTTTGGACAAGGCACCCCCATTACCATGTGAATTGTGATGCAATGCTTCCATAATTACCTCCATAAGCAAGCAACCCAGAGACACAGTTAATGCTAAGCTACAGAGAGCTGCCCCGTGCAAAACAGGTGAAAAAAGATTGATCATACTTTGAGATCGTTGGAAACAAAAAGTCATTTCTGCCTAGGATTCTGGCACCTCTTCCAAGTGCCCAGAGCCTACAATCCTTCTCTCTTCGAACCATAAAGTACGAGCCCCCCTTGACCTCCTTAATGAGGAACTTAACTATAGGCAGCACTGTTCTTACTTTAAGATAACGGTTGGTATCCAAACTGACTATACAAGGACTTTTATTCACTTATCCACACTTGGTACAGGTTTGACTTTCCCAAGAAAGTGCAAGTGTAGTCCTGTGTGCTTCTCGTGAACCTTACAATAAAATTAAGCAGTCATGGAAGCACCAAAATGGTTTTGACATATGAATGACACTAAATGGACTCCAACTGTCCAAACAAGTGTATTGGAAGTAGAAGAAAGGGCTATATTGCACACAAGGAGGGGGACTAAAAAAGATAAGGGACTTACTTATATTCACATGTAAATGCTTTATTCTGAAAGTTCTTCAACACTTGTGGAATTCCATTGGTAATTCTACCCAAAGAACAATATTAACAAGTATTCCAAGATGAGAACAATAGAAATGGTAATAAAACAAGTAATCAACAGTACTAATAGCACCCAATGAGAAACATATATACTTGGCAAGCATGGGCTTGATCGGTATGCCTGGAACCATTCTAAGAGTTACAGAAGAAAATGCAATGCCTTTCTCCAAGAGACAAGGGACAAGTAGATCCTGATTACAAGAAGTCAGAATTGTTCAGTAATCAGTAAACATCTGGTATCGGTGCAACAGCTTATCCAAGAGAGGTGGCAAAATAAAAGTTACTAAATAAAGTAAAACCACTGGGCAGTGGACATAATCTTAAGTACTGTAAGTGGTGTGCATGCAAATTAAAAGTAAGAAATCATCCGTTTCTCCCTTTACATTCCATATTGAAAGCTAAACTAAAATGGGTATTGAGAACATAGCTGCGGCCCGCTGAAATGCATACAATTAAATCTTTTTAAATTAGTTGCAGGTAATTATTTGACCATAGAGTCATGGAGAGAAGCTTACCAAATTTGGAAGTATGTTATATGATTCAATCATGGCCGCTGAAAGGCACTAACAAACATGAAGACTGAATTAGCAACAGAATTGGACAATAACTAATAGCCAAAACAAAAAAAAATCACCATCGCATAAATTTTCTTCAAAAATTGGGGAAAACCAATGTTCAACAGAAAACTTCATATAAAGGACACTAAACTCAATCTTACCTGAAGTTGCTCCTTTAAATTTTCAACTGTTCTCTCATGAAGAGAAGCATTCATGACAACAGCTTGGGCTAACGAAGGCAAAACAGTTCTCATCATTGCCCCAATCCGTAGATTCCTGACCTATATGCATAACAATTTTTAACACACATCATTGGAAGGAAAGATTGGTGAGTTGCATGATTAAGCAAGAGGAAAACAAAATGGAAAAATAATAAGAAATAAGAAAGTAGTAAGGATCTTATCCTGACTCCTCTTCATGCCATTAGTAAGTAGACAAGTACACATTCACGAAATTTACAGCACAAAATGAAAATTGAGTGGAACAAAGTACTTTGGGGGGGGGGGGGTGCGGGGTTGTTGTTATGCATTCCATTCATCCTATATGATCACCACTCAAAGTGCACGACTTATAGTGTTACAATACACTCAACTAAATCCAACAGGATGATGAATTCACTTCCCCGCCTGATCACATTTTCTTTGAAAGAGAGGAAAATGGTGCCAACTTCAACCTTGATAAAGCACGTCACTTGCATAAAGCAGAAGCTAAGTTACAGGTCAAAAGATTGCACGTTTTGTCCCATTAATAGTGATAAATACCAATAGTTATCTCCAAACCTTCAAACACCAAAACGTGGACCTCAAAATATCTGGAAAAGCCGTAGGCATGATTTGCATTTTAGCCGCGTAAAACCAAAAAGGACTATAATTTGCAGTTTCAAATTGCAAAAACTATCACACTAGCCATGCTATATCATTCTCAATTGGTCAGGTTGTCCACGGCCCGAAAAAAGTTAATGGTGAAGGTGAAAGTACCCTGGGAACATGACAACCCAAATTCATCACGGAACACTTTGCACCTTAAAGTCATCACGCTTTCCCTATTTAGGCAAATGAAGCCTGGGATCCTCAGATAAAGTAATCTTAGATCATTCGTGAAGCGAAACCCTACTGCATTCATAAAACTCTACTGAAGTGATACAAAAGAACATTTGAAATATGTGGACCCTAATGCAGGATTTATGGAAATGCAAATATTGAAAGACAAAAAAATAAATGATAAACACCCACACAAGAGACTAAGATTTATGAGGTTCACCCAACTAGGGCTATGACCAGGTTGCTGTAGCCCTTCCGATATAATGAAAAATCATAGTTTCATCCAGGATGCCTTATGCTACAATACATAGCTAGGGCTACAGGTATGTAGAAATACCAAAAGTAACCTTAGGAACAAATGCATGGCGACTGTACATTACTATCAAGCACCACACTATATAACAAAACAATGTAACAATGCCGTATGTGATTGTTATTGTGAACAATCATCCTCGATATTACAAAGACGAGCACAAATATATCTTTAGGTTGTCTAGCAATCGAATTGCGCCCTAACTAACTTGAGAATAAAACCATAGTCTCTTTACCGAAAATGTTTGTTTGAGTAGGAAAAGTTCATCATTTCACTGCCGTAAATTACTTACCAAAGTTCTGACAAGAAACTTCATCTCCTTCTCTCTACAAGAACGCATGAGACTTACAATAAGGCTTTTCTTTCGAGCAGTACTTCGACTACCTGTTTGTTCACTGACAATTTCTTCATAAAAATATGGAGGATAATAATAGCTTGCAGACACTTGAACAAAATGCTTAAAGTTTTGACCTTATTGAATGGAGAAATAACTTTCAAGACAAAAGCAAGACCACGCCCTAAGACACTAGATATCTTAAATAGTTTTCAATTATAAAATCTTTCTTGGAAAGAACATTGTCACTGGAAAGTCTGCAAGCAAAAAACAAATTCCATTGGAGTCAGTGTCAGAATAACAAAAGCCTCTACCACCGGAAACAATTTCCTCGAATACCCAAAACTTCAAGGACTCCAAATTACTTTCCCCTTCTTTTAAAACTGAGCAACTCAATACTTTCTTTATTGCCAATCAAGTGCATCCAAAAGGCTTTCTTCATTAAATTCGTGTGGATCCTAGCAGTCCCCATACTGAAAATAAATTCTTCAGACCGATGTGATCAAGGAAATTGAGGTTAATATGTTACTGAACTGAAGATTTGACATCAACTAGGCATGTATTAATTCCCTGCCAATTTGTTGTCCTTCACAAAAAAATCGGGGTAAAAAAGGGCAAGTGCCTTCCATCTTGGAGAAGATAGAACATAAAACTGCAGTTTATCCCTAGGTTTTATAGCGACTACTTGATATCGAAGCAACGACTTGTCTGCAATACTAACATGCAGGTGTATTTGTTTGAAGTGTAAACCAACAAATAGAGAGGTCAAGAGTTGGATTTAATCAAGAGATGGTTTTTTGGTCCCCTCATAAAGAGTAACAGTAAGAACAAAAAAAAAAAATTCAATTGGTTTAGCACAGATTGCGTGGCCCTATAACACAACTTAAGATCCCCCAACGTATAACTAGTCCAATACCATGCTATAGATAAGTTTATCTAAGCAAAAAAGAGAGAGTAGAAAAGAGCTCCAACTTGCATTATATCAAATAGAACAGCCTAATGGGTACACTAGGAGATTGTGAACTTGTTTTAATGGGTTGGGTTGCACCATGATTGTCAACCTTGAGAATTACGAAACCAACTTTTATTGACCAGAAATACAATACACGTACAGCAGATTGAGGGTCTGTTTTCAAGAATTTCAGCTTTTTTTGCTTCCAAAGTTTGTGGGTCATTGTTAATAGGTTTTGTCAACTCGTTCACGTTCCAATTCAAAGAAGTCGGTTTCGAAATCCCCTCATTGCTAACCACTAGGAGTTACCAAATTGGAGAGTTTCTACTTTAAGTTAGCTATACCCATATCGAAGAATACTGAATTATAACAGATCCTGTGCAAATTGTTTGCTCTCTTTGATCAAAAAACTGTGATAGAGAGACCCCTTGAAGAAATTGGTGCAATCTAGGGGCTATTTACTCTTTCTTGCTTGCCTTTTCTTTTTTCATTTTCTAATTCCAGCTCAGTTGTGAATAGCTTAGCAACCAAGACAATTATATGTCCTTACTCTACATCTGAAATCCTCTCTTCACGACTGAGATGGGGAAAATAACCATGAACTAGCTTCTAAGAAGTATTACATAATTCAAGGTTTGTTGATATCACAAGCTCTAGAATTTCTGTAATTTGGACACTAGTGCAAATCGATGTGAACGACAGACAACTTTGCACGTTCTAGTCCAGCTCCCAAAGCCCAGTAATAACATGCACCAGTGAATGGTTCCAGCAGTTCACTGCCAACCATTCCTCCTATGACTTATTGTCCATGATATTAGAAGTTAGAACAACATATTTTCACCAACCCAATATAAACCTTGGATTTGAAACATTGTCAGAGACCATAACCATATTGTTCAGTCCATACCTTATCTTCCAGAGCACAGAAAATACACCTTGGATTGAGAGAGGTGGAGGAGGGGCCAGAAGTGACTGTGTTTGTCGGCAGAGTTGAGCAACATCACCTTTACATAGCATACAGTGGTCGCTAACATAAGGAACCGAAATTTGTGGGGAAACCATACACAAAACAACAAGAAAACAATAAAATAAGGCATTCCTTCCTACCAAGATCGCCTAAGCTGTCATATAGTTCCTTAATTTTAGATCTCTTGGTCCCACATGCCTCTTCCAATGCTGCTACAACAATACTTCCACCGATATTTAGTTCCTGCAACATTGTTACAACCCTATTCAATCTTATCAGGTGTGCAAATCCCACAGTAAAAAGGGGAAAGGTTAGAAAGTCATAAGAAGAACCATGCACACTACACCCAAACCATGGAAGACATCATTGAGAAACGAGGCCAAAACATTAGTACGTCGGCAACCAGAACTCCACTGCCACCAACAAATCATACAAAGTTGACTGATCGTGTTTAGACAAAAAGATATTTAAGAGAGATAGATAGAGAGAGTAATTGTGAACTCTTTCCCACTAGGTGATCAAAAGTACAGCGGAATGGAAGACATATGTAGCAAACGGAAACACTGTTACGGTGTTACCTTATTTTCATGGTCAGGAGCAATCTTATTTGTACACAAGTATACAGCAGGGAGCACATCATCTGGAGACAAGGCCAATAAGCTGCATGACAAGACAACTGTAAGTGAATGACACTTACCAATAACTTTAACTGGTGATGCTAACTCTTCCCTCTACAAATGGGAAGCAAAAGAATATTAAGTACGGCAACAACCTTCTGAACATATTGCATAACATTGATGTAGCCTTTATCTTTCCCTTTTCGCCCTCAACTAGGTCAAAAGTCCGCGCAAGATGTATATAAGGCGCAGGCTTTCCATGCCTCCAGCATGCTGCACATATATCTCCCCAAGTTAAGAGATCATTCCAATTTGAGAATACAATAAACCATGGACAAATAATTTCAAGGAGGCAAGCATCTTGGTATTCTACTGGCAAGGTGAGGAATTTCAAAAACTTATTTAGCTTCAAATGAACAAACAAACACCAACCATGCTCTACAGGAGAATATTGTTCTGCTGGTAGCGATACAAGAGTCGTTGCAGCATTCTTGGGTGACAGAATTGGCACAGACAAATTTTCCATGTTTTCCAATACCTCTGAATCTGATGGCACTTTTTCCACGTGAGAAGAGCAATTTGAATGACTGGGTCCATCCCTTACCGATCTTCCAACGTCAACCAACCTATTTTCATTCTCACAAAGGTAAGGCTCAGGAGGATTACTGTAGTATTTGTCCAGTGCCATATTTATGTCCCCCTTTGTCTCCTCGAGTATAGCTGCAGCGTAACTTCTTAATGATTCACTCCCATGTATAATCTGAATAAACTGGTCTAACTCCTCTTTGTAGGACTTAATAGGATCACTTGGCATCATATTTTTGTCATTTGGGCTTTCCTCCAACAAAGTTTCAACCTCAGAACATTGAGAAACATAAGGTCCACGTTTAGTAAAGAAACTGGTAATAGTGGATTGCTTTTGAGTAGTAGATTCCAAACTTGAATTGCTTCTTGCTTTCTTGTTAGGCTTATTATCCACATTTCTCCGCTTCTTTCCAGTAGAATTACTGCTCTTTGTTAAATTCCTTGCGCTGGTTGATTTTAATTTTTTATCCAGTGAAGCAACCACATTTCCAAGAGGGTTGTTAACAAAACATGGTTTAGCAGGTGATGCAGATTTATTAAGTGGGCTAGTCTGCAACGTACAATCAGCTGAGGCACAAGGAATGATCTGGTCGTGAAACTCAAGTTCCCGTTCGTAGAAATTAGAAACTGCATCAACAATATTTCCACCAGAGCTACTAAGCAGATCAATCATCTGAAGTTCAGTGACCCAAGTAGGCAAACAGTCACGAAGTTGTTGAATGAGTTCCACTTTTTCACTGTCACTTAACAGAGCTATGTCCTGTGCAACAGGTTCCCGACCAAAAGACGAGGAATCTAAAACAATTCTCTGATCATTTTCATCCTGGGGCTTAAATTGAGGTGATTGGACCTCTTTGAACTGGTCCATTTTGTTCTGGCCAATGGTGCTATCCTTCTCAACCATGCCATCTGTCCCCTGAGTACAACGATGAAAACCCATCAAGAATTCTTGTTTGATGGCCATTTCGTCAACCAGCCCAGCAAAATGTTTCCGCATAGAATCAGCATGTTTGCTGTCAAGTTTCTCAACATCCGCGCCTACTGTTGGAATAACACGTTTTGGTTTCAAAAACCTCACATATTCTCTGAGCTCGTCATAATTTGAATGCTCACTATAAGGCACGAGATGTATCTCAAATTCATCCTTAGTCCTTACTGCAAACTTGTTGCGCTTTACTTCATAGGTCCACCCCGTCGGAACAAAACCCACGACTTTAGAGTACCCTCTCTCATTCATAATCTCCTTCACCTTCACAAAATTAGGCCGAAAATAAGGCCAAGTCTCACCCAACACATTCCACCCCACAACATGTACATCACTTTCAGATTCTTCCTCGGTAAATGCATCATCTTTTCCCAACCCCAAAACACGCAATATAGCTAGTTTCCTACTATCCACAAGTATCTTCCGCTTACACCTACGTGCAATTTCAAGCAAAATCCGCTCCTTTCCAATAACATAAGTAGCAACAAGAAACAAAACAGACTTCACAGAACCCTCATTTTCGACCCCAAATCTCTCTATCACGCTAACTATATACTCAATCGACTCTTCTTGGGATGGAAACAGGAACTTCGGATCACAATACGTGGTATCCAAGAAAACAGCGTCACAACCAACAAATTCAGTCAAACCGAGCTCTAACTTCATCGAATCACAATAACGAAAATCGCCCGTATGCACATACGTCTCACTCTTGCCACCACCACCACTACCGGGGATTCGGAACAGAAACTGAACCGCGCCGGGACAGTGATTGCCATCCATCAACGACACCTCACACCCATCAATCAAAACAGGCTCAGACAAAGACAATGGAACCACAAACAAAGATGATATTTTGAGTACCTCGATGAGGAGGCGGGCGGTGGTGTGGGAGCAAAAGATGATGCCTTTGGACCAGTTAGGGTTGAGGCCGGCGTAGTGGTCGGAGTGGAAGTGGGAGAGGAAGTACGAGACGGAGTGGTCGCCGGAGGAGCGGAAGCCGTCGACGATGAACCGGGTTCTCGGGATGAGCTTGGATTGGGGGAAGTCGGACGGGAGAGGGGGGAGAGGGGAGTGGGTGGAGAGGAGAGAGAAGGAGAGGGGTGGGGATTGTAGGGAGAGAGTAGTGTGAGAGGTGAGGAAGAGGGTGGAGGAGTCTAGGGTTAGGGTTTGGGAGGTGGACATGGATGGCTGTTGTTGTTGACGGATGGCGGAGGAAAGTGATGAGGTCATTTGACCGGTGCGGTCTGAAGGTCAGGCGTGAATGCCGCCCAGTTATCCCCTTCTCCACTGATTTGTAATTATTCTTTTTTATACGTGAAAAGAGAAATAAGAAACGGATCTTCAGCAAACGCACGTGTGGCGGGTCCACCACGCTCCTGTTTCACACCACTCGCTCACTTTATTAGCCCTACTAGGGTTTCTCACTCCCCCCCGTCTTCAACCCTCAAACATGGCGGGAATTCGATTAGCTCCGGAAGACTCCGACGTCTCGCACGCTCGAGCTCTGACCACCGCCGACCTAATCTCCGACGACGACCGCTCCGTGGCGGCGGATTCATGGTCCATTAAGAGCGACTACGGCAGCACTTTGGACGACGAGCAGCGACACGCTGACGCCGCCGAAGCTCTCTCCGCTGTCCCCCACCGGGCTGCCTCCGATTACAGGTCCATTGCTGTTTGCACAATGCCATTCTTAGATACCTCTTTCCCTCTGTTTGCTGTTTTTTTTTTTTTTTTCCCTCGTGGTATGTAAAAAGGAAAATTTGGCATCCAAATATAACTGGTGATATTAATCTAGTCTAGGTTTCAATTTGAGAACAAATGTTTTATACCCTATGTTTCATATATTTTTTCTTTCCTATTTCCGTTATTGTATTTGAGCTTCTGACTAGGGGTGCAAACGGGCCGAGCCGAGCTTCATTGTGTTCGAGCTTGGCTTGTTTAGCTCGTTTACTAAGCTAATTTACTTAACGAGCCTCTTTAAACAAGTATCGAGCTCGGCTCGTTTACTAAACAAGTCGAGTAGAGCCAAGCCTTAATGAGGCGAGCCACGAGCTACTTGCGAGCAGCTTGGTTCGTTTGCAGCCCTACTTCCAAAGGGCAAGTAGTTGTGTTCTTAATTTTACACTGTGATTGTAAGAATAAAATTTTGCTAGGGCTTGGGCTCAATTCTCGAGTATTTCTACAGTTGATGGCGATGTGTGTCCAAAACTGTTGTTTGTTTTCGTTTTGTATGACAAAAAGATATGATGAAGTGGAGGAATAAAAGAGAACATTGGCTTTTGACTTCTTTTTTTCTTTTTTAATTGTATCGAATCCATTTTCTTTTCCTTTTATCTTCCAAAAATGGAAAGTTAGGTAAAATATCCTCATCAGAAGATATCAAAAGATTTTGATATCTCAATTAAGGATCAAGGTGATGCATATTTTTGTTGAGACCTTGAAAAGTCGTAATTGCTAAGTTTGATTGGTTTGATTCATTTTCATTCTGGTTGGTGACAATTGCTGATTTCGTTGTTGCTCGTGGAACTCATGGTAAATAGGAAGAGTTCATAAGTAGATAGTGTATAACTTATCCACACAAAAAAAAAGTAGATGGTGTATGATTACTAGAGCTGCCAACCAAATCTCTACTCCTGGATTCGGTTTGTAGCGATTCTAAGAGTAGACGATGTTGTAATGATACCAAACTTTGTGTAAGAGTTCTATTATCAGAATTGAAAATAGCCTTACTGAGTTTTAGTTAATTTGAATGAACAGTTCTGACAAGGAAGAGCCAGATGCTGAAGCAGTTACATCAATGTTGGGTTTCCAGAATTATTGGGATTCAACATATGCCAATGAATTGGCAAATTATCATGAGCATGGCCATGCTGGTGAAGTTTGGTAAGGTTTTGTTATGAGCATCGTCGAATCTGTCCATGTTTGACTTTCTTGTTTTGGGGGATTGTAATTATTACTCTACTGTCCTAACATGAAAATCAAGTTTGTTGTCTTCTATGTAATGGAAAAAAGTATCTTTTTGGTGTTACTGATTTATTAAGAAACTTTGGCGTTTGTGGGGGAGGAGGTTTTGTTGGATTCTGTTCTTATAAGGAGTTGAACAAGCATACACAATTGGGCTTCATTATGATAGGATCAGTTAATCTCGCCTACATCCTATTGGATTTAATTATTTTATTTACTACTTGACCTGCCTGGGTTTGTGAGGTATTGTTGGCAATCCCAATTTGCTTTTCGCAATCTATAGGCTGTTATATCCCTCCGAAGCCCTGCAATTGGTGCATGTGATATTCCCAAGACAACACCGAGTGACGGTTGATGACGCAAGAGAAGACTAGGAAAACATAGAATGCAGCTCTTAATAGTTGGTTTCATGCTTAGTTTAAGTCATGCAAGTCATTATGTAGGGTTTTAAGGGGTAAGGAAAATGCCTAGGGTTTGCATGGGGAATAGTTTGGACTTTGGATTTGTGTTGATTGGTTGCTGCCATGGCAAGGATACAGCTCTTGAAGTTCTCCACGGCTAGTAATTGGGGTTGGCTCGTATGGGGTTAAGCTGAAGGTTAAGAAAATTAGGCTCTTGGGACAGAGTAAAGGAACTAACAGATGGTGTGAAGTAATCAAGGAACTTGATCATAGTGAATTAAGGAGCAATAATAATTTGGGAGACCTGAAGGTAAGGTTGTTTTGTGCAAGTTGAATCGTAATACTGATAAACTTCAACTCTTTTATTACTCTTGCAATTCAGAGGCATAATTACGGATTTAATGAATGGGTGCAATCAGTGCATAGTTTGTTGTGATCGGCTATCACTGTAAAGTAGCAATAGAATCCTTGAGAATGCTAGTAATTTTCTTTTGGTAAATGGACTTTTTCATAGAAACCAAGCAAGGCTTACACACCACACTGGGGTATACGGTATTGTTTTTTGTGAAATCATGATTGTTTGGTTTTTTTTTTCCAGCACCGAAAGCATGATTGTGATTACAAGCTTTTGTATTTAGCCTTTTAGTTCTTACTATGTCCCATCTGGAGTCTGGACTAACTTGTTTGTTGAGTATTAGTAAGTTTGTTGCTAAACTCCTAAAGCACACTCATATCTACACCCTTATCCTGCCTTGTCGTCTGTCCTAGAAACCCACCCTCGTTAAAACGGAAAGTAGTGGAGAAGTGGGTATTGTGGTTTTCACTCAAGACTTTTTCCCTGATAGTTAGTAGTAATTTATTTTACTCTTTGTAGGTTTGGGGCTGATGTCATGGAGACTGTTGCTTCTTGGACCAAAAGCTTGTGTACTGACAATTCTCAAGGCCATCTGGTGAATCATGTTGGTAATGAAAAATGTGGGCTTGTTGGGGAGAGTGATAAAGATTTTTCCACTTGGAGTGTACTTGACATCGGCACTGGCAATGGTCTTTTTTTACAGGAGCTTGCAAAGCAGGGGTAATTTTTAAATTTTGGCCAGCTGGTTGTATCTTCAACACAAGAAGTTGGTTTTCATAGTAGATTTTTGGTTTTTTAAATTGCAGAATTATATTAAGGTTTCATCTCCTATTCTCGTAAAGTTGATAACTCTGTCCCGATTTGCTGATGTACGTTCTTTGTGATAAGGAAAAGGTTAAGAGCAATTAGAATTGCGCTCTCTCTCTCTCTATCTCTATCTCTCTCATATTTTGAAGAATTATATCTATTAGCTTTGTGAATAAAGGTACACTATAGACTTATCAAAAATAAATAAAAAATAAAGGTGCACAATATGTTTGTTTTCGTAAAGGATGTCATCCTTATAGTCAAAGGCGTTCAGTCTTATTTGCAGACAGAATTAAATCTAAAGCTAGCTAACAGGGCAGTTGAATGGATGATCAGATTGGATTTTGTGGCCTGCCTCGGGGAATAATAAATAGGACTCCCTGTCCCTTTTTGTTTGCCTATCTTTGCATTTTTGGATGTCCAAATTCATGTCCACTACAGTGCGTCAAGGTATAAATTTTTGTGTTGTCCAAAACTCTCTCTTAGAAATGGTTGTGGTACTCTCTAAAAGGAATCATTTTTGGACATAAGTACCTTTTAGTTTAACTTTGAGTTCGTTGAATGAATATCCCTTATAAAATTCCCAAGAGGGACCAACATTGTGGGATGGTGGTAGTCGTAATTTTAACAACAATAGCATGTATGAAATAAATGATGCTGCTTTAACTTGGCTCATGTTTTGTACCCCGAACAGATATCGAATTAACAATACAGCTTAGATTACCTCCTTACTTTTTCCTTCTTGGGTAGAAAACATAGCAGAAAAGGATAGTTTTTGCATCTCATGGTAAGCTGCGATGGCTGACCTTGGATGGGCAAACTATTTGTTGGTAATTCCCTGTCGAGGGAGGGAGGGAGACTTGATTGTTTATGGGTTCCTCATCCTATAACGTGCAAACGACAGTTATTTACCATTGTCCTGCTTGTTGAAGTCAGTAGTTTTTCTAGAACTCCGTTATTATGGCACTGCAGGAATTAGCTATTTTTGTGGGGGCTGAGGGAGATGGACTTTGCTGATAGATTGATTTATGCAAGTCTAGTTTCAGTCATGAAGAGAAATATGGGCCAGTTGAAGTCCAAATATATACGTATATATATAACCAATTTGTAGAAATCCCATACTATCTAAGCTCTCGCTCTAGTTTCCTGTTCAACTTGACTTCTTTATTTGACGTTGTATATTCCTCTCCTTAGTCCATGTTCTCATTAAGAAGTTGCAAGGAAAAAGGTCCTGTAACAGCTGTAATTGAATGATAAGTTCGCTCATCTCCTATTAGTTTACCACCATGACAGGTGGTTTTCGTCAATAGAAATTCGTTTGGGTGGTGGGGTGGCTGGGGGGAGAGTATGTTGATATGCATGGGGATCAAGGATTTTCATGTAAATAATTAATGAGAGAATGCTTCTAAGAGGAACCTTGCTGGCCATCCCTGGATACACTTCCTCTGTTTGGGTAGGTAAAGGTGATGGAAATTCGGATTAAATGATCTCTTTCAATGCTGGGAACACTGACCATAACTAAGCCCATATCTTCGAATCTTTCCTATTGTGTTTTCATCTGCATGCTCCTCTAGTTGTCTTGAATTACTCGATCTTTCTGTTCCCACACTGGGTTGGGCCATGTTGCACATTCTGTTCCATGTGGAGAGAATGAATTATGAAAATTTTCAAATACAAACAAAGTGAACATAGGAAATTGAATGCTCTGTTTAGAAGGCTGTCATATTTTGTTTTTTGTTTGCCTTGATGCAGGAGTTTCTTTCGGAGAATTTCTAGAATAGAGACTTTTTTTTTATTAGGTGTCAGTCTTACTTGATTTTTTTGTACGGTTTCCATTCTTTCATCTTGATATAGATCTAGATGCTACTTTTAGCTCGTTATCAACTTATCATAACCTATTTATTTTAGTGCAACTTCTAGACCTCTACAATGGAGTAAGCAGCAACCTATGATTGTGGGTAACACTCGCTGAAAAAACATCTACTTGGCATTTAAATCAATATCAACTTACCCTTGAGCCCGACTATCTTGTCTAGTGGCATCATTATTAGGTTATTTTGATCGGCACCCAGAAGATCAACGGACGAATGCCAACTACATATATATATATATATCCATTGAAAAAAAGTATGCACTTTAGTTGATGCGTGATCAATTCTTTGTGGTAGCTTTTGGTTTCCATTTTCTATGCTAGCATTGATTATTAATGGAAGAAACTTTTTGCTATATTTTTTGTTACAGGTTCTCTGATCTCACTGGAACTGATTACAGTGAAGGAGCAATTGACCTAGCTCGAAGCCTTTCTGATCGTGGCGGATTCACCTACATTAAGTTTTTGGTACGACAGAGCTCTCAATGAAAATCTATTCTTCTATTATATAAAGGGAGAGCACCAGTTTGGTGTCTCCCATTTTTGAAGTCCTGTCACAAAATCCATAATTGCCCCTCTAGAAATTAAGTATTTATGACTATTTTTAACTTGCCATTAAATAATTGTGATGGGCAAAATAATAATCAATTTAAAACCACCTATCATAACCATCACCCCACAAACCTCACCCCTCCTAAACTGTGCACACATGTAGTGTGTGCCCACCTTCTAGTAGGAATAATGGCACTGCTATCATTTTTTATCCTAATATTTCTGTCCTTTCAGTTGCCACAATACCATTCTCTTGTTTCTCAATTTTTGAGATCTGCCTGAATCAAATTATGGTGGATGTATTGTTGATCTATAGTGCAAGTCATCACTCTATTCAGCAAGTTATCTTCCTACAAAGATTAAGATGTTTGTATTGTAAAATTAGTTTCTTTGTCGACTTAATCCTGATATACCTTGTGATACTACCTTCCTCATCCCATTGTTTCATAATTTGAAATGTTTTACCTCTGATTTGGTTCTTCTAGGTTGATGACGTTCTAGAAACAAAGTTAGAAAGGAAGTACCAACTTGTCATGGATAAAGGGACTCTAGACGCCATCGGTCTGCATCCTGATGGTCCGATCAAAAGGTGGCGTACTCTCTTGCATTTATCATGATTGCTGGATCAAGCATTAATACATGACCAACAGGGGGCGGAGAGAAGGGGGTGTTGGTGGGGTGCCCGGGACCCTGCACAACTCCAAATATTCTCACTAATTATACTATTTTTTTTAGGTTATTTGAAAAAGTTCTATGGGATCGGCCCCTACAGGTTACTTGGGTGATCCAAAAAGAATTCACAAAATTATGATCTATGTCTAGAAAAAAAAAAACCCCTAAAATACCAATTTATAACCATTTTTTGCTCTCGGTTATAAAACTAAATGGTGGCTATGTATATATACACTATCTCGCCTCCTTATTAGAACTCACCAGAGCCGGCCCAAAGGTTTTGTCGGCCCAAAGCAAAACTCTACTTGGGGCCCTCTTATATCTTCGCAAAACTTTTCTTTAACTCCACTTCAACTATAACCTCTAACCTCTAAATGCCATGGTACCTAAATTTCTTTTCCTTCTGCTAGTATATTTCATTGTCTTGTAAGTTCATTATTTTAGTTGGAACATGAAGATTAATTGAAGAATCTGGAAGAACATGTAATTAACTTAAGTTTGCAGTCCAATATATTGACACTTTGACAAATATTGGGGCCCTAAATTTTGTCCGAAACTTGGGTCCCGGAAGCAGCGGCTTCCTTGCTTCCCCCCATGAGCCGGACTCGAACTAACTAGTAGCAATAGATATTATGGAATGTACTTCTTGTTATTAATGAAAAAATACAGGTGGCTCGGCCCCCCACTGAGTATAAATCTTGCATCAACCATTGCTGACCAAATCAAGTAGTTTCTTCACATATCAACCCCAATATAAATAAAGTGTTTCTGTATTCTCAACCTCGTGATGGTGTTTATTTTCCTTCATTCGCTGACCTACAAATGCGAAGGATAACACTGGCACTGAATGAATTTTATTGCTCTTATTCAGGATCATGTATTGGGATTCAGTCTCAAGGTTGGTAGCATCTGGTGGAATATTGGTGAGCATCGCTACGGCTTATAATTTCTCTGTTTTTCAGTTGAGCCTGTTTTTGTTTTCTAAACTTTTCATTTGAGCATTGCTACTGCTTCTAATTTCTCTGTTTTTCAGTTGAGCCTGTTTTTGTTTTCTAAACTTTTCATTTGACTCGGATATTACCTTATTTTTGGTAAGGTACTAACCTCCTGCATAATGCGTTCAGTCAACAGAAATTGTTTGCCACCCAAGTAATCGGTCCTATTTTTCCATGAAACATTTTTTGTTTCGTAATTTTAAGTTGCCGCCTCCTTTCAGAGGAAGAAGGAATTAAACAAAAAACCCAAGTAGTTCTTAACCCAGTGTCTCTTTCCCCAGTTTTTGCTATTGCCGATTATCTTTATCTTTTTTTTTTCCACAATGGCAGGTGATTACATCATGTAATAGTACGAAAGATGAATTGGTGCAAGAAGTGGATTATTACAATCGCAGAAGAATTGGTGCCTCCCAAGAAGCTGGAACTCGGGAGGACCAAACAACCAATGGAGATTCTCCTCCGTTCCGCTACCTCGATCATGTCCGTTCGTACCCAACATTCATGTTTGGAGGATCCGTAGGATCACGTGTTGCTACTGTTGCATTTCTGAGGAACTGAAATAACTTTCCATTGTGGTAGTTCTGTTAGGTCATTTCAGTGGATGGTTTGAGGTTTTATCTCTGCCCCTAGGTGTGGTCAATCAAGTTGAAAATACTGAGAAAATGGTTTGCCGATGCATGTGGGGAAGGTGCGAATTCTAATTTACTGGTTATGTATAGTTTGCTGCGAGGGCTAACTGTTAATGAAAGACTGCTGGATGGCAATTCTCTCTTTGTAAAGCTGACCTTTATTTAGGACTTGACTTACTTGCCCCAAATCTGGCACTAATCCATGATTTATATTGGTCTCTTTTCTTAACTAGAAAATTAAGACCGAAGGCTAGGGCAGACAAAACAACATCACAGGGATTTGTAAACGTGCGAGTGTGCGTAAATCACCTCCCGTGTGTGGGGTTCCAAAAATGAATGTAAATGTTTGTATATAGTATTTTTGTGAGTGTTTGTGGTTGTAGAATTTTTGATGGCATGATCTGCTTAAGATGAGAGAGAGCACTACAATGAGCAACACCATTCCGAAGCCCTTACGCTGTGATTTATTTAGGCGTGGTGCAATTCAAGAGGGATCTGCCCCTCTTCACACTCCATCCCTCTAAAACCTTTTGTTACTTCATCTTATTTTGTGGCCTATATACCCATGAACGTGACCTGAATCGTTCATTTTGCAAAATACAAAAAGAATAGCATAATTAATTTGCAAGAATCAGTTTGATTGACTATCGATCAATATGTGAATAAGTTTCCTTTTGTTTTGCTAGTTATAACTTATAATGGCTTAAGTCTAAAATATATTTGTCATTCATTTTACGTCACAAAATCTACTTATTTGTGTGTGTATTAATATCCGATTAAACTTATGTTTATCATATGTATTCTAGTTTGTGTGTTTTACCAGATAAAAGATTCAAATCATATTTGTGAATCCGGGATGGGACTACAAAATAAAAACCATCATACAACACACGAAGGGATGAGGTATAGGGAGAAGGGGTGCAAACGGGACGAACTTGACTAATTCACTTGACGAGCCTCTTTAAACAAGTTGAGCCTATGCAAACGAGCCGAATTTCTACGAGTCAAGCCAAGCTTTTGATTATTGAGTTACTAAACGAGCTTAAAATTTTTGTTCAAGCTCTGTTCGTTTACTAAACGAGGGAAACCGAGTAGAGCCTTAATGAGTCCAGTCACGAGCTGCTCACAAATGGCCCAGTATATCTATTGGGCCCCGACCCGATGGTCGTCAGCCCATCCACGTATCTCCCCTATCAAGTTTAATATCAACCGTCCAAATTAGGGCGACCACCGCCTATCTTCCCCCAATACCTTTTTTAACCCTCCTTTCGCCAAGGGGGAAAAAAATCTCTCTCTCTCTCTCTCCTGGAGCTGAAGCCAACGCCAGAGATTTCTTCTGTCCGTGCAAATCGAATCAGCACTCTCTTCTCTTCTCAAGGTACCGTATCTAAACGAAGCGATCTCTTTACTTTCTCACAGTTCGATCTCTAATCGACCAGTCGTCTGCTTTTCGATTTTATCACTGATTTCCGATCGTTCAATCTTTGTATCAGATCGGACTCATCGCAGCCTCCACTGCTAGGTAAAACCGCGATTTTTTGAGCAATTTTAGTTGCATCGGATAAGAAGCCATTGTCTGGTAGTGATTGTGATTTGTCTAGTCGAGCCTTGCGTAGTGAAACGTGTACGTAGCCTCTAGTATTTGGATGAAATCAGTGAAGTAATATGTAGACTTTGTTATTTCTATATGTATATGTCTAGTTGATCCACGTCTTGCATAGTTCAAAATATCCCTATCGGTCGCCATAACGGTATCGGTTGCGATGTCGCGGTTCCAGGGCGTATCAGCCGTAGTGTAACTGTATCGGTGACCAGAGGGGTTAGAATTTCACAACCCTTACTGATACCACCGCTAAGTATCGACCCCTATCGGCTGTAATTTTGACCGTATCAGCCGTAACGGACCGATACCATGGTTACGTATTTTCTGATGCCGTTACGTATCTGCTGATACCGTTCCTGTTCCTTATCACCGATCTGTATGCATTTTTCTTCACACTGCAATATCGGTCGTATCGGCCGATACTGAATTTGGTGATGTCAAAATGAATCATCACTTGGGTACCGTAAGCTGTTCTTTTGAATGATGTGGAAATGAGCATTATATGTCGCTGGTTTGTGTGTAAGATTAAGATGGCTGGAGTCTGGAGTTGTGTAGTTTTTTGATATGTGCCTGTTTCCTAGGTGTATCTGTTGATTGAGTACCGGACATGTGTTTTTTCTTCTTTTCCTTAGTTTGATGGGACAACTTGGGTCCCTCGTCGTGTCGCAAATCACGATAGAATTCTAGAGATGAAATGAACAATTTTCCAATTCGTTGTAAACTGCTTTGTGACTATGGAGACTTGAATGCCAGCCCGAGATTATTGACGGCATATGTTATGGGAAAATTTGCCGATTCTGTAATTTTATTTTCTTCTGGCATCGTATAGCAATAAGTTTAGTGAAGGAACAGATCTTTTCCAGTCTATTTTATATTCTTTGACTGCAGTTATTGGACTGACATTTTGTGGCGTTGTGTCAACACGTCAGGGAAGAACTTTTTTTTTCCCCCTCTAATGATTTTACGTGAAAATTACCCGTGCACAATTTAAGAAGTTATCATGGAACAAAAAACTGATGTAATAATGGTAGTATAATCACAAGTTTTTACATAAATAGTTGTTGTGCCAGAGTGGACCTTAGATTCTCTTTTAATTCTTGTAAGGGCAAAAGCTATAAATAATCCTCATTTGGCCTAACACGGGGGCCCCTCACTGAAGTTTTAGTTCAGTAGAAGAAACTGATCCTGATGGATGGTTATGATTATAACCGTTGGATACTTGGGGTTGGATACTTGTTGTGCCAGAGTGGACCTTAGATTCTCTTTTAATTCTTGTAAGGGCAAAAGCTATAAATAATCCTCATTTGGCCTAACACGGGGGCCCCTCACTGAAGTTTTAGTTCAGTAGAAGAAACTGATCCTGATGGATGGTTATGATTATAACCGTTGGATACTTGGGGTTGAATAGAATTTAGGGTTAAAAAGAATCATATAGAAGTGGCATACCCGGAAAGATTTATTTTCTGCTTGTGAAAAGAGAATAAGTTTTGTTTTTGGAGCTACATCCACGTTGGTCAAGACTAGTTTGCAGGCTTGTCGTCATTTTCTGTAGGTGGTTATTCTGTTGATATCTATTTTACTTGACTGTTTGCTTCATTTGGAGTTCTGTTTTCCTCTATTTTTATCCTTCACTTTTGTGCAAGAAAAGAATCATTGCCTTGTTAGTTGTCCATCTTGTAAAGGTACAAGGTATCCTATGTTGCGTCTTTTCATATGCATTTCCATATGACGTGGCGCATTCTTGGTGTTTCTTGCTTTTGCTTGAACTGCATTCCTGAGTTTGCTACAATTTAAGGTTGTGAGGGTATTAATTTGAGTTTTC
Source organism: Rhododendron griersonianum (assembly GCA_018127125.1). Classification (NCBI taxonomy): domain Eukaryota; kingdom Viridiplantae; phylum Streptophyta; class Magnoliopsida; order Ericales; family Ericaceae; genus Rhododendron; species Rhododendron griersonianum. Next base: position 10,892,005 of record CM030795.1, read on the forward strand.
TTTATTTACTCACTAAATATGAAACATTAAGATGCTATTAAATGTTGATCATTTTTTAACCCTTTCATTTTCGCTTCCTAAATCTTAAACCCTGTTGATTCAGGATACTCGCTGGTTCATCTGTCTGTGCTCCGCAAATCTTCGAAGTGTGTCAACTTCTAGGTATCTTTTATGTCCGAGCAGGCCATTTTGTTTCAAGGATCAATTGGGTTACTTGGAGAATACTGCCCTAAGTCGAGGAAAAAGAACGAACCCTTATCGGACCGAATTGACTGCATGTATCACACGTCCTGGCAGGAATTTCGTTATTGCGATTGGGTGCAACTTTCCTTTAGTAAAGAGGAGGAAATTGATTTGTCTGCCCAAGACTCCTTAAAGGACTTCTACATATTGAAATCCAGCATTTCCTCACTGTGACATCTATCCTTTTGTTCAAGGAACCTCTTCAACCAAACCAAACATGGCTTTACAAAACATAGGTGCCAGCAATAGTGAAGATGCCTTCTACAGGTATAAGATGCCTAAGATGATTACCAAGATTGAGGGCCGAGGAAATGGCATTAAGACAAACATTGTCAACATGGTTGATATTGCAAAGGCTTTGGCACGGCCACCTTCTTACACAACAAAGTATTTTGGTAATGAGCTGGGGGCCCAATCTAAATTTGATGAGAAAACTGGAGTTGCACTTGTTAATGGTGGACATGACACTGCTAAACTTGCTGGTCTGCTGGAGAACTTTATTAAGAAGTATGTGCAGTGTTATGGCTGTGGCAATCCCGAAACGGAAGTCCTAATTACAAAAACTCAGATGGTACAACTGAAGTGTGCAGCATGTGGTTTTGTTTCCGATGTGGATATGAGGGACAAGCTCACAACCTTCATATTGAAGAATCCACCTGAACCAAAAAAGGGATCGAAAGAGAAGAAGGCCATGAGGAGGGCCGAGAAAGAGCGACTGAAGGAAGGTGAGGCAGCTGATGAAGAGATGAAGAAGCTGAAGAAAGATGTGAAGAAAAAGGGGCCTTCCACTTCTAAGGATGGGCCTGCAAAAGCTAGCTCCAACAAAAAGAAAGCCAGTGGTTCAGATGAGGAACGTACTCCACCCACTGTAAACCATGTTGATGAGAAAGAAGAGGATGGTGACGACGATGACGACGACGTCCAGTGGCAAACTGACACATCAGCTGAGGCAGCCCGCCAGCGCATCCAAGAGCAACTGAGTGCTGCTACAGCAGAAATGGTTATGCTTTCCACTAATGAGACCAATGGAGCAAGCCACAGTCCAAAAACTGCTTCTCCGCCACCTGGGGTGAATCCCAAAGTTGAGAATGGAAACTCAAGCCATGAAAAGCTAGTGGAAGAGGTGAAAGCAAAACTGCAGAAGGGAGTTACTGCAAACCAACTCCAGTCTATCTTGGCATCATTTTCTGGATCTCCTCAGGATGTAATGACTGCTTTGTTTGAGGCACTCTTTGATGGGGTTGAGAAAGGGTTTGCAAAGGAGGTGGCCAAGAAGAAAGGATATTTGGCTGCTGCTGTTGCTGGGGATGAGGGATCACAGTTGCTTCTACTTCGAGCGATTGAGGCTTTTGTTTTGAAGCCTAGCGTACCTGCTTTGAAGGAAGTGGCTGTGTTTCTTAAGGCACTTTACGATGCTGATGTGGTGGTGGAGGAGTACGTTATGCAGTGGTATCAGGAAGGTCTGGCAGGTGGCAACAAGGGCTCGCAGATGTGGAAGAATGTGAGGCCCTTTATTGAGTGGCTCCAGAGCGCGGAGTCTGAAACAGAGGAGGAATGATGGCTCTCAGTTTTTCATCAGTTGTGGTACTGTTCTTGCTATTTTCTAGTGTTTATGTTCGTGTCCTTGTCCGTGTCAGTCCAAACTACGAATAAGAGTTGTCACTTGATGATGGCTGTTTGGTTGTCGGTTTTATTTTGTACTCCTGGTCCGGGAATTGGCTGTGGTTTTACTTACCTTTGTTGTGGCTCCCTTTATGTTGCGTCGTACTTGCTTTAATCCGATAAGTAATTGGATGCATTTTCTCTGATGAATGAATGGTTTCTTAACTTTCTTTCTTATATTACGTGGCTGGTCTTCTCTATGCGAATGGTTGCTATGTGCATCTTAACCTTCCGGTGTGCAATGGGAGGGGAGAATGGGTTACCTTTCCAAAATCCTTTACTCTATTTGCTGTAGGGGTGAGCAAAAATCCGTCAAACTGCGAATCCAGTCCAAACCAATCCAAATCGAAAGGTTTGGTTCGGTTTTTTAGTAGTATGGTTTGGTCATGGTTTAAAAAAATTAGAAACCACCTTATATGGTTTGGTTTATGGATTTACGTTCATGGTTATGGTTTCAAACCGATCTGAACCGTATAATACACTAGTGTTTACCCGTCCGTGCCTACGGTACTACCCATCCCGGCCTGTGCCTACGGAATTGAAATTACCATTTGAATATTGATAGTGGCTCAAAACATTATTTCAATTTTTAGGTAGCTATAAAAATTTTAGAAAAGATAAAGGAAAATAGAGAAAATGATAACCAAAAACCAAAAAGTACTATGTATCAGAAAAAGAGCGAGAGAATATGTTACCGAGGACAGTGGATTCCGGGTTCCGAGTGACTTACCGGCAAGGGCCAAGGGCGATAACTGTTTGTGGCCGGACAATCAAAGGAGAGGTTTTGATGAGAGAGAGAGATGGGGTGGTGACTACTGGGTTTTGTTTTGTTTTTTTAATCAACAAAACAGAAGCTGATTAGTAGGGGGAAAAAACAAATGGCATTTTTGTAATATATTTGTAAGAATGTGAGTGTTTTCTTAAGAGAGTTAGAAAGCACACATAAGCCCTTGGATCGAATGAATCCTAACCATTCCAACAACTTGTCCCCACACCCTTTTGTTTTATAATAGAGAAGATATATATAGTTTAATTATAATTCACCAAATAAATATGGGAGCGCTTAGTCAACTACTTCACTAATTATTGAGCCTATTAAATTCACCGTAATATTTAGTTTTTCTTCCTTGTTAAGATAATTTAGACTAAACTTCTATATATCACAACCCATTCTAATTTTCTATGATTCTTAGTTTTCCCTCCCGCAATATTTAGTTGGTTTCTATCATGCTACTGCTACTGTCTTTTTGCTGCCTCATTTCAATTCAATTCAATAGTTTTAAGAATTATCTTTGACTTTTTATTTGGTTAAAACTATCGTAAGATGTTTAGTAGTTGGTTTTCTTAGTTGGTTAATTTTAATGACTTAATTGTACTTCATTTTCTTAGTTTAAGATTTGAGGCAATTGTTAATATTCTACTCTAAATTAGTTGGTTGATGTTAGTGTGTTTTGGTAATTTGAATAAAATTGGTTTTAATATAAGTTTTCTTTTAATTTATCTTCGTAATTTTAAGTACTTTAAATATTTTTTTGAAGATGATAGCTTAGTTCGAAGCAAACCGTAGTTTAAAACCGAAATCGAACCGTATTTTAATGGTTCAGTTCGGTTTGGTTCTATGCCTTTTATGGGTTGGTTTGGTTCTCCAAATTCATAATCCGTAGGTATTGATTTGGTTCTTGATTTATTATAAAACCGAACTAATCCGGACCATGATCACCCATAATTTGCTGCATTTATCCTTTGCTTGTACTGAAGTTGTAGGTTCCTGGGTTCCGGCACGCGCAAAAAAATGTAGATCATTTGGTCAACTATACCCTTAAAAACCTTTTCTGTTTTATTTTCCATAAAAGAAAAAACAGCTACCATCATTTATTCATCTTGATTCTTCACACAAGATGACACTGGAAAATATATTTCATGGATTGATATTGCACGCATTAACGCATCCAAACTGAGATTTCTCAAAAGGCAGGAAAAATAGTGAAGTAAAGAAACCACCATACATGGAAAAAGGGTCAACTATGCCATTAAAAACTTGTTCTCTGTTTTGTTTTCCATAATATTAAAAAAATTTAGCTATCATTATTCATCTTGATTCTTCACAAAGATGTGAGATTAGAAAATTAAGGGATGGATATTGCCCGCATAACCGATCCCAAATGAGATTTTCTAAACAGACAGGAAAAATACTGAAGTGAAGAAACCACCATTTTTTATTAGATTTCTTTCGTTTCCATGTTTCCGTAATCTGCAAATCAAAAGCAAGTCCTAGTATTCTCCTCTTCGGGGCAAACGTGGAACAATTCTTGCTATTTATCCATCTTTAGAAATCATTTTAGCCTCTCATGTTTCACCGGTAAGTGGTGTTGTATTTACACTGGAATTTTGGGACGGTACAGATCTTATAGCTCAATATACATAGATGCATTTTGTAAGACATAATAGATCAGCAGACCCGTCGATTCCCCAGAAACATTATTACTCTTGCAACATTTCTCCGCCAAGAATAAAATCTTGCACGGGGATGTATTAACCCGTTTCTGTCAAGCAGCGACACTTGCAGAACTTACTATACGTGAAATGAGATTTTGTTGAGGCTGCAGTTGTGGCAGTTCATTTTCTTCATCTGAGGCAGCAAAAGAGAAGGTTCGAGCTTCCTAGCACACCGGAATATGAAAACAATGAATTCAGGATTACAATAACGGGAAAATGCTATTGGTGGAATAAAGTTAATAGGAAATGAAATGCAGCTAGATGTGTCAACAAATGGCCTAGGAACTTACTTAGATACATCTTCTAAAATAGAAGTACAAATAATTCTTCAGCAGGCCCTCCTAGCCATTCAAGAATGGGCATTCACAACAACTTATATATGAAAGCCTTGCCCGCCTTTGTTAGGGCTGGTTCTGGCATTTCCAACTTGCTACCTTGAATTTATAGATTCTCTCGAATGAACTCCTATCCTTTTCGGTAAGAACCTAGCATTTAATAATCTACCAAAATTACAAGGTGACTAATTTAGGATGCAAATCCCGAGGTTGTAAACCTACAGTGTTAAATGGTAAAGAAGATGAAACCAGACTAGTTTGTGATCTTCTTAATAGTCCTCCTGCCTCCGAAACAGATGATCATCTTATCTTGTTCGTAACAAGTAGGAAGTTGAATGTTTTGTGTTTGTTGCGTTGTTTCGTATTTTGCTCTTCCTTTTGATATCCGGTTTGCACTTACTTTTAAAAAAGAAAAGAAAAGAAAATGGAAGTCCTGTTTGCACTTGATAATCTATGTCACAATTGTTTCACTTGATGCCCTTCAATGGGTTGAAACCAAGAACAATCACCTTGTGGTGGCCAAACTGGAATGACATGAAGACTTCCAGAACAAGTGTTATCTAGACAGAACCTAAAGATTTGAACAGGCAAGAGTTCCTATAACAGCAAAAATCATGAAAATGGAATTTTGGAAACAAATAGTGCGGAAAAACATTACCAAAACTTAACCTAATTACCTGAACAAGTAATTTGTAAGTTGATATGGTACTGACCTGTAAGTGTCGCCGACGTTGGATAGCACTGAATGCTTTAACCATGATGTAGACTGGCAAAAGAATCCCGAAGGTTCTCAACGTCAGCAACTACAAAAACAAACCATTTATAACTTCTTAGACATAAACATTTGTTGCTGAATAGGTGTCGTTATCCTTTCTGCAAAGTAAACTGTGCCGGCGATACTCACCATGAACAATGAAATTGTGTAATCTCCGGCTCCATTAATTATGACGGGTAGAGTATGGCGTAGCACCAAAAGAACCATGAACTGCAAAAATAAAAACATGTTGAAAATCCTTAACTTGTGAGAATGATAACATCCCATTTGTAGAGGAAATATGGGGGAACTGGATTAAAATGTCCATATCTGTACCTTGTATCAGTGGCCTAAATTAAATAGATCATATAAAGGTCAGAAAAGGAAGGTCAGAATAAAGGTTAAGTGGTACTTGGACTCAAGTATTGCAAACGAGTATAGATCAATGTGGCGTCATAGTAGTTCTGTGATTAAGGAAAATGAGAGAGAGAGAGAGAGAGAGAGAGAGATTACAATTATAGCAACCACACGACAACATATCAGACTTCTTGAAGTGGGAGCAGAATAGTCGTCAAGGTCGGTATCCAACAAATTGCGATCTGCAACCATAGCTAAAAACCGAGCATTGTGCAGATCCCTTCTCGAAACCTCCCAATTTCCCCTGAGAACAAGCCATTGTTGGTATCCAGTTGATATTTGTCAGTGAGAGGCGAAAGACGAATCCAAAACCAATGCAGTAACGGTTAAAAGTTAAAACTGAAATTCAGAGTTTTAAAAAAAAGTATATAAAGAAGATACCTGAAGTTCAGTGGAACAGTGCCATAACGAAACAGAGGAGATGGTGCTGTGTAACCGGGCTTGAATTGCTGCAATTATACATTCAAACATTAGGAAACAAATAACTGTCCCTAGGTTTTGGAAGGATTCGAAAAAGAGAAATAGAGAGGAAGAGAATCGATCAAATATGCGTTCTCCCCTTGCTGCAGTCGAGTATACCACTGTTTTGAGGTCAATGGTCACCAAATACAAAAGCATTACAACGTTGGAACCATATCCAAAATATAAATAGCAGACCTGGCGGCAAATCTCACACGTAATGTCACCCTTCTCGTTGCACCATCTTTGGACACATTTGCGGTGGGCATACTGTGAAAGTAAGTAAATGGTAAGAAGCTAGTGATGATGGAACCATTTAGAAAAAATACGATAGAGGAAAAGATCAAAAGTGCAATTAGTGCTTCCCTCCTAAAGATAATACAGCAATGAATCGATGACTTGGAGGTATGCAAACAGTCTACAAGTTAATGAAATGAAACTACTTATACTCTTCTCAGAGGATTACCATGATTCCATCAACAATTTGGTAATTTAACTCAAATGATCAGATTCAGAGGTTAAACATTCCAATAACCACTGACCTTCAAGCTGCCACAGCACGAACAAGGTATCTCCATGTTCGAGTCTTCATCCTCATCGTGGCAAATCCTACACAAAACTAATTTCCTTGGCGAAGATTCACCATCGACATCCATCATATGAGAAGGGCCATCACTCATCATATCTTCACTTGATGTGGGCGCGGTGTGCAGCAACTGTTTGTTTCTCTCAATAGCTGCCTCAAGGGTGGATTCAGTGAGCAACTGATCCACCAGCAACACAAAATGATCCCCCATCCTTCAAATCACACAACTAATTCGTTTCACAAAGGAAGTAAAGAAAAACTATGAACAATCAAACCCTTTGTCCGGTCCCTTCTCTTTACAAAGAATCTGGAAAATCAGGTCCCAATAAAACTACCTGCATCCAGAAATAATAAAACAATTTAGATACAGATAAGCGACAAGAAATGCAAAATAGAAGAGGGATTTACCTTTATAAAAGCCATACGGTGAGAATTAGACAACAAAAATCGCTAATGAGTAATCCAACGAATTTGAAACGAGTTTAAGAGGTAAGACAAATGCCTACCTACATTCCAAGTAAAGAAACCCAATTGCCATGAGGAGAAAAGGAGCAAGATACCATTAGAACATATACAAACAACTGTGAATGGAAGACCGAAAAACCAAGAATGTCAAAAGGAAAATCACATAAAAAGAGCCAATAAAGCAGGTGGAAGCATGGGCAGGAGTCAAAAGACAACATTTTAAGCAGCATAAAAACAAAAAGCTATGGCGAAACGAAAGCAAATAAGGTGTAAAGCTGAACAACAAATGGAAAACAATCAAAGGTGAGGTAGCTTTACAAGAGAGCCAAAAAAGTGCAGGGAAATAAAACAAAGAGCACAAGAAGAAAAATGGAACTACACCCAGATTAATAGAAAAACAGCAAAACGAAATAAACCCAGTATTTGGGAAATTAGAGAAAGTCTAAGCACAAAACTCTCGACCACAACTCCGGACGACTGCATCCAGAGCCGCTCGATGCATGTGAACCCATGTGCATTGAACTGCTCCGGACACAATTGTGGTCGGGGCAGAACCCACATACTGATACGACACGCATCATAGAGAGAAAGAGGAGAGAAGAAAAAAGAAAACCCAGATTGTAAAAGCAGGGATGACCTTGAAAAAACAACGAAACGAACGAACGAGCAACGCGCAAGATTTGAAGATAAGTAGAGGGAGAGGGAGGGAAGCAAAAAGGTTACCAGAATGGGACTGGGATTTTCTGGGACAGAAGGAATCCATTTTTTTCTTGTTGTTTATTTCGGGCTGTACTCTTTCTTTGAATTAAGCTGTGCAGCTTTGTTGGGTTTTCAGCGTTTGGAATTTCTTGACGGTTTTGGGTTTTGGGAAGAAGCAAGAGATGGAGTGTCGGCATCGTCATGTATTAGTAGCGGCAATCCATTCCAAGCCAACCAACGCACACCTATCGTGCAAATAAGATTCTTCTTTCTCTCTCTCTCCAATTTTCTCTCTCCTCGTTGTGGGAGTGGAGAGTGGGGAGACGGAAAGGTGAGGGTGGAGAGAGATTCTAACGGCCAACGCTTACAGTTAGGAGGAGAAAACAGAAATGCTATGGGTACAACACACTTATTCATCACCTTGTGTGGACCATTTTGAAGTCTGAGCCTTCTATAATTGTTCAAAAAAAAATTTGAAGGGTATATGTGAAAAATCACTTCAGCCGGATTGAGAAACTTTTTTGTATACCAGGTATACCAACACCATTGGTATCCCCTCCGGTCCGTTTTCTAATTTTCCGGTCATTTTCTGATCACACTTGGATGATCGACTCCGTTCATTTTGTAGAGTTTGGCGAGAACCTTAAACATACCAAAAATCGTGTTCATCGGATTTTTTTAAATACATGATTGGCACACATGAAAATTGAAGAAAATCAAAATTGGATCCAAAATCACACTGAATCGGAACCCAGTTTTGTTTTTTTTGCAATTTTCACGTGTGCCGATCATATATCAATTAAAATCCGATAAACACGATTTTTGATAAGATTATGGTTCTCGTTGAACTCTACAAAATGAACGGAGTCGATCATCCAAGTGTGATTGGAAAATGGCCGAAAAATTGAAAACGGACCGGAGGGGATACCAAAGGTGTTGATATCTCCGGTATACAAAAAAGTTTCTCATCAACAAGTGCTTGATCCATACATTCTTTATTTGGTCTCTAATTGTACGGACCAAAAAATTAACGCATGGATCGATCAAACACTTACTGATATCCAACAAAACTGATTTTTTTTTCGAGCACCCTTAAAAAAATATTTTGAACAAATTGAAAAGTTTGAAATATTTGTGTGGGACCTCAAAATGGGCCCCACACAAGGTGTTGTACCCATAGTAATTTGAGGAGCATAATACTCCAAATTGTGAAGGTGCATTTTGCAACGATAATGCGAATATTTTTTGCCGTATGTGTTCATTTGATTAAAAATCCGGCAGATCGGGAAAAAAACATCAAAATTGTACGGAAACTAAAATGTTGAGTAATTTTGTGTTTTTTAAGGGAAAATTATAAGAAAAAAATTTAATGAAAAAGTTAAAGCCAGGAGTCCCAAAAATTTCTGTTAATTAAACATATGAAAAAGATTTAGAGATTAAATATTTTCCGATACATTCCTTTTAATTTGAAGTGTCATGAGTTTTTGAAAGCATAGACACTGCTCCGTTTGTTTGGGCGTAAAATGTTTTTTTGGTAAATTTTTTTACCTATTTTCTGGTGTTTAGTTGTGTAAAAAATGAGAAAAATATTTTTCATTAATTGGATGAAAATGAAAGCCCTTAAATCTTCTGTAAATTATTTTCTGAAATGAACCAACTGCCTTCTACTTTAATTCTCACTGCTCAGTTTCTTTGATCGTCAGTCGTCCTGACCCACGTTCAATTCCAATATTCTTTGATCTTTCCACTGTTTAAGCCCCTAACTCTCTCTCTCTCTCTACTGCTCCATTTGTTTTGATGTAAAATATTTTATATTGAAAAATATTTTTATGCAAAATCATTTACAGGTAAAATATTAATGATAGTTGAACTTTTATTTGTGACTGTTTGGTACATGAGTAGAAAAAAAAAAGATTTGTTCTGATAAAAACGTTTCTCACGGAGCAAGGGCTTCAAAGTGGGGTTGTCTGGCACGAATATATACATGTTCATTTATATTTATATCTATATAATATGGAGCAGCGGTTTTTGAATTCTTCATATTTTGAACCATCAAATTTGTACATATTTTTTCTATGGTTGAGATTTATAGGTAGTAAGACTAGAAATATATTTGGAAAGAATGAATATTTGAAAGAATGATGAAATAAAAATAAAAATTGATGTTTCCTAATCTTATTCTGATTCCTTATTTTCGATCTTTCCTTACTTTTTTCGATCTTTCCTTACTTTCAGTCAAAAACGATTATCAGTCATAGAAGCTTTAACCAACTACACCACACACACTTTTCAATATATAATTGAAATATTTAATGTATAACATATGCGTTTAACTTACGACCTCAGTTTTTTTAGATGACTGAGATTAAAGATATATTCTTTCATATACAATCTCAGTTTTTCAAAAATGAGATCTATTCTTTAAGTTACAATCTCACTTTTAGATTACTGAGATTAAAAAATCTTTTCATCTCAGTTTTTTTTCGAAACGAGATATATTCTTTCATATATAATCTCAGTTTTTTGAGAATGAGATCTATTCTTCAAATTACGATCTCACTTTTTAGATTACTGAGATTAAAAAATCATACCATCTCAGTTTTTTCGTATAACTTAGATGAAAACTATAGTCTATAACATTTTATTACGCTTTTACAAAAGTGTGATCTTTTTAATTTTTGTACCGTGATATTTATATCATTTTGTAGTAGTGAATCAAAATATATTATTTATGTGATTCAATTCCACAATCTTTTAGAACTTTGAATACACTTTCCAACAATATAAGTAGGTTTCATTCCGGTTTAATGTCAGTGTGATTCAAAGATTTTCCCAAAATAAGTTATTTTTTGACCTATTGCATGTAAAATTATCATATCTTTTGACGTATAAGCAATTTGGGAGTCAAACAAATTTGGTTATTTAGAAAGTAGGATAGACAAGCTTTTCAACGGTTCAAATCACGTGGAAATCGGAGTTCGGGAGAGCTCGTGACAAGGCCGCAAAGTTTGGTAGGTTTTGGAAATTTCCAGGTCGCGCTTGGGCGCATGCATTTGCGCCTGATGCGCATTGAAGCTCGAAAATTGTTCAAACTTTGCAGGTTTATTCCGGATACTCCCGAACTCCGATTTTCGCAAGGTTTGAACCGATGTAAAGCTTGTTGAGTGTAATTTCTAACCCAAGTAGTTTCAATCTTAAACTATTTGTACGTTAAAAAATACGACCAATTTAGCCGCAGAGAGTTGAAAAGTAAATTATTTCGGTAAAAATCCCGCATCTACCTCGTTTTTAATTGGATAAGGACCTATTGTATATCGATAACGAGCATTTTGAAAGTACTAAAAGTTGGTGAAATCCAATCATAAAAATAATTTTTTTTGTTTTATGAAAATTGGGTAGGAAGAAGATTGAAATCCTCATCGGTGTACAACCACTACTCCACCACCAGCATTGTCACCATAATACAACCCCTCCACCTCCATCCCTTCACCAACTTCACCAACATCACTTCACCATCACTACCACCGCACTTCCACTCTACTTCCACCATTGGCACTGCATCTGAACCCTACCAACTCCGTTTTCATTTAACCATTGTCACAAACACGCGCGGCCACGACTTCACTGCTACGACGATCACACCACCCCATGCAACACCACCACGACTACTACACATCCACATCACCATTATTTTAGGACCACATAACCACAGGCCTCCACGACACCATCGGAACCCTTATTTACTTCACCAGCACTATTGACATTAATTATTCTACCGGGATTACCTATTCAACGTAAATTAATGAGAATAATGATTGAGAATATTCTTGATGTTTTCAATCTACCGGCATTACCAATTCAACGTAAATTCATGAGAATAATGATTGAGAATATTCTTGACGTTTTCGATCTACAGCCACCACAACGAATTGAGACTTTAGTAGGAAACAAATCGAACAAAATGAGGGAGATGTGAGTTTTTTTATCAGAAATTCAAAAGGAGAAAAAGAGTAGTGATAGGGTTAGTTAAATGGACTGAGCTTCTTCTCTGCATTCGATTTTCCCAGTTGCGTCGTGCATTTGGTGGGAGCATCGGAGCATTTCTATGCATTTAGTGGATCCGACGATCTTTGAGTTGGTTTAATCTCGACTAATTTTTCATAAACAGAAAAAAAATTATTTTTATGATACGATCACACCATATTTTACTACTTTGAATACCATTTCTATCAATATAAAAGAGGTTTCGTTCTGGTTTAATGTTAGTGTGATTAAATGATTTTCCCAATATAAGTTATTTTTCGACCTGATGAGTATTTTTTTGCCAACATACAGAGTTGCTTTCCAAAGCCAAAATGTCCTTTGTTATCATTGCATACATATGGCTTTGTTTTATTAAATGTATAAAGGGATAGGGTTGGTTATATGGATAGAGATTCTTCTCTGGATTCGGCTTTTTCAGTTGCATTTGGTGGGAGTGTTGGACAACTTCTATGCGTTTAGTGGCTCCGACGATCTTTGAGTTGGTATAATATCGACCAATTTTTTAGTAATCAAAATATATTATTTACGTGATTCAATCCCACAAACTTTTAGAACTTTGAATACACTTTCCATCAATATAAGTAGGTTTCATTCCGGTTTAATGTCGGTGTGATTCAAAGATTTTCCCAAAATAAGTTATTTTTCGACCTGTTGCGTGAAAAATTATCATATCATTTGACGTATATGCAATTTGGGAGTCAAACTAATTTGGTTAATTAGAAAGTAGGATAGGCAAGCTTGCCGACGGTTCAAACCACGTGCAAATCGGAGTTCGGGAGTGCTCGTGACAAGGCCGCAAAGTTTGGTAGGTTTTGAAAATTTCAAGGTTGCGCCTGGGCACATTAGAATGCGCACGGGGCGCATGCATTTGCGCCTGAGGCGCATTGAAGCTCGAAATTTTTTCAAACTTTGCGGGTTTATTCCGGATACTCCCGAACTCCGATTTTCGCAAGGTCTGAACCGTTGTAAAGCTTGTTGAGTGTAATTTCTAACCCAAGTAGTTTCAATCTTAAACTATTTGTACGTTAAAAAATACGACCAATTTAACCTCAGAGTTGAAAAGTAAATTATTTCGGTAAAACTCCCGCATCTACCTCGTTTTTAATTGGATAAGGATCTATTGTATATCGATAACGAGCATTTTGAAAGTACTAAAAGTTGATGAAATCCAATCATAAACATAATTTTTTTTTGTTTTATGAAAATTGGGTAGTAAGAAGATTGCAACCCTCATCGGTGTACAACCACTACTCCACCACCAGCATTGTCACCATAATACAACCCCTCCACCTCCATCCCTTCACCACCTACAACAACATCACTTCACCATCACTACCACCGCACTTCCACTCTGCTTCCACCATTGGCACTGCATCTGAACCCTACCAACTCCGTTTTCATGTAACCACTGTCAAAAACACGCGCGGCCACGACTTCACTGCTACGACAATCACACCACCCCATGCAACACCACCACGACTACTACACATCCACATCACCATTATTTTAGGACCACATAACCACAGGCCTCCACGACACCATCGGAACCCTTATTTACTTCACCACTACTATTGACATTAATTATTTTACCGGGATTACCTATTCAACGTAAATTAATGAGAATAATGATTGAGAATATTCTTGATGTTTTCAATCAACCGGCATTACCAATTCAACGTAAATACATGAGAATAATGATTGAGAATATTCTTGATGTTTTCGATGTACAGCCACCACAACGAATTGAGACCTTAGTAGGAAATAAATCGAATAAAATGAGGGAGATGTGAGTTTTTTTATCAAAAAGTCAAAAGGAGAAAAAGTGTAGTGATAGGGTTAGTTATATGGACTGGGCTTTTTCTCTGCATTCGATTTTCCCAGTTGCGCCGTGCATTTGGTGGGAGCATCGGAGCATTTCTATGCATTTAGTGGCTCCGACGATATTTGAGTTGGTTTAATCTCGACTAATTTTTCATAAACAGAAAAAAATTATTTTTATGATACGATCACACCATGTTTTACTACTTTGAATACCGTTTCTATCAATATAAAGTAGGTTTCGTTCTGGTTTAATGGTAGCGTGATTCAATGATTTTCCCAATATAAGTTAATTTTTGACCCGATGAGTATTTTTTTTGTCAACAAACAGAGTTGCTTTCCAAAGCCAAAATATCCTTTGTTATCATTGCATACATATGGCTTTGTTTTATCAAATGTATGAAAGGAGTGGGTTAGTTATATGGATAGAGCTTCATCTCTGCATTCGGCTTTTCCAGTTGCATTTGGTGGGAGCGTCGAACAACTTCTATGCGTTTAGTGGATCTGACGATCTTTGAGTTGGTACAATATCGACCAATTTTTTATTAATCAAAATATATTATTTATGTGATTCAATCCCACAATCTTTTTGAACTTTGAATACACTTTCCATCAATATAAGTAGGTTTCATTCCGGTTTAATGTCGGTGTGATTCAAAGATTTTCCCAAAATAAGTTATTTTTCGACCTGTTGCGTGTAAAATTATCATATCTTTTAACGAATAAGCAATTTGGGAGTCAAACTAATTTGGTTAATTAGAAAGTAGGATAGACAAGCTTTCCGACGGTTCAAACCACGTGCAAATCGGAGTTCGGGAGTGGTCGTGCCAAGGTCTCAAAGTTTGATAGGTTTTGAAAATTTCCAGGTCGTGCCTGGGCGCATGCATTTGCGCCTGAGGCGCATTGAAGCTCGAAAATTGTTCAAACTTTGCGGGTTTATTCCGGATACTCCCGAACTCCGATTTTCGCATGGTCTGAACCGTTGTAAAGCTTGTTGAGTGTAATTTCTAACCCAAGTAGTTTCAATCTTAAACTATTTGTACGTTAAAAAATACGACCAATTTAACCTCAGAGAGTTGAAAAGTAAATTATTTCGGTAAAAATCCCGCATCTATCTCGTTTTTAATTGGATAAGGACATATTGTATATCGATAACAAGCATTTTGAAAGTACTAAAAGTTAGTGAAATCCAATCATAAAATAATTTTTTTTTGTTTTATGAAAATTGGGTAGTAAGAAGACTGCAATTCTCATCGGTGTACAACCACTACTCTACCACCAGCATTGTCACCATAATACAACCCCTCCACCTCCATCCCTTCACCACCTACACCAACATCACTACCACCGCACTTCCACTCTGCTTGCACCACCATTGGCACTGCATCTGAACCCTAACAACTCCGTTTTCATTTAACCACTTTCACAAACACGCACGGCCACGATGTCACTGCTACGACGATCACACCACCCCATGTAACACCATCACGACTACTACACATCCACATCACCATTATTTTAGGACCACATAACCACAGGCCTCCACGACACCATCGGAACCCTTATTTACTTCACCACTACTATTGACATTAATTATTCTACCGGGATTACCTATTCAACGTAAATTAATGAGAATAATGATTGAGAATATTCTTGATGTTTTCAATCTACCGGCATTACCAATTCAATGTAAATTCATGAGAATAATGATTGAGAATATTCTTGACGTTTTCGATCTACAGCCACCACAACGAATTGAGACCTTAGTAGGAAACAAATTGAATAAAATGAGGGAGATTTGAGTTTTTTATCAGAAAGGCAAAAGGAGAAAAAGAGTAGTGATAGGGTTAGTTATATGGACTGTGCTTCTTCTCTGCATTCGATTTTCCCAGTTGCGTCGAGCATTTGGTGGGAGCGTAGGAGCATTTCTATGCATTTAGTGGCTCCGACGATCTTTGAGTTGTTCTAATTTCGACTAATTTTTTATAAACAGAAAAAAAAATATTTTTATCATACGCTCACACCATGTTTTACTACTTTGAATACCGTTTCTATCAATATTAAGTAGGTTTCGTTCTGGTTCAATTTTAGTGTGATTCAATGATTTTCCCAATATAAGTTAATTTTCGACCTGATGAGTATTTTTTTGTCAACATACAGAGTTCTCCCTGGATCTTTCCCCCCAAACTCCATCCCCTGAGATTTTCCGCAGGTTCCGATTTGCAAATCATTCCGATCTCCGTTGCCGTTTGGGTTTTCACCGCACCCGAACCGTCAAGGTCAGTCCGATCTTCTCGCTTTCGATCTTTCGTCGACAAGGTCAGTCCCTGTTCGATTACTTTGTTTCCTCTACCGGTGCTTGAAGTTTCGATTTTGGTTCAAATCTGGGTAGGCTGGTCTGCTCTCTTTGATCTGGAGGGTATATTTTGTCTTGTTTGTTGTTTGGCAAGGATTTCGTTGCGGGTTTCGTTTATGTTTTGCGATATTGTTATGATGCTTACAGTGTGAATATGGCAATTGGGAGCCAAAGCACGGGTGGGGGGGTTTCTGTGTTTAACAAACAGAGGATTAAGGATGGTGGATTAGGGAGTGATATCCAATCTCTGTTCACTCTATTCGTTGATAACTTACCAGAGGAAGTAAATCTAAATTGGCTCAGGAGAATTTTCACTAATTATGGAGTTGTCAAAGATGCTTTTATTCCTTATAAGCGTAGCAAAAGAACTGGATCCAAATTTGGTTTTGTTAGATATGACTGTCATGTCTCAGCAGGGGTTGCAATATCAAAAGCCAATGGTTTGTGGGTCAGTGATAAAAAGCTTTTTGTCAAAGAAGCATCTTTTGATCAATGCAAGAACAAATTAGATCTGAAGGTTCCTCTTCTCCAGCGACCAGATATGGTTATGACTTCAAATGGGATCCTTAGGAACAAAGGTCTCCACTGTGATACAGCCAAAAGTGAGCAAATGAGTTATCTTCATGGGAAATCCTTTGCCCAAATGGTTTCAGGTGAAACAAATAAAACCCGTAGTGATGGGAAGGAGACAGAGAAGGGACTGATTTGTAGTGATCAAGGGTGTCAAAGGGTGTCACTTAAACCTACTGGTAACGGATGGCTATACCGCAGTGCGGTGGCTAAACTTCACAAGTTAATCTCAATCAACGAATTGAAGGGCCAGATGACAGGGATGGGCTTAGTCAATATTGATATTAAGGCGTTAGGTGGACGGTCTGTAATTTTAACTTGTCCTAGCAGAGATGAAATGGAGAATATGATTAAAGAGCGGTGTCTTCAAAGGTGGTTCTCTGAGACTTATCCATGGGATGGGCAAGCAGCGTGCGCTGAAAGATTTGTGTGGTTATGTTGTTATGGAATTCCGCTTAATGTCTGGAATAATATCTCCTTTCAATCTATTAGAGAACTATGGGGCTCATTCATATCTACTGATGAATCAACAATGAAGATGTCATCTTTTGCGGAGGCTAAGATTCTAATCGCCACTAATATTTTCAAGGAAATTGATGAGTGGATTATTGTTGAGGTTGAAGGCAAGAGCTACAAAGTTAAGGTGATGGAAGATTCATGTGACCAACCTCACGAAGCGGAGAAACAAATTCCTAGAGTATGCCTTGATTCTCCCTCGCATTCTGATGAAGAATCAAAGGCAGCGGAAGAGGACAAGGAAGATGAGGAGGATTCTTTGATGTTTGGAAGTGAAGCTAATGGGCTCTCTCCGGGTGCAGAGATGTTTGATCGACAAAGGAATGGAAGTCTCCGTGATTATCCCATCTCTGACGAAGCTTTGGGAGTTGTAGCTAAGGATGTGAATCTAGAGAGTCAATTAAAAGATATGGATTCTATTTCATCTCATGATTTGGATTCTATTGTGGAGGATTCAATGGGCCTTCTCTCTCTTTTCCAAGAGGCTGAAGATTCGGGAGTTAGATCCAAAGGGGACAAGATTTTGAATCATTTTGAGTCAACGAAGCCGGTTATTGAAGATAAGGAAGCGTGGAATGAACCCGTTATTTTTTATTCTGGAAACAATATCAGAGCATTTCAAATTGAAGGGATTAATTTAATGGTGGATTTTCGGCCTACGGAGCTTAATGGTAAAAATAGGAGCCAGCCTTTCGGTGAAGATTTGGTTTCGATTGAGTCGAGCGGAACTTCTGTCCCGTCTTATGACGTATCTGGCTTTATAGCGGATACTCCAGACCAGGAGCAGTTCAGGATTGCAAAGGAATTGCAGGAAACTATCATAACAGGCACTAAGTTAGGTATGAAGTTTGATGACGCTGGTGTTTTGAGAATGAAAAAGATGATTGAACAGGAAGCTAAAGACCTGAAAAGTATACTGAGAAACAATTCTTTCGCTCCTCTACAAAGGAATAAGCACCAAAGGAATAAGTCCCGGGTTCGGCAGAGTTCTTCTTTAGCTTTCTAATGGATGTGGGGTCTAGGAGGTGGTACGTGGGGTGTTATGATTTTTCGGTGAGGCAGCGTTCTTGTGTGCTTGTATGTTGATGTCGGTAGTGGGGTGATGGCGAATTTTCTGTTTTTTGTGGCGATGGTATTTAGGGTTGCTTCGTTTAGGTTTTGATTTAGATTTTTGGGCGGGGCTTACTTTTTTCATTGTGGGCATTTTGAGGCTTTTAGGTGCTCGGGCTTTTGCCCCTAAGGTGTTTGGACCTCGGTCCAATATTTTCCAACCTTGGTTGGATTCTCCTCCCCTCCCCCCAACTTGATGTACCCTTTGTCAAGTTTTCTTAATAAATCTTTTTGCTTATAAAAAAAAACAGTTAATTTTCGACCTGATAGAGTATTTTTTTGTCAACATACAGTTGCTTTCCAAAGCCAAAATGTCCTTTGTTATCATTGCATAAATATGGCTTTGTTTTATCAAATGTATGTAGGGATAGGGTTGGTTAAAAGGATAGAGCTTCTTCTCTGCATTCGGCTTTTCCAGTTGCATTTGGTGGGAGCGTCGGACAACTTCTATGCGTTTAGTGGCTTCGACGATCTTTGAGTTGGTATAATATCGACCAATTTTTTAGTAATCAAAATATATACTATTTATGTGATTCAATCCCACAATCTTTTAGAATTTTGAATACACTTTCCATCAATATAAGTAGGTTTCATTCTGGTTTAATGTCGGTGTGAATCAAAGATTTTCCCAAAATAAGTTATTTTTCGACCTGTTGCGTGAAAAATTATCATATCTTTTGTCGTATAAGCAATTTGGGAGTCAAACTATTTTGGTTAATTAGAAAGTAGGATAGACAAGCTTTCCAACGGTTCAAATCACGTGCAAATCGGAGTTTGGAAGTGCTCGTGACAAGGCCGCAAAGTTTGGTAGGATTTGAAAATTTCAATGTCGCGCCTGGGCGCATGCATTTGCGCCTGAGGCGCAAGGAAGCTCGAAAATTGTTCAAACTTTGGGAGTTTATCCCGGACACTCCCGAACTCCGTTTTTTGCAAGGTCTGCACCGTTGTAAAGCTTGTTGAGTGTAATTTCTAACCCAAGTAGTTTCAATCTTAAACTATTTATACGTTAAAAAATATGACTAATTTAACCTCAGAGAGTTGAAAAGTAAATTATTTCGGTAAAAATCCCGCATCTACCTCATTTTTAATTGGATAAGGACCTATTGTATATCAATAACGAGCATTTTGAAAGTACTAAAAGTTGGTTAAATCGAAGCCACTAAACGCAAAGAAGTTGGTGAAATCCAATCATAAAAATATTTTTTTTTTGTTTTATGAAAATTGGGTAGTAAGAAGACTGCAATCCTCATCGATGTACAACCACTAATCCACCACCAGCATTGTCACCATAATACAACCCTTCTTCCTCCATCCCTTCACCACCTACACCAACATCACTTCACCGTCACTATCACCGCACTTCCACTTTGCTTCCACCATTGGCACTGCATCTGAACCCTACCAACTCTGTTTTCATTTAACCACTGTCACAAACACGCGCGGCCACGACTTCACTGCTGCGACGATCACACCACCCCATGCAACACCACCACAACTACTACACATCCACATCACCATTATTTTAGGACCACATAATGCTTCGTTCTCTCGATATATATCAAAAGAGATCACCCCAAGCGTAGGGTATAAACGTCTAATTGAAGCATAATAAATCCGGAAATCCGGGATCGTACCCACAGAGATAACTAATACGGCTTGATGGATTGTAGATGCGAGTATGGTTTCCGGCTTTTAGTCAGCCAACTTGGTTTTTCGTATGCGGTGGAAAGTAAAAAAGCTAAATTAAACGAAAATAAACTAGATAAAAAGAAGGTTAGGTCCAGGAATCACTAACGCCCACGACTCAAGCAAAATCACACTTTCCACCTCAATACACGGTTTTACCCGGAAGATAAGAAGGTTCAAAAATCAAGCTAGCTATAGAATCCATTTAGCAAACACCTCGAGCGACCGAGCTCCAAGCATCATGTGTGGTAAGTAGGCGAAGCTCTTACCTACACATGATCAAGGAGGTTATCACCTCGGTAATTTGACAAACAAATCCAAGCCCTACATCAATTTTCAAAACAAAGTTGCAAACTTTTTGGTGAAAAATGCAATTTTTACTCAAGCCATGGGGTGCTAGTCACCCCATGACCCAACCTTATGAAACTACTCACACATATCTAAAAAGATAAGAGCAAGCAAAAATCTACTTAGCATAAGTGTAAACACAACACTAGAAATAAACTAGCTAGAAAGATAGATCGGGAGAAACTAAACAACTTTAATTAAGGAGAGAGTAGCAAAAATTAACTTACAAGAGTTGAAAATGCAGAAATAAAGAGCTGGAAAAATAAAAACACGAAGAACAATTCAAATCTAGCTCTAGATCTAAAAAACGGGTACAAATCTAATTTTCTACGTGTTTGTAAAAAAAAAAGCTATTTGTACAAGTGACATCACGGGTATTTATAATCCCTTAGTACGCGGATGGAATATTCCCCAAGATGCTCCAGAGATTCGCCGCTAAGACCTCGGTACCGATGGCAATGGCCTTAAAATGCTGATAAGGTACTCGGTACCGATGTCTACGAAACTTCCCATCGATGCCGAAGGGATTAGTAGCTGCCAGGAGATAAGAGCTCGGTACCGATGTCTCTAATTATTCCCATCGATGCCTAAGGGCTTAGGAGCTGCTGCCATTGGAAAAGAACTCGGTACCGATTGAATGAATTTTGTCCATCGATGCCGAATGATTTAAGATGCTGATGCTGGAACCTTGGTGAAACTCTTGGTATTGATTAAATTAATTACTTCGGCATCGATGGACCTAAATAATGGTATCAGTGCCGAGCCACTAAATGGTTGGCTCATGGGATAATTGGCTGCCTTGGAAATGCTTGGGACTTTGAGATGCTCCGCCTTGGCGTCGGGTCACCTTCGGCTCTTAACTTTTTGCTTTTCGGACTTGATTATTCCATCTTGATCATTCTTTTTGAACTTTGAATATCTTTGGCCCGCTTTGGTCTTTAAAACTCCTGAATTAAATGATTTTTCTACAAAACGCAACCAAAATACCTTACGAGCACAAGAGATTAAAAGCAACTAATTAAGCGATAAAATAAACTAAAACTAGCTACTAGCGCACCCTTTATTACATTCTCGGGTGCTTATCACACCCCCCAACTTGAGGTTTGCTAGTCCCTAGCAAATAAAACGCAAAACATTTAAAAACTAGTAACTTGCAATTCATCCGCTATCACAACGTAGAACATGCTCAACATTGTAAACTAGCAAGAGTTTAAACAATCCAGCTTTTTATTTCATTTCTGCAATTCACACTTTCAGCATCAAACCAAACAAGCTAAGTATCAAGCAAGTTAAGAGCAAGCTAAAAAGGTTCGTGTCCTCGAACAATGAGAGGATACGGGACACGACACCTTGCGAATTCAGTCTAAACCATATCCACCAAAAGAAGTGCTCAACAGGCAATAGCGAAAAAGGAATACTATGCCTCAAACAACTAAAGCACTTTATTCAACAGAATTTGAAAACTAACAGATGATTATTGGATAACGAAAGGAAAGCAAGCTATACAACTAATTATGCAAATATCAGACAGTCAATCATAGAGGAATCCAAGCGTGCAAAAGATCAACTAAGGACTTATTAAGCTTTTAATGACCTTGGTTTCCAAGAAAAAGTTAGCACAAAAACGGGTGACGGTCTATACTAGCATGGTCATCTACCCAAATGACCGCCGCCAACAAATAAAAACAACCAAGTCAAGGGCCAACCCGGCCAACCCAATACCAACTAACTACTACAGTAGAGAAAAACTACTACCACCAACCCCTTCACAACTAGTCACCATCCTCATCCGGCTTCCCACGGTATTGAGCCTCGAGTTCCCCCTTTTTATTGAACTTTTTCTCCTCCCGAATGAATGCTAGCCCATAAGCCAAACCAATTCTCTCATAAAAGTATTCAACCCTCTTTTGAATTCACTTTCTCTTTTTCATAGTATTTCTTTGATTCTTCTTTTTTTTCTTTTCTTTTCCTTTGAGAAATCGGGTCATTTGAGGTGAGATTTGTAGTAAGAGAGATTGGAGCCAATTTTGGGACTTTTTGGAGAGGAAGATGAAAATTTGGGGCTTTTGCTTTTGTAACGGGAGAGGAGAGATAGAAAATCACATATCAATTCTTTGCCTTTTCTCATTCCAACCACTTCTATCACATTCACACCACCTCCAAATCTCCTTGAACAATGAACTCTCATCCCAACCACCCTCAGAACAACCGGTCGCCTAGGTTAAACAACGAATTGGAGAAATAACAGGTTGCAAAACAGGATAAGGGGACTCATTTGTGGTATGATCATGCAAAGAATGCCTTGTATCTTCTCCTAAGTGCGCTTTGGATTCCAAAATGATTAAAAATTGACATTCAAACACAACTAGAGATAGACATGCGATTATTCACCTAACTACGAGCATTTTATTGAATTGAAAAAGGTTGGGATATGGCCAAAGCTTGCTCAGAGACTTTACTCAAGACCCAAACCGTTCAATTTTCAACTAAGCATGCAAATTTGAGAAGCACCAAAATCTCTTAGGGTTGCTACGAACTCTTGCCACCTTTCAATTATTAAGCATGCAACAAGTTATGAAAGAGAACTAAAAACATGATAAAAGGAAGAATTTGCAAGTAAAAACCTTTATTTATTTTTGGAATTTTCAATTTTCTCATTTTTTTGGATTTTTCAATTTCTATTGTTTTTGAATTTTCAAATTTTCTAGCAACTAGCAAACAAAAAGCACAAGGGCGAACCCCTCCCCCCCAACTTAAAGCGATGCTATGCCCTCATAGCATTAGGAACAAGAGCGAAGGAAGGAAAGAGTGCGCGAATGTACCATCCAAGGGGAATGTCAACCCCTAAATACCTCGACCAAGTAGGAGGATTTCATGTCAATTGCTTGCTTCAGTCCGTATAGATGCTTCCAGGGTTTACTCTTTCGGTTTTGCCACTCGAAACCAAAGCTAGTCACACTGGGCCATATCCAAAGCTTTATCAGACTAATAACCGCGGCGCATAGCCGCACCCATGCTTAGGGCTCCTGAATGCCTCACTCACCCCGGCTTCAGACCCAAACTACCAAGGCTGGTGTGGTAGCAAATAAACCCTGCAGAAGACTTAAGAGAAAGACTTTCCACAAGCAAATGACATTAGTACCACCGGCCCGTGTTATCCGGCTTCAAACCAAACCAAAATAAAAAGAGAAAACAAAGAAAAACACAAAAGATCATGCAAAAATGATTTGAGAAATGCAACACAGAATGCAATGCACCACCCGATCATCACGCGATCAAACGAGTGATACTTTTCTTCCCATTCCTTACCGGTGGGGAAGCAATGGGTGGCTATACTAGACCGTTGAGAATTTGTTATGCTAGCGCCCGTAATAAAATTTATCGCTCGACCTCGCCAAACAATGAAGTTCAGCGTCCCCTACGATCAAAACAAAGCAAGATACAATACAACCTAGGTGCACTCCAGGCAATATCACACCTCACCCATAGACCAAAGTTGCCACCGATAGGGGCCTATTCGGAGAGCATGGATCATTAACGACAAACTATTACCAAGAAGAACTAATGAAAGCCCTTTTTACACTAACACATTGGTGAAATCTTTTCATGTGAAACATCTCCAAGACTTTATTCGAAACAAGAAACACAAAACAAACCTAAACATGCATACTAAACAAAAGAAAAGAAACACGTAAAAGAAAGAAAGAAAACACATATGTACAGTATTTACACATTCAATATCAGAACTCGGAGCGTCAAAGTCACAGCTCGACTCCGCCAAACAATGAAGTCCAGCGTCCCCTAAGATCGTAACCAGGCAAGCAACAAGATAGAGCCAAGTGCGTGAGCACACACGGGCTACGAACATTTAGCACACCATTAATAACTATTAGAAGAAATAGAGCACTCCAAGCTACACTCTCTACCAAAAATTGAACTCGACCATACCACAAGATAAGATATTTTGAGTAAAGCAATTGCCGAATTTGTTTTAAAAACTTAAGTTCCACTAAGTGCATAGCCCAAACAAAATCAATTTTCAAGTTGTTGACAAAATCTACAATATAAGGATGATAAACCACAAGAAAATCATCAACACCAAGAAAATCAATTATTTCTATGATTGGTAACTTCTCAGGAATAGGCTCACATGCATCTTGTTTTTCTAACAAAGGGTGTAAAGAATCTACCTCAGCATCCATTTCTTTAGCGGTGAGAGAATCAAGGCGCAAAGAATTCGAAGGGACAATTGTAGCTTCCATGGGCTCCAACTCTTCAAAGATTGGTCCATAAGCATCTTGTTTAGCCAACAACGAATACAAGTAATCCACTTCGGCATCCATTTCCTTAGCGGTGAGAGGTGTTGCCAACGGATCATCACAAAGAGGGTAACTCTGGATCTCAGTTTTATCAATAGGCTCAGAGGAGCTGTCACAATCTAAACTAACAGTTTCAACCAAGATATACGGCTTAATTTCCTTTTCCATGGCATCCAAGTTAGAATCCTCAAAATTTTCAGACAACTCACAAAATTGGAGCTTTTGGGCTAATTTATCAAGGTAATCCCAACCCTCTTCAGCGTTTTTATCCAGGAATTCATCATTGGACATAAAATCAACTTGACATGTCTTAAGATTTAAACCATGGCAAAAGATAGCCAGAAGACTGCCAAGCTCACAATTAAAGCTCGACCAAGAAAATACGGAACATTTAAAACGCTCCCAATATTGCGAAAAAGACTCATTATCTTGTTGATAAAAATGAGATAGTTCTTGTAAAAGCATATGAGTCTCATAAGAGGGAGTGAAAGTTTTGAAAAATTGTTCCGTAATCTCTTGCCATGTCGATCCTGGACTCAAAGAATAAAACCAATCTTGAGCACTATCACGCAAAGACGTTGGGAATACTTGTAAAATAGCCCTTTCATCGTTAGCAAAAACTTTCTCAAGATCATCAATATGCGAAAATGGATTTTCAGAGGCCAAGCCATAAAATATAGGAATTGATACTGAACAATCAAATTGTTTTGCATACCTTCCATAGCTCCTTGCAAAATAGGCCATAGTACCTCTTTCTACTCAGAGTAAACAGACATACACAAGCAAATCTACCAACTAATCAAACTAACTACAAGCAAACTAACAGACCGGAGGGGCTAGGCCGCCGCCTCAACTCAACAAACGGAAAGTGCGAGGGGTTATGCCACCACCTCGGCTCAGCAATGCAGATTAAATTAAGCTAACTAAACTAACTAAGCAAGTAAACTAACTGACTAACTAACTCAATATCTACTCCGGCTTCGTTACACCTCAAGTTTGGCATAAAATCAAGTTAGAGGTATCCACCGAACTAGATACGAGCAACTAACAAACAAACTACTAAACTACAACAAAAAAGAAAGAAGCAGGATACTCACAATGGTTTATCGAGCCTCCATAAAGCCATAATAAGAAATCCCCGGCAACGGCGCCAAAAATGCTTCGCAATTCTCGATATATATCAAAAGAGATCACCCCAAGCGTAGGGTGTAAACGTCCAATTGAAGCATAATAAATCCGGAAGTCCGGGATCGTACCCACAGAGATAACTAATACGGCTTGATGGATTGTAGATGCGAGTATGGTTTCCGGCTTTTAGTTAGCCAACTTGGTTTTTCGTATGCGGTGGAAAGTAAAAAGGCTAAATTAAACGAGAATAAACTAGATAAAAAGAAGGTTAGGTCCAGGAATCACTAACGCCCACGACTCAAGCAAAATCACACTTTCCACCTCAATACACGGTTTTACCCGGAAGATAAGAAGGTTCAAAAATCAAGCTAGCTATAGAATCCATTTAGCAAACACCTCGAGCGACCGAGCTCCAAGCATCATGTGTGGTAAGTAGGCGAAGCTCTTACCTACACATGATCAAGGAGGTTATCACCTCGGTAATTTGACAAACAAATCCAAGCCCCACATCAATTTCCAAAACAAAGTTGCAAACTTTTTGGTGAAAAATGCAATTTTTACTCAAGCCATGGGGTGCTAGTCACCCCATGACCCAACCTTATGAAACTACTCACACATATCTAAAAAGATAAGAGCAAGCAAAAATCTACTTAGCATAAGTGTAAACACAACACTAGAAATAAACTAGCTAGAAAGATAGATCGGGAGAAACTAAACAACTTTAATTAAGGAGAGCAAAAATTAACTTACAAGAGTTGAAAATGCAGAAATAAAGAGCTAGAAAAATAAAAACACGAAGAACAATTCAAATCTAGCTCTAGATCTAAAAAACGGGTACAAATCTAATTTTCTACATGTTTGTAAAAAAAAAAGCTATTTGTACAAGTGACATCACGGGTATTTATAATCCCTTAGTACGCGGATGGAATATTCCCCAAGATGCTCCAGAGATTCGCCGCTAAGACCTCGGTACCGATGGCAATGGCCTTAAAATGCTGATAAGGTACTCGGTACCGATGTCTACGAAACTTCCCATCGATGCCGAAGGGATTAGTAGCTGCCAGGAGATAAGAGCTCGGTACCGATGTCTCTAATTATTCCCATCGATGCCTAAGGGCTTAGGAGCTGCTGCCATTGGAAAAGAACTCGGTACCGATTGAATGAATTTTGTCCATCGATGCCGAATGATTTAAGATGCTGATGCTGGAACCTTGGTGAAACTCTTGGTATTGATTAAATTAATTACTTCGGCATCGATGGACCTAAATAATGGTATCAGTGCCGAACCACTAAATGGTTGGCTCATGGGATAATTGGCTGCCTTGGAAATGCTTGGGACTTTGAGATGCTCCGCCTTGGCGTCGGGTCACCTTCGGCTCTTAACTTTTTGCTTTTCGGACTTGATTATTCCATCTTGATCATTCTTTTTGAACTTTGAATATCTTTGGCCCGCTTTGGTCTTTAAAACTCCTGAATTAAATGATTTTTCTACAAAACGCAACCAAAATACCTTACGAGCACAAGAGATTAAAAGCAACTAATTAAGCGATAAAATAAACTAAAACTAGCTACTAGCGCACCCTATATTACATTCTCGGATGCTTATCACATAACCACAGGCCTCCACTACACCAACGGAACCCTTATTTACTTCACCACTACTATTGACATTAATTATTCTCCCGGGATTACCTATACACCGTAAGTTAATGAGAATAATGATTGAGAATATTCTTGATGTTTTCAATCTACCGGCAATACAAATTCAACGTAAATTCATTAGAATAATGATTGAGAATATTCTTGCCGTTTTCGATCTACACCCACCACAACAAATTGAGACCTTAGTAGGAAACAAATCGAATAAAATGAGGGAGATTTGAGTTTTTTTTTCAGAAAGTCAAAAGGAGAAAAAGAGTAGTGATAGGGTTAGTTACATGGACTAAGCTTCTTCTCTTCATTCGATTTTTCCAGTTGCGTCGTGCATTTGGTGGGAGCATCATAGCATTTCTATGCATTTAGATGCTCCAACGATCTTTGAGTTGGTCTAATCTGGACCAACTTTTCATAAACAGAAAAAAAATTATTTTTATGATACGATCACACCATGTTTTACTACTTTGAATACTGTTTCTATCTATATAAAGTAGGTTTCGTTCTGGTTTAATGTTAGTGTGATTCAATGATTTCCCCAATATAAGTTAATTTTCGACCTGATGAGTATTTTTTTGTCAACATACAGAGTTGCTTTCCAAAGCCAAAATGTCCTTTGTTATCATTGCATACATATGGCTTTGTTTTATCAAATGTATGAAGGGATAGGGTTGGTTATATGGATAGTGCTTCTTCTCTGCATTCGGCATTTCCAATTGCATTTGGTGGGAGCGTCGGACAACTTCTATGCGTTTAGTGGCTCCGACGATCTTTGAGTTGGTATAATATCGACCAATTTTTTTGTAATCAAAATATATTATTTATGTGATTTTATCCCACAATCTTTTAGAACTTTGAATACACTTTCCATCAATATAAGTGGCTTTCATTCCGGTTTAATGTATGTGTGAATCAAAGATTTTCCCAAAATAAGTTATTTTTCGACCTGTAGCGTGTAAAATTATCATATCTTTTGACGTATAAGCAATTTGGGAGTCAAACTAATTTGGTTAATTAGAAAGTAGGATAGACAAGCTTTCCAACGGTTTAAACCACGTGCAAATCAGAGTTCGGGAGAGCTCGTGACAAGGCCTAAAAGTTTGGTAGGTTTTGAAAATTTCCAGGTCGCGCCTGGGCACAATAGAATGCGCCCCGGGCGCAAGCATTTGCGCCTGAGGCGCATTGAAGCTCGAAAATTGTTCAAACTTTGCGGGTTTATTCCGGATAATCCCGAACTCCGATTTTCGCAAGGTCTGAACTGTTGTAAAGCTTGTTGAGTGTATTTTCTAACCCGAGTAGTTTCAATCTTAAACTATTTGTACGTTAAAAAATACGACCAATTTAGCCTCAAAGAGTTGAAAAGTAAATTATTTCGGTAAAAATCACGCATCTACCTAGTTTTTAATTGGATAAGGACCTATTGTATATCAATAACGAGCATTTTGAAAGTACTAAAAGTTGGTGAAATCCAATCATAAAAATAATTTTTTTTGTTTTTTGAAAATTGGGTTGTAAGAAGACTGCAATCCTCATCGGTGAACAACCACTACTCCACCACCCGTATTGTCACCGTAATACAACCCTTCCACCTCCATCCCTTCACCACCTACACCAACATCACCTCACCATCACTACTGTAAGGACCAAATTCTAGAGTCTCCTTGTATTGGCAATTCCATAAGACAAAACACATATATCGAGTTGTAAATTTCATTATTTTTTAGAGTGTCTGTTTTAGGAGTGGAATGGAATCAATAATTTTTGTAATGAGCAAATGAGAGTTATTGTGCTCGTGAAGGCTGAAGGAATTGGGAGTGGATCTAATAAGGAGTTTTTAGAAAGAAAGGATTCTAAAAGAAAGAAAATCTCGGCAGTGGTGTGATAAAGGAAATAAGATTTTGATTGCAGTGATTTATGGGCTTGGGGATCACGTAGCCGCGGAAAAGAAAAAAGGACAAGCCACGAGATAAAAAGGCGCAGATTGTATTCTTCATATTCCATCTCTTTTGGTGGCTAGGATTTTTGCACCTCGAAGACTAGTGAAGGTATATCATCACCTATGTTCTAAAGGATCATCTTCGAGGGGTTTTGTTCTACAACAACATTGATCAATCAATCTTTGAGTAAAGTCCTTCGGTGGATTTCGGGAGGCAAACGGAAGGCTTGAGGATTCAAGGCGGTCAAGCATTCAGAGAGGTGTACGTGGATTCGGCAAGAGCGTCTAGGTTTAGGTTTGTGGAGTTCAAACTTATCGTAAGAGTTTTTGTAACCTCGTGTTTAGTAGTGTTTGATTCCTTCCCATGGTTTTTTCCCGTTTTGGGTTTTCCACGTATATCTTGGTGTTCGTTATTTGTTTGCTTTCCGTTTGTGAGATTGATTTTGTTTATCGCTTGGTGAATCGTTGATTGAGATTAAAACATAGCAAATCTTTATACATAGAGGAGCTAGGATTTTTCAATTGGTATCAGAGCGGGTCGCTCATATTATTAGGGTTTATTCCTAGAGTGGATCCTTAATTTTTTTTTTACTTTGCTATTATGGATTTACCAAGAGAAGGCAATTTTAAAATCAAACCTCCAATTTTTTATAACTCTAAATACGTAGCATGTGCTTCTTCTATGTTTTTCGATGCGAATAGCGTAAAATCTGATAGTGAGAGTACAAGTAATATTTCTTGTGAGGTTGAGACTAACCAAACTAGTGATGGAGAGGACAAATACGATATGAAGCTCTGACTTTGTTTACAAAAAAATTTAAACGTTCTTTTAAAAATCATACTAATATAAGTTTAGCCACAAAGCTAAAACAATGTGAGAAAGAAAAAATTGATGCGTTGCATGAACTTGATGTGCTTAAGTGCAAACATATGAATCTTGAACATGATATGCTTAGCCTTTTTGAGACTAATGAGCTTCTTGAATCGAAGGTAGCAAAATTGCAAGTTGAACTTGACAAGGCCAATGCTACTTTTAAGAAATTGAATGCAGGTTCACAAATTTTAGATGAAGTTTTGTCATCTCAAAAGGTGGCATCGGATAGAGGTGGACTTGGGTATAAAGCAGAAGGATCTTTAAAGTCAAAGGCAAGAGAAAAAATGATATTCTGCAAGCCGAATAGCAGTGCACTGGCTTCTCTTGTGGCCAACAAAGCTAAGTCGCCCGTCAAAGAAAAAAATGTCAAATATGCTCGCACAAAGCCTCTGAAGGTAAAGAAGCAATGTCCAGCGGTTAAAATTGCCACCACGAAGCGTGGTGAGGTAAGCTATTTTAAATCTAAGCTTACTTGTCATAATTGTGGAGTGATTGGACACATAAGACCACATTGCACGAATTTACATATGCCTTGTCTTTCACGTGCACTTGATAAATTGATGCGTAAAAATGTTCAATTTGTACCCACTTGTCATTTTCGTGGGGTGAAGGGTCACATTCGACCTAATTGTTTTAAACTCCATGGTTACCCTAAAATTCCACCCCAATATTTTGGTTATGGTTTTAATAGAACCCAAAGGCCTAAGTTTAGGGTGATTCCTCATGGAAAGAATACTAATGCAATGTCTAAACATGTGCCTCAAATTGTTGAGAAATTTGAGAAGGTCAAGACAAGACCTATTTGGGTAAGAAAATTGGATTTGAGAACTCGTATAGATTTGCCTTCTAATCCTTTAGATGACTACGGATCATCCAAAAAGGTTAACCTTACTTTTTAGGCTTGCTGCTATTTTCATAGTCTAGGTTGACTTACATTACTTATCTTTTACCTAGAGCTATGATGTGTTTTGATTTTTTTTTTTTTTGGTGCTTAGTTTCTTAACGTTCTTAGTTTATAAAAATAAAATAAATATTTGTCTGTTTTGTTTCCAAAAAAAAAAGGGGGGAGGTGCGTTTTTTTTTGGTTAACTGGAAGCTTTGAGCTTTATTTTGTGGATGGCATAATTGAGTTTTATGTTTATTCATAAATATGTCCATTATTGCAAGCTTTTGTGATCTATCTTTGATTTTCTTTCATGATAAACTGTTGGGATGCTATTTTGTCATGATAGTCATTCATCGTGCTTCTCACATATGAAAATTTGTTAAATGGTTCCTTGAGTCTGGGTTGCGAATCTCATGAAAGTATTAGAATATCTTGTTTCTTGTCCTTTAGAGATTGACCTAAGACTAGAATTCCTCTTGTGATGTTGAACTCCATCCATATTTCGCATACTGTTTACATCCCTTAATAATAAGTTGTGATATTTGACTTGAGGAAAGGGCTACCTTTGAGAGGCGTGTGTATGCTTCCGACATGGTTATGTTCAATAGTAGCCTAATCGTGCCACACTTGGAGATGGCTACAGCTCTCAGTTGTGTGAAAGCCGCCAATGATAGTGCAAGAGTTAGCAAAGGCCATATTAAAAAAAAAAACAACAACAACAAAAACAACAAAAAAGAGACTATTAGCATTATGATATAAGGGGTCCTTGTTGAGGGGGAGAATCCGCCATTCACTTATTCAACAAAAAATCTCGTAGGACCTAGTATGGTTTGACTTCTTGATTGGACAATTGCTTGATCAGTTGATTTTCATGAGATTCTCGAGTCATTTTCGAGTTGAGCCATTTCGCTCCTAATGTTGCACATACTCACTTTTGCTCGTTGATCTCTATCTATGTCATATAGCATCCCCATATGTTGTCTATGAGGCTTTATCATTGATTGACATCAAATTTTTGTGAGCATGGTCCTATTTATTAATTTACATGACATGATATTATCTATCAATGAGATTTGAGGTTCAAGTTGTCCGCTTCTAGCTTGTTTCTTGACGGATGAAGATATATTTTTTTTTGGAGAACCTATTTTTTGTTGTTCTGCATGATGTCTTTACAGAGAATATGTTTTGGTGGCTTGAGCAAGGTTTGTTGTTGGCTTGAGCGAAGTCCGATCTTGGAGGAGTTTCGGAGACCTTAGATATTTCGCTCAAGCCAGTTTATTATACCGCTCGAGCCAACCTTGCGCAATTAACCTATTTTAAAACGCCATCTGAGTTATTCAATTTTTTTTTTTGGTTGACATTTGATTTTCTCTTCGCCCTTTGTCACTCCATGTCAAAAAGGGGGAGAATGATGAAAGGGGGAGTAGGTTGCTTATTGTTCTAATGTGTTTGGATGTTGAGTTTTGTTTCGGCTTCTCTGCAACTCGATCTCAATTCGTTAGATTTTTATTGCAGTATGTTTTGTCATGGAAGTGCCAAAGGGGGAGATTGTAAAGACCAAATTCTAGAGTCTCCTTGTATTGGCAATTCCTTAAGACAAAACACATATATCGAGTTGTAAATTTCATTATTTTTTAGAGTGTCTGTTTTAGGAGTGGAATGGAATCAATAATTTTTGTAATGAGCGAATGAGAGTTATTGTGCTCGTGAAGGCTGAAGGAATTGGGAGTGGATCTAATAAGGAGTTTTTAGAAAGAAAGGATTCTAAAAGAAAGAAAATCTCGGCAGTGGTGTGATAAAGGAAATAAGATTTTGATTGCAGTGATTTATGGGCTTGGGGATAACGTAGCCGCGGAAAAGAAAAAAGGACAAGCCACGAGATAAAAAGGCGCAAATTGTATTCTTCATATTCCATCTCTTTTGGTGGCTAGGGTTTGTGCACCTCGAAGACTAGTGAAGGTACATCATCACCTATGTTCTAAAGGATCATCTTCGAGGGGTTTTGTTCTACAACAACATTGATCAATCAATCTTTGAGTAAAGTCCTTCGGTGGATTCCGGGAGGCAAACGGAAGGCTTGAGGATTCAAGGCTGTCAAGCATTCAGAGAGGTGTACGTGGATTCGGCAAGAGCGTCTAGGTTTAGGTTTGTGGAGTTCAAACTTATCATAAGAGTTTTTGTAACCTCGTGTTTAGTAGTGTTTCATTCCTTCCCATGGTTTTTTCCCGTTTTGGGTTTTCCACGTATATCTTGGTGTTCGTTATTTGTTTGCTTTCCGTTTGTGAGATTGATTTTGTTTATCGCTTGGTGAATCGTTGATTGAGATTAAAACATAACAAATCTTTATACCTAGAGGAGCTAGGATTTTTCAACTACCACCGCACTTCCACTCTGCTTCCACCATTGGCACTGCATCTGAACCATATCGACTCAGTTTTCATTTAACCGTTGTCACAAACACGCGCGGCCACGACTTCACTGCTACGACGATCACACCACCCCATACAACACCACCATGACTACTACACATCCACATCACCATTATTTTAGGACCACATAACCACAGGCCTCCACGACACCATCGGAACCCTTATTTACTTCACCACTACTATTGACATTAATTATTCTACCGGGATTACCTATTCAGCGTAAATTAATGAGAATAATGATTGAGAATATTCTTGATGTTTTCAATCTACCGGCATTAATAATTCAACATAAATTCATGAGAATAATGATTGAGAATATTCTTACCGTTTTCGATCTACAGCCACCACAACGAATTGAGATCTTAGTTGGAAACAAATCGAATAAAATGAGGGAGACGAGAGTTTTTTATCAGAATGTCAAAAGGAGAAAAAGAATAGTGATACGGTTAGTTATATGGACTGAGCTTATTCTCTGCATTCGATTTTCCCAGTTGCGTCGTGCATTTGGTGAGAGCATCGGCGCATTTCGATGCATTTAGTGGCTTCGACGATCTTTGAGTTGGTCTAATCTCGACGAATTTTTCATAAACAGAAAAAAATTATTTTTATGATACAATCGCACCATGTTTTACTACATCGAATACCGTTTCTATCAATATAAAGTAGGTTTTGTTCTAGTTTAATGTTGGCGCAATTCAATGATTTTCCCAATATAAGTTAATTTTCGACCTGATGAGTATTTTTTTGTCAACATACAGAGTTGCTTTCCAAAGCCAAAATGTCCTTTGTTATCATTGCATACATATGGCTTTGTTTTATCAAATGTATGAAGGGATAGGGTTGGTTATATGGATAGAGCTTCTTCTCTGCATTAGGCTTTTCCAGTTGCATTTGCTGGGAGCGTCGGACAACTTCTATACGTTTAGTGGCTTCGACGAACTTTTAGTTGGTATAATATCATTCAATTTTTTAGTAATCAAAATATATTATTTATGTGATTCAGTCCCACAATCTTTTAGAACTTTGAATACACTTTCCATCAATATAAGTAGGTTTCATTCCGGTTTAATGTCGGTGTGAATCAAAGATTTTCCCAAAATAAGTTATTTTTCGACCTGTTGCATGTAAAATTATCATATCTTTTGACGTATAAGCAATTTGGGAGTCAAACTAATTTGGTTAATTAGAAAGTAGGATAGACAAGCTTTCCAACGGTTCAAACCACGTGCAAATCGGAGTTCAGGAGAGCTAGTGACAAGGCCGCAAAGTTTGGTAGGTTTTGAAAATTTCCAAGTCGCGCCTCGGCGCAATAGAATGCGCCCGGGGCGCATGCATCTGCGCCTGAGGGGTATTGAAGCTCGAAAATTGTTCAAACTTTGCGGGTTTATTCCGGATACTCCCAAACTTCGATTTTCGTAAGGTCTAAACCGTTGTAAAGCTTGTTGAGTGTAATTTCTAACCCAAGTAGTTTCAATCTTAAACTATTTGTACGTTAAAAAATACGACCAATTTAACCTCAGAGAGTTGAAAAGTAAATTATTTCGGAAAAAATCCCGCATCTACCTCGTTTTTAATTGGATAAGGACCTATTATATATCGATAACGAGCATTTTGAAAGTACTAAAAGTTGGTGAAATCCAATCATAAATATTTTTTTTTTGTTTTATGAAAATTGGGTTGTAAGAAGACTGCAATCCTCATCGGTGTACAACCACTACTCCACCACCCGCATTGTCACCATAATACAACCCCTCCACCTCCATCCCTTCATGACCTACACCAACATCACCTCACCATCACTACCACTGCACTTCCACTCTGCTTCCACCATTGGCACTGCATCTGAACCCTACCGACTCCGTTTTCATTTAACCACTGTCACAAACACGTGCGGCCACGACTTCACTGCTACGACGATCACACCACCATGACTACTACACATCCACATCACCATTATTTTAGGACCACATAACCACAGGCCTCCACGACACCATCGGAACCCTTATTTACTTCACCACTACTATTGACATTAATTATTCTACCGGGATTACCTATTCAGCGTAAATTAATTAGAATAATGATTGAGAATATTCTTGATGTTTTCAATCTACCGGCATTAACAATTCAACGTAAATTCATGAGAATAATGATTGAGAATATTCTTGACGTTTTCAATCTACAGCCACCACAACGAATTGAGATCTTAGTTGGAAACAAATCGAATAAAATGAGGGAGATGAGAGTTTTTTATCAGAATGTCAAAAGGAGAAAAAGAATAGTGATAGGGTTAGTTATATGGACTGAGCTTCTTCTCTGCATTCGATTTTCCCAGTTGCGTCGTGCATTTGGTGGGAGCATCGGAGCATTTCTATGCATTTGGTGGCTCCAACGATCTTTGAGTTGGTCTAATCTCGACCAATTTTTCATAAACATAAAAAAATTATTTTTATGATACGATCACACCATGTTTTACTACTTCGAATATTGTTTCTATCAATATACTGTAGGTTTCGTTTTGGTTTAATGTTAGTGTGATTCAATGATTTTCCCAATATAAGTTAATTTTCGACCCGATGAGTATTTTTTAGTCAACATACAGAGTTGCTTTCCAAAGCCAAAATGTCCTTTGTTGTCATTGCATACATATGCCTTTGTTTTATCAAATATATGAAGGGATAGGGTTGGTTATATGGATAGAGCTTCTTCTCTGCATTTGGCTTTTCCAGTTGCATTTGCTGGTAGCGTCGGACAACTTCTATACGTTTAGTGGCTCCGACGATCTTTGAGTTGGTATAATATCGACAAATTTTTTAGTAATCAAAATGTATTATTTATGTGATTCTAACCCACAATCTTTTAGAACTTTGAATACACTTTCCATCAATATAAGTTGGTTTCATTCCTGTTTAATGTCGGTGTGAATCAAAGATTTTTCCAAAATAAGTTATTTTTCTTCCTGTTGCGTGTAAAATTATCATATCTGTTGACGTATAAGCAATTCGGGAGTCAAACTAATTTTTTTAATTAGAAAGTATGATAGACAGGCTTTCCAACAGTTCAAACCACGTGCAAATCGGATTTCGGGAGTGCTCGTGACAAGGCCTCAAAGTTTGGTAGGTTTTGAAAATTTCAAGGTTGCGCTTGGGCACATTAGAATGCGCACGGGGCCCATGCATTTGCGCCTGAGGCGCATTGAAGCTCGAAATTTTTTCAAACTTTGCGGGTTTATTCCGGATACTTCCGAACTCCGATTTTTGCAAGGTCTGAACCGTTGTAAAGCTTGTTGATTGTAATTTCTAACCCAAGTAGTTTCAATCTTAAACTATTTGTACATTAAAAAATACGAACAATTTAACCTCAGATAGTTGAAAAGTAAATTATTTCGGTAAAAATCCCGCATCTACCTCGTTTTTTATTGGATAAGGACCTATTGTATATCAATAACGAGCATTTTGAAAGTACTAAAAATTGGTGAAATCCAATCACAAAAATATATTTTTTTTTGTTTTATGAAAATTGGGTAGTAAGAAGACTGCAATCCTCATCGGTGTATAACCACTACTCCACCACCAGCATTATAACCATAATACAACCCCTCCACCTCCATCCCTTCACCACCTACACCAACATCACTTCACCATCACTACCACCGCACTTCCACTCTGCTTCCACCATTGGCACTGCATCTGAACCCTACCGACTCCGTTTTCATTTAACCACTGTCACAAACACGCGCGGCCACGACTTCACTGCTACGACGATCACACCACCCCATGCAACACCACCATGACTACTACACATCCACATCACCATTATTTTAGGACCACATTAACACAGGCCTCCACGACACCATCGTAACCCTTATTTACTTCACCACTACTATTGACATTAATTATTCTACCGGGATTACCAATTCAACGTAAATTTATGAGAATAACGATTGAGAATATTCTTGACGTTTTCGATTTACAGCCACCACAACGAATTGAGAACTTAGTCAGAAACAAATCGAATAAAATGAGGGAGATGTGAGTTTTTCATCAGAAAGTCAAAAGAAGAAAAAGAGTAGTGATAGGGTTGTTATATGGACTGAGCTTCTTCTCTGCATTCGATTTTCCCAGTTGCGTGAAGCATTTGTTGGGAGCATCGGAGCATTTCTATGCATTTAGTGGCTCCGACGATCTTTGAGTTGGTCTAATCTCTACTAATTTTTCATAAATAGACAAAAAGTTATTTTTATGATACGATCACACCATGTTTTACTACTTTGAATACCGTTTCTATCAATAAAAAGTAGCTTTCGTTCTGGTTTAATGTTGGAGTGATTCAATGATTTTCCCAATATAAGTTAATTTTTGACCTGATGAGTGTTTTTTTGTCAACATACAAAGTTGTTTTCCAAAGTCAAAATGTCGTTTGTTGTCATTGCATACATATGGCTTTATTTTATCAAATGTATGATGGGATAGGGTTGTTTGTATGGATAGAGTTCCTTCTCTGCTTTTTGCTTTTTCAGTTGCATTAGGAGGGAGCGTCGGACCACTTCTATGCTTTTAGTGGCTCCGACAATCTTTGAGTTGGTATAATATCAACCAATTTTTAGGAATCAAAATATATTATTTATGTGATTCAATCCCACAATCTTTCAGAACTTTGATTACACTTTCCATCAATATAAGTATGTTTCATTCCGGTTAATGTCGGTGTGATTCAAAAAATTTCCCAAAATAAGTTATTTTACGACATGTTACGTGCAAAATTATCATAT
Organism: Rhododendron griersonianum; assembly: GCA_018127125.1. Taxonomy (NCBI): domain Eukaryota; kingdom Viridiplantae; phylum Streptophyta; class Magnoliopsida; order Ericales; family Ericaceae; genus Rhododendron; species Rhododendron griersonianum. The sequence goes on from CM030795.1 coordinate 10,930,562, forward strand.
CTTTTGACATATAACCAATTTGGGATTCGAACTAATTGGTTAATTAGAAAGTATTATAGAAAAGCATTCCAACAGTTCAAACCACGTGCAAATCAGAGTTCGGGAGTGCTCGTGACAAGGCCGCAAAGTTGGGTTAGTTTTGAAAATTCAAGGTCGCGCCTGGGCGCAATAGAATGCGCCTGGGGCGCATTGAAGCTCGAAAATTGTTCAAACTTTGCGGGTTTATTCTGGATACTCCCAAACTCCAATTTTCGCAAGGTATGAACCGTTGTAAAGCTTGTTGAGTTTAATTTCTAACCCAAGTAGTTTCAATCTTAAACAATTTGTACGTTAAAAAATATGACCAATTTAACCTCAGAGAGTTGAAAAGTAAATTATTTCGGTAAAAAACTCGCTTCTACCTCGTTTTTAATTGGATAAGGACCTATTGTATATCGATAACGAGCATTTTGAAAGTACTAAAAGTTGGTGAAATCCAAGTTTTTTTTTTGTTTTACAAAAATTGGGTAGTAAGAAGACTACAAACCTCATCGGTATACTACCACTACTCCACCCCCACCATTGTCACCATAATACAACCCCTCCACCTCCATCCCTTCACCACCTCCACCAACATCACTTCCACCACACTTCAACTCTGCTTCTACCTTTGGCACTGCATCTGAACCCTTCCACCTCCATTTTAACTTGACCACTGTCACAAACACGCGCGGCCACGACTTCACTGCTACGACAATCACCCCACCCCATGCAACACCACCACAACTACTACACATCCACATCACCATTATTTTAGGACCACATAACCACAGGCCTCCACTACACCATCGGAACCCTTATTTACTTCACCACTACTATTGACATTAATTATTCTACCGGCATTACCTATTCAACCTAAATTAATGAGAATAATGATTGAGAATATTCTTGATGTTTTCAATCTACCGGCATTACCAATTCAACGTAAATTCATGAGAATAATGATTGAGAATATTCTTGACGTTTTCGATCTACAGCCACCACAACGAATTGAGATCTTAGTAGGAAACAAATCGAATAAAATGAGGGAGATGTGAGTTTTTTATCAAAAAGTCAAAAGGAGAAAAAGAGTAGTGATAGGGTTAGTTATATGGACCGAGCTTCTTCTCTGCATTCGATTTTCCCAGTTGCGTCAAGCATTTGGTGGGAGCATCGGAGCATTTCTATGCATTTAGTGGCTCCGACGATCTTTGAGTTGGTCTAATCTCGACTAATTTTTCATAAATAGAAAAAAAATTATTTTTAAGATACGATCACACCATGTTTTACTACTTTGAATACCGTTTCTATCAATATAAAGCAGCTTTCGTTCTGATTTAATGTTGGACTGATTCAATGATTTTCCCAATATAAGTTAATTTTCGACCTGATGAGTGTTTTTTTGTCAACATACAGAGTTGCTTTCCAAAGTCAAAATGTCGTTTGTTGTCATTGCATCCATATGGCTTTCTTTTATCAAATGTATGATGGGATAGGGTTGTTTATATAGATAGAGCTTCTTCTCTGCATTCAGCTTTTTCAATTGCATTAGGAGGGAGCGTCGGACCACTTCTATGCTTTTAGTGGCTCCGACGATCTTTGAGTTGTTATAATATCAACCAATTTCTTAGGAATCAAAATATATTATTTATGTGATTCAATCCACAAACTTTCAGAACTTTGAATACCCTTTCCATCAATATAAGTTGGTTTCATTCCCTTTAATGTCGGTGTGATTCAAAAAATTTCCCAAAATAAGTTATTTTACGACATGTTGCGTGTAAAATTATCATATCTTTTGACGTATAACCAATTTGGGATTCAAACTAATTGGTTAATTAGAAAGTAGGATAGACAAGCATTCCAACAGTTCAAACCACGTGCAAATCGGAGTTCGGGAGTGCTCATGACAAGGCCGCAAAGTTTGTTTAGTTTTGAAATTTTCAAGGTTGCGCCTGGGCGCAACAGAAATCGCTTGGGGCGCATTGAAGCTCGAAAATTGTTCAAACTTTGCGGGTTTATTCCGGATACTCCCGAACTCCAATTTTCGCAAGGTATGAACCGTTGTAAAGCTTGTTGATTGTAATTTCTAACCCAAGTAATTTCAATCTTAAAATATTTGTACGTCAAAAAATATGACCAATTTAACCTCAGAGAGTTGAAAAAGTAAATTATTTCCGTAAAAAACTCGCATCTACCTCGTTTTTAATTGGATAAGGACCTATTGTATATCGATAATGAGCATTTTGAAAGTACAAAAAGTTGGTGAAATCCAATCATAATTTTTTTTTTTTGTTTTACAAAAATTGGGTAGTAAGAAGACTACAAACCTCATCGGTGTACTACCACTACTCCACCACCAGCATTTTCACCATAATACAACCCATCCACCTCCATCCCTTCACCACCTACACCAACATCACTTCACCATCACTTCCACCACACTTCAACTCTGCTTCGACCATAGGCACTGCATCTGAGAATAACGGTTGAGAATATTCTTGATGTTTTCAATCTACAGCCACCACATTTCATGTGTGACTTTGATCAGTGCCACCACAACGAATTGAGACCATAGTAGGAAACAAATGGAATAAAATGAGGGAGATACGAGATTTTTACCAGAAAGTCAAAAGGAGAAAAAGAGTAGTGATAGGGTTAGTTATATGGACTGAGCTTCCTCTCTGCATTCGATTTTCCTAGTTGCGTTGTGCATTTGGTGGTGGCATCTGAGCATTTCTATGCATGTAGTAGCTCCGACGATCTTTGGGTTGGTCTAATCTCGACTAATTTTTCAAGAACAAAAAAAAATTATTTTTATGATACGATCACACCATGTTTTACTACTTCGAATACCATTTCTATAAATATAAAGTAGGTTTCGTTCTGGTTTAATGTTGGAGTGATTCAATGATTTTCCCAATATAAGTTAATTTTCGACCTGATGAGTGTTTTTTTGTCAACTTACAGAGTTGCTTTCCAAAGTCAAAATGTCGTTTGTTGTCATTGCATACATATGGCTTTATTTTATCAACTGTATGATGGGATAGGGTTGGTTATATGGATAGAGCTTCTTCTCTGCATTCAGCTTTTTCAGTTGCATTAGGAGGGAGTGTCGGACCACTTCTACGCTTTTAGTGGCTCCGACGATCTTTGAGTTGGTATAATATCGACCAATATATTTCTTAGGAATCAAAATATATTATTTACGTGATTCAATCCCACAATCTTTCAGAACTTTGAATACCCTTTCCATCAATATAAGTAGGTTTCATTCCGGTTAATGTTGGTGTGATTCAAAGATTTTTCCCAAAATAAGTTATTTTACGACATGTTGCGTGTAAAATTATCATATCTTTTGACGTATAACCAATTTGGGATTCAAACTAATTGGTTAATTAGAAAGTAGGATAGACAAGCATTCCAACAGTTCAAACCACGTGCAAATCGGAGTTCGGGAGTGCTCGTGACAAGGCCGCAAAGTTTGGTTAGTTTTGAAAATTTCAAGGTCGCGCCTGGGCGCAACAGAATGCGCCTGGGGCGCATGCATTTGCGCCTGAGGCGCATTGAAGCTTGAAAATTGTTCAAACTTTGCGGGTTTATTCCGGATACTCCCGAACTACGATTTTCGCAAGGTATGAACCGTTGTAAAGCTTGTTGAGTTTAATTTCTAACCCAAGTAGTTTCAATCTTAAACTATTTGTACGTTAAAAAATATGACCAATTTAACCTCAGAGAGTTGAAAAGTAAATTATTTCGGTAAAAAACTCGCATCTACCTCGTTTTTAATTGGATAAGGACCTATTGTATATCGATAACGAGCATTTTGAAAGTACTAAAAGTGGTGAAATCCAATCATAAAAATAATTTTTTTTGTTTTACGAAAATTGGGTAGGAAGAAGACTACAAACCTCATCGGTGTACTACCACTACTCCACCCCCAGCATTTTCACCATAATACAACCCCTCCACCTCCATCCCTTCACCACCTACACCAACATCACTTCCACCGCACTTCCACTCTGCTTCTACCTTTGGCACTGCATCTGAACCCTTCCACCTCCGTTTTAACTTAACCACTGTCACAAACACGCGCGGCCACGACTTCACTGCTACAACATTCACGCCACCCCATGCAACACCACCAGGACTACTACACCTCCACATCACCATCATTTTAGGACCATATAACCACATGCCTCCACTCCACCATCGGAACCCTTATTTACTTCACCACAACTATTGACATTAATTATTGTACCGGCATTACCAATTCAACGTAAATTCGTGAGAATAACGATTCAGAATATTCTTGATGTTTTCAATCTACATCCACCACATTTCATGTGTGACTTTGATCATTGCCACCACAACGAATTGAGACCTTAGTAGGAAACAAATCAAATAAATTTAGGGTGATGCGAGTTTTTTATCCGAAAGACAAAAGGAGAAAAAGAGTAGTGATGGGGTTAGTTATATGGACGTACTAAGCTTCTTCTCTGCATTTGATTTTCCCAGTTACTTCGTGCATTTGGTGGGAGCATCGGAGCATTTCGTTGCATTTAGTGGCTCCGACGATCTTTGAGTTGGTCTGATCTCGACTTATTTTTCACAAACAAAAAATAATTATTTTTATGATACAATCGCACCATGTTTTACTACATCGAATACCGTTTCTATCAATATAAAGTAGGTTTTGTTCTAGTTTAATGTTGGCGCGATTCAATGATTTTCCCAATATAAGTTAATTTTCGACCTGACGAGTGTTTTTTTGTCAACATACAGAGTTGCTTTTCAAAGCAAAAATGTCGTTTGTTATCATTTTATACAGATGGCTTTATTTTATCAAATATATGAAGGGATAGGGTTGGTCATATGGATAGAGCTTCTTCTCTGCATTCGGCTTTTCCAGTTGCATTTGGTGTGAGCGTCGGACCACTTCTATGCATTTAGTAAAAAAACTCGCATCTCAAAGAGTTGAAAGGAAAATATTTATGTAAAAAACTCGCATCTCCCACATTTTTAATCGGATAAAAATTTATTATATATCGATAGCAAAGATTTTCAAAGTACCAATTAAAAGTTTGTGAAATCAAATCATAGGGTTAGGTATATGGATAGTGCTTCTTTTCTACTTTCAATTTTCCCAGTTGCGTCATGCATTTGGTGGTAGCGTCGGACCACCTCTATTTTTCTACTAGCTGAGCAAATCATCCGTGCAAAATATTAGAGTGCTCGGAAATTGATAGTTTCATAATCATAAATCATCTTTCTTCAAAGAAAAAAAACAGATGTTCAAACTTATGAGCCATTGATTCATTCATGGCAAAGGTCTCTGCACTACAGGGTTCCTGGATTCCTTTCGGTGGTCCGTCTGCAAATCTCCATCCATCTAATTTGTTAAGCAGCGGAATTTATCGATCGCGAATGGGAATGAACACAGTTGCTAAAGGCGTCAACTGAGAATATTTCTCCGATGAAATAAGGGCGGACAATGTGGTCTTTCTCCTAAATACCAAAGTGGAATCTATATAATATGGAGCAATGTTTTTTGAATTCTCTATATTTTGGACCATCGGATTTGTACATATTTATTCTATATCTGAGATTTACAGGTATAAGACTAAAAATATACTTGAAAATAATGAATATTTGGTAGAAGGAAGAATGAAAAACTAAAATTAATGTTTCATAATTTAGGCCTCATCAAATTGCACTTGGCCGCATCTGATTACTCTTGCCCGAATGAAACAGCATTTGGCCGCCACTAATTACCTTAAGGCCTCACGATTCTCCACGGCCAGGTGCAATTAAAAGCAGCCAAGTGCAATTCCGTGTGGCCAAGAGCAATTCTACGCGGCCAAGAGCAATTCTACCCGGACAAGTGTAATTCGACGCGGCCTTGTGCATTTCGATGCCGCCAAGAGTAATTCGTAGCGGCCAAGTGCAATTCGTTGCGGCCAAGATTAATTTGTAATGCTCCTCTCGCATGCGGTTGGACCATACGCATATCTAGGACTCACCTCATGTGAGATGGCGTTAATAAAACCGTTGTATCCGCACACAAAATTTTTGAAAAGTGGGGGTCTTAATTTAGACTATTTTTAGAAAATATTGCACCATGCCTTTAGTCGTGGGCAATTACCAATAGTTGTTTTATATTACTTGCAGTTTCACCCTTCTTTGAGCTAGTTGTCAAAAAGTTTTGGGGAAAATCTAATTGAGTTTTGAATGGAACATAAACTGGGTTTGTAATTACGTCGATGACCTTCCCCACAATCCCCCTGTAATTAGTTCTTTGAATATTACAGTAAACAAAAAAAATTGAAATATAAACATCAGCTGAGGGGGATATCTTACAGGGACACATTCAGTTTTCCCAATTGCGTCGTGTATTTGGTGGGAGCATCGGACTACTTCTATACATTTAGGGGCTCCGACGATTTTTGAGTTGGTCTAATCTCGACAATTTTTTAATAAACCCAAAAAAAAAAATGATTCGATCACTCCATGTTTTTGTACTTTGATTACCCTGTTTATCAATATAAATTAGGTTTCGCTCCAGTTTAATGTTGGGGTGATTCAATGATTTTCCAAATATAAGTTATATTTTGACCTGTATGAGTATAAATATATCATTTTTTCTGATGTATAAGCAATTTGGGAGTCAAACTAATTTGGTAAGAAAGTAGACAACACAAGTTTTCCAATCGTTCAAACCACCTGCAAATCCGAGTTCGGGAGAGCCCGTGACAAGGCCGCAAATTTCGTTAGTTTTGAAATTTCAAGGTTGCGCCTAGGCGCAATAGAATGCGTCTGGGGCGCATGGAAACTTTAAAATTGTTCAAACTTTGCGGGTTCATCCCGGACATTCCCGATCTCCGATTTTCGCAAGGTTGGAACCGTTAAAAAGATTGTTAAGTCTAATTTCTAACCCCAAGTAGTCTATATCTAAAATTATTTGTACATTGAAAGATATGATCAATTTACACTCAGAGAGTTGAAAGGAAAATATTTCAGTAAAAAATTCGCATCTCCCTCATTTTTAATCGGATAAAAACCTATTATATATCGATAGCGAAGATTTTCAAAGTACCAAAAGTTAGTGAAATCCAATCATAGGGTTAGGTATATGGATAGAGCTTCTTATCTACTTTCGGTTTTCCCAGTTGCTTCGTGCATTTGGTGGTAGCGTCGGACCAACTCTATTTTTCTACTAGCTGAGCAAATCATCCATGCAAAATATTAGAGTTCTCGGAAATTGATAGTTTCATAATCAGAAATCATAATTCTTCAAAGAAAAAAAAAACAAATGTTCAAACTTATGAGCCATTGATTCTTTCATGGCAAAGTTCTCTGCACTACAAGGTTCCTGGATTCCTTTCGGTGGTCCGTCTGCAAATCTCCATCCTCCTAATTTGTTAAGCAGCAGAATTTAGCGATCGCGAATTGGAACGAACACAGTTTATAGAGGCGTCAACTGAGAATATTTCTCCGATGAAGTCAGGTCGGACAATGTAGTCGATCTTTCTTCTAAATACCAAAGTGCAATCTATATAATATGGAGTAATGTTTTTTGAATTCTCTATTTTTTGGACCATCGGATTTGTACATATTTATTCTATATCTGAGATTTACGGGTATAAAACTAGAAATATACTTGAAAATAATGAATATTTGGAAGAAGGAAGAATGAAAAACTAAAATTAATGTTTCATAATTTTGGCCGCATCAAATTGCACTTGGCCGCATCTGATTACTCTTGCCCGCATGAAACTGTATTTGGCCGCCACTAATTACCTTAAGGCCTCACGATTCTCCGCGGCCAAGTGCAATTACAAGCGGCCAAGTGCAATTCCGTGCGGCCAAGAGTAATTCGACGTGGCCTAGTGCAATTCGATGCGGCCAACAAAAGCGATTACCGTGATCTAAGGTTGTCTCTCTCTTACACGTTAAATTCCAAAACGGATTTCAATTTTGAATCCAAAACTGTTTTCTCTCTCACACATACATTTAGCGCCCTCTCTATATATATGTGTGTGTGTGTGTGTGTGGGCCCTAAGTGATTGAGGAGAAAAAATGATTAATTATATATTTGGTTATTTGATTCATTATAATATGTTGGTGGTAGCAAATATATTGATTTTGTTGCATCTTGATTCTAGTCATAGTTTCATCTTCACCTTCATCGGGTTGAAAGTTGAAAGCCAACGAAAATATACACGTGCTTGTGTTTCTGCATTGGAGTTAATTTTTTTATTTAACTTAATTTTCTATACTGTAGTACATAATACAAGGGTATTGGGTCCATCCATATTTAACAAAAGACAAGTTGTTGTAATGGATGATTACTTTGATCTAATGGTCTGGGTTCGTTCTCCTCCTTTCAGTAAAGTACTCAGACTTTTTGCACATATTACATAATTACTGTGTGGGTTTATGTCCTAATAATTGTACATTAATATCTCTGTGATTTTTCAAAAAAGAAAGAAAAATACCAAAATTTTCCAGATTCTTTGCTAATTTGAAGAATATATACATAGGAAAACGTTTCGGAGACAAAAAAAGACTCTCCATCTTAACCATTGAAGTCAATATATGGCTGAGATTATAAGTTTACAAAAAATTACTTCTAACCGCAAAATATTACTTCTGGCCGCGATGAATTACTTTTGCCCGCAAAGAATTACATTTGGCCGCGAAGAATTACTCCTGGTCGCAATGAATTGCTCTTGGTCGCATCGAATTACACTTGGTTGCATCGAATTTCACTTGGCCGCATCGAATTATTTTTTGCCGCATTGAGCGAAATGGGAGCAGCCTAAACCGCGAAAACAAGGTTGTGGGATCGAATTGCACTTGGCCGCATCGAATTGCACTTGGCCGCTACGAATTACTCTTGGCCGCATCGCATTGAATTGCAATTTGATGTGGCCAAAAGCAATTCGATGCGGCCAAGAGTAATTTATAACTGCCAAGTGCAATTCAATGCTGCCAAGTACAATTCAATGAGGCCAAGAGCAATTTGATGCGACCAAGTGCAATTTGATGCGGCCAAAGTAATTCTATGCAGCCAATAGTAATTCTGTGTGGCCAAGAGTAATTTTTTGCACCATGAGTAATTCTTTGCGACCAATAGTAATTCTTTTACGACCAGGTGCAATTCTTCGCGGCCAGCAGTAAAATTTTGCAGTCAGGAGTAATTCTTTGCGGCCAATAGTAATTTTTCAAGGCCAGGAGTAATTTTTTGTGGCCAAAATTAGAATTTTTACGACCATGAGTAATTCTTTGCAGCCAGGAGTAATTATTTGAGGCCAATAGTAATTCTTAGCATCAGATTCTTTTTCTTTTTAACTAATAGGTAAGAGAACAAAATTGTTTGAGCTATTGGTTTGGATGATTTGGAGTTTCATGATCTGTCTGGGATTGAAGATTGTAAGTTTTTTGTTGGAGCCTTTTGGGTAGACGGAGTTTCAAACTCTACTCCCTGCTTGGTTATATGTATTCTTGGAACTATTTTTCTTTTCTATTTTTCTAGGTCAATTAAAGAAACAAGTGCGATAGGGGTGTCACTTTTGAGTAAATGGATGTTCGAAAAATTGAATTCGAATTGGAATCCTGTATGATTATACATTCTTAATATCTCTGATGCTATCCTTGAATGCAACTAACGGAATTAAATAGATTTGGTAACATTTGTTGTGTTAGACTAGTTTATGAATTTGGTTAGATGGACCATGTTAATTTGAAGCTTATTCTTAAAATGAAAATTTCCAAGAAGTTGATTTGGTTGGGAGAAGGGAATTTTTTCTAATTCACGATTATTAGTAATACTCCTCTCGCATGAGGTGGGACCATACGTTAAAAAGAACCATTGTATCCACACACAAAAACTTCAGAAAAGTGGGATTGATACTTCATTTAGACTATGTTTAGAAAGCATTACGCCGTACCTTTAGGCACGGACAATTACTAGTATATATACATGGAGAGAGATGCTTGGATGTCATGGGCCTGTAGAGAGAGAATACAAATTCAGTTTCTTGAAGAGAGAGAGAGAGAGAGAGAGAGAGTGTGTGTGGTGATTTGCTTCCATGTAGACTTCCACAGATCGAATCATGCAAAAGTCTGGTGGTCATTCGCGCACTCAATTGTCAGCAATGGGTGAAGCGGGCATCTCAATCCAGTATCGTAAAATGATTTACGGCCATCACAAGCATAAGTCATTTTACGCCTTATAATGGAAATCATTTTACACCCAAAAATGTTTTACTTGTCATTTATCTAACCAAACAAAAGAAAATACTGTAGGTAAAATATTTTCTGCAAAAATATTTTACGTCAAAACAAATGGAGCCGTTATTTTGTTGATTTCTGAAAAATTCTACAATCACAAACATTTGCACAATCAAATGCACAACAAACTCACATGGTGCACAGTGCATGTAGCCCACATGTATGTTAGTGTGTTGTGTATTTGTTTGTGCAAATTATTTGTGATTGTAGAATTTTTAGTTACTTAATTTATATACAAGAGTATAGATAAATTATGGTACAATAAAGAAAAAAACTATTATTGATAGACAAAAAATTATAAAATGATAAAAGGGCTAGTGAGCGTGAATTTGGACTAAAATTAAGTTTTCTACTAATGAGTAATTATTCAGTGCTTTTGGGTATTATGTGATGGTGTCTCAAACTCTTCTTTAATATACATTTGTGTAGTCTTGTAGACTCTACACACCTTTAATTGGGTGGAGATCGCACAATTGTATGGTGGAAAAATAATTTGCGACATCACATAGCAATGCTCCAAAGGCATTGAATAAATTTTCCTACATGAGAACACCGAATCAGAATTTAACCAATTTATGTCAACACAACTGTGTTACGAAATCATGCCGAACATTATCCAATTCATATATGAACCGTTCGAATCATTGATGTAAGCCCAAAGGGAAAATGACGGCCATGACGTGTTTTGATAATTAATACCTGTCAATCCCGTCAATGACATTTTCAGTATTAACAAATGTTCTTAGCATGTCATTGACGGGTATTAATTATCAAAACACGTCATTGGCCGTCATTTTCCCAAGTCCAAAAAAGCCCACAATATGGCTGGACCAATGGACGGTCCGGTCCAAAATACTCCTTCCATCCAATTTATCTTAGGAAAAAAATTACTATTCACAAAATTTGAAAGGTTAATGATAAAGCCACGACTATTTTTTCTGCTGCCACGACAATTGATATTGCTTGACAGTTTTGCCCATCAATTGAACCAGCGCACTTTCCTTTCTCATCTGAGTCTCTCTCTACTCTTTTCCACACATTTACGGAGCAAATAATCCTCTCCTTCTCCTCTCTTCTCTGGTGCCCACACAAATCTTATCCATCGGACCACCACCACCACCATCCCGTCCGTAAATCTAGAAAACTCGTTCAAGTTCTCTTGCTATGCTCTCAGAATATTTTCCAAAAGCCCTCATTTTGATGTTGCTTGATCTTCCTTGTTTTTCGTTTTTAAATACTCAGGATTTTGAATGATCGAGATAACTGAAATTCTGAACAAAAATTTCACTATTCGGTGGAATTAAGTGATTTTAGTTTGATTGACAAAGTAATCCAAACGCTGGGAAGAAAATTCAGTACTCATCGGAGGAACTCTCAAAATTCAATTTTTGTGTCGAATAGCTTGGAAGTCAAAGATTAGGTATGACATTTGGACGTTCAAGGAATTTGAAGGCAATTGAAATGGAAGCGGAGCTGACGAGAGAAGTGGTTAGTGTGAGACTCCTACGCTAAGCCAACTGTGATGATTTCGACATGGAGAGAGAGAGAGAGAGAGTTAACATGCAAGGGCAAACATGTCAATAACAGAAAGGTGTCGTGGCTTCAGGAAAAGTAATCGTGGCATTAGGGCCACCCAATTTGAAATAGTTATTTACTTCTCTCTTTCTCATCCAAGCAAATAATAGAAGGGGAATTTTTTTAAATTTTCCTTTCTTTTCCATTCATTTCCTTAGGCTATATTTAAAACCTAAGGAAAAGAAAACAAAACAAAACAAAATAAGAGGGTAATTGGAGGGAAAATTTACTATTCACAAAACTTAAAATTGTGAGTAATTTCTTATCCAGAAATGCTAAAGGTATAGATGAATAATCTGTACTAGCACGCACAAACCAGCTTTGGGCCTGTTTTAGTTTTCAAAAAAATGATCGGAACCGCTCATTTTGTTTAAAATACCTTATTTACGATCCCTACAAAAAATAAGTTCAATCCGATATCGGTAAATGTGTTTACAAAACATTCAACTTTGCTTTAGAATTCAGGCTTGAATTCTGGGGCAAAGTTGGATGTTTGGTAGATGCCCTAACCGATACTGGATCGAGCTTATTTTTTGTAGAGACCGTAAACAAAGTATTTGAAACAAAATGAGCGGCTCCAATCATTTTTTTGGAACCTAAAACGGGCCCAAAAATAATTAGTACGTGCTGATACAGATTATTCATTTGTACCAATAGCACCTCTGTTTCTTATCTCTTTCTCCCCAAACCAAACAATAAGAGAGAGAAAATTTAGTTTTCCTTTTCTTTTTTTTTCCCTTTCTTTTCTTTTCCTTTTTTTAAGTTCCAAATCAGAGCCGAATATTTTGCAGATCGCCCAACACCATTGGCACACTACGCCCCACGGAGAGCTAAAAAATGTCAAAGAAGACACCTTGAAGTCCCCCATGGGAGGTAGAAGAGGAGGGCTTCACAAGGGGCATCGTAAGTTGCGGTTGGAGACAGACGATGATGAAGAGGTGCCGAGGCCCAAGAAACAGAGGACTACCGAACAGCACCGCCAGGGGAACGATCAGCTGCTAGATGAGCGAGAAGACGAGGAACAGGCATCGGATGTCATCGGTCAAGCCGGGGAAGCCAGTGGAGACCGTTCCGCTTTCGCAACCCTAACCGACCCAGAAGTGCTTGATTGCCCCATCTGCTTTGAACACCTGGGCCTTCCTGTGTTTCAGGTCCGCTCTCTCCACCTCTTATTTGTGTGTACTAGACTCTTAGTTCTCTATGGTTTCGCTTATTTACTCACAAATTTCAATAAATTTTCATTTAAAGTACGACTGATTCAGTGCTGACAATAGAAAAGAAATATCAAATTAAATGCAAAAAATATACAAAATTTGAGTATATTTTTTGAACCAGGGGGTTTGCTTGAACCCCTCAAACCCTAGTGGAGCCGCCCCTGACTCTAGCAGCGGATGTCGCATTTGCAGGTCCCATGATTCTACCTGACGAATGCTCGCCCGTTGTTGATGGTATCACCGTGTCATGAGATTGTGTAGTAGCGCTTTGCGCGAGGCGCAACAGTAGTGCCGGTTGTGATGCCAAAGGCTTCGGCGGGATATCCCTTGGTTTTATAAGGGGCGTTCATAAGTTGCTTAGCCGACGGTGTTGGCGACTCTAGGATTTCCGAAACATGGGGTCAATCGTACGCATAAATTTTCTTACGAGTTATCAATAAATAATCAATAATAATGACAATTAATATTCTCGTTCGACAAAAAAAGACATCAAAAGGTCAACAAGCATTTCAACTGAAAAATAAATAATGTCAAAGGCGTGTACTAATAATCTTCTTTTCAGTTTTACCAAAAAAGAAAAAGAAAAACTCAAGAACTTCTACAATTGCACTCGACATGGTTTTGCCACATGGTGCCCCAACACCCCTCAACGCCACACATTTTCGCGGTGTCCTTACCCCATACACTTAGCGGTGAACTCCATGTAAATGTGTAGTGTTTAAGAGTATTGGGGTACCACGTGGCGGTGCCCAAGACCAGCAAATAATTTTCTACGAAGGGTGAAGTGGGTTTCAAGTGGGGAAATAATCTAATGTGGTGCAGTCATCAAGTTGTAATGGGGCGGTGTTTTAAGTTTTAACTTTTACGAGGGTGGATTTCAAGTGGGAAAATAACCTAGTGTAGTGTTATCATCAAATTATAATTGTGGATTTCAAGTGGGAAAATAACCTAGTGTAGTGTTTTTTTTCCCTCCGTGGGGTCACCCGACCCACTACTAACACTGTGGTGTCGTCACTGACTGTCTTTACCTAATAGCTTAATGGCCTCTGGCGGCTGAATAAGGTTTTGGGTGGATAAGGAATGAGAGGGGATAAGAGGTGGATAAGGTCAAGGGGAATAGGTAAAAAGGGGATTAGCGAAGAAAGAGCTTGTTTGGTAGTTGATATGGGTAGATAAGGATACGTGTATAAAAAATGTGGTGAGAAATTACTTATGTACCCTTGCATAATTCTTATAATAGGAATACAAAAAGGATTTTGGAGGGTTTGGGGAGGCACAATGATGATTTCTCACTCCCGACTAAGCTAATGATGGGGCTGGGGTGGGATGCCTGGATGAGCAATCTGGGCTTAATAGCTCTAATAAACTTCACATAAGGATGAGTCCAAATAAGCAGTCTGGGTTTCCCCTTATCCCCCTCTTACACTCCCGACAAGTGGGCCCTAAGTTTTTGAGTAGCTTAAATTTTTGGGCTCGATGTAAAGCTTTTTCTACATGGTATTAGAGCAGCGAGCTCATTCCATCCTATTCTTTTGAAATATTTATAATCCACACGTAACAGACTTGACAAAAATATTGCACAAGCAATAGGCTACACTTCAATTAAAAATAAATAAATGGCTACAGTTCACGTACCTCAAATGCGGCTATCAACTGCTTTCTCTGTGCTTATATGATGATAGAAAGATTAGGCAGAAACACAGGAAACTGCAAGACTGACTGCTATGAATAAGTGACTGAAGCCATCAATTACCTGGCTTTTCATGGATGATAGAGTTGAGGCTGTATGCTGTTTTTGTTATAAGCATGTGCAAACCAAGGATCAATAATTTCTTAATACCAATTAAGTGTAGTGTAAAGTTGTAAAGGAAGAGAGAGACGTGGAATGGGAACCCAAAGATTAGGGTTATTTTCTCATAGAATAATCTGATTACAACGTGGGATAGTTATATTACACACTAGACTATTTACACTATGGTCCTAGAGAATGAACTAGTTACACAATAGAACAACTAATAAACTAATTACAAATAAACCCATAATAATCTAACATGTTGAAAGTAAGAAAATGGGATGCAAATCACTGAGGATAGTATGCAAAACATCAATGCTCAAAATATCTACAAAGCAATCAAATAATTTCAAATAGAAGAAATACTAGGCGATTAAAGAAGGAAGTGGGTTTGGAAAACAAGAATAAAAATGCAGAATACTATGTGAACAAATAAACTTGGCAGTACTAGTCTAGAAACAGTTGCCGGAGACTCGCCGGAACGGAAAGGCTGAAGCAGCCGTCTCTTGGTCATTCTCCCCCATGGTCCAAACTGTCCATTGGTCCACAATGTCGAACAAGACTAGTGTTTAAAACTCCAAAATGACTTGTGATCTTATTGCAAGTAGATTGTTTTGGCCCCATTGAAGAAATGTTCTACTTTGGATATATTTTGAGCACGCCCTTTGTCCCACCAAATACTGGAAAATGGGCAGGGCTGGTCGTAGTGCAAAGGCCCAATAGGCAGCGGCCTTGGGCCTTCAATTTTTAAGACCCAAACAGGGCCCCTAAGTCAGAATTAGCGCACGCGCGCGCACACACATATATATATTATATCCTAGATATTACCAAACACACTCGTGTACCAGTGGCAAGGCGCTGGGCCTACTACCTGAAGGGTCAGGTGTTCGATTCTTGGTCGCGCTTATTCTTTATTTTTAACTGTTAAACGGTGAATAAGTCTATTCTTAATATGATTTTACATCTAAAGATTCGAACCCCGGCCAAAACAATTCTATCTTACAGTTTTTTTTATTTTTATTTTACCTCATGTTTCATTTAAATTTTTAACAAGCTCAAATTAGATAAAACAAACAAGAAAAATAATTTCATTTATATGGATAAATATTCTAACATTTGGGTTTTAAATTTAATAAAGAAAGATAGGGCCCTGTGTTCCGAGCCTAGGGCCTCCAAATGCATAGGACCGGCCCTGAAAATGGGTTTAATATTTTCTAGGAAGAACTTAACATCAAAGCAGACGGAACCTTGGAGTTAGGATATGATGGTATTCATGGCTTTGAAATGAATGGATTCAGCACCACATACTCGAGAACTATAGCCTCGACCTCATGTCTTCTTTTCCGAGGTTATCTGCTACCGTGGTTGGCAAATTGAGTAGAATTATGGAAGAAAAGGCAAATAACAGATATGTAGACATCATTGATTGGCAAGGATTTTTTCATTAATCTAAAAGGTTTAAGCAGATTTGGTTCAAAAGATCTCATCGATATCTAATCCATATTGCACAAAAAATTATTTTGGTAAGTTCATTATTTTTAAGTTCAAAATTGTACCTAGTTTCTTAGGGGACCAACTTTATGGGACGGAGGGAGTATCAGTTTTGCATGTAGCCCTAGTTCTTAAAATTGGCCATGTAAGTTCATGAATATCTACCATGAGGTGTCTATATCGAGGCAGTTAGTATTGTTTTTGCTTCCTGGAAGTGTTTCCTTATGAGTTATGAGTCTTATGACTAATTAATGAATACCATGAGGTGTCTGTCGCGACTTGTCCTTTTTGAATGTGGTTTTTCTGCGTCTTGTCTCCTAGTTTTCTCTTATCCATTGTATGTGGAACATTCATGTTGTAAATCTTGTTTAATATGTCAAATCACTCATTACGGTTGGGATACTTGCACAATGAGTAACAATCCTGTTAATATGCTTGGCATTCATCACTCAAAAAATTTAAGACCATCATGGTGGAAATGGAAAGTTTTGGGAGCATACCATGTTGATGGTCCCTTTGAATCCTTTTGGTGTATCTTTTACTTGTGAAAGTTCTGCATTTACATTATTACGGTTTGTATTACGTTATGCCTTCGGAAGTTTATACTTATCCTTCAGTTTTTCCATTTGCGATGCAAAGCATAGTAATAGCTCTAACATGTTCTCTTGCCATATGGCAATTTAGTGTCAGAATGGGCATCTGGCCTGTTCCTCGTGTTGCAGCAAGCTTGGAAACAAGTGTCCTTCTTGCTCTTCTCTTGTTGGCTTTTACCGTTGCCGGGGTGTTGAGAAAATTCTTGAATCAGTCAAAATACCATGCCAGAACATGAAGTATGGGTGCAAAGAAATGGTGTTCAAGTGTAAGAGACATGATCATGAGGACAATTGTATATTTGCACAAGGGAAGAGGGCTGGGAAGGAGGTGGTGGAGCTGGAGGAGGATGATCCAGTGGAAGAGAAGCGGAGGAAAGTGACGGCAAGAAGGGAGAGCAAGGCTCGGTCCCTATGGAAAGAAAAGGTTCTCAAGAAGGGCGTCTGTTGCGAGCGCCAGGTCGACCGACATAGCTTGGGAGACACCGAGTACATAACAACAATCGTCAATCGAGGTTTGTCTCACTTCTTCCGAGTCATAGATGGGTACTATAAGCCTTGGGTTATTGAATTTTATCAAAACATGTATATTGACACTGCCAAGTGTGAAATCGAGGCTTATGTTCAAAACAAACTGGTCCAGATCACTCCAGACCTCATAGCCCGATACCTAGGTTACACTAGGCCCCCTCTCGGAAGCACCACCTACCCGGACCCCAAAAGGGTATCTAATATAGATGAGATGAATGAGACCGTTTATGTTAATTATTGTGGGAAACCGGCTGTTGGGCTAATGAAAGATGATTACCGGACAATGAACAAAATCATCCATTACAATCTCTATCCCCGAGGGACAGAGAAAGTGCCCGGTGAAAAAGAATTGGAGTTGTTATATGTTTTCATGAAGCACGATGAAGTTGTTGACTGGGCCGACTGGATTTTCGACCAAATGATAGACTTTAAGATCAATGGGGGCGTTAATTTGAAAATGCCCTTCGTGGCCATGGTCACGGAATTTTGTAAGTTGGCCGGGGTGAAACAACCGCCAGGGTTCAAGTTGGAACCGCCTCACCCCGGGCCATTTAACAATGCTTCTGAGATGAAAAGCAAATCCTTGTCCAAGCCTCCACCTCAACCCCAACCACAACCACAACCACCACCGCAAGCCGAATCAAGTGCCCCTACAGCTCCCCCACGTAAGAAACGAGGTTTTAAATCCCATGTCATTGGGGTGCTCAAGTCAATCTTGTGCCGCCAAGAAGACATCATGAAAGAGCAAAAGATTTTGAACAGGAAGGTTGATTATGTCATTGCTCGGTGGGAGGATCAAACTCAGATTCGATACGATCCAAATCTAAATACGGAACTGCTTACCGGGGGCATTGAGGCGAATGAGAGTGATGGTGATGAGGATGAAGATGATGACAACGATGACAATGACAGTGATGACAGTGGTAACGGTGTACGAGTATGATCCGGGGATGTTTGAGCCATGCGTGCCACAATAGGAGTCGGTGGGGTTGGTACATATTAATATGTTTATCTTCTTTTATTTGTTCTTTTCTTTTCTTTGAGTCGTAGTAATTTAGTTTGGTAAGGGCTTTTTGAGATTTTTGGGCTTTTTCTTGGTTTGTCCTTATTCAAATTTATTTTCGCGTTTGATAGTTTTGCGCCTAACTTTTATGGATTATTGATTCGTCTCGTCAAGACGAATCGAAAAAGTTAAAAATTATGAGTTTTACCCAAATTTTTTTAGAAATTTGACTTGAGACGAATCGGAAAAGTTAAAAATAGATAAAGCCCAAAAAGCAATAATCCACAAAAGTTAGGTGCAAAACTAACAAACGCGAAAAAAAATTGAAAAAGGACAAAACAAGAAAAAACCCAAAAATCTAAGCGGAACTTAGTAAGTAGGTGTTTGTACGAATTGCGTAGTTTAGGAATTGGAGTAACGGCCATCGGTCAGTTGACCCTAAGCAAACATAGGTCGTTACTCATTTTGTCTTCCATTCCTTTGTACCCTCGGTTATTATAAGCTTATGAAGTCTTTTTTATGATTTAGGCACGCCTTTATTCCGTTATGGTTCAAGTTTGATATTTTTCATATCTTAGTTCATGGCATGGCTTTCTTCCGTACTATCCTTTCATTCTGAAATCAGTTGCATTTTCCTAATGTTCTCTTGACAAAGTGCATGGCCTTGTTTTTGCTATTGCTTGCTTTGAACGTTATTTGTGGATATGGCTTGTTGTTCTGCGAGTGTATTTCATTGTGAGTGAATTCTTGTGAGATCTTGGCTAGTTTGTGCTTCCTTAAAGCTTGTCTATAACTTGGTTGTTCATCTTGGTTCTTTGTGAGAGTAGGGTAAAAATGGTTTTGAAACTCTTGCTCGTTGGATACGGTATGAGCGTATGTCACGACTTCATATAATCCGAAGGATGGCATAGTTTAGAAGTATGTTTTTATGTTTCAATTGCTAAGGACTAGCAATGTCCAAGTTGGGGAGTGTGATAAGCACCCGATGATGCATAAACTTGTGCTTAAAAACTCCCTTTTATCATATCACATTGTGTATCGTTCAATGTTTACAATGGTATTGCGCGTAAGGTATGTCTTTGAGTAATTTCAGGTAATGCATGGTAAATAAGGCATCCCTGAGGGTGTTGATAGCTCACGGGAGTAGCCAAGGGCACCTTGTGGCAAAAAGGGGTGATGCTGGGCCATAAAGGGTCGATTAGAGATGTGTCGGAACGTGAAACAAAGCCTGAAGGCCAAAAATGGAACAAAAATAGAAAATCTGGGTTTCACTACAGTTCTACCGATCTCATGTTCTTGAAGCTACTGATTTCACCAGCTCCACCGGTAGAACTTCTGTCTGGATTGGAATTTTGACGGAGTCTTCCAGGCTTTGTGTGGTTGGTTTGGGTGCCTATAAAAATGTAATATGGAGATATTTCTGGCATTCTTCATCACTCAACTCTGTCTCTACCTCCCTAGATCTCTCCTTTGGTCCTTAGCCTAAATTGGAAGCTTGTTCTTCACAAGATCTTGTACGAGGTACTTGTAGTTCGTAATTTTCCTCTTCAACAAAGTTGTAAGGATTGCTATTGTAAACGAGTTTTTATCTTCAGATTACTCATTTGAATAAAGTTGAAAGTTATAGTTTAATCTTCATCTGAAGTCTTAAACATAAAGATTGAAGTTCGGTTGTGATGTGAGTTCTCGCAAACTAATTGGTTGTTTCTCACTTTGAACTTGAATCTAGAATTAGTCTACGTGGTGTGCCTCAAGGACAGACTAGTCAAATGCCCAAGTAACATTTGTTATAGTACCAATCCAAATCTATTGAGCCACTATTCACTAGTCAACAAGTTTTTTGATCCTAAATTATAGGAGTAAATTCTCTTTCCTACTACCTCTTCATTATCTAATAAATGAAAAATATGTTTCAAACATAAACCTTATAATTAACCGAACAAAATGCAACTTAATCACAAAATCCTTACTGCTAATCAGATCCCTGATTGTTCTCTAGAATCGAACATGTGCTTATGTTTCTTGAGCATCTCCAATGCACTCCCTAAATGGCTAGGAATTGGATACTAAAATGTACACATAAACCTAAGTGGGGTTCAATTTTCACTCTTACAAGATTGTTAATTTGGAGATTATGTATATGTATGCACTCAACGGGCTACCTAGAGCATTCTCTAACTTGTACAGAATTGGTTGGGTTCAGTGAAGGGGCATTGTGTATTCATGAAACATTGAGCGGAGAATTCCGCATCAAAAGAGTTGAACTAATTGTTCGATTGATTGTTTAAATTTTAGAGCAAAGTCCACTTTCACCCCAGGTGCTTATCGCCATGTGCGGATACCCCCCTCATGATTCAAAACTGACCACATAACCTACATGTGGTTTTGAAAATGTGCGGATAAACCCCCTGCCGTCATATTTTCCATCCATATTAACGGAAACAACATTAAAAGACTGATATACCCTCATCATGTCCCTTGATTCTTTTTTTTTTTAAATCTAACCACACAATCTCCTATACCAAAAATTTAATCCAAATCGTTGATATAGTAAATTTTGACGAGTATTACATATATGCCAAAATTCAAGTCAATCAAAAAATAAAAAACTCATGGTCCAATCGATTTTGTTATGAAATTAAAATTTCAAATTTGAATTTACTAAAAATTAGATCACTGATGCCTGATCGAGATGATTTTTTACAGAGATACTCTATTATTTATTTAATACATTATGAACGACTCAGATTACATTCTAGAGGAGTGTGAGATACACCTCCGTTAATATGAATGGAAAACATGACGGCAGGGGATCTATCCGCACATTTTTAAAACCACAGGTAGATTATGTGGTCAATTTTGAACTATAAGGGGGATATCCGCACATGGCGATAACCACAGGGGGTGAAAGTGGATTTTGCCCTAAATTTTAAGAGTAGGTTCCATTTCCATAGAAAGGTTTAGCTCATAAATTGGAAAAATTATCATTAGAGTTCCGCCACGTGGTGCTCCACGCCCCTTCTCCGCCACACATTATGGTGGGATCCTACTGCCCCGAGGCACACCGCGTAGCGGTAATACCTCTAACATGTTCTCTTGCCATGTGGCAATTTAGTGTCAGATTGGGCATTCTAGCCTGTTCCTCGTGTCGCAGCAAGCTCGGAAACAAGTGTCCTTCTTGCCCTTCCCTTGTTGGCTCTAACCGGGGTGTTGAGAAAATTCTTGAATCAGTCAAAATACCATGCCAGAACAAGAAGTATGGGTGCAAAGAAATGGTGTTTTGCTGTAAGAGACATGATCACGAGAACAAGTGTAATGCGTGCACCGTGTTCATGCCCTCTTCCTGATTGCGACTTCGAAGCATTACACCATATTTTGCATTACAGGAATGCTACATAGACACTTTTTTTTTTTTTTTCCACAGACAATATACGTTAGCGGGGGTTAGCGGGCTGTTAGTATATTAGTCAGCGGGGATTCAGAGGCTAAACCTGCTCTCCGTGAGACTCGAACCTTGGTCACCACTGGAGAGAAAAGTGAACATACCACATGTGCTAGCGTGGAAGTTATGCTACTTTGACACTTACCAACCAAATCCTTCTCATATATGTGTGGAACTCACATATGCTTTTAATGACGGGAAAACTCATCGTTTGTGTTTGCATTAAGAGAGAAATTTCATAACGGAGTTTTTTTGTGAATAAATGCTTAAGGAGCCAAATCGCGTGCGTTCAAAGTGTATTGGACGGTTCCGATTTTAAAAAAATTTATTCGCGCAAATAGTTTAACTCTTCTAGCGAATAGTTATTTTAAAATCCGGATCATCCAATGCTGAAACGGATGACTAAGATCGTGTAGTTCCGCGAACGGATAACCCGTTCAGCTAAATAAGCCAACTGGCTTATTTTTTTGTCCTTATTCAAAAAAAAATTCGTATTTGTTCGTTTATGGTCAATTTTTGGGAATTATTGCATCGTCATGACGAGAGGAATCTAAAAAGTAAAAAATTATGATCAAAATCCAATTTTTTTAATAAAGACGAAAAAATTGGCTTATTGGCTTATTTTTGTCTTTATTCAAAAAAATTAGGTTTCGATCGTAATTTTTTACCTTTTAGATTTCTTTTGTCATGACGATGCAATAATCCCCAAAAAAATTGACGATAAACAAACAAATACAAAAAAAAAATTGAATAAGGACAAAAAAATAAGCCAGTTAACTTATTTAGCCGAACAGGAATCGTTTGTGTTTGCAATAAGCCAACCTCTTGCATTAAACGCACCTAGAGGAGAAATTTTTCAGTGCCGAGTGGGTAGGAGGCCATGTGGTGCCTTGCACTGATCTCGGCCGTCCAATGAAGTTTTGGACGGTCCAGATCTGTTCGGCTAATTTCAGATCTGGACCGTCCAAAATTTCGTTGGACGGCCGAGATCGTGCAAGGCACCACGTGGCCCTACCCACTCGGCACTGAAAAATTTCTCCACCTAGAGGCTAGAGAACCCTTTGGTCCGAAGAATCTAGAAAATGATCCACTCCTAAAAAGAGTAGGAGAGCTGCTTCCCCCGACACACCCCCTCCCCTGCCCCACCTCCTTTTCCCGGACTACCACTTCCTCTCTCTCTCTCTCTCTCTCTCTCCCTTTTCTTTTTTTCTTCAGTTTGCTTCTTCTTCTTCTTTTTTTCTTTTCTTTCCGGTTTTCCTTTTTTTTTTCTTTTTTTCCTCTTTATTTCTTTTCAATTTGAAATTTTTTTTCTTTTTTTAATTTTCAATTATTTTCTTTATTTGTTTCTTTTCCCATTTACCTCCCTTCTGTTTTTTTTGGGTTAACTCAATCCAGTTATTACAAAAAAAGAAGAAGAAGTGGTCAGTGGTCTAGGCAACCGAATAATTTTTCCTCCTAGGTTCCGCAAAAAAGAAAATTTTCTTGCCGATCAAAAAAAAAAAATCTCTCAAAAAAATTTCAATGCAACGGCTATTTATAATACATATCTCACAAAATGTGAGGATCATATATGACAGCGTTACAAATAACTATTGCATTGAAATTTTTTCCCGATAGAGACAGACTAAGAACTCCTCGTAAACAAACAAAAGGGCAACTACTAGTAGAGTGTATGTTTTCATAGAACTTCAAATTTCTCTTTCTGATTTTTCCAAGTTCATATCAAATAAGACTTCAAAGTTTGGAAGAACGACCAACTCAAATCACCATCTTCTTTGATCAAAAAAAAAATCACCATTTTCTTTGCAAATTACTAATATCGTTTGTTTGTATTCGGACAAATGTTTTATCAGAGTAAAGTTTCACTTCATCTACTGCGCAACCAAAACCTCGGGGAGCTAGCGTAAAATTTGTATGAGTGGAAAACAGATAAACAAGAGTGTGAGAGAAATTGGCCATATGAATCGTTGTAATCTGGGTTTCGAAATGAGTTTTGTTTTTCTCTTGGGTTCACGCGTCTTCTCCGTTCAAGACTGATCAAAGAGGAAAAAATTTCAAACTGAAAAGAAAGAAAAAGAAATAAAGAGAAAAAAGAAAAAAGAAAAAAAGATTTCAAACTGGATAGAAATAAAAGGAAATAAAGTGGGAAAAAAAAAAGCAAACTGGAAAGAAAGAAAGAAAAGGGGGAAAAAAAAGGCAAATTGAAAAAGACTTTCTTTTTCTCTCGAAACTAAAGAGGTTGGAAAATTGGAAAAACTATATATTTTTGTGGTAGTTTAAACTGTATAAAGAGGTTGAAAAATTAAGTGTTTCAAAATTCAATCCGTTTGACGGGTGGAAAGATTTTAGTTTTCTGATCATTTTATTCTAAATGGTCATAATTAAATTTTGACTGTAGGACTCTCGTTGATTAACCCTAACCCCTAAACGGATTGAATTTTGGAACACTTAATTTTTTAATCTCTTTATACAGTTTAAACTACCACAAAAATATATAGTTTTTCCATTTTCCATTATTTCACCATCAATATTAGGCTCGTTTGAGAGGTTTCGTTGAGTAAATTTCAAAAATATAAAATTTATTTTAAAACAATACGTCAAGAAAAAGTTATTACCATTTAAAATTTTATAACAAACAAATAAAATGAGAGAGAGAGAGAGAGAGAGCGGGGGGGGGGGGGATTGCAATTTACAAAGAGTAGAAGTGGTTTCTTTTCCTCTTTCCTACTACCATCTTACTCAGAGCATCTCCAATCCAATACTCCATTTCAAAATAATATTTTTTACTCATAAAGTGATTATAGAGGAAATTACTATTCATGTTTACACCAACCACAAACCCTCTATTTTTGTCACTAAAATCACTTTATGAAAAAAAAACCTTTTTTTATACTCTCATGAGGATAAAAATTAAGTAAAAAAAGCAAATAAGGACAAAAATATAGTTTAAAAAGGTGAATAGTGTTTTAGAGATGGTCTCTATATTTTCTCTCACCCTCTAAATATAGAGTATCAAAATTCAATACTCTCAAATGGAGAAGGGTTGAAAGGATGGGTCTAAATATAGAGTATCAAAATTCAATACTCTCAAATGGAGGACGGTTGAAAGGATGGGTTGGAGTGATTATACTCTCAAATAGAGACATAGAGGATGGATCGGAGATGCTCTCAGAATGGATCCCTTGGAATCCCCCAGGGGAGGCAGAGGAGGAGGGCTTCAGATGGGGAAGCGTCGACGGTGTAAAATAGAAGACGATGAAGAAGAAGAAGAGGAGGAACAGAGGACTGGAGGAGGGCTTCAAATGGGGAAGCGTCGACGGTATAAAATAACAGACGATGAAGAAGAAGAGGAGGAGGAGGAACAGAGGACTCCCGAACAACACCACCAGGGAAACGACACCTCAGTCAGAATGGACCCCTTGGAATCCCCCATGGGAGGCGGAGGAGGAGGGCTTCAATCGGGGTATCTTGGACGGTGCTTTATGACAGACGATGAAGAAGAAGAAGAGGAACAGAGGACTCCCGAACCACACCACCAGGGGAACGACACCTCAGTCAGAATGGACCCCTTGTTGGAATTCCCCATGGGAGGCGGAGGAGGAGGGCTTCAATTGGGATATCTTCGACGGGGCTTTATGACAGACGATGAAGAAAAAGAAGAAGAGGAACAGAGGACTCCGGAACAACACCACCAGGGGAACGACACCTCAGTCAGAATGGACCCCTTGGAATCCCCCATGGGAGGCGGAGGCGGAGGAGGAGGGCTTCAAATGGGGTATGTTCAACGGTGCTTTATGACAGACGATGAAGAAGAAGAGGAACAGATGACTCCCGAACACCACCACCAGGGGAATGATCAGCTACTAGATGAGCGAGAAGAAGAGGATCAGAGGACTCCCGAACACCACCACCAGGGGAACGATCAGCTACTAGATGAGCGAGAAGAAGAGGAACAGGCACCGGATGTGATTGGTCGTGAGGAAGCCAGTGGAGACCGTTCCGTTTTCGCAACCCTAACCGACCCAGAAGTGCTTGATTGCCCCATCTGCTTTGAACACCTCAGCGTTGCTGTGTTTCAGGTCCGCTCTCTACACCTCTTATTAGTGGTGTGTTACGTGTGTAGATTGTTCAAGTTAATAAAATCTCGCAGTTCTTGGGAATAGAATGAATGGCTGCACTCATTTGCGTTACTGTGTCTCTAGTTAATAGTATAGCTTAAGGGCCCTTGGTCGCCGAATAAGATTTTGGGCGGATAAGGAATGAGAGAGGATAAGAGGTGGATAAGGTAAGAAGGGACTGGCGAATGAGGAGTTTGTTTGTTAGTTGATATGGGGTATAAGAGTGGGTGGATGGAGAAATAATGTGATAAATTACTTAGTTGCTCTTATATAATTCTTGTAATAAGATTACAAAATGGATTTAGAGGGTTTTTTGCGAAAGAGACTCGGCAAGTGAACTAGGTTTTGGTATTCCTTCTCGAGCTTCTATTTGTTCCGTTAAAAGGAGATCCGAGAAAAGATGATAAGCTAACAATGGGGGTTGAGGTGGGATAAGCTAAGACCCCTGCCTGGATAAGCAATCCGGGCTTGTTAACTCTAACAAATCCCGGATATAGATGAACTCAGATAAGCTAGTCCGGGTTACCCCCTATGCCCCTCTCTTATACTCCCAACAAGCAGGCCCTAAGTTTTTTAGTAGCTTAAATTTTTGGGCTCGATGTAAAGCTTTTTCCACTTGGTATCAGAGCAGCGGGCTCATTCCATCCTATGTTTTTAAAACATTTATGATTAATACCTAACAGACCCCAACAGAAAATGTTGCATGAGAAATAGGCTACACTTCTTATACCTCAAATGCGGCTATCAATTGCTTTCGCCTTTCACTGTGCATACAGATAGGAAGATACAGCAGAAACACAAGAAAGAATTTAAGTTTAGAAACTGCAAGGCTGACTGCTATGCGTAAGTGAAACTGAAGCCACTCAAATACCTGGCTTTTCATCAAATTGATAGAGTTGAAAGCTGTATAGACAGTACAAACCAAGGATCAATACTTTCTTGATACCAATTAAGTTTAGAGTTATTGAAAGTAAGAAAATGGCATGCAAATCATCAAGGACAGTGTGCAAAACATCTAACAAAGCAATCAAAGAATTCCCAACAGAAGAAATACTAGGAGATTAAAAGAAGGAAGTGGATTAGAAAAGAAGGAAGTGGGTTAGGAGAAACAAGAATCCTAGGGGAATAAAAGCAGAATACAATGTAAACATATAAACCTGGCAGTGCTAGTCTGGAAACAGTTGCCGGAAGATTCGCCAGAACGGAGAGGCTGAAGCAGCCGTCTCGTGGTCCTTCTCCCTCCTGGTCCAAACTGTCCATTGGTCCACAATGTCGAACAATTAAAATGCCAAAATCACTTGTGATCTTATTGCAAGTAGATGGTTTTGCGGCCCATTGAAGAAATATTCTACTTCGGAAATATTTTGAACACACCCTTTGTCCAACAAAATACTAGAAAATGGGTATAATATTTTCCAGGAAGAACTTAACATCAAAGCAAACAGAACCTTGGAGTTAGGATGTGATGGTATTCATGGCTTTGAAATGAAAGGATTCAGCACCACTTACTCGAGAAGTATAGCCTCTACCAGACCTCATGTCCTCTTTTCCAATGTTATCTGCTACCGTGGTTGGCAAATTGAATAGAATCATGGAAGAAAAGGCAAAAGCAAATTTGTATGCATTATTGATTGGCCAAGGATTTTTTCATTAATCTAAAAGGTCAAAGCCCATTTGGTTTTATCAGTTTTGCTTGTAGCCCTAGTTCTTAAAATTGGCCATGTAAGTTCATGAATATCTACCATGAGGTGTCTCCATCGAGGCAGTTGGTATTGTTTTTGCTTCCTTGAATTTGAGTCAAAGTGAATTATGAGTTATGACTAATTGATGGATACCACGAGGTGTCTGTCGCAACTTGTCCGGCTTTTTGAATGTTGTTTTTCTGCGTGTTGTTTCCTAGTTCTCTCTTATCCATTGTACGTGGAATATTCATGTTGTAAATCAGGTTTAGTATGTCAAATGACTCGTTATGGTTCGGATACACAATGAGTTACAATCCTGCTAATATGCTTGGTATTCATCACTCAAAAAATTTAAGATCATCATGGTGGAAATAGAAAGTATTGGGAGCATAAATTTCTTTATATTTGTTATTGCACATTTAGTAAGCTAGATAATACAAGTGATTAAAAAGAGAGATTTCCAATACTCAATAGTATTCAGTATACAATACCATGTTGATGGTCCCTATGAATCCTTGTGATGTATCTTTCAAGGCGTCTACATTATTACGGTTTGTGTTATGTTATGCCTTCGGATGTTTAGACTTATCCTTCAGTTTTTCCATTTGCGAATGACTTAATTGCAAAGCATAGTAAATTAGTAATAGCTCTAATATGTTCTCTTGCCGTATGGCAATTTAGTGTCAGAATGGGCATCTAGTCTGTTCCTCGTGTTGCAGCAAGTTTGGAAACAAGTGTCCTTCTTGCTCTTCCCTGGTTGGCTTTTACCGTTGCCGGGGGGTTGAGAAAATTCTTGAATCAGTCAAAATACCATGCCAGAACATGAAGTATGGGTGCAAATAAATGGTGTTTTGCTGTAAGAGACATGATCACGAGGACAAGTGTGTATCTGCACCTTGTTCATGCCCTCTTCCTGATTGCGACTTCGTGGGATCTTCCAAGAACCTATCCCTACACTTCACAAACAAGCATGCCAACTTGGCTAAAAGGTTTTGCTACAACCAGCGCATCCCAATAGCCTTAGACAAACAACAGAAGTACTTTGTTCTTCAGGAACAAGCAGAAGGCTCTCTATTTATTCTCAACAATGGGGTCGAACTTTATGGGAATGTGATCAATGTTAGTTGTATTGGGCGAAGCTCAAGAAACACACAATTTTTTTATGATCTCCTAGTGATGAACGGGGGTAGCTCCGTGGTACTAAAATCTTTCACCGAGTTTGTTCCTGCTTGGATCGAACATACTCCTCTAGAAAGGTTTCTTGTGGTTCCGAATGATTTTGTTGGTTCTTGCGGAAAGCTCAAGTTGGAACTCTGCATATGGCGGAAGCCGCCCGAATCTCCTGCTGTTCTTTGAAGAGGTGATTGTGTAGTTCCAAGTAGATTTTGAGGGCTCGTTGCATTTCACTTGGTAGTTGTGTTTGCTCTGGCAAAATGTAATTTGGCCCTTTTTGTCCAAGCTATAATCTTAAAGTACGCTGGTGGGATTGTACAGTTTAGATTAATTTTTGTCATCTTGGAAAACTGTTAGGCGTATGGTGCCAGGCTTTTGCTGCTCTTCTTTTGGGTTTTTTTTTTTCCGGAAATTGATTTTCGTGCTCTACTTTTATACAAAAGCGCTCCGAATCATTTTGGAGTGAGTTCTATTCATTTTTTCAGAGCATCTCTAACCAAGGAGGTCAAAAGTGGAGATGTCGAATCTTGTATTTGGATCAAGAATTTGTGGACTACAATTTTTTGTTTTTGTCTTTATCCAAAAAATTGACTTGACGATTCCTCAACACTTTGTAAAAATGAAACAAATACAGTACTGTATTTGAAATACTAGGCTTTTATTCAAAACAAACAAAGCCTTAATGTTTCTAGGTGGACTACAATTTTTTATGTTTTGCTTTTATTCAAAAAAAAAATCGTGTTTGTTAAGTTTGCACCAAATTTTTATGAATTATTCGTTCGTCTCGACGAGAGCAATCAAAAAAGTAAAAAAAATAAAGACATTTAACCAACTTTTTTTGAAATATCCAAAAATAAAGTCAACAAATTGCTTTTTACTTTTTCTTGGATATTTTCAAAAAAAATTGTGTAACACAGCTTTTTACTTTTTTGATTTCTTTCGTCAAGACGAACCAATAATATATAAAAATTTAATGCAAAACTAACAAATGCGATTTTTTTTTGAATTAAAGCCAAAACAAAAAAAGTTGTAGTCCACAATTTAAAATTTAGTGAAAACAAGGCCTAAAAGGAAAAGTCAATAATACAACAGACCCCCGGATATTACAGAATCAGTATTTTTTTTTGACCAAAAAAATCCAACAGAGGCTTGTTATTTATAATTCCCGGCCAAAAAGATGTGAGAAATTGAACACATAGAATAATAAAAATCAGCCGATCAAAAAAAAATTCAATAAACATACTGTACATAAAACTGAGTTTGCACAGTAGAACTCGATTTTTTTTAATTTTATTTTACGAACAAAATTATCCTAGATATATTATAGATAAAAATAAACGGTACAATTGATTATAGACGGATTACAAATGATCACAAAACATACAAACAGCCCCATATAGCGACCGAAACACAACTTTTAACCCAACAAATCAAAAGAGAGACCCAAACAAATAAGGGCAAACAAACAACCCCACATAAACCAAAAAAAAAACCCAAGCATCAATCCCACGAACAAAAAAACCTGCAAAACAAGTATAAGGAACAAGCGAGAAAGATAAATTAATGTAATGTTCGGCATTACGGGATACGGAAAGTGTGAGGGTCAGCACAAATGTCTTCAATGACCATTTCCCGCTTGCGTTCCCTTGTTGGCTGAAACACTTAGCACTAAACTGCACCTAAACGACGTCGTTTTAGCGTGCAACACGCTACACAGCACCCGCTATGCAGCACAGTCTCCGGATTCGTTCAACTCCCGTAAACACTCGTCCTTGTAACAGAGTAGATTACTTTAACGAATGAAAAAAAAAATGATTCATGCATTAATTTCCGACTAGGACAGAGACCAGTGTATTTACAATTCGGTCCCGCTAATAAGTGCCCCTGGAACATTAGTTTAACCCCTAATAAATGCAGCAAATTTATATTTACAATAGCCCACATTAATTGTTTTGTAATCAACAACAATCATTAGTTTAGAGAAGCTAAAAAACATTAATTGCATCGGTGATGGGCCATAATATTTTCCAATAGTACCCTCTACTCAGATGCAATTAATTGACCATTTGATATTATCCAATAGTACTCTCTACGCAAACGAAATTTATATTCTTACATTATTTTTTGATTAAAAAAATGATACATAAATAGGAAAGAATAAAAACTCTAGTCACAAAGAATGAGATGAGAACTACTCCTATCCTCCTCCTCCTCAACCTTACTAAAACTTAATGAGGTCAACAATTAAACCTTATAAAAAACAATTCTTTCCCACAATTGGCTATCTATAATATCCTAGCCTCTTGTTCTTCATCATTTTTCCTAAAATTTTGAATAGGTATTTTTTTAGTATTTTAATTTATAAAAAAATTTATTTAGCTTTTTGTCTTAATTTGTACGATTAATCATTCGTCTCAATGTGGAATAAAATAAAGTATAAAAATATAGATAAAAGTTAATGTAAGACGATACATAAACAAAACTATCAGCTGCTAGTATTTTGTTCATCTTCAGTGAACTTTTTTTGTTTTTAATAACCTTTTACTTTTTAGACTTCTTTTATAGAAACGGATAATTAGTCAAAAAAAAAATAACATGAAAGTAATAAAAATTCAAACAAAAAAAAAACCTGACAAAAATACCAAAAAAGGTACAAAAACTCAGTGATTTGATATGATAAATATATTATTATTAAGGTACAAATAAGGGTAGATTTGGCATAATAAATATTTGGTCCTACTACAATTAGTACTAAAAGTTGAGACCCCTCGTTTACCGAATCTACAGTATTAACTAACCTTGAAAATAAAAGGTTATTTGCTATTCTTATAACAATTAATGCACTATAACTTGTGCCCCAGGGACATCAATTAGCATTTGCCTTTACAATTTTACCAGTGAGAACTTGGCGTAGTCCATAAGTTTCACTTCGCCCAATGTAATGCAGGCCACCCGAAACGATTAGACGGTTCACTTCACTACTATACAACTCTCTCTCTCTCTCTCTCTCTCTCCAAAACGCTGGAATCAATTTAAGTGAACCCTGGTACCGGGAGATGGAGACCAAGGGAAAGGAGATCGAAATGGAGAGGGGTGGGGAGCGGGCCTCATCGGCGCAGACGGAGGAGGAAGGACAACGCCCTTCAAGGAATGAGGAATGGCGCATATGGTCTCCAATTCCTAAGAAACAGAGGATTATTCCGCAAGAAGAAGAAGAAGAACAAGAAGAAAACGGTGACGGTGGTGACCGCTCGATTTCCTTCACGCTAACTGATCCAGATGTGCTCGATTGCCCCGTCTGCGCCCAAAACTTAAACATTCCTGTGTTTCAGGTCCTCTCTATCTCAACCCCTAACCCTCTACGTGTATAATGTTTGTATAGAAGTTTTTGGGTAATAGAGAGCAGAGCACACTTATTGGAAACCGTGCTAGGAGAGAGCGAGTGGTTTCGGAGCTCCAAGTGTATAAAACCGAGCCTATGGGCTAATCTAACTGACTGAGCTTTGCTTGCCCTGTCTTTGATTAGTCATCGACTCATCGATGGTGAGATTGGTACCCTCCAAATTAGTCTGGTGTGCGTAAAACCACCTAGTAAATATAGTGTCCGATATAAAATGGATTTTGAGAGAGAAACATTCTCTTTCTTTGGGCACTCAGACGCTTCATTTGGACAAGTCTATCATCCATTCTAGCCAGGTTTTATGCTTGTTGGTCTACTTTTGTCTCATCCATTGGATGTGAAGTATTTGTGGTGGTTGTGTTCCACTAACTAAAATAAGTACTTATTTTTGAATCAAAAGCGATGTATTGTGAGAGAATGACATGTCTCGTAAAGTAAAAATAAGTACTTAAAGAATAAAAAACTTAACGGAATCAAAGGCGATGTATTGTGAGAGAATGACCTGTCTCGTAAAGTAAAAATAAGTACTTAAAAAATAAAAAAACTTAACGGAACTAGTGGATCACAATCGGGCTTCGCATGAAGGTAAAGTTCAAAATATACTCGGATCCTTGAACCTTTTGACCATCGGAATCACTTGGAAGTAAGCAATGAAGTCATATTAGTATATCTAGTATTGATGACTCAAAACATTTAAGATCATTAGGGTGAAGAGTTTCTTTTGCATATACTTCATACTAGCGTTGTACCCATCTGATGCACGGGTTTTTATATTGTAATAAAGTTAAGAATTTAGCGCATGAGTAAATTTATGAAAAATTAAACTATATTTTTTATCAACTAGCGGTGTGCCTGTTCGACAAACGGGGCCGAAAAGAACACCAATGTGATTGTATTTTTCTCTTGTGCATCAAACGAGCACAACACTTATTAAGTTTTATTTACTTGTTTTTCCATCGACCGTCAACGACGGCGTGGAGGGTTTTTACTTTTTAGAGCCCAATACATTTGTATATATTATTGATTGATAGATATGCTACATGACAGAAGTGATTACGGAAATAGAATTTAGCATTTTGATGGTCTTTTTGGAATCTTTGTGACTTGTATACTCTAATTCTTAAAGTTTGGTATTTACTATTTATGTTGTTCCGTTCTGTATTACTCCGTACTACATTTTTGGGTGAGCAGTTTAAACTGAAACTTCCATTTTTTAAATTTGCGTAGTCTCTATAGAATGCATGGTAATAGTTTTAATATGTCTTCTCCTGTTAAATGGCTATTTAGTGTCGGAATGGGCATATAGCCTGTTCTTCTTGTCGCGTCAAGCTTGGAAACAAGTGTCCTTGCTCTTCCCGTTTTGGCAAAGGAAGACGCCAGGCCGTTGAGAAGATTCTTGAATCAGTCAAAATATCATGCCGGAACAGGGAGTATGGGTGCACGGAAACGGTGATTTTCTGCAAGAAACATGACCACGAGGAAATGTGTATCTATGGACCGTGTTCATGCCCTCTTCCCGATTGTGACTTCATTGATTCTTCTAAGAACCTATACCTACACTTCAGCACCAAGCATTCAGAATCTGCTACAAGCTTCAGGTACGGCAAGCACTTTTCAATAGCCTTAGATGTGCAGCAAGAGCACTTACTTCTTCAAGAAGAAGAAGGAGGAACTATATTTGTTCTCAACAACTGGGTTGAATATCTTGGAAATGTGATCAATGTTAGTTGTATCGCTCCCAGCGCATCAAAGCTAGAGTTCTGTTATGATCTCACTGCAAGAAGCACGGGTAGCTCTGTCTATACGAAACTACTATCGTTCACAGAGTTTGTTCCTGCATGGGTTGTACTCGAACATTGTAATCTGAAAAGGTTTCTTGTGGTTCCAAGGGATTTTGTTGGTTCGGACGGACATCTCAAGTTAGAACTCTGTATCTGGGAACCCTAATTTCATTTGGCCCGGGTTCATTACGCTACTTCTTTTGTCTAAGCTAAAACCAGTTTCATCTGGTTGGAACATCTTCAGATTTCAACTATTTTTGCTGCCAAAACAACGCGTGTTCGCTGCTGAAGCTCATCGTGGTATGCTCTGCAATATTGTTGCTCTTGTTTGGTTATATAGGGACATACCTGTGAACAGGCTCTGTTAAATATCATGTAGTAGTATGTGATCCTTGTTTTTGGCTGGGAAATTCTGATGTTCTCTGTTTGGATATTTAATGCTTTGTTATGCATTTCTCATTCTACGAATCAAGCTCTTATTTTTGCTGTTGGTCGTGGGCCAGCATCCTACCCACGCGGATCTAACTGTGGCACTTGAGGTTTGCTACGCTTTAGTATAAGAAAATAAAGTTGTGCTATTACCGCTACCTGTGGGTTTTGGTAAGATGATAAGCGCTTGATCCGAACATTTGCCAAAACTAGAAATAAAGGGGAGTGATTTTCACACTCGTGACTCGCCTATTTATATCCGCACTTACTTTTTTGTTTTTTAATGTTGCAAGTGTGCTTTTTTTTTTTTGCTAAAAGACAAAAAATGAAGTGTGGATATAAAAAACAGAAATGATATGAGTACAACAAAAATTGTACAAACAGCTTGCACAGATCCATTTTGGACTTGATTCGGGTTCTACAAAGATGATCGGAGCGGTTCATTTTGTTCAAAATTTGTTTTTTAGCGTTCCTGTAAAAAATCATCTCAATCTGATTTCAGTAAAAACGTTTAAGAATTATCTAACTTTGCTTCAGAATTTGGCCTAAATTCTGAAGCAAAGTTGGATGATTCGTAAATGCCCTTATCAATATCGTATTGAGATGATTTTTTACAGGGAGCCTAAAAAACAAATTTTGAATAAAATGAGCGGCTCCGATCATCTTTGTGAGACCCGAAACGGGTCCAAAATGAATCTGTACAAGCTGTTTGTACGGCTTTTGCTGTACCTCTAGCACCTCTGTATAAAAAAAGAGCTCGAAAATCAATTCCCAAAACCAAAATAAAGGCTTGACGGAGTAATATAACTGCTGGATTTCTTCAGTGCTCAACCATAGGCAATAATTCGAGAGAGGCATCGCACCCAAACCATGATATCAAAAAAAAATAATATTACCCGAACCCAGAAAAACAGGTTACTCTATCCTTGAATCACCTATGCGTTGTTTTTCTTTTTTTGGTTGAAGAGGAAGAAGTTGTCGTCGGCAACACTTCCAAACGCCATTTCTTCCCGTCGCATCCGTCTTCAGGACGATCTAGTCATAGGTTTTCACTTTTCGAATAAGGTCCCTGATTTACATTTTGTTTTAGGCGCCTTCGTTTCCTCCCAATATAAAATAAAACTACAATAGATCACGAAGAAAGCAAGATCAAAGGATCTGAACAAATAATATAGACCAAAAAAAAATATAAAATGCTTGGCTTGTTTAGATGCAAATTCTTATGCTCGTGTTGTGTCTTTTCGGATGTTTGCTATAATACATGTTAAGTGTATTATATATATATATATGTATATATATTTTTTATCCGACGTATTATATATCTTGACACTAATTTGATTTGCTTAAAAAAAGAGACATTAGTATTATATACCGTTGCAATATTGAACATCATGTCTAATCCATAGCAAAAATAAACACTTCAAAAAAGTATAAATTGTGCACTCGGTAACAAATTAACCAACCATAGCCAAATGATGGCATATTATGCATCGTGCAATGTAGGGTTGTATTTGAGTGATTAATATTTCCGACGTGGTTTATAAGATGAATATTTTCGATCATCAAATTGATAGCTCTCATATGCTAATGTAGCAAATCGGTTGTAAAAGTGGGAGTATGAGTGGACTTTTCCATTCAAATAAGTACCTATTCATTGATTATAAAAAAAAGAGTACATATTCATTAAATTGTAGCCAACACCATAAAATGATTTTTTTTTTTTATATCCAAGTATTTCGGGTCAGCTTACGTGCGCATCTCGACTAACCTTGGGGACAATAAACCCACCGTTCACTAATTATGACTAATCCTGGGGACCATAAACCCACTGTTTACTAATTATTGTAGTAGGATTGAATTATAATAAAAAAAAATCTTGTGAAATGAAGATTAAACAAGTGAATCGATAAATAGAAAAAAATGTAGTAATTGATCACCCAAATTCCAAGGATATACCAAAATTGGAATTTTAATTTTTTAATAACAAAAGAACTCTTATTACAGCAGTATAAAAGAGGAAACCGGCAAATCAACACAACACCAGCTACGGCGAAACGTCCCCGCCCATCCGATTTACAGAACGACGGCGACGACGGAAACTCCATCGCTCCTCCGACCAAAAAAGAAATTCGCAGCAACCGACTGACGTCGAATTCGATCGAACCCTAGACTCCTCACGAGCACCTAGGCAATCCGTTCTCGTCGAATTCGCCTCCACCGCGTGCTCTCGTCATGACTACAATGGTTCCTGTTCTCAATTCCTCTCGATTTCGCTGAGCTATATGTATAACTGCGTACTTTTCGTATGCTTGTTGCATTTGCATGTTTATATATACATTTTTTAGTTGTTCTGTGGAATGTAGTACGTGGAATTGCATCTGATTCAGTTGAACTGAATTTCATAGGTAGTGTTTGGTCGTATGGAGTAAATTTGGAAGTTTTGCCTGGCCTCCCGGCAGAATGACAATTCACCAAAATAGTTGGTGAATTATGACCATCCTGTTAAAGATCATGCCATAATTAGGAACCGTTACTATTCCAGAAAAAAAAAATGATCATGGATTCTAGCTTCTTTCAAATGTACCGAACTTGGCCTTATATGTTTCTTTCTTGTCAATTTTTAGTGGTGTGGTGTGTGATGTTAGCATATGAAGCTTATGGGATTAGCGTAGGCATATTCCTAATTCTGCTGTCAACCTTGTTGATTTGTGGAGGGTACAATCTGGAAAAGAATTAAGTTATTTAGCGAAATCCATGGCAATCACCTGGGAACTTTATGTTTCATTTTTTGGGGTGGTTTTGTAAGCTTTACAGACTTGAATGTTTAATCTCTGATGAGAGTAGATGAAATATATTTCTCACTAGGAAACGACTTTGTGTAATAGAACAGTTCAGACTGCAACCTGCAACAGCAGACAGCTCAGTTAATATGTAGGTAGGGTATATGATAATATAGTTAAACACTGATTTAATA
The DNA here is from genome assembly GCA_018127125.1 of Rhododendron griersonianum. Lineage (NCBI taxonomy): Eukaryota > Viridiplantae > Streptophyta > Magnoliopsida > Ericales > Ericaceae > Rhododendron > Rhododendron griersonianum. The sequence goes on from CM030795.1 coordinate 10,968,071, forward strand.
GTCTTATACAACACATTTTGAACTTCTTCTTTTTATTCATTTTGTTGGACATTCTATTGTAGAGTAGAACGGTCGATGCGGTAGTAGGGTATATTTGGTTCGATGGAGGATTCAAAAGATGCATATTAGGGTATATTTGGTTCGATAGAATGGAATTGGAGGAAATGAGATTGGAATATCCATTCTCATTTCCAAGTTTGGTTGTGCTTAAGAATAGCCATTCTCATCCGCAATGGAATGGTGTGGCAATAGTAAGTTTTGGAGTGGCAATAGCAATTTTTGGTGTGGTATTAGTGAATCTTGGAGTGGCACTAGTAATTTTGATGTGGCAAAGAAATGAAATGGCACTTCCTTTGTTTTTGTAGTGGAATGACAATTCCTTTACTAAGGTGAATAGTGATTCCATTTGGAATGGAGAATAAATTCTATCCACCGCCAGTGTAAAACCCCACTTTTCCACCACTGCCTATTATGGGCCCCATCGAGTGTTTATTGTTGTGATCTGAACCGTTCATATTTTAAGACATGCAATATAGTATTGCCATGCAAAAAATTAACTTGATCGAAAGTCGATAGATATATCAAATTTTGGATTTTGGTTTATAAAATGGACAATCTAATTTCTGTCAATAATAATAAAGATAAACTATCCATTTTACAAAAAGCAAAAATCAATTTTTGATACTCCTATCGATGTCTGATCAAGTTTATTTTTGCATGGACACACTACTATGTGGGGTCTACAAGATGAACGGTTCAAATCAACAATAAACACACGGTAGGACCAAAAAGGTGGTGGTGGAAAAGTTGGGTTTTCCACCGCCGGTGGAAAGAATTTAATCTCTTTGGAATGATCATTCCATCATTTAATGGTGAACCAAACATGAGAATAAGTATGCCATTGGAATGACCATTCCATTCCAACTTTGATTCCATCGAATCAAACATACCCTTAATGTATTATCATGGGTGAGCAGGACCGCTTGCGATAAATCCAGTATCTACTTGGGTGAGCATGGACATGGTGAAGTGCCATCGAGAAAATTTTCCATTGAAAAAAAAGACATTTCCATCAAGAAAAGCATGCAGTAGTATTCAGAAGATGCATATTATCACCTGAGCTGGTATTGCGTACCTCTCGAGATAGACGCTCGAGAATTGAGATGCTAGCTTCAACTATTCTGAAACACATGAAGACATGAAGTAAAAATGAGAGAAGTACTATGTATTGTTGAGCATGGAATAGTTTCTAAGAATGGAAAGAATGTTTACTGGGAATTATGTGAACCACCATTCAAGTGGCTTGGTTGGCTCTATATGTCCATGTAAGTTTCTAGGAGAGGTTCATATTCCATTGATATATCTTTATATGTGGTTTGCAGTTTACTTTGTTAGTTTGTTCATATTTTCTCTCTGCACCTGTGTTGTTGTATACCAATGAAACCCGTGTTTCTTAAATTCATATAATCATATCTATCGTTAAGTCATCATCTTCGGAGCACTGGCCATACGTCTACCCCAGATGTAGTGACTAAATAACTTCAAACTGTTGTTGCTTAAACCATTTCTGTTTTTAGTTCAAGTTGTGCGCAGGTTTACACAGAGATAAGGCAGAAGAAATTTCAGATTTACCTTGAAATGATATTTAAGTATTTTATTCTTTAAAGCAAGTATTGCCCTTCCTCATTTACTCTTTTGGTGTTTGTCATGCTCAGTTGTATAGCATGAAATTTTTTTCATGGATGGACACAGAAGATGTGTCAAGAAGGGTGACCAACATAAACGTGTTGTGATGGCATGATTTTAATCCACATACAGGAATTTTTTATTTTCCCGCCTTTTTATTTACAAATGGTGGAACTCATCTGCGACAACTATTTGACCAATGTACATTTTCAGGTACCAAGTGACGAAGATTCCGTGGCGGAAAAGAGAAAGGGGGAAGAGCTGGTTGTGCCTGAAGGGAATAAGAAAAAGAAGAAGCAAGTTAACACGCCTCGACCTGCTTGCTCTTGGGTGCATTTTAGGTAACAACTGGTGTCTTAAATGCTAAAACGGGCATGTAGACATAATACCTTTTGAGATATTGAGGTTCTCAGTCCTCTTCACATTGAAATGTTGTAGCCGTGAGTTCATCAAAGAGTATAGCGCTTCCCATCCTGAATCTTCAGGCCTGAAAGCTGTAAGGGCTCTTGAATATGTTTAAATCATTTTATTCTTTTCTTTGGAATGAATAACGGTTAATGTGCCCCTTTATGCATTTCAGGCCACAAAGGCTGCCTCTGATGCATGGAAGTCAATGAGTGTTGAGGAAAAAGCTAAATATACTAGGCGTGCCCGTGAAGTGTGGGATAACTACTTGAGTACTGCTCCTGCCCGTGTTCCAAAACCAAGAAGACAGGTAAAATATATTTTCAATGACTTTATGATACCAAAAACAAAACAGTAAATTGCAAGGATGAAAATGATACCATGATACTACCCTAGAGTTATGGTTGTAGCCTTGTAGGCATACCCTAATACCATAGTCAAACCCTAAGAAATAAATACTAAAACTCGATGTTCACATTTGATGATAATTGTATACCCCTTACAACTCTTAAAACTTATGTCATGCAGGCCAAACTAATCACAAGGTGCTCTCCTGGTCGTTTATTGAATGTATTACAACGCTTGACCCCTGACCAAAAAGTTTCTGTGAGAAGCATGGGATTTGGCGGCCTTCTTGGTCTCAGATGTCGAACCCTGCGGCGCAGCTTGTGTCTTTGGCTGTTAGAGAGGTTCAATACTGCACGAAGTAGCATGAATATTTGTGGTGTGCGCATTCCTTTATCACCACAGGATGTGGAACTTGTTCTGGGTTTAGCGGCAAATGGGAAGGATGTGGTGAACTCAGGTCCTGATGACCTAATTGCGGGATTGCGTCAGAGTTACAACGCTACGAATCATGGGATCTCCCTTCGCCTATTAGAGGATAGATTGGCAGCTCCAGAAGCAGGAGATGATTTTAAGAGGTCATTTGTATTGTATGCATTGGGCACTCTTTTGTGCCCAACAGCTAGGCTGGATGTTAGCCCTTCATTCCTCCATTTCTTGACAAATATGGATGTTATCCATCAGTACAACTGGGGAAAATTCTTGCTTGACCGTCTAGTTCGGGAGGTATCACGTTTTCGTCAAGGGAAGCAACGTGCCGTTGGTGGTTGCCTTTTATTTCTACAAGTAAAGGAGAACATCACTTCTTTTAAATTTACTTGATCGATGGCCTAACTCCTCATTTAGCTTTATTGTTTTTTGTTTATTTCTTGTCTATTGTGAACTTCCTTAGGTGTGGGTCAACATTTGTCACAATCCCATTCGTCTCGTCTTGCAAAAATTTCCTCTCATCTAGACGAATGGCGTTATAATTATTTCTTGACTAGAAGCTAAACGAATTAAAGTAATCAAATATGAGAGAGTTAGCCTATATGCAGTCTTCTGAAGTAATATTTGAAGCTTGCATGTGTATTTTTTGCAGCTTTTCTATTATGAGAGAATCTCTGTTGGAGGACCTCATGAATTGGTCCCTACCGTTGTTCCCTGCTTGTCCTCATGGGGTGAGGAAGAAATTAGTGAGAGGGAGAAGCGAGAAAAGGAGCTAGGTGGCTATGGGCGTGGTGAGGTATGTTAAGAGTTCAACTTATAAAATCTGAATGTTTATTATTTACGTAGTTTTGTCAAGTAGGGTCTAACTGCAGGTGATTTACAAGGAGAGGTCCCAAAGTATGGAGTTAGTAGTGGCAGATGGAGCTCAACAAGATGGAACACCAGTGGGAGAAGTGGGAACCATAGTCGAGCATGGTCTTGGCTTTGCTGATGATGACGTCCCGGTAATTATGTTTTCCCCCCCAAGCAGCACCACAGATATGATATACTGTATATAAGAGAAAGTACATTAGAGTACACAAGGGGGCAAGAAGTCTGCCAAGAAAAGAAAAGAAAAAAGTAGTGTGTGATTGTGAAATTTCTTTCTTAGAGGATGTACTGTCCATTTTGTAAGTGATTTTGGTCCAGTAATCTGTATTTTGTCCAGCACTGGGCAACTGTCACTCCATATAGGGGTGTTTGTGAAAGGGGTTATACTTTCTGTTACCGATCGACCATCGTTGGTTGTTAATGATGCAAAGCTTGCAATATTTGGAGTTTTCCTGTCATAGTTGCTTTGTGCTCATTTGAGTGACGCATTAAACAACATTGAAACTACATGCCATCAAGGAACCTAAGGCTAGTTAGCGTTTCCATGGGTAAGTGAGCGCCTTCCATTATTTCGTAGGAGTTTGCACCCATGCACATTTAGATCCTTGTTTTTCCTGTACACGGTAAATGTGAATTAGTTGACCACTTTGCGTGGTGTGTGCTTATTTGGTCTCCTCTAGCCTTTTCCAGTGATTTTGTTCACTCAAAGTACGAAAACAAATTCAATTTTCGAAACAAGTTCCGAGTGCATTGTTTGTTCACTTTGATATATACATCATGGATAGACCAATGCAGTAGATTGGCGGGAGGTTGAGATTGGTTCAATGATGTCACATTTTTGTGTGGGACGCAAGAAACCTATGTGTATGATTGGCTTAATAGTTCTGGTCCTATCCAGTCGAAAGTCTTTTTCATGGTTTTAGAAATCTACAGCATGGATAGTTTGTTTATTGATAGGACCAGTCGAAAGTCTTTTTCATGGTTTTAGAAATCTACAGCATGGATAGTTTGTTTATTGATTGGATTTAGTTTTTTGATTCTTCAGAATCTCAATGAATGCATTATTTAGGGGAGTTATGAACTTTTGATGACAACGATTAAGCTAGTATTTCATCTGTACCTCTCCATGTTTGGTAATAAAGAAGTTATTTTGTATTTTTCATACTACAGCTCAAGTAATGACTGGCTGCTTTTCTTTGATTTATCATGTTACAATATTCTTGCTTTTATTTTCGTGATTTGGGGGATACGGTTTTACTTACAGTTGGTATTGTGTAAGTAAACGAGGATAAGGTAAAAAGAGAAATTACAATGGAGAAGGTAATCATCAGTCCTTATTATCTGAATGATTTTAATGTTGGATTTCCCTTTCATGTTTTGCACTACCCTATTGGCAATTAGAGAGAACCGAAAGGAAAGTTTTTCCATGAAGACACCATCAGTTTTTTAGTCCTTGTCAGTGGACAGACCCCTATGAGACATGATAGTTTTGTGGTTATGCTATATCCTCTTAATATTAACCATCAAATAATGTACTATTTTTCCACTGAAATGGAATTTTAAGCCTCGTACCTTCTAAACATTAGGAGCTATTGGTGATCAGGTATCCTAGTCTGCATTTTCCTCAGAAATTTGTTTATTTTTGTGATTTCTGTAGTTTGCATGCTGAAATACTTCAGTTTTGCACTTCATTACCTTCTCTCTCTCTTCTCAAGTATGGCTTTGAAGTTACACAGAACAAATCTATCAACTAGTTTCATGTCTTTTCACAGGAAAAAACCCAAGTTGTTCTTGAGAAAGGGAACGTAATCTGTGCGGATATGGGGGTGGTGGTTGAACCAGTCAGGGGACCATGCTGCAACACAGAGTATGGTTGCCCAGAAGAATCTGTCACTCACACAGGCAAAAATGACCACGAAGAAACATGCATCTATGCTCCATGTTCGTGCCCCCTCCAGAACTGCGCCTTCATTGGCTCATCCGAACAGTTAAGTGGACACTTCAGCAGTAAACATTGGGACTCCAGAAGGCATTTCCAATACAACTGCCCTCTTCCAGTGTCCTTGCACAAGGACGAACGGTTCCTTGTTCTTCAAGCAGAGGAAGATGGTCTTCTTTTTCTCCTCAACAAGGGGGTTGAAACAATCGGGCATACCTTAATGGTAAACCATATTGGGCCAAGTTCTTCGAAGGTGGGTTTCTTTTATGACCTTGTTTCAGAAAAAGGAACCAGCTCTCTTAGATTGAAATCGTGTGTGCAAAGTTTCCCTGGGCTCGTTGAAGGGTTACCGCCCGTAGATTTTCTTCTGATTCCGTTTGGTTATGCTAGTTCATCAGGACAGCTGAGTTTGGAGGTTTGTATTTGGAATTCGACGGAACTTGGTGCTGATTGAATTCGAGATTGGTTAGATAGTGTGTGTTGAATTAAATTACTGTAAATTAAATTCTCTCCATCCCCCTCCCTTTAGGTTATTTTATGTACAGGTCTATTCTGGGAATAGCAGTTGTCTTGCTCAGTGAAAAGAACACAATGGTGAGAATCTTGTACATATGAAGAAAAAATTCCGTAGCGTATCCAACAACGCTTGTTGTGAATTGACACTATATAAATGGAATTGTTTTTGTCTTTATTAAAAAAAAATTGAGTTTCGATGTTAATCAGTTATGAATTTGGGTTTCGATGTTAATCAGTTATGAATTGTTTTCCTTTATATGCTTATGTTCTTTTTCAGTTGGAATAAGAGTAAATTGAAATACCTCAGTGATTATGATCATCTCAAACATTTGTCTCCCAGGCAATTGGTAAAGAATTTGCATAGTCGTCTAATGTAATAAATTTCGAATCTTTCTCCCAATAAATGTAAGCCCTTGTAGATATGATGTCCCAAAGATTCAAGATTCTCTCATGTGATGATTTTTCATGTGGTCTCTCCTGTGGTGTAAAATGGGAATTACCACGGTCATGGTTTATGATGAAAATCGTTCATGTAGTAGGCCTCGATGTGTTTAACGTTCATGCCAAGAATCGAGTTTATCGGAGATCGGTAAAAGCTTGGTCTAATCATATTTGTGCGAAAAGAAATAAATGGAAGTCAGTTTATTCGTTGTTGGCAAATATGATTCATTCAAATGGATATTGACGCCCACTTAACTTGATTTTTGGCATGGAATCATGTACATTAAATACATCGAGACTTACAAAATGAACGGTTCGGATCATCAAATGGATGCGTGATCGGTTCCATTCTGCATCACATGAGAGGATCTTGATTCCCAAAATAGAGTGAAAAGATAATTTAAAAAAAATAAACGATCTGTGAAAAAATAAGCGTTACGCGAAATATGCCCATAAGCGAACACTCAAATGAACGAATGAACCAGACGGGACTTAACAGAAAATCCATTATAGGAATATTAATTTTTCGACTTCTTCTAAATTGGAGAAATTTGAAGAAAATGGAATGAAAGTCACTAGATAAATGTTTTGTCCCTGGTTTTTATCACGGTGGATTTGGTTTCGGAAAAAGCTATACACACAGATATTCAAGACACAAAAATGAACGTGTAGCCGTCTAATGCATGCTAGTTCTACATATATCATATGGGACCTATATAGATTGAAGGGTAGTCCTATGGTACACACCCCATATTAAGGGGTGTACCGTACACACCATGATTTTAAACCCTTGGATTTAAAAGTGAATGATCCGAACCACCCATTTATTAAATCAACTAATAAAATGAAAAAAGGGCTGAGCAGGTAACCGGTTGTTCTCTCCTCCCTCACTCTCTCTCCCTCTCCCTCTCCAAAAAATGACCACAAATTATATAACATAACCATAACTTTTATGACGAAACCAAAAATTGGCATTTGTTTACCACAATGTGTCGTACTAAAAGAAATTAATCCAAATATTCTGTAGCAAGACTAAAATATGTCGTACCACAATTAACGATAGATTTTAATGCATTCGGACACGTTAAATATCGTTTGACTACATATTTGTCGATATCCCATGATCGATCATTTTATAAATATACTCGATAACAATATTTAGAATTTTTTCTTGAAAAAAACAACATTTAGAATTTGTACATTCAATATACTTTATATGAAACTAATTTCTCTGTTGTAACTGAATATACGGTAGACTTGTGACCACGACACAATAATAACGATCAAAATCATTGATTTCGTTATGCTTGTTGATTAAATAATTCACGTAAATTTTTTGCTCGATCGGGTTTAGAAAGGCCTTTCATCGGCACCCGGATTCAATCATAAAATGATATTTTCGTTTGATTAAGGGTCTAACGATAAGTGATCAACTTTATTCTCGGTACATATGATTTATTCATAGAGATTAAATTCTTTACACTGCTGCCGGTGTAAACATTTGTTTCCTCCAAATCAATTATATTGCGTCACGTCACCATGTTCAAATAATTGGGACCACTGTTTTGACGAATTGGCACAATATAATTGATTTGGAGGAGATAAATGTTTACACAGGTGGTCTAAAAAATTAATCTCTTATTCATATTACGTAAAAGAGAGATGGTTCCGATCGAAAAAAAATACCTTATATGGGGCTCGAGTGTTGCATTATTAGACTTTAATGTATTTGAATACCTTAAATGTTTTTCGATTATGCAGTTGTCGATATCTGATGATCTCTGATTTTGGTGACAATATTGAATATCGTATAACTTGATATTCTAACAGTTTTGATCAATCATTCTAGAAATTCACTCGCTAACGATATTTAGAATGTACATTCAATTTATATTTGATATGAAACCTAGTCCTCTTCTATAGTTAGATGTAGAGTAGCCTTGCCACCGTGACACAATAGTAACGATCAAAACCGTTGATTTCGTTATGTTTGTTGAATAAAGTCATTCACGTAAATTTATGGCTCGATCAGGTTTTGGAAGCTCCATCATTGGCACTCAAATTTAATAATAGAATGATAATTTTCATCCGATTAAGTGTCTAGCTATAAGCGATCAAATTTGTTCTAAGGACCACCATTAAATTTGGATTTCTATGCATAGGGTGAAAGTTTGGCACCGATCCGTCTGTCAAATATATAGTGCCAATTGTTAAGCGCACCGCCCTGAATATCCGTATGTTGAGACAGTTGTATAATTATTTGTTTTAGTTATCTCTCAATATTTTTCCACGAAAAATTGAAAAAATTTTGATTTTTTGAATTAAATTTTGTAGAGAAAAAATTTAATTTAGACTAATATTTTGAGAGGAAATTGTAGTTGTATTCAAAAATTTGGGTATAGTACTCACTTTTTGGTGAATTTCTTGGATGAAAATTTTGAGCTAGAACTTCATTTTTAGTTTAAATTATTGAGGTATTGTGTAGGGACAAATTAGAATTTGAAAAAAATAGTTTGAAAGGAATCGAAAATGAAGATAATATGGTGGAAATTTTAAAATTTGAAAAATAATGTGGCGGGAATTGAAAATAATTAGTGGTATGGTATTTTGCTGATTATAACTATCGTTTACTGAACATTCCGATTGAATTTTTTTTATACGACACGTTGTGGGTATGAAAACGTCAATTTATAGTGTTGTCATAACAAATTTGGTTATATTACTGAATTTGTGGTATGATATTTTGCTAATTATAACTATCATTAATTGAACATTCTGATTGAATTTTTTATACGACACGTTGTGGATATGAAAACGTCAATTTATGGTGTTATCATAAAAAATTTGGTTATATTACTGAATTTATGGTATTTTAGACATGTGTTATTACAGAATATTTTAATTAATTTCCTTTGGTACGACACATTGTGGTAAGAAAACGTCAATTTATGATATTGTCATAACAATTGTGGTTTGTTATATAATTTGTGGTATTTAAGTATGTTTTCTTTTGATACGACACGATGTGTTAAGAAAATGACAATTTTAGGTGTTGTCATAACAATTGTGGTTATTTTATAAAATTTGTGGCATTTTACAAATATTTTTGGCTTTGGTATAACAATTGTTGATTCTGATACAACATATTTTGATTTTGTTACGGAATATCATACGAGTCAAAAAAAAATTGGTATATCTCATTGTGGTAAGATAATGCCAATTTATGGTGTTGTTATAACATTTGTGGGTAGCATTATTTAATTTTTGATATTGTACGCATGTGTTTGGTTATGGTACAAGTATTATGGATTCCGGTACGAATAATTATAGTTACATAATAACAATAGTTTTTAATTATGGGTAACCTGCTAATGACCTGTTCAACAGGTAAACTTTAAAGTGCAAGTCGTAACTAGAATCATAAATATGCATTAGAAAACCAAAAATCGTCATAATGAAAATCACAAATTGTCATAATTTAGACATACGGTATACCCTGTGTACCATAGCTTCTTCCTAGATTGAATAACTTCATACACCGGTGCTTTCTTTATGGCCGCACCATTGGTCCCTCTCTCCAAGTAGAAAATATCCCGTTGGCAAGTAAGGTTTGGCTTGACCTTTTAGTATATTATTTTTTTGAACTTTTATTAGTTTTGTGTTTTAAACTTTTCAAGATTATGTTTCATCTATATCTACTAGTGTAATCAATAAAGTATAAAAAATAACGAATCAAACCTAAAAAGGGACTATAAAAAATTCAAAATAATTCAAAATTTTACGTATTTTAAATAATTTTTGTTATTAGTTAACCCTTGAAACTTGGGAAATACTAGTAATTGTCTCACAAATACAAAAGTTGAATTAAAAAAAGGAAAAATTTCAAAATAACACCTGACCTTTCACACAAATTACGCATAGGCACCTAACCTTTTAATATTATCAAAATAACACCTGACCTATTTAAAAACCCATCAATTTTCCACCCGCTGTTAACTTTCCATCTATAAACAGACGGAAATGCTGAAATGGCCTATATCTGGCCATTTGGAGGGAAACCAATATACATTTTGGGGAAAAAACACATTACTCTATTGATTTCTCCCGCCAAAACCCACCTGAGGGGCCATGGAGTTCCGATGGTTTGTTATGGGAATAATGCTTATAAGACTTTATCTCGGTTATTGTAACTGTTTGTTTTTGTTGAACTGGTTATTGCACATTTTGGGGATCAAATTTATGTGCCATTTTTTTCGGCAGAGCTTGAGATGGTGTGAGGCAAATGAAGGAGAAGAAGGAAATGTTTGTGGATTTTGGGACATCTCTATTCCACTTAAATATTTCTATAATTTTTAGTTTTGTTCTTATTTAATTTTTTTTTCATGTTTCTTAATTTTGCGCCTCACTTTTTTTGTTTTTTCTGATTTAAAGTAAAAAAAAATTATATATTTGCCCAAATATTTTGGAAAATAGTCATTTTTAAAACTTAAAAGTGGTTATTTTCTAAAATATTTGGAAAAAGTTAAAAAAAATTACTTTTACTTTTCCGATTCATCTTGTCGAGACGAATCAATAAGTCACAAAAGGTTGGCGCAAAACTAACAAACGCGAAAAAAAGAAAAGAAAAACAAAACAAAAAGTTATAGAAAAAATAAAAATAGTTGTTATTGGAACTCCATGGCTCTACGGGTGGGTTTTAGCGGGAGAAATTAGTAGAGTAATGTGTTTTTCCCTCAAAATGCATATTGGTTTCCCTCCAAATGGCTAGATGTAGGTCATTTCAACATTTCCGTCTGTTTTTGGATGGAAAGTTAATGGCGGGTGGAAAATTGATAGATTTTTAAATAGGTTAGGTGTTTTTTTGATAATATTAAAAGGTCAGTTGCCTATGCGTGATTTGTGTGAAAGGTTAGTTGCTATTTTGAAAATTTCCCTTAAAAAAGCAAAAATAAATATACAAAGAGATGACATAAAATACTCATTGGTACCCGTTCGGCGCTCTCAGCTGTCCGATACATTTTTGGACGGTTCGGATTGAAACCCTATCTCTCCTCTCATCCCAACACTTACTCTCTCCAAATCTGAATCATTTAATCACGCAATAGACGGGTCGAATGCGCGAGCAGGCACCATGTGTGGTATCCGCTCGGCATTGAAAAATTTTCCCATGGGTAGTCGTTCAGTCGAGTGCAACAAGAAGAAGGAGGAGGAGGAGACGACGGAATGTACTTATCGTCGTCGCTAATGCTTCGTCGCGTTTTCTGTTTCAACTCCACCCGTTGTTTTTCTTCTGCTTCAATCCCCTCTCCCCAAAAGAAGCAACTCGTCTTCCTCGGTTCCCCTCAAGTACTCTCTCTCTCTCTCTCTCTCTCTCTCTCTGTATATTATATTACTCCATTTAGTGAGGTATAATATGATTTGGTATTCAGGTCTCTGCATCTGTTCTTGAGGCTCTTTTCAATGCATCTTCTGCCCCGGACTCTTTATTTGAGGTACAATAGATTCTTCATATGTTACTTTAAATTTTATATCTTAAATTCAATGTAGGCCATATTGTTGGGTTAATTAACTTGATAGATTTGGGTAGCAGCAATTGTTACTGGATGATAGATTGTTGATATGTTTCAAAACAATTTCAAAAGTAATGGGAGGTAAGCACATGTGATTGGGTTTGTTAATGATAAATTTTAGGTTGCAGCAATTGTTACCCAGCCGCCTTCGGGAAGAAACCGGGGAAAGAAGGTGATGGCTTCACCAGTTGCACAGCATGCTCTTGACAGAGGCTTTCCTTCTGATTTGATTTTCACCCCGGAACGAGTCGGCGAGGTAATTAGGGTTTCTGGGTGATATCTCTTCATTAGTTGAAACCCAAGTTTTCCTGCTTTGGACTTTAGTTTCTCTCAAATTAATATATGAACCCATAACTAGTTTCCTTCTTATTTCGCTTTCTCAAGAAATTGTTCATAGGCCATATTAGGAGATTCTTGTGACAGTATATTGCAAAATGTTGTCCTTATCTTTTTGTTTTACTAAGTGAGATAATATTATTACAATGGCATCGAGGGACTTCCACCCCGTGAAAAAAAGAGAGACCAAATTCAAAAAGGTCCTATACACCAAACCCATAACTTTTCTAAGTCTCTCTTTACTTGAACATCTTTCCAGGATTAATTTTGGATGATATAAATGATTTGTAGCTTAATGCCCCAACCCTGTGAATCTAAAGTGATCACGGCAGGCATAAAACTATCATTTATGCAGTTTGGGTTACACCTTAGAATGTTGTTATCCCTGGTAGGATTCTGATTGTGCAGTGCAAATGCGTACAAGTCAGTTAATTTAAATGCTGACGTCAATTTCTGTTACTCTTTATAAAGTGTCTCCGATTTTAAGGAATTTCTCGTGCTCTTGAAAGCTTGTGTTGCATCGCCATCTATTTTATCAGCAATTGTATTTTGCAGTTTGAATCCCTTTGCACTATTGAAACTTATCAGTGCTTTTTGGGGTAAAGTTGAAGATGCATAGGGGACTAAATTGTTGAATTTCCGCGTCAATTAAGATGTGTCTTTCCACTTGTTGTCATTTCAAAATGAAATCTTTCTCTTGGGGAATTTTCCTTGGGCTTCATTTGTGCTGACTTATAAGTAATGTACATATTTAACATTGTTCCTTTGGCTATTCAGTTCTCTGTGCCATGGTGTTTGAGGTAAATTAAATTTCTACGTTGGCGTTTACTGTTTGCATTTCAAGAATTTGTATTAAATTTATTTTGTGCAGGAAACGTTCTTGTCCAACTTAAGAGCCCTGCAGCCAGAGCTTTGCATTACGGCGGCATATGGGAATATTTTACCTAACAAGTTTCTTAAGATTCCACCATTGGGTTAGTAGAAGAGGATCTATGGTTTATTAATGCATCTCCTATCGAAATTAAATTTGAGATTCTGTGCAGCTAGATGATCTCTTAGGCTCACCTAGTGAGACAATCGATAGGTTTGTGAATATCATTTTCCGATGAACTGTTCATTGTAAGAGATTGGGTCTGCATACTTCCAAAGCGAACGAACAAGTCTTAAATTGGCCTTAGTGGATCCGCTGTAAATTATTTGGCTGTTATGTCAAATGCATTCCGCCGTACCTCCTCGTCCCACGAGGTTTCATCATTGAAAATCGAGTGAAGAACAGTCTCAACTGTACTTAAATCTAGCGAGGCTTCAAGTATTGATAATTTAGGTAATCCCAATGTGCAAGACTCTGAATAGAAATTAAGAAAAGCTATTAGCAACATATGATAGTTTTAATTTTGGCATGATTGAATAGATTCAAAAACTTTCGTAATGAAGTTAACTAGCTCACTTATTGTATGTGGCTTCATGTACATATTTGTGATGGAATTCAAGTATAATTTTATTGGTGTGGTGTGAGAATGTGTCAGGTCCTGTAATAATTCCATTCTGCCTTTTGAACTTGAGAATCTTATATAACATCGCTTTGTTTTGCTGATATCTTCATAGGGACAGTCAATTTGCACCCAAGCCTACTGCCTCTTTACCGTGGTGCTGCTCCAGTTCAAAGAGCATTGCAGGTTCCATATCCTGCTATAATTTTAAGTTCTATTCTTTTGCATGCTTATTCCTGCAATTGTCTCCTATGTGTTTTTTAACATGAACATTCCTAAATTTTGCGTGCTAGGATGGTGTAAAAGAAACGGGAGTATCATTAGCCTTCACTGTTCGGGCACTGGATGCTGGACCTATTATCGCTTCTGAAAGAATGGAAGTGGATGATCAGATTAAGGTATGTACGGAATTTTGTGAATCATTATTGTTGTCCAAAGTTTTGAGGGTGAAGAATAAGAGGTGTTCCACCGCTAGCACATGCATATGGGACCGAAGTCCGTTGTTGATGGATTCCAAGTCAAACATCTTGTATCTCATTAGTTTATGCTCTCTCTCTCTCTCTCTCTCTCTCTCTCTCTCTATTTTCACGGCAATGCCATTTTTTTTGGGTGCTGCAGCAATCTATTTACTGAGCTATGGTAGCTACTAGCTAGCAAATTTTTGAGATCCATTTACAACTAACACTTGCTACTTGCTTGGAATTCTCACCAATGTGTTTGAGTGATCTGGATGCAGGCACCAGATTTACTTGATTTGCTATTTTCTCGAGGTGTGCCATTGTTTCTATGCTTTCGACATTATATTTTTATCTCTGTAAATGTAGATGCCCATTCATTTTATAAAATTTAAAATTCGAACTTAAGCTTTTAGTTTCTATGTTGTCCCATTTAAACTGTTAACGCATAATCTGTTGACACATAATTTCTTAGCATAGTTCATGAGGCATGTCCCAGTCCCACTATATGCTGTTCAGGTAGCTGGATCTGCTATACAGAATTGAAAGCCCCATTGTCCCATAATACATATACCATGCTTCAGTTATCTTTGGTTCTGAATGATCACTGATCTGTTCATATTGTATGTAGGATCTAAACTTTTGATCCATGAGCTTTCCTCTATATTAGATGGATTGGCACGTTTGAAAGCACAACCCCAGGAAGACTCTCAAGCTACTTTGGCGCCAAAGGTATCCTCTTTTCATCTCCTTATATCATATTGTAAATAGAAGTGGCAAGAGTTTATTAGCCAATACCACATGTGACATCACTTCACATCACAGTGATAGGAGCTTTTCAATTTACATGGAGAATGGTGAAGGGTTCATAAGCAAGCCCGTTCATCTTTTAGAAGTGCTTGTGGGGTTTCTCGTCACGTGGCTGCAATAGCCTAGATAATGTCATGTCGGACCCAACTAACTAACAGTGGTTTTACTGAAATTCCTCATGTAGAATGGTTGGCTGCATAAGTTCAGCTGTTACATTTTTGTGTCAGTTTTGTCTTGTAGGCCTCTGGGCATTTATCTTAACCTATGGTGGGTGACGCAGCGTAAAAGCGAAGAATAACTCACGCAATAAAGAACAAGTGATACTCTCTCTTCTCAAGCAAAGCTAGAATTTTATTAATCAACTAAATTTTAATGTCACCCTACAACTTATTTTATACTAGAAAACTAAGACCGAAAAAGAATCAGCAAAACAGGAAGCTGAATCTCGGTGAATCGCTAATTGACTCAATAATTACCAAAATCAAAAGATTTGAGCTATTCCCAAATTTGATTACCAAAGAATAAAAGAAACTTACCAAAACAGACTCAATTAATCAGAATCTCCTACAAGAATTTATAGCCAAAATAATAAAACTAAATGGAGTATTCTATTTCTTAAATGATATAATATTTCCATTCTGCATCATTCTTCCCGGCTTGAAGAAACTTGTCCTCGAGTTTATAAAGTTGGATTCGCCGTAACGTGTCCGCATCAATCTTTGTACCTCAAATTAATTTTTCAGACCCCAAACTGTAAAAATGAGTCAAGAAAAATAAAAGCAATATTGTGTGTCACAACTTGCTCTAAGTACGCAATCCAAATATTCTTCTTCACAGCAGCTTTAATATATTCCCAAAAGGATCCACGAATTGATTACAATGATCAGCTTCAACCCCCTCCAATGTCTGAAATTCTGAATAGTATGCATGAAATTCATATCCAGGCTTTCAATTACGGTGTACTTCACGCCATCCCAATCAAAAGGCTTTTGTGTAGAAAAAATATTGCTCATAGTAGGACTTGCGTCAGTGGGCCTCCTGATGAATGAACCTCGTATAAATCCAGCAAAAACTGACCCTGTGGTGGGGTTGGGGGGACAGAGTGAAGAATGCTTGTTTTGCTTTCTGAATTTCTGTATTTCAGATTTGCGTCCACTGAAAGAGCTCTAGGTTTATGAGTTCTGGAACCGAAGAACATTAAACTGATCCTGTGGTGGGGGTAGGGGGACAGAGTGACGAATGCTTGTTTCGCATTCTGAATTTCTGTATTTTCAGATTTGTGTCCACTCAAAGAGCTCTTAGTTTATGAGTCTTGGAACAGAAGAACATACATTATCATGGGTGTGGCTTCCAATTCCAAACCTTCCCGTTTTTCCATTTCTAAAATATAAATCCCACTTTTGGAAAATGGGCTTTGCTACAAATTACAATGTCATAGCTGCAGTCTGTTACATATTAAGTTGAACAAGTAGAGATAAAATTGGAAAGAAACGGTTAGCCAAAACGTTTCTGCTCCTGCTGCTGTGCAAAATCGATTTGGCCTGTTTTGCTGTATGAGAAATTTATCTTTGTCTACTTTACGCAGATTGACAGTGAGGAGGCATGGCTATCGTTTGATCAAGAAGCTAGAGTCCTACATAATAAGGTACACTCCTACTTCTTTGGATGTGATCAAATAGAAAATGACATACAACATTTTAGGTTAGGGCATTTGCTGGATGGCCAGGGACCCGAGCTAGAGTAGCAATCGTCGACAACAAAAGTGGTCAGAACAAGATCTTGGAGATTAAAATCATCACTACAAGAGTAAGTAGCCGCGACCATATTCTGGGAAATGAAGGTGGCAATGTGACCATGCATAAAGGTGCATTGGTATTTCCATGTGGTAGCCGCACGGCCCTTGAGGTGGGTAATCATTTTAAGATTGTGATATAAAATATTGAAGATTTTCCTGTCACTGTAATCATTGTGTGTGACAAATGTTTATGGTGCTTCTTTCTTTCTATTTCTTTTTTCTTTTTTTTTTTTGGGTGTGGTTTTGTGTTGGTGGTGGTGGTCTGTGGCTATGTTTCCTCAAACCCTAACAAACTACAGTAATTTTTTGTTACGCACATTACGAAATTTGGTACCCGTACACCACCGTTCTGAAATGGTTAGTGATCCCCCAAAATTTTTCTGAAAAATAAAGTAACTAAGGTAGAAATATGGAGAGCGTGGAATTTGGGTGAGAGAAGAGGTGAAAAAATTGGGTCATCGTGGTCCTAAAAATGTGTTATGCATGGATAATTTGGAAAGAAAAAAACACTTCATAAACTAGATGCTAACCTCTTGGAAGAGTAAGTTCTAATTGGTTATCAATAGAAGCCTACCCCTAATGTACCACAAGTTTGGCATGTGGCATATCCGATTCCCATTCCTCATACCGGTACGATCCACGTTCCAGCTAACATAGTCTGTGGTAATGACGATAGTTAATGGTAAATGAGGTTAAACCAGAAAAGTGTTTGAATAGGATACCAGTTTCAAAATCGATGTACAGAACTCATTAGACATGTTCAACTAGGATAAACTTCTTTTGCTAGTGAGAGGGTAAATGTATTATAAATGCAACCCTGATAGAGTAAGAGCAGGCCACGAGACTAACTATGATTACTTATACTGGTCATGAACTATGATACTAACTTATACTGGTCAATGGTCATGTTCCCAAGTAGTGATATGGGAACAGATTTTTGGCATAATGATGTGGCTCGTTGTGGTCCTCTCATTTCCAACTTAAAGTTAGGTTGCGTTCTTTTGAACTTAACTTAAATCTAGGAGTTTTGTCCTTATTTGAATTTTTTTTCGCATATTTTAGTTTTGCGTCAAACTTTTGTGGGTTATTGATTTGTCTGGACGAGAGGAATCGGAAAAGTAATTTTTTTTTTACTTTTACCCAAGTATTTTGAGAAATAACCACTTTTTAGCAAAAATTTACTAACAAATGCGAAAAAAATTCAAATAAGGACAAAATTTCAAGATATAAGTTAAGTTCAAAAGAACGTAGCCTTAATCACTTGGGTTAACAAAAATGTCACTGTCACATAATCCTCAATGGAGTTTATGTATGAAAATGATGTCGACGAATACTAACTTTGGCAATGGTGATCAGGTACTGGAGGTTCAGATTCCGGGTAAGAGAGTAGCAGACGCAACCGCATTTTGGAACGGTTTGCAAGGTCAACCGGTGAAGTTGCAGTAATGGCGGTGTTTTCATTCAGAATTTCAGATGGCTATGCAAGTTTTCTGTACAAAGAATCCAATGGCAAGGCATCTGATGAAGCAAACAAAGGTTCAGCCTAGTTAGAATTGCACTAGGGGAGAGATTTTTCATTTTTTTCCTGTTGACCTAGTTAGAACTTCTGAAACGAACTGAGTTTTGATCTGATGGTATGAATCTGTGGAATTCAGACAATATTAGACCTATTAAATTCTCAAGTTATTTTCCTTAATATGAATCTTGACTTGATCAGGGGCAGTTCCAGAATTTCATGTGACAATTTTTTGTAATGCAAAACTCTATGTAAAACAATTTTTTTAAGTGGCCAAAAACTTTATGAGTCTAGTTTATTTCATTTTGTTGAGCTTAATTATCTACTTAGCTACTTATTTGCAAATTTAAGTAAATTTTTATTTACTCTGACTAGACCCACTGCAGATAATAGTGAAGAAAAAATTTAAAAAAAAAAACGTGAAAGAAGTACAATTTTTTGTTTGCTTCAATTTGGACCCCCTCAATACCTAGTAAGCCGCCCATGGACTTGATCATGTTTTGTGTGGTTTTCCATGTGTTGGTGAGTGTCAGTGGTGACTCTAGGAATTTGATCAGTGGTGTCGTTTAATAATTTTGCTGTTAAGTCATAGCATAGTTACGTATTTACATGAATTTGCACTTCTCAATTATTATTATTTTCTAATTTATCATTAATAATAGGAATTTTGATTTGTGATGTCATTTAATAATCTGAACTTCTCAATTACTGGAGTACTATATTAAAGAAGAATTGGTACTAATAGGAATTTTGTAGTAAATGAAAACAATTAATAATTAAAATCTAATTTAGTAGTACAGTGCAAGTGAAAAATATACCAAAAAGAAAGTCAAATGGCTTTTATAATCTTTATAGGAGTAAGCCCAAAGGTTAGTCCGGTTGATTGATGGGTTTGCTCTCCACACGCCTGCACAATTAATCAGAGTTCGATTCTTGGAGTCAGACCGCAAGAAAGTAATTTCTTGTGAATTTCCTTGTCCCAGTGTGAATAATCTGCATTTGACTGGACTTAAAAGAGAATTAGTTAAGGTCCATGTCAACTAACCGAACACCCCTAACCGTCAAAAAAAAATAAACAAGAAAAAAGATTCTTCAAGAGTCTCAAGTTTCAAAAGTGCATCATAACAAAGCTTAATACTGCAGAGGAAGTGAAGTACTCTAGAGTCTAGATATAGAGTATGGAAATGTATCTATAATTTATCCACCAGGAGGTCTAGGACCTACCCCCACTCAAGAGTGTCCAGGTAAGGAAGTAAAATTAATCCTTATTTATACATAGGCCTCTCGAGTAGAAAATGAGTCACTTCAAATAGGTTTTTGCTCCTCACATGCCCACACAATTAAGTAGTGGTTCGATTCTTGGGGTCAGGTTGCAAGAAAATAATTTCTTGTGAATTCTTTTGTCCCGGCGTGAATAGTCTGCCTTTGATTGGACCTAAGAGAGAATTAGTTGAGGTACGCGTAAGCTAGTCCAGACAACCTTAACCGTCGAAAAAAAAATCTTTCATAGGAGTAGCTTTTTAAGCTTCTACTATTTTTTTACATTCAGAGAAATCAGATGGAAGCTGGTACACTTCTGAAAATTGTAGGGCAATGATTTTGACACTTCACTTTCTGATAATCACAATCTAATAATATTTGTCTTTTCGTATTCTTGTCATGTGTATTTTCAAACCCCCCCTTTCAAAAATGAAGTCTAATAAGCGTTCTTGCCTTGTGTATTTTAAAACTCATGATTATCAAAAAGTGTTGTACCAAAATGTATGGCTTTCAAAAGTTTTCTTGTACTGGTGTCAACTAGTGGTAGGTCTAAAAAATGAAGAAAAAAAAACCTGGATAATTGTTGGGATTTTTTGGACGGGTGGGTTCACTTGACACCATAAGCTTCCAAACAGAGTCGCCCATGCTCAGCAGAGTGGTTTTCTCGATACTTGGGTTGGAAATTGTTGAATATATAATGCTCCTGGAGTATCATCACGTGATACTTCGAATGCTCTCACCACCAAATATTCACATTGGGTTCGCACATTTAGTACTGAGCCTTGCATAAATATGCGGTGATAGAGACACTTGAAAACACCATGACGGTTCTTCAAGAGCATTTAATAAGCCTATCAAAAATAAAGGGGAGTGATTTTGCCACTCTCTTTTTTGTTAATGCCACTTTCCTTTTGTGTCTTGATTAAATGATTTATTTTGTGAGGGAAGGGGAGTGACATTAACAAAAAGAAAAGTGACAAAATCAATCCAAAAAAAAGAGCATTTAATAAATTTTCCTTTATTAGGGTCTGAGGTTTAACTTCTTGAGGAAGCACTGCCGATTGGATAGCATCTGGGCAGCAAAATGATTTTGCTAGCTGGCATAAATCGAATGAGAAAAGAAGAGGAAATGGTCCAAAACTTAACAAAATGGCTCAAAGAGAAAGTCTACAAAGTCTACATACACGTCAATAGGCTTTAGT
Source organism: Rhododendron griersonianum (assembly GCA_018127125.1). Classification (NCBI taxonomy): domain Eukaryota; kingdom Viridiplantae; phylum Streptophyta; class Magnoliopsida; order Ericales; family Ericaceae; genus Rhododendron; species Rhododendron griersonianum. The sequence goes on from CM030795.1 coordinate 10,989,136, forward strand.
CCAGTTGGCATCTCCTGGTCCTCCCCATGTGATTGGCCAGGGTTCGAGCCCGTCGTGGGCGTTTGAGATTCACGGCTATGAATAGCGTTTGAAATTTCATGTGCACTTATCTACTGACACTCCGCTAACCCCGCTGATCATGGCCAAAAAAAAAAAAAAGTCTGCATACACAACTCTCAACCACAACTCCAATATAATTAGGTCCGGAGCCGTTCGATGCATGTGCATTCACGTGCATTGAACGGTTGTGGACACAGTTGCGTCTGGAGTTGTGGTCAAGAGTTGGCCCAAAAATGAAACCAGAATTCAAGAATATCAGACAGGCCCTATCACGAGGAAATTGTGTACGTACTCTGCATGAAAATGGGAATCATGGTCTGTCCGTGGCCGTCGGATATCTCACCCTTGGTCAAATCAATACCTTTTCCTCTCTCTCTCTTGGTTGATGGCTTGATATATGCTTCTGGAACAAGCTTGTGGGGAAAACTTGCTTTAAAAGAAGCAAAAGTTGGAAACTGAAGGTGAAGAGAAAACAGGAAATTTTCGAGCGCCGTAAACATAGGCCGATAGCGAAAATGCCCCCAAATGGATTTTCCGACCTCCCGATATTTGAAGCCCCAATTCAAGTCTGGATCATCGACCTCTACATTTAACTTCTGCCCTTTTTTTGAAAGCAAATGTTTTTTTTTTTTCCTCATGTTTTTTTATTCTTTTTTTTCTCCAACTGTTTGCAACTTGAGGAAAGAAAGAGACAAGAAGAGGAAAACAGTTAATTTTCCTCTTTAATGGTTAGGAAAGGGAAGCAGAAGTTACTAAAGAAAACCAATGAAAAGTTATTTCCCTCCTCTTTCCTTTCCTTGGTTTGGAACATGTGGGGAAAAGAAGGGAAAGTTAAAAAAAATTTCCTTCCCTTGTTTGGTTTGAGGGAGAAGAGAGGAGAAAATGACAAAAATGGGTTCCAACCACAATGAAAATTTTCCCCTTTTTTCCTCTCATTTTCCTTCTTAATTATTTCCTCTTCTCTTCCCCACTTTCCACAAGTTCAAAACAGACCCTTTTTGTTTATTCATTTGTTGATCTCATTGATATTAGCACTTTTTTTCTTGCCCTTTTCTCTTTAAAGCCAAACAGGTGAAGAATAATTTTCTTCCCACTTCCCATCTTTGTTTGCAAAACCAAACAAAGAAAGGGACCTATTTTTACTTAGAATTTCTCTGCCTTTTCTCTTTCTTTCACTTCCACAAGTTCTAAAACAAGCTTGTTTCCTTTCTTGTCCCCTCAAATTTGCCTACTACTTTTGGGTATTGGGTTTATTTGATACTATGAATAATATAGCTTTCTGGGGACAGGTTCAAGTGCTGAAGGTGAACGTCAATTGTGGAGGGTGCAAGCGCAAAGTCAAGAAACTCCTGCGCAGAATCGAAGGTAACTTAACTTGCCAAAATTCACTGTTACATAACGCCCTTTGGACCTCTATTGTGCTATGCATTTTACAATTGCATTGCGATTACTGACCCGAAAAAACGTGATCTCGATCTACAAAATCAATAGAGAACGCCAGCCATAACACAAGATATATACGTTGCTCTCCTGGGTGTGTATGGTGGGTTTTTGTTACCTTTCCCAGTCTCGGCCTCGGCCCTGTGCCTTGATAAAAGGCCCTGGATAGTTTCCCTGGAAGTACAGTAAGATTCAGGACCCATGATGAATATGATCACACCTTCATTAGCTGAGTACTGAAAGGCTCGAGCCAATAGTCGGCGATAGTGCGGACTAAGATGGCAATCTACTCCGTCCTGCCCCAGCCCCGTCCAATTCGGATGGTTCCCCGGCATTTCTCTTGGATTTCGGGAAGAATAATGGATCTTCTTGGGAGCAGGTTGGGGTCGCCCCGAAATAGTTTTTAGGTTCATGACTAAACTATTGCCACATTGCGACTCATGCTCATTTGAGATTAGGGAAATACTATTGATATTTCCCTCATTCATCGTGTAACCTCGTTTGCATCTATCTTACTACGTGTTACGAATCCGAGTTTTGTTTTGGAGGGATTTTCCATGGCCCACATAGCCACGTACTTGTGTTGTAGCAAAATTGTTCCTTGCTCCGAACAAGTTGTTCGAGATAGAGACGGGGGACAAAATCAATTCCCATTACATTTTTGAGTTTTGATGGGTTAAGTGCAATCCGCCCTCGCTCTGTTCCATTGTTAGCCCGTGCTGGACTCCTATAACTTTGTTCTTCACTTTTATGGATCCTTATCTCCCGTCGTAGAATCCGCTAGTTTCTGAAATATTGTGAACCTAAAGCGCAGGCACATGAGATTATCTTGTTCGTCAAAAAAAAGCGTAAGCATATAAGTGCGCGTGTGTATAAACGCGTGTAGGAGGTGAAAAAATCTGTGTTACATTTTCACAAGCAAAGCAATCTTTTCATCTGAGCTTTATCATCAAAGCTTTATAGTTTATAGGCCTTACCTCCAAATTAAAGAAAGATTCAAAACCACCATTGGTCTCTGTTTCTCATCTTCTATTGTTATTTAAACTTCCTCATGTACAGAATGTCTAATTAGCAGCTCGCCACCTTCTCTCTCAAAACAAAATGACAAGATTGTGGATGCAACCAAGTACATATTCTTCCCTCCAATGTAAAATTGTAGTAATTAATTTTGATTTCTTTTTTTGAAATTCAGGTGTTTATAAGGTGGAAATAGATACAGAACAAGATAAAGTCACTGTCACAGGTACCGTAGATTCTGATACTTTAATCAAGAAGTTGGAGAAATCAGGTAAACATGCAGAGATTTGGCCTCCAAACAACTACCACCAAATCCAGCCCAACCAAGAACAGGCCTTTGCTGATTGGATCAAATATGGAAAGGTCCAGAACCAAATTCAGGGTCCCATCAAGGGCTTGAGAGGCTCCAAAAGAAGGCATATGATGGGCCCACCATGTGGCCCAGAAGTTGATGATGAGTGGGCCTATTATGGGCATCTGAACCAGGATATAGGGAGGCAGCAGCCTACCATGGCAAATACAGTGGTGGACAATGTGCATATGGGTGCTATAGATGGATATAGCATGGATGGTGGTGGCAACATGAAGTCCATGATGGGTTTTCAAGGTTTTAGTGCCAGTGATGCAGGGTTGCCATCGTTCGAACACCATCATCCTCCACCATACATGATGCTGAGCAACATGCAAGGCCGACCCCACTACAAGCAATCTCCAATGATGAACATGGACACGTATAGCATGCAACCGATGAACCACCCAATGATGAACATGGACGCGTATGGCATGCAACTGATGAACCACCCAATGATGAACATGAACACGTATGGCATGCAACCGATGAGCAACCCAATGATGAGTCAATACATGCACATGCATCAACCCCAGAGGACCAATTATGCAGCTTCTCCAGTTACTCCAAACAATGACTTTTATGGCAACTTCAGCTATGTACCATACATGGCAAATATGTAGAAGGAGAATAACATATCATAAAATGAGAGTGCAGAGAAAAGAAAAGAGTTGGATAGCAAAGCGATGGTGATGAACTGGGAGAACTATGTTCGTAATCAAGAATCAGCTATACTATTTTGTGATACAATCTCTGGTTGGGTAACATTAGGTCTAACTATTGCCTAGTCGTTAGATATGGTTATTATAAATCGCTTCTACATTTTATCGCGTCTATTTAGCCTGCAAGAGAATTCCGTTGCACCACACACACAAAAAAAAGTCTATTTAGCCTGCTAATGTGACACTTATTCATGGAACTAATCACAACAATGAGAGGACTTTTTGCAATCATCATTGCCCTACATTTATAGAAGAAAGAAAGAATTGCATGCTTCCTTTATGCAAAGTTGTGTCATTGCTTAGTCTAGTAAACATCACAACAAAATGAAAAGACAGGAAAAAAAGAAGAAGAAGAAAAACACTAATGTTTCATATCATACTCCCATGGTAACTTCAACCTAGGAGTAAGACCAAGCATATACTTATGTCCGAAGAATACATGTGATTGATACTATTGTTCAATGTAGCACTCAATTCAGCTGTATCTCTCCGTCATGTATTTGACCTGTGGGTGACGAATGTATGTGATTGATACTATTGTTCAATGTAGCACTCAATTCAGCTGTATCTCTCAGCCATGTATTTGACCTGTGGGTGACGAATGTCTTCTTGGCTCTGTATTAATCGAATCTCCAAACTGCTTGATTTGGGGTCGTATCCGACCATTTTATAGTCACTCAATGTCCTCTGCAGAAGTGCCTGCAAATATTGGAAACAACCTAGCGATCACTCAATATTAATAGAAAAACTAAGGTCCAATGGTCAGACCAAATACAAACATCCGGGAAGTGTAAAACATTTCAGAATAAAAGACTAAACACAAAAACCAATATCGAGATATATATTTAAACACTCCCTATTTAGCCTCTCGCATTCCTCTTGTGTAAAAGACCAAGATGGTGGCTAAAAGCGGTGGAGCGGGAATATTCCCAGAAAAATGGAAAAACATGATAAAGAGGACCCCCAACCCCTAGCATAGAACATCCAGTAACTCGGAGTTCTTCATCTATACTCATATTATCCGATCCTTTACGACTTCCAAATTTAGACTGAGCTAATGCCAAATTATCAACCACTACGAAAATAATCACTCCTGTCTATCATTTGTGCATAGACAAAAGACACCCCAAGCAGGCCTTATGGGTGAGTATCTTTAGAAGAGATCAAACACTTCATATATAAAACAGCACACCAGGAATACCTGCAAGCTTGATACAGCAAGCTCTGCTGCTTTGTCAAGATTATCAGGATATTTCTACAAAGCATAAAAGTAGATTTGTATTAGAAACAACATAATAGGGGCAAAAATATCTCTGGAGTTATGGCAATAGTTATTGGTTTTACATTGCTCCATCCAAGTAATAGTGCAGTCATTAGATCCCCTGTTCCCTACAGAAGCATGTACATGTCTCCATCAGATTAAGTGAAAATGGAAAAAGAGTTGCTACTACAGCATCAAATTTACACCCACGATAATATGAAATGCCTAAAGTTTATGATAGGTAACATGTAGAAATAACAAACTGGACAAAAACAGTAAGTGTTGAGAAAATTATCAACTTGTAACATGGATAGGCATAAAGAAGGAATAAAGCCGGTTAGTGCAGTGAAACAGATAAAGCCTTTACACGTTTCCCATATATACACTCAAAAGTTAACGAAATGGTTTGATATCAAACATGAACTAAACTGGTACAGGGACAACGAAAAGCTTAAGGCATACCATCAAATTTTCGTGTATAGGAATAAATTAAGCAAACCAAGAGCCATTATAAATGTAGTGCTCACTTTGGGTTAGGCCGACAAGGTAACACTATAATATCTCGAACTTGAATAATGAAGCAACATTGTCCACTACAGGCACAAACAAAATGCAAGAATAATTGGTCGCTCAAGTTCACCCTAGACCACAAGGCAGTGAAACTATTTGTGCTCCTTGTATTTGCCACAGAATGATTAGAAGCAATAGGCAGGCCACCTTGAAGAAACTTTCAGTAGAGGAGGGGTTGAGTCTGGAGTGTTTTTGTGGACTATTCAAGTTAAAAGTTTCAAAGGGAAACTAATCCGCGACTTTGACTGGAGGTCCAGATGATTGTCCTGTCCTGTGAAATAGCAGCAAAATTAAGGTGGTATATTTGTCCATGGAATGGCCAGTGCAGAGCCAATAACTGAATAAGAGAGTTCAGGCATCTATGGCAGGGGTGGCTGGACAGGAACCGTTACAAATTTGAGTTGCGATTCAATTCTCGTTTGTCATTATAAAATCTGGAGGTAGAAGTGGGATACTGGATTCCATGAAATTTGTATTTTTTAGTTGCAACAAAGGTGTAGAGGAGTCATAAAAAATGATAGAAGGCTATTGATGTCCTATGAAACATCTGCAATTATGTTCTTATATTCAATGACACGATATACGTAAGCTACAGAGGAGCGTCATTTGTGATGCCTGGTAACTTTGTCTCAAGGATAGCTTCTGAGCTGCACGAGCCATTGCTGATGTCCTAATTTTTTCTGGTTCAAGTTATTATGACTCGAGTTGTCCCTATTTCCGAACACTAAACTATATACTGCTCTCGGAAGAAGGCATTAGATTCTTATGAGGCATCTTCACTATAATATCTCTTTCTATCCTTGACCTAATAATAGTTCTTAACCCAAGATGTTCACAAATTGTTTCATCGCTGTGGATTTCAAACCTCCCGACATTCTATTGAGGCATATCCCCTTATGATGACTGCACAATTATAATAGATTATATTTATTGTCACCATCACTGGAATGAATTTTACATGGGTGCAATAGTATTCCACTGAGATTCATTTTAAGTGACGTATGCTCTTTCATCCAGGTAAGCATTCTTCTCACCATTTTTGATAAACCATAGCTTGCTTTCTGTCAGCACAACTCAGTCCATGGGAATAAATATGGCTCTAAGTATACGAGTATTGAGCATCATATGACAAAAGAATTCTATAAACCAAAAAAAATCACTCTGTGCACTTTACAAAAGGCCCAGTCCACTCATAAGGCTACATATGCCACAAAAGAAAGCCATACCTTTACAACCTGAGTCTAAGAATGGATACGAGACACTAGGAGTTCCCGGAAACCAAAATGTAGGTTTCCCTGTTTTTGCTAAAACTTATGCCAGATTATTTCATGTATGCTCTTACTTCTTAAGAATGAAAGTAACTAATTCAGAAGATTCTTCTTTCGCTACAATCACATACCGTGAAATATGCAGGAATTTTGGGTATCGCAATCCTGAATTGATCAGGTGACTTACCCTGTCGTGTATAAGAGCCAAATGCAAGAAAATTTTCATTAGTTAACAGGAAAGAAATAACTTCATAATAGATCACAGGATATAACTTGACAAGACCAAGTTCATGATTTGAAGACCAAAAAGAACAAAAACAAAGAAGTCTACAGAATTGCACCAGACGCAATCAAATACAAACTTTTCAGCAGCATCTTTGACCTCCACACAAGCTCATGACATAAATATATTAGCAGCAGACAATCTATGGGGTTTTCATCAAGAAACACATTGGTTGACGGCAGAGCTCATCACTCAATTAACTGACTGGCTAGGTCCCATGTAAAGCCCAAAGAAGCACTAATGCACTTAATAGGTTTTAACAGCCTAAACAATTGTGAAAAGATTAACTATTCCCAAAATCATGAGTATATTCCACGAAAACCATATAATATTTACTTGGTGTTCATAGAAGAATGCTATTAGTAGTACTCAGAACAATCTTGAATTAGGGCAGTTTAACTCAAGACCATTGCAATATTAAGTTAACATACCCAATGCTGTACGTATCTTAAGCCTTAAAACTATCTTTCAGACTTTCATAGGCGAAATCTCTACACATAATTCCTCTTTAGTGAGAGAGGTTAAATCATGCTGTAAGTATCTTAGGCATTAAAACTATCTTCCAGACATCAATGTCATATGCTCATATGCAGTCTAAACTTCTTGCTTGTGCACACTGAGAGACTTGCCTTGATAACGCTGTCTTAGGGGGCCCCAATACCCAATGGAAACTCTAAACAGCCCGCGTAGATAACAAGAAACTGTCCTCAAGTGTGCTTGGGCTGCTAATTTAATATCACATCCTCACAAGCCTATACTAGTAAGCCAACAACTGCCATATATGCACAATGCTTCCACCTTTGTGCCCAACCAATAGAGACAAATCAAGTGTCGGGGAGTGTGGCTCTCAAGTCAACTTGTGGCTCGTGATAGTATGCTAATAAAGTGAGGCGTTAATTAACACTCACAAGAAAGGTAACCATATACTGCCTGATCACGTCTTATAATAGAACACTAGCAACTATCGACCAAACAGTTTAGTTTGAGTGACCAAATAGTTGTCAAATTTGAATTCTGAGAACTTGAACAGGACTTTGTAATTAAGACAAAGACGCACCATTTCTTTCTGATGACTGCCAATAAGGAGAAGATTGCCATCAATATTTATGCTGGTTATCACTACCTGGGAAAAAAAAAAACAGAAATGTTCTAATGTTATTCGACCATACACATGCAAGATCTATATCAATCCAATAGACAAGTCTCTAATTCATATTATTTGTTGGAACCATAGCCTTTCTTTAGGGTTTCAAAGCCTATTTTCAAACGAAATCAAAGAACTTGCAATAGTTAGCCTTATTTCAAAAGAAACGAAAAGCACATGAAAGGTGGTTGTGTAGTATATACTCGGTGGATAGTTTGATACATTGTTGAGCCATGCTTTTGGAAGCATTGATAAGTTATCATGATATAGAGCCTTGGTAATGGGAGGTCTTGGGTTCAATTCTCTCCATTCGCGTTTGTCCCCATTAGCATTATGCTACTCCCCTCTGCATCCTGTTTCTTTCAATATCCACTCGTTTGCATCTCCACGTGCAAGATGGGTTGCACGTGAGGGGGGGTGTTGGATAGATTGATATCGTAGGCCAATTCGTGCAAGCTTAAGCTTTTCAAATACTCAATAACTTAACCATAATAACACTATCTAACCTTTGGTGGTCCAGCAGCATGAAGAATGTTGCAGGCTTCCCGGCCATCTTTTTCTGACACAATTCTGCCACAAGAGAACCTACTCAGTGGGATAACTAATTGATGCAATGACATAGAAAAGGAAAAAAACCCATAAGATCTCTCCAAAACAGAATTCAATTGATGAATCCTGGTTTAGGAGCATATCCCAACATCAACACAAATTGGAATTTTATTCCACCAACATTTCCAGGTAGCATACACTGATGCCATTACATCATCAGATATGAAAACACGCTATAATGGAATACGAAAAACAAATTACAAGGTTTTGACATGGAAGCTTCTAGCTTTCCATGTACTAGATTTTATTGAGTGCTGCACCAATTTCTTTTATGGCAATAGTACTCATTTTAATAGCTATTGCTAAACAAAAGGCAAAATTAAATACCCATCGGATGTCGATTGTCATAGACCTATCATGTATAGTAATACAACTATAAAGTCCATAAGCTATCCACAAGAGAATCTACTCAGAAAGGATAACTAATTGAGGCAATGACATAGAAAAGGGGAAAAAAAATCCGTAAGATATCTCCAAAACAGAACTCAATAGATGAATCCAGATATAGGAGCATATCCCAACATCAACACAAGTTGGAATTATTTTCCACCAACATTTCAATTTTCCAGGTAGCATAAACTGATGCCATTACATCAGGTATGAAAACACGCTATAATGAATACGAAACATGAATTATAAGGTTTCAACATGGAAGCTTCTTTCTTTGTACTAGATTTTATAGATTGCTGCACCAATTTCTTTTACGCCAATAGTACTCATTTAAACAGAAGGCAAAATTAAATAACCATCAGATGTTACACTTAGGGGTGCCTCTCATCTCTGTCAGGCTTAAGTATGAGGACTGTGTGGTCTTGAAGGAGAGAATTCTTGCTAGAATTAATTCTTGGGCAAATAAGACGATGTCCTATGGTGGGAGGGCTACTCTTATCCAATCCGTTCTCTTTAGTATTCAGGTCTACTGGAGTGCTATATTCATTCTTCCCCAGAAATTGCTTTAATGAGATCAATAGCTTGTTGAGTGCTTTCCTTTGGAAGGGGGAGGAGTTCAAATGTGTGGGTGCTAAGGTGAAATGGACAAGTGTTTGTTCTCCTAAAAGAGAAGGGGGGCTGGGTTTCAAATTGACGAGGGACTGGAATAGAGCCTCAATGCTTAGGCACATGTGGGCTATTGCTAGCAAAGAGTGGGTTCATACATACATCATCAAGCATTACTGCTTCTGGTATATGCCTTGCCCTCCTGATGCTTCATGGACTCTGCAGAGATTGTTCAAACTTAGAGGGATTGGTCAGGACTTGATGAAATGGGTAGTGACCCTAGTGGGTAATGGTCAATCAGTTTTCTAATGGCTTGATCATTGGCATCCTCTGGGACCCTTGTACGAGAAGTTTAGGGACAGGGTTGTGTATAACCTGGGCAGGTCTCTCTCAGCTAAAGTGGAGTCTATGATTCATCAAGGTGAATGGAAATGGCCTTGGCAGAGGAATGCTGTGTCTAGGGAAATCCAAGCTCATACACCACAGGGAGGATAAGCTTATTTGGACCCCCAGTGCTACTGGGACTTATAGTACATCTTCTGCCTGGAATGCTATTAGAGTTAGGAATCCTGAGGTTCCTAGGTTCCACATGGCTTGGTATGCAAACCACATTCCTCGATGGTATTTCATTCAATGGCTTGCTTTCCAAGGAAGACTAGCCACTAAAGACAGATAACTTACATGGGGTGTGGTGTCTTCTGATGTGTGTATCATTTGTAACTCAGGAGGAGAATCCCGCTCTCACCTGTTTTTGAATGTCCTGTGAATGGCTGTATGGCAGCATCTCCTAGCTAAATGTAGAATTGGTTGGAGGCCAAGAGGCTTGATTGAGGAGATTGATTGGGCTATTTCTCATGTGAAAGGAAGTTCATTTCACAGCAGAATTTTTTATACAATCATGGCTGCATCTATCTATCATATCTGGTGGGCTAGGAATTTGAGAATCTTTCAGAATACCTCTCAGCAAAAGGAAGCTCTGTATAACAGAATTGTCCAAGAGGTTAGGTGTAGTACGTCTTCATGGAGAAGAATTCCCAAGACTGTTGCAAACCAGAGGATGGCTGTTGAGTGGGAGTGTGCTGAGCATATCTTCACTTCCTAAAAGTGTGGCGTTTTTTGTTAGCCTAGTTTGATTTTTTTTTCCTTGTACTCTTTGTAGAGTTTTCTTGTTCAGGTGGGTTTTTTGTTTTTTGTATTCTCAAGGCTATGCCCTTGATCCTTGTTTTTTTGGTTCGGTTTTCTTGATGAATCTACCTATACCAAAAAAAATAAAAAATATACCCATCGGATGTCATAGACCTATCATGTATGGTAATACAAACTATAAAGTCCATAAGCTATGAAGGACATAATCAGAACAGAAAAAGTTTCATTATACCATTCTGCAACATCAGTGATGGTTATAAATACCTTAACCCAGTCAGCTGTTCTGCTTCAAACTGGTTAGGAGTCAACATTGAAGCAACAGGGACTACCTAAACAAAATGGATGTTACCGAAGTGTATAACGTCAATCCCAATTAAATTGTTGACTTAAAATCAACAAGAAGATAAACATGAATAGAAGGACAACTACGCACGACAAGGTATTATATTTATTTACTCATTTTCTTGAATTAGAGAATCTCAGCTACCTAAAACCTTAAGACAATACCTTTGATAAACCCTAACAAAAAATTGCTCGAAATATTTTCGAATCTATGATTCCATGCCACACTTAAACTTATGCAAGTTATACATCATCTAAGCCCATAGAGACAAAAATGAATAACTTACACGCTGTCAAGTTTCTAACACAGCAGCATAATGAAATATTCGATGAAGTTTATCAGTATTATAATGAGTGGGACTAATTTCTAAGCACTTCTAAACTAAAATGCCAGAGATGATTGCTTGCCACAGGGTATCGGGCAGGATATGGCGACTATCAGTCACCAAAAGAAAACCAGAGTTGTATTCCACTGCTGTTCTCCCAACACTAAGGATTTCCAAGACCAAGGCACAAGCATTCATTAAACTGAAAGGCTAACTTCATGGCAGGAAAAAAGCTACCTTCTCACGGTATACTGCTACCAATTCTGGAGGGACATAAAGCTTTCCCTCATCACCCATTACTGGATCACAAACTACAAACACAAAGAACCATACGCAAGAAGCCAGTTATGACCAAGCTATCTATAATTAGAAAGAGAAAATAAGCTTCAAAGATACCTTATTCTACAAGAACATTATGTTGACATATCAGAATATGCCACCAAAATTAATTCGACAATGCAATAAGTAATCAAATCCATCATAAAAAGTTTAGGTGGATACATTATTCCACAGCAAAAGATTTGCTTGCTTTATTCAGCACATAATTATAAGAACCTCAAAAGTCAACAGAAATTCATAATCAAGAAAACATCCATCAAAATTAAAAGAATACTGGTTATATCCCTGTTTTGAACTGAAGCAGGGTGTGCAAAGATTCCGTAAATAGGTGAGAGTTCAATGATACCAGGATATTCCACATAAGCAGATACCATTTGAGGTTTTTCAAAAGGACGATAAAAAGTCTCCTTCACCAAAATCTGAATATAACAATAAGATGAGAATCTTGTTTGGTTCCAACAACGCAGGTATTGGACTGGACAAGTAGTTACAGGTCCATAATTGAATCATAGTATAACCATTAGCATTTTGCAAAAAAAAAAAAACGTTGATAGACCATCAGTGTTGCTTTCAATAAAATTATTATTTCCATTACACCAAAAAAGTGAGCAAATAGAATAATACTTCTGCAATGTAATCATAAAAGAATTATGTAATGATAGAACCTACAAGCTCTCAAACTATGAACCCAATAAACCAAAAACCAAAGAATGATGACTTCATAGTCACAAGAAAGTTAAGCTTTAGTATACAACTCACCATAAGTAAGTTTGGGATTGACAGCCCGAAGCTTACTGACGACTTCTAAAATGGTGTTCAAAAAGGAGACGGAACCAATATAACCTACAGACAACAGTAAATGCATGTGTTCTGAGAACAAAGCTAATTCAAACATAATGGGAAGTCAAATTAGTTTACCAAGTTCCGTATGCTAGCAGTCTAGCAGATGATTGAGAGCGACTGAAACATGGCTTCCAGCCAACATGGCAAACAAAACCAAATATTAGGAAGGGCAATATCATACCAGTCAATAAATGGGTGTAGAATAATAGATCATTCGCTTCAAGGCCTTCTATTAATTCCCACAGTTGTTGTCCATTCAAAACTTGCCCCTTAAAAGTTGGGTATCCTGCACAATTTTTAGGTTAATTACATTAACAATGGCTTGACCAAAATTTTCCCTAGGATTTCATGCCTGAACATATGCATATTCATAGATGACCCTCAAACCATATGTCAGGCCTCAAACTGTTAAGGTGAAGTGATATAAGCATCTTGCCTGTGTGGTTTGAGAACTGCACTGAATTGATTTGATCCACGTCATAGCCTAGTAGTTGAAGAGGGAAAACAGCTGATTTATTGCCAACATATCCCTTGGGAAGATAGACAACAAAAACAAATCAATACAGGAGAAGACCTAATCTCCAACAAGCTTATTCGAACAAATGACTCTATCAGCTAGGATCGAAGAAGAGCATGCATTGCATTATCCATGCATGCCTTCATCTTCACCATCATAATCCGAAGTGAAAGTAATTAAACTTGGGTTACTCTCATGTCAAACAAGCCATATCTGCTTATAGGAGGACCCCCCAAAAAATCCCTCATTCCTCCCCACCAAAATGTCTCTACCGGTGTTCCAGAGTATTTTTCAGCCATCTAATAAAGTGACAATCTTGAGAGATGTGATCATTCTCCCGTGATTCAATGGCCCAGAAACGCACCGGAAAATTCTATTCTCTTACGGTTTGAACCCTCACCAAATAAAGTGTCCATTAGCTCTACCAACTGCCGGTATTGATTACGAAGAATTCGAAATCCTATTGCTATTTGTATAAAAGGAAAAACAGTATACAAAGCATCAATACCTGAACAGTGTGAGATTGAATGCTGAGAACTCGACCCGTTTCCGATGGCAGAGCCAATGAAAGGATCGGAGGCGCCATTGCCGAGTTCTTCGAGCTTCTCAACCTAAAATTTTTAACTCCAAAAACAAAACATCAAACGCTATGCAACCACACACGCATTCACACGTCTATCTAAATGCAAAAAAAAAAAAAAAAACTGAACTTTTGCCATAAAATTTCACCCGAATATGTCTGCCCCACTTGTTGCTTTCAATTCCAGCCAGTTTATGCGCAGATACTTTAACATATATAATAAGATTATTTTGAGATACGAAATCGGTGAGAATTGCCAGTTGTGGCGTGCGGATTGAGAAGTGGTCAGAGAAAGTTAGCTGCGGCTTTTTGAAGTAGTGAGGGCCATGTGGTGATTTCGTCAATGTTCTGTTTGTTTATTTCGAAAACTGGCACGTTGGAAAACGACAGCGGCAAAACCAATTGAGATTCTAGGGTTCCGCCGACACTCCGCCGTTTGAAGTACGAGTAATTGCAGATCCTGTGCCGAGATTGGACTGGGACTCTTTGTCACGATCCTAACGACCCACGAGTGTATATAAGCTCTTGGACATCAATCTAATCTCTTGTAGCTCCGTTTCGTTTTTAAGGATTAGTTCTTTAAAGATGAGTTTTATTTAATTATCAAAAAAAAAGATGAGTTTTATTTGGTATCGGTGTCAAGGCACCATATTCCAATTCGATCAGCGGATGGAGTGACCTATATAAGATGGACTAAAATACTCAAAAGTATTGAATTGATAGGTGGGTGGAGCTGCCAAAAAATATATAAAGGGATATCATCGGATCAATGTCGATAGAAAGGGCTGTTATGGATGTCGGTTACGGAGCGTGGTGGTATGTTACGATCCTTAAGTCCCACATTGCCTAAGGATGGATTTGGCTCAGTGTATATAAGTTTTTGGACAACCTCTCCCAATAAGCCCATTCTGAATGGTGAGCTCTACGAGTTTGTAAGAGCATCCCTATTATAATAAGCAAGCAAATAGGTGCTTGATAAGCAAATTTAATAACAATGTTCAAAAAATACCCCACATTGTAATAAGTAAAGTTACAAATCTTTTAGCAAATAACCAAATTCCAACTTTTACCAATAACCAAACTCAAAACTCGATAGTTCAAAAAACACCCCCACATTGGAATCGTCTCATCGAATCGAGACGAATAATTTGGTGTGGTCGGGTGCGTGATTGGAACTCGTTTGCGATTGGACAAATGTGCATTGTGTATTGTGGGGTTTTTTTTTTGTTAGGGATGTAAAAATAACTAATGTGGAGGTAGAGATTGTTAAATTTGATTATAGACTAAATGGATAATTAAATGTTGAGGTGACAATTTTGGTTATTGGTTTTGATTTTACCATTGCGGATGCTCTAACACTCTTTACCTCGTTTTTTTCCATTTGTAGACAATTTTTTAAGTTACTTTCACGGTTGGAATGATTTATTTGTTATCTGATCGAGAAAATTAATTACAATAGAAATTAGAGAATTGATTTTTACACTTCGTTTTTTGATATTCACACTTCTTTTTTGTTTTCTAGTGTTGAAGGTGTGTGTATTTTTTTTTTGCTAAAAGACATGAAAAAAATATTCCTCCCTCTTTAATTGTCCACAACGATTTTGTGTGTCATTTTCAATAGTTTATATATATCGACGCATACTATATTCCATGTTTTTAAAATTATTATTAAAAATAATTGCAATTTATCAAATAATACCTATAATTCATATTTTTAATAATATAGATTGAGAGATACATATAATTAAAAATAACACGCAGAACCATAATATACACTTAAAAAAAATGGCGGGAGTATATTTATCTTGAGATGTCTTTGGGAATTTTTTTTTTTTTGGATACACGTGTTCTCAAAAATTATTAATAAATAATGTGACGAATATTTTGAACGAATACTAAAAAATAGTAAACTGTTTCGATTATCAAAATAGATTTGGAAATGGTCCATAAGGACAATGACAGTTTTAGAATTTTCTTCAACGAAACTTGGTACTAAATTCTCACATTAAATAACTTATGACTTCGCTATACATCATTCATATCTAACAGATAGACTACGATGTTATAAAATAACTAAGGTTGTTCGGCTAAATAAGTTAAATAGCTTATTTTTTTGTCTTTATTCAAAAAAAATCGCATTTGTTAGTTTTTCGTCAACTCTTTTGTGGATTATTGCTTCGTCATGATAAGAGAAATATAAAAAGTATAAAATAATGATCGAAACCCAAATTATTTTGAATAAAGATGAAAAAATTGGCTTATTGACTTATTTTTGTCTTTATTCAAAAAAATGGTTTTGATCGTAATTTTTTACTTTTTAGATTCTTCTCGTCAAGAAGAATTAATAATCCACAAAAAGTTGACAAAAAACTAACAAATGCGGAAAAAAATTAAATAAAAACAAAAAAAATAAGTCATTTAACTTATTTAGCTGAACAACCAATAATATTTGGGAAAATGACGGCTCAAAACATGTTTTGATAATTAATACCCGTTAAGGACATGTTGAGAATATTTGTTAATGCTGAAAATGTCTTTAACGGATATTAATTATCAAAACACGTCATTGGCCGTCATTTTTCCATAATCTTTCCACCTCATAAACAAAAGAGATTTCATTGTTTCCCAAAACATTACTCCGGCATGGTATTTCGAAAAAGTTGAAATTATTAATTTTTCTTTTCAATGAATGTGACCCAGGAACCATTAATCATTCACTTTCCATCTGACTTTATTTTGTTACTATATTTTATTTATATTAGTTTCGTACATGTAACATCGTACAGCAGATAATGTTAAATAAATCACAGAAAAATGGTAGTAGTACTTATCCTTCTTGGGATGAATTTGATGAATATATAAACTTTTTAACTTCAAAGTTGTTTTCACTTAGCAAATGCCCGGCCCGGGCCGGCCGGTCTTATTTCATTAAACTTTTTAACTTCAAAGTTATTTAGAGTGATCGTCAAATTTTCATTATCAGTGTGAGAAAGAAATAGTGTCCACGAGTGAGTGCCGTAAAAAATAACGGAATTCATATTTATGAAATTTATGATTCATGTGTACACAGGGACGGACCGAAGCGGGGGCACGTGCCCCCACTCGAACGCGTGCCCCGCTCAAAATTAAAATATTTTTTGGTATAAATTACAGTATAATTATAAAAGTGTGTTAATATATAAATATACACACTTGCATATATCTCAAAAAACACATACAGAATTAGTTTTATGTCTGAATTTCATCATATGGTGTATTTATACTTGTTGCTTTACGAGCTTTTTGTCTATTTGGATCTATTCTTTCTTGATTCTCTTTATTTTTAACCGTCTGGGAGAAATATTGTAAAACAAAGTCATTAACAAAACTAACTCGATCATTCTAAACTTGTTGATGTTCATTTAATTAAAACATACTTTAAAAAAATTGTATGAGATTTTGTGCTCATTTTTACCTAATTTAACTTAAAATACGCGTTACAAACTTTTGTAGTTAGTAATACATGTTTTAATTTTGTACGATCTTATTGTGGTTGACAACAAAAATAAATTTTTGCCTTTGTGATTAACAGGTGTCCCCACTACACTATATTCCTAGATCCGTCCCTGTGTGTACATTATGCATTCCTTATTATATATGGTTCACTTTGTTGCTTGTTTCATTTGTTAGAATTTTTTTAGGATTGTGATTTTGGCACTCCAAAAATTGATGGAGGGGCTCCAAAACTGAACTGTGTTGCTACACAAAACGACATCGTTTTGGAGCCCCTACATCAATTTTTGGAGTGCTAAAATCAATTTCCTTTTTTTATTGTTAATTATTACATATCATTCTAGATAAATCCGAATGAATGTGTACGGTTCACATAAAAAACATAATGAATTATTTTGGTTAGCCCAAAATTATATGTTAGTTACAAAAAATTTTGATTAGTAACAAAAAAAAAAAAAGGTCAAAATATGTACCACCACTCACCAGACTTTTCATATATATTTTACATACAGTGAAACGGTATCAAATTACAAAATTATGAAAAAAAAACTCTCTATTTTTATTGGTCCTTGATAGGTGCTGAAAAGCACTTGTTTATTCCCATTAACTTAGGCTATGTCGGTTCTATCTAGTGTTATTTAACGAGATTTAATTGGTTTGTGGTGTTTCAGGGCTTACGGAGCTTTCGGAAGGGATTTGGAGTAATAATCGTGAGTTAAGGATGTTCCGGAGCGATCCGCGATGAGAAGAGAAGTGAAAACGTGAAAGCTGAAAATCTGGTCCGGACCAAGGGATTTCTGGTCCGGACCACCAAGGCTGGCACTGAATCTAAGCAATCTGTTTTTCTCGTCTGGACCACCTTATTCCTGGTCCGGACCATCGGGCAGCGTACGGGAATTTGTATTCCGTTGTTTTAAGTATTAGTTTTGGGCCCAACTATAAAAGGAGACTTTAGTTTTATTATTTAGGGTACACGTTCTTTTCTGGCAGCTATTGGGAGAGGCAAGAATACAACTTGAAGGAGATTTTCTCCATGTTCTTCATTCGTTCTTCAATCTCAAGCGCATCTTTCTTCTTCATGGCTGGCTAAACCCCTTATCTAGGGGAGGATGAAACTCCGTATCAAGTAATTATATTTTTTGTGTAGGGTTTTGGTTTTGTTATTCGAATCGATTGTGAGACTAAGAACCCTTTCCGTTTCAATTGAACGGATTGATTTTACTTTTTCTTATCTATTGTGTATTTGTATTCCGGATTTCAAATACCTAGTCTTACAATGGTTTTCATTGATTGTGGTTGGAGTTCTGAGATAGATTATGCTCGTAAGACGGATCGTGCCGTTAGGTGGCCAAACCATGCTACTGAGAGACGGTCCGTGCTATGGGATAGTCTATGCCTTTTAATAACCTGATTATTTTCTTGACGATTATTGTTAGGATTTGCAAGTCCTAGCGATAATCCCTTTTGATTCGAATAAATAAACCTATCCTATGCATATTGTTGTTACGCGGTCGGAGTAGATTCCCTAGATATTTTCTCTCCAATCATTACAAACTTTCCATTTAAGTTATTCTCTTAGTTTAATAAACTCTCCAAATTCAAACAACCAAACTTCCTTTGCCTGAATTAATCTAAAAATTAATCGAATTTATCGTAACTCAGCCATACTGTCTCCGTCGGAACGATACTCAGTCTTGACCACTATTCTACGGAGTAGTAGTTAATTCTCAGTTTTATAAATTTATTTTTGACACGAAACGATGCGGTCAATCCTTTTTACCACTTTACACCTTTCCTTTTGTCTTTAACCATTGTGTTAGTTAATCATAAAAAGAAATACGGTAATCTATTTTTTAGAGTACTGACAAAGAGCGCGCGTCGTTCTGTGCTCATTGCTTCTTGTATTGCTCATTAGATTTCTCACTATTCACCTTAAAAATTGTTTTCAACTGGCTCAAATTCTCATATTTTTTATCCATCATTGAATCCAGAAAAAAGATCAGAATCAAATTCTCAAAATCAGAATTAAATCCTCAGAATCAGATTCAGTTTCTCTTTGATGCTAATTAGCCAGCCACCCTTTTGAAACGGTATCAGATTACAAAATTATGAAAAAAAAACTCTCTATTTTTATTGGTCCTTTTTACCACTTTACACCTTTCCTTTTGTCTTTAACCATTGTGTTAGTTTTTCATAAAAAGAAATACAGTAATCTATTTTTGAGAGTACCGGTAAAGAGCGCGCATCGTTTTGTGCTCATTGCTTCTTGTATTGCTCATTAGATTTCTCACTATTCACCTTAAAATTTGCTTTCAACTGGCTCAAATTCTCATACTCCCTCCGTCCCTAAATGTTTGGCATTTTCATGCTTTTTGTTGTCCTATATAATTTGTCCATTTTGAAAAGTCAAAAGCAAAATATGGTAAACTTCCCATGTTACCCTTTTCTTTTGGGTACAAAATTTCAAATTCAAAATTTCAAGTACTATTCAAAGTACACTAGAAGGGTAAGATTGGACACTTAGTTTTTGCACAATACAATAATATTTCTTCCTTAAAAGTTAGAACTCCCAAAAGTGCCAAACATTTAGGGATGGAGGGAGTATTTTTTATCCATCATTGAATCCAGAATAAGAATCAGAATCAAATTCTCAAAATCAGAATCAGATTCAATTTCTCTTTGATGCTAATTAGCCAGCCACCCTTTTGAAACGGTATCAGATTACAAAATTATGAAAAAAACTCTCTATTTTTATTGGTCCTTTTTACCACTTTGCACCTTTCCTTTTGTCTTTAACCATTGTGTTAGTTAATCATAGAAAGAAATACAGTAATCTATTTTTGAGAGTACTGGTAAAGAGCGTGCGTCGTTCTGTGCTCATTGCTTCTTGTATTGCTCATTAGATTTCTCACTATTCACCTTAAAATTTGCTTTCAACTAGCTCAAATTGTCATATTTTTTATCCATTATTGAATCCAGAATAAGAATCAGAATCAAATCCTCAGAATCAGATTCAGTTTCTCTTTGATGCTAATTAGCCAGCCAGCCACCCTTTTCAAAAGGTATCAGATTACAAAATTATGAAAAAAACTCTCCATTTTTATTGGTCCTTTTTACCAATTTACACCTTTCCTTTTGTCTTTAACCATTGTGTTAGTTAATCATAGAAAGAAATACGGTAATCTATTTTTGAGAGTACTGGGAAAGAGCGCGCGTCATTCTGTGCTCATTGCTTCTTGTATTGCTCATTAGATTTCTCACTATTCACCTTAAAATTTGCTTCCAACTGGCTCAAATTCTCATATTCTTTATCCATCATTGAATCCAGAATAAAGATCAGAATCAAATTCTCAAAATCAGAATTAAATCCTCAGAATCAGATTCAGTTTCTCTTTGATGCTAATTAGCCAGCCACCCTTTTAATTCCTCCTCGACACATCCCACACAAGTTGGGAGACTGAACAATAAACACATGATTTGGGATAACTGATTTTACCAAATAAACCTTGCGCAAAGGACAAAAAAACAAGAAATTAAAAAAAAAAAACACACAAAGAAAAATCTTGAAAAATCAAAAAACCCGCTAAAGTAAAAATTTTCAAACTTGCTACAATACGCAAATAGTGTTCGTGGGCCACCACCCAAAAGATTTGAAACGACCAAAATGCCCCTCCAATCCTCCACTCAACCAATCACTAAATGGAAGACCTGGGGGGGGGTGGGTGGTTTTGGTTGTGGCGTTTTCGGGAGAACCAGTAAAAAACGAGCAGTGGGCGCTTACATGCCAAATCAAGAACAATCCTCCTTTAGGCAAGCAAGCATGGATTACTCTTTCCACACTCCTATCTGCCTCCCATCTAAACAAATACTAAAAGAAATCATGTCTGCCTTCGAGAGAGGCTATGGTTAAGTTCTTAACAACACCAAACAGGGTTTTTTTTTTTTTCCGGTTTGTTCGGCTAGTTCGGTTTTCAGGTTTTTAATTTCACTCCTTCGTTTTGATATTTGGATTTTGAATTTTGAGTGGAGAGATATAGAGAGAAAAATAAAAATAATGATTGAGAGAAAATTTATTGGAGATTGTGCGCATAGAGAGAGTCCAAAATCCCAAACCCCAAACCAAACAAGCTCCAACAGACTCTGTGGCAGCCAGGTTACGGGCAATTGTTCAAGAGTTCGGTATTTGAGGTTGTTTTTTTCACGGAGCGGCGCAATCACAACCGTCCATTCATGCAATCAATAGTTGAGATTCGTTTTCAATTCTTACCGATAAGAAGAATTGATTTTCAATCCAAACTGTCCAAAAACACTTTGAACGGTCGCGATTAGGCTCCGTAACTTCTTCTTTACGGAAACAACCATAAAAAAGTTTTTGTCGGTATTTTGGGCAAAAATAAAAGGACTCAGTTCATTGAAGTGGCAGAAGTACATAACAAAGCAATCATCACAAGAACCAAGCTGTTTTATAGCCTAGACCAAAGAACTTGAAGTTGTTTGCATTTTGCTAGAACAAACCCAATCACCAGGTGAATTGCAACAACCACAGCATAGATATACACCTACTTTAAAAGAAACCATCACCTCTTCACGCATGAGGTTCGCCTGGGGACCGCAATATGCGAAGCTCCAACTCGAGTTGTCCACAAGAACCAAAGAAGTCACTTGGAACCATAAGGAAACTATTCGGAGGAGTGCGTTCGACCCGCCCACAAACATTCTCAGCAAAAGATTGTAGTTTCACCAATCTTCCGCCACTGGTTGCGAGGAGATTGTACGAAAACCCTCTCTCTGACGAGGTCAGCGCCATACAACAAACATCGATCACGTTTCCAAGATTTTGAACCCCATTGTTGAGGATAAATATGGTGCCTTCTTGTTCTTCCTGAAGGATAACATACTTCTGTAGTAGTTCTAAGGAGATTGGGATGGTGCAGTTGTAGTAGAATCGCTTAGCTGAGCCTGAATGCTCGGTGCTGAAGTGGAGGGATAATTTCTTGAAAGATCCAATGAAAGCACAATCAGGAAGAGGGCACGAGCACGGTCCATAGATACACATACCCTCGTGATGACTTTTCTTACCGCGGAAAACCAGTTCTGTGCACCCATACTTCTTGTACTGGCATGATGTTTTGACTGATTCAATGATCTTCTCAATCGGGCGGCAACGGTTGTGGCCAATAGTGGAAGAGCAAGTAGGACACTTGTTTCGAACTTTGTTGCAACAGGAGAGGCATGCCAGATGCCCATTCAAACACTAAATTGCCATTTCGCAAGAGAGGATGTTAGAGCTATTACTTTGCCTTGCAGCTAAGTAGTCGGAAGAGCGCCAACAATGGAAATACTGAAGTTTC
This sequence comes from Rhododendron griersonianum, assembly GCA_018127125.1. Lineage (NCBI taxonomy): Eukaryota > Viridiplantae > Streptophyta > Magnoliopsida > Ericales > Ericaceae > Rhododendron > Rhododendron griersonianum. Next base: position 11,011,791 of record CM030795.1, read on the forward strand.
ACTTCTACACTTCTCAAAACACACGACGGACTAATAATGTACATTATCGAATATGTCAAATACACATCACATATTCAAAGAGAGCAGTGATATCGAAAATTCTATACGAATACTATTTGGAATTCTATGTATTGGATAACTTTTATTGTCTAGCCTGCCAAATGCATGAAGTCGAAACTATAAAGAAATTAACGCTCACAAAACTTTTCAGTGTAATGATCATCTTTAACCTGAATCATCAATACAAACCCGAACATGCTGGCTAAACCAAATGGCAAGTATCCGCATGATAAAAAGATGAACAACTTACATTGCAAATGATAGAGAATTAGAAAACAATGCGCGTAAAGACTATGATGTTCGGCCAGGTCATATATATAAGGAGGCGGATACATGTATCATCTTGCAGATGTAAACCAAGTTCAACAGAATTATAGAGATGGCTTGTCATCTTTGAAAGCTATCTAGCAACAAACAACTCAGGGACCCCTATACTGAAACTGGCACTAGTATATCAAAACTGCTCATCAGTGAGCAAATGAACCACGTTGAATCCACTTTTAGACATTTGGAAAAATATAGCTCACGTTTTGACAAGTCGCGAATTTCCGACCAAAGAGGCTTCTCGGTATATGAAGAAAGGGAGGAGAATGGAAGCTTGCTTGAAAGGATCAGGAAGGGCAGATGAGCCAAGGACGGTAATCCAAAATTGAAGACTAATCAGGAAGTAGGCATAAGGGAATACTTTTACTTTGGCCGGCAACACAAGTAAATGCAGGCTTCAATTAAGACAGACAAAAAGAAAGTGGTTTGAGAAATATTTTCTTTGAAATCATTGTACATTGGAAGCTATTTTCCCGTCTTTTGGACCAGGTTCCTGTCCAGCCCACTATCCTCAGTTTGCCTAGTTTTGTTGACCGGGGGTAAGCCCACAATGCGGATCAAAACCGTTTATATTATAGATCTCGCGGAGAACTAAATTCTTGCGACCAATGAACTTGATTGGACACTGATAGCTGTCTTAACAGTTCAGTTTTCAGAAGACAAAGGAATGCAAATGTGATTTCTGAACTCCCTCGGTCCTTTTTGCAATTTGTGGATTTACGATATACTTATCAATGTCTGATCAAACTAATCTTTTTACAAAAAACGAGAACGATTTCGATCACCGTTGCAAACTCCGGACACACAAGGGCCCATAACTTAACTGAAGAGGACACTGGACAGGAGCTTAGTCCTTGTAAGCTGTTGCTGAAACAAACGCATAAGAGCATCTCCAGTCTTACCATTTTAATTGACTTAGAACCAAAATTTGGAACTCAAACTCGTACCAGATTGAATTTTACTCAATTTTTTTAACCAAATCAATTAAGGACTTTTACTCAAAAAATTTGAAGGCTTATTTTTGCTCTTCAGAATTCACAATTAACTTTTACCCAAAAAATTTCTTACATTATAATTTGTCCATCGGAGTGATTCATATCAAATGATGCTTTTACACCGACTTGAGAAGAATAATTTAGAACATTCCCTTCGGACAGAGGGATTCATAAGAAAATTAAAAAAAAAAGTTTATGATTTCTAGCTAAATCACTCATTTGGATAGAGTATTTCAGTGAGAAATTGAGAGAACTACAAAAAAAGATTTTTATTTTTTATTGGCTCTTCCCTTTTCTCACCCAAAACTCACAAATAAAAGTAAGATTGAGCGAGAAAGGGCTCTGTTTTCTTATGTCACACTTTCTCATCATCCAAAGGGCTGTAAAGGCCAGAGATGCTCTAACCTAGCATAAGAATGAGGCCACAAGGATAAAACAAATACTAGATTACAGAAATAAGAAAATCAGACCCATCTACAGAAGTACACAAAAACAAAAAAATATACATGGAGGGGGTTGGAAATAGCAGACCTGAAAGACAGGGATGCTTAGGTTCTGGAAGCAGATGGGGCAATCGAGCAAGTCGGCATCGGTTAGGGTTAGGAAATTGGAAGGGTCCCCACTGGGTTTGGCGGAACAACCGAATACGTTCGTCCAAGCTGCCGCCTCTTCTTCCTCTTCGTCTTTCACAGCAGTCCTCCGTTTCTTGGTACTCTGATGATCGGAACACAACAATTCCAAGTCTTTTTGCCAGTCTCTGACCTTGGCCCAGTTGAGGTGATCCCTGGACGGAGGAGTATTCGCCATTTGAGGGCCTTTTTCCCCCTTGTCTTCCTCTGCCAACGGAGTGTTGGAATTGGGGAAAGAAATGGAGGGAAAAGAAGGGAGAGAATTTGAGAGGGAAAATGAGAGGAATAGTAAAGACAAATTGGGGGGAAAATGGACCTTTGTTTCAATTTTTCCCTCCTTTTTTCTTTAAGAACCCAATAAGAGAAGGAAATTTGTTAAAATCTCCGATATATCTTTTGTGGAGTAATATATAAAGTGAGAAGTAAGGTGGTGTTCCACTTTAAGAAAAAATGCTTTTTTTTTAAACGGAGGTAATTTCAAGTCCAAAAATTATGTGTTTACACAAATAATTTTCCTATCAATATGAATCTTGTTTGATAGATCTCATTAAGATCTTTTAAACGGTGCAAAAAAAAATTGAATTTTTTTTTATTTTCATTATATTTGAGTTTGAAATTATCTCCGTTTGAAAAAAAAACACTTTTTTTTAAGTGGAACACCACCTAAATTTGGTGTGACCAATTTTTGAAGTCCTGTTAAAAGTGATTTCCATAATTGTCTCTCTGAAAATTTTATTTACAACTACTTTTAACGTGTCATTAAATAAATAACTGCTATGGACAAAATAATAGTAATCGATTTAAAATCACCTACCATAATCAATAACCCACTAGTCCCACCCATACCATGGCTTTGTTTGTTTGGATTTTGATAAGAGGTTTTGAAAGTAACGAGTGAAGAGAGATAGAAAAATAAAAATAAAAAAATTAAATTCTTTTATTAAAGACCATGCACAAAGAAAGGTTAATTCTAAAGACCTAAAGCCAATATAGTCTAGGGTTTGCCATCCCTCTAGAATGGATAAAAGAGAAAGAAAGAGGAGAAAGAACCACGGTACAACATTGATAGGAAGTCCTTAAAAAACAACGAAAATGTTACTAGGATACAATAAAACATGGGAGCTGATAAATGCAACTGCGAATTTACTGCATGTAACTTGTTTTTAAGTAAATAATATTTGGACAAAAATGCCCTTATAAAAATGGACAAAAATACCCTTACTTTTATAACATACAACCACAAACATATAACCACATCCAAAATACATACACCCCATACCATAACCCACCCACGTTTCCCTCCATTTTTTTTCCATCTTCTTCAGGTGGAAATTTTTTGGCATCTGGTTCTTCCAGGCCACCACCATTGTTGAGCTCCCACCTCCCACCATAAACCTAGTCGTCATCTGCCTTCGAACTCCCTCACACCTCCTAACTCTCAATGGAAACCTCCATTGCTTCCTCTCCCTCCATTGGTAAAGAAGAAGTCTTTGACTCAACATATGAGAGCAATGTGTATTTTGATTGGGATTGGAAGGTTGTGCAATGGAAATGGAAGTTGACAAGGAAGAAGGAGCCATGGATGTTGTAGTTTCAGAGCCGAAATCACAGCAAGAGATAACTCATCACTCCTCCATTTTTAGCCTGATTCTGTCCCGACATTATCATATTTTAAAACTTGAAATTACGCCACAATTTCAAACTCTAGAGTATGAAAATTACAAGGATTTTCACATCCTAATGTATGAAATTGATTCCATATATCGAGTTCTCGAAATTGAAAGTATATTGGTAAAGACTGGGTTGGATTCAATTGCTAGAATCTGAAATGTCTGTACAATTGCATACTCTAGAGTATGAAATTTACATTTTCACATTCTAATGTATGAAGTTGATATCATATTTCGAGTTCTACAAAGTGAAAGTATGTTGGTAAAGACTTCAGTTGGGTTCAATTTCTAGAATGTGAAATGTTAGTACAATTTCATACTCTAGTGTTTGAGATTTACATGACTTTTCAATTTCTAACATCCGAATGTTGGAAAACAAATGTGGCAGCTGTCTATTTATTTAAAGACTTCAGTTAGGATCTTCTAAATTTGTTCGTAGGCTGTGCAAAGCATCACCTGTTCACGTAGGAAAGCAAGAGCATCAGATTATGGAAGGGACATTTACGACATCAATTCAAGAACTAGTTTGCTGTGCACCGATGTTATGGTGTGGTGGTGGCGTTTTGGTTTGGGTTGGTGTGGTGGTGGTTCAGACAGCGGGGGTAGTGAGGGAGAAGAATGGGGAGAAGGGGGAAGGGAATGGTGGTGGCGTTTTGGGTGGGTTTCAGAACTGGAGCTAGGGGAATGGAGGATGGAGGGTTTTCAGATTGGAGCGGAGGGTTTTGGTTTCAGAAAACAGAGGGCGCTGAATGGAGGGTTTTCAAAAAAAATTTGAACGAATTGCTTGGTGGGAGGAGGAAGGACAATTTTGGAAGTTCATGGTTATTTTGAGGTTGTATGATAGCAAATTTTTATAAGATTTGTGGTTTAAGTTAGCAAAAGGCTACGTGCAGTAAATTCGCAGTTGCATTTATAAACTCCCTAAAACATTTCATGAAAGCGTTCAAGAAAGGAAAACGAACAAAAGTACATCAATGATCGGAGATATCATAAGTATCTAGACCAAACAAGGCCCACAAATTACAACTTTGTTTAGTAGAGCCTATTCATGTTACGGCACCATATATACAAACATGTTTTAGGATGACGAAAATCACTTCAAAGACCAAAACCCAACAATTCTTTGAGCTTAATTGGCTTGGACAAAAGACCCAATTTGTTGCATTCTGCTAGAACAAACCCAATTGCCAGGTGAAATGCAACCACACTATATAGATATCTACACCTACGTTTCATGCATAATCACCTCTTCACGCGAATCACGCGTGAACTACGCCCGGCGACTGTAATATGCAAAGTTCCAACTTGAGCTGTCCACGAGAACCAAAAAAGTCACTTGGAACCACAAGAAAACTCTTAGGAGTATGTTCAACCCGCCCACAAACATGCTCAGCAAAAGATTGCAGCTTCACCGATCTTCCACCGTTTGTTGCGAGGAGATCGTATGGAAACCCTCTCTCTGATGAGCTTGGTGCAATACATATAACATCTATCACATTTCCAAGATTTTGAACCACATTGTTGAGGATAAACACGGTGCCATCGTGCTCTTCCTGAAGGATAACAGACTTCTGTTGTATTTCTAGGGAAATTGGGATGCTGCAGTTGTAGCAGAAGCTCTTAGCAGAGCCTGGATGCTTGGTGCTGAGGTGTAGGGATAGGTTCTTGGAAGACCCAACGAAGTCGCAACCAGTAAGAGGGCATGAACTTGGTGCATAAATACACATGTCCTCGTGATCATGTTTCTTACAGAAAAACACCATTTCTGTGCACCCATACTTCTGGTTCTGGCATGATGTTTTGACTGATTCAATTATCTTCTCAATATGCCGGCAACCGATATGGCCGATAGTGGAAGTGCAAGAAGGACACTTGTTTCGAACTTTGATACAGCAAGAGGAGCATGCTAGATGTCCATTCAAACACTATATTGCCATTTAGCAAGATAACATGTTAGAGCTATTACTTTGCCTTGCAATTAAGTAGTCAAAATAGTGCCACCAATGGAAATACTAAAGTTTGACTCTAAACATGTCAAATAATGGAGCCGATTAAAAAAAAACTTCACATAATGGAATAATGTACACTTAAGTTCCGCATATAACAAATACATCTCACAGCTTCAAAAGGATCATTAACACAGTAGATTCTACATCGAATACTATTGTTTCTATCTCTTCGATCACTTTTGTCATCTAGCCGGCAAAATACGCGCAATCAAACTTATAAAGAAATTCATGCTCCCAAAACTTTTCACCATGATGATCTTCAATTCGCTGAGTAATGAACACTATACATATTAACATGCTTGTAGCGTAATGTGCAAGTATCTAAATTAGAAGGAGTAACTCGAAAGACTAAACAAATGATGCAAGTATTCCTAATGCAATGGATGAGAAAACATTAGAAAACGATATGCGTAAAAAACTGCAATGTTCGACCAAGTCATATTCCATTCATCGTAACAACTAGACCCACTAAACATTCATGATTCGTAATTTTCTTGACACTGATGAATAAACAGTGTTCTAAAAGTCAGTCGCCCAGGCCAACTACTCCCCGCCTAGGCGCTAGGCGGTGGTCCAACGCCTAGATTAGGCAGCCGTCTAGTCGGCGCCTAGGAGCGGGCCACCTAGCGCCAAGCAACTTTTAGAACATTGTGAATAATATGAGGCGGTCAAACAATTTGATTCTTAAAATCATTTGATTATTGTGGTGTAGACCCAAAAATGGAGACAAGGTACATGGCACTATGGAGCTATATTCACTGAATTACCAGTTACGTTGCTACCACAAAAAACAAATAATGGACTTATCCTCCTAGTCAACCTTGGCCTTAACCCAACCCACTAGCTAAATGAGCCCTGTTAGCACTTAGCATAATGATATGCCCAACTCAAGTTTCTTCACTCCCACGGGCTCTAATTCTATACATGGCTTGGCATTTTGCCTTGACCCAACTTCACTCGCTAAGTTTAACCAGTTTCAAGAGGCTAGGCATATGGACGGACTACGGAGGGTTCCATTTTGCCCCATTCTACTCTACAACTACGGGAGTACAGGTAAATGGCCTCTCTCCAAGATCTGCAACCCTCCAACCTTCCATCTCTTTCATTCTTAATATTTTTTTTTGGTAAATCTCTTTCATTCATAATTTTCCTCGTGTCTGTTTGCTTATACTCTGTTCGCTGTTCTTGATTTTAGGGCTAATTTGAGAATTGGGTAACCGAGCCGTGAACCGTTCAGACTCCATAAAGGCTTGTTTGAGTACAACTCGGGTACTAAATGAACCGAGCCGAACCTAAGCCTCAATTTTAGCCCGGATCCGACATTAAATTTGAGTTCACGCAAACCTAAGCAAGCTCGACTTGTCAAATTTTTCATCGAACTCGAACTCGCTTAAAAACTTTACAACCAAACCTGAACATTCAGAAACATGGCTCGATTTGGCTCGTTTACGGCCCCAGGTGTACACACAAGGGGCATGCAATGAAAAGCAAACATAAAAAGAAGAAAAGAAGAGGGGTGTAAACAAAGATAATGGACCTGAAAGACAGGGATGGTTAGGTTTTCGAAGCAGATGGGGCAATCGAGCAAGTCTGGATCAGTTAAGGTTAGGAAACTGGAAGGGTCCCCAGCGGCTTTAGTGGAACTACAGTCGCCTTCGGAACGATCGATCACCTTGGGCGATTCCTGTTCCCGTTTGTCTTTCCCAGTAGCCCTGACCCATCTGCAATCAACCCAGTCGTGATGAACCCTCAACTCAGACCTAGAAAATTCGAACTCTCCGGGAGGGTCTTCAAAGGAGACCACAAACTTCCTCGATCCGCCATCAGCGACCTTAACAACGACGCCGGGCCACCACCCGTCTCTATGGTAGGCATCAACGACGTCGTTCAGCTCGTAGGCGTGCTGGTTCTCAGTCGGAGGCGGCAACGGCCTCAGGTAGTCGCCTTCCAAGAACTCCCTCAAGGGCTTTTTGGGCATTTCGTCATCTTCGTCGTCCTCAACGGTGGCGTACTGAACGAGGTACCTCAAGGGCTTTGTCGAGCACTCCGTTTTCCTCTTCTTCTTGGTGGAAGTGGCAGAGGAGGAGGAAGGGGTACTGTTACTATGGTCAATTTCGATGATGGTGGCGACGTACCAGGGGCCTTTTAAACCCATGACGTCGCTGCTGTAGACTTCGACCTGGGAGCCTGTTCCGAAGAAGGGGTGCTCGACGCCGCCGACATTTCTACGCGTGGGGGACATTTGCTGCTGCTTTCTCCGGACCATTTTGCGTTTTTGAGATGTGATGAACAGGGAAAGAAAGAGGAGATAGAACCTCTTCGAACAATGGGAGGAAGTCCTTGGGAAATGCAGGAGTGAGAGGAAGCGGAACAGAGAAGTAGTGGAGTACTACGCAAAATTTAAAAATAACGCTACGCCCATGCAAACCGATCACTTCCTGATCACTCATCTCTCATATATATATATATATATATATATATTGGGTAGAGAATAGAGATATAGTACTTATTTACGGAGTCACTTTACATCTTTACTGGACTGACTGAGTGATCTCAATCGTCCGTTAAGAGATTATTTTCAATTAGAATCTATCGAGGTTGAGATCCGTAAACACTTATTTACAACTGATTTGTAAACAAGATTTTCTCTGTTGGGTATACTCGTCTTTGGAACTCGTGGAAGGGGTGGAAGAGGAGGAAAATTCTTTGAATTCCTAGCGAAAGATAAGGGAAAATAATACTACAGTACTAAAAAAATCCAATTTTTCTTTGTATTTTTTACGGTTCTACTAACAAGTGTTCTGGGACAATAGTTTAGTCATAATTAAAAGTTAGGTCACGTTAAGTTGCACAAAAAAGATGATAATGACGAAAAAATCAACTTCACTGCAACTTTTTTTTTTGTGATCAGTTACCAAGAAAATTATGAAACTCACAAATTTAATTTCTCAATAGAAAACACTTTCCAACAAAAAACATCCCGTTAAATAGAAACAACTATAGTTTTCGAGCGAAACTCTTTGTCCCCATAAAAAACATAGGGAGAGTGAATTTTCTTTCCCTTTAATTCACTTAACTTAACTTCAAGAATACTACTGTACTAATATTGCTGACACATCAACGGAGTACTCTTTCAACAGTCATATCTGCCTCCCATCTAAAAAACTTCTAAAATAACTCATGTCTGCTTTTGGGAGAGGCTATGGACGGGCATTATAAGGAAAACCAAAGCAGTACAGTTCAAAAGAACCACAGATTACAACAACGTTTAGCAGAGCCTATTCGTGCTACGGCACCACACAAACAGGTTTTAGGATTACCAAAATCACTTCAAAGATCAAAACCCAACCATTCTCTGAGCTAAATTGGTTTATAGCTGCTTAGACAAAAGAACTTAACAAGTCGTTGCATCTTGCTAGAACAAACCCCAATTACCAGGTGAAATGCAACCACCACAGTATATATATCTACACCTAATTTATACATAAATTCTTGCGCTTGGGCAATGACGCAGCTAGTGAGGTAATAACCGAGGCGTGTCAATTGCTGGTTGAAAACTAGTAATTTACATAGCATAATCATCTCTTCAAGCGTGAACGACGCCCGGCAACCACGATATGTGAAGTTCCAAGTTGAGTTGTCCACGAGAACCAAAAAAGTCACTTGGAACCATAAGAAAACTCTTAGGAGTAGTATGTTTGACCCGCCCCCAAATTAACATGCTCAGCAGAAGATTGTAGTTTCACCGATCTTCCACCGTTTGTTGCGAGGAGATCGTATGAAAAGCCTCTCTTTGATGAGATTGGCGCGATACAACAAACATTGATCACATTTCCAAGATTTTGAACCCCATTGTTGAGGATAAAAATGGTGCCTTCTTGTTCTTCCTGAAGGATAACGGACTTCTGTTGTAGTTCTAAGGAGATTGGCCGGGATGCTGCAGTTGTAGCAGAAGCTCTTAGCGGATCCTGAATGCTTGGTGCTGAAGTGGCCGAGGGATAGTTCCTTGGAAGATCCAACGAAGTCTCAGTCAGGAAGAGGGCATGAACTCGGTGCATATAGATACACATGTCCTCGTGATCATGTTTCTTACAGCGAAACACCATTTCTGTGCACCCATACTTCTGGTTGTGGCATGATGTTTTCACTGATTCAATAATCTTCTCAATAGGCCGGCAACGGTTATGGCCAGTAGTGGAAGAGCAAGAAGGACACTTGTTTCGAACTTTGATACAGCAAGAGGAGCATATATGCTAGATATATCCATTCAAACACTATATTGCCATTTAGCAAGAGAACGTGTTAGAGCTATTACTTGGCCTTGCAATTAACTAGTCAGACAAGTGCCACCAATGGAAATACTGAAGTTTGATTCTAAACTTTCAAAGCTCATAATGAAATAATTTAGATACCGAAGTTCCGTATATAACAGATACATCTCACAGATTCAAAGAGACCACTAACATGGTACATTATAATATTGGATTTGCATCTCTTTAATCACTTTTATCGTCTAGCCTACCGAATGATCTTCAATTTGCTGAGTACTGAACACTATACATAGTAACGTGCGTAATGTGCAAGTATCAGGATTATAAGGAGTAACTTGAAATACAAAACGAATGATTAAGAATATATGCAAATATTTCAAATGCAGTGGATGAGAGAAATTAGAAACCAATACGTGTACGACCAGGTCATATAAGTAGTTGGACATATAAACCTTATTGCTGATGAAAAAACTGACAACATGTAAACCATGTTCAACAAGATGTTTGAGATGACTTGCTGGCAATAAACAACTCAGGGACCCCTCTACTGAGTCCGGCACTGGTATATCGAAAGTGCGCATCAGTGAGTTGCAGATAAAGAAAGTGATCATCAATGAGTTACAAATTGCGGCTAACATAAGATACCTACAATACATTTTGTCCATCAATATTCGTCATGACTAGACCCACTAATTAACCATTCCTAATTCGTGATTTTCCGGATAATGATGAATAATATGAGGCGGTCAAACAATTTGATTCACAAAAAGTAGTTGATCATTGTGTTGCTGACGTACTGAAAATGGAGACAATGTACATGGCACCATGGAGACTGGACAAGGAGCTATATTCACTGAATTACCAGTTACATTACTACCAGGAAAAAGCAACAGTCTTGCCTTGAAAAGTAGAGTGTATTTGAAGGGTTCCAACAACTAGTCAATATTAGACTTTTTATCGTCATTGTGTCAAATACTGGACTTATCTTCCTAGTCAACTTCGGCCTTAACCCAACCCAGTGAACTCACAATCAAAATGAGCCCTCTTAGCATAATGATATGCCCAACTCACTTTTCTTCACTCGAACGGCCTCCATACATGGCTAGGCATTTTGCCTTGACCCATCTTCACTCGCTACATTTACCCAGTCTCAAGAGGCTAGGCATATGGTACAGAAGGTTCCATTTCGCCCCATTCTACTCTATAACTACGCAAGTACAAGTTAAAATATGTACTTGCCCTTTAAATTATTTCAAAAATATTTATTTCCTCCTTCAAATTTCAATTGAACACCCTTAGTCCTTTTAACTATCAAACCGTTACCCTGGACGGAAAAAGTTAATACCTCTCCCTAAGTGGGTTAGTTGAAGGCTATTAATGTCTTTTAACCTACCATATATGTATATGTATCTACCCTCTTCTTCCTCTATCTCACAATCTGGTCTAGAGGTCACTCTGAGGAAGAAGAAAAGCTCATGGTAGGGAACCAACAGTTGAAGATCGATGCAAAAGAAAGCGGTGACTTGCTACCAAAATCGGTGACTTAGAGGGAAAATAATCGCCGGAGATGGAGGGCTCCGGCTAGGGATGGCAAATGGCAATGAAGGAGAAGATGAGGATGAAGAATGAAGATGAACGTTGGGTATTTTTCTCCTTGTGCATTGGGGTACTTTTGTCTTAAATTTTAATTTTAAAGGGGTTGTATGGAGAAAATAGTGGATTGCAAATAAACGACCCCATTTGGATTCCTATAGAGTGAAAATAACAAATTAAATAGCAAAATATGGATTACATCCATGGTTTGGCCTTTTTGCAGATGACCTTCTTGTATTAATAGGAGTACCTTTTATTAATGACCAATTCGCGTCTCTATAATTTTGGATTAAAGTGCAACCGTGACATTTTCCGTCTAAATTAACATAAAGTAGACTAAACAAGGTCCAAATTAGAGATAAGTTTCTAGACCAAACAAGGTCCACATATCACGACATTTTTTTTTCCTGTTCTTTGGTCAGGGGTTGTATGATCTAGCTTTCGTGCACCTCAACTAATTCCCTCCTCAGTCCGGTCCCATCAATGCCAGGACTAGACCAAAAAAGGTCCACATATTACAACATTTAGCCGAGTCTGTTCATGTTATGGCAGTATACAAAAGTTTTTTAGGATGACAAAAATCACTTCAATGATCAAAACCCAACACTTATCTAACATAATAGGTTTACAGCTTTTAGACAAAATAACCAAGTTGTTGAATTTAGCTAGAACCCCCCAATTACCAGGTCAAATGCAACCACCACACTATGGTCATGTTTGGTAGCTATTATATTTTATGTTTTCATTTTCAGAAATTTTAAAAATTAACCTTGAAAGTTTGTTTGGTGCACTGCTTTCACTTCCCAAGTCTGATAATCACTTTCACTATTTTCATAATTTAAGGAAGTAACAAAACTTAACTTCCACTATTTTTAGAAACAAAAAGCTGGCTGCCAACTTCATTCCGCTACAGTGCTTGAGGCCCAGAGCTCTCTTCGACTCTTCCCAAACCAGAAAATGGTTTCCATAACAGACCCCTCTCCTTCTCTCTCTCTCTCTCTCTTGATCGAGCTAGGTCTACGACATCGAAATGGTGGTGATCTGAGGTTTGCTTCAGTACTTCGATTTCTTCTTTAATTTCCATTGAATTTCTGCGTTTCTCCTCATGATTCTCTGTGTTTCTATTGTCTGCTCCCCTTTTCTTTGATCTGTAGTTAGTTTTTGGTCTACAATGAATTTTGAGGGCTATTTCCCTGCCCTTTCGAGTGACTCTGAATATCTGGGAATTTTGGGGGGGACTAGTTCTCTAATTGCAATCTGATTGGAGAACAAGTTTCGGTACCTAAGGATGTTGCTCCTAATCTTCAATACCTTCAAAAGAAGAATAGTATGCTGCGTAAAGTGCTAGCTGAGAAATCTGGGTCTGTTTTGCCTCTTACTGTGGATAATGGATGGTTGAGTTTATGGAGGAGTTGGTGACAACTTGACAACAAGTTTTCTGCTTTCATTTTTTTTTATGACACGTTGACACAAACATGTTTTCTGCTTTCACTTTTTTTTGAGAAAAAGTAGAAATTGATTTCAGTAAATAGAAAATAGGAAACAGAAAAGTGGCAGTGTTACCAAACAAAGCCTATATATATCTACACCTACGTTAGATACATAATCCACCTCTTCACGCGTGAACTACACCCGGCCCTTCCGATATGCGAAGTTCCAACTTGAGCTGCCCACAAGAACCAAAAAAGTCACTTGGAACCATAAGAAAATTCTTTGGAGAAGTATGTTCGACCCGCCCACAAACATGCTCAGTAAAAGATTGTAGTTTCACCGATCTTCCACCATTTGTTGCGATGAGATCGTATGAAAACCCTCTCTTTGATGAGATTGGCGCGATACAACAAACATCGATCACATTTCCAAGATTTTGTACCCCATTGTTGAGAATATATATGGTGCCTTCTTCTTGTTCTTGAAGGATAACGGACTTCTGTCGTAGTTCCAAGGATATTGGGATGCTGCAGTTGTAGCAGAAGCGCTTAGCGGAGCCTGAATGCTTGGTGCTGAAGTGTAGGGATAGTTTCTTGGATGATCCAACGAACTCACAATCAGGAAGTGGGCATGAACACGGTGCATAGACACACATGTCCTCGTGTTCACGTTTCTTACAGCGAAATACCATTTCTGTGCACCCATACTTCTGGTTCTGGCATGTTGTTTTGACTGATTCAATAATCTTTTCAATAGGCCGGCAACGGTTATGGCCAATAGTGGAAGAGCAAGAAGGACACTTGTTTCGAACTTTGATACAGCAAGAGGAGCATGCTAGATGTCCATTCAAACACTATATTGCCATTTAGCAAGAGAACATGTTAGAGCTATTACTTTGCCTTGCAATTAAGTAGTCAGAAAAGTGTCACCAATAGAAATACGAAAGTTTGAGTCTAAACTTCTCAAAGCACATAATGGAATAACGTAGATACTGAAGGCATCTCACAGATTCAAAGAGACCACTAACACGGTACATTCTACATCGAATAACATTGGATTTGCATCTCTTTAATCACTTTTATCGTCTAGCCTGGCGAATTGTCTTCAATTTGCTTAGTACTGAACACTATACATAGTAACGTGTGTAATGTGCAAGTATCCGGATTATAAGAAGTAACTTGAAATACAAAACAAATGATTAAGAATGCAAATATTTCAAATGCATTGGATGAGAGAAATTAGAAACCAATACGTGTATGACCAGGTCATATAGGTAGTTGGACATATAAACCTTTTTGCTGATGAAAAAACTGACATGTAAACCATGTTCAAAAAGATGTTTGAGATGACTTGCTGGCAACAAACAACTCAGGGACCCCTCTACTGAGTCCGTCACTGGTATATCGAAAGTGCACATCAGTGAGTTGCAGATAAAGAAAGTGCTCATCAATGAGTTACAACTTACAAATAGATAACATAAGATACCTATAATACATTTTGTCCGTCAATCGTCATGACTAGACCCACTTACGATTCCTAATTTGTGATTTTCCTGATCATGATGAACAATATGAGGCGGTCAAACAATTTGATTCACAAAAATCAGTTGATTGTTGTGTTACTGACCGAAAATGGAGACAAGGTACATGTCACCATGGAGACTGGACAAGGAGCTATATTCACTGAATTACCGGTTACATTACTACCAGAAAAAAGCAACAGTCTTGCCTTGAAAAGTAGAGTGTATGTGAAGGTTTCCAACAACTAGTCAATATTAGACTTTTTATCGTCATTATGTTGGTTGTTCTTATCAATTCACAAAAAATGAAATAAGTAACAGACTGAACTACGTTAGATCCACTTTAAGACATTCGCAAAAATAAAACTCAGATTTTGATTAAGACAAGTTGCGATAAAAATTAAAGACCTCTCAAGAATCCAACATAACAAAATACTTTTACTTCAGCCAGCAACACAAGAAGATGCCGAGGTTCAATTTTCCGCTTGTATGATAGTCAATCTTTGCAATTTCTTTCTTTCTAATTACAGGCGGAAAAAGAAAGAAAGAAACTGGTCTAATTGTATAAGCCAACAATTGTCAAATACTGGAATTATCCTCCTAGTCAACCTTGGCCTTAACCCAACCCACTATCAAAATGAGCCGTCTCAGCATAATGATATGCCCAACTCACTTTTCTTCAATGGAACGGCCTCTATACATGGCTGGCATTTTGCCTTGACCCAACTTCACTCGCTACATTTACCCAGTCTCAAGAGGCTAGGCATATGGTACCGAGGGTTCCATTTTGCCACATTCTACTCTAAAACTACGCGAGTACAGGTAGATGGCCTCTCTCCAATATCTGCAACACTCCAACCTTCCATCACTATTCAAGTGAAAACAAAAATAAATTCAAACGTGTTTGGTTTAATCCATTCGCCATTCTGCAATAATTCTTGCCCAACCATGAGCCCACTCTCTCTTTCATTCTTAATCTTCCTAATAACTTTGCTGCATCTGTTCGCTCCTACTGTCCTCGATTAAATCTGTATGTATAATTTTGTACATTGTAGCTTGACAAAATAAAGGATACCAAATCCTGAAGTCAAAAGTAAGAGTTTTTTCCGTCAAAATAATTGTAAACTATTTTCCTTGTACTTTTTCCCCTCTTTTTTGACAAGGCAAATTCTACATCTATCCTATTCTAAGGGGGAGGGGAGGGGTTAGTGAAAATTGACCTCCCGACCTGACAGATAGAGGAGCTCCGAGGTGAGCGAGCTCAACCGCTGTGCTATGCCTTGCATCTCACTAATAGGTCATGAGGTTCAATCTCCTCACCTGAGTGTGGCCCGTGTGGGTGTTCTTCCTTTTGTATTTGTTGGTATTGTTTCTCTTCATAATGGGACTAGTAGTTGGGTTGGGCTTATAGTGATTGTGGAGGAAACATGGGAAGTGCAGTCTTAGGTAGGGGTTTGAATATCGAATCGGTGAGCTACCGTCCTTCTCTCAATCGCTTGTCTCCGGCAGGTGGGTCTTGTTTTCAGTTTCTTCTACCGCTTGGCCGAAAAAGAACTACTAAAAAACTAGCATACAAATCAACCCAACAGGCAAACAACAACAAAATCACTGAAATAAAGAAAGCAGACCCATCTGTTAGTACACAAAAGTAAATGCAACTAATATAATGGAGGGGAGTGGACATAGAAATGGACCTGAAAGACAGGGATGGTGAGGTTATCGAAGCAGATGGGGCAATCGAGCAAGTCTGGATCAGTTAGGGCTAGGAAATTGGAACCACGGTCGCAGTGGAAACAACCACCGATCACCTTCGATGCTGCTGCCTGTTGTTCTTCCTCTTCGTCTTGCCCAGCAGTCCTCCGTTTCTTGGTACTTGGGCTGCTACACATGGATTTCAAGTCTTTTAGCAGCATCTGGGACTGTAATAATAAGTCATTTAGGCTCATCTCGGACAAGTTCCCGGGCGCAGAAGTATTATTCGCCATTTGGATCTCTTCCCCTCTGGTCTTCCTCTACCAACGGAACGCAAGGGGAGAAAGAACCACTTTGAAAGTGCATACGATAAGGAAAAAAAAATGATTTTGACACTCTTATTTTAGCCACCGTTAATATTAGAGTGTTAAAATCACAATCCGACGAGAAAATAAATGTTACAGTTTCTCACCAAATCTCATACTGTAGTAATTTTTTTTCATTTTTTGTAGGAAATGGTGGAAAACAAAAATCTCACCAAATCTCTTAGTAATTTTTTTTTCATTTTTTGTAGTAAAGCACTAATTTTTTGTCTACCCATATAAGACAAAAGCTTTAGTTTAGTTTGTGTAGCGGGCCGAACATGGTTTGTTCGCATGACGCGGACCATACCTGCCGTGGTCCGATCGCAGGCCTCGTGCGCGGCAAGCCGACAATGACTCGTCGTGTATATCCGGTTTGCCTCAGGCTCGGCAGCGGACAGACCCGCGCTCGGATTGTGCCGTCGACGGAGTCCGCGGCGGCGTTACCTCCTTCATTGAACGCATGGCTATGCTCGGCGGTTCCCGCGGTCGGCTACCTTCAGAGCACGGCGTGCAGCCGACGGCGGCTGGCTGTAAAGCCACGCGTCCTGCCACGTGCAGAAGCGGTTACAACAGAAGATGATCACGGGCGCACATGGGTGTGCCAGCTCAGCCCTGAAGACGGTTATCAGATCTATTTCTCGACGTCACTATGATGTCACTTGGCCCGTGGAAGGCACGCGATGGTACTTGGAGGGCAAGTCAGAAGGCACTATAAAGACCTAGAGATGGTAACCCTAACGGACACACACTACTGAAGACTCACATTGAGCTTTCTGCTTCCTCTCTCTGCGTTATACTCATCCTCTCGCCGGAGGGCCTTGCCGGGACAACCCCCGGCCAGGTCTTAGTCGTGCGTTCCTTGTGCAGGCTAGGAGAAGAAAGCTAACCCGCCATCGAACCACCTACGAAGGATCGAGGACCGGAGGATCACGGGCCACACAATTGGTGAACCCGACGTGAACTTCCTTCTGATCTCAGCGGCTCTCTCATCCTCCAAACTTCCCTCGCTCCTCCGTAAGACAGCAACCAAACTACTCACCATGGGCGGAGACATAGCGGACGCCACCATCTCAGGGGCCAAAGACGCAGGTGGAAACGTCAATTCCACGCCAACCGTCGACAGGCACATGTCCCTCTCTCTCGCCCCTGGATCCGGGCTCTCACCGGTCTCGGACGTCGCTTCAGCCTACATCCGCCTGTTGCAGCGTCGCGACGACGAACGCGACAACGAGCTGGCGGCACTAAGGGCGGAAGTGGCCCAAATGAAGCGACATATGCAGCAGGACGCCACTCCTGCCGCATCTCGATCTGGTGGAGACAGGGGTAGAGGTGGGCAAACACCGCCTCCACCTCCACCTCCACCACCGCAAGGGCGTCAGAACGAAGGAGGTCAACGCGGGTCCGTGAAAGACCGCCTAGGCTTCACCCCAGCACACGATGACGCCAGGGGAATGATCCTCTATAAGCAACCCACTGTATCCGGGACACATCGTTCTAGAAGCCATCATGATGGAACCAGAACAAGGGACACCGAGTCGTTTACAAGTACGTACTCGACCGGTCGCGCAGAGTTCTCTCGCACGACGGCCTCGCACCGTAGCCGAGACTCGGCCCGAACCAGACCCCATGTGCGCCTGGGGAACATCCCGATAGGAAACAAAGACGATGAGCAATACGCTCGGCGCAACGGGAAAGACGTACGCGTCGACGGCGCAAACGACGAGAACAAAACCCGACGCCACAACGACAAAACAGTCGACGGCCCACGCCGAACGGAGAAAGACCTGCGAGACAAGCTTCGCCGAAGGGAAGCGGAGAAGACGGCGGCGAAGGAACAAAAAGACAGGGATTCAAAGCGACCGAAAACGGATGAGCACGGCAAACCGCCGCGCCCAGGATTTGAAAGGCAGCTAAAAGATCTCGGCGTCTCCCCATTTACCTCCCACATAATCAACACGCCGCCGGAACCCACCTTCCACCTACCCAAGTTCACTAAGTTCGATCCATCAACGTGTGAGGCCTACACTCACCTCATCCATTTCAGACAAACCATCGAACTCTGCACAAGTAAAGATGAGGTGAAATGCAAGGCGTTCCCGTCCAGCCTCGGCTCCTTAGGGCTCCGGTGGTTCAACAAATTGCCCGGATCCGTAAGGACCCTGGCCGACCTCGAACGCGCCTTCAACACTCGCTTCATCACAAGCAACAAAACGGCTAAAGAGCCCGAATCGCTGTCACAGATGAGGAAACTATCATCGGAAACACTCAGGCAATATGCCGAGCGCTACTGGCAGCTGTTTAACGAGATCCCTGGAATCGATGAGTACTGGGCCGCACGTACGTTCAAGAACGGCCTGGAAATTGGGAGCAAGATCTTAGACGAACTCGCCATTCGCCCACCACACGGCATGGGTGAACTGATGCGTGTAGTGGAAAGATTCTGTGCTCTCGAAGAACTCTACGCAGACAGAGCCGCACAGGGAATCCCGAGCTCTAACAATCCGTTCTCCTCGACCGTGCACCAGCTGCCGGTACAAACGGCGACCCAACAAGTGCAGCCGAAGAAGCAAGTGCACAACATTAAAAAGGGGAAGGAACGTCAGCCGAAGGAGCATGACCACGTGGCCGAAACCACTCACTTCAAAGAGCCAATCTGGTCTTTTCTGAAGGAAATAATGAGACAACCGTGGTTTGAGTGGCCGACGACCAAGCTCGGGACTGACACCGGCCAACCGGATCAAAACCCAAGGAAGAAATGCACTTACCACAATGAGCTCGGCCACTACACGACTGCTTGTGCACCATACAAGGCTCTCCTTGAAAAGCTTGCCGCTCAAGGCCATCTCGATCAATACATTGATCGAGCAAAGACGCCCGCCCGGCAGACAAGTCCCAACCCCAACGGACAACGACCATTGATCCACGTCATCCATGGACCGGTAACAAAAGCATTCGAGACCACCCTCAGAGCCGACATCGATCAAGCCTCAACTTCAAAAGAGATACTCTCCGTCGGCTGCGGATCCAAACGCTCCCGACCACAAGACTTGCCCAAATGGACCATCAGCTTTACCGAACGCGATCTTGAACACGTTCAGACTCCACATTCGGATGCACTCGTTGTCACCGTCCAGATTGGTGTCCATGATGTCAAACGTGTCCTCATCGACCAGGGAAGTTCGGCTGAGGTCATGTACTATGACCTCTTCAAGAAGCTGGACCTACCAGAGTCAGCTTTGCAACCCACCGACCCTCATTGGCTTCAGCGGAGCTCCTGTTTGGCCGATCGGCCGTATCTTCCTCCCTGTCGTCGTCGGCACGAAAACAATCACCGTCGAATTCATAGTTGTCAATGCGCCGAGCCCATACAACGCTATCCTCGGCCGAGCTTGGCTTCATGAAATGCAAGCCATCGCTTCAACATACCACCAAGTTGTCCGCTTCATCGGCACAACAAGCAGACAAGAAGACTTGCGAGGGGACCAAATTGCATCCAAGAAATGCTATGTCTCCGCCGTCCACAGCTCCTCAAAGGCAAAACAAGTGCAATGGGTTGAAGTCCCAGACATGGCCGTCATTGACGACGTCGGTCAAAAAGCCGAAGACAAAGCCGAAGAGGAACTGGTAAAAATGCCCATCAACGAGGACGGATCACGCTTCTTCTTGCTTGGCTCCTCACTTTCTGACGCCGAGCGAGAGGAGATGTTCCTGTTCCTCAAACAAAATCTTGAAGTTTTTGCATGGACCCCGGAGGAAATGCCGGGAGTGGATCCCAATTTATCTGCCACTCCCTCAACATAAAAAAGGACGCCAAACCGGTCGTTCAACGGGCTCGACGGCACCAGAGCACGCCGACGCCGTGATAGAAGAAGTCAACCGGCTACTAGACAACAACGCCATTCAGAAAGTACAATACCCAACCTGGCTCTCCAACACGGTGGTCGTCAAAAAGAAGAATGGAAAGTGGCGAGTCTGCGTCGACTACACGAATCTTAACGACGCCTGTCCCAAGGACTGGTTTCCACTACCGAAGATCGACCAGCTCGTAGACGCAACTGCCGGCCATGCTCGGCTTAGTTTTCTGGACGCCTACCGTGGCTATCACCAGATTGCTATGGACCCGACCGACATGGAGAAAACAGCATTCATAACTCCTCATGGAATTTTCTGCTATAGGGTGATGCCGTTCGGCCTCAAGAACTCCGGAGCAACATTCAACAGAGCGATCTTCAAGATGCTCTATGCCCAAATCGGCAACATCCTGGAAGCATACATTGACGACCTCGTCGTCAAAAGTCAAAAGGAGCACAACCATTTGAAGGAGCTGGCCGAGGTCTTCGAGATCCTTAAGTTCCACAAGCTACGTTTAAACCCGGAGAAATGCGCGTTCGGCGTAAGCGCCGGCAAATTCCTTGGCCATTTGGTCACACGGAGGGGCATCGAAGCCGACCCCAACCAAATCAAGGCAGTGGCAGATCTTCGGCCACCAAGATCAATCAGAGAGGTGCAAAAACTAACTGGAATGGCAGCGGCTCTCAATCGCTTCATCAGCAAGTCATCCGACAAGTGCCACTCCTTCTTTCACGCTCTCAAAGGGAAAAGCCGACGAAGTTTTGAGTGGACACCGGATTGCGACAGAGCGTTGGGAACTTAAAGATTACCTGAGTTCATCACCACTAATGGTAAAGCCCAAAGAGTACGAAAATCTCTATCTTTACCTTTCAGTCTCGAGCCACGCAATTAGCTCAGCACTTGTTCGGCGAGAAGGGGCCGACGACATGCCAGTGTATTTCACAAGCAAGACACTCCTCCCAGCCCAGACTCGGTACCTTCCACTGGAAAAACTTGCACTCGCCCTGGTCTCCGCGGCGAGGAAACTTCTGCCATACTTTCAGGCGCACACCATAACGGTGTTGACCGAGCACCCTCTCAAAGCCCTATTTCGAAAAGCCGACCTCTCCAACCGAGTCTCAAAATGGGCGGTCGAGCTAGCGAACTTCGACATCCGTTTTGAACCGAGGACAGCAATAAAGGGGCAGTCCTCGCCGACTTCATTGCTGAACTCACACCGGAAGACTCGGAGATCCTACACAATCCTCCCAACCAACAGTTTGCCGAACACCAACCAAAAGAGGACCGGTGGCTCCTATTCCAGGGAGACACTTGGCGGATGCAAGTCGACGGTGCCTCCAACAACAACGGAGCCGGTGCCGGAGTCGTTTTGGTCTCTCCCTGCGGAACTCTTCACGAAAGTGCCATCAGCATCGATTTCCCCGCCACCAACAACGAAGCTGAATACGAGGCTTTGCTTGCTGGCCTACGCTCGGCAATCGCGATGAAAGTTGACAACCTGGCCGTATTATGTGATTCTCAACTTATAGTCAATCAAGTACTTGGGGACTACGAAGCTAGAGACCCACGGATGATGAAGTACCAGGCCACAGCAGCAGAACTCATTACTCGCTTCAAAACTTTCAACATCGAACAAATCAACCGCGAGCACAACGCCCACGCCGACGCACTTGCTGGCCTCGCCTCGGCATCAAAAGCATCTGAGTTCCGAACCATAAATTTTGGCAACATCGACAACCCAAGTTTCGATACAACTCCAGAGGTACTCAACATCAACCTTGGTCCAAGTTGGATGGATGAAATCGTGGCCTTCCTCAGGAACGACACCTTACCCGACGACAAAAAGGAAGCCTTCCGAATCAGAAATAAGGCCGCATACTACTGGCTCTCTGAGAGTGGCCAGCTCTATAGAAAATCCATTTCAGGACCTTATCTTCTTGTCGTCCACCCAAATCAAGTTGCCGAGATCCTTGACGAACTGCACTCCGGAAGCTGCGGCTGCCACTCTGGTGGACGTTCGTTATGCCAGCGCGCGATGAGTCAAGGATACTTATGGAAAAACATGAAGAAAGACTGCGAGGAAATCGTACGCAGGTGCCGACCATGCCAACTCTTCTCACCTATCCCCAGGCAGCCAGCTCAGAATCTCTCTCCAATCACAAGTCCATGGCCATTCGCACAATGGGGGCTCGACATCGTCGGGAAACTCCCAACAGCACCTGGGGGCTTCAAATTCCTGATCACAGCAACAGATTACTTCTCCAAGTGGGTCGAGGCCGAGGCCCTCGTCACCATAACAGAAGCAGACGTCCGACGATTCGTATGGAGAAACATCGTGACAAGGTTCGGCGTACCCTACGCCATCGTCTCCGACAACGGCACCCAATTTGTCGGGGACGGCCTCACGAGTCTCTGTGAAGAGTTCGGCATCAGATTCTTCAACTCAACACCAGCCTACCCTCAGGGAAACGGCCAGGCCGAAGCCTCAAACAAAACGGTCTGTGCAGGGATAAAACGAAGATTGAATTCAAAGAGGGGAAAATGGGCAGAGGAACTCCCCATGGTTTTATGGGCTTACCGCTCCACTCCCCGCCGTTCTACAGGCCAAACACCGTTCTCAATGGCGTTCGGCATGGAGGCCGTAATCCCACTAGAATCAAGGTTCCCAACCCTTCGAACGGAGAACTTCAATCCTCAGTCCAATGACGAAGCCGTCGAGCAAGAACTAATTTTGGCTGAGGAAAAACGCGATGACGCTCGGCTAGAGCTGGCCGAGTATCAACAGACTGTTGCCAAGGGCTACAACAGAAGTGTCAGAATCAAGAAGTTCAAGCCCGACGACTTAGTTTGGCGAAAGGTTGTCCAAGCAAGCAAAAAGAAAAAGTTCATGCCTAATTGGGAAGGGCCATTTCGTATCGTGAAGGTTGCTGGTGAAGGGGCTTACACCCTCGAAGACATGCACGGCAAGGTGCTCACCAACCCGTGGAATGCCCAGAACCTCAGAAAGGCCTACATGTGATGCTCCACTCAGACAGCTACCTTCGGCCAACACTTCATGCATACCGAGTTTCTGTTTTCTTCAGCATCGGCATAACTCTTTTACATTTTCCTTTTTCATTCCAAAGAAGGGCCTCGACCCACTGTTATTGTTTTTTCTACTTTCCTTGTATTTCGTAAAAATATCAAT
Organism: Rhododendron griersonianum; assembly: GCA_018127125.1. Classification (NCBI taxonomy): domain Eukaryota; kingdom Viridiplantae; phylum Streptophyta; class Magnoliopsida; order Ericales; family Ericaceae; genus Rhododendron; species Rhododendron griersonianum. The sequence continues at coordinate 11,035,388 of CM030795.1, forward strand.
GAAATGACAATCTTTTTATTCAAAAGTCTTTCTATAACATTTCATGCATTCATTCCACTCTCGGCTAAGAATGCCACACACAAACGATGACTTCGGTCACACCCTCCAAACGGCTCCTTAAAAAGCCCTTTGCTTCGGCCAATTTCACCGCCCAGAGAAGCAATCACTGGACATATGGTCCGCCGAGCCTGAAATACACTCTTGGAACTCAGGCTTCGGCTCGGATTGGCAAGACACTATGGTCGGCCACCGAAAGGTTACACTCGCAATTTGGCGAGCAGACCACCCACAAACAATCGCTACTCTCAAACGTCCCTCTGCTATGGCCTGGGGCTGACTCATGAGCCGAGCCCCATCCACAAGGCAAGGGGGCAACTCACACTCTTACACTAAGTCGAAGGATTGGTCAAATCTGACCACAACAAATCCATGTTCGGCTACCTAGTACCTACGGCCATAATACTTTGGTCTGGGCTCGGCTGCAATATCTATACTTAACCATTTCGATCACGATATCCTCTCAGCTATTCTGCCGAACCCAAACTAAAGTGGGGGATACGGACAACTACACATTCACAAACATGCAAGGACTACAAAATTTCTATGAAGACATGAAGGCAACAAGACAAGCTCGGCAATAATAGAGACGCTGCGAAAGAAGCCATGCATTATAAAGACAAGTGTTTGAAAGATCCTAAACCGGAAGGCACGGCGTAGTAAACCGTTCGGTGCCGACCCTCAAACAACTATTACATCTGGCACGGTAAAACTCCCAAGTTTGGAGCCGTCCAGTCCAACAAAACCTCAAAAGAAATATAAACCCTAAATTCTAAGGTTGTGGCGGATCACCCTCGGCTGCAGCTTCAGTTTGACCAGCAGCATCGTCCTCGGCTTCAACAACCACTTCGTCATTCTTTTGAACTGGCTCGGGGTCTTGCTCGGCATTGTCAGCCTCACCCTTCTTTTCCCCAGTTGAACCATCCCCTCCACCTTCAGCATCGGCGATCGTCATATCTTCAACATCGTCCTCACTATCGGGAAACTCCTCCGGAGCAAGTGGGGCACATTCCTCCTCCGTGTACGGCAGCACAAGCTCGGGTACGTCGGCTACGGGGATTGACTTCATCAAGTTCATATCCGGCTCCAGCTGCATGACCCCACACGCAGCTCTCACCCCATCCTTGTACCCAGTCCGGTACGCGATCGGCAGCTTCTTAGCAAGTTCCTCGTTGACCATCGACCGAGCCTCCCGGACGTACTCAGCGCCGGCTCTGTCGTACCCAGCCTGAAAAGCCTTCTCATCCACCTCCTTCATCTTCCTCTTTTCCCTACGGACAACCTGCCCGAGCTCACGTTCGGCAGTCTTTGCATTCTCCAGGGCCTCATCCCTCTCTTTCTCGAGTTCGGCGACCCTCGACTTGGCAAACCTCAAGCCGTTCTTTGCAGCCTTTGGCCTTTTCACGCTCGGCTTTCGCTTCATCGCGGTAACGTGTCCTCTCAGCGGCCAAGAGTTCGGCTTGCCGAGAAGCACGCAGCACAGCTTGCCCAGCCTACACAAGATCAATTCATCAGCCTCGGCAACATGTCAAAATGCAAATTAGAAAACCAAGTCAAAACGTACCTGAACGAGATATGCTCTAGTGTGGACTAGGCTCGGCTGGAGCTCCCCTGGAATCCTGTCCATATCCTTTGGAAGAACAAGCCCATGCTGGTCACAGCAAGGCCAGGCTCCTCCTTGACGCTGTCCTCCACCGTGACCACTCTGCCGTCGGCCATCGCGAACGATGGTGCGAACTCCGAGACGATCACACGCCCATCAGAACCTGCTGCCCTCTCCACGGCCTTAGAGCCTCCCGCCGCCGAAGACTCGCTTTGGTCCTTCTCCTTTGGAACTGGCGTCGGCGGCCTGGCAGGGAAGAAGTCGTGTACTTTCTGCCTCTTAGCAGGACTTTCGGTGGGAGAAGGAGCAGCTACCTTCTTGCTGACAGCAGCTGCCTCCTTAAGGTTCATCCTCACCACGTTTCTCCTTCCCATATCGTCGGCAAATTGAGGAATTAAGGTTCGGATTGGAGGGATATGAGTACCTTGAAGGTCGGCTGGCTGACTTTCAAATCAGCTGACTTTTGAAATGTAGGAAACTTCACCCTCGGCTCCTTCACCTTCTTGCTCGGCTTTGGGACTTGGTCGCCAACGCCTACCTCAGTAGCTGACTTTTTACCCTTAGCCTTCGTGCTCGGCCCCGGCTCCTTATCCTTCTTCTTCCTCTTCAACTTTCCCTTGTAAGAGGGAATATAGTTAAGCAGCGTCGGTGCGTCGCGAATGGGGTGAGCTCTCAACTCCTCGACGTGAGCCTCAACGGATAAAGATTGCTGCGTCTTGGTTATTGCTCGGTGATCTGCAAAAAAAAACGAGAACGTTGGCAAAAACATCAGCAACATAAAGAGTAAATCATGTTCGGCAATATGAAGAGATAAAAGTGAACCTCGGAAGTCCTTTATCTTCGGTACAGAGTGCAGCCGCGTCAATTGGCTGCCGAACTCGTAATTTCCGCTAACCTCAACATAGAGTTTAGCCCATTTATCGGTATCAGGAAGCCCGTTTATCAGGGGCTCCTTGCCACCACGCGTAGACAGATACCTACGCTCGGTACCGCCGTGCCTGGACATGATGTACGTATGAAATAGGTCAGCCACGGTGAAGTCAAGATTATGCAGCTCTTTCAGCCTAATTACGGACATCACAATCCTGTAACTATTTATGGCGAAATAATGAGGTACTATGCCGAACCTAGTCAGCAATTCCCTCAGAAATGGGTGAAGGGGGAAGCGGAGCCCGGCCTCACAGATGGCCATTAGAGGGACTGTTATGTGTTTGGGGTGATCTCCCCTTTTATCCCTTATCCTATTACTAGCTACCTGGTGGACGACGACGTCGGTAGGGATGCGATACGTTCGGCAGAAGTTGGCATATTCATCCGGACGCCCACTAAAGTAATGGGCATGGGGACAGACCTGCCCTTTCTCAAAAAGATCAGCAAACTCCCTGTTCTCGGAAGAAGTCTCGGCGGGGGCAGAACGAGACGAAGTTGCGGCTCCATCCTGTTGACGAAGCCTGGACTCGGCCTCGGGCCCAAGTTCGTGCTCGGCTTCGGATTCTGTGCTAGTGGAGAAGGTTATCTCTGGGTCGGTGTTGAAACCACCGTATTCGTGGTCAAGCTCGGCGTTGGAATCATCGGAACCTGACATGTTCGAGGCGATGGAAGAGGTTTGACGTCGGCTTCTGTGTAACTCCAAATACTCTCGGATCACAAGGTTCGCAGAATCGTCCCCTGAACTTTCAGAGTCGGATGAGATGACGACAATTGGGGGAGCCAGACCTAACAAGTCAAAAACAAAATCATGAGACCTCGTCGTCGGCTATAAAATAGTCGCCTCACTACGCTCGGAATTCTAAATGGCCCCCCATCATCGTTCTCAAGGCTCGACCAAACCGTGTTCGGATGGAGCCTACCAAACAAACAGAGATTGGGGCTCGGCCTTGTCCATCAACGGCCAAGCCCAGAACCCCTTGAAGGTTCCATGCTCGGAAGAACAGGTTGAAGAAGGAGATGAACAGTCGTCCATCTCTAGGGTGCACTGTTCACTTAGAACAAAAAATGCCCCAAGAATCCAGAAAAGCAAAGGAAAACGGACTGAAAACTGCAGAAAGTTAGAGAGAAGCAAGAAACGAACAAATACTTGGATTTGTGGCGAGATCTGGTAGCAGAATCTGCTGGAAATCGAAGATGAAAGACGAACGGTTGCTTTGGAGCTCTAACAATGGAGGTCTGGAGAGAGAGAGAGAACGAGAGCTTTCTCTCTCCTCGCGTCTCCCCTTATATAGGGCTAGGGTTGGGAATTCGAAAATCCCGCCCATCATTGCACCGCCGAACGACTGACCACTCAGCGCGCGACACATGTCATTGATAAGACGGTTTGCAGGGCTTGCCAGCCCACCTCTCGCCTGCCGTACCCAGCCACAAGGTGACATCTGGCGTCCAACCATTGGAGTACTTCATCGACGGTCGAGACTACTCCTGAGGATGAAACGGTTCAGGCTCGGCTGGAACTTATCTTCATCAAACAAATGTACGCTCGGCGGTTTGACGAGTTCGGCCTAAGGCTCAACTTCAATCCCTACCATGCGTACAGCATCGGCAGGAATTGAGGGGCTATTGTAGCGGGCCGAACATGGTTTGTTCGCATGACGCGGACCATACCTGCCGTGGTCCGATCGCAGGCCTCGTGCGCGGCAAGCCGACAATGACTCGTCGTGTATATCCGGTTTGCCTCAGGCTCGGCAGCGGACAGACCCGCGCTCGGATTGTGCCGTCGACGGAGTCCGCGGCGGCGTTACCTCCTTCATTGAACGCATGGCTATGCTCGGCGGTTCCCGCGGTCGGCTACCTTCAGAGCACGGCGTGCAGCCGACGGCGGCTGGCTGTAAAGCCACGCGTCCTGCCACGTGCAGAAGCGGTTACAACAGAAGATGATCACGGGCGCACATGGGTGTGCCAGCTCAGCCCTGAAGACGGTTATCAGATCTATTCTCGACGTCACTATGATGTCACTTGGCCCGTGGAAGGCACGCGATGGTACTTGGAGGGCAAGTCAGAAGGCACTATAAAGACCTAGAGATGGTAACCCTAACGGACACACACTACTGAAGACTCACATTTACTCCCTCTCCAGAGCTTTCTGCTTCCTCTCTGCGCTATACTCATCCTCTCGCCGGAGGGCCTTGCCGGGACAACCCCCGGCCAGGTCTTAGTCGTGCGTTCCTTGTGCAGGCTAGGAGAAGAAAGCTAACCCGCCATCGAACCACCTACGAAGGATCGAGGACCGGAGGATCACGGGCCACACAGTTTGGTTATCCAATTTTTTATTATGCCATTGTAGACATCTACATTGCTAATCTTAACAATCTCTTAAATGAATAATCAAAAGCTGATGTGACAACTTTTGATTATCAATTTTTGATTATAGCATTGTGGATACCCTTAGTCGACTCCTCATGTTTTTTTCCAAATGAAAGATAGAAGATATGTGTCAACGTGTGTTACCTGTGAGTTTTTCATTCCACTGTCTACATACGTTGCCTTCCCTTTCCTAGCAATTGCTTCTATTCTTTGCGTTTCCTGTTAAAAAATACATAAAATGTATTAGGGCTACTAAATAGGGTTTGCAGGAAAATCTGTATTTGTATGTAGACTTACCTCGTGAACATGGACGACAATGTTGCTGTCTCGGAGAGATTGAACCTTTACATGTATAAAGACAATTGAGAAATAGTAATTACAAAATATATGGTCAAAAGATGTAGATAGATGAACATGATTTTGATTCATAAGAGTCTTACACTTGGATCTCCAGGCAAGTGCTGTTCCGATCGCCGAATAGTGCTTTGCTTTAAAATTCGTTCTCGTTCTCGTTCTCGTCGTGCACGTTGCGCAAGTGTTGTTTTCGATAGCTCATTACCAATTGGTGCCTAGAGTATGTGTAGAAGCAAAATTAAAACACTACTTTGTCTACCCAAATAGGTCAAAAGCTGTAGTTTTGCTAGTTGACACCGAATGATTTTTTTTCAAAAGAAAGATAGAACATACACCAAAGGCTGATACCTGTGAATTTTCTTCTCCATTGCCCACATGTATTGTCTTTTCTTTCCTAGCCATTGCCTTTAATTATCCGTACCTGTTAGGAAAATAACAAAGTTCCTCTAATCCCAAGCTTGAAAGATGCCTAATGCAAGGGAAATGACAAAAACAAAACACAACCCAAGATTGGGAAAAAAAAATTGGACGGAAGCATCTTTAAACTAATTGGATACAAGTAGTAAAAGGGTTACGAGGAACGAAAAATGATACCCAAAAATCCCATTCCAACACTTCGATATTTCAATTGGACGGAAGCCTTCCTAAACTTAAACTATATATTTCAATTCATCGTAAACATACCAGTGTTGTGTCCTTTGCACATATTAAAAATGGGTTAGGGAGAGAAGATAGTGTGGCCTAATGAAGGTGAGTTTCTTAATTTCTCCCTTTACGTTACTGCTTTAATTTAGTAGCTCTGACCTAAGCAAATCAAATTCAAAAGAAAAAAAGTTGGTAAAATCAATAACAACAAAAAAAAGGAGGGTGCTGATTTTGCCACTCCCTTTTTTTGTTAACGTCACTCTCCTGCAAGTGTATTTTTGATGCCACTCCCTTTTTTGTTAACGCCACTCCCTGCAAGTGTATTTTTGGACCAAAAATACACTTGCAGGGGGAGTGACATTAACAAAAAAAAAAAGAAGAGACAAAATCATTTCCCAAAAAGAATGAAAGAAAAGTGTATGCGTGTGTTAATGTAAGCACTTGAAGGTTGAAGCATTTTATCATTCCCCAAACCCTGTTCTAAAAAAGAGCAAAAAAGGAAAACCACAATGCATGTTAGGACCTATTCTCAAGGGACTAACCTAAAGCACTTGTACAATTTCTTCACCGATTATTTAATCGAACACTTGGGATGCTAAAAACTATTCTCAGTCTCAGAAAACATCTTAGCCGAAGAGTATCCGGATGGTTGATACATTTAATCAAACACTTGGGATGCTAACCCCTAATTTAAAAGTTGATTACAAAATCCCCAAATCCATGTCATTTACCAGTACTAAAACTTCATGTGGCGATTTGAGTTCGAGACAATGGCCACATCTGGTGAGAGCAGTTCCCTACCGTGGTGATCGCTGGAGTCCCTCGGTCTCCGTGTGTTTCCCTGCCGTGATGGTCACTGGAGTCTCTTGGGCTTCCTGCGTTTGTATTGAGCAGTTCAGTCCCCTCGCGTGAGAGCAAGCTGTAGAGAACGTGTGTTTTGTTTCTCTTGTAACATAAGCCCTTCCCTTGTAAATCTCGGCCGCCTTAAGTTCTGTTTGATTATCGAGATAATGATAGAAAGTGAAAGTAAAGGGAAAAAAAAAAAACTTTATTGGTGTTCATTTATTTAACAAAAGTGTCCTAGAAAATGGTAGAAAACAAACTTTCCCGTACAACATTCTAAAACTAGAAAGCTTGCTTTAATTTTTCTCACAAAAAGTACATGGAAATTTTGTTTCTTTCGAGAATGAATAATAATTACTCTAACTTCCTTATTTTCTTGTAAAACTTTCATTTTAATCAAACGGATGCAAGAAAAAAAATACTTTTTCTTTTCTTTTACTTCACTTTCTCTCATTTTCACTTTCTATTATATTTTTCTCGCTAATTAAACAGACCCTAGGATTTATGTATATAAATCTAAGGATCCAAAATATGAGAAATTCAAACACTGAGCCTCCTTATTATATAAATTTTTGGAATTTCAATTTTTTTAAAGGATATAATGATTACTTTTGAAAAGCTTTGATTTTTCAAGACTATCCATCACTTTTTTAGCATTGAATGAAGGTGCACATTCTTTATATGCACAATTTTTTTAAAAATAGAAAGGTTAGTAATGGACTTCAAATTCGACAAACAATTTGGGACATTAGTCAAAAATGGGCAAATAAAATGGGACGGAGGGAGTATAATAGTAGCGAATATGAAGACCGTATATAGTGATATAAAGGAAATTTATTATTGTTAGTACAAAAGTATTAATTATAGAATTTTTTCCTAAGAAATAGAAAAAAAATTAAAATTGTAGTATGACCGGTACCAACTAGTACCCATTGGTAATAGCCCGGTATTGCCCAGTATGACCGGTACCGATAACTATTTGAATCTGGATGAAACTAGAGGGATGGGGTACCCTGGTTGTGTGAAAAAACAGCACGTAACGTTCGATAGGGTACGTATTCACAACCTTAGTACATGCAATTGTTCCATGCATTCCCTGATTTAAGAAATTATTGAAATCTTTTCAAAAGAACGTCTGGTTTTTTCAAACAAGAGGCTTTATATGATCTCAATTATTGAAATCTTTACAATGGAAGTCTGTTTTTTTTTTTTTTAAACAACAGGCTTTATTTAATGTATTTATTTTTATCTTGTTGACTCTTTCGATAGTTAATACTAGTATTTGTAAACAGAAAGAGAAAACATGACTTTTAAAGGCATCAACTTTCGAAACTCGATTTAGAGTAATGTTTGGGAAAAAAATTCATTCATAACGAAAAAGGAGGAGGCATTTGTGAAGGATTAAAGAAAATAAAGAAGAATAACACAAAATCTGATGTATACTATAGTTTAGTGTTTGGACCCAAAATTGACCGCCCACTAAAAAGCCGTCACGTGGTGCCGGCCCCATGTATTTTGGTGTAGCCGAATTATCTCTTGCATGGGAATTGGGATTACTTGGAGATAAAAGGGTTCAAATCATGGATTCCATGGCAATTGGTTTTGGAGTTCATGGGAAACTTGGCAAGGTACAATGCAATTGGCCAATTTGCCTTCAAGCACTTCTCGTGCCTGTTGCAAAGTGGGGGTAATGGGATTATTATGGCAAGTAACTGCCATTTTCGGGCCTATAAATAGAGATAGACCAAGATCATAGAAACCCATTGTTCTTTCGGCTCCGGCCACACTATGTTTATTTTTTTGCACATTTCAATTTCGACAACTTCGTAGTTGCATGTAACTTTTATTATTTCCGACAATGGAAATCCCGAACATTTCCATTTCAACGGTGTTCTTTACGTTTGAGCACCGCGCTCACTACTTCTACATCGCTCGAGAAGATTGTGACCTGGGTTAGTTTAGTTTTAAAAAGGACAACAGAAACCCCAAAGCGGATAACCCAATAAGCATGACAAAAAACACTTCAAAGATCAAATCCCAACAATTTTCTGAGCTGAATTCGTTATAGCGTAGGGAAAACAACCAACAAGTTGCTTCATTTTGCTAGAACAAACCCAATTACCCGGTGAAATGCAACCGCCACGTTATATATTTACAATTACGCCTACTTCAAGTAACACAATCACCTCTTTACGTGTCAAAAATGCGAAGTTCCAACTCGAGCTGTCCGCAAGAACCAACAAAATCACCTGGAACCATAAGAAAACTCTTAAGGGAAGTATTTTCGACCCGCCCACATACATGCTCAGCAAAAGACAGTAGTTTCACCAGTCTTCCTTTGTTTGTAGTGATGAGTTCGTATGAAACCCCTCTCTTTGCTGAGCTCGGCGCGATACAGCAAACATTGATCACATTTCCAAGATTTTGGACCTCATTGTTGAGAACAAATATCGTGCCTTCTTGTTCTTCTTGAAGGATAAAGTACTTTTGTTGTAGTTCTAAGGAGATTGGGATGCGGTTGTTGTAGCAGAATGGCTTAGCGGAGTCTGGATGCTCCGTGCTGAAGTGTACAGATAGGTCAGGTGAACATCCAATGAAGTCACAATCAGGAAGAGGGCATGAACACGGTGCATAGTTACACATGTCCTCGTGATCACGTTTCTTGCAGCGAAACACCATTTCCGCGCACCCATACTTCTTGTTCCGGCATGAAGTTCTGACTGATTCAATGATCTTCTCAATAGCCCGGCAACGGTTATGGCCAATAGTTGAAGAGCAAGAAGGACACTTGTTTCGAACTTTGGTGCAACAAGAGGAGCAGGCTAGATGTCCATTCAAACACTAAAAATAGCCATTTAGCAAGAGAACAGGTTAAAGCTATTGCTTTTCCTAGCAATTAAGTAGTCAGAAAAGTGCCACCAATGGAAAATAATGAACTTCTCAAAGCACATAATGGAATAATGTACATAGCGAAGTTCCGCATGTAACAGATAATATATCTCACAGATTCATATAGACCATAACATGTTAAAATCTACACCGAATTCTGTAGGAATTCTCTCACTGCAATCAATTTACATTTAGCCACCAACTGTGGGTAGTCGAAGTTCATGTACCCCAAAACTTTTCACCGTGATGATCTTCAATTTTCTGAGTTTGACATGCTTGCATTGGAAATCAATGTGCAAGTATCTGAATTATAAGTCATTTGAAATACTAAAGAATTGAATTACATCGCAGAAATCCTACATAATGAGGCGTACATCGCATAAAAATATTATGTTCGACCAAGTCATAAAAGCAGATGGATATATGAACCATATTGCTGATGAAAAGACCAGACTGCAGTGTTACCTAAGTTCAACTCCAGGAGTTCACATTGGTAAGCTTTTTTTTTTATAACTCAGGTGTTCGGGCCAACTTACGTGCACCTTGACTAATCTCGGGGCTCAATTCCACTACCCACTTGCGGAGAGCCCAATTAAAGTCTAAGCAGAGCTCCGTATGGACTGGCCTCAAAGGAGTTAATAGCACCTAGGAAGTTTCGAACCTGAGACCTTAGAAGGGAACAAACTTCTAAGTCCCAGACCTTGACCACTGGGCCAATCCCTTGGTGTTTTCACATTCCGGGGATGACAAACCATTCAGCCTCAACTCGAACCCAATGTTGGAGCAAGTGGGCTTACCATTGGTCCTCACAACTGAGAAAGGGTTCTATTATGTGGATCTTCAATCTTCATGTAATGAACTCTGGGACTCATTACGGTCCTATTGTGGTACTACTTACTGAGGACAATCTTTCATTTTATTGATCTTGAGAGGTAAATCAGCCATGCCAAATATCAGCTTTATCAAATGCTAGTAAAAGTTTAGTCGGATCATATTTGTTTTTAGGACAATGAAACTGTCAGACCGTCATTTATTCTTAAGACAAATATTGTTCCTTCAAATGGATACTCATGTCCGATCAATCTAATTTTTTGCATCGACGACGTAGCCATAAACACTTAAAAGTGTATCGTTTGGATCATCCAATAAGACCATAGTGAGTTCCAATTCACGTGATCAATATGAGAGATCGTCGTCTGCAAGAGTTCTTATAAAACAAAATCATTTGTCTAGAGTGAACCAAATCCTACTAGCCAAAAGAAAGAACATTTTCCTTCAAAATCATTATCCCTTGGACACTATTTCCCCTCGTATTATTTTATGGCAAAAACAAACAGGGCTGCCTTAGGCATACGCCGAGGATGCGGTCGTATTAGGCCCCTAAATTTTTCCTAGTTAGGGGCCTTTACACTTTTATATCATGTATATCAGCATATGGATATTATTAGTAGGAAAATGGCCAATAAAACTTAAGGCCAATTTAAATGGAAACTCAAACAAAAGGCCCCAAAAAATGGTGGCAAAACTAAACTATGAGAGCTTAATTACTGCTTTTGGCACAAAAAATGCAAAAAAAAAAACAAAAGAGTGATGTTTAAGTAATGCATTACAAGTTAATCGATGATTATCCAGTTTTTTAATTATGATTTTGAATACTTGTTGTATTTTAAAGCATTTTTTATTTGCGAATTATATAAAAGGCCCCATTTTAAAAAGTTCGCATCGAGACCCGAAAAATTCAGATCCGATCCGGGAAACAAAACATAACCTAGCATACAAATCAATCCAAAGAAGAAGGAGAGAGAGTTCTAGAGAGAGTGACCTGGGTGGGTGAGGGTTTACAATCCCTGCCCCCCTTCCCCTTCTTTCCCCCTTCTTTCTTCCCCCTCTATTTTTTTCTCTCTCTTCCTTCTTCCTCCCCCTCAATCCCCCTAGGACACGGATCCCCCTCTCTCCTTTCCTTTCCTCTATTCTCCTCCTTCTATGGTTGTGAGATGGTTGAGACTCTTTCCTTAGGAGGGAAGTTCTTCCCCTCTCCCATCATTTTTGGGCTTAAGAGACCCAGATCTGGAGTCCTTGGTCTGGGTACTTGGTTTAGTTCGAGTGACAGCTTCCTGAGCTCTCCAGCTGCGACGATGAAGACGTATGAAGGCAGATCCATTGGTGATCCTCCATCCACCCATCTCCATGAGCGGAGTACACATCGGCGCTGAGCGACTTTTCTTATTTTGTTGTTTCTGTTGTATTTTATTTGGTTGTTTTGGTTGTACTTAAGAGATGATTTTGTTTGTAAAAAAAAACACACAACCCAAGAGGCAAACAACAACAAAATCACCGAGAAATAACAAAACGAGACCCACCACAATGTAAAAAAAAAGTACTCAAGTACTATGCATTGAGGGGTGTGGACAAAATATGAACCTGAAACACAGGGATGCTTAGGTTATTGAAGCAGATGGGGCAATCGAGCAAGTCTGGATCAGTTAGGGTGAGGAAATTGGAAGGGTCTGGGTCCCCACTGGCTTGAGCGGAACCAGAGTCACCTTTGGAACGATCGATGATCACCTTGGACGATGCCTCTTCCCGTTGGTCTTGCCGAGTACTCCTCCGTTTCTTGGTGCTTGGAGTGGAACCCAATAACAATGCATCGCAATCTAAAACCTTGACGGAGCCCATGGGATCCCTGGGTGCAGAAGTGTTCGCCATTTGTATCCCTTTCCCTCTGGTATTCTTACTCTATTACCAGTACCAGCAATATGTCAAGGCTTTGTCCGGAAAACAGGGGAGGAAGGAGGAGAAAGAACCACTTTGGACATTTTGGGAAGAGAATGGCAAATTCCAGAAAGAACACAACTGACACTGATTTTAATGCTTCATTTTTTCGATAATCGCAGTTTAGTGGAGTATTTATCTTTGGAATTTAATTTTTATAATTTTCTAATTGATGTAAATACTCTTTTTTTGTTTTTGTTTTTTAGTGAGTGAATTTACGAAAAAGTCTCTAAAACTTATAGAAAGTATATGTATGCAGGGATAATTTTGTAAATTTACCCACTAAAAAAAGAGAGAGTGATTTGCATCAATTAGTAATTATTTTCCTTATCTTTTAATGTTGAAAATGAAAATGATTAGAACACTAAAGAACAAACATTAAAGCGTGATTATTAAAGGAAAATGATATTGGCACTCCAAAAATTGATGCAGTCACTCCAAAATACAAAGGAAAGTGGCTTTGGAGTTACACTGATTTTACACTGATTTTGAAGTGCCTGCATCATTTCCCTTATTAAAAAGTGTGCCAAAATTATTGCCCAAGATTAACTAGAAGATATTTTGTTGGGGAAAGATATTTTTGTAGATCAATTGATATTTGCACTCTACTTTATATATATATGCACTTTAATCTAGGAAAATGATATTGGCACTCCAAAAATTGATGCATGCACTCCAAAAAATAAAGAAAAGTGGCTTTGGAATTACATTGATTTTGGAGTATCTGCATCAATTTTTGGAGTGCCAATATCATTTACCTTAATCTAATTTGTTTGGAAAGTTGTTTTACAAACATAGGAGTAACAAGTTTTGGAGTGCATTAAAAAATAATGGAGTGCAAAAAATATTACCTTATTGTGTCTTCATAGTTAACACGGAGTACTTTTTGATTATGTTTTTATACTTTTTCTTAATTTCCCTTCATTATTAGGTGACATTTCAACTTTATTTAGTTTTTAAAAATTAAAAAAGGCATATTTACTTATCATTTTCTTCTTTTATCTTCAGAAGAGTGGCATAGAAGATTATGAACTTTTCTCTACCGCCGTTCAAAAAAAAAAAAAAGAACTTTTCTCTACTATTGCTCTCCTAATCACTTTTTTATGATTCTTATTTTTTAAGTATTTATTTTTTTAAACAAAATCTTATTTTTCTAAAGTACTTATTTTTTAATCACTTTTTCACTCAACTAATTTTAAGTACTTATTGTCCGATTTACAAGATAGGTTATTATCTTACAATACATTACTTTTAATTAAAAAATAAGTATTTATTTTCCTTTAGCAGAACAGGGCTTAGATAAGTAATAAAAATATGGAAATTGATTTTAGCACTCCAAAAATTGATGGAGGGGTTCCAAAACGACATCGTTTTGTGTATCAATACAGTTAGATTTTGGGGCCCTTACATCAATTTTTTGAGTGCCAAAATCACAATCCTAAAAAGATCTCAAACACATAGAAACTATTGGGTTTCATTATTATTTTTCATACATAAGAGACTAAGAGAGGTATCTGTCATTAAACACATATATAAATTACATGGGATTCATTGTTATTTTTTCATACGTAGGAGGGTATCCGTATTTTACTGTTTCTTCATTCGTATTTTTTTGTCTTTAGTGATTTTTATCAAGTTTTTTTAACAAATTGGATAAAGACGAAAAAATACGCAAACCTATAGGATTTTTGAAAAATCATTTTCACTTTCCCTTTTTCGACTATGGCACTCTTTTTTTTTTTTTTTCCCTCTCAGTGAAAAAAATTTTCACTAACAAACAAAAAATAGGAGTGCTGCAATAAAAAAAAAAGGTCTGAAAATCATTTATCAAATATTTATATCTAAAACATTTACTGACGATAAAACAAAGTAAGTAGTCTTCTCCATTTCCAATTGATGAGTCAGCCTGCACTCCCAAATCCAAATCCGATTTCCCCAATTGCCTGAACTGTACCGACACCCCTCCGAAGATGAAGCGCAAGAAATGGTCAGAGCTCGAAGAACAAACCCTGCTCCAGAAATACTCCGACCTCCTCGCCTCCGGAGCCCTAGCCAAGCTCAAGACCCGCGAGAAGAAGTTCAAGCCCATCGCCGACGCCGTCAACGCCCTCCACCACCACCTCGACCCCCTCAGCTTCCCCTTCAAGTGGTCCTGGCGCGACGTCTCCATCAAGGTCCAGAACATGCGCCACCAGTACCTGGGGGTCAAGCAGAAGATCAGGGCCTCCGACGGCACCGACTCCTACAACTGGACCGACGGCGAGAACCACTGGGAGAACTTCCTCAGGTACAAGGAGGTCTTCGGAGACGTCGAGATCGACGCCAAGGGGAAGAGAGAGAGTGGTAACGATGATGATGTGGATGTGTTTGGTGGTGATGTGTTTGGGTTAGGGTTTGATGGGTATAGTGATGATTTGGATGAGAATGGGGATTTGGGTGATGATGTTGGGGAGAGTTATGATGGGTTTTGCGGTGAGGGAGAAGGGATTGAGGGTAAGAGAGGGAAGAAGAGATTATTGAGTTTGATGGGTGGGCAAGTGTTGGAGTTGAGGGATGTGATGTTGAGGAGAGAGGATAAGAGGATTGAGAGAGAGTGGGGTAGGGAGGAAGGGTTTTTAGAGAGAGAAGATAGGAAGAGAGAGAGGGAAGGGAGGTGGGGTGAAGTAGTGGAGAGGAGTGAGGTGGAGTTGGAGGAGAGGGAGATGGTGTGGGCGAGGAGGGAATTCGAGAGGAGAGGGAGGTTAGAGAGGGAATTCAACGAGGAAAGGAGGAGGAGGATGAAGGCGGAGGAGAAGTGGGAAGAGGAAGAGATGGAGTGGAGGGAGAGGATGTTGGGTTTGCAAATCGAGCACGAGAAGCAAATGATGCAAATGCATGTTGAGTCTTGTCAAAACCAAATGCAGGTTCTTGGGGTCATGGCTAGGCTTGTTTGTCAATACTTTGGGTCTGCGACTGATGGTTTGGGTGGTGGGTTGGGGGCTTTGCCACCTCAAGTTTTGCAGAATTTGCAGCATCCGGGGGGCTTAGGTGATAATGGAAAGCCCGATGCTAATTCTCCATCTGAGTTCTTATAGACTGTAATTCAGAACCTTATGTTTATAAAGTTACATTCTTGCTGCTGATGCTCAAATGAAACGTATCATAGTTAGTCTTTATTGTAGTCACTACTTCTGTAATACGATTTGACAAAATGGTTTTCTTCTTTTGTTCAATTCAAAACTTTCAACAAAACTTTTGTGCTGAATATCACAAGAGAATAAATTCTTTACACCGCCGGTGTAAACTTTTGTTTCCTCCAAATCAATTACATTGCGCCACGTTGCAAAACAGTAGTCCCAATCAATAAAACATGACGACGTGGCGCAATATAATTGATTTGGAGGAAACAAATGTTTACACCGGCAGTGTAAAGAATTTAATCTCACATCGCAATCATTGTCAAATCTTCCATATGAGAATGTTATGGTCTTTATAAGATTCTTTAGGTAAGTGTTAAGATTGTGTCTTTTAACCTTGAGCCTTGGCAGTGTTAGTTATGCCAGGTATAATGTTCATTGGGTAATTGATTATGATAAGTGCTTGGGTGAGATATTACATCATTTGTAGTATATGGCTTAGATAGCTGACTTATCCGTTCCTGCCTAGTTTTGGTATTCATTTTGTGGTATTGCAGGACTCAGCAACCTTAGTAGGCAAGATTGTAACCATTAGCATGCAAAAGTGATTTTATTTGCGATTTCATTAGGCAAAGGGATTGAAAAGCCTATGTTTATAATGAAAAGTTCTTTGGTGAGTAGCTTGTGTAGTTGGGACAAGGGAGATGTAATCCCTCTCTTGACCAATTTTTAGATTGGTTTGACCTTTACCTTTACCATTCTCATGATAGTGTATAGGGCCTTTTTGTCTGTGGCATTTTTTGTATACGGGCGGCATTCCCTTAATGCCTTATTTCTAATACAATCATTTACTTATAGAAAAAATAAGTATGTAAGGTTTCTAGGTTAGATGTATAGGTTTGAGAATTTGAATGGTGAAGACACCATGACCATGAGCACACTTGCATTATTAGTCCCTTAAATATCTATGATGATCTGTAGAGTCCTGTAGTGTTTTTCCTTGAATCTGTTCGAAAACAGGAATGACAAGGCAAGTCTAGAGGCCCACCGCTCAAAGGCTGCTAGAAGAGCGCTCAAGAGGGTTGGTGCATGCTCTGCAAAAATGTATGTCCAGAGAGGTGTGCGGTGCGCTTGAAAGGTGCTCGACCGGCATGACAAAGTTTAAAGTCCGACTCACTTTTGGAAGCCGAAGAACCATAAATAAGGCAGTTCTCTTCCGAAATAGATGTAGAAATTTTTACTGAGCACTCCTAGGCGTCTAGCCTCTTAGGAGCCCTCATATTTAGGCAAACGTACGCCTTATTCAGATGATGAAAACTGGTTTGCATTGCAACAGATCAGAAAAACTTGTCGTTGGTTGTTTTATAGAAGGTAAATGTGGTGAAAGCACTTGGAACACTCTTTGTGGATTTCTTGGAATTTCAAACAGGCTGTTGCAATCCGATTTGTGTGTAATGAGATCTAGACAAGGATGATATGAGTGGCAGGGCTACATGCAAGTGGATATTGAGCTTGCGAGTTTGCAAGTGAAGATGTCAAGAACAAATGGACCAAGGTTGGGTTGTAACTTGTAAGTCAATTGTATTTGAACTCTTCTTTCTTGTGGATTGTTTGCAACTGCAAGGTGGCTCATGGGGATTCTTTTCCCCATGGTTTTCCATGTATATCATTTTCACATTATAGCATATTTCTAGTGTCAGTATTTCATTAGTCAGCTTGTGACAGTAAGTGTTTGCTACCCCTTATTAGGGTTTTGCAGCCACGCACATCTGTAGAGCTTATATTTACACATATAATTACAGCCATCATGCCTTTTACTTTGAAAATCATGGAGCATGCTGATGCTTCTTTACTGTGCATAGAATGGAAACTTTGAGGCTAACATTTACTTGACTAACCATAGATATGTTAAGATCATGTGCTAGGAGAGAGGGGAAGAGAGGAAATGATGGAAGGATGCAATGTCAACATGATGCTAGTATACCATGCGATGGGAACTAGTTTCAGATAACTGAATTTGTTTGAGTTGATACTCTGGGCATTGAACCTTTGGAAGGGTGTAAAGAAGATGTTGTCACGGTTTATTTGGTAGTGACAGGGTAAATAAAGCTTCATGACCTTGGAGATATGATATATCCTTCATGGGAGACTTGTAACTTCCATTCTAAGGTACGGCTAATTTCACATCCTTGATGCACAAAGGTATCTTCATTATGTACTATAAGTCGGTAACTAGACATACTTTTCGATTCCAGGATCTGCTTTTATTGGAAATTTGAACACGAGGTTTGTAGAATGAACTGGATGGTAGATACCGGAAATATATTTTTTGGGAAGTTGCGCATTTTATAACAACCAACACAAAACAAGGGGAGATCAACCCACTGTACAAAATCTTTACTAAGGAAACTCCTCTCTACAATCTGCCAAAAAAACTACAAAATTAAGTACCAAGAACTTCGCTTGAAATATTCCAGAGACTGCATAGTCTTTGGTTCTCAAGGGAGTGGGGGAAATGCTCCCAAGTGCACACACGAAGTCTGACATTATCCTCAATACAAGCCAGCACTGCATCAGCCCTTTTACTTCTACTAGTAAAAACTCGAGAGTTCCTTTCCATCCGTAGATGGTAGACCCCAGCCGCCAAGACTAGCTTGAACAAAAAAGAACGGAAGCTCGTACCCTTACAATGATCAATAGCCCACTTAATTTCACTATCCCACACCTCCGGATTTCTCTGAATCTGGAATCTGTTAAGGATAACCTTCCAAATGCTGCTAGAATAGCTACATTCAAAGAATAGGTGTTGCAACGTTTCATCCCTTTGAGAGCACAACACACAACCAGGATCAATCGTCATCCCCCATCTACAAAGTCGCTCCTTTGTAGCTAACCTCTTCAAGCAAGCTAACCATAAAATGAACAATCACCTTGAAACACTTCTGGAAAACCACACTATTGAAGCCCACTGAACTGTCCCTCCTCTGTGCCTCAGTGCCTTCCAAGTATGCTTAGTATTGTATTGGCCAGTAGGGGAAATAACCCATATAACTTCATCTTCCCTGGCCCTTTGAGGTTGAATTGAACTAGGAATTGAATTCTGAATCTGTTGAATCAAGGAGGATCTTGGTCTTGGCCAATTCCATTCTCCATCCTGGATTACAGAGCTAACTTTTGCAGAAATAGATCTTCCAAGGTTAGCAAAGGCTCGATCACTTAGGAGCTTATATAAAGGACCACTGGGGTGTCAATTATCAAGCCATAAGAAAGTCCCCTTTCCACCACCAATTAAGTGTTTAACAAAAACTCTGGCATTGCACTCTCAATTTCAACAACTTCCTCATAGTAAATGAGCAATCCTGGGGCAGTTTCATAACCGGAAATAGTCGTCTCCACAAATTCCTTTTCTTACAGGGAAAAATTCAAAAAACCCCTGAACTTTAAACCTAATGTCAAATAGGCACCTGAACTTAAATAAACTTCAATTGAACACTTGAACATGTGAAAGTCCCCTTTCCACCACCAATTAAGTGTTTAACAAAAACTCTGGCATTGCACTCTCAATTTCAACAACTTCCTCATAGTTCGCGAACGGCTCGGATGTTCATTTACAGCCCTAGTGCTGACCCCACTTGCACATGTGGATCCTGTAGCTCTTGATCGTATTTGAGTCTGTTAGGTTGGAGGATGGTGCGTGGGTGTTGACTCCACCGGCTAACAGTTTGGGTTTGGGCTGTTTTGAGCATTATCATAGTTGAGTTTTCAATTGTATTTAGGTGTAGGGCTGCAAACGAACCGAACCGAGCCGCTCGACTCGTTCAAGCTCAGCTTGGAAGTTAAACAAACGAGCTCGAGTCGATTTTTTCAGCTCGTTTTGTAAACAAGCCGAGCTCGAGCTAGGATAAGCTCGGCTCGAGTCGGCTCGTGAGCCGAGGTTAGTAGACTTTTTGCGTTAATTACTACAATTAGCATTAGCATTTTGATACCCTGATGCAGAATTCTTACAAAAACATATTACATATTATTATTCTAAAAATTAAGATTATTTTCTTGTAGAGTATAGGAAAATGAAAGATATATACCTTCACAATCAAAATAATTTTGGTTGTATTAGGCCTATGCGAGGATATATATACATTTTTCATTGGTCCGTTAAGGCTCGTGAACAAGCTCGAGCTCGAGTCAAGCCAAGGCCCGCTCGGCTCGAGATCGACTCGTTAAGTTTTCATTGAGCTCGAGCTCGGATTCGTTAAAAACTTAATAAACAAGCTTGAACATGGTAAAACTCGACTCGGCTCGGCTCGTTTGCAGCCCTATTTAGGTGTTTCGGGCTTGTCCCCTAGGTGTTTTTGGGCTTTGTCCCATCAGGTGTTCTTCTTCTTTTCATCCAACCCTTAGTTGGATTCCCTCCCCTCCCCCAACTTGATGTACTCTATGTCAAAGTCTTCCTCAATAAACTATTTGCCTATAAAAAAAGAGAGAAGGTAATCTTTGTTACCTTCTATTCTTCTGAAGAATCTATCTTGTACCAAATTCTATGCTTTGTGAAGGATACAATACTTTTTATGCACTGTGGAATCTGTATCACTTTTATCCTTCCATATCTCATTGCTGTGAATGCCTGCCTCATTCCCTTTTCTCTATTTTCTAATCAGTTGACCCAGGGAGCTGTTTCTACACCATCCATTGAATGTTAGAAGTTAACCGCAGTTGTCTAGGAGCAAGACATGGCTTAGACTGGTTGGCTAGCACCTATTTACGTACCCTATTAGCAGTTATCAGAATTTCAGGGCTGAAAGGTTGGTCCCCAGTCCCCACCCTCCAAAATTCCCCCCCCCCCCCCCCTCAGTTGTCCTGAATGACTTTAGTTGCTTTCCTCCTCTTTTTTTTTTGGTAGAAAGTTGTTATACTTTTTGTTTTTTTGCTTAATTATTGGATTATGTCAGATCTTCGTCGGCGGATGGATTGTCGAATTTAATCCTCATCGGACCACCTGGTGCAGCATGAAATCAGAAGGAAACCCATCTCTTACAACGCAATTGAACTTCATGTGAGGTCAATTTCATGAGAACGTGAACAGGACATAGAAAATTTGGTAATCAGATGTACTCCCTGAAAGTCAGATCTATTTCTTTTTTGCTTTGTTTCAGATAGGAAATAGAAAACTGAACCTTAAATTGTGGAATGTGGAATACTAGAATTAGAAAAATGAGATAAACTTTGTGCTTGCTTGTCTGTCTTAACATGATGAAATGTTGGTTCTTTCTCCAGACATAAAATAATATGGTGGTTCCAGTTTTTTTTTTTTTTTTTGCCCGGCTCATCTCCAATTGGACTGTCTGCAGTTGCATCTCGGCAATCAATGGTTCAGATTCAAAGAAAGATTCTTCCCGCCGAGAATAGAGAGTCTTCATGGGAAGAAGAGTCTTTTAACAAATCAAAAACCACTAAAAATACTTTTGGACGACCGAGATTACATGGACCGCTCTCTGCGTTCCAAACTAAACTCTAAAGAAGCCAAACACACACACTCTCTCGCTCTCTGCCCTGCTTAGCCTGTGGTGGTTGATTATATTAAGGTTTCTGTTAACAATAGATGATTATATCTGGTAGGTAAAGCAGCAAAAGTCAGATGGAAGTAGAAGAACCTGGTAGAAGGGATGCATTGGATTCACAGGTAAACAATCCATCAACCACTAGTCTTTCCCTCTCATTTTCACTTTCGTTCAACAAGAACATTGGATAAGGCCTCTGAGGTATCCACACCTGTCTTGTTTTCTGTGTTCAATCGATTATCATCCAACAAGAAAGGGGCCTACAATATTGCAATTTATCCACAATGTATGCCATCAACTGAATTTTTTTTTCCCCCCATTTGAGCATCGAACTTTTTGCCATAGGTTTTTGACTTTGGACAGATAAAAAAAAAGGCTTTCGAAGACTGGGGCAGGCTCCACTATCACCCAAGAGGGTTGGTTCAAGCGAACCCCCTAGGCCTGAGTTCAAAAAATGCGGTAAGATTTTGTATTTTTTATACATATGATTGGTTTTTTTTACATATTGTCGGCATTGAATCATTCATATATAGCCAAAGTAAGATAATCTCGACAAAACAAAAACTAAGCCCGGCAAATTTTCAACCAAGTACAAGTACGTTTATTTTATACAGAGCTTGGGTAAAATTCTGCAATCACAAAGAAAGAGAGGTACGGCCGAATGGGGCCAAATAATGTAGATTGCCGAGGTATTTCGACATTAGCTTATGTGGAAATCAGATTTCCTGACTCAGATTGTAGGCCCACTGTATGTTAATTTATGGCCCTTGTTTCAAGGGGTAACCAGATTACAGATAGCTGTGATCTCCCCACGTGAGGCAAAAATGGACAATAGCGATACCAGATTTCGGTAATCAGAATTGTTCATTTGCGCGGAATCCTTCACATTATTTAACCCCCACTGTATCATTTCGTTAGGGACCTGATTGAATGAACCCGGTGGAAATGGATTAACATACGGAGTTGGAGGAGTAGCAAAGATTTTATCTAAATTGGCATTGATATTATGAAATTGAAGTACGTAAGATTTGGGATCATTCTCTTTGATTATCTGTAATGCAATCAACTTACTTGGCGCATTTAGTGCTTCTGCGTATACCTCAGCAATTGCTTGCTGACCTCCTCTAGCAGATCTTCCGTCGACCTGAAATATTCCATCGTCGATGTAGACCCCTCCCTTCTCGATATAGGACTTGACATCTGAACTTGATTTAACAGCCTGGATGTTGCAATGGAATTGTCTTGAACTGGTTGGGGATTGTAAGTCGAAGAACATTGGATCTGTGATTTGGAATTTGCCTTCAAATTGGACCAGACAGTGGAGATGAGGTTGCCCATCTTCGTGGAATTCTTGACATACGCGAATGAATTTTTTGTTTACAGGGGTTTCTAAACGTTTAAGTTGTTCTAGGGCTTCGTACGTAGATACACTGCATCGAGGGTAGGTTAAAAAATAGTTTTTAGCATTTTTCCTGAACCCTCTAGGCCTTGCAGGTCTGACCATTGGATCTAGAGAGAGAAAGTTGATCTAATGGCTGTGGTGAATTGGTGTACACCCTTAAGGAATTGCTCTCAAAACTCTCCCCCCTTCAATTGGTGTAATGGTGTACAATTTATATGAAGTTCTAAATGCGCTCCTGTGGTCCCTAGCCCGCACGTATAATTTACCGTGCGGGCGGCCCCGATTTTTGCTTTTACAACGCGCGTGAGCGCGTGCAAAGTGAATGAATTATTCCTGGTAGGCCCATACCCAATCACATTCGGCCCTCAGACCTTAATTATTTGTACTTGGAGACTAAGGAACACTTTAAAGCCTGTTCGGATGATGTTCACTTTACCAAAATAATAGAGATGGATTTGAATTTGAAAATTAAAGGCGGTGAGTGCGATGCATCATATTTTTTACAAAGAGTTTCAAAAGCTTGTGTTAATTTGGATGAGGGTTCTGGTGGTTTGGCCTTAATTGTGTGGCTTGGTAAATTGCAGCATGAACTGGATCACGTATTTTCAGCATTGAAGTACGCTAGCGAGCAAGATGGAGTTCACCAGGAAGAGAAGGATGAGGTTCACACCAGTAACCCCCATTCAAGTCGCCAAAAGGTTTCAAAGTGCAAGAAATAAATACAGTCCTCGTAGACTTACATTTCTCAATAAATGGTCTGTACCCATTGTTAGAGGTAGAATAGGTAGGTATCCACCTCTGTTAGATTCCTGGTAGGCCCATACCCAATCACATCCGGCCCTCAGACCTTCATTATTTGTACTTGGAGACTAAGGAACACTTTAAAGCCTGTTCGAATGATGTTCACTTTACCAGAATAATGGAGATGGATTTGAATTTGAAATAATCTGTCTTTCTTTAAAAAAATATATATATGTATTAGTCTCTATAAAATGCCACGTAAGATTCTAATATATGAACCTTGTAAAAAAATTAAGTGTTCCAATTTTCAATCTGTTTGAACCGGCGCGAAGATCTTATATGACTTCGTTACTACTGATGTTCTGTCACGTTTTAAAATACTGAGAAGGATTCGTGTGGAGCTTCATACCTTCAAGACGATTGGTTCTGGTGATAGTAGGAAGACATTTGATGTATTCATTAAATTTAAGGGTAGAAATGCATTGTATACAACAATGAGGGATGATTCAGGTGTTGCAATTCTTATGTATGTTGTTTCACATGGGCACTCGAATATTAAGGTAGAAGGAGAGATAAATGTAAGGCGAGTCTATTATCATTAATAAAGATTGAATTTGATTACATGTTCGTCATCTTCAATGCTCTCAATGAAAAAACGACTCTGCAAATTTGCAACAGCAAGGATTACATTATTAATTGAAATTACATCCAAACTATCTAAATACTTAGAAATCCAAAATTGAAAGCGGACTTTCAAGGCATGCTCGGAAGATGTCTTCAGTGTTGTCCTGATCTTGAAATTGAGGTAACACTGATGTAGACCCAACTGATTCCGCAGGTTGTGGTTGAACCGGATTTGGAGGTTGCATAATTGATTGGATGGGGGTGATATTGTGGTTCTTTGCTTGTTGACTTTGAACCAGAGGGGATTGTTCAAATCCCAGGAGTAGACGCCAGTGGTCGCTTGCGAGTGCGTAATGGGTGTTTCGGTGCGTGAATCCATGCTTGGCACAATCTATTGTAAAATAGATTGAACATCCACATGGGCAATCAACTCTCCGTCGTCGTATTTTGGATGCCCTGTGTGCCAGTTTCTGGCTCGGATGTTCTACCCTTAAATTTAATGAATACATCAAATGTCTTCCTACTATCACCAGAACCAATTCGTCTTGAAGGTATGAAGCTCCACACGAATCCTTCTCAGTATTTTAAAACGTGACAGAACATCAGTACTAACGAAGTCATATAAGATCTTCGCACCGGTTCAAACAGATTGAAAATTGGAACACTTAATTTTTTTACAAGGTTCATATATTAGAATCTTACGTGGCATTTTATATTACTGTTCTTGATTTAAGAGAATATTGGGAGGATATTGTTAATGATGAAAGACAAAATTGAAGAATATTGAGGATGATGATACATTATATAAACCCTGAAAACCTATTACAAAATTAACAGGCAGCGCAGGTGAACGTTTATCATCAAACGTTTACACCTCTGGTTTCTTCTTTGAATCTTCTCCCGTTGATGATGTTACTTTCATTGCTTGTGCAACTGCATTTCCCACCATCTGGGCCAGTTCACTAGGTTCTAGAAGAATGGTATTGGACGTGTTGGACCCAACTTGAGAAACAGATGGGCCTGGATCTTCGTCCTCATTTCTCTGTATATGGCCTATTGGGCCTATTGGCAGACTGACCGAGGAACGGGCATGTTGATATGTTAGGCCTGGTAGCAACCTGGGCCTCTGTGGGCCCCTAGATTCGATAGTGCTTTGTGTTCTGCACAACTGTGGTTGTTTCTCTGCGTAACCAACGTGTGAGCAGTCAACGTCGTCGTTGTTGAACATCTTTGAGCGTATCCTGAACTCCTGCGGACCGGCGGTTTGAACGGCAGCTCTTTCGGGCGTTTGCTTGTGCATAGCTTAACGTGTGCTTTTAGTTTGCAGTATCTGACCCCGTGTTTGATGTTGGATCCTTCAAGAACGGCTGTGGTGTATTGGTGTACACCCTTCAGAAATCCCCTTCAAAACTCTCCCCCCTTCAATCGGTGTATTGGTGTATACATAAGACAAAATAGCTGATGTCATAAGATTCTCTAGTTCAAATGTGTAACTATAAATTACATTAAAGTCCCTTTAGTTTGCTGTTGGCTGCGCAGCTGGCCCGCACGTTATAATATTACCGTGCAGGCGCCGGTGTAATGGTGTACGTCCGTACCCTTTAATTTGAAAAAGTGGACCCCACTGACAATGACATGTCATGAGTGCGTGGGGCCAGAAGCAATGGGAGGCCTCGTTCAAACCTTAATAGTTGCATACGTTTTTGCTGTGGACCCCACCTAATGGTCTATTCAGAGTGTGGAATCGACACCGTTTTACTTGTGTTTTCCCACCTATTTCGAAGAAGGTTCGAGTCTTTATAAGAGCTTGTGTTGTCCATTAATATTGAGGGTGGGCCTAATTAGTATTGTTAAGTTGTAATACACTATGTTTAGGGCTGGTTACAAACGCTCTTTTGCTCCAAAGACACCTCAGAAAACCAATTTTAAAAGGCCTAAGTATGGTGGTAATCGACCATCATACGGATACAAATCTTTCTATGGTAGGTGTACTCGTCTTGCAGTTGGATCCGGTAAACATTTTCTCGCATCTAGGTCTTTGAAGGATGAGGTATTTGCTTGTGAAGAGGGATTGGGTCGTTCGAACCCGAAAGGTGAATATGTTACTCTTCCATCGTTGGGACAAGGTGTGAGTTGCAGGCATACTAATCGTGTTAAGGTCTGGAGTATTAACCTTGATGGTCGTGTTAATTTTGCTCCGGCTGATCAATTAATGGCAGAAGAAACTGCTGGAGCTTACGAATTGCCTAATATAGAAGGTTACATAGGAGTGTTCATAGTTTTGGATAGGATGCCCAATGCTACTCAACTCCCCTTGTTTGCTGATGTATTTGGTCCTACTCCTAATAATGTTAGTTCATTGCTTGATCAACATGTTCGAGTTGATCAGTTAAGTAGGTTTAAGGTATTGATGAGGGAAAGGAAGTATGTGAATACTGGATTGCATGGTACGATGTTAACGTTGAAGCGCTTCATCAAGCTTAGTAGGAGGAACAAGATCTTCACCACTTTCAAAGACATGGGTGAAAATACCAGTGGAAGATATGGGAATGTTCGTGAGAATGCACTTGTTCTATATGTAATTTGGGACTCGTTTGTTCAATCGATAATGCGTTATAGCATTAATAGTCGTATTGTATATTTTCATTAGTCAGCATGTTTGTTTGATCCTTGCAATGGGTAATTCCTTTTATAAAGAAGTCGGGTCATTTTGTTTTACTTATTGAACGATGTCTGTTATATTGCTGTTCTGGCATTGCACTCTCAATTTCAACAACTTCCTCATAGTCCATAAGCAATCCTGGGGCAGTTTCATAACCGGAAATAGTCGTCTCCACAAATTCCTTTTCTTATAGGGAAAAATTCAAAAAACCCCCTGAACTTTGAACCTAATGTCAAATAGGCACCTGAACTTAAATAAACTTAAATTGAACACTTGAACTTTGAACCCAATGTCAAATAGGCACCTGAACTTAAATAAACTTCAATTGAACACCTGAACTTTTACTCCGTTATTCAATTTACCTCCTGCCGTCTCAATCCGTGACTTTCCTAACGGCAACCGCTGAGCTATTCTTGAAGTTGGTTATCATCCTTCAGGCACCACATGGGCCACACAAATTCATTGGCCCTAGGCCTCATTTTATTTTATTTGTTGTTTTCCTTTCCTGTAAATGCAGCTCTTGTTGCATGTTTGGGGGATCTGAAAGAAAAAAGAAAGGGAGTCAAATCTCTGCTTCTCTCATTCCAAAACCAAACATCTCTCCTTCCATCCCAAGCCAAAAGGCCGAGAGCAAAGCTCTCATTTTGTCACTCGCATAAAACCTCCTTGTTCCTTCATAAATAAACCACCCCCCCCCCCCCCAAAAAAAAAAAAAAATCTCATTCCCCAAACACAAGAAAAATCTGTCTCTACCACACAAAAAAACAAAAAAAAATCCCTTTCCCCAAACACCACTGGTGCGAATCACCTTCTGGGTTCCGCAATGGATGCACAGTTTGTCCTCAGCATTTTGAGAGCTCTCGTTAGTACTACCAGTGGTGTTCATTGTGTGAGTTTGGACGATTTTTGGAAATGGTAAGGAATGGAGAATTTGAAGCTATGGAAGAGAATATTGGGGGTGAGGACCACATGCTCTGTTTTAAGGCAGATGAATCAGATCTAAAAATGGGGGAAATTTTCTAGGGTTTTGGATTTTCCCTCCAAAAAACCTATGACTCATCCCATTTCCCTCCCATTTAAGCCCAGTCATGTGTATAACGTCTGTTAGTATCCAGCTCAGCGGTTGCCGTTAGGAAAGTCACGGATTGAGACGGCAAGGGGTAAATTGAATAACGGAGTAAAAGTTCAGGTGTTCAATTGAAGTTTATTGAAGTTCAGGTGCCTATTTGACATTGGGTTCAAAGTTCAGGTGTTCAATTGAAGTTTATTTAAGTTCAGGTGCCTATTTGACATTGGGTTCAAAGTTTAGGGGTTTTTTTGAAATTTTCTCTTTCTTACACTATTGGGGAAAGATTTCTGCTGTTTACTTCTGGTAGTAATGGAATTGGTCTGCAGCGTCTGCTACTCTATTGGTATTCTATTTGCTTGCCTCTTCTTATTTCTCTCAATATCTACGTTTCTTATTAAGAAACAATTTCCTGCTGTACTTCGCAGTACTATCTGGGGAAAAAAATATCGCTCGTTGTTATACGTCCACACCTATTTCCTATCTGTGGCTCTCCAAGCAGGGGTGTCTGATTCTTTAATGATCATCATATTCGTATTAACTCGCGCGTGTATCATGTCTTCCTCTTTGGGAACCATTGAACGAGTCACAAGTTTCATCAAACAGCAAATCAGAAATTCATCTCAATG
This sequence comes from Rhododendron griersonianum, assembly GCA_018127125.1. NCBI lineage: Eukaryota > Viridiplantae > Streptophyta > Magnoliopsida > Ericales > Ericaceae > Rhododendron > Rhododendron griersonianum. The sequence continues at coordinate 11,063,643 of CM030795.1, forward strand.
TAGTTCACTCAATGAATCTTTTCTATGCTTTTGAGATTAGAATTCAATTTCCCCAACTTCGTTTTTTTGGTAATTCAAGGCTCAGCCCTTTTGGCCCAGTCCTGGATCCAGGTTGCAAAACACTGAAATCAAACAGCAGTGCTGATTGTTCAGAACGATTATTTAGATGAAAAATGAGAGCTCTTCATACAGTATCAGGTTTGGATCAAGCATGGATGGGAAGTTGGATGCAAGTAATTTTCCAAAACAGAAAAGTTGGAGAAAGACACAGTTTTGCAGCAGAATATCACATGATTTCTTCTCATTTCTGTTGAATATCATATGTGCTGAGTCTGCTGACCCCACTTGCACATGTGGATCCTGTAGCTCTTGATCGTATATGAGTCTGTTAGGTTGGAGGATGGTGCGTGGGTGTTGACTCCACCGGCTAACAGTTTGGGTTTGGGCTGTTTTGAGCATTATCGTAGTTGAGTTTTCAATTGTATTTAGGTGTAGGGCTGCAAACGAACCGAACCGAGCCGCTCGGCTCGAGTCGGCTCGTGAGCCGAGGTTAGTAGACTTTTTGCGTTAATTACTACAATTAGCATTAGCATTTTGATACCCTGATGCAGAATTCTTACAAAAATATATTACATATTATTATTCTAAAAATTAAGATTATTTTCTTGTAGAGTATAAGAAAATGAAAGATATATACCTTCACAATCAAAATAATTTTGGTTGTATTAGGCCTATGTGAGGATATATATACATTTTTCATTGGTCTGTTAAGGCTCGTGAACAAGCTCGAGCTCGAGTCAAGTCAAGGCCCGCTCGGCTCGAGATCGACTCGTTAAGTTTTCATTGAGCTCGAGCTCGGATTCGTTAAAAACTTAATAAACAAGCTTGAACATGGTAAAACTCGACTCGGCTCGTTTGCAGCCCTATTTAGGTGTTTCGGGCTTGTCCCCTAGGTGTTTTTGGGCTTTGTCCCATCAGGTGTTCTTCTTCTTTTCATCCAACCCTTAGTTGGATTCCCTCCCCTCCCCCAACTTGATGTACTCTATGTCAAAGTCTTCCTCAATAAACTATTTGCCTATAAAAAAAGAGAGAAGGTAAGCTTTGTTACCTTCTATTCTTCTGAAGAATCTATCTTGTACCAAATTCTATGCTTTGTGAAGGATACAATACTTTTTATGCACTGTGGAATCTGTATCACTTTTATCCTTCCATATCTCATTGCTGTGAATGCCTGCCTCATTCCCTTTTCTCTATTTTCTAATCAGTTGACCCAGGGAGCTGTTTCTACACCATCCATTGAATGTTAGAAGTTAACCGCAGTTGTCTAGGAGCAAGACATGGTTTAGACTGGTTGGCTAGCACCTATTTACGTACCCTATTAGCAGTTATCAGAATTTCAGGGCTGAAAGGTTGGTCCCCAGTCCCCACCCTCCAAAATTCCCCCCCTCAGTTGTCCTGAATGACTTTAGTTGCTTTCCTCCTCTTTTTTTTTTGGTAGAAAGTTGTTATACTTTTTGTTTTTTTGCTTAATTATTGGATTATGTCAGATCTTCGTCGGCGGATGGATTGTCGAATTTAATCCTCATCGGACCACCTGGTGCAGCATGAAATCAGAAGGAAACCCATCTCTTACAACGCAATGGAACTTCATGTGAGGTCAATTTCATGAGAACGTGAACAGGACATAGAAAATTTGGAAATCAGATGTACTCCCTGAAAGTCAGATCTATTTCTTTTTTGCTTTGTTTCAGATAGGAAATAGAAAACTGAACCTTAAATTGTGGAATGTGGAATACTAGAATTAGAAAAATGAGATAAACTTTGTGCTTGCTTGTCTGTCTTAACATGATGAAATGTTGGTTCTTTCTCCAGGGATAAAATAATATGGTGGTTCGAGTTTTTTTTTTTTTTTTTTGCCCGGCTCATCTCCAATTGGACTGTCTGCAGTTGCATCTCGGCAATCAATGGTTCTGATTCAAAGAAAGATTCTTCCCGCCGAGAATAGAGAGTCTTCATGGGAAGAAGAGTCCTTTAACAAATCAAAAACCACTAAAAATACTTTTGGACGACCGAGATTACATGGATTGCTCTCTGCGTTCCAAACTAAACTCTAAAGAAGCCAAACACACACTCTCTCTCTCTATGCCCTGCTTAGCCTGTGGTGGTTGATTATATTAAGGTTTCTGTTAACAATAGATGATTATATCTGGTAGGTAAAGCAGCAAAAGTCAGATGGAAGTAGAAGAACCTGGTAGAAGGGATGCATTGGATTTACAGGTAAACAATCCATCAACCACTAGTCTTTCCCTCTCATTTTCACTTTCGTTCAACAAGAACATTGGATAAGGCCTCTGAGGTATCCACACCTGTCTTGTTTTCTGTGTTCAATAGATTATCATCCAACAAGAAAGGGGCCTACAATATTGCAATTTATCCACAATGTATGCCATCAACTGAATTTTTTTTCCCCCCATTTGAGCATCGAACTTTTTGCCATAGGTTTTTGACTTTGGTTTTTTTTACATATTGTCGGCACTGAATCATTCATATATAGCCAAAGTAAGATAATCTCGATAAAACAAAATAAACTCAGCCCGGCAAATTTTCAACCAAGTACAAGTACGTTTATTTTATACAGAGCTTGGGTAAAATTCTGCAATCACAAAGAAAGAGAGGTATGGCCGAATGGGGCCAAATAATGTTGATTGCCGATACATTTCGATATTAGGTTATGTGGAAATCAGATTTCCAGACTCAGATTGTAGGCCCACTGTATGTTAATTTATGGCCCTTGTTTCAAGGGTTAACCAGATTACAGATAGCTGTGATCTCCCCACGTGAGGCAAAAATGGACAATAGCTATACCAGATTTCAGTAATCATAACTGTTCATATGGCGGGTCTCAATCTGGAGAAACACTTCAGTGCCGAGCGGGTATTGCCCACGTGGCACCCGCTCGGCGAATCCGAGCCGTCCGATACACTTTTGGACGGGTCGGATTAAAACACTCTCTCTCCTCTCCCCCAAACACTTTCTCTCTCCTTTTCTCTCTCCAAATCTGAGCCGTTAAAAAACAAAATGGACGGCTCGGATGGCCGAGCGGGCACCACGTTGTACCCGCTCGGCACTGAAATTTTTTCCCTCAATCTGAGATTCTAACACGATCCCTGCAAAAACTCGCATTACATATCATTAAGTGGTGGTCGAATCATACTTGTCCTTAGTAAGACGGTACTATAATTGAAAATGGTCAGTTAGAATTCGGACGTCTTTTCCGTTCAAGACAAATATGATATGTTGAGATGGCTATGGTACTGTTAGATTAACCTTATTGCTTGTACAAATGAATTGCGTTTTGAGACTTAAGATAAGAACGGTTCAGAATCTTCAGATTATCGAAACTGGACCATAGTGAAACCGGTTTCCTTATACAAACTAGAGGGACTTTGGATATTTTGAAATGGAAATTTGAGTCTCAACTATAACTGGGCCATTACCATTTTGTGGTATTAACCATTGATCGAGGGCCGGAGGCTGAGCTTTAATTTGGCCGCAGGGGTGGATGCTGTTTTGGTCTCAGATCGATGCAGCTATTAATGGTGGGACGTGGTTCCAAGATGCTGATGACTTGTAGGTTAGATTCTTGGAGCGGAAGCAGCGGTGCTATTCCAACCGCTCTGTTTTACCGCTCCCCCCACTGCAATACTCAATCTTAATAATGTCCATTTCTGCAATCAATGGTCTGAATTTTAAAAAAAAATTCTAGGGAAGAGTTGTACGCTTTTTAAAATCTGGACTGTCCAAAAGTGTTTCGAATGGTGAGATTAAGAGCGGTGGAGGAAGCGGTGAAACAGAGCGATGGGGGTAGACTTTCTGGAGTGAAAGTCCTCTTTTTCTCTCTCGACAGGGTTGCACCTCAGTACTCTATATGTGTTGGGAGGATAGTTTCCTCGTAAAATTGTGAACTCGAATCGAGAATCGAAATGATTACTAGTATTTTTTATTATTCTTGAATCGAGTCCTATCGTGAATCATTCTGATTCGGATTTAGAAAATTCGCGAATAAACATGTCTATGCATTTGGATGATAATGATATGTTGTACGTGTGAAAATTTTAGGCTTGAACCAACGGAAAGTTTGTTTTGAATGATAAATTGATGATCACTTGGTTTAATAGATCAGCATTTGAAATTCTTATTTTTGGCCCCTTCTGTGAATCGGGTCAAAGGTACAAACAACTCATTCATCGATTATTTTTCCCTCCATTAATTTCTAGGTATCCCGTAAAGGAATTGTTGTTCGAGAGTTAAAAAGAGACTGATAGAGACGAAAGACGGTATATATATAGGAATCTTAAAGGTTTAGAAGAAAGTTGTTCAAACTAGGGGTCGAGCTATTTGCAATTACAAATTTCCTGAATGTAGCATGTTTTAAATATAATGAACAGTGCATGTGTAGTTTAAAACAGGCTACGTTTAAGAAATTTGTGGTTGCAAATATCAAGCCCCTCGAACTATTATCAGGCCAGAATCGAAATCCAACGGTTAATCGACCAATTCACAATTCATCAATTCGATTCAGATAGTGACTGAAATGGGTTTTGTACGACAGACAGAAAATGTGTCTTAAAATGGCAAAAAATGTTATTGCACTCTCTTCAAAATACATACATTAATATTGGGTTATAGTAATATTTACGCTCTCTCGATCGCCGGGCTCTCATTTTTTTTTTATCCTTATTTATATGAATTATCCTAATTATGTGGCGATTATTTTTCTTACATCGATCCAAGCTGGTCTGATTAGAATGTTTCTGGCCTCATATATATATGGTATATATATATACTTGCTACATATGGTAGATGGACCGACTTCTCTCTAGAAGACCTAACCAACACATGACTCGTTCTCTTTTCTCGTAGTATCGTGTTTGATGCCCCCTTGGCCTGCTCTCTTTTCTAGTTCTTGTCACATTTTATAGTACGTACTAAAAAGGGACAACTGATAATCAAAGAGAGAAAGATGGATTTCTCTACCAAATGTAAAGGCATTTAATGGTAGGTTGGAAAAAAGGGAATGCATGCCAGTACTAGTTGTAGTATATGCTATCAACTGTACTTTTCAGCTGAAACACCTCTGTTTGTATGTAACATATATATATATATATGGAACCCCCCCAAGAGAGGGTGCGATCAAGGTCTGAGACTCAAGAGTTTGCTTTCTTCTGAGGTTCCACGTTCGAAATCTTTCAGGTGCTGTCGACTCTTTTGGGTCCAGTCTATACGAAGCTTTGGTCCGGTTTTATTTGGGCTGCCAGCAAGTGGGAGGTGGGATTGGGCTTCCAGGATTAGTTAAGGTGCGCGTAATCTCGTCCGAACGCATAAGTTATACTAAAAAAAAAAGTATTATGTGACGTAAATGGAAGTCTACTTTTCTCTATGGTGGTTGATCTCTACTGTTCAATTGGGTTGGACTCTATCAAAGACCGGTCGTCAGTATTGGACTGGCAGATTGCCATATGAGAGAGAGAGAGAGAGAGAGCGTTTTTTTGTGGATAGGCTAATAGTAGTATGGATTACTGATAGCCTGATAGGGACGTATTCTTAACGGTAAAACAACTAACGGCAATCAACCCTATTCTCTTGTGAGGGGGTAAAATGGACCCCTTGGTTCTTGTACATTTAGCATTGTTTGATTTTGGTCCAATTAATTTTAATCTCATGATATAAACCCTCCACTCTAATGTACTCTAATCAATTTCCATGTAACCATAGTTTTCTATTTGTATTCCAGACCCCAAAAAAAACAAAAAAAACCGTGACTCAAGAGATCAATCGTAAAGGTATTTTGGATTATTTGTAGCACACGCAGGCCAAAATAAAAATTAAACGATTAATTACACGGTGGACTTAAAAGATTGTTTATGTATAGTCTTGTCATCTTGTGTTAATTAATATTTCAAAAATAAAAAGGAAGTTTACCCTAGTCATCCATTTGTAAAGGTATTTTTTATTGTTACCAACAACGCCAACAATTTTAAACACAACTGCAACTTAAAAGATCGATCGATATGGAGAGTTACTTTAGACTATTCATCATAACTCCAGACAAAGAAAGAGAATACATAAATTGCACAAAAGCTTTAAAAGAGTGTTATAGTGTAGTTCTGCTATGATCTTCGTTTAGCATTTCGAATAAAAAAATTGTAACTCGAGTAACCAATTTGTAAAGGTATTTCGGACTATTATTACCAACGAATCCAACAAGGCCAACGATCTTCATGTTTTAAAATTCCATTTTGAAGCACTAATGGAATTAGATGACAAACAGGCAAAGGGATTGGATAGAGATGGAAACGGAAATGAAAGTTCAAGGCCAAATTAATGAAATTGAAGCTAGGAGGGACCAAAGTGAAAGGGTGTAAAAACCATGGTGTGATAGATACACCCATATTTGTGAGGTTGTGAGGGTGTGACTAGTGTGTGGCAAAGTGACCGTGACCAACCCACCTAATAAATAGCCAAAACTGCCGGTCAAAGTCAACTGATCCTCTTTTCACTCGTCTATATAGTACAAAGACTTGGGAGGTACAACACCTTTTAGGCCAACTTTCTCCATCTCTCTCCTCTCTCTCCCTCCAAAACTCTTCTGTCTGTCTCTCTCTCTCTCTCTCTCTCTTGTGGTGTTTCCAGTACTTTTAGGGTTCTTGAAAGAGAGAGAAGAGAAGAGAGGAAAGGAAAACAATGAGGAAGCCATGCTGTGATAAACAAGACACAAATAAGGGAGCTTGGACGAAGCAAGAAGACCAAAAGCTCATTGATTACATTCGAACTCACGGTGAAGGTTGTTGGCGTACCCTCCCCAAGGCTGCAGGTCTCTCTCTCTCTCTCTCTCTCTCTCTCTCTCTCTAAAGCTTTATTGTTTCTCTATTAGATTGTTTACAGTGAAATGCATGTCTTTCTTAGTTTGGTTTGTGTTTTTCATGTGGGTGGATATTAGGGTTGTTTCGTTGCGGTAAGAGTTGCAGACTGAGATGGATAAACTATCTAAGGCCGGACATCAAACGGGGCAACTTTGCTCCGGATGAAGAGGACCTCATCATCAAGCTCCACGCCCTCCTCGGCAACCGGTACTCCTCTCTCTCACTCTCGATTCTCGCTCTGGATGTTCACCAACCATCACGAGCCCTTTCACTAGGGCTGTGACAAAGATATTAAGAAGATATCCTGTGGTTTGTGGAATTGATTGTGAAAAAGTAAACCCTTAGCTGATACTGCGGCATTCAAACCCTAGCCTTCCAGTATTCGGATGTTTTTGTGTTCCAATTGCATGGTCAATGTATACGATCAATCAAACAGGCCTTAAAGGTTAATTCTAGACAATTCGCACAATATTTTGAGCTATACACAAGCATAGCATTTTGTATGGAACTTCTTTTGATAACTCATGTGTCAGGGCAGTTTAAGCGCATCCACGGACGGCAGAACCAGGAATCTAATCTGTCCAGGGCTAATCCAAACCAAAAAGAGTTTTATAATTAATGTCCAACAAACTTGTACCAACCTCAAATACACGTAGGCTCCGTTTGTTTGGACGTAAAATATTTTCCAGTAAAATGTTTTACCTATTTTCCGGTGTTTGGTTGTTGAAAAAATGAGGAAAACATTTTACACGTAAAACATTTTCCATCAATTGGATGAAAATAACTTACCTTTAAATCTTCCGTAAGTTATTTTCCGAAATGAACCCGCTGCCTTCTACTACAATTCTCACTGCTCAGTTTCCTCGATCGTCAGTCCTGACTCACGTTCAATTCCAATAATCTCATATCTCTCCACCGTTTAAGCTCCCCATCTCTATCTCTACACTATTTTGTTGATTTCTGAAAATATTTTCAAGTACCAACCAAACACCGGAAAATAAAAATTTGAAGTTTATTTTCTGAAAAAATATTTTACATGGAAAATATTTTACATTGTAAAACATTTTACATCGAAACAAACGGAGCCTGTACTTCCGCCTTGCGCAAACCTTTCCTAATCCTGGGGACGAATCCCACCGATTAAACGGAACTTTCACAAAGTATCATGTTGTGGTCCTTCTATTTCAATACGAAACACATATCATTCATTGCAACTCATAATTTAAAAAACGACAGTATATTGTGAGGTCACATTGGCGAGGCTAGCTTTTGAATAAATTTTGGTTTATGAATCATTTTATAATTTTTACACATAACAATTAATTACTCTTTCTTAAGCCGGAAACCCTAATTATCAGACATTTTCATTTAGAAAAATGATCGAAAAAGTGAAGTTTTTGGTGTAGAGATTCAAAGTTACAATCTGGCATAATCTAGGTCAGACTTCAATAAATGTGATCCACAGAAAATAATTACTCCCCCGTCCCATTTTCTTGCGCATGTTTCCCTTTTAGGATGTTTCAAAAAATTGTCTATATCTCACAATCTATAATGTTTTTTATGATTTCAAAAACTTTGTTTAAACAAACAAATTGAGATCTATCAAATAAGATCTATATTGAATATATAAAATATTTTAGATTGTAAGATATATACAATTTTTTGGGACGTCCCAAAAAAAAAACAGACAGAACAAAGTGGGACGGAGGGAGTACTTTTTTGGGGATTCAGGATATTATTGTTGCTCTTATACGCAAGTATAGGAAACAAACATCCCCTTTCATGAAGTGCAATTTCTATGTGTAGTTGTCTACTACTGAGTAGGGCTGTAAGTGAGCCGAGCTACTCGCGCTCGGCTCGGCTCGTTAAGGCTCGTCTCGGCTCGACTCGTTTAGTAAACGAGCCGAGCTCGAGCTTGCTGAAGCTCGGCTCGACTCAGCTCGTTTACACCCCTACTACTGAGACAAATATTTGCGCCACATTAGCTCATCCTTTCCAATATTGGAAACTTTTTGTGATTATATTTTTTTGTTTCTCGGCGAAAGTCAGCATTATCAGCATTTCTTTGACGAATAGTTGTTATGGACTGTTAGGTGGGCATTGATAGCTGGAAGGCTACCGGGGCGAACGGACAACGAAGTGAAAAACTACTGGAATTCTCACCTAAAGAGAAAGTTGATTAGCATGGGAATCGACCCAAACAACCACAAACTGAACCAAACCCTAATCCGTCCACCGCAAGACCAATGCGTCTCGAATCATGTCACACCGAAGACAAAGACCTGCCCGGAAAACGACCGGGTGTCCGATTCCGCCAGTTGCCTCGAAGACGACAACACGTCCGGCGGTTCGGATGACCAGTTGAATCTCGATCTCACGATTGCCGTCCCCTGCCCTCTGATGCCGATGCTGGAGGAGAAGGAGGGGAGAGATTGTAAGGAGTTGAAAGTGATATTAGGGGATAGGGAAAGTGATGGGTCTCCTACCCTTCTTCTTTTTAGATGAGATATATTTGATAATGGATTAATGTAGTCATGGATATTGTTTGTGCAATTGATACAATACGTATTGTGCAATTAATTTCGTTTGTTGTTTGTATTTTTTTTTTTCCCATTTTCCAAATAGAATTTGAGGGAGCTGCAAAATGTACACACTAGCTACGGTTTTCCTTTTTTTTTTTTTTTTGTTGAATTAATGATTATTAGTTACATAATGCGACCAAGTTTTGATTAGTCTCTTTTTTTTTTTTTTTGTCATTCGTTAAACCTAATCTAGGTAGGGGACTTGGGAAGGAGGATGTGCTTATGGAAATCGAACCCTGCTCACGTGCATTGGAGTATAAGGGAGGCACCAATTAACTGCGCTCGACTCCACTTGCCAAGTTTTGATTAGTCTAGAATAACAATTTCTTATGGAAATTAATTGTATATATGTTCGTTGCATTATTTAGGTTACACATTGGTTGATTAGTTGAATGTAAGGAGATATGGAGTGAAGAATTGCATAATTTGGTTGTGAAAATTTGAGAATTTATGAATTAAGAGATATAATTTAATCACACAAAATGAATCCTCTAGAATGTATTTTGATTTAGAATCACGAAGGGGATTTGTGGAAGGAGAAAATACAAAGTATAAGAATTAGATATCCACAAATTTCTCTATGAATCCGACATTTTTTTTTTTTGTCAACCATAGAAGAAATCATTTCATTTCATTTCATCATATATGAAGTACATAGTACGAACCCGGGGATACTACATCAATTGTGAGAGTCTACGAGACACAACTCAACGAATACAAGAAATAAGCTCCCCTTTTTTTGATTGGCGAAATAAGCCCGGCCATTGCAGGATAGAAACAAAGAAAGAAAGGGAAAACCCCTCCAAGTGAAAAACACCCACACGTAGGTGGAGAGATTCAAACTTCCGACCTCCTAGAGAGATGCAAGAGTTTTGACAAACTAAGCTAGTCCCAATTGGTCCTGTAAATCCGACATTGAAAACCACATACCCTACATTGATATGATATTTTCTAAAATATATAGTACTAAATTTTTTAGGAGCTTCTATAACCCCACAACATCTGCAAATGGGATTGGATGGCCTCCGGATAAGAATACTTGCTCGGAATTTTTGGTCTTATCCTCAACGGGGCCACCTCAAATTTTTTTCCTCAGAATTTTATTAATCTCTAAAAAGGAACAAAGATTGAAGGGACCAAAAAGACGTTGGCAAGCTAGAAGCCACCTCATGGAACAGTACTCTGTAAAAAAAAAAAAAAAGTTCACGTTTTTTTTATCAGTTACTCCGTATTTTTTAATTCATCCCAATGAAACAAGTTACATGGGTAGGGCAGTCATCCATGCTCATTTGCCCCTCGGTCCGTCATTGATGATACGTCCTCCATCTTCAACCTTCGATCCATTTTGGATAGTCATTTTCAAATATCGTTTGAAATTTAATGTATCTGTGTAAATAATTTTTAAAACTTTTCTTACACCGTTCAAGAAAAAATCAATTTAATTAATTAGAACTTTGAAACACAGTGTAAGAAAAGACGTCAAAAATTTATCTACAAAAAAATACTAATTCTTTTTTATTCCATTGTACAACAACTAAAAATGGACCAACAATTGAAGATGGCCGGAGTCCTATTTTCTCAATATTCCTTTCGGAGTAAATAAAGCCAATGTGAACCCGGTTGACTTAGTGGTCAAAACTTGAGACTTAGTAGTAGTTTTGCTCCCTCTTAAGTTTTAAATTCGAAACCTATGTGCTATCAATTCTTTTGAGCGAGTCAATACAGAGCTTTTCTTTGACTTCAATTGTGACCCCCACAAGTGAGCTGCAAGATAAGTCCTCCAAATTATTCGAGGCGAGCATAACCTGGCCCAGACAGCTGGACACTTGAGTTATGGAAAAAAAAAAGCCAAAGCGGTTCCAATCCAACGATTATGACAGAAATTAAAGTCATAATTGATCGGTTCAAGGTCTGAAGACTTTTTCGTAAAGATGGAGGCCAAAGTCTAAAGACCACGGCCTGCAACTGGGGCTTGGTCTTCTTTTTTTCTTAATTGGTTGTTAATGTTGGTCTTAACTACCATTCAAATGATTAGTAGAATGATTAATCTGTCGATTTTCCCTACAGATTTTGGCCGCAATTTGAACATTTCTCAGACCTGGATCAGTACTATCGAACTGTTTGGTGAGGAACTACGACAAAATCTGGTTTTGGCGACGCACAATAGTATGTCGGCAAAGCCGTATTTGCGTCGACAAAGCAAAGTCTAGAGTCGGCACGCCGTTGGTGTTGGTATGTTGGCAATTGTATTTGCCAACGCAAACCCCTCTGTTGGCAGAAAACAGTAGATTAGGTGACACGCTTTGCATAGGTGAACCCCTCTGTTCGCAGGCGTTGCTAAAAAGGACGATGAGTCCCTCAAAAATTCTTCCAAAAAGTATAGAAATTGAAGAAAAAAAAGAATAAATTACAAAATCTCCCCTTAATGTGTCACATCCATCATTTATTTTGGAGGAACAGAGGTGGATTAGAGATTCCCTTTCCATCGTCTTTTTAGAGTTTGAAGAGATTTTGTACTCCAAATTTACTTTTGGAGGACCAAACTCTAAAAAGGACGATGAGTCCTGTAGACACCCCAATTTGGACTCTTCGAAATTTCCTTAATTTGTGGCCTTGAGGCTCCCCGATGATGATTTTGGATTAAAACAAGCCTTGTACTAATCAGAACATTGCTCCTTTGGGGACTTTAGAAAGGAAAAATAAATGGTCAAAATCAATCTCAAGCGCTCAAAAGCAGTCCCAAGCGCTCAAAACCATTTTTCAAAACCATGGGCCTGGCTCACTCCCGAGCGCTCGAGACCTCTGTGCTACCCAATGGATGAAAAAGTTTCCCACTTTTCATGCAATGCATCATTTCGGCCATTTGGGGTCAGGGTTTACCAGCTGAGGACTCTACCTCAGATGGCAGAGGATCAAATCATCAAGATTCCCCCCCCCCCCCAAAGAAAAATTTTATTCAAATTTGATTTCATTTTGATTTCAAAACCATATGATATAATCCCCTATATATACCCCTTTCTCAGCAGAAAGCAGGGGCACGAAAATCTGCCTGAGAAAATCTTCTCACTTGTTCAAAAAAACTCTCAAGCACAAACTTGTTTTTCAACTACAAAGATTTTCAAAGACAAAAGTACAAAGATCAAAACATCAGAAAATGCAGAGAGTTGAGAACATCCTTGGTTTCTGACTTCTTGCATTTTTCCTTCTTCTTTCACCTTTCAAAGTCATTCAAGGAGCAAAGTTCCACCCAAAGGTAGAAGCTTTTCTACTTTAATCTCAAACAAAAAGGGCTGTTTTTCCTTTCTGAAGGAGGTCTCTCAGCCTGACCCAGTGTTTAACACTGGGCATGTGGTTGAGAGACCTTAGTGTAAAGACAAGAGCAAAGGGATCACAAAACTTATTTTTGAAAACCTGCTGAAAACACTCTCGAGCGCTCGAGAGTGCTCTCAAGCGCTCGAGACTGTTTCCAGTTCCATTCCTTGCATTTTTGGTGGGCAGCAAGCTGGGGTGAAGTGCATTCTTAAATGAAATGGTTTTACTGTGACATGCAGACGTAGAAAATTAGCTTTCTTAAAACAGAAACGTTTCTCACCAAGTTTCAAGTAAGAACAAGATTTTCCAAGGTTAAAAAGAAGATCTTATCCTGGGAAGATCAAAACTGGGATGTCTGCATGCCAAAATAATGTCATTTCCTATTTGAAAGTGAGCTGACATGCAGCTCACTCCCAAGCGCTTGAAACCATTCCCGAGCGCTCGGGAGTGCCTGCATGCTACTGCAATTCATTACTCTCCCCATTTTGCTATGCTTCTGATATTCCATATGCAAGGACATGCCCATTCGCTCTTAAAAGAATGAAGATCTGACTTTGTAAAGGCAAGGATGCATGGCTTGGAAGATTAAAGTTCAGTTTTAGTCTGCCAGGCCCTCTACTGAGCTTATCATATGCCCTTTGCTGAGCTTATCATATGTTTAAAATAACTTCAGTTTATAGCATAGTGTTATATCCTATTTATGCCTAACAAAGTTTGCAGGTTGAGCATCAGCACTCCCAAGCGCTTGGGAGTACTCCCGAGCGCTTGGGAGTGAAGTCAGTGGCAGATCATCATCCTCTGCTATCATGCATTTTATTCCCTGCCATTTTATCACTCCCTGTACACATGCACCAGCATACACATTTATTTGGTATACCTGTGGATACTTGCTATATGCTTAATGAAATAAAATATTTTGACAAAATCCCACGAATGTTTAGTAGAGACCGACTTTGTATCGGGCGAGGGGGGTGCCGTAAAACCCTTCCCCCCTCGTAACGTGGCTTCCGAACCCTCAAACGGATCTCTGGTTTTCAATTCAAAAAAATCAATTTTCAATCAAAACGGTTTCTCGGGTGACAAACCTCAAATCCGGGTGGCGACTCTTCAAATTTTTCAATTCAAAATTCAAAACATTATTTTTCGGGTCGCCCCGATCCACCCGGGGCTGTGGTAGCCCACAAGTCCCTCAAAGATTCTTCTAAAAAGTACAAAAAGTGAAGAAAAAATGGAATAAATTACAAAATCTCTTCTCAATGTGTCACATTCATGCATTCTCTATTTTGGAAGAATAGAGGTGGATTGGAGATGTCCTTAGGCACCCTACATCGTCCTTTCAGTTCTTATTTCTCAACTCTAGCCTTTTTCAATTAATTATCCTTGGCAAATAAATAAAATATGAAATGTGTGCTATTCAACTGTTTATTGATAACATGATTGGTGAACTCTTTCGTGTTTAAGGCATGTGAAATCCTGGAATCGTCGGGACCCTAATGTCGATTACATGATTTCAACGATAATGGACCGGCTACTTTATTTAATATCAGCGTCATCCTTATAAACACAAAAAGAGTTCCTCACTTATTAGAACAGACTCAACGATTTTCTTTTCATTTATATAGAAATAAGTGTACAAAACGGTAATTCGAACAATGTAACCTTACTTCTGGTTTTAAGTGTAAAGAACATCATTGCAATATTAATCTAAGTAAAAATAAATAAAAAATGTTTGAGTTGAACTAAAAATTGGAATTGAAAGGGGAAAATACCCTTGCTTAGTATTACATCTTCCTCACATTGTGCGGTGTGCTCAGAAATTAAGCTAGACAAAATTGAAAGGGGAAAATTCCCTTGCTTAGTATTACATCTTCCTAACCTTGTGCGGTTTGTTCAGAAATTAAGCTAGAAAAAAATATAACTAAAAATAACACATAATTCGATTCATACTTATTTTTAACTATATACTCCGTAATTGTTATCGTGTAATTCTGACTTACAATAAACTTTGGAATCTGAGAATTTTTTCTCGAACCTAAATTATGAGGACTTCGGCCTCGAGAATTTGAAAAGAAAGTGTTCTTGGGTGAGAAGGGATTTTTCCTCGAGAAAGAAAGAGATTGCTCACGGCCTTTTGACTTGGAAACTTTATGTTACTCCCTTCGTCCCTTTTTAAGTGTCATGCTTCGTAACTCCAACTTATTAAAAAGATATCATCATTATACCTTTCACATCAACTTTTTCCTCCACTTTCCCTACTTACCCATCATCATTACACTTTTACTCACTAACTTTTCAAAATAGAATCTACTTTTAGGGACAAAATAGACAATTTACCAATTTTTACCTACTAACTTTACAAAATGGACATTTATTAAGAGACAGCCCAAAATGAAATACTGGACTCAAAAAAAGGAACGGAGGGAGTATGTTTTTCAAGAGAGAGAGAGAGAGAGAGAGGAAAGAGAGCTTTGGCTATTTTTTTTGTTTTTTTGGGATCCCCCTGACATGCAGCAAAGGGCTGCATTTTATTGGCAGCAACCATTCTATAACCGCACACAAATATTTACACATATAGTCACGGACTTTGGATTGGTATTGTGCAGTGAGATGCACATACGGATCTCCGAGTCGTCGGATCGTGCATCCGACGGCTCAGATCTCATCTCGGCAATCAACGATCGAGAGCTGTTCCACAGCACCATCCACCAATTGCACACTCACAAATGTGATGGAACCCACACACAGGTATGTGAGCCCCACCACCTTTGTGAGTATGTAAATGTTAATGTGTTTGTACGTGGTTATAATATTGTTATAGGCAGATGGGGAGTGTCGGCTGAGGGAGGTCCTGATCCGGTGCAGCATGCACACAGGATGGTGAAAGATTGACGAACGGCTGAAATGGAGACTAGAACAGATCCGACGCACGAGACTTCGCCATGTGGCCTGACAATAGGATTTGCTCCACATTGAATTGCTCAACTGCTCCTTCCCACGGAGATGTGATATTTTCCAATTGTGCAAGGATGCGTGTCGGCCAGAGGGGGAGCCCGGATCAAGTGTGGTGCGCACAGGAGACTTTGAAAAAATGAGTCCACGGTTGAGATCAAATGCCAAACACGATCCGACGGTCCAGGAGCCAACACGTGGCCTAAGGGAATTGAATTTCATTCAATTTGGGGTCCTCGGGGATTCCAATCCAATTCCCAGCAAGAGTATTAAACCTCCAATTTCAATATATTTAACAATACCAATTGCCCTTTAATTATTCTTCCACTTTATCTTTTCTATTTTTTGGCGAGAATTGACAGACAGCGGGACGCGTATTGTTCTGCGATGTTCTCGACTGATTTTTCTATATATCAGTGTCCGATCTGGGTTCTATATATCAGTGTCCGATCTGGGTCTGAACACAGTAAAAATTATCATCGTGCCACGGAGATAAATACGGTGGAGTTGGCGTCGTTCAATGCTGCTCCCAACTTAAATTTGCGAGTGGTGGGGTAAAATTGGGTGTCAACACAAAAATCAGATTTGTTGTAGTGAAGCTTTCTTGTTGTTTGATATAGTCTTGAAGATAGTACCTTTGTTCATAGCTAGATGTCCGAGGCAATTTACACATACCTCAAACTAATTTCAGAGCTCTTATATTAACGATGGGACAAACTCTTAGGTACCGAAGATATTACCTTTTTGTCATAAGCAAAGCAGATCAAGGAGTACACAAACATATATAGTTGTTTTTGCCCCCTTCCAAAAAAAAAATTTAAAATTTGTTGTTTCTGCATAACTAAGATCAGAAGCACTTTGTGTGAATGATCGATCTAGAAGTTAAAAAAAAAAAAAAATAGAAGGAAACAACTCAGTTGTTTTTGTATAACTAAGATCAGAAACACTTTGTGTGAGTGATCAATCTAGTTAGTAGTAGTTTAGTTCCTTTTTCTTTTGCCCTCCACAAGTTTTTATCATATCACTATAAAGAGTCGGGTCTGAGCTAAAGTTTGAGAGGGGGCCACTTTAGGCTCCGGAATAGTATAATATATCAGTACTGCAAAATCACGTTACAGATATCACGTACGTATATATTTTCATGACATCATTACGAAATCATTACGATATCCGATTGCAAATACTTTAGTGGTATTGAACTGTTACTAATTAAACACATCAGCATGCAGAAGGGTTGCTTCTTTATTATATACATAAGAAAAACTTGGAATTAAATAACTACTAACATAAAACAAGTGGTGCTAGATCTCTCAAGAGAGCCAAAGCACTGACTACAACATCGCAGGATCACCCTGAAGAGAGAGCACACATCAAATGGGAAAGGCCCTTGCCACCTTAGGGTAAATCACGTGGCTGGGCTGCGCCATGATACGCCGCCCCTTGCTGTGGCGGAACAACCACACCACCGCCCCCACCGGCCACTCCACTATCGCCGTCGCCACGAACGCCACGAACCCTACCGTGGGACCCAGCACCTTGCACCCGCAGCGGTTAGCCGTGTGACACTGAAAGCATAGCGGAATCCGAGAATAGGCCATGATATATAGGGAAGTGAATGCGAGAAAGATTGGAAGAGGATATAGTTGAAATTGAAGAAACTGGTCGTTTTGGTAGTTTGTATTTATAGGCAGTTTTGTATGGAAGGGGGTTGGTACGTGTCGTGTTGTGAGGGCACGAGGGTGTACAGGTGTGTTAATGCAGTACTAGGGCCGGCTGGACCGGACACGTGTCTTGTTTCCCTTTTGGCTTTTGTGCTGGTTTCGTGGGTAATATATATATACTATCTCATGACTATTGGGCAGAATTCCATTCTTTGAGAGGTGGAGGTGTACGTGTCCAATAGGAAAATACTCCACCTTATTAGCTAGTGATCTTCTTTCAGTAATGATACGCCCACCGCACGCCGTGCGGGGCCACTCCGGGCCTCTTACACGGATGATCCGAACCGTTCAATAATTTAAAAAAAGAAAAATCGAGTTAGCCATGCGAAAAATTAGCTCGATCCGATATGTGTAGATACTCGATCCAAGTTTCCCTTGACTGAAAAATCGAAAAACCCAATCTTTTCATTTTTTTTTTCCGATTTTTCGGTCGTGTGAAGCTTAGATCGAGTAATCTACACATATTAGATTGAGCTGAATTTTTACATGAGCTACTCATTTTTAAAAAAAAAAAAAATTATTGAACGATTCGGATCACCCGTACGATGGGCGTATCATTACTGATCTTCTTTGATGCTTTTTTTTTTTTTTTTTTTGGGTTCTTTAAGAAAGGTCCCATTCCTTGTGCAATATAGTAGCATCGGCTGGGTCCCTCTAACGACCGCACTGTAGCGTCGGATGAGAGAGAATAAAGTTCTTTTTAATAAAGTTAGATAGTATTTCCCCATCAGTTGTGACAACTTTTAGCGTGTTTTGCATTGCATACTCCTTTCAAATCATTTTCCTATTTTGCATGCTCATGTTTTGCATACTCCTTTCTACGGAGTAATAATTTTCCTGTTGTCACTCACTCTAAACTTGAATGATTAATTTAACCTTCGCTTTTGTTGTTCTTTATATTCTCACCGACTACTATATCTTCCCAAGCACGTCATTTTTATCGCTCTTTCTCCTTTTAAGTTTTGCGTCAATCTAGTAGTAGTTTAGTTCCTTTTTCTTTTGCCCTCCACAAGTTTTAAAATCATATCACTATAAAGAATCGGGTCTGAGCTAAAGTTTAAGAGGGGGTCACTTTAGGTCCCGGAATTGTATCATATATTACTGTAAAATCACATTACAAGTATCACGTACGTATAAATTTTCATGACATCATTACGAAATCCGATTGCAAATACTTTAGTACTGGTATTGAAATGTTACTAAACACATGTACATCAGCATGCAGAACGGTTGCTTCTTTATTATATACATATGCATAAGAAAACTTGGAATATATTAAACAACAAACATAAAACAAGTGCTGCTAGATCTCTCAAAAGAGCCAAAGCACTACAGTACCCTCACTCACTCACTCACATCCATCACAATTAAGAAAACACACATCAAATGGGAAAGGCCCTTGCCACCTTAGGGTAAACCACGTGGCTGGGCTGCGCCATGATTCGCCGCCCCTTGCTGTGGCGGAACAACCACACCACCGCCCCCACCGGCCACTCCACCACCGCGGCCACCACGAACGCCACAAACCCTACCGTGGGACCCAGTACCTTGCACCCGCAGCGGTTAGACGTGTGACACTGAAAGCATAGCGGAATCCGAGTATAGGCCATGATATCTAGTGATCGATAAACGTACCTCTGGGGAAGTGAATGCAAGAAAGATTGGAAGAGGATATATATATAGTTGAAGAGAGTGAATGAGGCAACGAATTTGAGCAGGTTAACCAGATTGAAGAAATCGGACATTTGGTACTTTGAATTTATAGGCACTTTTGTAGTATCATGGAAGGGGGTTGGTACGTGTCGTGCTGTGAGGGCACGAGGGTGTAAAGTTGTTTTAATGCAGTACTAGGGGCGGTTGGACCGGACACGTGTCTTGTTACCCTTTTTGCTTTTGTGCTGGTTTCATGGGTAATATCTCAACTATTGGGCAGAATTTCATTCTTTCAGAGGTGGAGGTGTACGTGTCCAATAGGATAATACTCCCACTTTATTAGGTAGTGATCTTGTTTAAGTAATGGTACGCCCACCGCACTCCGTGCGGGGCCAATCTGGGCCTCTTACACGGATGATCCGAGCTGTTTAATGATTAAAAAAAGAAAATCTAGTGGGCCACGCCAAAAATTAGCTCGATCAGATATGTGTAAATATTCAATCCAAGCTTCCCTTGACTGAAAAATCGGAAAACCCCATCTTTTCATTTTTCCCGATTTTTCAATCGTGTGAAGCTTAAATCGAGCAATCTACATATCAAATTGAGCTGAATTTTCACATGACCTACTCGTTTTTTTAAAAAAAAAATTATTAAACAACTCAGATAATTCATGCGGGACCCGGAGTGGTGGCCATGCGGTGAACGGCCCGTGCGGTGGGCGTATCATTACTGATCTTCTTTGATGCTTTTTTGTTTTTGTTTTTTTGGGTTCCTTAGGAAAGGTCCCATTCCTTGTGGAATATAGTAGTATCGGCTGGGTCCCTATAAATGACCGCACTGTAGCGTAAGATTAGAGAGAATAAAGTTCTTTTTAATAAAGTTAGATAGTATTTCCCATCAGTTGCAACAACTTTTACCGTGTTTTGCATGCTCATGTTTTGCATACTTCTTTTGTCCCGATTTGTTTGTTTCCTTTTTTATTTTTACATGTCTCAAATTGATTGTCCAATTTCAAAACTAGTGGATTAGATTATGTAAATTTTCAAATCAATGGTTCAGATTTGTTTTCTAGGAAAATTTTCACCTAGGCACCTGACATTTCACACAAATTACACATAAACACCTGACCTTTCTTAAATTTCATATAAACACCTGAGCTTTCTAAAAACTCATCAATTCAACACCCGACCTTTCTTAAATTTCATATAAACACCTGAGCTTTCAAAAAATTCATCAATTCAACACCTGCCGTCACCCCTCTGTCTAAAACCAAACGGAATGGCTGAGGTGCTCCAAGCATAAAAAGTTAAGTGCTCCAATTTTTAATTTGTTTGAACTAGTGCGAAGATCTTATTTTTTTTGATCATTTTATCCTAAAGAACCATAATTAATTTTTTACTCTAAAGCTCTCGTTAGTAAGCCCTAAGAAAGTCGTAGAATCAAATATCTTTTAGGGCTAACTAACGATAGTTTTAGAGTCAAAAATTAATTATGACCCTTTAGAATAAAATGATCAGAGAAATAAGATCTTCACATCGGTTCAAACGAATTGAAAATTGGAGCAATTAATTTTTCAACCATGTATAGACCGTTTATATATTAAAAAATATAGTTAAAAAAATTTGTACTCCAATTTTCAATTTGTTTAAACCAAAGTCGTAGAATCAAACATCTCTTAGGACTAACTAACGATAGCTTTAGAGTCAAAAATTAATTATGACCCTTTAGAATAAAATGATCAGAGAAATAATATCTTCACATCAGTTCAAACGAATTGAAAATTGGAGCAATTAATTTTTCAACCATGTATAGACCGTTTATATATCAAAAAGTATGGTTAAAAAAATAAGTACTCCAATTATCAATCCGTTTAAACCGGTGTGAAGATCTTATTTCTCTTATCATTTTATTCTAAAGGGTCATAATTAATTTTTGACTTTAAGGCTATCGTTAGTTAGCCCTAAGAGATATTTGATTTTACGACTTTCTTAGAGCTGACTAACGAGAACTTTAGAGTAAAAAATTAATTATGGTTCTTTAAGATAAAATTATTAGAAAAATAAGATCTTCGCACTGGTTCAAACAAATTAAAATTGGAGCACTTAACTTTTTTTGCTTGGAGCGCCTCAGCCATTCCGTTTGATTTTAGACGTAGGGGTGACGGCAAGTGTTGAATTGATGAGTTTTTAGAAAGCTAAGGTGTTTATATGAAATTTAAGAAAGGTCAGGTGTTGAATTGATGAGTTTTTAGAAAGCTCAGGTGTTTATATGAAATTTAAGAAAAATCAGGTGTTTATGTGTGAATTGTGTGAAAGGTCAGGTGCCTACGTGAAATTTTCCCTTGTTTTCTTAATAAGTTGAAAATCCAATATTGGACAAACAAATCGGGATGGAGGGAGTAATAATTTTCCTGTTGTCACTCACTCTAAACTTGAATGACAAATTTAACCTTCTCTTTTGTTGCTCTTTATATTCTCACCTATTACTATATCTTCCCGAGCACGTCATTACCTCATCGCTCTTTCTCCTTTTAAGTTTTGCGTCAATTTTTTTTTTAAAGATTATTGGTTCGTATTGACGAGAGTAATATAAAAAGTAAAGTATTATGAACCAAACTTATTATTTTCAATAATAACAAAAATAATCTAAAAATTCCGTCTCTTTTGCATCGTAGGAATATTCGGATACTCCCTCCGTCCTACTTTAAATGTTGCCTACGGGAAAAAGTGCATATTGTTATTTTATTTTATTTTACACCAAATTAAAGTGCTAAAGTAATCAGTGAGCACTTTAATTTGGTTTAAGAAAAAAATAATAATATGTAAAAATATATATTTTGGGGGTTTGAAAATGCACAGATTCCGGTAGGAAATATTTAAAGTAGGACAAAGGGAGTATAACGAAACAACCCGACTATAGGCACACCAATATGTGTAATAAAAGTGTACATTGGACTGTTCGGGACCCACCTCAGGATCCCACACAAATCATTCAAGTCGTTCAATTTGTTTAAAATATTTGTTACGGGTCCTTTAAAAAAACTGCTCAGTCGAATATCAATAACAACTTAATAAATTTATTCATTTTTTGTCATTGCGAATCAAGGGATAAAATATTAGATGAATAAATCAAGTCCTTGTCGATATTCAATTAAACTGATTTTTTTTCAAGATTTAAACATCTCGGATTATTTGTGCGGGATGCTATTTCTTCGAGTATGAATGGGCTCCTTCGTGTGTTTGATAAAGCTCCGTTTGGCACTCATGAATTGATTTTTCATTATTATTTGAGGGGTCATTTTAGGTCCCACAAAAATATTTTAAAACCGCTCATTATACTTAAAATATTTTGTATTGGGTTCCTGCGAAAAGATAGTTCAATCTGATATCGCTAAGGGCTTTTGAAGAATTAATCAAGAGTTTTTCAACACCGGTAAAAACAAGTTTGGAGGAATTCTCATAACAATATATGGTGAAAAGAAAATAGTACTAATAGCGCCGAAATGGGAAATAAAGACCCGTAAGTTGTTAAATGGTAGCTTTGCCTAGTAGTTAGTTAAAATGAAATTGTTAAATCCGTCGCTCCAAAAAAATAGTCCAAAAAGACTCTCCTAAAGCTCGGTCAGCTCGACTCTGCTCAGCTCGTTAAGCTTGACTTGTTTATAAACAGGGCCGGCTTTGGGCAAACGCCAATGATGCGGCCGCATTGGCCCCCCAATTTTAGCCTATTTTTAGAGCTCCAAAATATGTATGCCCTTGTATTATGTATATACTGATATAAAATCAGTAAAAAAAATTTAGGCCCTAATTTTGATAGAAGTTCAATACAGAAGGTAAAAAAAAAAAAAGAGGGTGAAACATGTAATTTTTTAAGCGAAGGGTGAAAGTAAGTCTCATCATTTAGCCCAAAGGCCCACAGCCCGCCAGGCCCATCGGGCTTTTACCCGGCCCGAGCCCGTAAAACGGGCGGCCCGGCCCGGCCCATAGTTTGTAATGGGCAGGCTCGGGCCTATGAATTTTTACTCGGCCCAGCCCGTGAGCCTGCCCAGTAGCCCGCCCGTAGTACCCGCCCAATAGCCCACCCACGGGCCCGCCTATTAGCCCAAAATCCCACAAAACCCTTTCTTTTTTCCCTTGATTTAGTTTCGGCCCAATGAAATTTAGGCCCGGCCCGTGGGCGGGCTTGGGCAGTCACTTGGCGGGCTGGCCCGGCCCGGCCCGATGATGACCCTTAGGTGAAAGCAACCAGACTTCTTTCGATCGTTTGCACCGGAAAAGTAGATGCTCAATTATTTCATGAGCAGGTCTACATGCATCTTGGGCAAAACGGGGAACATCAACATGCTTTTGATTCAAGCCTATCAACAAAAAAAAAAACATGCTTTTGATTCAAATTACAAACCATGACCCTCAACAACGAGTCGAGGTCGTGCTCAAGTTTTAAGCTTGTGGGGCTCCAATGAACATGGCTCGCTTCCTCTGGAACTATGGTTTCGAGTGGGGGTGAAAGTGACTCCTAGCTTCCATCTAGCCTACACAAGAAAGCACGACTAGAGACCATACCGGAGGAGCTCCGAAATGGCCCTCCGGCGTGTGGATGAGAAAATGTGCAGAGCAAGAAGGGAAGTACTAGGGTTTTAGTAGTGAAGAAGCATGTACTTCTTTAGGGCTGCTATCGAAGGGTATTTATAGAGTTTTCTTTGCTTGCTCTTCAAGTATGCACATGTGCCTTGCACGCGTTGGCCGACGTCACTCTGATGTCAGGATTAGGGTTTCGTAACCGTTTCTGTGTGAGCTGGCACTTTGCATGTGTGCTCATCGTTATCCTTTAGAATAATCACTGAACGCAACAATTCAGCTTCCTGCACGTGGATGCACTGATCTAAAAGCGTGGCCGAGCTAGTAAGCTCAGTTCCTGCTATTCGTTGGAGTAGAGTTGATCTGACGTAGGTTCTCGTTCCGAGCTTGACTATGGCCGAACCTTATAATTCGGCTCCCCACCGGGGTCACGAGAGCCTCAACGTGCTAGGCAAGGGGTTTCTTGTCAGGGCTCGGCCTTGCGCCGAACCCGTGAATTCGGCTCCAGATAGAGCACGGCGGAGCAATGGCGGAATCAGAAATCTAATCTCCCTTGGGCTAACACAAAATTTATATACATGAACTAAGAAGAGTTTTATAATTAATGTCCAGCAACTTTGTACATGGATACGTAAATGTTCAAAAAAAAAAAAATGAAAGAAAAGTACAAGAAATTGTACACTATTGAATTTGTACCCTATTGAAATTGTGTCCTACGATGTTTCAATGAGTAGAGATCATTTATTATCAAAATCTGAGTCGATATCTTTAACAAGTTCTCTTTCAATATTGATAATCATAAAATGTGCAAGAAATTGAGGTAGGCTAAAATAGATGAGCTAAAATTTACATTTAATTTTTTTTTTTCTTAAGTTCACCTGGGCTATAGCCTAGCTAGGCCAGCCCACCCTTGGTTTCGCCCTTGCGGCGGAGGATATGGCATTCTCCATCTGTTCGTCGGCGAGGAACGTCCTGGCGAGGAGCGTCCTGGTCCAGCCCCAATCCGACTCAAGAGGATGCACCCAGGTCCAGACTCTCAAGGTGGCCCGAGCCGTATGATTCGGCATACTACAAAGCTCGTTTAGTAAATGAGTTGAACTTGAATACTTAAATAACTTGGCTCGGCTCGTTTGCACTTCTACTCATCGCACCATGCATGAATTATAGACCCTTTTATTTAACCAAATATTGGTATTCGGTCGATTCTTTTACGGTTTTCTTATAGATTTTGATTTGTGGACTTATTATCAACTCTAATTTTTCTAGATGCATGTTGACTATTTTGCCCTTATGCGTGTTGACTATTTTGCCCTTACAAGAGTGAGAATTATACAATATTTTGCCCTTACAAGAGTGAGAATTTTACAATACAATAGAAGCGTGAGAATTTCATATTGTCAGTTTTCATGGGCTTGTACGTCCTTCTGGCCCTCTGGGCATGTATTCATTGCTTTGCCTCTGACTGACTTGCGTGAGATTTTATAACGAAAGTGTGAGAATATTATATTTAAAGTGTGAGAATTTATAGTGGCAATTTTAATGTGAAAGTGTTGAAGTATGTACAAGAATTTTCATTCGAAGTGATTATATATGACGGGTGTTTCTGGTAGTGAAAATTTTGTAGATTTTTATTCGTGGTTGAGAAGTTGTTAGGTGTTTCATGTACTGAATAAGCTCTTGAGAAATGTCAAGTTGTTTCCGATAGTGAATAAGTTGTTGATATGTATGTGAGTAGAGTTACTGTAGCAAAAATAGTTTCGTTGACAATTTTTTTTTAGTGAAAACGAGATCGTAAAATGCTAAAAAAAATTTGTCAGTAAAAATGAGATGGTAAAATGCGTTAAATTGTTAATATTTTTTGTTAGTAAAAACAGGACCTGATGAGTAACTGTTAATTTACTCGAACAACTATCAACACCAAAGATTTTCTTTTTATGCGACATATTATCCAAAATGATTTTTGTGAGGCGCGCAACCTAACTAGTGAAACCATGGGACATGTTCTTAGGGATTGCTATGTGGCTCATCGTGTTTGGGAGGGTGTTGGCATTCCTTCCTCGGTTGTGAACTCCTTCTCTACTTCACCCCCTACTTAGTTGAAATTCAATTGTGCGTCTAAAACCTCTCACCGCTCGGGTATTCCTTGGAACATCATTTTTCCTTTAGTTGTTGGAACATTTGGAACCTTAGGAACAAAACTCTCTTCCAACCTACTGGAACCCCTATCCGTGATGCCATCCTTGCTACAGTCCAATCCAGTCTATCCCAAGCTACCGAATGGAATTTTATTGCTATCCCTGATTTGGTTCCACATTCAAAGGATACGGTTTTAATCAAATGGTGTCCTCCTCCTACCAGCTGTTTTAAGTTAAATACTGATGGCTCATGCAAGAAAGATGCAAGTGTAGCATCTGGTGGTGGTTTGATCAGGGACATGCATGGAAACTGGATCATAGGTTTTGGCAGAACAATGAGACCAATGTAGAGTTTGGAGGTTGAGTTGTGGGCTCTCCGTGATGGATTACAACTAGCATTGGACAGGAAAATTACTCAAATTTATGTTGAAATGGATGCTCTTGCTGCTGTCCAATTGATCATGGGAGTTGATCAACCCCGACATTTCCTAAGTAATATTGTTCATGATTGCAGATTCTTGATGAGGAAGCTAGGAGTGGAGAAGATTGATCATATATATCGAGAAGGAAACAAATGTGCTGATGCTCTAGCCAACATGGCTTGTAATCCTATTTTAGATTTTCGTATTTTAAATATTGCTCCAGCTTGTATTAATTCGCAACTACGCAATGACGCTTATGGGGTTTCATACCCAAGACTCTTGTATGTTTCCTAACTTTATCTAATGCACCTGGTTTACCAAAAATAAAAAAAAGAACAACTATCAACACACTTTTCAGATGGGTCTGAAATCAAAACACAATTTACCGCTACGGGGCTTCAAAACCCATTTCAAAGAATAGAATCAGGAATGTTTTCGGTAGTGAATAAGTTGTGACAAAAAATTTGTAGCAATCAAGTTGTTAGGTGTTTCCGGTACTGAATAAGTTGTTGAAAAATGTCAAGTTGTTTCCGGTAGTGAATAAGTTATAGATGGGTTTGTGAATAGAATTACTGTAGCAAGAAAAAAAGTTTTTGTTGACAAGTTATTAGCTAGTTACCGTGAACAAAATGGTGAAATGTTAAAACTTGTTGATTTGAGTGAATGACATGCTAAAAAACGCTTACGTTTTCTCCGCAAATTGCTATTAGAAACATGGGTTACTTAAATATTCGTCCTCCAATCTAGTATGGGTTATGTTTTCATCCCATCCACTTTTTAGGATTATGTTTCCATCCTCCAATTTTTATAAACCCAAGTTTACCCTTTTTGCACTATATTAATTGTACTTCTTTGTTTTTCAAGATACCATACATAGCCCTGATTTTTGGGACTGAAAACTAACCTCGGAGGTCCCGTGCGTAATTAATGGATATACACATCTAATTAATCCTAATCTTACGCTTCCCATGTATATCTGTTTCAAAACTTCTAAATAATCATTCTAGCAAGGGATGAATACCCTCTCTCCTCTCTCTCGGATTTGAATCGCCACCCCCTCCGTCAACTTCTCCGACTCATCCCGACGCTTAGTCCTTTGGCCTCACGCCGCGCTCACGCCATCCAGTCCGTTGCACATTCTGGATTCCATCCCGTCGCCGTCCGTCGCTCATATGGTGTTTCTTTTCATCTTGTATTCCAGCCTATTGCCATTCGAACATGTGCCTGATCACCATCCACCTATTGCCCTCGTCCATTGCACCGGGAAATCCTAAAACGATTGAGGAGAAGACGATTCAACAAAGAAACCCATTTTCATTCCAATCTGCAATAGAATTTGAAAACCCACATGGGTTCCTCCGCCACTCTTAATTGAAAACCCAGATGGTGCCCCTCTTGTTCTGGCAGTTCATGGTGGTTGATCCATTGCCAGAGCCGTTGAGCACATGGCCATGTTCCCAGTCGACACCCTCAAGACCCGTATGCAGACCATTGGGCCGTCTGCTACCGCGGTATTGCTGCCATGGGCCTCGCACGCCGGATCATCCCATGCCGTTTACTTCTAGGTTTACAAGTGATTCAAGAAGTCTTTGGATTTTTTGGATGGTGGTTCATTTGGTAAATTATTTGTAGTTATATTGGTTTTTCAATCATTTCATGGTAAATTATTTGTACTATTTACCATGAAATATGTTTGAGTATAACTTGAATTTATTCAATGGGTCGTGTATGTTGCACACACATTGCCAATTATTTCATGGTAAATTATTTGTACCATTTACCATGAAATATGTTTGAGCATAACTTGAAATTATTAAATTGGTCGTGTAAATTATTTGTACCGTTTACCATGAAATATGTTTGAGCATAACTTGAAATTATTAAATTGGTCGTGTATGTTGCACACACGTTGCCAATAATTTCATGGTAAATTATTTGTACCATTTACCATGAAATATGTTTGAGCATAACTTGAAATTATTAAATTGGTCATGTATGTTGCACACACGTTGCTTGGAATATTTACTAGCAACTATGACTTTAACAATATTGGATCATGGTCAATTGATCGCAAATTTTTCAAAGTCTTACAATGAATTATGATTCGCAACCATATTTCATGAAACATGGATTAATTTTCATCAAAATTGGAATTGGTCAACATAACATGATAAGTTGACTATGTTGGTGCTGAGTTCAAATTAGGGAAATTCCTTTTCCTTCCTTTAAGGCTATAAACGTGGAATTTTCCTTCTTTTAAGTTTGGATTAAGGCAAGTTTCAGTTACTAATGATAACGTCTGCACTAAATGGAACGAAAAATTAGTGGGTTTTGTTGGAATATTTGAAATTTTGAAAATCTTCCTCTCTTCCCCTCTTAGATCTCACTTAATTGCATATGTTTCCATATTCATCTGAATCCCATAAATTTAGGAAACAGTAAAAGTAACTCTCTCTCTCTCTCTCTCTCTCTCTCTCTCTCTAGTGCAAGGGTAATAAGGGTAATTTATATAATGGAAGGATGAAAACATAAGCATAAAAAATGGGCGGGATGAATTCTTACATGGCAAGACTAAAGAGGATGATTATTTAAATTTTCCTAGAAACATGGCCTCAAATGGTGCTTAAAAGAGCCGAGGCATCTTGGAGTGTGAGACTATTCTTTTTTTTTTCCAAAAGTTAAAATGTAGTATTTATCAAAAGATCCTCATGGGGGAAGGTTGAGAATCCATAAATCGAACACTCCAATAGAAAGAACGTATAAACGCATAGATGCGCTGTCATACAGAATGAGAAGAAACCCCCCAAAGGAGGACAAAATCCCCCTAAAGGAGGACAAACCCTCCAAAGAGAGGACATTATTAATACAAATAACAAAATAAAAGAAGCACCGCCGAGACATCCGCCGCCACTCTTTCACAACCACCTTGATAGACTTGTAACCACCACCTCTACTTCACAAAAAGAGAACACATCGTTGGGAGGTGGTCGCCCATCAAACGCGGTAGATTGTTAAAAAAATAAAGTCCCACATTGCTTGGGAGTGGAATGGGTGATCATCTAATAACATTTGGGATCTCTCCACTCATTGTCAATTGATTTTGAGATGGAAATAAAGTTTTCACATGGTATCAGAGCGGGACCCGTTTCACCCCACATTTTATAAAATTCATAATTCACACTCCACAATGATAGATCAACAAAAAAATTACATGATGATAGGACCCAAAAAGTGGTCACACGTGACAGATCTCAAACGCAACTGCACGTGAGGGGGATGTTAAGAAAATAGAGTCCTACATTGCTTGAGAGTGGAATGGGTGATCACCTAATAACATTTGGGACCTCAACCTCTCCACTCATTGCCAATTGATTTTGAGATGGATATAAAGTTTCTACAGGCGTCAGGTCACAGATCTGAGAAGATGGAGGCTGAGAACGGTGGTGGACAATATCTTACCCGCAACCACTGAAACCGAAGGCCTGGAACGTCGCCGGAAAACGATCTGACTGAAGGGTTCCCAATGGACATCCGAACTTCAGTCGCGGGATTGAAAGAGAAGACGATTCGACGGTTGGGGGAAGAGAACAGAAGAAAAGAGATCGGAGGAGAAGAATCCCTCCTCTCCTACCGCCTGAAAAGGGGGGAGGGGAAGGATCCCTCCTCTCCTGCCACTTGAAAGGGGGGGAGGGGAAGGAGGGAAAGATTTGTTGGCATGGCGGCTAGGGTTTGGAGATTTTGAAAGAGATAGCGTTTTAGTCTTTCTTTTCCGTGTCAGTGGTAAGGAATAGAGGGTTAAATTTTGGTTTATTGTGACTGTGAGACTATTCAAGCTTCAGATCTCACCAGGGGTGTTTGGGAGCCTACTTTTTAGCTTTTCATTTTCAATTTTTTGGCTTTTTGGATTATGGCCAGAATGTATTTTGAGTATGGTAGAGTGTTTGGAAGATTTGTGCAGAATATATTTTGAAATTGTAGTAGTGTTTGGTAGATGATTGTTGAAAATGAATTATGGGTTGCATTTTACCATATTGCCCTTTGTCTAACAGGTGTAAACATGCCACTTGTAAAATGAAGGGAGGAATGTGGGTATTTTGGTAATTGACCACAAAATGGGAAAAGCCAATAATCTGAAAAACTCCTTCAGACCTGATTTTGGTTTTTTGCTTCTAAACCCAAAAACCCAAAATCCATTCTCCCGCAATCCATTCTCAAAATGAGATGCCAAACACCCAAAATTTGAAAATGAGAATCCGAAAATGCAAAAATTCAGTTGCCAAACACCCCCCACCATATATAATGCCACAATAGAGTTGGGTTAACAATAGAGAGGGAGAGTACTGAAACTATTTGATTATGATTACTTCCTTTCGTCTTCAACCTTTGATCCATTTTGGATAGTCATTTTCAAAAGTGGGTTTCAAAGTTCATTTATCTATCGTGAGTAAATAATTTTAAAACTTTTTTCCACCGTTTGAGAAATTTCATTTCAACTTTTAAACGGTCGGTGTAGAAAAGCCAATAGAAATTTATTCGCAAAAAAATAATTCTTTTCGATTAGATTGTTTGTACTACTATATAACTAGACCAACAAATGAAAACGAGGGGAGTCCCTATTTTCTCAATATTCCTTCTGGTGTGATGTTCATGTCGGACTCTGACTAGTACGAGCTGCCGTTTCTCTTATATATTGTGTTATCCTACCTCTCTTAAAGAAGAACCACTTTGGCAATTATAATCGCTAGCCAATTTTGTCCAATTTGGACCAATTTGCCCCTCTTGTGCTGGCATTTTGCTCTTGGTAAGTTGGGCATAATTGCCATTTTACCTTCTTCTACGTGGCGCGATGGGGCATCAGGACCTTCCACGTCCTTCCCTACTTTCCCTCACTCTCCCTCTGTCTTCCTCAGACCCTCCCTCTGGAGAAATTTCCCCTCTCTCTCAAGATTCTCTCTTCCTCCGACCCACCGCCACTACATTGCACCACTGCAAGTAGCTGCTTCTCGGACCTTCGCCGTCTCCTCCTCTCTTTTTCTCTATCTCTCTCACCAGATCGCTGCACGCGACTGTATACCTGCGCAGTCCAGACTCCATATCTCCGGCCACAAACACAGTCGTTGCCATGCCGGTGAGTAAGTCGCTCTCTCTCTTGCATAGGTTCTCCTTATCTCTCACTGATCTCGAATCATCTCCCTCTCTCTCTCTCTCTCTGTCTTTCTCTCACGCTGATTCTTTGCTTGCTTTGCATTTTTATTTTTTGGCAGATGTTTAGCACAGAGCTGATTCTGTTTCAAATATACACTTTTAGGTCTACGGTTTCTGGTAAGTTCTCTTTTAGATGATTTCGGTTGTACAATTTGGTTCAGAACTTTAGCTATGTAAATTTTCCTTCTGATTGATTTTGGTTTACTTTAAATCAGCTGAAATTTCCCTACTGAAGGAATGGATTGTTTGTTAAAGTTCGATTTCCTACTTAAGTGTAGATTTCGATTCGTGGATGTTAATTGTGCAGGAAAATTTATGAGAAGTAATGGAGTATTTGTGCGATAAATTGGAATCTAAAAATCAACAAACACGTGATTTTTGCATGTCAAGATTAATAATCTCACGGACTCTTGCTCAATTAAAAAAAAGTGTTATGATGCTTTTCGTGTGGTTTTTATGTGATGTGATTATTTATGGTTTATTTTTCTGTTTACAATTTGTTTATCAATCAAGTAAAAGCATTGGCTTTTATTGTTAACTTCGAGTTTTGTCATCGAATACAAGGTCGGTGTTTGTGTTCCATGATGAGCTACGACTATTGAGGTATCATTTCCTTCCTTGTCCCCATCTTTGCAACTGTATGCATGCCTAGGTAAGGGAGTTCTTCTCTGAATTCATTACTCGTTCTGTGTTGAGTGTGTTCCAAATTAATGGATTGTGCTGTAACCCAACAAGAATGTGAGTTTGTTTGCATCTTGGATCAGTTAGTGATCCTGAAATTTTATTTGAGAACAGTAGATTTGGATCCTTCACGTTTGGGTCGGATGGATACGTTCACAACCAGATTCATTTAATTACTGGCCTTGAAACTTTTGGCTCTACTTATTTCCAGTTGATTAGTTCTACCTTTTGAAAATGTGAATCCAAACAACTTGTGTAAGCATATGGGGGAAGTAAGCAAATGAAAGAAAAGGGACCTGTCGTTTACAGTTACTTAAAACATGACCGCAATTACTTTAAATGATGTCGCTTCTTAAATTAATACTGGAGGGACTCTATTTTCGTTTCCATTGCATTGGTTGAAGTAACACTATATAGCTCACTTATTTGGTGAATTTCTCAAGAGTTTTTCTTGAAGAACTCATAAAAATGTTCCAACTACGTGCCGGCATCACATCCTTTCTAAGTTTTATTCCACTACCAAACTAGCAAGGATGGGAATAACCTCATCTATATAACCAGACTATCAACCCTTTTGCTTCCATGTCATCCACTGTACAATGCACCCACACAAACAATGTTCTGTGGGCCATAAGAAACAACATGACCTTTTATGACTTCTGTATGCTACTTACACAACCGGTTTGATTTATACATTGGGTGTTCAATGTGCAGATATATGTTGTTTCCATTACAATCTGTATAGTGGTAAGTGTGTGGAATTAGGACGACCACTGAAAAATATCTTTTGATTGTGTTATTTGTACCTTTACTATTATAGCTATGAATTATTTGATAGGATTGTCTGTCCTGGATCACTGGTTTTCTCTTACACACTTCCTTTTAATCTCTGTTTTGGCAGCTTGGTTTTATGTTGCACTCATATGGCAGTTTGATTTTCCACCCTTCATGGTGCTGATTATTGCCATCCTCAATTATGGTTTGTACTCTGTTATATTTTGAACATGAAATCCCTTCTCCAGTTGTCACGTACATAAAACTATACACATGGATACATGCATATTTTCTCACCCATAAAACACGTCGATAACTGCATAGTTGTTATCAATTTCTCCTCATTGAGTAACATGCTGCTGCTTTTATGCTTGAGGTTCTACATGCCTTATCCCTACTGGGCACTTCAGGTACCATTATGACAATATCCAAGGATAGGGTGAAACCATCTCCACAGCCAGAGAGCTGGAAGCTGGCAGAGATTTTTACTACTGGAGTCATTCTTGGAGGTTACTTGGCCATGATGACGGTCCAAGACAGACTTTTTTCCTATAAGTAAACGTAAATTAGCAATGGTCCTTGCCTAAGATACAACTGATAGATAAATGCCAAATGAATATCCCATTTTTTTCTTTCTTCTAATTCGTTACTAGCTCATTTACAGTTCTTTTTACATAGCACCATCATACAAGTGGCTTTTGGCATCTTTCATTCTTAGACCATCTGCATTGTTGGTGCTCTGCACATTTCACTACATCCAGCATTCTATCAGTGTAAATAAGCATAAAATTTGGAATCCTGTTTTTTTTGTCTTTATACCCATGGCCTACTTTTGCCTTGATATGTTCTTGCTAATTTTACCCCTTGTCTTTCTGGTATCCAGGTGTGGGATGAGGTTAGATTCTCAGAGTGTTTCAGTGACATATATCCTTTTTGTTAAAGATAT
Source organism: Rhododendron griersonianum (assembly GCA_018127125.1). Lineage (NCBI taxonomy): Eukaryota > Viridiplantae > Streptophyta > Magnoliopsida > Ericales > Ericaceae > Rhododendron > Rhododendron griersonianum. The sequence continues at coordinate 11,097,523 of CM030795.1, forward strand.
GATGTGGCATTACTTATCCCACTAACTTGTGATGTGTTCTCTTCTTCCGTACCAAAAGAATATAAAAAATAAAAATTTGTGATATGTTTTCCCTAACAGTATTTACAGTGCTAGCTTGCAAGCCATACACTTTTGCTGTGTCCAAGGAACACAAAATCTACTTTAGTGCTAGCCCTTTTGTAATATACTTCACTACTAGCCCCTTTCCAATTAGTCAAGGAACTACTTATGTTAATGTAACAAACTTATGTAACCCAATGTGGATAGGCCTTTTGTAAGCATAAATATAACCTACTTACATACAGCTATATCCCAAGAAAATTTAAAACCGATCAATTCAACGGGCATGGCACACGTGCCTTGCACATCGCAAAGTACCTAGTACTGTTATATGTAACCCAAATTCATCGATTGTCATAGAAAATAAAAACCCTAATGGATTTTATTTTTCCATTCAATTGAGCTGCGTAAGCCTAGTTGTTTTTGTTAGAAAGAAGGGCAAAGTACGGATTACCTCCTTGAGGTTTTGACCGTTTTGTAGATGACCTCCCTGACGTTTACTAATGACCACATCGCCTCATTGTGGTTTTGGAGTAAAGTGCAATCGTTAAGTTTTCCGTCCCATTTGACGGTGTGTGTGGTACGCGCCTATATTCACGTGTAGACCTAACAAAACGTGTTTCCCTCCAAAAAAATGATACTTTTTCTTCCCTTAATGCCCTTTTCCCATCTCTATGAAAGACCAGCCCTAGTTTACTCCTCTCATTTCATTACCAGGTTTCCAACTTTCTTTCCAAAATATTTTACCAGTTCTTTGTAAATTCTTTTATATTTTTAATTAATATTAATAATCTCTCTTCCTCTTTTACCTTTATGTGTAAGTTTAAATCTTTTATATACGTTTCTTTCTTTTTTTTAATTAAGGGATGTCTTCTTCAAAAACAACACCAATGGCTATGGCAAGTAAACCCTTGATTTGAGATTTGTGCCCAGCTGAAAAGTTCTGTAAATCAGAAAGAAACAGGCGAATAGAGAACTAGAAAAAAAAAAAAAGAAAGGAAGGGGGGGAGGGGGGGGAACAGAAGAGTTCTGTTTTGCTCTAATTTCAATGAGAAACAGAGTATGAAGGAAAAAGGAAAAACAGAGCTCTGTTTTGCTCGAGAAGATTTTTCGCAGATGCCTTAGTGTTTTCATCTCTTGAAAAATGTTGATCAACTAGCTATCCCACGATTTTAAAGACTTGACGACCACCGATTCGATATCGGAAACGATTTTTCTGAGCACAAACCTCCTCAATTTGCCTGTTTTCCGAGCATCCTCTCATCTCTTCGCTGGCCGGGAATGTGGGCTTGAAAAGATGAGCCCTCGTGACGAGGACGTGCTTCGCCGCCTCCGGGCTCGATATCATCACACGAGGACAACCCAATATGTGTGTCTTGAATATAGACCCAAACGTGCCAAAAACAAAAACCACCCATTTTTTTGTTTTGAGTATGAGATAGAGGATTTAGGATTTAACTAAATAAAGCTACCTACTTGAAAAACAAATCCTAAAAAGCTTTCAAAATCCCAATTTTGTGTGCCATGGCAGTCATTTCCTTCATTTTACTGTTGCCACATCTCTCAATGTCACTGTGGTTGGAGGGTTTAGGCGTACGAAGTGAAGTGCTTTATTTATTAAAAGGGTAATGATGTCTTTTTGTTATTCACCGTTAACAGAGTTACCGTTGCACTTTATTCCAAAACCACAGGGGGCAATGTGGTCATTAATAAATATCAGGGGGATCATCTGCCAAACAGCCAAACCTCAGGGAGGTAATCCGTACTTTGCCCTAGGAAGAATCATTAGTATAGTTGTGTTAAGCTAATCATGTTTAGATGGTACTATGGCTATAAATGAACTGAGCCGTTCGTGAACTGTTCGAGGCTCGACTCGGTAAAGGCTCGTTCGAATTCGATTCGTCTACTTAACGAACCAAACCTGAACCTCAATTTTAGGCTCGTTTCATAAATGAACCGAACATGAACATAGTAGTATTCGGCTCGATTAGGCTCGCGAACATGGAGTATATGTATATCATGGGGATTTTATATAGTTACATAATGAAAATTTTAAAACTTGTACAAGTCTAAACGTTTACAATTACTAAAAACTTACTTATGTATACGTTTTTATCAGTTTATATGTATATAAACGTATTTATGTACATACTAAAATTTTTACTTGCAGTTTTAGACTTGTATAAGAGCATAAATATATGATATTATTGGGTCGTTAAGGTTCGTGAACAAGCTCGAGTTCGATCCAAACCTAGACAAGCTCGGTTCGAGTTCGGCTCGTCGTACTTTTCATTGAGTTCGGCTCGAGCTTGCTAAAACACTTAATGAACGAATCTGAACATTCTAATATTCGGATCGATTCGGCTCGTTTACAGCCCTAGATGGTAGTTACTAAGGCCATACACTGTGGTATAATCAAAAACTAATTGTTTTTAAAGTTAACAATATTTGTGCAAAAGATGACTCACAATGGTATAATCAATCTTAGCAACATCCTTACAAATAATCAAATTTTGGGCTTTGGATAACCAAAACTAGCAACATTTTTCAATAATCAAAATTTGTGGACTCTACACCACATAAGTTAACTAGTTCCAAAATTTGTATACACGCGTGTTTCAATTGGTTTTTTTTTTCCTCTTCTTTGCCTACTCTATATCTTTTTCACTTCACCCACAAACTATTTCTCTTTTTTCCCTCAAAAAGTGAAGCTCATATCTCTCGATCATCTACAATTCAACCCATCATCGCCGGATTAAGGTATTTCACTCTTCTTTCCCGTTTCTATTTTTTTTCCCAAAAAAATTCATAATAGGAGGGAAGAAAATCACTTATTTTCCCCAAAATTAAGAGAGGGAATTGATATATTTTTGCCAAAAAAACGTAAATAGAGGGAAGTGAATGGCAATAAACAGATGGGGAGAGAGAGTGAAATTGTAGTAAACCCTTATTTTGGTTATGGACTAGAAGTGACCATTGTGAAGCTCAACATTATTAAACTTAACAACCTCTTAAGTGAATAATCAAAAGCTGACGTGTCAACTTTTTGTTATCCTTTTTTTATTATACCACCGTTGATGGCCTAATGAACGTGTACTTTTCTGTTCAATTAGTAAAGATTCTAATTAGGGGTGGCAAATTGAACCCAAACCCATTAACAAATCCAAACCCATCAACTAAAAAATAGACCCAACCCAACCCATTTATAAGTTGGGTTAGAATGGGTCTCAACCCATCTAACTCATCTATTAATGGGACTTAAATGGGCATCAATTGGGTCAACTTAAATGACCCAATAAGACAGGCATATAATCCACTAAATAAAAACCAGTGGAACGACTGTAGGCAAAACAGAACTCGACTCGTTGTTTCGTCGTGTTTTCCAGACAAAAAAGTCCAGTCGGTGCAGTAGTCATCCCAGCATTCCAACTGTACTTCTAGTAATTAGCTACTACCACAGTGCTAAACCCATTCGTGCTACTACCACAGTGCTAAACCCATTCGTGAACGTGCAAAATGTTTTTGGACGGTCCGAATTTAAAAAACTAATTATGACTGGTCAAAATTGAAAATAAATCTCTTTTAGTACTTTGTCTTTATTCAATTTTTTTTGCGATTGTTCATTTTGTGCTCTTTTTTTTTTGACTATTTGATTCGTCTCGATTAGGCGAACCGAAAAAGTAATTTTTTTACTTTTACCCAAATATTTTGGAAAATAACCACTTTTAAGTAAAAAAAAATAGACTTTTTCCCCCTTTCAGCGATGTCGGCAATCTCCCGTTCGTCTCAGCAATCAATCGTACAAATTTTGAAAAATCTCTTCTAGCCCTAGAAGAGTCTTTTAAAATCTGGAGATTGAAAACAATGGAGAGAGCGGTGAAACAGAGCGGCGGTAGACTTTTTGTTTAATTTGGTCATTCTAGTATACATGGATAATATGGTAATTTTTTTCCATGGATATTTTAGTCATTTAAATGTATAGGGGTAATATGGTCATTTCAGTGTTTATGAGTATTTTAGTCATTTTAAAATTTTAGTATATAGTATGTAATTGTGTTAATGGGCGGGTCGGGTTTGATTTTACATAAATGGGTCGGATTGGGTATGGGTAATTGAACTCATAATTACTGGGTCTAAATGGGTCAATGATCCATTAAAGACCCAACCCACTTACAACTTGCCTATTTTGACCCAAACCCGCCCATTTGACACCTCTAGATTCTATTCCGTTTGTTAGAGTGCTGAGCTGGCATTATCGAATATAATAAGTCCAGCTGTATATCCCATTTCATTCTCAACTCTCAAGGGAGAAAAGTCAAGAACGGAACTGAATATTCTCTCTCTCTCTCTCTCTCTCTCTCTCTCTACTATACTCTTTCTTGTTCATGTCTTTACTTTTCCTTAGTTTTGGTCTTAACTACCATTCAAATCGAACGACTAGTAGAATGATTTATTGATTGGTCGATTTTCCCTACAACTTTTGGCCGTAATTTGCACTTTTCTTTTAGACCAATTGATGAGTAATATCAAACCCCGTTTGGTCAGGAAACTTTCTTGTTTGATTTTATTCTTCATTTTTCTGATGAATAATCAAGAAAATCAATTCACTTGTGGATTCGACCTTCTTCATGCGCTTGGTAGCAGAAAGATGAGTTCAATTCTTCCTATCTCTGTTTCCGGGCATTCCTGACTTTTGGATCGAGTTAGAATTTTCTATTTCTTGAAATTTTTACACAATTCTATCGCCATAAACACACCAGAACAGGATACACCGATTTTTTGGTAAAGAGGATTTGAGCTACAAAAAGATAGTTACATTTTTGTCAAATGCAAAGGAGTACACAAAACGTAGTTGTATTGTTTCTGTACACGACCATTTACATCACCATAGTGAAAAAGTGTTCAATTAATTCAAAACATTCGAATTACATGGGTGTTTTTTTGTTCTTGAAATTACATGGTTTTATATAAATCCATTATACAGAGTATCACTACTACAAAATTACAGTACAGGTATCAAGTATGTATATGTATATGTATATTAATTGCAGCGGCTCTGTGAATTAGTTTCTCTCATTCATAAATTATTATGAAATCCGATCGCAAATACTCTTATGGTATTGACTATTGAAAACTTGGAAATAAACAACATACATACAACAAGTACTGCTCTCTCAGAAAGCCAAAGCACAACACCATCAGACAAACTAAGAGGAAAAACACATACTACAAATTAATCAAAAGGGGATGGCACTTGACACTCTAGGGTAAACCAAGTTGGCGGGCTGCCCCATGATGCGGCGGCCCTTGGTGTGGCGGAACAAGTACACCACCGCCCCCACCGGCCACTCCACCACCGCGGTCACCACGAACGCCAAGAAACCCAACGTGGGACCCACCACCTTGCATCCGCAACTGTTAGCGGTGTGACACTGAAAACATAGCGGAATCCGAGCATAGGTCATGATAGCGATAAACCTATCTAGCTAGTGAAGTGAATGCAAGAAAATTTGGAAGAGGATGTAGTTGAAGAGAGTGAATGAGGCAATGAATTTGAGCAGGTTAACCAGTTGGAGCATGGAGGAAGATGTAGCTTTAATTGATTGGATTGGATTGAAGAAATTGAAAATTTTGGTGGAGTACTTTGTATTTATAGCTACTTTGTATTGAAGGGGGTTGCCACTTGTCGTGTTATGAGGGCACGAGGGTGTACAGGTGTTAATGCACTAGTGGGAGGGTGGACTGGACACGTGTCTTGTTTCCCTTTGATTTGTGTACGTGTCCAATAGAATAATATTAGTGATTTTGTTTAATGTTTATTTTTTGTTCCTTAATTAAGAAAGGTCCCATTCCCTTGTGCAGTATGGAGTATTAGTTAAAATGAAATTGTTAAATTAGTCGCTCCAAAAAAAAGAAAGACTTTGTGGAAGTGGAACATTTAATACTCCGAAATTGGTAGGGTTGGTCAAAAAATCCGATGAACTGCGAAACCGGTTCGAATCGAACCGATTAGTACATTTTGGATTGAACTGTGGACTAATGGTCCGGACATGGATTCAAAAAAATAAAAAATCGTGACTCGCGGTCCGAAGCGAAACCGTGGACTAATGTATGTATATGTATATATAAATAATTTTACCACTACTACAAATGTTTTTAACTATTTTACCTTAATGTGATACAATCTATATTCAAATAGAACTTAGAGGTTAAAGTGTTATTCTTATACTGTCATACCACAATAGAGTTGGTTGACAATAGACAGGTAAGTACTGAATTTCCGTTATCTGGTTTATACTCCATTTGGCTTAACCAAATTGTGGGACGATGTCCTTAATTAACACATCCATTGAGTAGAGTGGTGAAAAACTTGGGGCGATTAAAGGGTTTGCCCGGTAAATAATTATAGGATCCTGAAATAAATTGAGATACGCACAAACTGATCTGAATATCAAGTTATCAAAAAAGAAAAAGGAGTGTGAGCATATGAAACGAAAATGCTATTGGAACAAACGCCTAGGCTCCATTATTGAAGGCAATGAAGCAGGGCCAGGTGCACCATCCCTAGTGCCATGGCCTCTCAAATAGGACTCCCCCCACCAACCAACCTATAGTATTTTACATACCCAAAATTTGATGCTTAAACGATACGTTTCACGTTGAGCTTGCTTTTAAAAATTATTCCAACACCAACCTCTGTGACAAAAGCTTCCATCTTCATAACCATTACCCACTTCTTTGTTTCCCTTTCCCACTTCCTTATGCCATTTCTCAAACTCATGGCTAAAAGTCTCAGCCAATTTCTCTCTTCACTTCTATTCATCATAGCATTACTAAATTTTCCTGCGGCACATGCGCAAGACGATACGTTCTACACTCCACCGCCTCCACCCGCAGCTAGTTCGAACTGCCCGCAACCTCCACTTGCAGACAATTCGAACTGCCCGCCACCACCGCCGCTGCCGTCGGGCTCGGAGTACTACTTCTCGCCTCCCTTTGGGTACTATTCCCAGCCGGGTGGTTATTTACCATATTACCCTCCACCGCCGGGGTATCTCAATAATGCACCTCCGAATCCGGCCTGGCCTTATTTTCCATTTTACCCTCTGGACCCGGAGTTTTCGTCAGCAGCTCGCCTTTACCTCGTTCGATCAACAGTCTGGATTTCGAGCTTGGTTTTGACATTATTGTTCTGTTTTGAGTTGTACTAATACTCCAAGGAGTGTGGATTTTTCAGTCCAAGTGCTAAAAAGAAGATACTCCTGCTACAATGTGGTACAAAACTAATTGACATGTAATAATTATTTTACATATGGATTTTCCGTGAATTTAATTTATGTTGAATATTGCACAGATTAATTTGCATCGTTACTTTTGTGATGCCCCTTTGTGTGTGTTATTTTATTTCTTTTCTTTTTTTGTCTCTCCCAATCTCTTTGTTTTAATTCCGTGGTGGTGTCATGATGTGTAAAGGTAATTTCATCGTCGATCAAAATCATGATTCCGTTATGATGTCAAATTGAGATCATCGCCTAAAACACGTTCAAATTGTTTTCTCCTGCTTCAAAAACAGACGTCATCTCAAGAGCTTGGATGGCAAACGGTACTTAGGCTGGTAGTACCGACCTAAAAAGTGGTTTTGAACAATACCCACGTCCAAGGACGGACCCACATGAGTCCCGTGGGGCACGTGCCCCCACTCGATTTTGTAAAATAATAATAATAATAATAATAATAAATATTTTTCAATTACATTCAATAAATTTATGACAGTGTTTCAATAAAATTACTCTAGATTTTAATTATGAGAATATTTGTCTGATATGTTTTATAGAGTGCTAAATTTTTATACGTCCTTTTTTTGTGAAAACACAACCTTTTCTGTTAATTACTATAAGATGAAATTACATATATATATAGTCACCAATTTGTTATTTCTTCTGTTGAACTTAATGGGAATATGTTCATGATTTTTGACTGTTTCATCATCGCATATGTCGGTTGCAAACGGTGTACAATAAATGATTTTGCAAAAGAGAGGAAACAAAATACTACTCATATCGGTGTAAACAGTAGCATCTTAAACAAAATCAAGTACAAATTAAACAACATAATTTTTAAACTCTAAATCAATTGAACCAGCAATGATGCTGACATGCTTAATGTGACATTATAACCGTAACTAGCATCTTTAATCTTTTTAAATCTAAAATTTTATTTGACTCTAGAGTTGTCATTTATTTTAAAAGAAATAAGATCTCTATTATTATTCTCCATATCTATAAATTAAGAATCAATCTACAATACAGTACTATATGTAATTGGTAAGTATGTTACATGTATTTTCTATAGGATTTTTCCAAAGGAATCACATTAAAAAAGGGGAGTGATTTTGCCAATCCCCTCTGTGTCTTGATTAGATGAATTGTTTTATGAGAGAAGGGGAGTAGCAAAATCAATTCCCTTAATAAAATTTCTTAAATCATGTTTGTTGTAATGTATTTTTCAATATTTCAAACTAATATTTTCATATGATTTCATTGCTATTACTTTTTTGCAAAAGACAATTTTAGCCTTCATCTTAATTTGTTGCCCTTTTGACGAATCTTCACTTCTCTCTCGAGCTCTTGGTCTCTCTTCAACAATGGCAGCCCTTTTCTCTCTCAAGAACCCGTCTCCTCTTTCATCACTAATTGAAAAGCCCATCTCCTATCTTGGGGGAGCTCCTGGCTCAGTTTGGATGGCAGAAATCCTGAGGAGAAATAGAAAAGTGATACTATATTCCTATAACTCCTTCGTTTAGAATAGACCGGAATGCGAATGTGATTCCTAATGACATATGCGTCCAGAAATCACATTCTCATACTAATAATCTGATCGTTCTTTTACCTCATGGTAATATTAAATTCCTGGCTCAGTCATTCAAACAAGTAAATGTTGACTCTAGTGAATTTCCAAACTAAATGTTTCTTGAATGCTGAATTAATCCATACACTAGAATACAAATTCGATTCCCGGAAACTATATTTCCACTCCTCTTTGAAATTCCGGTCACCCAAACTTAGCCTTAGCCTTAATAGTTAATTACCTTCTTCCTTCTAGCCCTCATTCGCGGAGACTCCACAAATACTACTTCTTCACAATAAAGGTGTTTTCCGACTGGCAGCCTAGTGGGTTTAGGTGTTGGTGGCCGTTGTGACCAATATATATAGATATAAGTATTTCAGTGTAGTGTTTGCCTTGGGTAAGTAATTGCTCAGAAACAAAAAATATATACACATGTACAGTATAAAGAAAGCCTAATTTTACTATGGACTTCTCTTGCATATCTCTCTCTCTCTCTCCTTAGAGTTGGTAGACGAACTAGCAAGCCAAGATCGTGAGCAAACAGAGTGTTTCTAGTTTTTTAATCTCTTTTAGTATTTGTGTATGCTGACCAATGACTTCGGGACACAAATTAAGGTGTAATATATATGGAATATTTTTCAACATTTAATGTCATCTTCTAAAGGAGAATATGCCTCTTCTTGCCATTTTCCATTTCTGAAGATATCCAAAAAATCAAAGCAAACATTTCTATTTTATTGCCAACATTTAATGTTTTCAATTTAGTTTGATTTTTATGTCTTCAATCTGCAATTTTTATGTCTTCAATTTAGTTTCATTTGCTATGTTTTCTCTTTTCTCTGTCTTCAATCTATTACCCAACATTTAATTGCTCAACGTTTCAATATCTATGTTTTCTCTACTTTCTTTCTTTTTTTCTTTTCGTTTCATTTGTTTTGATTTTTTTTTTTACTCATGTGATCATCTTGTTCTCTCAGTTACTTTATGTCGTGCCATGGTATTGGGCTGAAGCAAAACTAATGGTTTACATTTTGTTAGCACAGTTTAATTGGATATCTGTTATATGCAAAAAAAGTACGAGATATATCATTATGGTAAGTATATGTATTCACATTGTTTTTTACTTTCTTTCTAGAAAATGACATTAATAATAATGAAATCTTATTGTTGGAAATATTCCATATTTAGGGCACAAGTTTCTTTTATATTATAGTAGGTGAGATGGGTCACAAAGAGCTCAAATTCAGATGGAGTTTTTCCTGCGATAAGTTTATCAAGGAAAGGGTCCTGTAATGGAAATTGCCTCTTGTGAATAGATTTGTAAGGGACGAAACTGGTGAAGATCATTAAATTTAAGGCAAGAAACTGGTTTTAAGATCATTACCACTTAGAGAGAGATTCATAGTGTGCATATATATACTATAAATCTATGTGCATGTATGAATCCTGGGTGAGGGATGATTACTCTCACAAGCCATATTATCTCCTTTCATGGCCACTCATCTCGGTAAAGCAGCCTTTACCATACTTTTTGCCCTAGTATTTTTCCATATAAATCGTGCATTGTCCTGCCAGCAGTCACCACCACCGCCATTGCCCTGCGGCTGCCAGCAACCTTCACCACCTTCACAACCACCACCACCACAATCACCACCACTGCAACCGTCACCACCACCACCTTCGCTGCCATCGCCGCCGCCACCACCACCTTCACAACCGCTGCCATCGCCATTGCCACTGCTGGTGCCGCCACCTCCACAACCCGAAAATCCTACCGCGCCGCCACCACCACCACAGTTCATGCAGCCACCGCCTCCCCCTTATTTTCGTATTCCTTGCGTACCGTATTATCCCTACATCCGGTGTTCATCGGCTACGGGTTTCATACCATCTACGGTCTGGCTTTTGTGCCTGATATCATTGGTACTTCCATTTTTTTCCTACTAGTTTTATGCAGAAGGGTTGTATTAGATGAAGCAGAATCTAGTAGGCAAGTCATCACTCATCATTATGCATAATGAGAGTCATGTTCATAGAGATTCCGTACGGATTTTTTTTTATATATTGGCTGTCAAGCTACCTGGAACATCCATCAATAGTCATGATGTGAGTAAATGTTTATGAGACCCCACACCACACCCCATTTCCACTATTACCCCCCCCCCCCATATCTTTTCATTCTTTCTTGTTTGCATTTTTTTTTTCTTTTTATTTCCTTTTTTCTCTTTATTTCTTTTTCTTTCTTTCCGGTTTGAATCCTTTTTTTTTCTAATTTTCAATTATTTTCTTTATTTGTTTATTTTCCCATTTACCTCCTTCTTCTTCTTTTTTGGTTAACTCAAATTCTATTTTCAATTAAAATTGACTTTATACTTAATAAATTTATATTATTTTAATTAGTTAATTAATTTGTCTTAATAATGAATAATAAAAATAACTTCTAATGAACAATAATAAATTTAAACAAAATTTCATTTTATTATAATTGAGTACATATTGTCAAAAGATGAAAATACATAAAAACACAAATTCTAATCAATATTTCCTCCAAATACTGCTTTCAGCGCGCTTATACCCATTACTTCGTACCACAATTGCAAACGTGTTTCATAACTAGCAGCCCATCCTGTAGTTTCGTCCGATGCATGCTCCTCCCACCATATTGGGATGGGTGGTACAGGGTAATGAGGTTCTAAGAAAACTTGCACGAAGTGATTGCCAACACGGGCAATAGTAATTTTCCGACGGTCTTCGACTGGAACTGGAGGGGGCCTCAATGCAAATGAGTAAAACAACCGTAAACATTCTCATCAAATGTATGCAGTACAAGGTTGTATCTTGTTGCAATGACAACTCCCAAAGTCATAGCCTCCATCCAGTGTTCCTCTGGAGCCGTAGGCTCAAACCAATTCAGTAAGATTAGTAGATGTTTTGCCCAATCATTTACTGGATAAATCACACTGTATAGATCATAATTTTGTCGAATCTCTTCAATAAACTCCTCTCTTACTCGATTCCAATCATTTTCACTATACCCGATTTGTGCAGTTATCGCCCTGAATCCACAATGTCGACCATCACCAAGCACGTCAACAGTGTGGGCAATATAACGCTGATAAGTCTGAGGTAATCGCTGAATGTAGCGATCAAGGATGGGTGGAACTGTAAATTGAGTGTTGCGAACCCCCAACCCCCTCCCACGTCTCCCTCTCCCTCTCACTCGTGATGTTGCAGTCCTTGATCCTGAAGTGGATGCTTCTGAGAAAGAAGGTATGCGACGTGTACTTTGCTCATCTCTGCCTGTAGGTCGACCTCTATGTTTTGTGTTGTACGATGGAGGTCAAACTGTACTACGAGATGGATCTGCCATATCGATAAACATGTCTATGATATGCTCTTGCATACGTGGATCCATCTCATCTAATATCTCAACGACCTGAGATGTCCTGTCAGGTCGTGTTTCCTCCTTATTAAACTTGGTTGCGTGCATAAACAACCTAGTCCAATGAGCGTGGATACTCCATAGCAGAATTGGAGTAGAAATGGAACAATAATATGCAAGATCGTGCATGCATGGCAATCCATGTGTGATTTTGATCGTACAATTGCAATAGCCGACAATGTGGGGGATACTTCTAAAGCGCTTTCTAGCTGATCATGTATGAACTCCATTGCCTCTACTGAAATGCGACACCTTACCTGATCAAAAATGTCGTCACGTAATTGTTTGTGGCGTGGAATGTTCAATGATTTCTCGAACGACTTCTTAATTTCCCGAACCGATTTTTCAACATCTTTTCTATTTTATCAAAAGATGTTTGTAGCGAGGACATGGTATCCCCCAAATATAGCTTTAGCCTCGCATGTGCAAACTCTGTCCTGTAATAGAATAATGCATTATGTTTAAATAGGAAAGTAACAAAAAGTATTCCTTAATGTAGTAGAGAAATGCACAAAATTTTAATAGTAAAGTTAAAAAGAGATTATACCTTTGACTTGAATTGCTTCCGAGGTGCATACATGTATCTGTCCATGCTGAAACAAACCGCTCTTTGTACGACCTTAACTATGTTTGCCACAGGTAAGTTATGACAATCGGGAATTGGCAAAAATCATCGCACATGGCTTGCCACTTCTGTTCGAAAGACAAAGGTGTAGATGAATTGATAAGCGAGTGTCATGACACGACAAAGCGCTTTCATTCCGGACCAAGCACACGGCTGTAGTTCTTCGTGACGCACTGATTTATGTGCCAAATACACAGGATGTGACGTGCCGTGGGGAAACATGCTTCAATGGCGTTCATAAGCGCTAAATCCCGATCTGAAACAAACACCAATGGCAACGATGCTCCCTTTTGAAGCATCCAGTTTTTAAGTTATCCAATGCCCATGTCAGTGTTTCTTCTCACTCATTACTAAGATATGCGAATATAAGCTAGTAAGTTCGCCATGTGCATGTGATACCTACAACCTCCAATAGTGGTTTTCGATACTCATTGATCTTGTACGTAGCGTCAATGATTAGTATGGACGGAAAGTTGATAGATAGCTCTAGGTTCATAGGATGAACCCAAATAATATCTGTGATTTCGTTGGTATCTGGATTTGTAAGAAATTGATGGAGGTAATCTTTTTTAAGTAATTGACTTATGACATACTGAATAGGAGTTAGACCGTCCAATTTGACTGCTTTGTTTGAAAAAAGGGCGTTGTAAATGCTCTTGATTCCCATAGTGTTTGACGAGTTTTTTTGCTTCAAAATATTAAGAATTTCACAAGGCACGGTGTTGTTGGCCATGTTGACAACAAATTGTTTCTCTATTGATTTTAGCCTTGATGGGTACTTGTGACTCTTAATATGTTTTGCTATTTCATGGTTATGGACTCCACTAATAACCATTAATTAAACCCCACCTGATACCGTATGGATATTCTGGTCTACCTCGCAGTTTAAATGGGTAATCGCATTTTTTAGTTCCAGTGTTTCTTTGCAAAGATTGCCCTTCAACCAAATACCGTAGCGGTTCATACTTTCCTCCTCTTTCACAACCAAGAATGTACGTACTTCGCAGCTTGCCGCCTTTTAACTTAGCAGAATTTAAAATAACCACCACAATACCATATTTTAGACCAACGCTTTGCGCTCAAACTAACATATCTTCTCTACTTTCAAAAATCTATATTAAAAAAAATGAATAGGTATAAGTACAACAATAACTAGTCTACTTTAAAAATAAATAACGAATATGAAAAACAATAACAGTAATAACTAACCTGGTCAGTGGTAAATTCGGGTCTATAATCGCGACTATTGTGGGAGATGCTCTCTCCACTACGAACATCATTCTCAAATGACCAATTATCTGAAATTGAAAAGTTGTAGTCATCCATTATTCCGCCCCGAACTGTTGTGAGGGTGGATTGTAGATACTGGAGGATGGAGGGAATGAATGGAAGCAAGAATTTAGAATGAAGGAGGGCAGAATGTTTTAGTGTGCGTACGTTTTCGGATGGGCAAGAGAGGGTGTGTGTGTATATATGCAAATATATATAGTGAGTGATTTCTCTGCAAAAGACAGAGGTGAATTATAGGTATTGGAAAGAGGATGATGTTCGGTATTACAAAAGGCACACAAATCAACATAGGTATTGCAGAAGGCAGAGGTGAATTAAGTATTGCACACAAATCAACATAGGTATTGCAGAAGGCAAAGGTGAATTATAGGTATTGCAGAAGGCACAAAAATCAACATTTCACTTTTTTCCGACTGTTTTTTTTCTTTTTTTCCTTTATATATTAGAAAATATAGTTAAAAAATTAAATGTTCCAAATTTCAATCCGTTTAAACCGGTGGAAAGATTTTAATTTTTTGATCATTTTATCCTAAATGATCATAATTAAATTTTGACTCTAGAGCCCTCGTTGATTAACCATAAGAAAGTCGTAAAATCAAAGATCTCTTAGGGCTAATCAACGAGAGCCATAGAGTCAAAATTTAATTATGACCATTTAAAATAAAATAATCAGAAAACTAAAATCTTTCCACCGGTTCCAACGGATTGAAATTTGAAACACTTAATTTTTTAACCATATTTTTTAATATATAAACTATCTAAAAAATTAAGTGTTCCAAATTTTTAATTCGTTTGAACTGGTGGAAAGATTTTAGTTTTTTTTATCATTTTATCCTAAATGGTCATAATTAAATTTTGACTATAGGACCCTCGTTGATTAACCCTAAGAAAGTCGTCGTAGGAAAATAAAGAAAGAAATTAAATAAATAAAATAAAAGTAATTAAATAAAGAATAAAGAAACGAATTGTGGGGTTGGGGGTAATTCGGGAATGGGCTGGGGGGGTATTCTTTTTTTTCCTCCCTCTCTCTGCCAAGCTATGATTTTAATACAAATATATGCTTGAAACTTTTCTTTTAATCCTTGATGAAATATATAGATCTCATATTCAATGTAAGACTGCACCACATCATTTGAAACCCTAAATCGACAGACCATACATTTAAAACTGAGGTTGTTGATGTCTCCGCTATCACAAAATAAAAAGGTCTCCATTCTCTTTCATATAAAATGGAGATCTCCATTCTATTTCAAGGTTGAGTCGCGAAACGTACAAAACTAAAATAACTAAAATACAGGCGTCATGTATTGAATCAAAAAGTTCTACTATAGTCCTTACGTAGATCGCCAAAAAAAAAAAAACACCATCCGTGAAATTCTGAAACTTCATTAGTTTGCCAATAATTCATCCTTACCCTAACGTCAATATGTAACCTATAAGATTCAAAATAATATGTATCTTGGTCTATATACTCTCTCCTTGAATCTGAGATTTCAATAATTCCAATCATTCAACCTCTCTTTAGGTCACTTTTATGATGTCAATGGAATGCAATTGCATGGGATCCAAAAATATTGTTTATCCTCTCCAAGACCACCGTCAATTACATTCAGGGAGTAGCAACTTACCTCAAAGCTAGAATACTCGCCTTGGCGTGAGCCTCCCAATATATCTAACATGCGCTGCAACTCAGAGAGGATTCCAAAAGTTTCCGAGCTTAAGGTCCTCCCAATCAAGTTCAAACGCTCATTCAATACCGCAGTCTAACGCTTTGATTGTTCTATGACGCCACATTGCAGTTTCAGGATCAAATCTGAGCTCCCATGTAGGCCAGTAATGCAAATCCTCCTTCAATGTTAGTACTCGAGGTTTCCCATTTAGGTGGACCGTCCTTACACGAACGAACTTCCCATCATCAATCTCCTGTTAATCAAAGTACACAAATCTGAGGATCCCACATTTAAATTAACCTCAGCAAGTACTAATCTGATATCTTACTTAAAAAGGTACTGTGGGAAAATGAATTTTACAAGTGTATTTGTAAGTCTACTGAGAATCACAATATAGTATACATGTCGCGTGACTTGAGCAGCAAATCACCCAAAATTCGAGTCAAGGTAATAATCATAAGACACCATGAGATGCAAATAATTAGCTATCTTTTTTTTTTGAAAAAACAGGCGATCAATTAGAAAAACCCAGCACAAGTCATGTTTACAACAGCTAAGCCTCAGTGAGACTGAGACCTGTAAATATTATAGAGGTTGACGGAAAGGGGAAAGAGGAACAGCAAGGGCAGCCCAAATTCCCATACCTTCAAACTAGTAAGTACCTCCAATATGCATGCATTGAGACTTGCTTTTTTGGCTAATAAGATTCATGACAAAAAATCTAGTTCTTAAGCGTGTCTTGAGTAAAGCCAGAGTAAACGTACCTTCGTCACATCAACGAAAGCATCTAAATCAGGAGTTGGTTTCCCATTTACTTCAACAATCCACTGAAGAGCATATAGCCCGTATCTATGAACCGGACTCCCATGACACCATCTGGAAATTCGATGACTTAACATAAGTTCGAGAAGACAAATGTAGTCATTGGTTACAACTAACAGAAGCATATAAACATCTCTTCCTAGTTTTCTAAGAATATAAGTAAAACTAAAAAGCGGTACTCAGCTCCAGGGTTGACATTAAATAACAGAAGAATAAAAAGTGTGGTAGTCAACATTCTAAACCTTGCTGCTTTTTTCTTTGTTTCGCATACAAGCAAGAACATCAATCTAACAAAATATGTTGTTAAGATGGAGGCAGGGTTTGAACAGTAGACGTCAATGAGCTTGGAACAAGAACCCAACCACTTGGGCTAGCTTGCAAGGTCATCCTAAATCTTGCTTCGCTCTCGAACTGAATAAAGCCATAACAATGACTTTTACCGAAATCCTCACCTTGCCACATATACACCATGCCCTTCTTCAGGTAGAAAGCCTAGAGCACGCACCGCTGGGTGAGGATCCTGGACAATACATCCACACCAATTTATAACTCGTGTTGAACCATTACCATCCCTCACATCTGTTCCAACAAGAAGTTCGATTTCATGTCCCTGCAAAACCATAAAGACTATGAAATTTTCTATACAGCTCCTTCGATATAAGCAAACGATTCTACCGCCTCCACCCCATTTTGTGAGACATCGTTGACCATGCCGACAATTTAAGAAATTCTTTACCATATTACAAAGATGATAATTTATCCCACTTAATTTACTTTATTTCGAATAGGGATGTATAGCCTTGTTCTTAAACATATCTTTCCTGATATTAGAAAACAATTAATGGATTTTTTGGTTTATGAAACTTCAACACAGAAAGTAGAACGTAAGGGACTATTAACAAACCGAAGAACTAATTAATATACCAGTACCATATCCTAATTACTGAATAGCTCAAATTTAAAAAATAAATAAATAAGGGAGATTGTAAAACAAAGACCTCAAATCAGGCAGAGTTTCTTCACTCACCTGGCGGAAAATAGTCATGTTAAGCTT
Organism: Rhododendron griersonianum; assembly: GCA_018127125.1. Taxonomy (NCBI): domain Eukaryota; kingdom Viridiplantae; phylum Streptophyta; class Magnoliopsida; order Ericales; family Ericaceae; genus Rhododendron; species Rhododendron griersonianum. The sequence continues at coordinate 11,115,333 of CM030795.1, forward strand.
TCCATCATTTTGATCACATTTTTCTAATGCCTGGCAAGCATCTTCAATGTCACGAAAGCACGTGATTGGCTCTTTATTAATTGCCAAAACCATGTCACCTTGTTCTAGCAGATTATCAGCCTTTGACCCAGCCAAACAACCTTTAACACGCAATACTTGACGTCTAACTGAATCTTTCTTAACAAGAGCCTGCAACAGCCATTTAAAATCAATGTGTAATTCCAGAAACGCAAAAGTGGGCGCATTATGCCAGTTTTCCCACCAAGTATTGTTTTTAAAAACAATCAGAACGGAGTAAGAAAGTATAAGAACTACCTAGAGGTGATAACATGATAATTTTATAGCAATAAGTGGAGGATAAAGTGTAACACCTTCCCCTTTTTTTCCCCCTTTTTTGCCTTCTGGTGTTGGGAAAATACCCCTTTTTTTCCCCCTTTTTTGCCTTCTGGTGTTGGGAAAATACCATCTCACAATTCTCACCAAATCATCACTCTTTCCAGTTACGCATTTCAGTAGTATATAGCGAGCAACACAAACATCTAATAACTAAATTTGGGTTACTTTAAACATGTGGTCCGTAGCAAAGTTTTCAAAGGCGTTTTTGAGGCGCGCCCTAGGCGTCAGGCGAGGCGGGGCGTAGCCAAAACGCTTCAGGGCATTGAAATTTGGACTTTGAACCAACTAGGCATACGCCTAATTTTTTAAGGCACACAGACTCCGTAGTGCATGTAGACAATCAACCAGTTCGAACCTTCGTCAGCATGTCAAACTGAGCAATCAAGGAACTTTCTTAAATAGAGCCATAGAGTATATTCAGTTCAAAGAAAATCACAATCGCATAGCCAAGAGGCCTTTGCCCCAACGGCATCAACGATGCACTTGGGTGCCCGGAGAAAGGAGGCCAGGAGTTCAACTCCTCTTCCAAGGCGTTAATCTAACTATTCTAACAATATTGACTTTCGCCCATCAAAAAAAAAGGGAAAAGAAAATCACAATCAAATAGGCAATTGTTTTGTGGTTGGATGCATTTTATTTCCTGTACCAAAATATGTGCACATACCGGACATGCATAGGGTTCTCTTGCACCAACAATTCCACGAAAAGAGGTGAGGAAATGGATTTACCATATGGCATGCATATAAGAAAACAAGAGAAATAAGCATCCATGGTAATATGTATATATATGGCAAGCATAAAACAGAACATTTCAATCGGGAATAAAGTGTACCTGGACCCATTTGTCACTGAGTCCAAAGCTACGGGCCTTGGAAAGCAATGTAGGATAAAGTTCAACCTCTAAGATCCTGACAAGTGGCATTGGCCTTTTAACACCATTTATGAGAAGATTCGGTCCATTTGCACCAGATATGATTTTGTCAAGGACTTGGCTGATTATATAAACAGGAATACCACGGACAAATTGATGATCTTCTGATGAACTACCACTGTATTTCAGCTGTAATTGGGACTGGAAGTATCAGCACAAGTTCGCTAAAATTAAGCAGGCCACTAAAAAAATCATAATGAGAACAGGACAAACCTGAGTCGAAAAGCTTCCCCAAATAGCCTGGACCCTTCCATGCTCATCAGTTAGCACACCCGAAAATGTGCTACCAAAGTCTGAAAATCAAGTGAGATAATATTATGACTTTAAATGGGGAAGAGGAGGAAACGAAGGACACGAAAAAAAAAAAAAATTAAAGTAAAGATTCCAAGTTACCAGTATCAAGCTCAATGACTTCCATGTTAGTTGCTCTGTAACGTGGGCAATCAGCAGAACCAATATTCAAAGAAGCATGTGGGTTGGTGACAACAGATTTCCTTGACGTAGCTTGCAGGCTCCTGCTTAATCCCACAAGATACACTGCATCTCCACGACGCAGTGGAGGTTCTGTCACAGAACTTACAATTAATCACTATTTCACAGAGACTCTTTTTATAATGAACTTAAATATAACACCTCATCGGTGCACTTTGTAGCATACAATGAAAATCGTAAGCAAATTAACAGAATTAATCCAAGTTTATCTTTCTTCCTATTAGTCTATTACAATTAAAGTAGCAGAGTGAAAACTCATCACGGAACTGTTGCATCCCGTTCCCCAAGGTGATCGACCAGGAGTCTATGAAGGTGGTGACTATGTCTTCATCCAAAAATGTGACAACCTCATTTTACACCTGCAAAGATGTGCTAGCTATGCTACAACTCCTAAGATTCCTGTTTACGTAAGCCTATATCCCCCTAACCCAAGAAATGCACCCCCTCTTTCCTCAGGCTCTAGAATTCACATCAAACCCCTACCTTGACCTCCTCTCAGCTCCACCTTCCCCCTCTTATTTTTCCGGCATCGAACCGCGCCAGACCTTAGTTTACCTCGGACCTTCTGAGGGGGTGTTCCGATTTCTTAAAAAAATAACTTTTAGAAAAGGAAGGTAATTTCAAGCTCAAAAATCATGTGTTTATGCAAATAAATTTCCTACCAATATGGATCTTGTTTGATAGATCTCATTGAGAACTTTTAAACGGTGCAAAAAAAATTAAAAAATTATTTTTCATTTTCATTATATTTGAGCTTGAAATTACATTCTTTTTGAAAAGAAAGGTTGAAAAAGAAAACGGAACGGGGCCTGAGAAAACTCTGTTAAGGACTCCAGAAGCCTCTATAAAACGAAGGCAAACCAAACTCATGCCCCGTTGATAGTGTATCTTTGAACTTCCCTGGATCCCTCCACGAGCTAAACTCATACCCACACCCTTATAAAGAAATCAGAGGTCTCCTATCTGTATTGTAAAGAAAATTCATCTCCTTTTTCATTCTCTCAATTTTATTACAAGTGCAATTGTATACATACATATCTGTGTGTGTTAAAAGGGGCACAAAAGGCGTACAACCTGTGTACCAAAACAACAAACTATATCAACTATACATCAGAATCCAATTCAAAGCCATATACAAAAACCAAACATTGGTTGAACGACTGGTTAACCGTGGCCGAAAACCAACTGTATGGTAATTCCACAATACACTCATCAGTCTAAATTAGTCTTTCATTTCCTTAAAAAATTCTTCTACTATGCCCATGCAAACAATCCACATTGAAGCTAAACGCGCCAAACACCAAGAGGCTATATCGTAATGTCGTATCTTGAATAGGGTACCAAACACATCATAGTTCCCAACTTCCCATTCTTGCTCAAATTATCAGGCTTTTTAGGTTTGTGCCTTGAAAACCCTTGGTCTAAATTGTTCAGGCATGTGTACTCCAAAAAAAAAAAAAAAAAATTAATGGAAAAAGGCCTACCAGGAAGAAGTTCAGCAGCACGGACCACTGAAGCACCAACAGCTCCCAAAGCAGAAGGGTCATATGCAACAATAGCATAATTATGCACGGGATGAAGGAAAACCACCTGCAGTGGAAGTTAGAAGTTAAAACACAACAGCTGACAACAGTCATCGGCATTGAACAAAATTAAAATTTTTACCTCCCCAGGGATTTCGATTGGGAAGGCAGCAAAAGAAAGCATAATGTCCGATATGGCTATCGCGACTGTGTTTTTGTCAACCACCACCAATCCCATATTGTGAGAATGATATATAATAACACCAGTTCCAAAAAAATGCTGTGAGTGCACGCCATCAAGCATGGATGATGGTGGTACATGAACCTGCACGTTTTCACATTAGGAGAACTACTACTCATGAGATCATACGAATCAGAGAAAGAATGACATCCATCCACCATAACATTGTCAATCACTCTGCTTTTGCCTTTTTGGTATGGCTATATGATAAGTAATCATCACAAGCTAAAAAATAGAACAAAACATGGGATGAAAGCTTATCACAAAAAAACACAGTAATGTTCATGCCAATTCTCAAAACCAATTGCGGAAATAGTTTACGGAAACTTCAAACAGGATACAGTAAGTTCCCGGTTTCTATTATGATCAATTCACAATATTCAAAATCCATGAAGTAAATTAAAACATTGTGCAACATGACATATATTACAAAAATCTCTGCGGATTTCAAAATACTTTAATGAAACCTCATTATTATCTGGTATAGTACATTTTACAAGTCCAAGCCACACCGGGCAAAATACAGTACCTGTGGAAACAAAGGAGGGTACCTAGTTTCTACGTCCCTTTTACATACTCAATGCATGACAAAACCAATTATTGCCAAAAACCATCATTGTCACCTCACGCAGAATGTCATGGTAGGGACTAGGGAAATCAAAGACTTGTGAACAAAAGAGGTCAGAAATGTGTTGCACTTCCGTAACAAGATTAAAGCAGACCCTTTAGAAAATTCATAACAGAGATTACTTCCTGCAAGATTGTTTGAAGCCTGCCACTTCATCTGCCTAATAACTAGTACTGCCGCAATTGCCTTCTGAACTTCAGCCTTCCTTTCATAATATTTTGATGCCCAATTTCTCAGCTATATCATCCAGCCGTGCTGGATATTATCCAGCAACAAAATAATTGCACTGAATTTCAGTACTATACTTTGATTACTGACAACAAGAAGTGATGATTAACGATGATTAATTCTACCGCTAAGCACTTAGATTGAACGAACAGAACAAACGGCAACAAATCAAGGCAGCAGATATGCAGATGAAGCATCATACGGATTCTCGATAAAGTACCTCAAACATCACTAGAGTAGGCTCTATGACACGCTCAGCTACAGAAGAACTAGCGGCTGCAGCTGCTGCGCCTTGATAATCTCTCAGAAGAGCATTTTCTGAGCTAGTCGAGTCATCCAACTTCTCTTCTCTAGGCTCATGTAAAGAACAGTTGGCAACAAGGCTATCAGCAGATGAATCCTCTTCTACTCGCCGTTTCTTAGCTCCAACATCCGAATCATCGCGAGAATTTGTTCCTTCTCCAACGCGTTCAGAACTAGTGTCCATGCTGGAAACACCATCAACCAATCCCTGGTTGATATCTTGATGCATATCCACCATTAGACTTGTCTCGCTAGTATCTAACTGAATGTTACTGTTTGTAAAACCTTGTTCAAGATTATTCATGCAAGAGGACAAGAGTGGAGACTCAGGTGGCAAAGCAGATTTTATCGTCCATAGACCAGTACTGTCATCGCGAGTGTAAATCTGAGGAGGGGCATACCATTCATGGCGATCAATTGTGACAAGGACAGACTGCAACAAAAGAAGTAGCATAAATAGATTTCGAACTCATAAGAACGATGGAGAAACACATACTGCACAAGAAAACATACCTATATACGAAGCATAAATGTGCTTACACTCGTTGCACACCAATGTTCACATTTTTATGGGCACATTCATTCCTATGTGTACACGTACCCAGGGATCATATTAATACTACTGTTGCTTTGGCTTTATCCTGTCAGTGGCACACTACTATATATGCATCTTGGCAAAACAGGCTACATAAACGAAAACGAGTATACAGCTAGAGATACAGATTTGAGACTAACATTTAAGTCAACTTGGCTACACAAAATCGAGCTCCTGCAAACTCAACGATGCGAATCAATCAAAGGTTTCTTGTACCCAAAACACACATTTTGAATATTTACAACGAATATGGCAAGAAAGGTACAAAGAATATCTTTAAAAGTACGCATCTTCAAATTCATCCCTATCTTGAAACAAAAGCTCCTGAGAGCTCGCGCATTAAGATCATTTGAAGAGAAGGAACCCATTCGCTTCAGGTTATTACTGCTCCCAAGAAAATTCAAGATGTGCCACCTAGGCATACTAACAGAGTACTTTTCTTTAGATGGGGTTCTAACAAAGTAATTGAACATGGAAAAATGTTTAAGTTTCGTCAGGACTACATAAATATGTAAAGTTTCATCAGAGCTTTACAACTCATGAAAGTTGAATGCCTTAATGTGATGGATATCAGAAATGCGAATCCAGTGAATCCCAAGAGTCACAGCCAAGACCACACATGAAAATTATGCTGTCAATCAAAACGCTCAACATTAGAGTGAGCCCCCTTGTCTTCATTAAGTACCATTAGAATGACATTGTCTAACGCTATCCCCGGTTTTGTACAGACAGACTTATCCCAAAACTGATACTAACTTATGGCAGCAGCAGATCTCCATAGCATTTTCAGGTCCGGTGAAGTTCAACAATTTCCTTTATCGTGCAGTAGTAGGAGTGTAGGAAAAAAACTGAACATAAAACAACAATCAAGGCTCAGCATTTTGTTACCTGAAGAAGCTAGTGAAAGTCGTCATGACTAAAAGATGCAAAATATGACCACAAAGTTTTGGGGACTTAACAGACACAAGCTTCAAAAATACCATCCCTGTGTTGGCCATCTCTTCAAGGTTTTACCCAAACAGGCTTGACTGCACACCAAGGAAAAGGACATACCACATGGCTCATAAAAGGCCATATCCTCTAGGATTCAACTATAGCAAATGCATAGCATCAGCAAACAAAAAAAAGGAAAAGAGATGGAACATCATAAAACTAATTTACGTAACTTTCGCCCTTTTGACAATACTAGCGCTGGGCACCTGCTCAATATCAATCGTCATATTAGTTGAAATTAATCGTCAATAGCTTTAGAGAAAAAGTATCACACACATGATTATACTATCAGATTATGATTATAAATTTATAATCATGTGATCACAATGATCAAGTTATCCGCAATATTATGATCATATGCATTATCTTTGTATATCAAAATTGTTACCCTCATCAAGAGAGGATTTAAAGTGGTACTCAATATAAATAGTACAAAAAAAGAAAAAAAGCTTATGAGGCAAAAAACATTTCAAAACGTGATGACGGAAACTGACGATGGTAGTTGATGAGGTTAATGATTTTGATGTACAAAGATATTACTACATATCAACATAGTATTGCGAATAAATAGATAATTGTGATCACATGATTATAATCATAATCTGATAGTATAATCATGTGTGTGATACTTTTTCTCTAAAACTATTTACGACTAATTTCAACTAATATGACGATTGATATTGAGCAAGTGCTTTGCGCTAGTAAGATAAAACATGAATCTGTGTGCATAATACTAAAGGGAGAGAACCATTTTCCATGGAACAGCCATAAAGCAAATTTCCACTTAAATTCATTTATAATCATAAACATAAAGATTTTTCAACTGAACTGTTTAATAATTTTGTATCATTTTTTTCCAATAGTCGCTAATAAAATTTCTAGGAGTCCGTTTTTATCATATAGCAGTGGCCCTTGAATATTATCTTCAAGGGCGGGTCCCACATGCTCCTACTTATTAAATGTCGCAGGTCCCACTTCTAAAATTTAGGTTTAGTATTTATTGTTGACTTGTTGTGGGTCCCACAACAATAAATTGTGAGGTCAATGACATTTGTCATTTGTAAGTAAGCTGGTGGAGGAACTCTTTTATAATAGTAGGTAGATGATCAAGCCTATATAGTTTAGTAATCAAGTACAAAACATGACAAACGCTCTTAGCTAAGTGATATCCTTCATTTGAACAACACACACCAGGAAGTCTTTCAAATGATTCTAACAGGAAAATAGGAAAAAATAGTACCTTTTTACGATGACGATCCATGTAGCTTATATACTCCAAAGGCACTCGAGAACCCCTAGCCAGCTTAGAGAGAACAGAAATTAGGTCTTCTAGTCCTGATATTGCCTCACCTCCAAACTTTTTAATAATGGCATGACGGGGAACTCCAGCTCTAAAAAGCATATATCTGCAATTGGTAAGTAGAACTATTCCCGGTGAGATATTGTAGCAGAAAATTCGAGGTAATATATATGCTCTCAGTATCAAATAGTTTAAAACCCAAACGTTTAACTGCTACAAACACAATAGAAGGCAATTTGCGAAAGAGTAACTGCAAGTTTTGACATTCACATTGTAAGAGAACAGAAAACATACCCTGGTTCTGCAACATAAACAAGGCCACAATTGAAGCGAAAATTTCTAGCCTATCACCCAAAGAAATAGAATAGAGTAAGGAGAAAGAGGACAAGTAAGACAGTCATAATAATAAGAACAGCATGACAACAAATGATCTTCACGGAAAAAAAATATATACCTAAAATAATAAAATCAATCAACAGCTCAGAATCAAATTAAAGTTCGTCATTTTCCAGCATCAAACAAGAAAATGTCAACATAGATAGGGGAAAATAAGATCCCAGAATGTATCATAAAATTAGTCCCCTTAGAGAAGTGGGGGGAACTTCCCACTCCCTTTGGGAATTTGGGCATACCAAAAGCTAAAGTCAATAAGTTTGCATGGGTCTTTTTGCAGAAAAAAAGAGATGGTTTTCTCGCTAAATCATTCATGCCTTGGTAAATAACTGACTTAAAGCACAATATGACCCAGTTCATATTAGTAATGGCAGTTCATAAAAATGAATGGAAGGGATGAAACATATATCTTTGCAATACAAGGAAAGAGAAGGAATAGGTACTTTTAAAGACTACGCAATTCTGGAAGTTAGAAAAGCATTCAAACAATAGTCTCACAAAAGCTTAAACATCTGCGGGCATAAAAACGAGATTTCAGGATTTATCCTAAATCATGGCCCATGTGCCATTGACCTGTCGGAATTCAACATCATATACACTACCACAATTTCTAAATTTTTGTTTCAGCATGTCCCCACGTTTCAAGGTTTGACGGTGTCCATAATTATGTAGTATACATAACACAATATGAGTACATGAAATAGGATTAAGACTACGGTGCAAAGAAAGTCGAAAAAAACAACATTAAGAAAGTTCAGCTTCCACATTTTTCCGTTTCTCTCGGGAGCAAACTTATTTAGATTTCAGGTACACCCGATCCTACAACTTGAGGAAAAAACACCGTGGATGAATTGTAAAGTATAACTTGTTTTCTTCCACCGAACTCTTGGGTGAAAAAACACAAGTCTACGACATGTGGACTTGCTCATTTTGCAACCCCTTGAAAACAAGGCAGTAGTTTGTAATAATATTCAAGAGTATTTGGAGTAACAAACAATTTGTTGCTCCCTCATTTCTTAGACATGCCCATTAGGTGAGCAGCCAATAGAAAAGACAGCCAAAACCATACTCACTTCCACTTCCCAACATTTCAATAGCCTAATTCCACTCCCATATCTAAAGATTTCTGGCATAGGTTCTTAGGTATGTTTTATATTGTGTTAAGTCAGATGAAATGCACATGACTCTATACTAAAAAATGAAACTTTAGGAAATTAGAAGTAAACATTACTGATATAGAGAAGCCAACTCCAACCAACCTGTTGGTATGAAAGGGGGTGGATCACTGCACCACTTACTTCCAAGAAGTGGTCTGGAGTTATTGAGTGTAGATCCTGAACCTGAAGAGCATCAGCAGAGCAGGTTAGATAGCACCAATGCTGGATGACTTGACAATCACAGCAAGGAATGTAAATATCCCAAAATACACTTGAGTTCCGAGCAGTGGCACAAAATATCGTAAATCAAGTTAGTCATCGCATGTCTTCTAGCACTAAAATTGTACTTACACCTAAATGATATCTGGGAGATTCAGGAACCTCAGTTACAACCAAAAACTCTAGGAGTGATCAATAAGCACGCATAGAAAGGAATAGAAGTAAGTTGTGCTAATACTCATAGCCTTTAAAGATAGAAAAGGCACAAACCATACAATGATGGCAATGAATCCCATATGTATTATCCAATTCCGCGGATATTAGTGATAAAAGAGTCGTGCACGAGGTTGAGGAAGAAACATTGAGAATTCAACCAAGCTTCTCCGGTCCATTATCTCAATATCTTAGTTACTTGATTTTTCAGCAAGTCCGACATTTCATTGAAGAGTGCAAGAGGTAGTGCAACCAAAATTCCAAGCAATTACTCAAGTAAAACCACCTCTAGCCCAAAAAACTCAACTAGAACACCTCCAAGACAAATTCTATAAAGAAAAATATAGCTGTATTACATGAGTGTCACATTAATACCATGTCGCATATTGCCACAAAAATGTCAACCAATAGCTTAACAATTTAGCACCATAGAACAAATCAACCAGCACGTTGAGGTTCCATAAAAAGTGTTTTTAGAAAGGTTGAGCCTCATAGCATCTTAAATCCCTGGCAAACCTGTGAACACCTTCACATTGTCACTTGATGTTCGCTTACCCACAGAAACACATGTCCTGCTTTTCTGGGGATATCGTGCAATGTTTAAGGCCATTTTGTTAGCCAAATTGGTTTACCAGACAACTAGTTAACTAATCCAACAATTATAGTGCATTCATTGACAAATCAAAGACAAAAACCAGAAATAGCTCAACCATCACTGGGAAAATCTCCGTGATCCAGAATTAAAAGAAAGAATGCATTTGCATTTGCATTCATGACAGGATAAAAAATACAGTCATCGACTGAATGGATAACCTACTGGCATACAAATCTCTACAATGTCCTTCACCAACTATGTGGAGCATGCCAAACAATGGAAAGCAATTGCATATGCCTCAATCAACAGCAACTTATCAAATCCGCCTAAATGAAACAACTATGGCACTCTGCCATAGAAAACCATTAACAGATACTATACGAAAGCAAGGCATAAAATGAGCAACAGCAAATCTGACCATCAAGTCCACAGTCAATGGCGTGCCACCCCTTTCAATTTGTAATTCAATCTTCCGGCCCACACCGTCATCGAGCAATGTTTCCAATTTCAGGAACTGAGTATTAACCTGCAGCAAGGATTTTGATACATCAAAGACATCTCATTCAGATCACATTCCGGCATTTCAACATGAAAAGTACAGCCAAAATCCAAAATCAAGAGATCAGCACGAACTGGTTACTAGGCAGTTTAAAAAGGTTACTTGAGTCTCATCCTGGACTGACACAAATGCAAAATAAAGAAAGAAATTCACAAAATTAAACATACAAAAATTCAGCTTCAATTCACTTCCACAAATTACTTTCACCTCATAATGACAAAGTCCAAACAAACTAGAAGTTTCAACAAAAAAATTCATGTGTATAGTTTAAAATATCACTCACATCAGCGTAAGAAGTCTGACTAGGTAGATCAGGAAAATTGCAGACTCACAATTTCAGTAAACAATGGAAAGATTAACATTGGCAATCCTAGTGGAGAAATAAGGAAAAAAAGACAAGTGTTATGCTAAAAAGTCTGAATCCCAGTGACAACATCAGACATGGAATTTTATTGTCATGGAAGTTTCACAACTTCCAGTCATCCTTCGGAAATCCCAGCTTGCAACTATGAAGCTTAGTGTCACCGCATATTTATTGAACAAATCTGAATCTGAATCCCAGAGCACAATTCCGACTTGGGATCTACCCAAATTAACATATATTCTATGTGCAAATAATAAGATCTCTTCAAATGAGCTAGAAAATTAAAAACGTTGAAGGAAAAAGGCATGAGAAAGGAGAATAAGTTAATATTAGTCAAAACTTTTCGCTAAAAATAGCAAAGACAACTGATGGAGAAAAAACAGTGTCGAATACATAACGAGAAGTAATATTGATAACCAAAGGGATTGGATACGTATGGACACAGAGGATGAAATGCTTACGTTCCCATTTACACGAACAAGTACATCCCCGGGCTCCAAAAGGTTGTGAGCTGGGCCACCTGGCACCTGAAGAGGCCCAGATTGATGGCAGACATTACAGAGAAGACAAAACTCTACAATTAATTACAATATACTGAAGAAAGTGTACTCACCACGGAATCAACGACAAGCATTCCAGTTTCATCAAGTGGAGATGCATGGCGCACCATCTAATCCAGTGACAAAAAAAACACTCATTAAAGGGGCAAAAAATTCTCAAATTATTATTTTGTCCCACAAAATTGCAGGCCTTTACACGGACCTAAGTACCTGTTCTGTGTCACTTTGGAGACCAAGGCGACGTGTCTCATCAAATCCTTTGTGGAGGAATGTCACCTACATCATCAATTATAAGAGCTAAAATCTACTGCACCAGAACTTGAATCCCAGATATGCCACACATGCACAAATATGCAGCAGTATGATCTTATCTGCAAGAACTCTCTCTCTCTCTATGGGCCAACAGGTGTAATGGACTATGTCCCAATAGGTGTGATTGGGCTTTGTCCCATCTGGATGTACTTTCCAACCTTGGTTGGAATCCCCCTTCCGATCAAAAAAAAGAACTCTCTCTGTGGAGGCCAATCAAAAAAAAAAACTCTCTCTATGGAGACAGATCTTATTGACAAGCTTTTGTTTGTTTTTGAAAGGGGGGAGGAAGAGGAGGATAAGTAATCCATAGCTTGAGATCAATAAGATGCGAATAAAACTCATGAACATTGCCAGCATGGTTACATGACATCGTGACTAAGGTAAAAAACATGACGATTGAGGCCAATAGACACAAGAAGCGATCACTAAATAATAGCACCCATATCCAACTAGATTATGAAACCATGCAAAAAAATGCAATTACATAATTTAAACCAATCTGAGTTGAGAAATTATTGCTTTAAGAGCAATAATTTGAAAAACAACGAGTTTAACATATATTGTCAGATGGAAACAAATTGCCCACCAGGACATGCAAGATATATTTGAAAAACAACGAGTTTAACATAACAAGTCGACTAAGGCATTCTACAAACAAGTGAAGCCCAACCAATCCACCCAAGAAGGATGGAATTCAAAGAGATGTAACACCCAAATGCAAAGAACAAATACTCACAGGCAATCAAGCCTTCATCTCCAAGTTTCCAATGAACTAAATACATCACAAGTGACTGCCCATAAATTAATAACAGGCAACTGATATTCAACATGATAAGAAAACAGAATCTTTGAACCTGTAACCATTATACGAGGATATTACTCGCATAACAGCCAAGAAGTATAATGATCAACATTAAAGAAGTGACCGAGGGTACCATTACATGATATACTTTAACACATTAAAATCATGAAAGGATGCATAAATAATAGGTTGTTTTAGTATTGTTCTGATAAAAAGAATATGAATATCTACTACAGCATATTTAATGCAAGGGACATCAGGTTGATGTAAAGCTTCATAATCAATTTCCAGAAAGGAATAAGAGTACAATGACGTAAATAGAAAATAACAGGAAGCATGAAAATATTCCTAATTATTCACTTCTTTAAGCGGATTAGAAAACGACTCACAAGTTCAGAAGTGCAAGTTGGATGATGCTCAACCAAAATTAATGCATAAAAGAACTGAAAACAATGAGTTTATAGCTCCACAATACTCGCAATGTCAAGGAAAACGGCATAACGCATAACGTGTATGATAAAATGGAAAAATGTTGCCAAACCAAAGTAGAAACTAGAAGCATGTAAGAATTAGATTGTTACACCAAACTACTATTGCTCGCAAGAAAACAATTTGACCAATAATAACCTCAAGCCTAAGAGAAATAGAATTTCAGGGATATGGCTCACCGTCCACCGAAATGCATGATATGCAAATAGAAAACTTTTCCCAAAAACCTCACCAAAAGGATGTGGTGGTAGCACTTCTGGCATCATAAACTACAATGATGGGTGTTCTACTTGCAATGAAAGGACCACAAATGAGACCTCATTCTGTTTAAACATTCTGCAACTTCATTTTTTTGGGTCCAGGGGCCGGGGAATGTTTGTATAGCACTACCCAATACTTGTTAAATTTTCTTTTCGATGCAGCTTGAAGAGTAAAACAAATAGGCTATGCGTTTAAGTAAAGCTCAACGACAACAATCATAGGAATTCACAAACCTGAAGCGTACCACGGGGAATAGTCAGTGCCTCCCACTTATCACTGAAAGAATCTCTTCCTTTCTGGAAGAATTGTAAAGCCCTTACAACCTGCACAAGACATAATTGCATGATGGAAAGAACCAATCAATTGAAATTTAAGGAAATAAAAAGAGGACGGTTTCAGACATATGAGCACATATTTAGACTGATATCCCATGCTGTCAACCTTCAAAGGAAATATGGGAAACAGATTATACCCAACATCTAATAGAATAAGATATGGCATCCCTATCCATGGTCTTCTAACATGAGCAATACCAGCTTCAATGTAACTCATCTGGGAGGCAGTGAACCTTAAGGTCTTAGGACAGATTATGTAATTCACTCTCCATTATGGAAATTTTCAAATCCGCATAATCATCTTCAAGTGTCTTTCTGGAAACAACTCATACTCCTTGTGTATTACATGAGCATGGGAAGGCAGTAAACATGCATTTGGGTAATCAGGTAACAGCACTTAGAAAATCAGGTTGTATCTTCCAGACAACTTTCAAGTCCTGTTTCGACCCCATATTCAAAAAATCTTAACTGCTGGCCTTTCTGTTCAGTTCAGATGGTTAGCTTGAAAGGTTGGACTTCTAAGATCGAGACTTCTTATTACAGGATGTTATGCAATCAAAATCTATCTGAAAGGCTTCCCCAGAGAGGATAAACCTAATAGTTGAGCTGGTTACGAGCGAAAACAAAAGGCAAGGGAACCCTTAAACAATTATAACTAAGCTCATCCAAATACTATATTTTACATTGAGAAAATTCTATGAGAAACAATTAAGAAGTATAAGATCAAATGTAGGGTAAAACCAGAACGGAAAATCCTCCATCATGTTGTAAAAACAAAACAACACAACGATCCTTATCGAGAGTAAACTTAACCAATAAAATAGCATATACAACCAAAACAAAAGAAACAAATTATACAGAAGAAAGCAACACATTATTACAGGGAAAAAATAGAAATTGATTTAGATATTCAAAAGAGAGTGCATCACCTTTGCCTAATTATGAGAACATGAAAATGCAAAGAACAAAAAATAACAGACAGATTACTGAGAAGCTATAAATCATTCAGTATGGACTCTGAAGAAGTGTCAATTATTCTCCAGTAACAGAAAGGTTTTTTTCAATTTCCAACAAGCAACATGCACAAAGTTGGGTGTTTCTAAGATGGGAAGCTATTTATCATAATCGTTATTTTGCAGTAAGATGAGTTAAAGTCAAGTAAGCAAAAGGGCTCAGCTCCCAGTTTGAATCAGGTTAATGTTGAACCAACACAGCTGAACCCGGTTGCAACCAACAAGCCAAAGAAACAGTTAAAAGTCCAATTTGGACAACATCAGAAGCATCGAATAGAGGTCACAGAAAATGACTGAAATAAACTCACTCTTTCTAAAGGTAAAAAAAATGCTGAAGCACTAGATGACTTGCTCCCCGCATTCAAGGCTACGGCCCTGCCTTGCCAATCAATTACAGGGGAACCACTTGAACCCCCTTTGGTCCCAGATGCTGCCTGAAAGTAATGGGAATTACAAAGTCAATAACTAAGCTTAAGAAAGAACCAGCAAGGCTTTCACAAATTGCAAAGCAACAAGTAAAGAATGTACGGAACTGAAATGTCAGCAGAAAATCAAGAGATGAGGTTCAACAAGAATGTCCGATAAAATCAGCAGGGCCCTACTTTTCATTTATATCTGACACTTCTTCAGTAACTAGAGCTCCCATGAACATTTAACAGACCACGGACACAAAAGCATGATACGAGGCTCAAGACCCTTAAATGCATTTACAAGGGAAACTAGATGCATGCAATATTAATAACATAAACACCACAAATCGGCTAATCCAGCGTATTTACACCAAACGATATTGCTGGTCACAGCTATGACCAGCAATAGAGCCTTATGGCTTAAATTTTTCTAGGTAAGAAAAAGAAACGAGCTTTAGTTCTTAATTTGAATGATTCCCCGCTCTAATTATAGGTTAAAAATAGATTAGTGCCTGTTGCGGGAAAGGCTTTTCCCATCCGTGGATTATTGATTTTTTAATGAATCCTAACTATTGTGACTCTCCATTATGGAATGGAGATGGATGTGTAGAAGAAGCAGCATATTGATAAAGAATTTTTTTCCAAAATCAAAAGAGCGATTGGGTTGAAAAAATAAAGGATTTCTAATCGTCTTTTTATCCTATAACAAACATAAACCAATTAAATGGAAAGTGAGAGGCTAGAGAATCTGTTGATAAGTTTACCGAGGTAGCTATTCTTTTCTTACTACCAATACCTTGTTTTGACTGTATCGCACTATGTATCATTTGATAACCCCAAAAATCCTCTACCCTTGCCTCAATTAAAAGAAGGAAGCGTGTTTGGGCTATGATCCCTCTTTGTTTGATGTGGGTGATATGGCGTGAAAGAAATTCAAGATGCTTTGAAGGGGTTGAAAAGCCTTTATCTAGAATTAAAAGTTTTTTGTTAAATAGCTTGTATAGTTGGGACAAGTATGATTGTTCTCCATCTCTTGACCAATTTTTAGATTGGTTTGAGCTTTTTCAATCGAATAGGAGTGCATGTGTATAGGGCCTTTTTGTCTTATGGCCTTTAATTGTATATGGGCGGCATTCCCTTAATGCCTTTTTGGTAATATAATCTTTTACTTATCAAAAAAAAAATTTGAAATTGAAGGAATTCAAAAGAAATTTAGAACTAGACAGATCTCAGCAACATGACTTCATATATCCGCTTATCTTTCAGGAGTATATTTATGCACTTGCTCATGATCGTGGTTTAAATAGATCTATTTTTTTGGAAAATACGGGTTATGACAATAAATCTAGCTTACTAATTGTGAAACGTTTAATCACTCATTTAATTACTCAAATGTATCAACAGAATCATTTTATTTTTTCTGGTAATGATTCTAACAAAAAAAAAATTTTGGGGTACAATACAAATTTTTATTCTCAAATGATATTCGAAGGATTTGCAGTCGTTGTGGAAATTCCATTTTATCTACGATTACTATCTTTCCTAGAAGGTAAAGAAAGAGTGAAATCTTATAATTTACGATCAATTCATTCAATATTTCCGTTTTTAGAGGACAAATTTTCACATTTAGTATATGTATTAGATATACTCCCATCACTTCACCATTTCCACCACAAGCATGCTACACTACCAAACAGCACTTGTTCTACTTCTAAACAGCCCCTCAAAAAAAATCAAGAAGTTACTTATCATATCAAGGCTTAGGGGAAGACATTTAAGTAGATTTCACACAATGAATACCAGTGCATTTCGTGAAAGAAAAAAGCAACTAAGCTAGATCTCAATTGCAAAACAATCTAAACTATGCTTGCAAGCAAGCTGAGTGGTGCAATGTTATAACTGGGCTCGGTTCACATTGGGCGTGTTGCCTACTGCCAGGCTGAAGCCAGACCAAACAAGCTCTTGCCTCGAGTTGGTCAGTCAAATATCTTAATTTTCACACCTGGTGCTGATCAATAGTGAAGGATTTGTTTTATTCAAAGGAAAAATCCCACAGGCAGGTATATATCCATACGCAGATAGTTGGTAGAACAATCGATAGAGCATAAACATAGCCATTAGAATTTGTGCGTACATCAATGTGGGCCTATCCTCTACATGATACATGGTACCCCATACCCCATTTATCCATGTTGTCCATGCAAGAGTGAGTGGAGGCCTTTGATAGACTCCTTGCCCCCCCTATTTTGTACCTTTTCTCTCCATTAATTCATGATTTTACCGTTGCTGATAAATAAAAAATAAATAAAAAAGTGAGTTGAGGTTATGTACACCTAGCATTCTATGCATTTTGACTTCTATTCTCTTCCATACAAACGCAGAGACCTTACACTTGGTGGGAGGAGGAAAATAAGAGGAACAATTCAGGAGAATTGCAAAAAGCTTGTCTTAAAAATGAGAATTTCATGACCTAGAGAAGACTTCATTATCATTTATTTTTATGGACTTATTTCAGACTCGTCATATTTTCAACCAAGGACAACAAAGAGCCCAAAGTCATCCGGTGCCCACTTGTTGGAAATGAAGAGATTTCTGATATTAAATTCTAAGAAAGTAATGAGATGATGCAATTTATCTCCTTTAATTCTGACACTTGGCCTTTCCTGACTAGCGTGTGGCTTCAGTCATAGATAATAGACAATATCATGGTTAATGCCATGCTGCTTCCTCGTTCTATTATGTAACTTTTATGGTAGTACCATACACATATCCTGAGGATATGACTATGGACTACAAATTTCTAGCCTTTAATTATCCAATAACTTACATCACTATTGTATTCGAGCGAGGTAAAAGAAATTCCTCCTATATTTATGAACTTTCATTCCAACAGTTAACTTTCTCTGCAACATCACTACACACAGCACATCATTGATATTCAAATGAACAGATGTGCGACTAACCGGGAGCGTAAAGGCAGCACATCAATCACAAAACTACAATTATGCTAACTCTTGGTATTGTCAAAATTAGAATTCCTAAGATGAGGCTAAATAAATAAGAAATGACTAAATTCAGACACAGAAAGTGAGCCAAGCTGAACAGGTTAAAATGAATAAAAAGCGTGTGGGGTTGCATTAAGTCAAGCAAAAGCCACATGATTGTGGACTTAGATCCCACATATAACATCATACCAGGTCTCTGCAGTAACATACTGATTGTTTGATAGACAATGTTTCACAAAACAAATGTTTAACATGGAAAAATTGTAGATTTATAAACAAACTGCTCTGCTCCTCTGACATCCCAAGTCCTGCCAATGTTTCTTTCTCCATTTTTTTTTCAGTGAACAAGATTTGCTTCCCTCTTCTCTCATATTTCTCCATTTTACCAACTAATCTTAATAAACTATCAATTAGGCATATGCTATGCACATCTCCAGTCAATCATTTATGAACGAAAATGAAGTTCCAGACATTCAATTAACCGTCAATCAGCAGCAACTCAAGAGGACAAGACATATTTAGTTTAGCAACTTGAATTATCAAAATAACTCCAGCAAAGCTTGCACAATCTGTAAATTCTAGAGTCCAACAAATCGCATCAAAGGTGGCATTGCTTACTTGCATGTAGAATGTGTTGAAGTCATTGTAGCCATCCCTGGACCAAGAAAGGAAAACATTGCAAACATTTAATAAAGGTGGCAAAGAGTAGCAATACTGCTTCTGCAAATAACAGATGTCAGAGGCAGAAAGCTAAAACACATTCAAAATACAAAATTCCATAGCATCCGCAGGGAAACAAAGTACAAAAAAAGAAAAAGAAAAAGAAAAAAAAAGGGATATCAGCTCTAAATCTATTACCATGTTAAGTCACAAGAGAAAAGAAAATGTTTCAGACCTCAACCATAATATAGTCATTCCCCTAACGACAATCTGTGACTGCAGAGTTTTACCGAAAATACAAAAAAGCAAATTAAAAGCTTCTTAACTCCAAGTTGAATGAATTCATGTGGAAGCTGTTAAAGCATCCAACTCCAAACCAATTGGCAAAGAGTGGAGAGGCCGCCCAGGCTCACATACTAGTTTTGGAGGAGATAATTAACCGATGTGGGACAAATCCCAACACTCCCCCGCACGTGCGACCCCCGACTCGCACGTGGAGAGGTCAACAAAGGATCTGGAACACATGGATCACAATGAAATAAAGTGCAACTATGGCACAAACAAGGGGGAAAAGCCTCCAAAACTCTAGCTCTGATACCATGTTAAAGCATCCAACTCCAAACCAATTGGCAAAGAGTGGAGAGGCTGCCCAAGCTCATATACTAGTTTTGGAGGAGATAATTAACCGATGTGGGACAAATCCCAACAGAAGCCATTTGTTGGGAAGCTCAACAAGCTTCGTAGTTGAATTTCATACACATCTTAAATGCCATACGGTAAAGGCATTCCACATTGGAAGTTTGGAACCACATTTGATGCCTTTCAAAATAAAAATCAGGCCGCCTAAATATGCCAGAGCTCAGTTAAAGGGCCTGCCAGCCAAAAAAATAGTAAGCTCTACACTATTCACAATAGGACATCCATTTTCAAAGGTATTCTTGAATCATGAGAGAGAGCGGGGAAATGGAAGAGGTAAAGCTGTGAGACAGTGCTTAGTTTCAAAAGTCAGACTGAAAGCCGATCCAAGTTCAGCAAAACTTACAAAGGTATCACAATCCAGAAAGCCAGACGTAATCATAACGAGCAACATGTCAGGAAAACTTCAAACATCCCATAAGCCAACCAAAAAAGAACAGCTATGCACAAAGTAACAGAAATGCTAATCTATTAATCTTAACAAAGGTAGGATTGAAACGTTCAACTTTGAGAACTAAACGTCAAAATCGTGCAAGAAACCTTACTTGAGTAAGGAAAGTGTATATTCTACATACTTAAGCGAGTTGTTTCCCTCCTACATGGCTAAAGCAGGTTAGCATTGGGCCAATATGTACGAGACAAAATACCCCCATGCCTATCCATTTCTTCTACTGTTCAACTCCAATGAGGGGATATATCATAAAACTACAACATCATCTTTTTTCCTCGTACCTAACAAATCACCAACCCACATCTTATCATCACTTCTGGAAAAAGGCAAACCACCTAACAACCCGAAAAAACCACCTTGCGGCAAACCACACCCATCAAAGGCTGTTAACTTCTATGACAGTCATCAAAGCCGCCTTATCTGCATGGAGAGGAAAAAAGCAGAAGCAGATTCTACATGGTGGCTGCTTTCTTGTCGCTAGAGATCTATCTTCTTTTTATGTTGATTGCTACTCATAAGCAGCAATGGATAATCGCTTTTGTAGTGCTGTTGTTGACAGAGAATAAAGTGTTCCTTTTGGAGTTATTTCATCTAATAACTTCAATTCTATGACAGAGAATAAAGTGTTCCTTTTGGTGTTACTAGAGGAGACATTTTACCTTATGTAATATTGGGTACACGACATAGATTTCAAGTTCACCATGTTTGCTTTCTTATAGAATAATCAGATTAGTTATGTTGTATTTACCGATGATATGCACTTAGCACGCTTGTGATGTGGGAGGCGTCCTGATTGACTCAAGTGGTCACACACTAGTCCTATAACTTTCATGTCGAACTAGCATGGCTTTCGTCTCTTGACCTTGAGTAAGACAACGGATAGGTTGGACTATTGAAAAAGATCCCTAAAAATGACAAAGTCTGAGGGGGAGTTACTTTTGGCTTGAATTACAATGTTTGTTGGCTGCTTCTTTCCCAGTATCTCTCTTGGCTCCTTCCTCACAGCTACTACTCTTCTTTTTCCACTCTTCCTCTTTTCCTTGTCCACGTTGTCTTACTCCTTTGTCTCTTCCCTGGTCTTGTGGCAATTGATGGTTTGAAGTTTGAAGGCTCTGTTTTGCACTCCTTGATTAAAAGGCACCACACGGTATTAACCGGTAAGATGCAACTGTTTTTAGTAGCTTGGTTTGCAACTAATAATTTGATCCTTTCCTTTCTTTCTCTTTTCCTCAAATCATAGGCTCAGAGATCAAAAGCTTCAAACCCTGCTCATTCAAAACCCACCCAGATTTCAAGATAATCTTTTTGATGATCTAACCTTCAGCTTGTAAAGTTCTAGCAATCAAAGAGTCCAGGCTTCCTTTCTTTTCCCTGTACTCACAATCAGTAAAAAAGTTTTCTTGCCATGCGTTATTGCATTCTGAAGACATTTGCAACTATCTTAAGCTTGTGGTAGAGTTCAGTTGGCAAGTGAAATAAGTTTTGCTCATGGCCTCCGTTAATTACCTTTGTGTTTGCCTTTCCGGGGTTTACGCCCCCTAGCTGATTCTTACAGCTGGGTATCTCAGAAAAAGGTTTGCTTTATTACAGTGCTAACCTTTCCATGTGTGTGTTTGAGTGGGTGGGTGTTTTAAGAAGGGACATGCAACTTCCTAACACATTGAACACCAGATAATTAAACATCACAATACTACAATCACCAGGTGATCCAGTCCGTAACATTACAACACATATCAGATCTGACTACTATTTGCATTGTAGTTAAGCGAGGAGTCGGAAAATAGGATGCAGCTCATGTACATGTATTAAGAATAAGAAGCTAACGCATACTTTTTGTAATGAGGAGCATCTCTGTCCAAACGAGCAAGGGTGCCAGCAAGAATAGAGACCTGCAAGTTCAAAGTGCAATCAAACAAAGGACATTTAGCACCCACCACCCTTCCTCGGAAAAATTAAAATAAAAGCAGAAACCTTTAAAAGGTACCATAAAAAGCAAGTTGGCGGCCAGAAACTAATGTCATTTCCGCATGCAAGTTAGCAAATAAATCAAAAGCAATAGCAAAGAGACATCGATACCATTTAAAGACCTGGGGCAAGATGTATGCTACAGCGCTACTTCAACCCGCAACGATGAAGAATTTATGACGCCTGGGTTGAAGAAATTATCATGATCCACAATTACGATCACTCAATCCACTAAAACCAAGTGGAATTGATTGCGCAACAACAAAAGCATAATTATCATGTTACACTTGCAAATCATCATGTGTAACTGCTCGACTGTACCCGTAGACAGCTGTATATGTGACTCTGTGATTGATACATGATATCATCGTTTCATTCACAACCTCCTTTCTACATCACAAGTTAACCTATTAATTCGTAGGAAAGACAAAAGACCTCAGGCCCACTTCAATCCTTGGCTTGATTTTGGACATGGCAAGACATTCCAGTGAGCTCATAAGGGTGAAATGAGAACAGAAAACTAGGTGCAAAAACTCCCACCCAAGCACAATTAAAAACAACCTCACATTCCATCCTATTCCTGGCATCTATTTCTGCTATCCAAATGTCTGTAATAAACTTGTGATCGTATTATTTGCTTTAGAAAGGTTAACAAAAGTAATTGTATATGTGTACATTTATATTTGTTACAGAAAAAAAAAAAAACTGTGCTGCCTTTGCTACGCCTACAAAAGAATACAATTCCTATTCGATTACCTTGGCTTATGTCTCTATTTTAACACATACATGATACACCACAAAGCTCAAATACAGCAGCTCTGACCTAGAAACTTCAAGGGAAATTATGATACGAAATTATCACATGCTTGTTTTTCTGGGCCCTATGAAGCACGTATACTCTATTTTGGCCTCCGTATCACGTATCGTACGTGTATCGAATACGGATACGCTCCGGATACGTATCCGATATGTTTTTTTTTTTAAAGTATCCAGCTTTTAGAATTAATTTTTGGTATCCCGATACGTTTCGGATACGCCTACACGTTTTGGATATGCGCGGGGTAAATATGTTATTGCTTAAAACATATGGGTTAAAACTGCAATTAGGGCTATTTTTTCCCATGACACCAGAAAAGGCAGAAACGAAGGAAGGCAATATTCTCTCTCTCGTTGTGTGTGTGTGTATATAACCTAATAACCATATATATACAGTTATATATATACAACTTTTATGTAAATATATATCTCTCTCTCTCTGTCTCTCGTCTGAATTTTTTTTTTGTACCAGTATATGAATGGATTCTGATAGTACTGGTTCTGTTTCCTCATCCTCACAGTCTAATGAAGGGGATACAAGTAATCCTCTTTGGAGTTATGTTACAAAATTAGTGGAATTTTAGGGATTAAAAATTATATATAATATATTTTTTATTTACTTTTATATTCAAAATATCCCCCAATGTGTCGTATTCTACTTTTTGGAAAAAGTATCCGCGTATCTGTATCCATATCTGTATACATGCTTCTTAGTCTGGGCCCATAGTGACTTTCTCTTTTACCCACCCACCAAGTGACCAAACTCCCCTCCTCCTTGTGCAAGGCCCCTCAGGGGCCTTTAACTTGCGATTGAATGTGTTATTGAAGTCAGCTCATGTGTCGCGTTGCTTGGAAAATGGGAACTCACTTTTGTTGATTAAGATTCGGATTCTAGCAGAAGTCTACGGAGAGTTGTATGTTGTGTACAAAAGAATGACTAGGTCTGAAAAGGAAACTATTGATTCTCTGACAATTGGATCTTTTATTCTGTACTTACAGTATGGAGGAGGAGATTTAGGATGCCCATGGGGAAATGCACTTGGTGCGGTAGCTAATCGAGTAGGCTCTAGAAGCTTGTGTACAAGCTCGTAACTAGGGACGTGATCTTGTTCGTGAGCGACGTGATTTTATGATCTTCAACTGTCAATTACAATATGGAAATACAGCATGAAGCGAGATGATTCCTCAATTGGTTGTCAAGATCCTTTACTCCTTTTGAAAAACAGATTAAATCTCCAGATTAAATGTTCCCCATTGTTAAGCACAACAATCGAAAATTGCAAAAAAGATTGAGAAGGTTTTCCAAAGCTAAATGATTGGAAAAGATTCCCAAGGAAATGTTTCATCTTGTCTGTTTTGGTTCGATTAAGAATAATATGTAGGTAAATGCTTCAAGTCATTTTTCCATCAGAAAAATATAACATCATTTGTTGTCTAAGGTTGAAACAGAATTCTCCATGCTAAATGATTGGATAAGATTCCTGGCTTGGGTGGACATCCCAAAAGGTCAAGTAATAATCATAGAATAGCAGTGAATACAATAATATGAGGAATAGTGAAACTACAAATGTGTTCAATATACCTTCTCTCCACTGTCATTACCAACAACTCTGATTTCTAGTCCAACGCAAGCAGCCTCTGGAGAAAGAGGAATTTCCTCATAGCTCAGAAATTGTATGGCACCAGGGTCATAACGAAAGAAGCCAAAATCATGAACCTGAAAGAAAGTTATGTATGTCAGTTCACTTCCACTGTTCACATACAGCTCAAGAGTGCAAAGTGCAAAGTGCAAACTACACAATCTACAGCTGCAAGGCACCCCAAGCATAACAAACTTAACTTAATAAAGGACTCCAACTACGACTCCCCTTTTATGAAGAATAAAGAGTAAAACACTACATTTTAGGTGAGGTGTAGTGATAGATGAGGTACTACCTTTGCATGATGCTCCCTGATGTATCACTAAAGGGTTTTTTTTTTTTTTTGTATCATTTTTTAATGATATGGAAATCCTTTCTTCGCTGATTAAAAAAAAAAACAAAACATTTTTGCTGTCCATTTTAATTGAAAGTAAGTCCAACTTCTTTTAGTTTTTTAGGGTGAAAGTATGCCCAGTTAGTCTATCCAATAACAGGGTTTCGAAGGGCTAGATTAGATACAATTTTCACAACGTGGTTGCCCTCCTATTCAAACCCACATCCTCAAGGTTAATAGGCCGAGGTTTTACCACTAAATCAGGGGCCACTGTAATTCCTCTTCTATATAGTGGCTGTAAAAACATTAGTTAACTGATATAGCAAGATATAATAAAGTCACGTGATAGATGTCTGTAGTGGGCCGAATATTCTGGTTCGGTCAGACCTAATACGCTCGGCGGAAGGCCGGGCTTAGCCCTTCGATTATGTCTGATCAGATCGAGCCAAACATCGGACTCTTAGGTTCTGTCGGCTAGGTTCGGCAGTGTCAACACTCGCATCAGCAGCATTGGACTGCTAGTTCATATTGAGGTCGACACTCAACTCCATAAGGTTCGAACTTTTAGGTTTGCCGGACTCATGTAGGCCAGCTCATCCACGTGAGCCTAACCGCCTTGCTCCCTACGTCAATTGTGACGTCACCTGTAACGGTTATGGAGCAAGACAGGCACGTCCGCACATGGGTGACTGCTCGTGCACATGCACGATAATGTCCTTATCCAGTACATCATGTGTGATGTCCGCCGGAGCGGTTACCGAGCGTGGGAGTCACGCATGTACTTGGAGAGCAAGTCAGGAACTTCTATATAAAGGCAAGGATGAAATCCTAGAACGGTACACAATCGCACTCACTCAAAATCCTAGTCCTTTCGTACTTCTCCAGCACTTTTTGACGATCTGACTAGATCGTCGGAGGGTCATTCCGGTTTCCAACTGGTTTGGCTCTTAGTCCTGCGTTACCTGTGCAGGCAAGGAAGGTAGAGCTAGGCGAACCCAGTTAAACCAGAGGCTCAAGCGAGGTTAACAGATCTTGATCAACAACCCCACAATATCCAAGTTTATGTTTAGTGGGAGGTGCATTCTTTTTATTTCTTGAGAAAAAGGAAGGAAAAGGATTAGAAAAGTGATTTTAAAGTCGTATGGTTGGATATTTTGTAAGGTTACGTAGCTATAAGGTAACATCCTTTAGATGTGTGTGCTTGTAAGCACCTTGTCTTGACGGGTGTGATTATAAGTTGCTGAACTAGTTTATGACAAAGTGGTTGCATGTTTTGCACTCTCACTCCTTGGTTGTTTTACAGTTTTTATTCTTAGGAACCCCATCACTACGTAAGCATTTTAGGGGCCTTTTCGATGAATTTAACTTCAAATTCTAGTGTTTTATAGTAGTCTAATAATGATGCCTTTTAAGGCTTGGTTTTGAGCCTATAGCTTGTGGGTTTCGAGCCTCATTCACTGGATTTAGCATAAATCAGTCACAAAAAATCTGTTTTTTGCATTTTCCGACTTTGATCAAAGTCTTATTGGCACCCACTTTTGGTTGTAGATTTCGATCCCCCAACAAACTCCACAATCTTGCAATTTTTTTCTCTTTCTATTGTGAGACACTTCACCAAGAAGCAAGCTTTTTAGCTTTTTTCGGTTTTTAGGTAATCTGATGAGCTGCCTAAGTGTAATTTGGGTTAACATCCGTTTATAGCACTTGGAACCTCTGACCAAATTACATAAATTTACACTTCTCTCACCAAGAATAAGAGTGGATCTTTGTCACATCAATTTCCACAATTTTTCAAGGTTAAACACAACTCAGGGGCATCATCCACAAAGGCCAATTCAAGCATTGAATAACAAAGGTCCATGACCGCAGACAAAAGGACTGTGGACAAAGTAAACCACACCATATGTACAGCACTTTGGCTTCCAAGCAACCATGAAACAGCCAAAATATACCAATACATTTAACATCTGCGACATTGGCCTACCTTTTTGTGGAACTAAAACTGGATTTTCTAACCACCTGAATAAAGAGGAGAATTTAAGCCCAAAATAGATAGAAGAGTATCGACCATATATTAGAAGTTACTAGTTGGTTTGAACTAACATGTTTCATGTCTGAAATTCCACACATCTTTCATGGCTGTCAATTACATACACAGGTTCTGATTAATTGAAGATCAGAGAACAATTAGCCACACCACAATAATGCAGAGAGAAAACTTAAACAAAAAAAAGTGATGATTTTAAATCATCAACCACGTCTGTGAAATTCCGTGTAGTGGTAGAAGAAAATAAAAAGGCCCAAATATAAACTGCTCACCGGGTCTCTGTATATAGGATATACTGGAACTTCTTCACGGTTCACAAACATAGCCTCTGCAACTACGGGTCCTATAACCATACAAACAAAATTAATTAGATCTAGACAGCTGAAGATGAATATTGTGCATGTAAACTTATTGTGGAAACTAATTTCAAATTTGGCCCTTTAATTAAACTCAAGTCCCCCACCCTCAACCCATAGCATAAACGAAAATAAGGTGTCCAATGGAATTTTTCGTTTCCCTTCTATGATTTGTTCTCTGTAAATTTCACCAAAAACATATTTGATACCGGTTTTCGTTTCAATTCAATAATAAAAGTATCCACTCCCATCATCACAACTAGTTTTCCGAAACAAGAGGCCTTGTTCGTTTGGGAATCTCAAAACCCTTAGGCATGGTCTCCAATAAATTTTCTCTATCTATTTCTCTCCATTCATTACTCTCAAAAACCTCCCTCAAAACCCAAAACGAACAGGGTCCCGCCCCCCTCCCCTGCCACACCTAGTCAGCACTTCCATCCCCTACCTCGGGACACCCCCGACCACGTCCGGAAACTCCCCACCCTCCAGCGGCTCTCTCCATCTATGTGGAACAAACAAGTTTTTCTGTTTTTTCTCTTCAACAAAACAAACAAAAACTTGGTTACTGTTTTTCTGTAAACTGACGGCTGAAAGCCATCTAGAGCAAGCGAAAACTAAATACTCCCACCGTCCCAAAAAAGATTGTCTTGTCCGAATAATGAGAACCTTTTGCCTCCGTCCCACAAAAAGCCGGACAATCTTTTTTAGCACGGAGGGGTTAATACAGAACAACTGAAAAGGCACAATTAGGAGAATCGAACTACCCGGCTTCACGACATGTCGATTCGTAAGTATAATCCCACGCCGCTTGTCGACGACGAACCCCGTGGCGTAGCTGGCACCGGCCGCTTCGGTGTCGAAGGCGCGACACGCTGTGGTACGGAGCACCACCACGGCGGGGACCACCTTGCTGAGTGCCTTCCGCCAGTCGTCGGCGGTGGCGAGGCTCTCCCTGAACGGCGGATCAATCTCCATACACACCTCCTCCTTCATGCTCGACTCCTCCGGCCCCGCGGCCACGTCGGATCCCAGCCTCTCCAACGGATCGCCCATTCCGTAGTCGATCGGTGGAACGGAGCCCTAGTTCGGTGGAGATGAAGTGATTGGAGAGTGGACTGGAATTAGTGGTGGTTTAGGGTTGGGGGATGGAGGATCGAGGAAGGAGCGCGCGTGTGTGTAGGTGTGTTTTGTATGGAAGCAGGGTTCAGTGGAGTGTGTGATTGGTGATTCGAGGAGAGAGAGAGAGAGAGAGAGAGTTGGTAGCCAATAGGAGAGAAGAGTTGGGGGCGCTGACAAAAACTTGCACTCTCTGAATGGATTTCTCGTCGCTTTGAATCAGCTTTTGATGGATGGTATTGGATCAAGACTTGTGCTCTGTGCACGTACATTGTGCCCTGGGTTGGGTTTCCGAGAGATAAATAGCGAAAATTTATTGCAGATTATGTCTAGAAATTTAGAATATTCAAAACGAACAAGACCCGCTATTTTTTTTAATTTTAATTAAGCAAAAGTAGTTTCAATAATTATCTTGCAAGATAAATACTTTCAGTTAGTGTCTGTATTGTCTTCTTTTTTTTTTATTAAAAAGATTTGGAAACCATGGAAAACTTTTTATCGGCGGCTTGTTTCTGAAAATTTTGACGCAAAGTTAAAATTAACACGAAAAGTGTTTTTTTTTCCCTGTATTTTTAAAAGTCCTATTCGTGCAAAATGAATGAATAATTGTTTTAAATTTCAAATATTTTCATATCCAAGACATAAACAATAAATTGAAAAAATAGAAAGTATTTTTCCATTTGCAAATAAAAATTGTTGATTAAAAGGATTTGTTAAAAAAAATTCAATGAGAACCCATATATGCAATGATGAAAACATTTGTGAAATCTAATTTTTCTTTCCAAAATCATACAAACCAGTCTAAGATAAGAAAAGTTTGTTGGATCCAAATTTGTATTGAAAACAACGTAGTTCTATAGAGGATGACCCGCATATGTATCGCATCCCTCAGCATCGTGCATTTTGTTAAGTTAGCTAGTCCTTTTGCTCCTAATCTTTGTTTTGCAAGTTTGCTAATCGCGCGCTTGGCGTTGAGTCTTGGTTGCTCTTTTTTTGTTGGGTCTCGTCGGGGTGTCTATTTGGTTTGTTTAGGTTGGGGCTTTTGTTGTGTGTCGCCTTGTGTTGTTTTTTATGGAGGTCTGGTGTATGAGTTGTATAACTTTGGATGTACTGTTTTAATTTGATATATATGATAAGTTCGTGTTCCCGGGAAAAAAAAAAGAAAAAAGGTCCAACAATAATACAAGTCGAAGGTAAAAGAGCATACGCATCTTGGGCGGCTGATTTTGTTCAGAAAAGTATGGCAACGAAGTGAGTTATACACTACCTCGTGTTTTACTTTTGAATGACGATTTCCACAAATTTGATTGGATGAATCTCACTGTGTTTTTATTGTTCCGTACAAACCT
This sequence comes from Rhododendron griersonianum, assembly GCA_018127125.1. Classification (NCBI taxonomy): domain Eukaryota; kingdom Viridiplantae; phylum Streptophyta; class Magnoliopsida; order Ericales; family Ericaceae; genus Rhododendron; species Rhododendron griersonianum. Next base: position 11,145,080 of record CM030795.1, read on the forward strand.
CTTGCAATTCAGTCCTCCAACGATCTCGCAATCTTCGTACGAACAAATCAATTTGTGTTTGTGCTCATCTCACAGCACCGTGCAGCTGCGCTAAATCAGCTGCACGCTGCTATGAGTTGGGCACACGCTGCTATGAGTTGGGCACAGCAGCCGCCCGCGTACGAAATTTCTACCACTTTGATTGTACAAAGTTACAAACCTCCTCTAATTCAACCTTCTTTGCAATACCGCCATCTTAGTTGCAGTATCGAAAGCCATTTTTGGTGTGCGGTTGAAATTTTTTTGGACAATTATTTTCGATACTAGTTTCCGAGCTTCATATTTTGGCAGATGTTTTCATTTTTCTCGAAACACATGCCTTCTAAAGAAGCAGTAACTGTTACTAATAACGATACAATGAGTGCTTTAGCTTTCAAGAAAGTCTGAAAGAGTTTGTTAAGCTAACTACTAAACAAGGATAACTTATTATAACCTTGGAATTCAGCTCATCATTAGATTAATAGTATGAGTCCAAGAAAGTCAAAACAGAAAGTACGCAAAATTAGTACCAGAATAACACCACATCAAGATATGGAGAGCAGAAAGAACACCTCCACTGATTCCACAACTCTTAATAAACCAGTTAAATTTACAGGAACCGACTAGAGAACTATGGCATTTCAACCACATACAATTCCAGTTTATTGACACACCAGTCACCCGGTACCATCACCAAGTCCTGGACTGGCATTCTTCAATAACACTCAAATTTTACCTGCTGTAGAAAATTTCGTATCGACAACAGCTACTCCATTATTTTAAAGAAACTTCAGAAGCACAACTAGCAATTGGCAGATCGGCTGGGGTGCATACCAGAGCCCTTTGTTGTAAATGTCTCAAGCTCTGTTCCATGCTAACTTGCACCATATCGGCTAGCATCTGCTTTGCTTTTTTCACAGATTGATCCTCACCTTCCATATGACAAATAAGATTACAAACTATGTTTTCCAATGTATCGGGTTGAAGCTCAGACCTCCGATAAGGAGACTCTCTTAATAACCGCAAGAGAGTTTGTGCTTTACACCTAGATTTGGGTGTTCCTTGAACAGTGAGCTCCAGAAGCCCAGGGATTACACCTTCTTTAAGAATCGGCTCCCTATATTTACACCTATCACTCTGACACATTGTTAGAAGTGTATCAACTGCGTGCTCCCGACTCTGTAGGGACCCACTTTCCAAAACTTCAACTACTGCAAGAACTCCACCTTCTTCAGATGTCAATGCAATTTTGCCCTCGTCAAACCCCACTAATGATTCTATGAGGGCAGTACCTTTTTCAGCTGTTTTTGAGGATTTTTTACAGGTTTTAAGCAGGTTAACTATAGGAGGAATAGGTTTTGCGTCAAGAATTAAGGTAAGAAGGTTGGCCTGTGTTGACAGGTTATAAAGTGTCATTACGGCATCTGCTTTTGCTTGTGAGCTCCCATATCTTAGGATGTCCACTAGGAGAGGGATGGCACCAGAATCACCAATGATATGCTTGTTGACAGAGGAAGCAGACAATGTGAGTAGAGCAGCTGTTGAATGTTCCTGAAGAGTTGAGCTCTCCAATTGCAGAAAACTGATTATTGGTTCTAGGGCACCAGCATTTACAATATTAATCTTATTTCTGCAGAAAAACAAAAACAAAATCAGAGAGAGGATAAGAGTAAGTTTAATTCTTCAAATCAACCAAGCACAGAATGAGTGACAACTGTCGTGTTCAAAATCAGCTAGTAAAGCAAAAGAATTCCATTATAATAAAGGAACAAACATTCAAACAACGATAAAACAGGAAAATGTGAAAGCCGCTAATACTGCTTGCAATTGCTTGCTAAATGACCCATGAGGTGCCCTGCACAACGTACAAGCAACAAAAAAGATCAACCTTTTGACTACTTTAAGACATGAAAAAATCTATTGTTTGTTTGAGGTGCTTGCCTATACTGAGTTTCAAATAGACAAGACACATGGTGCTACATAAAACACTATGAAGCACTAGATCATAGCGTGTCTCAGCATTCCAGACATTCAAACACATTTTACTGATTATTAACTGATGTTGTGTAGAGTTAGGAGGAGAGAAATACGACAAGCCACAAAACATTGTCTCGTGAACTGTAGTGCTATGCTCTGTACTCCACCCAACATTTACCCAATCCCTGGCACAATATATTCTGCAGTTGCTAATATGCAGATGCCTGTTTCAATCAAAATGCTAAACGCATTAGGACCTCAAACTGTTAGCAACCTTTCAAAGTTCTTCATATGTTTATTGGGAAAATGGATGGAGGAAGATGGGTTCTTTGCTTCTCCTTCATTTCATTTCATACATGTGTAATGAAAAAAGAAAACGGGGTGTAGCAGCAGCTGATTCTGCAGTCAATGCAATCTAGGTTTTTCCCAAACCCGGATTGCGACAACCACCAAAAGTCTCAATTGGTTCAAGTGAATAAGAACTGACAGTAGAGTAACTAGAGTTGTCCTCTAGCAACTGCTGGAAAAGAAAAGGTCCAGTTAGCAGATAAATGCTTCGCCTTCCATCCTCCTCCAACCTGTTAGGAACTAGTAAAGCCTTAAAAGCTGAACTACCTACGAAGTAATTTTATTTCAAAAGCTCAACCACGTAATCTTATCAAACAACTATTAGAGTTTCACCATAGTTATACGTTCTAGAAACCTGCAATGATAATAAACCATTTTGCACTAGCACATAAATTTCAGCATCCTTTAAAGTGACGGAAAAGAATAATTTCTTCCAAAAGGAAAACAGAAAAGATACCAGAAATTCTTTGAATCCAGGCGATTGCTTCAAAGGGAAGTTAGAATAAAGAACAAGGAAAAGAAGGCTCAGAGACGAAAGAAGAGCAACTGTGTGAAGTAAAGAACAACCCCAACTTCCTAACCTAATCTACACCAAAAAGCATCCAATCCTGCAGCAGAATTGAAAAAGCATTGGGCCCAAATTATGCCTCCAAAGTCAAGGAAACTTTTACCATCTAGACTAAGATCCAGTTCATGAAAAATAATCAGCTTCGAATATCAGGTTCCTACCTTCAACAGCGCCACAACTATAGCCAATATTCCATCTTACATCCCGCCATTTGACAAATTCAGACTGATTCGATTCACGTGCAATACATATCCCATATTTTTACTAAGGGGTGAGTTTGAACTAAGTTAATTTTTTTCTTAAGGCAGTGGTTACTGGTGATGTTTAGCGATTTTTTGTTCAGCTTTTAAACAAAAAAAATTAGGACTAATCATTCTTCTAAAGAAATCAAAATAGTGCTCATACGTGCCAAAATGTTTGTCTGGTCTATAAAACGAGGACTTAGAAATCATACAATTTTTTCAAGAAAAATTTGAACTTTCTTCAACAATTTACTAAATATCAATGAGTTCTTCCAATTTATGAAAAAAGCTTGAATTTTTCCTTCACAAAAACGTATTATTTTGAAGTCCTCACGCACCGGACAAACATTTTGAGATGGAGGTAGTATTAAAATATCGACCACAAACACTAAAAACGGTGTTCTACGGTATTTTTTGTTTAAATTTACCGTCTTTCGTTTAATTTTAAAAACTTTCCGTTATAATTTTTTATTTAATAGTTTTCGTTCGTCCAAAAAAAAAAAAAGAGAGACAATAACAATAACAATAGTACAGATTAATTTCGTCCAAACTAATTCCAGTTCAGCCACATAGAAAACAATAATACACATGAATAAATAGATAGATACATATGGACTTACGTTTCGTCTTTGACGGCGAGGTTGAGGAGGGCAAGAAGGGAGGCCTCGGTGGCCTCAGCTGAGTCGGAACGGAGCATACCGACGAGGGGCTCGACGGCGGCGGAGAAGTGCCTGCGACACCTGTGGGAGGTTTTGGTGAGGCGTCGGATCTCCTTCGCCGCGTGCACTTTCGAATTGAGATCGTCCGAGTGGATGAGCTGGAGCGTGCGGTGGACGGCGGAGATCACTCGCGGCGGCGCCTCCGCGTCGCGGACGGCGCCGGCGTAGTTTGTCTCCGACTCCATGGGGCACTAAAAATGGAATAATTGACGGAGAGAGGAAATATCTGGGTGGTGGTGTTTAAAAGGGGGGAGAGAGAGAGAGAGAGAGACGTAAGGAGGGGAGGAAATGTGACGGTGGTGCCGTGGCGTTAAGCAACAGACAAAATTGAAATTTCTTGTAAAATGGATGACCAAAACAAAGTTCTGAATACCGTTTCGGACAGTTTTGGATTTACCGCAACTACAATATATATAATAATTATATATAATTTTAACTCATAAAATTTCCCATACCATTCTATTCATCATAAAATACATATATTAAGACAACAAAATCCACATAATTGACTTAAATTCATTACTATTTTCTTTACAAATCCAAGAAAAAAAGAAAAGAAAAACACTCTATCTATCCATCGGGCAAAACCCACTTCCCCAAATCCCAGCCATTTCCACTTTCCTATGTCAGACAAAACTCATTCACCCCTTCCACTTTCCAGCTATCCCCCCCTCTCTCTCTCGGCTCCGGATCCCCTGTCCAAATTTCTCTGTCCCACTCCCTGTCCCAGTCTTATATTTGTGCCATGTGTCCACTCCTTCCTCCCCTCTAACTCCCCTCTAACAGCGTTAGTTTCCCTTTCCCAGTTAAACTCCACTACCCCCTTTCCTATTCCCTTTTACACTTCTGGCGCGAAAAATTGGGAGACAAAAAGTCTCTTTTTGTTTCTTTTAGGGTTTATTATTAACCCACCTTTGGCACTTCCGTATTGAGCGAAGAAATTCAAAGAAGAGGGAGAAAACAGAGAGCAGGGAGAAAACAGAGCAAACACAGCATGGAGATTGAAATCAGTGGCTCTTCTTCCCCAATCTCATGTGAGGTAAGTCATATTTTTCAGAATTCTATCAGAATTCTTTTAGTTTGAGTCAAAGAAATTCTCCATATTATTTCCCTAGCCTTGTGTTAGTGACCGAAGCAGAGGGCCATTAACCTTCCCACGTATGTTGCAAATGATTCATTGGGTTCATAAATTTGTGCATACCTTGGGCCTCAGGCATGGTACTTGCATGAGGAAGCAAGAAGACAGATTGGGAAGGACATAGGCTCGGCACATTTCGTAGCTATCATCGTCGCGTCCGTCAAATTCAGGCGTTGGATTCTGTGAGTGAGGGAGAAGAGGAAGAATCGAACTAAGAAGATTCGGAGTAATGAAAATCGAACTAAAAAGCAACTTACCAATCCAGCTGACATTTTTCCCGAAAAAAAAAGAAAAGAGAAGAAATCCACCACATGTTTGATAGTTTCAAGCATCTTTCTTTCAAACATCCACCATGTGTTTGAATTTTGTTCTTACGTGATTGTAGGTTTTGGGCATTGACGATAATTATGCAAGAGATGATTGCCAATCTCGTCGTAAGTTGGAGTTTAAAGATGATGATGACTTCTTTAACACGGATGTTCCTATCGAAGAGGAAGGTGAGCAAGATGTTTTGCATAACTCATTAGATGCAACAAGTAATATAAATTTGCTTCACTCCCAAATTCCCCATGAGGCAATTCCAAAACTTGACATGAAATTTAAGACAGAAGAGGCAGCTTTTGAATTTTATAATGCTTATGCGTACAAAGTTGGTTTTAGTGTGCGTAGAAGTAAAGAGTATAAAGATAAGAGTGGGATGTTAGTGACTCGGATATTTTGTTGCTCTTGCGAAGGTAAACGGGGGAAAGATAAACGAGATAGTATTGTAAAATCTCACCGCCCTGAGACCAGATTTGGTTGTTTGGCACGGAAGAAAATCAAATATTGTCGACAAACCAAACAATATGACATTGTTGAATTTAATCCTGTGCATAATCACGCAGTCTGTACTCCAAGTAAAACTCATTTACACAAGTCTCATAGGAAGCTTAGTGTTGCCCAAGCAGCTGAATTAGATATGGCAAATGACTGTGGGATAGGTCCAAAGGCAACAGTTGAGTTTATGGCTAGACAAGCTGGTGGGCGAGAGAATCTTGGGTTTATTCCTCAAGATTATAAAAATTACTTGCGTTCCAAGCGAACTGTGCAAATGAAGATAGGCGATACCGGTGGTGTTTTGGAGTATTTGCAAAAAATGCAACTAGAAGATCCTAATTTCTTTTATGCCATACAAGTAGATGAAGATGATTTGATAACTAATATTTTTTGGGCTGATGCGAAGATGATGGCAGATTATGCTCACTTTGGGGATGTGGTTAGTTTTGATACGACGTATAGGAAGAACAAAGATGGCCGACCTTTTGCAATGTTCGTTGGGGCGAACCATCATAAGCAAACCACTGTTTTTGGCGCCGCATTATTGTATTCCGAGTCTGCTGATTCTTTTATATGGTTGTTTGATACTTTTGCCAAGGCAATGGGTGGAAAGACACCGAAAACTATACTTACGGATCAAGATGCAGCAATGGCAAAAGCATTAGCGGCTCAGTGGCCAGAAACAATTCATCGCTTGTGCATTTGGCACATTTATCAAAATGCGGCTTCAAAACTTAGTGGTGCATTTGCAAGATTCAAAGATTTTTCAAAAGATTTCAGTGAGTGCATATACGATTATGAAGATGAGGATGAATTTATCGGTGCTTGGAATGCAATGCTTGAAAGGTATAATCTCCAAGATAATGATTGGTTGAAGCGAATGTTTAACCAAAAGGAGAAATGGGCATTGGTTTATGGAAGACAGACTTTTTGTGCTGATATGACTACCACCCAACGCAGTGAGAGCATGAATAGTGTGCTTAAAAGATATGCCGGCTACAACCATGATTTGTTGCAGTTTTTCCACCATTTTCAAAGGTTAGTCGATGATCGCCGCTACGAAGAACTAAAAGCTGATTTTAGAGCAACTCAAAGTACTCCATCTTTGTCCTTTCCGGTAGAAATGTTGAAGCATGCAGCAAGTATGTACACCCCAGATGTGTTTGTATTGTTTCAGAGGGAGCTAAGCAAGGCTCATGATTGCAACTTGAAAAAATTTGGTGAGAGTGGAACAGTAACTGAATATGATGTCAGTCCTTATGGCAAGGATGATCAACACCATCTTGTTACATATGACTCATCAGCAGATATGGTGTTGTGTAGCTGTAAGAAATTTGAGTTTGCAGGATTATTATGTTCACATGCACTTAAAGTTCTTTGCCATAACAACGTTATGAGAATTCCGGAGAAATACATATTGAAAAGGTGGACAAAGAATGCAAAATCAGGGAGTACAGGTACTTGTGCATGGACAAGCTTGATCGAAGATCCAAAGGCAATGATGGGAAGACGATACAAAGAGTTGTGCCACTTGTGTACCCAATTGGCAACAAGAGCTGCTGAAACAGAGGAAGCTTATAATATTGCTTTGGATTGTCTTAAAAAAATTGCGGAAGAAGTGGATGCAAGTTTGACTGGAGAAAGTTTTGATGGGACCTCTAATGCCAATAATAGTGCATCTCTGGAGAATAAAGCTACCCTTGGTGAAGGAATTGAGAAAAGAGTTAAAGGGTTGAAAGTTAAGGAGAGAGCCACTGGAAGGTCTAGCAAAAGGCCAAGAAATGCTCTTGAAAGGGCCATTAAGTCTAAAAGAACTCCAGTAAATAATTTGAACTCCATGGATAATCCCATTCAACAAAGTGAATTACATCCCATCCAACAAAGTGAATTACATCCACCTTTGAGTTTCAGCCAGGTATTAGTTTAGTAATCGTGTCCACTATTTTAATTTGCTATGTGTACTAATACTTAAAAACTTGCATCAGGATGGTGTCACTTTTGGTGCACATGTAGACTTCCCCTATGAGAGGACTTCATTGAGTTCATTTTCACAAGTGTCACAGGTATACCGTTCTTGAATTGGGCAATTTGTTTTCATTCTAATTTGTGAAACTCAGTTATAATATGCACTTTTGGTAGTCTAACTTCATTTTATTCTATACTTTGAAAAACTTAGCAATACGAGTCTTACAACTCCTCATCTAGCATGGGTGTTCCGGCTAATCACCTGATGTTTAACCAACCTTTCCAGTTAACCCAATCATCTCAAGCCGTGCCTACCAGCATGACTGAATTACTGCAGGTATTTGGGTAGCACTAACATGCTTCAAGTTTTTGTAATTCGAGATGTTTTTAGGTAGCACTAACATGCTTCAAGTTTTTGTAATTCTAAATCTCGATCAGCTGTAATTGTAGTTCCACACCATTTGTAGGCTCCATTATCACAACCACTGGATGAGGACATTTGGTTCAATAGCTAGTATGAAGGTCAACCGGAGAAGTAATCAAGTTGAAGATGGTGATATTTACTTCAAGTAAGGGCTGTCAAAAAAAAATTTTGTGATCGGCAGGAGTGTCAAAATTAGAAGTGAATGTTGTAGTTATGATCTTATTATGCTAATTACAAAAAGTGAGCAAACTGATGTTGTAGTTATGTTCTACATTTTCTGCTCGTTTTTGTCTGTTTCCATCAGTTTTGTTTTTCCAGTCTCTAATTTAGATTTCGCGCCATCCCGAGGCGGCTAGATGGACAGATTGTTGGCTTTTCATGTGTAATTTCTCTGTGATGGGTTGGTGTTGTTTTTCCTTGCCACTATTTTTGGATGGAATCGCTGTAAGTGCCGTTTGGCATATTAATGGAATATACTTCGATTAAAAAAAATGGACAGATTGTTGCTTTTCATGTGTTATTTCTCTGTGATGGGTTGGTGTTGTTTTTTTTTGTTACTATTTTTGGATGAAATCGCTGTAAGTGTCGTTCCGCATTTTAATAGAATATACTTCGATTAAAAAATATATATAACTTATCACGTTGATTTTTCAAATTCTATGTTTTTTTGGTCATAATGTGTTTATACTATGTTTATAGTATGAGCAGTGCACACGAGAATAAATAACATCGTGCAAAACAAAACAGAGGAGTGGGACAGGATGTTTAGAGGAGTGGGACAGAAGCGTAAAAGGGAATGGGAAAGGGGGTAGTTGGAGTTAACTGGGAAAGGGAAACTAACGGCTGTTAGAGGGGAGTTAGAGGGGAGGAAGGAGTGGACACATGGCACAAATATAGGACTGGGACAGGGAGTGGGACAGAGAAATTTGGACAGGGGATCCGGAGCCCTCTCTCTCTCTCTCCCTCTCGACCCAGAAACAACCCAACAAAACACACTGCTCTGCATGTGAGACCAGTCAGTCATCAGTGGCAAGAGGAAGGCAGGCGTGAGGGAAAACCGGCGAATAGAGATCGACAGGAGAAGGCGTAGTTCGGCGGTACAGTGATTACACAATTGGAGACGGATAGACGAATTAATAAGGGACGGGGACGAGAGCTTTCTCCGAAGACGGGGAACACAGATCGATCGACTGGGGGCTGGCTCGACGACGGCCGAACTTGTACTACAGTGGCTCGGCTGAACTGAAAGCCAGTTTAGCAAAATACCGGACGAAATTCCCGGTAACGACATCTCGGCCGAGATTAGCCGAATTTTCCGGTACCGACCGGTAAGCGCCGGTATTGGCACCGGAACGGTATCAGATGGTCAACTTACCGGTTTCTCACAAATCCGGTACGTACCGGCCGGTACGGGACGGGATTCACAACATTGGACCAAAACTGAGATATTTTAGAGAAAGTGATGTAGTAGGAGACTAGAGTAACACCCAGTGTTAACCCGTGCCTACGGCACTACACATCTCGGTTGGAAGGGGATGGCAGTTGTGTGATTTAGGTGAAAATCATGGGCACTTAACCTGGAAGTGGGAGGATGCACTACAGCCTTTGGATCAAATAAATCTAAGCCGTTCTAACAACTTGTCCCCACACCCTTCTATTTTATAATAGAGATAAATTATATCCATAGGCGGTGTAAAATCTTACGTTCCCATCACCATCTATTATGAGTCTCATAGAGTGTCTATTCTTGTGATTTAAACCATTTTATTTTAAGACCCGCAGTATGATATTGTCATGCAAAAAATCAGCTGGATCGGAAATCGATAGATATATCAAAATTTGAATTTTGATTTATAAAATGGACGATTTGATTTCTGTCAATAATAATAAAGATAAACTATCCATTTTACAAAGTAAAATTTAAATTTTGATACTCCTATCGATGTCCGATCAAGTTTATTTTTTCCCTGGATACACTACTACATGGAGTCTACAAGATGAATGGTTCAGATCAACAATAAACACACGGTAGAACCAAAAAAGGTGATGGTGGAAATAATTTAATCTTTTTTTTTTGTTTTTATAAATAAATGTCCGGTCCAGCTTGCACGCACCTCAACTAATTCCAGGGCCCTGAAGATAACGACCGGGCCCAGTGGCCCCAAGATTTTGGAGGAGTATTATTGATGGAGACTAATTTCATCCTTCATTAATGGAGGGCTATTCAAAAGACGGATTAGTAAGGGAAATAAGTATTTTAAATAAGTACTTATTTTTTGAATTAAAAATAATGTATTATATGAGAGAATGATGTGTCTCGTAAAGCAGAAAATAACTACTTAAAAAATAAAAACCTTAGCGGAACTAGGCCTTAATTAACCCTCTCACTTGTTTGTCTATATGTATAATGGTGTAATGTGGAGGCATTGAAACAACACAATTGAGAATTGGGAAGAAGAAAAAAATTGAAGAGAGACGTAAATAAGTTTCAAGGTAATAAGAAAAATGATTGATAGGAAGACCGATCCCAATAATTCTTGAAGAACTAATTTCATGTATATTTTGTGTTCGATATTTGCCTTACTTTTATGTTCTCAAAAAAAAAAAAAAATTTGCCTTACTTCTATGTATAATTTCCTTTTTTATCTATGTGTTTCATAATGAAATTGTATTAATAAAACTACAGAGCAAAAAAAAAAAAAAAAGCTTTTACTTATCTAAATTCAAAGACATGCAATCAACCCACGTGCATACACATGCCTATTTAATCAGCGGGACTTTGAAAAGTCATTTGAATTTTTGTTCCAAATAAAAGTGTCTAAAATTACTTGAATTCACAACAATTGCCGATAAAAAAAAAATATTCACAACAATCATTTGTAGTCTGTTAGAATTGTGGTTCATATGTTTAATATGAAGAGATACGAAGAAGTTCTAGAAAGAAGGCCAGATGCCGGAGCAGAGCGATGGCATCGTACAAGGGTATTTTTGGGATTCAAACCAAATACCAGGTTAGGATTAGAATAGAGTCGCTATAAATACTCTATGTTGTAAACCCCAGTTGATAACTGTAATAATAAAAGAACAGCAGTCGCTCCCGTGGACGTATCCGGTTTTGGGGAACCACGTATATCTCTATGTTAATTCTTTACTGTTTTATACTCATAAATCGTGTGCGTGTGTGTGACGATCCTAACATAGCCCATTGTTCTTTTTTTATGAGCAGACAGAGATTTCCAGAATCTATTCGTTAGTTATGCTTCTTTTTTATCCTCTCATACGTGCACATATAAGCGTATAACATTCACATTTCAAATCTGGAAAATCCATTTAACAAACAATTAGGTACACATACATAGGACAATGACATGTTTCCAAAAGATAAGAATCACAGGACACTAACACAAAAGTATTGATTCACCAATAATATTTAAGGCTAATGACTGGAAAATCCATTTAAGTTGGATTAAAAGTAGGGGTGGCAAATTGAACCCAGACCCATTAAGAAATCCAAACCCATCTATTAAAAAATAGACCCAACCCAACCCATTTATTAGCTGGGTCAGAATGGGTTCAACCCATCTAACCCATTTATTAATTGGGCTTAATTGGGTTTTAATTGGGTCAACTTAAATGACCCAATAAGTCATGAGTATAACCCATTTATCAGCCAATACTCTCCTCCCGACCCCTCGTCGTAGCCGTGCTCGCCATCACCACCTTCTCCTCCTCCAATCGGATCACTGCCAGCCGCCACCGAGCACCACCATTTCCACTACCATACACCACTGCCGCACCTCCACAGCCGAACACCATCACCATCCGACCGAGCTCCGTTGTCGCTCCGAATAAAATAAGCTTGAAAAAAATCTTTGAAAAATCGTTAAAATTTTCAAAACAAGCTCGGCTCGATCGAATTTTTTTGTTTTTGTTTTCTCACACCTGTACCCAGCCTCCACCCGTCCACCGGCTCAGCCGTGAATAAACACCCGTAATTTTATCTCCATCTCTCAGCCCCTTCCAACCAAACCACACGGAAAAAAAAAAAAAAACATTCGAAGCTTTCATTGATCTTCCAGAAATGGCTTAGTCTTATCAATGTCATATCCTCTTTACTTAGTCTTATCAATGTTCTGGTGCTGTACGTTTAAAGTTCCGTTGCGATAACAAGAAACCCCAGTCGAACCGTAAACCTTCGAAAAAGCTTGGAATTGGAACCTTAAATCGCTGTGAAAAACTAATTAAACGTTCGGGCTCAGTATATTGGTTGTTGCCCTGTAGGTTAAGACTGATTTTAGCACTCCATAGTGTGTAAAACGAACACAAATGAAGAGAGAGAGTGCAAATCGAGTTCCGATCAAAATCTGCGTTTTTTTTTTAAATTGCTTGAACAGAAAATCTGATCTGTCCATCTTGTTCGTCCCTCGAGACGGTTTGGATAATGGTATAATAAGCCTCCGTACGATGTCGGGTTAGATCACATGCATCGATCAAAGTTTTGAGTGTGTGAGCTTACCACACTCTATAATTTTTCATTTGGCATGAGATTGAGGATGAGGCGACATCACGGGAAGAGAGAGAGAGAGAGAGATGAACCAGAATCAACAATTTTTGACCCAAACCCGCCCATTTGCCACCCCTAATTAAAAGCAACAAAATAAGTTCTTTATCTTAAAAAAAATGTGTAAAGTTGGAAGCCAATGTTTACAAAAACTAGTAGTACTAACCTAATTACTTCAATCTTTGGATTCTGAGCGGCTCTCGAGATTTTTTTGTTTTTGGTAGAAGGGACAAATTAAGGGGGTCTTTTCGCAATTGATGATTGTTTGTGAATTTTTTGTTGCGCACTCAATAATAAGATAAAGTATATAATTTATATCCGGCAACTATTAGGTGGTTTTGTGAAAACATTCCATTTCGACGAAAAAAGAGTTTAATTATCCTCGTTAAATTAAAAAAAAATCATTCTCATACCATAACCAAAAACAGGAAACAAAAATTTTCAAAATTCATTTTACTTAAAAGTAAAATAGAAACAAAAATATAATCCTGGCATGGAAGGCATTTTAAATTTTTTTTTTTTACAGAAGGCATGGAAGGCATTTCAGTTGAATACAAAGCAACAAAGGGAGACTCTCTCGTTAGGAAGCTGAGACCTCCCATTCTCCTCATCATTTTGGATCCAGGAGCTAGATTTAGGGTTTTAGATCTGGTTTCTTAGAACCAATTCAACGGCAACGGTGGCGGCGTCTGCAGCAGCTTCAGCCTTCAGTCTGCGGCGGGAACGAGCTCAAGTTGGTGTGACGGGTCATCCAGGAGAGTTTGCTCTGTGTCCATACCTAGCCACTCCAAACTTAGCCACTCCAACCCCCTTCACGAGTGTGATCGATGGGTCTGACTCCGGCGTCTTGGTTCCAGGCGGCTTTTCTTTTTCTTTTGTTTTGTTTGTTGTACTTTGTTTTTGTTTGTTGTTTTTTTGTATTTTCGGATCGGTAATGTCTGCTTTTTATTGTACTGTGTTTTCTTTTAGTAGTATATTATATGGGATGATCTTGTTCGTCGAAAAAAAAGCAACCAAGGGATTTGAACAAATGGGCAACAGTAAACAATAACCGCTTTATGCTTATCCTTCGTGAAGTCGCATGCTCAAATTTTACGGTGCATGGTCAAACATTCCAAATCTTGAGACTACCAGACCTCTGATTACGTAAACACTGTTGAATGCATCAAGCAGCTACATGATGCATTGCCTAAAACGTGTCTAAATATCAACCCCATAAATTGTTTGAAACATCTACAATTCAAGGTTCTTAATTGGCAGCCCCCCTTGTGCAGGTGAAGAACCCTTCATTTTCACCTGATAAATGTGACTCAAATGTCTTTGGTTGGTGGAAAGAGAATAGGAAGGTGTGGGCCTTTTTTTCCCTCACTCCAACTTTTGGCCACCTGAACATGTAATCGTGGAGTCTAAGTTTTGCTTCCATTAGACATTTTAAAATGATGACACAAATGAAATTAAGATACTAGTATATTAGGAGTACAAAATTGGAATTTCCTTTATTGCTACGTGAATATCAAGGAAGACTCTACTTCAATACTACTACTATATATTAGGAGTACGAAGTTTTAAACCTCCTCCGTCCCAAATTGTTGGGCCTCTACGAAAAAATTTGCAATTTTGAGATTACAAAATAAAATACGTCTGGGCATAATTAATTTATTAAAAGAGCTCGTGAAGTATTTTTAATTTGGTGTAAAGAGTTAAAATTTAAAAATGACGCTCAAAAGTATTTTATTTTTTTATCCGAAAATTACACGACTTTTCGTAGGGGCGCGGACAATTTGAGACGGAGAGAGTATATAAACTAACATATGGTTTTGGCTAAATGGGCATAAGAAAACAAATACCAGTAAGTGTTTTATCCTATATGAGGTTGTATATATATGCTGATAAGAAAAAGAGAGAGGTCGCATGTTCAAATTTTGTGGAGGCCAAATATTTCAAATTTTGAGGCCACTTGAGGGTTTGTCCGATCGTTAACTTCGGAATTAGTTGAAATTTGCGCAAACTCGCCTGGACAACAGGTTATGAAAAGAAGTTTATATTTAAACTCTATCATCATCATTGTCCATTTTTGTCTCTATCATCATCATTGTCATTTTTGTCTTCTGTTTGGTGGGGTTGGGTTCTCTACCACAACCAATTTAATTTGGGTTATACTATGGGCCGGGTTAGGGCACGAACAAATACCATACGAAAAGTTCAGATTGGGAAGTGTTTTCTTCTGGCCCAATAATTGCAGTCCATTAGCTCACGGATCCATAGGCCTTTCTCGGCCTGATGTACTTGGGAGCCTAAATATGCCTCTGGACTTTGGTAAAGAAGATCATAAAGAAGGCGTACTTATTTATGTTGTGTGAGAACGATCTGTCTCGTAAAACGAAAAATAAATACTTAAAAATTAAATACCTTAGCGGACCGGGTACCGGCACAAATATTGTCACGAAAAAAATTAGAGTAGAAATTCAAAACACATCTCACAAACTTTATTTTTTTACATAGATTCACACCTTTTTCCGCGTATCACGAGATTAATTATATATACAATGCCGGCCAATTCGCAATAGTATTTTATCTTTTGTAATTTTTTTCTCTCTTTTAGACGTTGCAAATTAAAAGTCATGGGTTGTTATGAAAATATTGTTTCTGTTCGTGGCAGTACTACCAAATTGTTTGATTTTTTCCATATATATCATGAAAATATTGTTTCTGTTTCTTAGTTTTTTTTTTCCCGATTCATCATAATTGTTCAATTTGTTGTTCATTGGAATGCGAAAAAAAGAGAGAGGAACGAGTGTACGTACTAATATTGTCATTAAGAAGGGGTATAATGAGCATTAATTACCAGTATAGAAAATAGTGGTTGAAAGTGGTGTTTTGTAAATTTCATTAACACAACTCATATAGATAGATATATTTATTGCACCTAAATCATTGCCCCCGGGACATCTGTTAGTAGAATCATGGTCATAATACCATTTTGTACCATGCATCTATAGACTATGAATATATATTTGTATAGTTATTGGTAGCTTTTATGGAGAGGTAGGGTTGGGTTGTTGAGGGTTTGAACTTTGAATGATCAAAGCTCAAACTCCATGTATTACGTTATCTATCATGAACTCCATACTTCAGACTCCATAGCAAACTCATCCCAAGTACCACGAGCTAGTATACTGTACATATAATTCTTTACGGTACGTGAATGTTATCAGTTTCGGAGTAGCTCACTGCTCTTCTAAATCTCGATTTTTTTTAGTTACACCGGATCGAGTCACAAAACATAGACCAAACCGTTCATTTTCGTGCGTAGACGACGTAGAGAAGAACTTTATGTAATGAATCAACTTGATTAATATTGACGCGCGTAGATAGACACGCAAACAAATACTAGTGTTCTCATTAAACGAACAATATTAACTGAATTTTTTTATTGAATTGTTGGGCGTTTACTAGATGAGCGTGTTGAATCCTTATTTTACGAGATGGGGTATGAAGATGAGATGAGCTTGTTCCTATATATTAGTTCCCCATACCTGTCTGTTTACCACGTTCGACCAAAACTATATATATAAATATACTACTCCATATTCCTTATACATACATATAAGCCTGAGAGAGAGATCTCTAAGTCAGCAATCCATTGATTAATTTTCAAAAAATAGGAAAAACATATATCAGGGTCAAGTGGAAAATGGGAAAAGCAAAAAGTGATTGTCCTCCATGAGGTTGAATACGTCTGAATCCCCCAAAGACTAAACATTTCAAACCTTGGGACCATTGGAGTGTTCGTCCGGTCGTTAACCTGAGACCCTAGAATTAATCAAGATTGACACACAAATTGATCCAGACATTCGGCTATAAAAAAGAAAAATACAGTTAGATTGATTATTTCACCTACTGTAGTGGATGGCTATGATGCTCCTAAGCGGTTTGGGAGCATGATGCTCCCAATTGTTCCCAACTATTGGATTGTATGAGTGGATTTCAACCATTGATCACAACCATTGATCGTCATAACATCTTAGTAGTAAGTGTAGCCATACAATATAGTAAGTGTAACATAGTAAAGTGTTGCCTTAGTAAATGGAGTAGTATGTAAACCCTGTTTTTACGATAAGTAATATTGTGATTTTTTGGTAGAAAATAGTAAAATCATCTCGTTTTTAGCAAATTCACTGTATTTTTTTTGTGGGTAGTTTTGATTTAACGGCCATGATTTACATATTTTTTAATCTAAGGCTCCATATTCAATGGGGGCTTGATGCTCCTATACCACTTGAGAGCATGCCAGAAATTTTCATTCTAGTCCGACCGGGCACGTGCGCATGGGATGCTACTGTTGTGTGAGTAGCTAGGATATATATCCACTCTGGCATTCCCTGGTCATTGGACTCATAGCATATGCTGAGGTCAAGTGTGTGCACCATTTCATGTGCAACTACCAGCTGCTTAACAGCTAGCCTGTCTTTTTCCCACTTGTTTCTAATTACTACTCCGGATGTCTGGGTCAGCTTTGTGCGCACCTCGACTAATTCTGGGGCCCAGAAGTTTACGACCAGGCAAACCCTCGATCCAGTGGCCTTGGATTGTAATGTTTGACCTCCGTGAGATTCGAACATACGACTTCGTGGAGGATAAACACTTATCGTTCTCTCATGCCTAATGGGCAAACCCCTCTCAGAGTTTTCTTAGTACGAAGTATTACTCTCATGCATTCCCAATTTCTTTTTTATTTGCATAAAAAAAAAAAACTAGAATAAATCAGACATTCACAAACAGTTGTCAGATATAGAAGCACTCCAGCGTTTAAACAATGCACCGGCCGGATTCATTTCACCATTATTTTTTCACTTTGTATTTATGTTTACAGTGCGCCCAATGTGTTACATATGGGAAACAAATAAGTAAATATTCAAATATAATAAAACCTTTAATGCCACATATGGAGCCATGTAGGAGTAGGAGTAGGAGTTAAAGGATGGAGCTATTCTAGAGTTGGGGCTTAATTACATACAAATCTGAATCGTCTATTGCTCGATCGGTTAAGATTTGAGTCTTCAATTGTCAAGATGAACGGTCGGATCGGCAGCATCGCCAAGCATCTCCCATTCCTTTTTGTATAGATTCTATGATTTTGTTACATATACGTACGTCAAAAAGGCGTAACTTTTAGTCATTTAACTACAAATAAATTTAAGGCACAAATAATTTTTCACTTTGACCACAATAATAATACAAAAGAATGATACTACGGGTCGTCGAATAATACTGAAAAATCCTTTTTCGCTATCTAAAATACTCCATCAAGCAAAATAAAAGGAATTGAAAAATAATAAACGATGAACACAAGGATATACGTGGAAAACCCAAAACGGGAAAAAACCACGGGAAGGAAATCATGCACTATAACTCATTGTACGGTTACAAACAAACCTATACTTACAACCTAGAATCGCTCTCGGTTGACCAAGGTTGATTGCCGAATCACTCGTTCACCACACCCTGTGCTTGACCGCCGCTGCCTTGAATCGCTCAAGCCTTCCAATAACCTACGGAATCCACCGTCGGTACCCACCGGAAGAACACTTCGATTAGCAATCACAAAGTTCAAAAAAAGCTCTTGGAATTGTTCTGAAAGCTCGATGATCAATAGATCATGTAATTATTCCAAGAGACAAGCCACAATCTCCCTTAGGTATTTTTCTAATTTGGAGCAAGAGAGAAGCAGCACAAATATGTTCGGTAGTCTTTAAAAGTCAGCAAAACTGTTTATAAATAAACTGCCGAGAGAATCGAGAAGTTGCTCGAGCACCGGATATATTTGCCTCTGAGTTGCTCAAGCACTTTGACTGACGAACACTTCCATATTACCCATACACGGGATTGCTTTATTTCCTTTGCTGGTATGAAATATCCACGAAATCCTCTTTGCAGAATGGAATCCTTCCTTTGACAATTGATAGCCTTTCCTTTGACAACCTTTCTCTATCAATTACAACCTCTCTCTATCAATTACAAAATACAATTGATATCCTTTCCTAAAACAAATGCTCTAAAACAATAAGTTACAACATAATTAATGGGATACAAATCAAAAGAGATTTTGTCATGGGATTTGCCAAAATATGGACTTTACAATCTCCCGCTTTGGCACTTCCATGACAAAACAAGCAAAGCACGATTAACCTATCCCATAAAAGATGGAGCACAATTGAAGAGCTGCAGACACAAATCTGGAAAAGATAATTGGTTAATCAATAAATTACTCCCCCTTTTTGTCACGGAATGACAAAAGTAGAGCACACATGAATAAGCCTAAATCAATCAAGCACCGAATCAACAGATAATAAGCTCAAATTAAGCCGTAGTAAAACTAAAGCCAGTTTAAGCCAAACTAATATACCATGTCAAGGAAGTCTAGAAAAGCAGTACCATAGTAACATATGCCAAAAACCAAATTAGAGCACATAGAAACTCGCTAAGCTCCATCGAGCCCGAAAATATATGCAGAAATAAAACTAATTGCCACACCGGGCACCCACCAACACACGGTAAATATGCAAAGATATATTTGTATGAAGGACATGCACGTGTTGTACTAGTAAAAATTAGACTTATGTAGAAGAACTTATAAATGAGGTGAGACCAAAAGGAAGACGCCCCAGTCGATGATCCGTAGATTAAAAAGAAATCTTTTGTTGTACAGAAAATCTCAAGCAACTATTTAAGAAAAAAATGGCACGTCCATACCCCTTTTTTTTTTAAACCGGTAAAACAAACACATTCAAACGAGATGTCAGTTTGCAACCATGAGGCCCAATGTGCATCACTATATTTAAAAATGCATGAACAAATTTGTATAAATCCCAAGCATGAATGAATCTGGAATTAAGTGCAACATGCGAAATGAGTCCATGACAATAGTGAGTGTGTGACACGTCAGAAAAAATAAGACCACCATCTTCGGATACAAGATTTCTCGTGTTCCATGAGAATGACAACCACCCTTTCTCCCACGAAGTCAAACCAGACATGATGATACGAATGACATCCCAAGGCCTAACAAACTCCCCCTCAACGATTAAATACTCCCCCTCAACCAATGAGTATTTTGCCATATCAATTTTTATTGAATCTCCCAAACAAATACACGTGCTTTTATATTTTTACCCCACTGCCGTTTGACACGAATATTGGAAACAAGAGTACCTCATACCCAATCCCCGGTTACTAAGCAAGTAGTCCAACATGGATGCTTTCACAAGGTCTATCCATTTTGTGACACGAACGCTCAGAGGGAGAGTACCTCACCCCAATTGTCCGGTACTCGATGAACGCCCGGATAAGCAAAAGATCTCACAAATAGACTATTGACTTTCTTATCTATTTTTGTTCCCTTTTTTTTAAAACAAAACCAAGAGAACACCGTATCCAACCAAGATGCCAAAAGCTAGGTCAATCGCCGAAGAAACAAAATGAGACATTCCAACGGACACAAGAACCAACTATCCAATCTGAAAAATCTCTCGAATCCTGACGTGTAAATGTGGCGATCATAGAGTCATAAGGCATGATGCAACTAATGTCCAAATGTATCACATGAGAGGAATGAACAAGAAAGGTGCATGCATTAAAAACAATATGCTTTTATGTGAAGCCCATGATTGGTTACTCACAACTGAAGAAACATGTTACGTCCAAACAATGTTTTTTTTTTTTTAAAATGAATGTTTTTTTTTTGTAGTAAAAAAAACAAACTAGGAAAAAAAACAAAAAACAAAATAGACTACTCGACCAACAAAAAACAAATAGCAATTACAGTAACAAAAGGACCAACTCAATCAATGAGACATACCACAACGGAATTGTCAACAGACATATGACGTGAATAACTACCATTAAGATTCCACATGTTAATCTTTTTAGACTTAGTAACCGTATGATTAGCAAGACAATGCAAATCACATCTCTTGACCCATATGAGTTTGGCCTTCACCTGAGAGCTCTTGCCCTGACCAATAGACATATGTCTAGGTTTCATTATGTCTTCAGTGTGGCCATCATTATACCCAACTGGTCTAGGCATTTGACCATTGTTCCATCGGGCAAAGTTATCATAAGACCATCTATTGTTAGTGGCATAAGCATGTTTAGCATTGGGATAACCATACAATTTAAAGCAGTTTGGTCTAATATGACCCTTAACTTGACAATAGTGACATGTTGGAATAAATTTAGGAGTTGCTTTTTTATTATCAAGGGGCTTTATATCAAAATTCTTAGCAGTATTTATAGTATGGAATTTAGACGTTACCTCTTTAGGTTTTGCTTCGTTCAATTTATCTGCAAGTTGTTTAGAAGATGAAGCTCCATGAAAGCCAAGTCCAGACCTATCACTCGTTGGCCTTTGTATGCTAAGAATTTCATCCAACTTCTTTGACCCTGCATTTAACCGCTCAAAAACATTGTTAGCATTAGTCAATTCAATATTCAATTCTTCAACTTTTCCTTCACATAATGCGTTTGACTCAATCAAGAGTTTGTTTGTATCTTGGAGGCTTCCAACTTCCTTCCTAAGCTCATCTCGTTCATTAGTAACACCATTCAACAACCCTTGCAATTTCTCTACCTGTTCCTTCACGGTAACCAACTCCACACTAGAACTATTACATTTTTCAGCCAACTTAAAATTTGTCTCAATGATTTTTACACTCTCTCTATAAAGCATTTGATACTTTTCTCTCAACTCCTGAAAACTCTCAACCTCATCTCCTTCCTCATCCTCACTATCATCAGATGATTCATGCTCACTAAAATTAGATTGAAGGGATGCCCCAAATGCAATGAAATTCGTGTTGTTCTCTTGTTCTTTCTCAAACTTTTCGGAATCACTATCATCATCCCAAGTTATATTGACTTTTAAATCAGTCTTCTTTTTCAGTTTGTTAACACATTCATGTGCTAGATGACCGTAACCATAACATTCATAACATTTAAGACCTAGTGGTGCCCCTTTTTCTTCCCTTTTTTCTTTTCCAGAAGAGAAATTAATTCTTCCTTTATTATTGGATATTTTAAAACTTGAATCATGGCTACTCCTATTCTTTTTAAAAAACTTTTTAAAGTTCTTACTATCTTGTGTCGGAATAAGATTCGAATAATGATTCCTATTTTTATTCATGTTCATCGTAAACGCTAAGGATCCACTCAAGAAAAAAAAACTTTCTTAATCAAAGAGCGACCCGCTTTGATACCAATTGAAAAATCCTTTTTCGCTATCTAAAATACTCCATCAAGCAAAATAAAAGGAATTGAAAAATAATAAACGATGAACACAAGGATATACGTGGAAAACCCAAAACGGGAAAAAACCACGGGAAGGAAATCATGCACTATAACTCATTGTACGGTTACAAACAAACCTATACTTACAACCTAGAATCGCTCTCGGTTGACCAAGGTTGATTGCCGAATCACTCGTTCACCACACCCAGTGCTTGACCGCCGCTGCCTTGAATCGCTCAAGCCTTCCAATAACCTACGGAATCCACCGTCGGTACCCACCGGAAATCCACCGGAAGAACACTTCGATTAGCAATCACAAAGTTCAAAAAAAGCTCTTGGAATTGTTCTGAAAGCTCGATGATCAATAGATCATGTAATTATTCCAAGAGACAAGCCACAATCTCCCTTAGGTATTTTTCTAATTTGGAGCAAGAGAGAAGCAGTACAAATATGTTCGGTAGTCTTTAAAAGTCAGCAAAACTGTTTATAAATAAACTGCCGAGAGAATCGAGAAGTTGCTCGAGCACCGGATATATTTGCCTCTGAGTTGCTCAAGCACTTTGACTGACGAACACTTCCATATTACCCATACACGGGATTGCTTTATTTCCTTTGCTGGTATGAAATATCCACGAAATCCTCTTTGCAGAATGGAATCCTTCCTTTGACAATTGATAGCCTTTCCTTTGACAACCTTTCTCTATCAATTACAACCTCTCTCTATCAATTACAAAATACAATTGATATCCTTTCCTAAAACAAATGCTCTAAAACAATAAGTTACAACATAATTAATGGGATACAAATCAAAAGAGATTTTGTCATGGGATTTGCCAAAATATGGACTTTACAAATACGATAAAAAAAAACATTCTCGTGATCAACTCTTTAATATATTGGAAGCGTTCGATAAAAACTTGAATGATTGAATTTAATATTAAAAAATTACCCATCGAAATTTTGTCTTTCATATATAGTTTGGCCTCATCTCGAGTTCGAATCCTAGCTCTGAGGTGAAAAATTTATGTCATTCTTTTTGGTAAAGGTCAATTTACTAAACCATAACACGAGAGACACCAGGACTAGTATAGCTCGGTCCTGAAATTGCTACATTTAATCAGGGACGAAGCCAGGTTTTTATCCTAGCAGTTGCAAAATGCGAAGGATTGGGGGATGCTGCCAAGCGAGGGTGCTTGGCAGCGGTGCCAAGCGGCCGATCTGGCCGTTCATTTCGGCACGGACGGTTTGGATCTAATCCAAGTACATAAACGGCCGGATTGATTGCTCAACACCGTTGCCAAGCACCCCTGGTTGGCAGTATTCCCAAGTCCGCAAATTAAATGCATACTAAAAAAAACATGCATTGCAATATGAATAGTCATCGACTCTAGGAAAAAATTAAAATAACATAATAAAAACTATAGTAAATGATGTTTGTCGTTTGCACATGAAGTACGAAAAAGAATAATATAGTTTTGGAATACTATTTTGGATCTCCTTTCTTCAAAAAATCTAGCGGTGGCGAGTCTATATAAGTTGGGGATAACTTTTTTTTACATATAATAATTGTATTTTCTAAAATTCTTGTCGTGGTAGCTGCCCCTACTAGACCCCCTAGCTCCATCCTTGTGTATGCACCTTGACTAATATATCTTTGGGGGCCGGGACCAAATACGACGTGACAATAACTTAACAAGGTAGCACACCAGAGTTATCAATTTCGATAGAAATCTTCCCTTCTCTGTCCATGTTTGTTAGATGGGTCTTGAGTCTTGACTCTACTATAAAAAAATTTCAATCACTAATGGCCATGTTACTAGAACTCCATAAAGCAACAAAAACTTGGCAAAGTCGCATGTCATTATATCATAGAACTGATGAGAAGAGTTTTTCCTCATCTTTCCGTGTTGGTTCCTTTTGTATAACAATGTGAGCTTGACTCATTCAAAAAATCTTACGATCGCTCATGGCATATATATTTCTTTGGATTCCATAGAGCCGCAAAGACTTGGAAAATACATATGTAATTATTAGAGAATAGACAAGAATAGCATCTCCTCATCTTTCCATTTCTGTTTTGTTTTAGAAAAATCTTACAACGATTGATTGAGAACCTCACAATTCGAAAAATCTTGCAACCATTGATTGAGAACCTCATGTTTTATCATTAGGGATTGATGGCCATGTCCTTACCACTCTGTACAACACATGCAAAGACTTGTCAAAGCCAATTCAGTGTCATTATCATAGAATAGAACTCGTTGGAAAAATCTTGCAATCAGACTCTATGCATAAAGCAGTCCAGACTTGGTAACGTCTATTTGTAGTGGATATTTATTGGTGATTTCGTATCCGTCTCCATCGATTTTAGTGTATAATGTGGAACTTGGCTCATTAAAAAATCTTGCAATGAGTATTTATTCACTACTACTGACATGACGCGCAGGGGAGGTGAGCTATATTTCTGGAGAGGGGCGAAACTATACATTTTGATAATAAGTTTTTTTTTCAATGTAATAGTAGTATTTTTTTAGAATCGTAGAGGGGGCGACCGCCCCTACTAGCCCCCCTCTGTCTCCATTCTTGCATATAACTAGAGTATGATAAAATTGAAGGAACCAATTCTCGTTCACTGAATGCATGCACATCGAAAGAACCCAGCCGGCTTCTTTGCAGCCAACTGCAGAGAAGGGCGTGCGGTTCTATCTAAAGTGTTCATCTTGAAAATCAATGGTTTAGAATTTTCAGATTTGTTGAATTTATTACCGGTCATAAATTGAAAGCAAATCTGAACCGTTAAAACTTCATCCGACGGTTGCGATCACTTAAACCGCACTTCTGCAGTCTAAAACTGGATTGCAGACCAGCCAAATTCCATCGAAATCTAATGAACCGCGTTGGAATATTTCGTAGAAACGATCAAGAGCTCTATAATTAAAATATAGATCGAGCAATGCCACGTACAAATTATGTACGCGTCTCGATATAATGGTGTGGCCTACAACCGTCGGTACATCGGTGCATGTAGATCTCATAAATAGTGGAAGGTTCACGACAGAGACAATTTGCAGAGAACCACACAGAGAAAAATACGTTTGGTCCCATTTCGGGTCCCAAAAAAATCTAGAAAAATATTCATAAATTTTTGAATATTATTTTATGGGACCCTTTAAAAAATCAGCTCCTGCGGATATCGGTAAGTATTACTTTTGGATTCGTAGGGCAGTTCTAGATTTTTTTGGGACCCGAAATGGGACCAAACGCGTTTTTCTCTGCGTGGTTCTCTGCAAATCGTCTCTGCTGTTAGAATTTTTGTTATTTTATCTATCAAATGATTCTGTACCCATTTGTATCCATATCTGTTTACACTAATCGAAATTTCAAAGGCGACGGCACTTAGGCCTCATTCGGCTAATAAGCCATTTGGCTTATTTTTTTGTCCTTATTCAAATTTTTCCCGCATTTGTTAGTTTTTCATCGATTTTTTGAGGATTATTGCTTTGTCATGACGAGAAGAATCTAAAAAGTAAAAAGTTACGATCGAAATTTAATTTTTTTGAATAAAAACAAAAAAATTAACTTATTGGCTTATTTTCGTCTGTATTAAAAAAATTAGGATTTGATCGTAATTTTTTGCTTTTTAGATTCCTCCCGTCATGACAAAGCAATAATTCTCAAAAAATCGACGAAAAAACTAACAAATGCGAAAAAAATTTGAATAAGAACAAAAAAAAAAGCCAAATGACTTATTTAGCTAAATGAGTTCTTAATATACTGCACCGCGCAAGAAATTCTTCACTCATAACGTGGAGATTTTTTCGGGGCAGAATTATGCGGCCGGAAGGGAAACTAGCTACGCAGCGCAAACCGTGCTGCTCTGCATGGGAATTTAGTAGTATTTATATATAAAATAATAAAATGACAGCAAATGGCAATTAACCGTTGAAAATTTGTAAGTACCCCCAATCATTAAGGATAAATTAATTGATGATTATGGAATAATTATTTGCGAGAATCAAGAGAATTTGAAACAAATCCCTATTGTTAATGACTGCATGGAATTCTAAACAGATGCATGCAACAGAACAAGATTAATTAATTTTAACATACAAAAAGACTTCAGGACTTGTATTACTATTATTAATTGTAATCAAAATTCAACTTAAAGTTTATTTTTTTAATACTATATACTGCAGCATATAGATCTAAACTAAAGAATTATACCAATTTAAGGTCTCAACTGAGGGATGTTTGGCTTGCAATTAAATAATTTATCCATCTGTTGACAATGTTAATTATTATCTGTTTTAATTAGCCAATCTGAATTCAGCTCATGATGAAATTACTGTCATGCTTCACGTTAATTTACGGCTCCGATCGATCGAGGTCTTCGATCTCTTTTTTCTTTTTTCGATGGGCATGGCGAACCAAATTATGATTTTATACACTTAGTATGATGACTCAAACTCAAAAAGATGGATGAAGAAATCTCCGCTATCAAACTTTCAAATACAAACATGAGTGATGGATACAAACTTTCGATTTGGGTGTTTGGGCTTTTTTGCTGTATTTGGGTGATGGGTTGTGCTCCAATGTCTTATCTTGTTTTGGACCTGGTAGACCCTTAGGTGCTTTGGGCTATGCCCTTTCAGTGTATTATCCAACTTTTTGTTGGATCTCCATCACCTTTCCCCGCTTTTTTAATAAAATTTCATTTTGCCGATCAAAAAAAAAAAACATGAGTGATGGACCCCAAATATATAGTTTTACGTGACTTTCTAGAACAGTCACGAAAAAACACGTATTCATCGAAATAGGTCTCACTATAGCCAATTTCTCAATTAATCCTTAATATTTCGCAGTACAAGCTAAATATTTGTTTCGAAATCTTTTTTTTTTAAATATGCAGTTTTCAATAGAGAGTAATGGAATTGAATACCACCACCCCTTGAAATAAAAACCAATGATTTTTGTTATAGAAGTCACATGCCGTGACTAACTGGGAGAATCCAGTTGGGTTAGATCTTCACTTGTAGCTAGCTCACTTATTATCTTAGACAATTTGTTGAGTCTGTTCTCTGCAGGGTTAATTTCTCATGGGACAACTTGCTAGCTTGTTTCTAATGGGCTTCAAATTCTGGAGTAGTATACTTTTTCCGGTAAACTAGGTGTCCGGACTAGTTTACGCGTACCTCAATCGACTAATCATGGGCATCAATCTCGGTACGTATATGTAATGGAACAATAGGTGGACTTAATCAAAACAAGGGTAGCATTTTGGATCAAGGCAAAGCATAATGTCACGGAATACTCAGTGGAAGAATTCAAAAGGGGAATAGAGGTGATCAGGCGCATGAGGATATAACTGAAATTATAGAATTTTGGAGTTAGTGCTTTCTGAGTTTTTTTGGACTTCCAATCGACTTGTTGGAAGTCCCTCTGTTTTTCTTTCTAGTCTGTTTTCATTTCACCATTTGGTCTCTTGCTCCATTTTTTGGGGCGGGACATAAGTGGCCTCTTTTCTCGATGTACCCTTGTCGAGCTAAATAAAATTTTCCTTTTGCCGAGAAAAAAAAAAAAATGGAACAATAGGCTGGACCACAATTGAAAAGTGTTTTTTTACTAATGGGTTTGCCCAGAAATCTATCTCTCTCTCTCTCTCTCTCTCAGATTAATTAGGCCACATACATATGGCGTATATGTATTGTTGTATCTAGTATGTTAAGTAACAATTTAGGGATGAATGTTCAATTTGGTAAGACTTATCTGATATACCTACTGCTTGACTTTATGGGGAAATGTTATTAACATTCCCTTCGGCTTCTCATGGCCTGGCCTCTGAGAGACCAAGAGACAAAAATAAATGAATACAAATAATCTGTGACAAATGTAATTTTGCAGTGTGAATATCGCTTTGTTTTTTCCTTTTTTGCCCTTTGGAGAAAGGAACCGATCAGTTTTGTTAATTTGAGTAGATCAAAAAGTTTGTGTAATGTTCCCATTTTGTCTGAGGATATCATTCATACCCTCTTTGATTTTTACCACAATACGACACAAGAACACTACAAGAGGAAGATGTGTGACAAAACGACTGAGGATATAGGGAAAATGACGGCTAAAGATGTGTTTTGATAATTAATACCTGCTAAGGATATTTTCAGCATTAACAAATGTTCTTATTTTGTTCTTGGCGGGTATTAATTATCTTAACACGTCATGAGCCGTCATTTTCCCAAGGATTATATATACAAATTGCCACCGCATAATAGTATTATCACTGCGAGTCTGCGATGATGCCTAACCAAAACAAAATCACGTATCCCCTCCGGCTATTTTCACCATAAAATCACAAAACATTCACAAAAGAGAATGACATTATTTCAGTCTCTAAACAAACAGGGAACACCTTCGAATTTCCCAATAGATAAATATATCCTGGCCCAAATTTTTAATTTCTTCAAGTTGAACAAAAATATTTCAGTAAAGAAGTTGACTAATTTATCTTCTTCTTTTTTTTTCAACGGAAGAAGCATACCCATTTATAAAAGCCATACAGCATTTACAAATTATCACCGGAATATAAATCAAGCCATATGGTGGTAACAGATTCCCACCCGAATACAGAGATATAGAGACACAACCAAACCCTAAAACTAGCTAACGATATACATGAAAAGCAAAGAGATGAAACTGATGTCTAACATCTAAGTAAGAACCATCGCTCATTCCACACCGTTATCAACAAGGATCAGCATAAGTGGAGCTATAGTACCCAGACACTAGACGCCTGGGGATGGTGGAACTCCATATCAAAGACAACATAAAAAATCGATGGAAATCAACAACCCACCGGATTAAATCCGAACAGAAACCAGACTGAATCCGGACAAAAACAAATAAAATAAAACATACACTCTCCTCCGTCATTGAGCAGCTCTCCTCTTGTCTAACCCCATACGGATCAAAGCTCAGAAGCCGACGACTCAAGACGCCACCGGCGACGAGCAGAGCTGTAACGAACGGCAAGCGGTTTGGGTAGAGAATGGAAAGGGAAAACCAGATCTGAAGGCAGACATTGATTCCTCTCCTCCCGCCGCCCAAAAATGGGTATAAACTCAAGTGGGAGGCCGGGAGGGGAAGAAGAAAAAAAAAAAAAAAGTGTGGCGGTTGTTTTAGGGTTAGAGAGAGGTGCTCTCCTTTTACTTCCAAACACTAATTTATCTTCAACATGTTAATGTTTCCATGGTTCAAGATATGATAACATTGCCAAATTGAATAAATTTAGCTTATCTTTTTGGTACATTGGTTCACACTAAATTAAATTTTTTCCCCCTAGCAATTCAACAGCTAGCATAAATTAATCCAAGACTGAAAAAACCAAAAACATCCCCACCAAAAAGAATCTCAAATACATATAAACAAAGGACTTCAATTATTTGGTCAGAGCTAATCCATGGATACAACCTTTCTTACCCTTCCATAACATGAATTACAAAATTCCAGAAAAATAAATAGAAAGAATAATAATATTACAAAGAAGATGGACATTAGATAATTAATGAAAAATGGGACAAGGTTGCTCTACTAGCTTCCAAAGGATAGCTTTTTCTTCCAACTTTGTCCCTTGGAATATTTCTTTTTTCAATTACTTCTATCATTCTCTGATCTTCTTCCTCCTGGGTTTTGTGAATCACTCTGAGCTTGAGTTTCTGTCTTTTTGGGATGAGAGGATTGCATCAATGGCTTCTTTTACCTGGGAAATATCAGGAGCTTTTCCGCCTTGCATTGGCCAAAATTCATCGGTCGCCAACACCTAAAGAAATACCCAGAAATTTTGAGTTAAAATTCTCTGCGGGAAAATAAGTGCAAAAACAAAAGTTACTCTCCTGTCCTTTATTGTTTGTTATTTAAAAAAATCATGCCATTTTTTGGATAAAAATAGAAAGAGCTTTCGTGCATATTTTTGTACTTTTTTTCCTCCAATTTGAATATCTCAATCAATTCCTTAAATTGGTGTAGTATTTCAAAAAATTATGCATGGTGGTACTTTATTAATTACAAAAATGACCTATTTTTCAAAAAAAAAAAAAGAGTCGAAAGGAATATGTAGTAAAAATCAATGGTAGTCCATGTCCAAGTAATGGATCTTATTAGGCCCCGTTCCGCTAGAGTTCTTATTTTTAAGTACTTATTTCCCCCTCTATGAGACAGATCATTCTCTCATTATACATTACATTTAACTCAAAAAATAAGTATTTATTTGAAAAATAAGTACTTATTTCCCTTAGTGGAAGTTTCACATTATTTTTGTTCACATTCTTGTCAATTATTTTATGTGTAAGTTTTCTTCAATGATTCAAACCCAGGCTAGCTCTTGAGAAATTGAGAGCTTTTAAAGAAAAGTACTAACCTTCACTTGTAATTGAAGAAACTTGACATAGCTAATAGCTTTCTCTAACATGGTAACCAAATCAACCTGCAAATTAACAATGTTAAGAAGAAAATTAGTACTAAAACGTCATTAATTAATTTACACTTTCACAGCTTAAGAAGCTGAGTAAGAGGACTGATAATTTATGATAATTACGGTGGAATTTACCTTAGAACCATTTGGAACAAGGTCCTGCAATACCTTTAGCCTCTCGCTAATCCGTTCGCGTCGATTCTGTAACACACACACACACAAAATATTCCTTCATTAATTAGTAGTAAATTCAGATGTTGATCCTGCTTAATTCGAAATTTAAGTTAATTTATTTTGAAAATAATTAAGTTTAAATTCAAGAAAAAGGAATTAAATTATACCTTGGCTGCAACACTTTGTGGGTCCTTGGATGGAGTAGTTGACTTTTGCTTGGCTTTCTTGGTTGCATTTGTGCACTGTTTTTTGATAGCTTGGTTGCTCTCTCCCTGTAATAGTACATTCCAATGGATATAATCAAGAAATTAATGTAAGTAAGAAAAATTTGTGAAATTTTACGAGTTTTTTTATCGAGCAAAGCTAGTAGGCACACCAATAGGATTTCGTGTAGATTTTCGTGCAGATTAACGTAATTTTTTTGCGGCCGTTACATTTCATTTCAAAAAAAAAAAAAAAAAATCCATCCTTCATTACGCCTCATGATTTCAAAAACGTCACTGTCACCTCATTCTGGGGAGGCGAGATTTCCGTATAAAAACTCTCCGTTCTTTCCGAAACAACAAGGTACTAGGCTAGGCTAGCTCATCGATTCTTGAAGCATTTTGGGTAAAAGGAAAATTACCTTATGGGGGCGCTTATTGAATCCTTCCTCTTGTTTTCCAAACTCCTCATGAAAATTGTTTCCACAATTGGGATTTTCTTCGGAATTGTGCCACCCAAATGGCTGATCAGCCCCATAAGAGCTGGTAGATTGGACGCGAGTAGTGCTGAAATCCTGGATCAGATTATCTTCCCAAATCGAGTAATCGTCGTCTAAATATTGCTGATCGTCGCTAATCTTGTTAGGGTTAGAATTTTGCTGGTGATCAGGATTTTGGTCAAAGCTAAGAAAAGATGATCCATTGCTATGCATTACGTTGTTGTACCCTGCAGTAGTAGTCTTGAAGTTAATCACTGATTGAGCTCCCCCCTCAGCAGGCTGATAAGATTGGTCAGAATTAACTTGAGCTGATGACCCTCCAAAAACGTTTCCATAGTATGTGAAGGCTTGGACCAAGCCCATTTGTGTGTTGTTTGGGATTCTGTCCTTGGTGAGGGCCATATGAGAGAGAGAGAGAGAGAGAGAGAGAGAGAGAGCTACTAAGTATACTTTCAACAATACAAGAATCTTTATGGAGAAAAGCAACTGCTGATGAAGGCCTATTTGTAGAGTTTCAAACTTATATATAGTGCTAATGGGTGATGGGGTTGGTTTGTATTTCTGGTATGAATTGCAAGGTTTTAAATAGCAGTACGTTGTTACGTATGTTATTGACCGGGGTTTGTGATAGAATTACCAATCGAAAATCGCATCCGTGTCAGTCGACTCATAATACAATGGTAACCGGTATAGAAAATTACAATTGTATCCGTCGGTATTCCAATTCAATAGCGTATTATTATGTTCAGAATTAAATGATATATGCCTGCTTAATCCATTGTCAATACTTGACCGGTGAGGCTGATTCAACTACGTCGAATGTAATTTTTTGGCCATCAAACAATTTTGAAAATTTAAAGACCGAAACAACTAGTATTTCCAGATAATATACATCGCTAAATAAATCGATATTTTCAACAGTGCTACTACATCGTCACCATTACATGTATAGATATTGTACTTGGAAGTTGGAACTATATGGAGTATATATTAATTTGTACAATGTCACATGCACATCATTCTAGTGAAGTATCAGAATATATAGTAGTAGGGAGTACTATTTTTGCTAAAACGAGTGTTATGGGAACAAAGAAATGTGTTTACTATATAATATATGAGTATTACTGTATTATATATATATATATATATTTGGATGTAATATATATATTCAATGTATGGGAGTTGATAGCTGGCAGAAGAAGAAGAAGCAGCAAAACCCTCGCCGGATCTCTCGCCTATGGCATGTTTTTAGATTCCCAATCTAATACTACTAGTAATACTCTCTCTCTCTCTCTCTCTCTCTCTCTCTCTCTCTCTCTCTCCTCAAATTGTGGTGAATGTGAGGGAGTTTCGTAGCTAGCTCCCTTTTTTTTCTTCTTCATAATTTGTCACTACTTGAGAGCCATAAGCACGTGGAGTCTTACACTTGTTTATGTCTCATTCCCATCTAGGTGGTGGGGGGGTAATTAATTACCTAAATCAGAGTATAGTAGTTTGGTAAGATTCATTTGAAGCTATACGTACAGGTTCTTCTCATGGCTAACTTGCAGTCACAATAGTACACCGTATATTCAATTTATATGTATCGTTTCATAGGGAGTAATAGGTAAGAAATGCATCGAAATCCAAAAATAACTGTATAGGTATTCATGAATATGGATAGATATATGCGAGATGGGTATTAAGATTATCGGTTATGCTATTGACAGCCCATTGAATTGTCAATACCGTAAGAAGAATAAAAACTATAGTTTTCAATACACTTTTCAAGAAACTGTTACACATAGAAAATTAATTGCGTTTGTTTATCATTTTCAAGCCTTATTGACAGCCCATCGGGCTGTGATTACCCTTTTTCAATTTCGAATTATTTTAGCTAATTAACATATATACATCTCAAAGCGTAATCGATCGTTGGGTGTGGAGTCTGCCAAGTCAGCGTCTTGCTGGGCAGAGCTCGGTTTAACGAAGTCTCAATTGACCCGTGGGGCTTGGGGTTGCTATGTAGTATAAAGGAAACTAGTAATTGTTCGTGCTGGCATAATGCTTTCTAAACATAGTCTAAATGAAGTATCAAATCTCACTTTTCTAAATTTTTTTTTGTGTGGATACAATAGTCATTTTTAATGCCATCTCACATGAGGTGAGTTCCGGATATGCGTATGGTCCCACCTCGTACGAGAGGAGTGTTACAAATAACCGTGAATTGGAAATTTTTTCCTTCTCCCTATAAAATCTAATTCTCAGAAATTTTCAGTTTAAGAATAAGCTTCAAACATGGTCCATCTAACCAAGTTCATAAAATAGTCTAACACAACAAATATTACCAAATCTGTGTAATTCAAATTAGTTGCATTCAGGGATACCATTAGAGATGTTAAGAATGTATAATCATACGATATTCCAACTCAAATTCAATATTCTGAACATCCAATCACTCAAAATTGACACCATTATCGCACTTGTTTTTTTTTAACTGACCTAAAAAAATAGAAAAGCAAAATAGTTCTAAGATTACATATAACCAAGTAAAGAGTAGAGTTTGAAACTTCGCCTACGTACCCAAAAGGCTCTAACAAAAAACCTACAATCCCAGACAGATCATGAAACTCCAAATCATCTAAACCAACAACTCAAGTTGTATTGAACAATAATTTTGTTCTCTTACCTAGTAGTTAAAAAGAAAAAGAATCTGCCGCGAAAAATTATTATTGGCCGCGAAGAATTACTCCTGACCGCATAGAATTACTCTTGGCCGCCAAGAATGACTTATGGTCTCGCAATTCTGTGCGGCCAAAAGTAATTCTCGGCGGCCAAGAGTAATTCTGTGCGGCCAAGAATAATTCTTCGCAGCCGGGAGTAATTCTCTGTGAATTTCTAATCACAGCCATTGGCTTCAATGGTTGAGATGGAGTGTCTTTTTTTGTGTCCCCGAAACGCTCCCCTCTGTGAATATATTCTTCAAATTAGCACATAATCTGAAAAGTTTTGATAAGCGCTTAATCCAAACCGCAAGTAATTATCACCGGCCGCTGCTTGTTGTGAGAAGAAAAATAGTTACTACTGTACATTGCTTGGTCCTCTGTTATCAATTAAGTAACATCTTTCACAAACCCGATGAAGATTGATCTACACCCACAGACTAGGTTTGGTATTCCAGACAAGAAGGTTGGAAATTGAGAAGATCAAGGCTGGCGTTGGAAGAAGAGAAAATTCCTTGTCTCAAGGAGAAGAGATTATGTTGTTTCTTGCCATGCATAAACAAACCCTTTAAATCAGAAAACACAGATCATAATCTCACAAACCCCATGTTCATTTAATATGCCAGGTTAGTATAGTCTTATTTTCCCATGTAAGTTGTCCCTAATGGCACATGATAATTAACCCCTAAGAGTTGGTTGAGTAGGAGCATGACGACAAATAAGGTGCTTACTTCGCTCTCGAGTTTGCAGCTTTCAAATCGATCTCACCGTTGGCAAAAAAAAAAAAATTGAAGTTTCGGAGGTTTGTCCAGTCGTATACTTCAGGATCTCGAGACTAGTTAAGGTGCAGCTAAACTAGCTCGAACACCCAATTATAAAAAAAGATGACATACAAAAATTTCTGACTTTTATACGGATTTTTTTTGGTCTATTGATAGGATAGATCATTTACATCATGAATGATTATAGAGTACAAACCACATAGCACTGCATCGATTGTGAGAAGTTAATGAGATAACCAAGCCCAATAACTTAACCAATATAGGAAATAAGCTCATTATAAGAAAGAAAAGAAGAGCCCCGCTAAAGGAAGAACACCTACACGCAGATGAGAAGCTTCAAACTCCTGACCACTTCTAATGAGATACAAGAGTGTAGACCAACTAAACTAGTCCCAATTGGTTAAACTTTTATGCATTACAAATGACTAATGAACCATGTGGTAAGTTCTAGTTCTAAAAGACCATCTATTTAAAAAAGAAATTGAAACAAAAAAAAAAACTTCACCTAATAAACCTCTCTCCGAAGCACATGGAAAGGGATGTCTGAGTTTCTAGACAATTGCGCCTTGGCCACGTTATTCGTAAAATAAAACCTCAAGAGAAAGTTGACCTTTGTAATTCCTTATTCTATTTTTTACTAATTAACTTAGGGATGAAGGCTAAAACCAAACAATTAAAGAAAGTAGTTTTCTTTAAGGAATTTTATGTGCCTTGTTTTCTGAAACTTTGATTGTTTTGAAGGATCCCTTAGGTATCAGGGGTTGTCATTTGGCTGCGATCTTTAGCTTTGCTCACAATGTGATGCTAAAATACACAAGATCAAGTAACAACACGGAACCGAGACGAATACACAGATCAAGTAACAACACGGAACCAAGACGAGACGTAGGGGCGACCCAATCTCATTGAAGGCAAAAGCAAAATATGAGAGTGACGCCTCTAAGAGTTTAAATATCAATCTTAAAAATTTTAGTCTACTACATTTTAGTAATTTTTATTGAAATTATAGTACTTGCATTATGAGATGTAAAATTATTACCGAAGAATCCTAGTCTCTAGCGTTTAGAATTCTAGTACAGAGTAGTTTTTTACGGAAAAATGTAAAATACAATGCCATTGATAGAGCTCAACGGAATAAACAAATTCAAGACTCTGTTCAGTTTGGTAATCCGGGAAACATGAGATAGCATATTAACATGAGCCAACAATACCAACAAACTGCAACAATATATTACACCACCACCACAGTATCGGTAAGGTCGGAGGTTCAAAACTTACCCCACTCGATCTTCTTTGTACAGACGATGTTCTACTTATCATACATAACACTCAGATAAACAGTTACGTTTGAGATACACTAAACCAATAAGAACAAAGGTGGCATTTGTTACTTATTGGACTAATGAACGAGGATGAGCTTGATTCAAGGCAGCAGAGCATTCAACCCGTAACCTGCATTTTCCCACAGAGAATGTACATGAGTAGAGCACACCAACTATGACACAGGAAAGCTTATTGAAAGAGAATATGCAAAATCAATATCCTAGTAAATCTATGTGTTAGAAAACTAGGGGAAAACTTAATTACAAGATTCAAAAACAATGAGAGCGCACGTTTCAAAACAACATTTGCTATAAGAACTCCAAGACCATACACGAGGTTGGTTCACTAAACAACAACATACACAACATACAGGATTTTGAGCTACTTGTTGGGCAACACATGAACAGGCAACCTGCATAATCAGAAGCAACGAATCCCGATTAAACTAAATTTTCTCTTCAAAAAAGACAAAATAATCTTGACAAAACTACTTAAGAAGGCTTGCGTTTCTGTCTTTTTGGGATGAGAGGATTGCATCAATGGCTTGGCTTGCAAGGGTTCAGAAATAGCCAACAAAATCAGGGAAACTTCATCATACAGTTTGGTAAACCAATAGCTATGGCCTTTGAGTATGAGATATTAAACACCAGCACAGAGAGATGCAGAAGTAGCAACTATCACACCCTAGGGCGGTAAACCTTAGAAGCATGGATACGGACATGGGATATGGACAGGTATACACATCTAAAAATTAAGATCACATAATCACATTGGGGACACAAGGACTATGAAAGCCTACATATCTTGTACTTAAAATTGTATCCCTATAATTTCATGTAAAGATAAAAACATGCATTCTGTCAAATTGAAGATAATAGTAAAGACAAATAACAGTAACAGCATGAAATGTAAATCAACCGCCAATAAACAAGTCTTTATGACTAAGCATATGACAATTTTGACTTTGGCTAAACTTAAAATATTGTATCATGACATCCAATTGTGTTACTACCAAGTCAACAAACATGTCCTAGCGTGTCTGACTAGAAAACATACAAAGTCTGACACAAATTTAGGCGTGTCTGACACGTGTCCAGACTCAGAAGCATATAGTGTATGTGTCTGACACGTGTAAAACACGGGGTACCTGAGGCCGGTGAACTAGTCAATGCTTCTCAGCCCTTAACCCGAATATTTACCACATGAATAGAAATTTCTGATGAACGGACAATTAGAGATGTTACTAAACTCACCGTGCATCAACCTGGAGCTTCTTCCTTTTCTTCTTGTTCTTACGGTTTCGCTTTTTTGCAGAACTTGGACCAGCACCTAGAGGCTGTTCCATGGCTGGAGGCACAAATGCAGTAGGAGTAAATGCCACTGGTGATGGTTCCCATTTAGGTTTCTTGCATTGATGGAGAGGCTTTTGCATTGCTAGGATATTGCTGAGTTTAGCAAAAGCCTCAGAAATCACATTGCTCGTAACATTATTGGCACCCCGAGTAATTCCAACCTCCTTCCCATTGCCGAAAGGAATTCCTGTGTTTACCATCAACGGTGCATTGCCATTCCCAGTACTTTCAACCTCTTTCTCATTGCGAAAAGGGATGACAAAATCAGTCCCCGTGCTTGGTGCCAAAGGTGTAATACCGTCCTGGAAAGGCTTTTGCATTGCTGGGATATTACTGAGTTGGCTAGCATAAACCTCTGAAATAACAGTGCTCGTAATGCTCGTACCATTATTGGCTCCCTGAGTAATTCCAACCTCCTTCCCATTGCCAAAAGGAACTCCTGTCTTTACCACCAACGGTGCATTGCCATTCCCAGTACTTTCAACCTCTTTCTCATTGCGAAAAGGGAAGACAAAATCAATCCCCGTGTTTGGTGCCAAAGGTGTATTACTGTCCTGGAAAGGCTTTTGCAGTGCTGGGATATTTCTGAGTTGGCTACCACAAGCCTCTGAAATTACAGTGCTCACAATGCTCGTACCATTATTTGCACCCCGAGTAATTCCAACCTCCTTCCCATTGCCAAAAGGAATTCCTGTGTTTACCACCAACTGTGCATTGCCATTCCTGGTACTTTCAACCTCTTTCTCATTGCGAAAAGGGAAGACAAAATTCCCCGTGTTTAGTGCCAAAGGTATACCATCCTGGGAAGACTGTGAGCCCTTAAGTTTATGCAATGCAGCATAAAGCCTGAATTTGGACTTTATGATCTCCAAGATAGCGGTTCCTGACTCAGAATTACCTGGATGACAGTGTAAAGAAAAAACAAATCACACCACTCACACCATACCAACTTGCATTATAGGAAAAAGAGAACATGTCGCGAACTCCATGAACTAACAAACATTTAAGCAAAGTGACAAACCTTCAGATACCCTTGCCTTCTTACAAAGATAGAATTGCACCATTCACCTCAAACATCTCATTAAGTATAACATGACTACATGAGAGAACCAAATTTCCCCAAATAATAGGGACAAGGCTTTATTGAGAACACTGATCAGTATATAAGCAGTTTTTTCCGCATCTGGAGAAAAGCAAAATTGTTGACTTCACTTGAAATTCAAGATCGGGTAACTAGGGCCCCCCTTATGTAAAAATGCTTAGACTGGTGAACATGGAATTTAGAACATAGGTATCAACACAAGTATTTATTGCACTGACTGTAAAAACAAAGGGAGAATAAATTACCATGAAATAGAGAGCCATCTCCAAAGTACTCCCAAAGCCCAGCTCTTATACCATATTGAAAGCAATGGACAAAAAGAAAAGAATAAGCTAAAAAGAGTGTCTGAGGCCGAATGGGAGAGAATGAAAGTTTA
Organism: Rhododendron griersonianum; assembly: GCA_018127125.1. NCBI lineage: Eukaryota > Viridiplantae > Streptophyta > Magnoliopsida > Ericales > Ericaceae > Rhododendron > Rhododendron griersonianum. The sequence continues at coordinate 11,184,122 of CM030795.1, forward strand.
GGGGTTGCTGCCTCAGTCACTAGCATTTGTACTAGCTTAAATAAAAAAGTATGAAAACAATTTAATCAACATGGATAATGACATACATATGTTACCTGTACCATCAAAGATGCCCTTTCTATTTAGATAAAGGACCTGAACTCAGCTCTCCGTCAATAATTTTGGGAAAGAGGTTATATATTGTTCCTGTCACAAAGCTTAGGAGTTGGTGGATTTCCCAATATTTCACTATGAGGTGGCAAGAGAATTTGGAGAATTGGGGTCTGTTGCTTACCATGGGGTCCTTTTTTATCAATCATAAGCAAGCCTATGTGCCTCCAATAAATTCAAGGCAACCCACTATGAGGTGGCAAGAGAATTTGGAGAATTGGGGTTTGTTGTTTATCAATCATAAGCAAGCGTATGTGCCTCCACTAAATTCAAGGCAACCCTCTTACACCTGTCTATGGCAGGAGTAAAACTACAGTATGTCTGGAGAGATAAGAGTTGTCAATACAGCTACTGAAAGGCAAATCAAGCACACTCTTTCCATTTTGGAGAAAGGGAATTTTTGTGAACCATGCCTTAGTCTTAACTCTTGTAGATATTATGGAGCGCTCTCTTTGGGAAAGGATTTGCAGCTTCTTTGTGTGTAACCCGCGCAGAAATCAGGCTCCTTTTAACATTTTTCCCAATACAGATATCTTGTTTACCCAGACAAAAAGGGAAAAAAGATGCAAAAATAACACCTGAGAAATGAAGCTTTTATGAAAACTAGCTGTTCGGCACACCCATCCCATCACCACCATTGTTCTTTCGCCAATCAAAATAACCAAATAAATTTGCCATTGAAGTTTTGAACTCTATACGTTTTGTTGGTGACCTACTGTGGCCGGTACGTACGTTTCATTCTGATCTCATGTAATTAGTTGAGGGCGTTTGCTTCCATCCTAACCTCATAAATGCTTTCCCAAGTGTGGACCCTATATTTACGTGATCTTTATCTGACTTTTGGTGTCGTTTTTATTGCCCATGTCAATTATACGCATTCGATCACCAACATTGATAGAGTATTATGTACATCGGTTGCCTCTATCATAAACAATTCTTTTTGATTTGCTGCAGATACTCTTTGACTTGTCAATGTTCCGTCTATACCAAATTACCAACCAAATAAAGTTGTAGTATAAATGGCAACCATTTTTTTCCCTCAAAATTGTTTATTCTTATTTTCCTAGATTTGCACTATGATGTCATCTGCCATTGACATTTTCCTTCATCCTCACTTGATAAATATTTTGAGACCATTTTATGCTTACAAATCTGCTAATGCATTTGTTCAATGAATTTGATTGGGTGACGTAGCCAAATGATAGGCATAGGATGCACATAGGTTTTCTGCCACAATATAGTAGGTCGCGAAGATAAAAAGTTCAGGGAAACACAAGCTGTAGGCGACTACATATTTATGTGGTGGTGGTAAACACTTCTGGATTTCTTATTGCTTATGATTGGGCCATCTATGATCTACCGGCTGCAATTTAAACAATTTCTTGTTAGAAAAAGTGGAAATAGGAGAGCAATGGAAAAAGATTCAAATGCTCTCGCTGCAATTGTACACAAGTAAAGATAAAGAAGTGAAGACAATGACACATAAACAAATAGTACGCATCAGTTTAAACTTATGAAGAGAAATACAAGCAGTCAAGCACAAAAAGATTCTCCAGCTATTTTTGGATGATTGGTCAATAAACTTGCAAATATGAATTAAGAAATGATTACCAAAAATTGATAGGATAACAGCACGTGCTGCCAATTGCTCAGCTTCTTTCTTGTTTCTTCCTACTTCACCGGTATAATTAACACCATTGAATACCAAAGAAGATATAAAAACTGGAAGCAACCCCTTTGGCTGAATCGTGGACCTCGTGGTATAAGTAGGTTTCTCTAGATTCATCTTCGTTGCATATTCATTGAGGATAGACTTGCAAAAGACTGTATCCTGGATGATCGGAAAAGGAAAAAGACTCTGAAGATGGCCAAAAAAAGGAAAGAATTTGAATGTCACGGAAATGGATAACTAAGAGAAAAACATGAGTCTACTTCGCACCAAAAAGTAAAATGAAATTTACTCATACCTCCATTTCATTCTTCCTTGTATTATTACAAGTTTAAAACAACAAAATCAAAGAACATAAGGTATAAAAGGGTTTAAATACAACATGGGAACTCATATTGAAGTTGTCAACGAAGAAAAAAGCAGGAGCAAGCTTATGTTGTAAGCACCAGGATTTACTAACAGATTCCTAAGTTGATTGTAAATCTCTAACCAGACATTAACCTCAACACTAATGATAAGTAGCATGCCTCATAAGTAAAGTGGGAAACTTGATATGCACTTAACTTAATATTGGAAGCAGGCTTACGACAAAATGGGTTCATATTATCTCCCATTCTCCCTACAAGTTTCACCATGTGACTGCGCCCGCCCAAAAAAAACCCACTAAAGATATCTACAAAGCATTGAACCGCACAAAGATGACTCTTAAATGCCTGATGGGAACGGTGAAATGGGCAAATGGCAACAACGACAATGAGCTAAATCATGAAATTCAGCGCCATAGACAAACATTCAAGGTGCTTAAAAACACAATATGATCATAATATTACGGACATCACTAGGGCTATGTTCCAAGTTTAAACAGACTCAAGCCAGAATGTCGAGTAGAGGTATGTGTCAATGTGTCGGACTCATACTTTCAGTCCAGATACTTCATCAAATTTCTAATGTAATTAAGTGTACAAGGTGCAAAGACCATTTCATGCATAAAATGAGTTTCGTTCTTTCTTTCTTTTCTTCTCTTTTTTTTTTGATCTGCATACCATGAGTTTCATGCACAAGTCTGCGGCAAACTGGAGTACTTTATATGCTTTCTAGGGTCTAAAAATATTGGACATGTATGTCAAACATTTATCCAAGTGTCGAGTGTCTGATGGGGTACTTTTCCAACATTTTGTGGAGTCCATATAACTGAGCCATATCTAGGTGGGAGTCCAGTTGGTGGGAGTCACCACCTCTCTTTAACACCTGCGCCGGTTCGAGCCCCGGGAGGCACATTTGTGCTGGTACCTGATGGTGCCACTAATAGGCTTTATTTCGAACCCGTATGTGGACCGAAGAGAGGGATTTCTCGTCGTTGTGCACCAGGTGGTGCCGTGGTGACGGCCCGTTCTCACGGACGGTAGCTATGGCTTGAACCGGACATTCAATTGGCGGGTAGGGAGCCCCTATGGTCACGCCCAAGGGGGGTTACTACGCTGATCGCCCCCTCCCACCCTTTTGATTATCAAAATAAATAAATAAATAAATATAACCTAGCTATGATCTGATTTGACTCAGGGTCCTAGCACCTATTTGCATTTTCAAAAGGGTTTCTGACATGTATGTTTCTCTAATCTTATCAGTTATCACATAATGGTTGTAAATGCTAGAAGAAAGAACATCATAATAAGTCAAGTAAACTACAATCCACACGATATAAAATCCTCAAGCCACCAAATCAATAACTTAACTTTGTGAATTGAACTGTATAAATACATCTTGCAACAAAAATCCCATTGGTACACCAATATGTTAAAGTAAAATCCAACTTAGTAAGTTGGAAGTAAGAATCATGCATGCCACATACCTCACGAATAATAGGATATCCTTCTTCTTTTATCTTTTGAGTTAAACTAGCCAATGCGACGCTGGCAACATCTTGCTCTGCGGCTTTGCGATTGGAAAAAGTGTTTGGAGATGTAATGTATGTTCCATCCACAAAGACAGTAGACCTAAACATAGGCGGACGTTGAGCACCTTCATTAATTGTTTGATATATTGGGATGGGTAAGCCGGATCTTTGAGCATACTCTTGCAAACGGTTCTTCCATAGAAAGTGTTCAGGGACATCTAGTGAAATAAAGGCAAATATGTTAGCACACAATCCCATTTGGGAGTTCCTAATGCAAACATGCAATTCGGTAATTAATATCAGATACCGTTGTCAAACATGAAAGTATAACTTGAAAGGAAAGCAAGTAAAAGAAATCAAAGTCTAATACATCTATACAACAAAAAGGAGCAGTTTCTCAAAATGCGAGAGATAATTGTCCTTGTTAAGTTACCCTTCTCTGGTACCCAGCTCTGCTTTCTAATCCAGCAGTTTCCCAAAATGCAAGAGATAATTGTCCTTGTTAAGTTACCCATCTCTGGTACCCAGCTCTGCTATCTATCAGTCTTTTTTTTTTAATCCTCATATCTAACAGTCATATGGGTCGTTTTCAAGGAAACATGTCAAGCATTGTTAAGTAGTGAATTATTAAAGGCAAAACATCAAGCATTGAGCAGTTTCAAAATGGCATCACCTTGCAGACAAGATAGCTCAGTTTTTAATGGCAATCATGGTTAACTCTAGCCTTCAAAAAGTCCACTATCAACACATTTATAACTTCTTGGAAGGTATAAGGCCAAGCAAACATGAGGGATTTTTTTGCCCTCCCCAAATAGAAACTTGTAGTAAACACACCTAGCCAACACCTAGGTTTGTTTGAACACATGAAATTAAAAATAAGAGAATCTTCAAGAAATAGTTTTGTTCATCATGTGAGCTCTTATGGAGGTTGTAATTGTTCCATCTTAAGATCAGTCTCTGTACATCAAACCGCTGGTTAAGAGCTTTCACAGATTATATATTAGGTTACTTGAGAACTAGTAGAAATTGGAGACCACTAGTAATGAGTGCTTTCATTTGTATTCATTAGGTTGTCAAAGAGTGACTCGGAATGGCCTCCTTTGGATCATGAATAGTAAAAGATTCGACCATAATAGGAACATATATAAGTGTACATAGATATCACAGATTCATTATAAAAACGAAATCTTAACCTTAATACAATAAGAAGTATGTTTTTAACAATGACTATATAGCCTGGTAGGTTAGAAACTTGCTTATATGGCAACATGGGTGGGTGGGTGGGTTGGTTTGAGGGAGCCCTAACGCAAACTATGGTTTAGAGGATACAAGAATGGAGGAGATCGATTTGTCAAACTTTGCGCTCATGTAGGAGATTATACACAATCATATTCACAAATTAAAATAACAACATTTTAGAGACGTTGAGCCCATCTATTGACTTATCTGATAATTAACTATAGAAATCTCACCAAACTAATAGTAGTTAATACATGAGAACAAGGTACCTTAGCCTTAAACACATCTCATATGATTATTATAATCTTTGAGAAAAACACAAAATGAAAAGGGTTAACAACATGCTCCGGGTAAGAAGAAACATTCTAATCACCAATGATTAGCAAATTTTGTATGGAATATAACTTTTCCGAACTTAACACTCTATGAAGTTATATTCTTGTTTTTCTAGGAAAAAATGAAGGTAAAAGTGGTTTCATATACGCCGAGTGCAACAACTATTATATTTGCATGAATCAAATCATGAATCATCCGGATCATCAATTCTAACTATACTATGTTTTACCTGTAGATTCGTATCGTTTTTGCATGAATCATGGATCGAGTCGGGAACCACGCGACTCTCTTAATTTTTTAGGCCACTTGAGAACTCTCTAAATTTAAGATCATTGACATGGACTCTCATTCATTTACTTTCCTTATTTGGGACACAGATGAAGAAAAACGGCTTTTATGCTCCTTATTACTTTCTAGAGATTCCTCATTCTTCATGCATTAAACCAACTAAACTACACGAGTTGCAAACGAGAGAAAAAGTAAAAGCTAAAGAACCCACATGGAGACAATGTCTTCAAATTTATTCATTCTTTTAGATCTAATTCCTCCAAACAAGGAGAAGAAGAAAAAAGCCATAGCTATTGGAGGACCTAGCAAGCCCTCTTGAATTACCGTAATCCACCCAATTAAAAAGTTATTCACCTTATGCCAGGCAGTTAAACTTTTTCCCTCGTTGCTCCACAGATTGAAACATCATACCTATCATTTCCCAGTAAGCTTATATATACTATAGTATTACATCTACTGACTTTATGACAAACAAATATTTTTTGTACGAACCAAAAAATTAAGCTATCATTTGGAGTGCGATAAGCAGGCCTATAGGAGACGAAATAAATATATCTACACAGTTGAAGATATATTGCCCCGTCATGTGGTATGGTCCATCCCCTTGGCGCCCCCAATGGTGGAACTTGTTTTACCCCAGTAAATGAGATTATCTGCAAATCCTAATCCTGGAAATTAAATAGACCTAGAATGCTATCTCTTCCCTCCACAAAAACGGATAGTAAAACCTAGTTAACATCCAAAAGGTGAATGCGCAGTTGAGATGTTTTAGCCATCATAAGGCAGGTGGAAGCCTCAAGGCATAAGCATTATAGAACTTAAATTTATAAAAAAATATCTAGAAATTTTGAAAAATAGAACCATAACTTTGTTTGGTTGTTAGTTTTGATATATATTTTTGAGATAAAAAAGTTTTATAGGTTTGTGTATTTTTTCGTCTTCAGTTAATTTTATTTACATTTTAACAAACTCTTTTACTTTTGATTTTTGAATAGAGGTACACTATATACATCCAAAAAGTAAATAAATAAATAAATAATCTGATAAAAAAAACTGTAGACAAAAAAACACGAATGACGAAACAGTCAAAAATTTGTTTGGAGAGAATATTTCTGAGAGGAGAACCAAACAAAAGATTCCAAATAAAATATATACAGAAACTCCTCTAAGCCTACTAATACATGTTTAACACATGTAAGCTAAAGATATATCTATCATTTAGTTCCTACTAAAACATACATGTATAAGAATTGTATGCCGTCAGTCACTCTTCCCTCTTGTATCTCTCTAAACTTCTTTCTGAATTTATTTCTATAAAGTATCAAATAGATCCTACATCATTTCGACGAGAGGGGGTAGAAAGGGAGTGAAGAACTATAGCTCATTTTGTTCCAAAGAAGCCTACCCCTCACGCGAAATGCACGAAAGTGTGCAAAAGCCGCGCCTTGGACCCCTACAGACAATGCCTACACATTTGGGAGGTGAAGCACAAATTCAATGCCGCGATGCGTTTTGTGGTGGCCTTGCCTTTAAACATGCAGTAACAAAAGCATTTTAAAAACCAAAAAAGACACAGAAATAAACAAACCACAGCAAGTATATTACTCAAAACCAAAATGAAACAGCCCAAATTAGACTAACTTTCCTAATATAAAAAAAACCACTACTAATGTTTTGGATTTAGCCACTTGGCTTATTTTTTTGTCTTTATATAAAATAAAAAAGAATTGTGATCCAAACTCAATTTTTTTTTGATAAAGCTTATTTTTTTGGCTTTTTGGTTGATTTTTGTTTTTATTTAAAAATGTGAAGTTTTGAACATAACTTTTTTTTACTTTTCCGATTAACAACAATAAGGTACCAAAATCTACCCAGTCAACCCGTTCCACTTAGTTTTTCGAGGTTTTTTTTTTTTTAATCCTAATTCAAATTTTTTTCGCATTTGCTAGTTTTACATCAAAGTTTTGTCTTGCGAGAGGAATAAAAAATAATTAATTAATTACTTTTATCCAAATATTTTTTAGAAATTTCCAAGATAAAGCCTTAAAAGCCTGACTTTAGTCCGAAAAGCCCAATTTTGAGATTTTGGGGCTATATCTTGGATATTTTAAAAATATTTGGATAAAAGTTATAGTCTACAAAAGTTTGACACAAGACTGAGAAACACGAAATTATTTTTAAAGACAAAACTCAAAAAGCTCGCAGAAAAACTAAGGACCCGTTCCGCTAAAGAAATAAGTACTTTGTTTTTTAATTAAATGTGATGCATTATGAGAGAATGTATGTCTCGTAAAATGAAAAATAAATAATTAAAAAATAAGAACCTTAGCACAACGGGACTTAAGGAGAACAAACCAACTGAAATAGCTGCTTTGTTTGGATTAGTTTTTGAGATTTTTTGAGTTTGATTTTTTGGGTAATGAGAAGAGAGAGAAATAGGGTAATGATTGGTGATAAAAGTAATGAGTGGTGAGCTAGAGAAATAAATGAGAATAATGATTGGAGAGTGAAGAGAGAAATGAGAGTAGTGATTGAAGGTATGGGTAACTAGTATTTTTTTAGTTTGGAATTTTTTTTTCAAAAAGTGAACCAAACAAAGCATAAGACAGTAAGACATTAGATTCGCGATACAATCGCTTTTCTCTCCTGCATTAGAAAAGTTGAAGAACCAAACAAATCGATCAAATAGCATGTAGAAAAGTTGAAGCAGAGTCTTACTAGTTGAGGGCCGAGGTGGTTGCTCCGTCGAAGCAAGTTCAGAAACACCAGCGGCGACGTCTAGCAACTGGCGACTAGTTTGTTCCGCCATGGCCGAAGAGAGAGGAAGAGAACCAGAGTGAATGAATTCACTCTATCTCTATGCCAGTCAGAACTAGGGTTTCAACTTTCAACACTCCTCTGTGCGAGTAGATATGGACGCTTTTAATTTAACTCCCAATCCGAAAATTCGTGCATTTTTAAATTTAAAAAATATGCTTATATTTTTTACACCACATTAAAATATTTAATGGGTACTTTCATTTGATATAAAAAAATAAAATATGGAAATATTTTTTTTAAAATTTAAAAATACACGAATTTTCATAAGAGACATTTAAAATGAGATAGAATGAGTTCTTGATTACTCTAGAAATCATGCATCTTGCATGCAAAAACTAATATTATCTCTGTGTTTATTTATTGGTCGCTTTTAGAATTCCAACTTAATAATGAAACACAATCAAAAGTGTTGCGACTAGTTAATGCAATTGGTATCACGATGATGTAGGGCCGAATGGATAAAATTTAGGGAAATGATATTGACACTCCAAAAATTGATGCAAGTATCCTAAAAAACAAAAGAAAGTGGCTTTTGAGTTACACTGATTTTGGAGTGCCTGCATCAATTTTTTGAGTGCCAATATCATTTCCCTAAATTTACTTTAAGAGATTTGGAGATTTTTTCCATCCCTCGATCTTATTTGCCTTTGATGTCTCACGTTTCCTTACTAATTTTTGGACATTTTCGCTAACCAACTTTGGAAAATTGTACTCCACTTTACAAAAAATTTGGGATTATTACTGCTAGGTACAGAAAATAAAAAGTATTTCCCATTAAGGTAAGATAGAATACTTAATTACTACCAAGTTCACTTTTTACAAAATACATTTACCATTAATAGAAGTGTCACCCTAGGACACTCTAAGGTTTTAGGGTACCCTAGGGTTTAAGTTTATGCGCTTTCATAGAACCCTAGGGTTTAGGTTTAAGCACTTTCATAGGGGTTTTAGGTTACACTTTCCTATTATAAGGTTTTAGCGATTTAGGCACTTTCATTGAATACCCTAGGTTTAGGCATTTTCATAACATACCCTAGGGTTTGGGCACTTTCATAGGGTATCCTAAGATTTAGGTACTTTCAGGATTTAAGGCTTTAAGTACTTTCATAGAATTTTTGTGTTTTATTAATTGGAGGTGATCTGGTGGAAAATATTTTTTATTTTCTGTACCTAGTATAGTACTAAAAAGCTCTACAATTTTTTGTTAGCAGAAGCTCCCGAAAGTATGCTTAATTGGTAAAGAATCTAAAATGAATCTGCGAAAGGCTTTCCTCGTAATTACTACTTCAAATATACAGGTCAAATTGCGGAATACAAACTTTAGCGAGCAATAAATAGATTTGCTTGAATAGGACACTTTTAGAAATGGACTGGTTTAGCGAGCTCAGGTTACTGGCACATGCTGTCCTTTTTTTTTAAAACTCATTCAATTCATTTCATAACAAAGCCGAAAGCAATACAAATTTCATCAAAAGATACAAAAATGGGCCAAAACTACCCAGACTTCGACGCAGGCACTCGCTGCAGAAGCAAGACCGACGAAATCACCAGATGAGAACCAATCTAGATCTAGATAGTAGAGAATTCTAAACGGACTGGACCCTAGTTCAAACCCGAGAAGCGCATATGAAATCTGGATGGTTTCACGGCCATGATATCAGAACCCGCCGGTGGACCAACGAACGGTGCACCCACGGCTACTGAATACCGCAACCGAAAAGCCCAATTCAAACCAACACCACTCTAGGAACACTATCAACGGCGCAAGTCCGGCCACGGCGGCCAAAGATGGCGTCCAAGCACCAGACCAACTAAACTAAAAAACTGGAAAAACAAATCAACAGGAAAAGAGCTATAGAGCTTAAAGAACAAACGCGTGCCGGGTGCAACATTGGGCACCATTGTCACAACGCGGATTTCTTTTAACAGAAGCTCAAACACCTACAACAAAATTACAGAAACAAAAACAAAACAAAACAAAATACCACAGATCCAAGTTCGAACCCTTCTGGCAAAGCTCCGAAAATAGATCTGACGCTCTCAAAAACCCAAAGAATTACCAACTCATTCCAACCATGGCTTGGGTAAACGATGGATGGCGACAGGGGCTACGAATAGGGACGGAGAAAAAGGACAGGGGTGAAATTAGTGGGGATGGTCTGGGGATAGAGGGGGATGGTTGCAGAGGTGGGTGTAGGCAGAGAGGACGACCGAACGACGGAGATGATGGAGGGATGGGCTACAGAGGGGTAGTGGGGATGGAGGGAGGGCATGGGGAAGGGCTGAGAATGGAGGGAAGTGGTTGCAGTGGACAGTGGCGGGGAAGGCAGCCGCCGGATGGCGGAGATGATGGGGGTAGATATGAGGGGAGGAGATTAGGGGAAACAAGACAAACTACGGGAAGAGAAAAAAGAGAAGATAGAACCTCACGGAGGAGGTAGACAAACCCCACTGAGGGGGTAGGAGCTCTCAGATCTCAGCTCCCTCCCGCTGCCCGCAGCCATAGGGAAACCCTAGCTCCCTCCCGCCGCCCGCACATGCTGTCCTTGTGTATCATTTTTTTGTTTCTCCCTTGTTGTTGTTTTTTTTAAGTGTTCGGGTCAGTTTACTCGCATCTCAATCAATTTTAGGTGATTAATCCGTCCGCCCATTTGCGTTAGTCTGAGTCCCAATTAAAGCCAAAACAAAGTTCTGTATGGACTGATTCCAAATAATTTAATATCACCTGAGAGCTTTTGAACCTTAAACATAGAAAGGGAACAAATTCCTAAGTTTCAGGCCTTGATACTAACCCCTCTCATTTTGTCTGTTTGATATCCTATTTTGGGTATCTCAATTGACTGCTCATTTTGAAAAAACAACGAAAAAATTTACTGCTCATTTTGAATCCTTCATTTGCTTTGGATGTGTTATCTGTTTTTCCGTGTGTAATAGGTCTTTGTATCAGTTGTATTAATTAATTACGGTAGGTTGTAATCATCATATTTAATTATTTATCAATGAATTTCTAATGTGTTCCTAAAAATAAAATAAAAAATGAAATTTTTTTTACAAAGTTCTACGGACTAAATCTCATAAATAATTAAAATTACTTTTAATGGTAGATAATAAGGGGTAATATTGAAGATCTCACGAAATGTTACAGGGAAATATGCATTAGTTTTACAAATTGAGATGGAGGGACTAATATATTATACTGATAAAAATATAAATTAGCAAGGTGTAATAGTCTCATCAATCATATAGTCAGATCAATTGTATAGAAAACCGGTCCAAAATTTGTTAGGAAAAAATAAATTTTGCTCGGTCGTCAATTTCTTTCCAAGAAAAATTATGAACAATAAAAAAAGAAAATTGATTTTTACACTCCTCTTTTATTCAAATAAACTTTTTTGTTTTATTTTGTAATGATGTACTAAAATTATAGGATTAGCCTTTACACATGCCTTTACATATGTATGAAGGGTAATTTACTAATTTTATAATCCTACATAAATGAAGACAAAAAATGAGATGCACTTGAAAAAAATAGACTATGCAAAATCAATTTCCTAAAGAAAAAGACAGGGATAATGTCACTGACTAAATTTTTTTTAGTGCCACGAACTTGTACGTAATCTGACGATCTTGCCCTTGTAACTCAAAGCAACAAGTGAAGTCGGAATGGAATTCATCTGGGATTGAGTTTTGTACATCCTCCACTTAAGAAGGTGAACATTACCCTATTTTTAATTGGTTGAAATGATGTAGATTCCATCACAAAGTGATGTCATACTTATCAAAAAGTGTATTGCATGATAAGCATGACATCACTTTGTGGTGGGGTCCACACCATTCAACCAACGAGAGAGAAGGGGCAATGTTGTGAACAAAATTGCACTCCTTCGTCTCTCCAGCTTCCTCTTTCTCCCTTTTCTATTGGGTAAATTATAGTTAACCCCCTTTAACTATGTCTCGGTGACACTTAACTCCCTCTAACTATTATTTTTGGCACTTAACCCCCTCTAACTAACTGAAATTCAAACGGTCATAACTTCAAACGGTCATAACTTCTTCGTCCGAAATCGAAAACATGCAAATTATAAATCGATTTTGAGGTCTTGAAGTCAGCTTTCTAATGACACCAAAATCACATCATGATTCAAAGCACACAGAAAGTTATGATCAAAACGGTCTTTCTGTCTACCAGCCCTTACTCTTTTGATCATAACGTTCTGTGTGCTTTGAATCGTGATGTGATTTTGGTGTCATTAGAAAGCTGACTTTAAGATCTCGAAATCAATATATTATTTCCATGTTTTCGATTTCGGACGAAGAAGTTATGACCGTTTGAATTTCAGTTAGTTAGAGGGGGTTAAGTGTCACCGATGCATAGTTAGAGGGGGTTAACTGTAATTTACCCTTTTCTATTCTAAATACTTCTCCAGTTCTCCTCCCATCCCTCTACTCCAATCTTTTCAAACCCTAATTTCTTCTCAACTGATCAACAAAAAACTATGAGGAAAGACCGAAAGCGATCGCAACGCGAGGACTCCTCCTCCTCCACCACCATTATCGACCGCAACCACCACAAGAAGCACCACCACAACAACAGCTCCCTCCCAATTCCAATTCCGCCAACTGGTAAGCCCTCGTCTTCCGCCTTCGTTTCGTACCTCGAAATCCCCAACTTAAACCCTAAGTTGAAACTCCTCTGCGAAATCATCGCCAACACCCCTTCCCTCTCCGTCGAGAAGGTTCTCGACGATACGGGCATTAGGGTTTCCCAGGAGGACGTCGAGGAAGTCCTCAAGCTCTCCTACGGGTCCCCCGGCCCCGCCGTGAAGTTCTTCCGGTGGTCCGGGATCCAGTTACGTGACAGACACAGCCCTTACGCTTGGAATTTAGTTGTGGATTTGTTAGGCAAGAATAAGCTGTTTGATGCGATGTGGGACGCGATTAAGTCCATGAGGAAAGAAGGGTTGCTTTCGCTGGCGACTTTCGCGTCGGTTTTTAGCAGTTATGTTGGTGCTGATCGAGTGGACGAAGCGATCATGACGTTTGAGGTGATGGATCAGTACGGGTGTAGGAGGGATACGGTGGCGTTGAATTCACTCATTAGTGCCATTTGTAGGGAGGGGAAGACGGTGAAGGCGAGGGAGTTTTTGCGCTTGGCCAGGGAGCTGGTTAGGCTGGATGCTGATACATATGCGATTTTGCTCGAGGGGTGGGAGAATGAAGGGGATGCGGCTAGTGCTAGGCAGACTTTTGCACAGATGATGAGTGATATAGGTTGGGACCCAAAGAATGTGCCTGCATACGATTCGTTCTTGACCACTTTGGTTAAGGCTCCGGATGGGATGGTGGAGGTATTGAGGTTTTTGGAAACGATGAAAGATAGGGGATGTCATCCGGGGGTGAAGTTTTTCAAGGTTGCGCTTGAAGAGTGCGTGAGGACAGGTGACGGGAGGAGTGCTAAGTTACTTTGGGAGACAATGATTAGAATAAATGGGCTTAGACCTGATACCCAGATGTATAATTCGGTGATTGCTTTGCATGGTTACCTTAATGATTCTGACTTAGCTTTAGGGCTTTTGGACGAAATGGTATTTAATGGTGCTTTCCCTGACTCTCAGTCATATAGTATATTGTTGAGATTCTTGATTAAGAAAAAGAGGGTACGGGAGGCTTCGCCGGTTTTTGCTGAAATGGTTAAGAATGAGTTTGTTCCTGACCATGAAATCTGTAGTTCAGCTGTTAAGATGTATATGGATCATGGGGACACTTATATGGCCATCAAGGTTTGGAAATTCATGATTGAGAATTACAAGTCTGATTTGGAAGAAACTGGGAATACGCTGGTGATGGGGCTTCGCGAGATTAATAGGGTCCCCGAAGCTGTCAAGTATGCTGAGGATATGATTGATCGAGGGATCAAGTTGAAATCTTCTACATTGTCACTGTTGAAACAGAGCCTTTCCAAAGTGGGGAAGGGGTTTCTTTATGACGAGCTTCTGAGGAAATGGAAAACTCGATAGGTCAGCTTTGGAGCTTGTCTAAATTGTATGTTAACAACTTAACATATGCAATTAGTTTACTATTCACTAAACTTGAAATTTTTTGCCCTCTCGCGTCTGACTTGTCACTTATTCTCTTTAGAGGAAACAAGTGTATTGCACATGGTATAACGTTTGTGTTGGCTGCACCTTTGATGTTCTTTATGGCCTTTAATATATTCCCAATTATAGAAACCTGTATTTTTTTTTTCATTCACGAGAAGCTTAGAAACCAATATTGTCATGGTTACACGCTCGGCAACCCGAGACCTCACCTACCTACACCCTGTTTGTTGATGTCCATCTATCTGTCTTTCACATGTATAGCTCGTTTTCCCATCTCCTTCACACGTTCATTTTGTTTCACCAAAACCACTATTGTGCCATTACTCAGCTTTCGTTGTGGAGTTTATATGCAGAAGAGATCTATCGATTTTGTTAGAAGTCAGCAGAAAAACAGCTGTTTGTCCTAGTGTTCGGTGATTTGTCCTCATATTATGGGAACCTTATGTATTGCACTTCACATGGTATGTTGATATTGATGAGATATACTGCTTGCACACCCGAAGGAAAGTGTTCAAACACAGAGGGGAAGGAAGCACAATCTGGCCCGTGTTACCCAAACAGTGAGCAATAAGGAAGTTGAGTTTATAATGAACAGTCTTGAGGTGAATGAAGAAGAGGTAACTTGAACCTTGCACACCCGAAGGAAAGCGTTCTAACACAGAGAGGAAGGAAGCACAATATGGCCCGTGTTACCCAAACAGTGAGCAATAAGGAAGTTGAGTTTATAATGAACAGTTTTGAGGTGAATGAAGAAGAGGTAACTTGAAGCTTGCGCACCCGAAGGAAAGCGTTCAAACACAGAGAGGAAGGAAGCACAATCTGGGCCGTGTTACTCAAACAGTGAGCAATAAGGAAGTTGAGTTTATAATTAACAGTTTTGAGGTGAATGAAGAAGAGGTAACTTGAAGCTTGTATATGGGTGTGTTTTCCACAATTACTCGGAACGATTAATTTATCTATCTTCTCGTTTGATGCTTCTAGTTTCAAGAATAGCGCAAATGGTTAGGAGTTCTTTGTAGAATCGTAAGGTAATGACTGTTAGTTGTACGGACACTCTGTCAAATTACTGTTAGTTGTACTATTTGCCTGTTAAAATGCTCCGAGTCTAATGCAGAAAAGGTAATAATGTCTTGTAGACTAATCGAAGTTAAATCTAATCTGGATTTTGTGCTCATCAAAATTCTCTTATATCTTCGGTTCTTTCTTGGTCGCTTCTTAGTTCTTGCAGTTTCTTTAGCCTCCTGATATTGAGTGCTTTCGGTGGAATCGTGGTTACGCTTGTGGAGGGTTTCATGTCTTGTGATTTTGAGGAGTTACTTTGTTTCGTCCCCGTCAAAAATATTGGACAATTGGTTTCCTAGATGATTAGGGAAATGTTTACTCAGTTTGCTAATTTCGTACCAGGATGCCTACGCGACAAAAATGCATGGATTTGTGATAAATTTTGCAAAATCTGGAAATATAGTTTCCAGATTTTAGTGTTTCAAATCTAGTGTTGACAAAGTTGGGGTTGATTGTCCTCTCGTATCCTCTTTAGGGTGGTCCTCTTTTTTTGGTGTTTTAGTGTATTTTTGGTCATTTGATTACGTGAAAATCTTGAGAGAGAAAATGATTCAATTGCTGAAACGAAACACTAGTACATACTATATACAAATTGGGTTCAAAAGAACCATGCCCCCATGGGTACGGCAATGGTGGCTGTTGTTAACAGGGTTTGGGGACTAGTTTGGGTGGGCGGCCCAGGTTTGGGCCGGATTTGGATGTTTGGGGCTTTCATTGTTAATTTTGGGTATGGGTTGAGCTTTATTGTTTTTTTTTTTTCGTTGTGGACCCTGTAGACTCTCAGGCGTTTTGAGTTTTTGCCCTTGTGATGTTCATCCAACTTTTTGTTGGATGCTCTTTCTTTTTTCTCCGTTTTTAATAAAATTTCATCTTTTGCCGATAAAAAAAACTCAAACCCATCTCTCCACCACACAATTATCCGTACAGAGTCGAGAAACTCGTCCTGTTGAATGGTGAAAGGTGGGCTGGAAAGGGGAGCGTCAAATATAACATGAAATGAATAACGTTATGGCAGTTTTTTTCCCCCTTTTTTTTTTTCCCGGATTTTGGCAGCTCGTACAGTTCAAATCTATAAATCAAAATAAACACAACAAATTTTATCCTTTTTATTTATTTTTATAATCGAATGAATGGGTCAATTTACACGCACTTTGACTAATTTTTGTCATTAAATAGCATACGGCATTCCACCGTTTCTATTGAACAAATACTGCATTATAAGATTATGATATGGGAGAAAATTGAGTTACACAACAAGATTTTGGAATCCCTTGCACAAGCCTTGATGAACTTTGGATACAGGCTTGTTTAATTGAGCAAAACGTTTACAGTATTTCCAACTTTTTTTTTTTCTTTCTATTGAACTAATATTGGGGAAATCACTTCAAAGACTAAGGGGTGTTTTGGCCTAATAATCCTTTTGGATTATTTTTTTCTTTATTGAAAATTTTCCCCTTTTTTAAAGTTTTGCATCAATTTTTTCCCCCCATAGAGTATTGGATCGTCTCAAAAAAATAAATCGAGAAAGTAAACAAATTAAGTGTAGAAAATTAAACTAGAGATAAAAATAATCATCGATCTTTGTCTTGGATGAATTAATATTCTTAACAAAAAATCAATGCAAAATTAACAAATGTGAAATAATTTGAATAAATAATAGGGGAGTGATTTTGCCACTCCCCTTTTTGTTAATACTACTCCCCTTTGTGTCTTTATTAGATGATTTGTTTTGTGAGAGAAGGGGAGTGACATTAACAAAAAGGGGAGCGGCAAAATCAATTCCCAAATAATAAAGATTACTTAATTCAGAAGGATTAAGTAGGCCAAATCAAAGAAGAAATCTGACCAACAGAGATGGTGAGTGGAAATAGTTTAATAATTAAATAACAGAGTCATACAACAAGTGCTGGAATAGCTCAGTTGGCTAGAGCGTGTGGCTGTTAACCACAAGGTCGGAGGTTCGAGCCCTCCTTCTAGCGCTCACTTTTTCATTCTTTTTGAATGGGTTTTTCATATTTTGACTCACTTTTATGTGGTGCTTTTACTCAACAATAAAATATATAGTATATCATAAGGGAAATGATTTTGCCACTCCCCTGCAAGTGTATGACAAAATCAGCAGCCTATCATAATTGGTAATTCATATTGATAAGTAGCACTTGACTCGACTATGATTTTCCACTTATCTCTCTCGACTTTCATTCCCATCTAGCCAAACACAGCATAAATTATCCAACTACAAATTTAATCTCATCGTATACTCAATCTTGCTTCTAAACCCACGCACCAAGTTCACAGCACACGATCCATGCACGATCGGACGGCTCGAATCGTAAACGATCCCCCAATTCCCCAACAAATTACTTACAGTAACCTACCCCTAATTCTCCTAATTCAATCACAAACAAGTGCAGCCATAAATAAAATTTCATTTATTACCCCATGATTATTCCAATATTACAAAGGCTGTGGACCCATATGGGGAGGCTTTTCCACTCCCACATAAGGTAATGACGAAATATTCCAGTTCCATGTTTATAAAAAAAGAAAAAAAGAAAAAAAAGCCACATAAATTTCTCATGGTTATGATCAGGTTAGGACACTGGTTCTATTAAATAAGGGTATGGGATGCTTAATTATTCATCCTAGAAGCCTAACAGAGTTAAGATTTCATCCTCCCGTTTTTAACTAATTATGATTTCGTCCTCGTACTAGTTTTTATCCCATTATTGCCCTTTTGTTGCTGTTATATATATATACTAGTGCATGCCCGTGCCTGAAGGCACGACGCGAACGATTAGCACACGCAAATAAATACTGGACTCGCGTAAAATATATCAACCCCTGCTTAATGAATTCAACTATGCGAAAACAATAACCCAACCTGTTTAAAGTTGACCCAACAAATATATAGGAGTAAATGCAGACAATAGGAATGTATAATTAAATGAAATTTTCAATCGAATTCCAAGCAACCATCGATTAACCAAGTCAATTTCATTTGTCCAACAACTAAACCAAACAAACGAAAAAAAATTAGCAGAATAAAACGATTAGTATATGGAAATTCTTGTTATTTTCTTTTGATGAGAGATTGTACGTAGAACATTCGATGTACTCCTTTGTAGACTCATTCCAATCCTCATTCTTTGATGCTAGTAATAGTCTGCACCTAAAATCACAATGCAACACAATTCGAATCCAGCTTAAATTTATCCGTCCTTAACATTGGCCTCTCCAACCAACACACTATACTTCTACCCAAATTTGTATTTCAAGAATATTGCATTTACAAATTTCAAAATATCACTTTTTAAAGACAACTCCTAATGGGATCATAACTATCTAACATTAGTAAGTGTCTATTAAAATAGACCATTCATTAGTTAACCACTGGAAAGAAGGAACGTCTACTGAACCGTAATAGAAGTAAAAAAATACACAATTAAATGAGATATTGAAGAGAGCGATTGCTGTCTGACGTAAGAAAAGCGAACACCAGTATTCTTTACAAAACATTAGTCCTTCTATGGAGAAAAAACATTGACTGGAATCTATATATAAGCTCATCATTGCCTAAAGTTGGTGAATTCCTAGACCTCGTACATGGGCTCTCACTTGAAGTGCTAGCGACAAAATTCTTGGCCACCCTTATTGGCTATGGATTCTGTAACCACTCAAAAAAAAAAAAAACCCCTCTTCTGCCATGCTTTCTTCAAGAAGCCTTGGAAACCTGGCTTGTGAGTTGTGAGTATTAATTGGACCTTTCGTCCTCTGCACCAATCAATCCAAATTAAGTCAATTCAACATATAACATAAAACTTAACACAGGTACAGTCGCATTCACTTGGACGTCTAAAGGCATCTTAAAATGTGAGCGCGCACACACTGTACCACTCCTAAATAAGAAAAATTAGGAGTGAAAAAATGATGAAGATGGAGAAATTAGTACCTTAGAAAGCTAATACAGAAGGTAACATGAATGAGTTCAGCTGCTTCAATTTTGAAATTTGGAGTAACTAAACTACAAAAAAAAATGTGAAGCGTGTTTTTTTGGGCAAGTATATAAACATGACTACTTTTGCATTACGCCTCATGTCCCTTAATTTTCCTTCCTTTCCTTGACAAATCATAGGTTTGGTGCGAGTCGTGCGACCATGGGGTGGCAATCAAGCAACTGAAATGGTTATTAGTAAAAGTTGATAAGTGATTTGAAAACAACTCAACTCTAAAAGTCATTAGCACTTTAGAAGTAGCATATCTGTTTAGGGGGAACACTAAATGACATAAAATAGCCATTGAAAAATAGAATAACACCATTTCCTACAATACTAATATATTGTCATTAATTGTCGCTATGAAGAAACATAAACGGATGTCCATACCTGTTTCCCTCTCCCAAGTTCTCTAGTTTAAGCCACCTGCATCGAAGAATGAGCTAAAAAGATTCCAATTCCGTCTAACACATAACAGATGAGAAGTTAGCTTTGAGTTACAAATTCCGTCTAACGCATAACAGATGAGAAGTTAGCTTTGAGTTACATTTCTAACTGTTTTCCTTTGCAAAACAGTCATACAAAAAATGAACCAAATGAGATGGTCTTGATGTATTCTTTAGCTACTTCATAACTACGTGTAAATGTCATAAGAGTAAGAGAGGGAAAAGATAAATACTTAAAAAAAAACCAACAAAAAAAAATGTGAATAGTAATGCAAAGCACAAAAGATCCATTCTTGAGTGAATGGAACTCGTCATGTACAGATTCCAAAGTGACTTTCAGAAATGCAACCCGTCTAAAACTTGCCCACAAAAATGGGTGACATGCCAGAGTAGAGTTTGACTGCAGCATCCACCCGACACCTCCAATTGAAGCCAACTAATGTTCACTCAACATAAACGGACGCTAAGAACTTCAAAACCCTGTTTAGGTAGAATTTGTGATTTGATGAAGATAATTTCTTTCTCCATTTCCTAAAACGTGAGGATCCCAATTCCCATTTTCCATGATAAGAGAAGAAAACTGTATGCACAAAATGGTTAGAATAACCTAACCAAAGGAAACAAACGAAGAAACTTGTAGCAAAGGAACTAACATCAAAACTTTCACTCACAACGGGGTAGCTAGGTAGCCATAGTAGGAATAAATAACCTATGTTGTCTCATTCAACATGGACGGTTAAAGGCATCTTAAAATATGAGCACGCACACACACAAAGAAGCAAATGAGGGTGTTTCGATCAGGTAACCCATGGAGAGAAACTTAACACTACCATACCTCCAATAAATAAGATTTGATTCATTTTTGAATTAATTACTTCCAAATTACCTTAGACTAAGTTGTTTCCCCATAAGACCATGATCAACTACAATCCAATATTAAACTTTCTAGTTTTAGTCATGAAACACTTGGATCTATTATCATGAACTGATCTTATGACTAAATACAAAAAACATACAATTGAATAAAAAATAGTCTACTACTATAAAAACCAAATAACTACGGATTCATTCCTCATGTGTTGGGCATTCCGTCAAACACCTTATTGGCTACATTGAAAAGTTATCGAGTACATAAGAACGAAGCTAGAGATTGGAACACTGGTTTAAACCTAATCATGAAACAAAGAGGCTGAGCAAACAACCCAAAATACGACAATATCAAAAAGGAAAAATGTTGAACATATACAATCAAACTTACTTTCTCAGTCGGACGACTCGAACTCCTTCGATTTACTACAAAAGAAAAAAAAACAACCGACAGGAAGAAATTGAAGAGAATGTTAATGGTAAGAACAAATCTATAAACATGTAGCCAATATGTTTCACCTTTGACACTTGTTTCATCGATCGAACAACCACAATCCATTACTCGATTGAAGGCAAAAGGATAGGATGAAATTTCGGGAAAAAGAATACGGAGGAGAAGAATTTGATATGGAAAGGAAGAGATGGTGGTTGTCGGGATGGTGTGCAGGGTAATCTGTTTTTTTTTTCTTTTTTTTCATCAGAGGCGTGGGATAGGGAGAAGATTAGGAGTGCTGGAAGAAGGGGAGAGGAGAGGAGAGGAGAGGAGAGGAGAGAAATCAGTCGTTTTTTTTTCTTTCCTTTTTTTCATCAGAGGATTAGGAAAGTAAAAGAAAAATTATTGATTCTTTCCAAATATACTTCTAGCTGTACTGTCCGTAGATCTCAGCCGTTAAAAAAATATGTACCGATTCTAAAGTCCAAAATATACGAATTTGAAAACATTCCTTCCATATTATATAGATTCAAATTTTAGAGATAATTTAAGCTGTTTATAGATTACCATAATGTGTATTCAATTTTGTCTTGATTATAGAGTACCATAGTTAGCTACTAATTTCGGCAGAAAAGGAATGATTGAACCAGCATAATTTTTCACTAATTTCGGCTGAAAAGGCATGATTGAACCGACATAAGATTTCCAATCCAACGGCTGAAAAATATGTACCAATCCAACGGTGAAAAATATGTACCGCTCTTCCATATTATATAGATATATAGCGTCGAAATTAGGGACGAAATCTTAATCCCTTTCGTCCTCGCGAGATTATCACGATTTCCGTCCCACGATTTCCGTTCAATTCCGGAATATTTGGATCTCAAGTTTATCAACCCAACAAATCCCATAAATTTTGGGAAAATCATTAAACAACATCCCCCACCCCCCAAAAACCATTTCCATATTTGCAGATTTTGGAGAGAGCAGCCTCTCCGATCACCGCCGGCATTTGAATCCCAGACACCGCCCCCGCCGCGGGCACGCTCAGAGCAACCACCAAGATCGCACCCAGAACCAAACACGGCCTCGCGTCCATCATCCAGGTCTGCAACAACCCCATCAGCTCGCGCTTCATCTCGTGGATCCTCTCCCGCAACACGATCAGGTTCTTGTCCACCACTAATCTCCCGTAGTTCTCATTCCGCAGCGACGCCGATACGGTCGTCGATAATGCCTTGTTTGTTTTCCGGTGGGGGCTGGTTCTGGTGCAAGGAAACAGGGGTAGTGAAAATGCTAATGTTGATGCCATTGGTTTTGGGATTTGGAAATTACTAATGGGTTTGTAAAATTGATGGGGTTTTAGCGTATAAGCTCGCCGCGCCGGACACCTGAAACAAATTGATCATCGGTGGCCAAAAAAAGTTCGCCGGTGGTCGGCGAGGGCTGGGCTTGAGGCGATGTCTATTTTGGTTCGATTTATTCACGTTTTTCGATTTATTCATGTTTTGGTTCTCATAATTTGAGGGCTATTTTGGTTCAATTTATTCAGGATTTTCTCAACTACTCTCATTCGATTTAACTGGGTTCTAGGGGAAATCCCTTTGCTAAAGTTTCTCTTCCAAGACTCTTGTTTATTGCCGTAATTTCTTGTTTGGCTGTTGAAAAACTATCCAAAGAAATTGAAACCGTATACCATGAAACCGTTTACCATGAAATTGAAACCGTTTAGAAAATATGATTCTCTGTTATTTTCATTTGATAAGTCATTTGAACCGTTAACCATGAAATATTTGTTCGAATCATGGGATATTTATCGTGTTCACGTTGTAATCGTCATGGTAATTTAACCATGTAACGATTTGAGTATGTCATGTTATTTCTTTTTTATGGTAATTTAGCCATATTCCGTGTAATAAGATCAATGGAAAATATGACTTTTTGTTGTCTGATTGGCCAACTCGAATAATGAAGAAAACATGCAAAGATGTGGTCAACTTATCATGTCATGTTCCTAAAAAAATTGATCTTAATCCATGAAATATGGTTAAATTACCATCAAAATAGGTGTTATCGTGATCAGCGTTTCATAGTTAAATTACCATGTCAATTTCAATGTTTCATGACCATTCGTAATCTAGCTTGAAACCGTTTTAATAAACATGACATACCTCCTAATATTATCATTGAAATATAAAAGTAATCAATCATATTAAAATTACCAAAAAATCATGAATTATGATAGTTTTGATGCGATTTAATTTTAAATATAAAAGTAATTGGATAAAAAATTAAAAGTAATCAATCATATTAAAATTTACCAAATCCCACTGAATTAGGAAATCAATCCAATCCAATCCCACTAAATTGGGAAAATAATCCAATCCAATCCCACTAAATTAGAAAAGCAATAAACATAATATATGTATATCATAGTGAAAGGGTAAGAAAGGTAATTCACACACTAAGAGGATGAAAACATAAGCATGAAAAAAGGGCAGGATGAATTCTTACATGGCATGAATAAAGAGGATGTATATTTAAATATTCCTAAGGGTATACACTTTACCGGGAAAAATAAATAAATAGCCAAGTGCCCCCACTGGTGGTCTAGGGACCACTTCACCGAATTTCTACGCCAATTATAATGTCATAGGTAAAGGCAGTGGGGTTCCAGTATTCTGGTTTTTTTGTTTTGTTTTGTCATTTGTTAATTCTAGGGGATTTTGGGGAGGGAGATGGGACTTACAGGGATCAAATTCTGCTCATGTGCATGAGAGTATGTAAGGGGGGCTAATTGCACTCCACTCCACTTGCCCAGTATTCTGGTTTGGCGGCAAAAATATTCAGATTTTTTTTTGTTAAAACCTATAAAAAGTAAAGATATTGCTTTTGGTTGGAAATTTATTGGGCTTGGTCCACTTTGTTTTATAGAGCTATATTATTTATTTACTCACAAATTTAAGTAAATTTTTATTTACTTTAACCACGTACAAATAATTCAATATAGACAATATTAAAGAAAATTACAATAGTATGTTCGAACTATAAAAAAATTAGTGCATTTTTTGAATCTGGGGATACGCTTGAACCCTAAAAGAGTAGTAGAGCTGACATTGAGTAAGATAAAGGAGGTTAGAGTTTAAAAATACCTGGCAAACTTTATTTTTTTTTTCAGATTATAATTTTTCTGTTTGACCTTGTTTATAAAAGATAGCGACGTTAATAAAAATTATAACCGAAAACTCATCAACAAGTAATCAGAGCTCTATTTAATTATTTTCCTAAAAGGAGAGGATAAAACAAGAAATACAAAACAATTAATATATGAAGAAAAAGCTTCTTCTTCTTTTTTTCTTTTTTTTTTTTATAGGAACACAAGCATAATTAAGAAAAAAAAAAAGCTTTTGAATATGAATGAGGTAGTGAGTCAACTTTCAACCAAGTAAATAGTGTCGAATATCACTATCACAATCAATTTCTATAAACAGAACCGACACCATCTCATCAAAGTGGGCCGACAGACGGATAGTTTTCCTAATATATATTATACAGTATAAAATTCCAAACATGTTTGGATATCTATATATTACGAGTACAATACATAACGATTTTACAAAATGTCTCTCTCACAACTGTCCTACGTGACACATTAAAGGGCACAATCCATTATTTTTCTCCCTTAATTTCCGATTCTTTCTTTTTTTTGGCAAAAATATGGAAATTTATTTTCTCTCTTACTTTCCATATTTTGACATTTCATTTGTCTCCCTCTCTCCTCTCCTTTTCTTCTCCTCTCTTATCTCTTATTGATTTCTTAGCAGCAACAAAGGTTGCTGAAATATTGGTATCATTCTTCTTTTTTGATATAGACTTTATTTATTTATTTTATTATCATAGCCTCTGTACTTCGACTGAATTTGTTTTCTGTTTTTCAATTGCTCAGACTCGGGCTCATAAGATTCACCAGTTTTTCTCACCTTTCTCGATCGTGACCATCTACTATAGACGAAGTAAGTTTCCCTCTTTTCTTCGTTGTTTAACAAAGTTTACTTTTTGAACCCACAATATCCACAACCCAAACACTTCTAATTAGGCTATTATATTTTTTTACATTATTACTTACGTATTTTTACTAGATGAGAACTAAAGCGCCATCCATTTTTTTATATGTTGCATTGGCTAACCAGTGAGTCAGATACTGAGTTGGTTGGAATTTGAAGCTTAGAAAATCTACAATTTTTATAAGTGAGATTATATTTTTAGATGTTGATATTGCCTAGGTATTTTTACATTCTGAAGCTTGGTTTATTTTTTTGCCCATAGAGTGTTTTTTTGTGATAACAGTATTTTTTTGCCAATTGCGATCAGTAGTTGGTAGCGTGATCAACATACTGTGAATTCAAAATGGCTAGCTATAAGTACCCCACAAGCACGGACATTACAACTGTTAGTTTGTTTTCTGCTGATTCAAATTAACTGGTGGATATACTTGAGCTATTGTTTTTTTGTAGTTGGAATTTTGCGAATGGGGCGTTGGCCTTCAAGAGGCTAGATAGACAAAACTGGCGAGCCGTGCCTTCAAGTACGGGCATGTACTAGTTAATACATATATTATGGATATTTGGAGCGGTTCCGGGGACACTTAAAAAAAAATATAAAAAAACACCCCTAATCTCAATCTCATAGTTCCCGATCAAATTTTGATGATCCGAGCCGTTCAATATGTTTAGAACATAATTTTAAGGGTACCCGCGAGAAATTGGCAAAAAAAATTACCGGGATGGGCTTGATTTGATCAGTTTTTTATTGAACCGTTCAATAAAAAACTGTTCGGATGAAGCCCTTCCCGATCAATTTTTGTTGTTGATTTCTTGAGGGTACCCTTAAAATCACATTCTGATTACATTGAGCCGCTCGGATCATCGAAATTCGATCGGAAACTTAGGGGTTTTTTTTGAGGTGTCTCTGGAACCGCCCCGATGGATATTAATACACTGTTACAACTATTAATAACCTTTAACTTATTATCCTCCGTCTTTAGAGTCCGTAGGGCGGAGATTAGTATTATCCTACTGTATTAATTCAAAAATATTAGGATTCATGACTCTGGGTCCATAACACCGAATATGAAAGGTAATGAATGATCCTCATGGACCCAGAGTCATGGAGTTAGATCCCACGTTGGAAGGGAGAAGAAAAATGAATTGGTTTATAAGGATTTATGAACAGCTACTGTATAACTTGAGATTAATCTTTTGAGTCACGTGTTTAGACTAAGGATAAATAGATCAGCTGACGCGGGTCATAACACATGAATTGTAGAGTACTACTACTCCAGATAAGGGTATACACTTTGGCGGCAAGAATAAGGTGGAGTAAATAGCCTCCAAGTGCCCACAGGCCCACAGGTGGTCTAGCCATAGGCCCACTTGACCGAATTCCCAGCCATTAACTTATGCTGCTTGTAGGATTATTTATTTTTTAAAATTTAAACCATTAATGCCTTGTTTGTTTTATTTTTGAAAAGTATTTTTCAACAGATTCCTCTACTTCCAATCATTTCTCTCTTTATCTCTCTCCATTTATTATCCCTACAACTCTCATAAAATTTTTTTTCAAAAACGAAACCAAACAAAGCATAATTGTAGAGATGGACTGCGAACAACTCCAATTGCTTATTACACGCTTGTCATGCAAGGGTGCACTGCAGCGTACCCGAGGTCTATGTCAAGGTGGATAGGACGTCGTTTACAACCGACAACAGTGACGTTTATAAATATTGTAACTGAAACCTCATCAACAAGTGATCAGAGGTATATTATTTAGTATTTTTCTAAAACAGAGAGGATAAAACCTGAAAACACAAACAATTTTACTAGGAAGAACAAGCTTTCTAGTTTTGTATATGAACGAGGTAGTGAGTCAACTTTCTACAAAATACCGGTGTACGTCGAGTATCACTATCAAAATCTAGTATTTCTATGACCAGAACCGACACCATTTTTGTCTCAAAGGATGGGCCCAACAGGCGAATTTTACTAGGAAGAAGAATTATGTTTACTCCTTTTATTATATTCCACCACGCTTGCTATGCTTTCATTTCATTTCTTTACTTATGTTATTGGTCTCATGACCAGTACTACCACGTTTCTCACCTAATGTATGTCATGCGCGTGCATGCATGTATGTATGTAGTTTACATCTGGACCCGGGGCTTATTTGTTGGGAGGATAAGGGAGGAGATGAGAGAGGGATCACGGGATAAGGGAGGGAGGGAGGGATGGGGAGAAGATCGAAAGAAATGTGTTTGTTGGTGGGAGAAGGAAGGGGGAGATCGACCTTAACCCCCTCCAATTAAGGGTGTTAGCTAACAACACCTCTCACCCTAAGATTAGTTTATCTGGGTAGGAAAAAAGACCGAATTACCTCTCAAATCATTTTGTATTCTCGATGAAAGGATTAAATGAGGGCAACCATGCAAGTAATTTATCACATTATCCACTCTTATCCACCCATATCAACTACTACCCAAATCCAGTACTCCGTATTAGGTAATCCCCCTCCTTAAATAATTCCCCTTTATAATATATCCACTATTCTTCCTTATACACCAAAACCCTTATCCATCTGATAAACCGGCCGGCCGCCTGAGACTTAGAGGGTTATTGCCTCCTATGTTTTAGGTTCAAAACCGGTCTTTTGGTTTTATCAACCATTGTGAGCCCAGTCTATATATAATAAACTTAAATTTGGGTTCAAATGGACCTCCTGGTGGTTGCTGGTAGGACGGTGGGATTGGTTGCCAAAGAGATTAGTCACGTCGCCCATAATTAGCTGGTTTGGACACTCAGAGTTGTGAAAAAAAGAAGTTAAACATGTGAATATACTAAGGTCTAATATATCTAGTTTGTGATATATAGTTAATTTTGCACATGTCACTTCTTCTTCTGCCTTGTGTTCAAAAAAAATGGGCACATATTCAGAACCAATTATTATTATTTTGTTCAGCTCTGCTATCCGCAGAGACAATTTACAGAGACTCACGCAGAGATAAACGCGTTTGGCCCCGTTTCGAGTCCCCAAAAAATCTAGAAAAATATCCATAAATTTTTGAATATTATTTTATGGGGCCCTGTAAAAAATCAGCTCCTGCGGATATCGATAAGTATTACTTTTGGATTCGTATGGGCGGTTTAGATTTTTTTGGGACCCGAAATGGGGTCAAACGCGTTTGTCTCTGCGTGAGTCTCTGCAAATTGTCCTTGCTGTTAGAATTTATGTATTTTGTTTTCCAGGGTTAAAACCCGAGGCAGAACCATGATTTATTTTTAGCGTGCTTATCCAATGCCATGTTGTACCATTGCCCAAGAGACCCCTCTTATCTCTCTCAGTGAATCCCCCCTCCTCTCATCGCACCCTGACATAACGTACACACCAACATACGAACACACCTCGGATTTTAGAACTAGAATTGAGGTTTGCGTATGTTGACCTGAACATCCGATCATAAAAAAATAAAAATCACAAGGACGCACACATCTCTCCCTCAATTTGGACTTTCAAAATAATATGAATTGCGAATTAGAACATATGCCATGTTTAATAATCATAATAATATGGACAAAACAAAAAGTGAATGTTATGTGAGGGCAAGAGTGATCTTTTTTGCGTAATTTTACAGGGGGAACAAAACTGTTTATCTCTATTGACTCTCGTAAACTATGCTTAGACAAAAGTGCAATTGATTAGAAGATCTTTGGTGAAAGAGGAGAGTGTTGTTTGGAGAAGAAAAGTGTGTTCGGTGTATTATCCTCACACATATAACATATATTTATATTCTAGGAGGAGTTTACATTAAGTCAAATAGGCGATGTGGGACAAACCCCCACTCACCTAATACTACACACTCTAACACTCCCCCTCAAGCTGGAGAATAAATATCACAAAGTCCCAGCTTGTTACATAACAACTCTAACCGTGGTTTAAATAATGACTTAGTAAACAAATCAGCTAACTGAGCGCCTGTAGACACATACGGAGTAGCTATCACACCCTCGGTCAACTTCTCCCGCACTAAATGACAATCAACTTCAATATGCTTAGTCCTCTCATGAAACACGGGATTGGATGCAATATGAATAGCTGCTTGATTATCACAATACAAAGGCATGGGCAACTTCACATTGAATCCTATCTCTTCGAGGAACGATCGCAACCATACAATCTCACACGTTGTATGTGCCATTGCTCTATACTCCGCTTCTGCACTAGACCGAGCAACCACTGTTTGCTTCTTACTCCTCCAATTAACGAGATTTCCACCTAAAAAGACACAATAACCCGTAGTGGATCTCCTATCAGACGGTCCTCCGGCCCAATCGGAATCGGTGAACGCCTCAACTCGTAAATGCCCATTAGCTCGATAAAACAGCCCACGCCCCGGATGTGACTTAAGATACTTCACAATCCGGAGAACTGCCTCCCAATGTGGAAGACGAGGAGCTGTCATGAACTGACTCACCATACTGACTGCAAATGAGATATCGGGACGTGTAATAGTAAGATAATTTAGTTTACCAACCAACCTACGATATTGATCAGGGCTAGTAAGTAGCTCCCCCTGGTCAACACACAATTTGACATTGGGATCCATAGGAGTCTCAACAGGCCTCGTTCCCAACATTCCTGTTTCCTCAAGAATATCCAACACATATTTCCTTTGCGATAAACTGATACCTTCTTTGGATCGTGCTACCTCGATACCTAAGAAGTATCGTAGTTTGCCCAAATCCTTTGTCTGAAACTGCTGATGTAAGAAGGATTTGAGTTTATCGATACCTTGCTGGTCATCACCTGTAATAATAATGTCATCCACATAAACAATCAACAGTACTTTCCCGCGATCAGATGTGAGGGAGAACACAGAATGATCAGATTGACTGCGTCGCATACCAAACTTCATAATTGCATCACTAAACTTACCAAACCAGGCTCTAGGTGACTGCTTAAGACCATACAAGGCTTTACGAAGACGACATACCTGATGACTCTCCCCCTGAGCAACAAACCCAGGTGGTTGCTCCATGTAGACTTCCTCCTGGAGATCCCCATGGAGAAAGGCATTTTTTACATCTAGCTGGAACAATGGCCAACCAAGATTGGCAGCAAGAGAGATAAAGATCCGTACGGAACCCAATTTGGCAACGGGAGAAAAAGTCTCAGAATAATCCACACCATAGGTCTGAGTGTATCCCTTTGCAACAAGGCGAGCTTTATAGCGCTCAACAGTACCGTCGGGAAGATATTTGACAGTGTATACCCACCGACAACCAACGGTGGTTTTACCAGCCGGAAGAGGAACCAGGTCCCATGTACCATTGTGATGAAGAGCAGTCATTTCATCCTCCATAGCTGTCCGCCACTCAGACATAGATAAGGCCTCCTGAACAGTGTTAGGAACAGAAATAGAAGAAACAATAGTGGTAAAAGCACGAAGGGACGGAGAGAGATGAGAATAAGAGACAAAACGATCAATAGGATGAGAAGTACTCGAAGAGGTAGAGAGACTATACTTTACCGGAGGGCGACGATTGTCACGGACAGGATATCGACGAGCATGGGGATCTGGCGACGGGGGGGGAGACGATGGGCGGGGTGGAGACGGAGGTGCAACCGGAGGTGGGCCTGCTGGGGGATGTGCCTGCTCAGTCTGAGGTGGGCCTGCCGGGGGTGTGGGAGGACCCGGCGGATGACGCACATATACCTGCAAGGGTTTGGGAGGAGGGGGGGAGCCAGATGGAACAGCTATGGGAAAAACAGTCTCAGATACAGGACTAGCAGGGTCGACGGACCCTGAATAAAATGGTAAGGACTCATTAAAAGTTACATCAGCACACACAAAATGACGCCGTAAGGATGGGGAATAACACTTATATCCTTTTTGAGTCCGTGAGTATCCAAGGAAGATGCACTTAATCGACCGTGGGTCAAGTTTACTACGATCAGGATCAAGGTCATGAACGTAACAGGTGCACCCAAACACTCGAGGTGGTAATAAGTGGAGAGGCCGCCCAGGATACAAGACCTCGTGAGGTGTCTGACCACTAAGCACCGTAGAAGGCATGCGATTAATTAAATGACAAGCAGTTAGGACAGCATCACTCCAATAGGACTTAGGAACATGCATTTGAAATAACAGGGCACGCATTACTTCCGATATATGTCGAATCTTGCGTTCGGCAACCCCATTTTGTTGTGGGGTCCGTGCACAAGCTGACTGGTGAATAATACCTTGTTCATCAAAAAACTGAGAAAGAACACCATGAAAATATTCGCGTGCATTATCAGAACGAAAAATACGGATGCAAGTATCAAACTGAGTCTTTATTTCATTAAAAAATGATAGAAAAACAGACTTTAACTCAGATCTTTCCTTCATAAGATAAAGATATGTAATACGGGAAAAATCATCAACAAAAATGACATAATAATGAAATCCAAAGACACTGGGAACGTGGATAGGCCCCCAAATATCAGAGTGAACTAACTGAAATGGTCTAGACACACGACGCTCTACTCTGGGAGAAAAGGGTACACGGTGGTGTTTACTGAATTCACACACTTCACAAGGTAATTCTCGAAGGCAACGATAAGCTGGCACTAAGCGTTTTAAACTCTGAAGTGAAGGGTGACCAAGGCGGCAGTGTTGTTGATAAGGAGTTGCAGAGGTCCGAAGAGCAACAGACTGAGAAGGCACACCATCCAGTAGGTAGTACAAGCCACCACGCTCAACACCGCCACCAATCTTCCTCCCCGTTGCGAGATCCTGAAACAAACAACCATGAGGAAGAAATGTGACGGAACAGTTTAAGGATTTCGTAAGTTTACTGATGGACAACAGATTAAAAGGTAAACGAGGAACATGTAAGACAGACTGTAAAGTAAGGAGGGGAGTAACAGGAACAGAACCCAAACCAGTCACAGGAGTGTTAGAACCATCGGCTAATCGAACATGGGAATGGGTACCAACAGATTGATAATTAGAAAAAATGGTAGAAATACCAGTCATATGATCTGTGGCGCCAGAATCAATGACCCAAGGGCTGTGAGAAGAGGAAGACGCAGCACAAGCAAGAGAAGGATCTGTCTGAGCCAGCGTAGCAGTGGAGGGTGAACCTGCAAGGGAAGACTGAAGGGACATGAAACGCTGGTACTCTGCTGCTGGGATAGTCACCATAGGGTCTGTAGGTGAGTTAGCAATCTGCCCAATATCCTCAAAGGTAGCCACCTGGTGAGCCTGAGAAGGAAAACCATGAAGATCATAACAAGTATCCACTGTGTGATTTGTGCCCTCACAATGTGTACAAAACCTAGAACCATGACCACGACCACGGCCACCACCTCCTGTCGAGCGGCCACGACCAAACATACGACCCCCAGAATTAGTGAACCGCCCACCAAAGTCACCACGACCACTACGACCACTGAACCCAGAATCTCGGCCACGGCCACGAAATCCAGAAGCACGGCCACGACCATGGCCACTACTAACGGAGAACCCAGAACCCTCTGAACAACTAGAAGCCAAAGCTGAACGATCAGAAGATGGAGCGGTAGGTGGGATAGGAGTTGAGGCAGTCGACTGACGAAGACGGCTGAATACCTCGCCAAGAGAAGGGAGGTCTGAAGACCCCAGAATCTGCTTACTCACCGGCCCATAAAGTGATGAAGCACCTGACAAGAACCGAGTAACCCGCATACGCTGAAGCTGGCGGCGAATAATGTGAATATCAGTCGATAATGGCTCACACACATCCAGTTCATTACAAATGCGACTAAACTTCGCATAATAAGCCTCCAAAGATAAATCATCCTGAGAGACTGAAAAGAAGGACTGATGAAGATCATATATGCGATGGAGATTATTCACCCCAGAAAACAGCTCCTGAGCTTGGGTCCACACTTCCTTGGCTGTGTCACAAAACATCAATGTACTAGAAATCTGCTCCTCCATACTATTCCACAATTCTGTCCGAATACGAGCATCTACATCCTGCCATGCCGCATATGTGGAAGAGGTCACGGCAGGGGGATCATCAGTCAGATAGGAACGCTCTGACTCACCCAAATAATATACCTCAACAGCCTTAGCCCACAGTACATAATTCTTCCCATTTAATAGTGTAGAAGTAATTGGGCGCCGATCACGCGACCGAGAGGAGCTAGATGAACTACCAATAACAGTAGAAGTGGGTGTAGAACTCGAACCAGAACCAGACTTATTAGCATCAGACATCGTACCAAATAACGAAGAGGCTACACCCAATAAAAACTACTGATAACTCAACAATTACCAATAACAACTTCCAAACATCTGTTGGTACCGACCAGAATGAACTACGGCATTCACCTCATAGTAGACTAACATACCAAAGAATTACACTGTAGCAAATCAAACGAGTTTGAAATAGTAACTAACAATTGTCTCTCTGAATATTCAATCTACTGCCCGTAAAATTGAGAAATTGTGAAAATAAGACAATACCCAGCAGATTGTGAAGGCAACAAGCGGCGTGGGTCGCCGGAGGTCCAAGAAGGGCGCCGGAGGGTGGCGAGAGGTTGTCGGAGGCTGGAGTGACAGCGGTGATGGCGATGGGCCCCTGTCGTCTTGGGAACTTGAGGTGGTAAGGGTTTTCGGAAGGAGGAAAGGACTGCCGAGATTGGGGTTGATGATGTCGGCACTGAATGATGTCGGCCGAGATTGGGGTTGATGATGTCGGCACTGAATGAGGGTTGGGGCGGCTATGGTGGCTGTCGAAGGTGAGATTTTAGGGTTTCAAGGGCGGTTTAAGAACCCGCTCTGATACCATGTTGTTTGGAGAAGAAAAGTGTGTTCGGTGTATTATCCTCACACACATAACATATATTTATATTCTAGGAGGAGTTTACATTAAGTCAAATAGGCGATGTGGGACAAACCCCCACTCACCTAATACTACACACTCTAACAGAGAGTTTAAAGGAGGAGAGAAATTTATTCACGGTAGAGCTGTAAATAAGGTATTCACGGCTCTGCATAATTTTAGTCGTTCAAAAATATTTTGAACGGTCGAGATTGAGCGCTATAAACCTTATTCACGGCTGCTCCATGAATAAAATTTTCTCTTAAAGGAGTACCTCACGACCAATGGAAAGACCTCACAACCAAGGGTGTAAATTGATTGCTACAATGTCACACTTCCATCATGATACAATGTACTTCGATAAACTAACTTTGTAACCTCATTTTTATTGCCAATAATCAAGTTTGCAAATCCCCTAACCTTAGAAGACCTGTCGCACGTGTCAGGGCCACACCCACAATTATTGAATTCGAAGGCCTTTTTTCCTGGCCAATTAAAATAAAACCTACTTTACCAGAATCTTAGGAGTACCTGTACGTTATGGCCCATTGACAGCACAAGCTATTATTGGGGTCCTAATCTTTATTATGTCCTGTCCAAATCTTTATTAGTATGTCCCATTTGATTGTTTAGTTTATTGTGGCCATTGTATCCTTGACCTAGTTCAAGCTCCTATCCCTACTAATTCTTTTTTTTTTTCCTTCTTAAAATGCTCGGATGTTCGGGCTAACTTACACGCACCACGACTGATTCTGAGACCCTGAAGTTCTATCCCTGCTAATTCTTGAATCGAACAAGTTTGATAAAATTGAAGTGCCAACTTATAAATTCTGTTCTATTATTCTTAGTTGTGGCTTTGCAAATCATATAAGATTCTTGTTCCACAGAAGTGGGATTAAAGATCGAAAACACTTTGCTTTGTGGATGCAAAAAAATGTCTTTTCGATTCTTACTTTGTCAAGGTGAAATACACTTAACTTTTATTATTTTCTTTGGCAATAAAAAAAAGAGTTAATTTTCAGAAGGGGCAAAAACAAAAGAAATAAAGGAAAATTTGAGAAAAACTAAAACTGCTGTTAGGAGAAATTAATGTTCATAATAAAAATTAGTGGTGGGAAATCTATATTGTGAAGAATCGGTAAAACCATAAACAAACATCCAAACTTTAACAATTCAACGGATCTCACTTGTCCTAACATAACTCTTCTTGCTCATCAAAATTGTCTTTCCCTTTTGAATTGGACAATACGATCAAGACCAATACCAATGGCTTTCTGATGAGCCTAGTGATGTTAATGTAATTCTACTCTCGTCCTTGGAAGAAGTATCGGAATTGAATCGAACCTCAACTGACGAGCGCATGCCGTGACTGTCGGAACTTTGATAGATGTCACACACAACGCTAAAAAAAAACAAGGAAGGATGATAGCAAACAAACAAACAAACAAGAGTAAAAGCGCAACAAACAAAACCACAACCACCACATTAATAGGCACGATCAAACCATCAAGTCCAGCCATATATAACAAGCCTACCTTGCTCATTAGTACTGCAAGCCGTTAAAACTTGAATTTGTCATACCTAGACAAAGACAACCCAGCCAAAACTAGTCCGTCCTTCAATCAAATCTCACCGAACGACCTGATTTACTTGAGATGGGGATGGGGTTAGGTGTTTTACGGTCTTTGTCCCTTGGGTGTATGGGTTTTTTTTACCTTTCGGTGTTTCGCCCGATCTTTTATTGGACGCTCTATGTATCATTTGTCGATTTTTAAGACAAATAATTTTTGCCGATCAAAAAAAAGTTCCAAACACCAACATTGAAAAACAGAGTAAGTCTATTGGTACAGATTTTGTGCACAGATCTGTCGTGGGGCCCACTACGGCTCCCACAAAAATGATCCGAGCCGTTCACTAAATGTAAAACATTTTTTCAAGGGCTTCCATAAAAATACAGCTCAATCTGATACCTATAGATGTTCGATCCAATCATTTAACTTTTCATATCCTGAAATCAAAATGAAAAATTAGATGATTGGATTGAGCACATATAGGTATCGGATTGGGTTGAATTTTTGAGAGAGCCCTTGAAAAAATGTTTTAAATTTAATGAACGACTTGAATCATTTGTGTGGGACCCGTAGTGAACCTCACGATAGATCTGTGCACAAAATCTGTACCAATAGACGTACTGATTGAAAAATATACAGAAAAATATAAGTTGTCATGGTAATGGAGCCACCCGCCCACTCCGCATCTGGAGGGTAAGTAATTCATTATTTTCGCCAAACCGGTGTCCCCTACTCGGATTGGGAGGGGCCGTAGTAAACCCCACACTACACCATGTGGTGCGGTTAATTCGACCGTCTATCTTGACATAGATGGTTCGGATTTAATCTACGCTCCTACTAATTTGAGCCGTCTATTGTTCGGATTAAAATTCGAACCGTTCAATATCAAAATGAACGACCGAATCAGCTGCACTTGTATTGCAGAGATGCACTACAGCACCCCCGATCCCCTACTCGATCTCGCAATGCACCGGGAACTATTATTGCACTAGGACCACTGCAATGACATGACATAATACTCCTAGTAAAATACTCCACTTTTTAATTTCATTCCCAAGCTCTGCTTTTGTCAAGGGTAAGGGTGGTGGTTGGCTGTGGGATCGGCTTTGATTGGTCACCAAACCACGGATGTCCTCCTCCTCTCTTTTTGCTTAACTGGTTTATCGTTTCTTGATTACCACCCATTTAGTTATTTCAAAAAATATGATTCTGATTAGCCCACAAGTTTCTCCTATTCCTTAAAACATGCTGTCCTCGTCTTTTTCTTCCTCATAAGATTTCAAGTTCGAGATTTCTAAGTAGATATCAATTGCTTTGGAGTCGGTTCATATAGAGCTTTGTTTTTTGCTTTAATTAAGACCCGACAACTAGACGGTAAAATTGATTTCCTAGACAAAAGCTGGCCCGAACACTCGAGTTATATAAAAAAATGCAGTCCCCACCTTCCCCAACCCTCTCTCTATATCTCACGTGGCTTGAATTGCAGTCATATTTTAGTACTCATGAAACCAGTGAGCCATAAGCATCCCACCCTTTTCCTTGATCAGTTTATTCACCTGGCCTCTCTCTCTCTCTCTCTCTCTCTCTCTCTCTCTCTCTGTTACCATTGTAGGTTCTGGTTGCCTTTCAGCACCAAGAATCTCCCATTCTCTCCATCAGTTCACGCTTTCCACCCTCCATATATTATAACACATTCCTCCATTTATTAAAAGTTTTCTCTGCATCATATTCCTACACCTTCTCCCATTTAACGACGTATACAATCTACCACACTTGCCCACCTCCGCATATATTATAGACACAAAAACCCCAATTAACAATCTCCCGAAACAGTTTCAGATCAAGAAATAGAAAGCATCAATTTGCCCCCTTTTCCCTTTCTCTTTTGTGACATTCTCTCCCCTACTTCAAGCAAAGCAACTCCCCGCCTAGTACTCTCTCTCTCTCTATCTATCTACCTTTTATTATTCCCTTCTCTCTCACTATCTGTCAAACTTTTTTGGTTTCTGGGTTTCTGTGATCTCATAGAGATCTGCTTCAAAATGGGGGCTTCCCGAGGCAGTTACCCAATTAACTTTGCGTACCCTCATCTTCACAACCAAATTGCTCCTACTACTTCCTCTGTAGCCACTGATAGTAGCGGTAGTAGTAGTGACTGTGACTATAGTAATGAGCTAAAGATTAAATCTTTGTTGTATAAGATGATTTGGGAATTTGGGTTGGGCTGTATTCTTCCTCAATCTCGCTCCAAAAATCAGAGGGAGGAGAGAGAGAAGAAGAGTAGCAGCAATTCAGAGCACAACAAGGCGTGGTTGCTTGCTGAATCTGGCCCAGATTTGACTAGTGCTGACCCTCAATCAGTGCACTCCTCTTTCAGGTTTCTGTTTTTTTCTTTGGGGAAAAAATTTCCTTTTTTTTAGGGGTAATCACGTGTTGGGTATGTTAAAAACACAATGTACTTTTTTTTTTTGGATTCGATACGTAGTTACACAACTG
Organism: Rhododendron griersonianum; assembly: GCA_018127125.1. NCBI lineage: Eukaryota > Viridiplantae > Streptophyta > Magnoliopsida > Ericales > Ericaceae > Rhododendron > Rhododendron griersonianum. The sequence goes on from CM030795.1 coordinate 11,222,394, forward strand.
GAGAATCACGTAAAAATTTCTGTGTCGTTTCTTTGTGTTCTTGATTTTTTCGCAGCCGATGTACTTCTTTTATTTTTCTTTCATTTGATTTTGATACATAGTTACACAACAAGAATATCAAGTTAAAATCTCTGTGTCGTTTCTTTGTGTTCTTGCTTGTTTTTTTTTTTCTTTCTTGATTGATCCTTGGTGCGTGATTGGGCGGGTTGGGTCGAATTCGCACCGAGAGATATGAGGCTGTCTGCCAATCCTTGCTCATTTGATACTGAAATTTTCCAGTAAAAAGATTTGGTATGAAAGAATCCCGTAGACCTCTCACTCCAGGTAGGTGGTCTAACTTGGAGGTGTCCTTTTTCAGGTTCAGTTTCTGCTCCCAAGTTGAACTCGAATCGATGAATGTGGGTAATCTTAATCCCTCTTCTGCAACTGTCTTGATGGTGAATTTGGACAATGGATTGACCGACTCTCGTTCTCGTGAGCTAAAATGGAAAAGAATTGAGTCACTGGAGAGGAGTATCTCTCCTGTGGCTCACACCTTGATTAGGTTCTCCTATGGTGAAATCCTATATGCTACTCGCAATTTTTCTAAAGGTATTGAATCGGGTTTATTTGTTTTTTGAATTATTTTCATTCTTGCTTATGGGTTTGTTGTTGTTGATTGTGATTGATTTTGTTGTTGTGGGTAGGCAGGGTTTTGGGCAGAGGAGCATTGAGCTGTGTTTTCAAAGGGAGAGTTGGGTTTTTGAGGGCCACTGTAGCGATTAAGCGGTTGGATAAGGAAGATAAGGAATGTTCAAAGGCATTTTGTAGAGAACTGATGATTTCTAGTTCACTCCATAACCCAAACATCGTTCCTCTTTTGGGGTTTTGCATTGATCCTGATGAGGGTTTGTTTTTGGTCTACAAATATGTATCCGGTGGAAGCTTGGAGCGGTATTTGCATGGTATTATGAATAATCGCTTGTCTAATAAGCGGACAATTGGCTTCATTTTTGTTGAAGTTAAAATGACTTTGGGTATACCCGTTTGCAGACAAGAAGAGGGGAGTGAAGGGCGGTCCATCACTTCCATTTTCCGTGAGGTATAAGGTTGCCATCGGAATAGCAGAGGCCATCGGTTATCTGCACAACGGAGCGGAGAGATGTGTGGTTCACAGGGACATTAAACCCTCGAATATCCTTCTATCTTCTAAGAAGATGCCAAAGGTAACGATGGATCATTAGAAACTCGGTTTATTTTTGTTGTGTTCTGGTAATATGCTAACAGTATCATTGGTATTTCTAGTTATGTGACTTTGGATTAGCTACATGGACTACTGCACCTTCGGTACCTTTCCTTTGTAAAACCGTGAAGGGAACATTTGGGTATGATCTCATTCTCAAGAAGACTTTTACAAATAGATTGAAGCTAAATTACTATCACATCTTTTGTTTCTTGTTCGACGGTCATTTGTTTTCTTCCATCTCCTGAAATTTTGAGTTAATTTTACAGGTACTTGGCCCCTGAATATTTCCAGCATGGGAAGGTATCTGATAAAACTGATGTCTATGCCTTCGGGGTGGTCCTTTTGGAACTTATAAGTGGGCGGAAGCCGATCGGTCCAGGGGAAGAAAACTTGGTCGTGTGGGTACGTCACCTTTCTTGTTTCTGCTCAATCACATTCAGTCAACTTTCTGACAGTTGAATCTGTGGTTCTTATTACCTTCCAATACTCAGTTATAAGGTCTGGAAACTTTTTTCTGGTTTCTGCTTAATCACATTCATTCGATCGTTTTATGTGGCAATATGGTTCCATCGCTATGCTATGATATTTTTTTTCCCCCTTTTTTCGTGAAAGTGACCTTTGTTATGATTCAGTTATTTGAGATTTGTGGATATATATCGTAAGGTGTGCTTCAAATGTATCAGAAGCGACAACTTACCTAGGGAAGACTTCATGTGTATGTAGGAATTCTGATTGTTAGCATTTGAGATTTCTTCAATGTCTTTGATTTGCGGCAACAAAAATTGGATTCGTTCAGACTCCACTGCTGTTGAAATAATTTCCTGAACCACACGATAAGATTGCTTCGATGGATTAGTAGCATAATCGAGTATGATCTTTTAACTTCAAACTTTTCTGCTGAAACAGTTGCTGCCTTGCTGTTCTACCTTTTTTTGTTTTCCCGTCTCTGTGTTCTTCCGCCTGAGCACTTTCTGCTGGCAATCCGCCCTCTGAAAACTCCCCGGAACTAGTGTGACTGATTTGTTGAACGTGATCAAACCCATTCCTATTTCTAACATAACTTTTACGTTCTTGACATTTGACAGTTACTATCACGGATTATGGGCCGAAGCTAGTTTGTAAACGTAACTGTTGAATAACATACTAAAAGATGTTGTTGGGTTCTTCTTCCTTTGCAGGCAAAGCCACTGTTAGAGCAAGGCGCCATGGAACGTTTAGTTGATCCACAGCTCAAATTCACTCCTAAAAACTCAAAACAAATAGCCCGGATGGTAGAAGCCGCAGCTGCCTGCATAAACAGCGAAGAATCCCGGAGACCTGACATCGATCAGATTATCACAATAATAAGAGGAGAACAACCACCTAATACCTCTACCCTGAAGAAGTCCTGCTTTCCAAGTAGCGGTAGCATTATTGGTAACCCTCTGTTTCAAAGGACGAAAAGCGAGATGAACGGGCATTTAGCGTTGGCGATGGTAGGAGTTTCAGAGTTTGAAGACGATGATCTTGTTTATTGCCGGTGAACTTAGTCAAATATTCCTTACAAATGCTCTCTGCTCCCGCTCTCAATCCCCACTCTTGCGGATTTTAGTATTCTGGGATGTGTTTCAAAAACACTTTCACCCTCCCACTCGCACACCCGCACGCGAATGATGTAACGTAGCCGGTGAACATAAACACACAGAGCAATCTTTTTTTTCTTTGTTCTTTTAATTTTTTTTTTTCGCCTCTGGTTTTATTCTGTTGGTTGCGCACTTTGCGCGCAAAGTGTTGATATGAAAATAGCTTCGAAGTTGTATATAGGAATGGTTGTGTCGTGAGTGATTTCTAGCTTGTTTACAATTCTTCTTGCTTTCAGATGAAAGAGAGGATCAAATAGTTTTTACTTTTAATTTCTTTTCTTTTTTTAAATCTCCCTCTCGTGTCGCAATTTTCTCTTTAAAAAATATATTTTTAATTTTTTTCGGACTTTTGCATTTCGTGTGGTGGTCGTCATGGTGTGCGTATGCATGGGAAACTTGAGGTGAATAGAGAATGGAAGAGTGTGTGTCTGTCTATTTAGGGTTCGACTTCTCACCGGTCCCTTCGGATCGTCTAGTTTCGGTATTTGGGCCTCTTTCGGGCCACTTTGATGGTCAGAACTGTTTGGGGTTCTTCCTGGCCGGCCCATTTTTGCCACTCATTAGTCGTTTAGGCCCTGCACGTGTCACGCACATTCCACACAAACCCCGTTTTAAGTAAATTACCGAAAATACCCGTTCCCATCCAACCCACCGCCATACCCATACATCTCAGTGATCTTGAGATGGCAACCAAACCCTCGTCATGAGTCATGACCTGATGACCACGACCCTCCTCATCATCTTCAAAATACTCCCCACCACCACCTCGATCCATAACCACCATCAACACCTCCATAGCCTCCGGCGCCGCTACTGAACCCGTACTACCCGCGGCCTCCGCCTCGTCCGTTGGCCAGAATCTCATTGCCGACTTTAATCTTTTGTCCTCCGTCGTGCCCTCGAGGCAGAGTTCGGCATGCATTTGTCCGATCGTAAAGCCTTCATCAGAAGATGAATCGAATTGTTCCTCGCCGGCCGTGGTGATGAGAGGACTACATGAAACGACGGTGTAGATGACGTCGACGGAGAAACGACTGAATGGAAGAAGGCGGAGATTAAAAATTGTACAGTACAAGTTTCGATATATATATATATATATATGTGTGTGTGTACAGTATGCAGAGAGAGAGAGAGAGAGAGAGAAGAATGGGATTTTTGAGATGAATCCAGGATAAAAGCTAGTCATTGATTTCTCTCGTAATCATTGGTGTGAATTGATTTGTTCAATTTGTGCATGATTTGGATTCTCAATTGATTTGTTCAGTAAAGACCACGAGTCTCGCAATTGATTTCTCATTTTTCAAGGGTGTGAATTCTTTTTATAGGTGTGAATTGTGTTTTTTTTTAGAACATGTGAATTCTAAATTTGAGTGTGAATTCTATTTTTTTTGAACATGTGAATTTTTCATTTGGTTACTCAATAACATTTGAAAACCTTATTTTTTACATCTTTAGAGGTGTAAAATGTGTAATCGGCCAAGATGGGGTGTGAATTCCCAAGAAGGGGTGAATTCTCCTTGGGTGTGAATTTTTTGGGGTGTAAATTCTGGGGGTGTGAATTTTTAAGAGTGTAAAGTGCCTAAACCCTAAGAGTACCCCTGTGAAAGTGCTTAAACCCTAATGTGATTTGTTAAATTGTGAGTGTGAATTTCTACTTTTTCAAAGGTGTGAATTCTTTAAATTTGTTAAATTGTGAGTGTGAATTATGTCTTTTCACACATCTCAATCCCCAAAATATAGAGTTCATACCCCGAAATGAGAGAATACACACCCCTTAGATGCAGAATTCACACCCTCTAAAATAAAAGAATTCACACCCCTAAATGCAAAATTCATACATAATCTACACAACCCACTCCCCAAAATACAAAATTCACACCCCAAAATGAAAGAATTCATACCCTTCAAAGGCATAATTCACACCCTCCAAAATAAAACAATTCACACCCTCCAAAATAAAACAATTCACACCCATTAAAATGCAGAATTCACACCCTCAAAAATTAATTTTTTTTTTTGTACATAACCCAACTCCGATTCTAAATCTCAAGTTCAGTTTCTGGATTATCCGAGTAAAAACCCACCTTGATTGAATTTTTCATTTAGGTGTGAATTTTTCATTTGGTTACTCAGGGAGTGTTCCACTTTTCCTTCTTTTTTAAAAAGTACTTTTTCTTCAATTTTCAAACTCAAATATAATGAAAATAAAAAATAATTTTTTAATTTTTTTTGCACCGAATAAAAATATTTCAATGAGATCTATCAAACAAGATCCATATTTGATAACTTTTGAAAACCTTTTTTTTTTTTACGTCTTTAGAGGTATAAATTGTGTAATTTGACGAGTGTGAATTTTGCATTTAGAGGTGTAAATTGTGTAATCGGCCAAGATGGGGTGTGAATTCCCAAGATGGGGTGAATTCTTCTTGGGTGTGAATTTTTTGGGATGTAAATTCTGGGGGTGTGAATTCTTGAGGGTGTAATGTGCCTAAACCCTAAGGGTACCCTTGTGAAAGTGCCTAAACCCTAATGTGATTTGTTAAATTGTGAGTGTGAATTCCTTCTTTTTCAAAGGTGTGAATTCTTTAAATTTATTAAATTGTGAGTGTGAATTCTGTCTTTTCACACATCACAACTCAATCCCCAAAATACATAGTTCATACCTCGAAATGAGAGAATTCACACCCCTTAGATGCAGAATTCACACCCTCCAAAATAAAAGAATTCACTCCTAAATGCAAAATTCATACATAATCTACACAATCCACTCTCCAAAATACAGAATTCACACCCCAAAATGAGAGAATTCATACCCTTGAAAGACATAATTCACACCCTCCAAAATAAAACAATTTACACCCATTAAAATACAGAATTCACACCCTCAAAAATTAATTTTTGAGAAAAAGAGAAAGAGAAGAGCAGCAGGCAAGCAGTTCACCCATTGAAAAACAAAACTCCTCAAGAAACGTCCTCGAACTCTACCCAACCACCTCTCTCTCTCTCTCTCTCCATTAATATTTCATTTCCAAAGCCTTCAGTACTGTTACGATTTTCAGACCCCTGTTCTACTTTCTCTATCTAAGCTATACCTGTTGTAAGATCTATAAAATTATGGAGTTAAAGCAAAGATTAGGGGACCCGAGCCAGCTCATCGGTGCTCAGCAACAAAAAATCGTGGCGGCGCCGAAGAAATCACTGGCGGTGGCACAGCCTTCTGCCGCCGCTCAATCCAAGTCTCTCCCTCCGTACCGGGCTGGTAATCTCTCTGATTGACATGTATTTTTATTCCTGTAAACGATTTCAATTTTATAGGAGAATAAAAAAGTCAGTACAGTAACTATATGTATTTATTCTGGGGTACAGAACGTGGATCGACGATGTCCGGCGAGATACAAAGACGACCGGAAAAGATCCACCAGTGGCGACGACGCTCAGATCGACGGTGATCGGCGACGGAGGGACGGGAGAGAAGGGCGATGGTGGTGGGAGGTTGAGGTTGAGTTTAGGAAATGACCTGAACATAGAGAGAGCGTGCGAGGACAAAATGGTAAAAATATCTTGTAAAAGGGTTTAGACAGGAGGTCTTGACAAAAAAGGGTTGGCACGGAACCCCATTAAAAAAATGGGACCGGCCTGTAATTTCCTGGAACTGTTTCCCTTTCAAAACTCTAAAAATTACGGGCTGGTCTCACATTTTTGGTGGACTTCCCTTGCACTCCAGCCCAATTCCTAAAAGAACCAATAAGGATGGCCCTTAATTTCCCTACCTGAAATACCCCTTTCAAAACTCCGCTGATCAAAAAAATGAAATAAGCTCTCCCCTCTTCGTCTCCCTTAACCGCCTCTGGTGCGTGACTGCGTGTTCTGCGATTCCGACGTCGTCGAGGCCAGCAGCTCTTTCGCGTGTCACCGTCCGACTCCGACTCCTCCCTCCGTCACCGTCTTCGCTTCCTCCGACTTCTCCTCAGACTCCTCCCTTCGACTCGTCCTCCGACTCCAAATACTTCTTCATCGTCTTGTAATGGGGCGAAAACGTATGTGTTTTCAATTTTGTATAGCTTGCCTTCCATTGTTCTTGGCAAAAACAAACTAGTTTGAAAATTAGTTTGTTTATATGCGATTTCATTGTCATTCGACGTTTGAAAATTAGTTTGCCTTCCATTGCATGTTTAAATTGAGGCAATTGTCCAGGACTTTGTGTTTATTACTGTACAAGCTATGGTTTAGCACTGATTTTGCTAGAGATTTACTAGGTTCTTAGAATGAAATTGATTTCTTTCTGATTTATTAGGTTTTTGCTAGAGACTTTTTGTTGCCAAACCACTTCAAAATGAATTTATGAACTATATTTTCTTATTCAAGTTGTGCATGTACTATATGTGCATCTCTGGAAATTGGGCGTTCCTCCCGTGGCGCGGTGGCAGCTCCAGAAATTTTGAGAAGATACGTGTACAAAGGGTGGAGCTAGCCGCCACTGCCTGTTCCTCGGGAGTATGTTCAGTCCCTTTTGAAGGTTGCTGATGCATTCGACTAGCTTAGGCTTTTTTATCTAGGTCCTGGAGTTAGGACAAACAATCAAGCCAGGGAGTGGAATCATGTGACAATCATAATCAAACAATGGAGGAAAGATTCTCGCAGGATGAGATTCTTTTCTTTTGTTAATGACTAGATATATTATTGGGATTTTATGCTCATTTATTTTTTGTGAAAAATGACTAGGTGGTGAGTTAAGGAGAAAAATGGACACAGAGAAAGGGAGGAAGATGAAGGGAGAACGAAAGGGGTGGTTATGGAGGATGGTGGGTAGGGTAGATGGTGATGCTCCCAGAGATCTAAGAAATAAGGTGGACCTGGGTTTAAATTAATTGAGTTGGCTTTGTCTAATAAGTAGTACTACAAATTAGGAGTGTATATATATATATATATTTTGATGAATCAACCAAATAAGCTAGCCTGTGTAATTTGGACTTTTAGCATTGAGTGGATAGAATAGGATTATCAATACCTAATCCCCCATGGTATTGTTAAAACAAGGGGATTCTGCCGAGCATTTCTTGGCAACTGCCAATGCATTCTTAAGGGACTGAAATATTCTCTTTCAATTGTTTTAAAGTTGTGTGGCAGTATTTTGTGCCTTGTAACCCTTTGGACCACATTTCATGTTTAAAAGCATACATTAGGTTTTGTAGTTCCTCCCACTTGTTGTCTGCCAAGGATATTTAGGAAAATATGTTCTGGACAGCAGGAAATTGACAGTGTTAGAGTAATGTCAAAGTTTATATTTCTTTTTTGAAAATAACACTGTAAATTGACAGTGTTAGAGTAATGTCAAAATTTACATTTTTATTTTGAAAACAATACTGTACGTGTAAATTGACAGTTTTTGATTTTCTCATTTGAATTGACAATGTTACAGCAACTTTACATTCTCATACATTGAAAATTTTACATTTGAAAACATATGTTACAAGCATTTTCTTATTCTTTTTGTATACAGTAGTTCGAGGAAAAGGGAAGGCGAATCAGTTAGATTCCATAAGTGATGAAGAAGATACAAAAGAACAGACATGTGATGAGGAAGTATCAAAAGGAATTATAGAAACTGATACAATCCCAAATCCGCCAAAGAAGTTAAAGACGAAAAAATTGGCGGGAAGAAAACCAATTGAAGTTACTTCATCATCTGTCCCAAATGCTGAATTTTCTGAAAGACATGCTCAATCTCAATATGACCTTCGGGTTAGATCACCAAAAAACCAAGGTTTCAACATAGACCAAGCTGCGCCTCAGTCACAACCTCTTAGAAAGAGACCAAGAATTGTGGTTGAGACTCAAGAGACACAAGCGACTGAAGTGTCACAACACATCGCTTTTAATAGATGTAACATGCAAGTGATGATTAGATTAATGAAAGGGTTTCCTGTCACTCCTGCCCTCAAGGATTCGCTGAAAAAAACACCTTTTTGGCATTTGATCAATGCATTTATTGAGGAGAAGGTGAAGAGTGATCATTGTAGAAAGTTCGATGAGGTGGTTGTTAAAATTGTTGAGTCGTACGACGCAAATACAAGAACATTTAGATTGGGAAACAAACATGTCAAGCTTGAAAGGGAAGATGTGAAGTTGATTTTTGGGATTACATGTGGAAATGAGGAGATAAACCAAGGTTATTGTAAGAAAGAAGATGTGCAGTTAGCAGTTAAGTGGAAAGTAAAGGGGAACAGATTGGATATCTCAACAATCAAGAAGCTTTTAACAGAAAAGCAAAACAGCAAGTTGGAAGAAGATATGGATGATATCGCAAGATTGTTGTGCTTGTTCCTTTGTGGGACGTTGTTCTTCTCTACAAGCGGAACCACAATCAATTGGGTGTATGTTCGCCACATGGAAGACTTGAATAAGATTAAACAATTCGATTGGGCGGAAGCGATTTGTAAGTACTTGCTGAAATCTACTCACGTGGAACATAAAGATCCCAAAGAAGTCAAAGGTTCTTCAATTCTATTACTGGTAATCGACTATATAACTCTTTCCATTTGTTAGTCTACAAAATAATTATATGTGTCCTTTTAAATTGTAATTCTGTTGTGCAGTATTGGCTTTGTGAGCATAGCAACATCCTGAACCAAGAGAGCCCAGATTCTATTCCAAGGTTGCTCAAGTGGAACATTGCAAAGCTGCGGAAAGCGCTCAAAGACGTGAAACAGTTGCAGCAACTCCCAGATGAGAAGGTAACATGGTTGTTAAGTGTTCATATTTGATTTCACTATTCATAAGGAGACCTGTCTATGAAGAAACTTTGTGGTTTAATGTGATTTCATGGCATTGCCTCTTTGTAGGTAAAAGATGGAACACTTGAACAAACCATTGAAGAAAAAGTTGAATCTGAATTTGAGCAACATGGGGTTCAGCAAGATCTTGGGGACAAAGACGAAGTCAACCAACATGAGGTGAAGAATGATGAATTTGTTGACGTGCAACAGTTGCAGCAACTCTCAGATGAGAAGGTAACATGAACAAACCATTCTGTTGTGCAGTTTGTATTTCTCTTTCAAAAAACTGAAGGTGTTCATTGAAGATCAAAATTTTGTTTACTATGTTGGAAGGATTTTGTTACTGCTGCTGCTGCTATTGACTGCTGTAATGGCAGAAATTAGCTGCTACTGCTGATGCTTAATCCACTTGTAAATGAGCTGTCCTGACAGCTACAAGCTATTCCCATTTCATACCTTGTTTTTTTGTTACTACTTAGCTGCTACTGCTATCCATCTGCTACTGCTGTACATCTTATCAGTTACGTATAATCCACCTGCTGCTGTAGTTCTGCTAGCCCAGCTGTTGTTACCTACTGTTTAATGTTTTTAAATGCTGTTTGGTAGTCACTGCTGCTATCACTTGGCAGTAGCAGTTTTGGTTATTAGATATTAATACACAATGTCTCTTTGTAGATACAAGATGGAACACTTGAACAAACCATTGAAGAAAAAGTTGAAGTTGAGGGGGAGAAAGTTGAAGAAAAAGATGAGGGGGAGAAAGTTGAAGTTGCTGAAGTTGAGAACGTGCCTGATAGTTGTGGGTTGGATGATTTCGATACTCCCACTGATTTGTTTCAGTCTCCCAAATACAATTCAGATTCAACTCTTGAACCTAATACATTGAGTGGGAAATCACTGCCACAAGAAGAAGATGAATGCTTGAAGAAACTTGTGGATAACATATTCTATGATTCAAAGAAGTATGCAGCTGCAATGGTTGATGAATTGACAGAAGAAAGACACTCAATTAGTGATAATCTCACTAAAAAGATTGAATATTTGGAGAAGCAGATGGAGATTGAGAGACAATCAAACAAGGATGCACTTGCCATGATTGATGAATTGAGGAAGGAAAAAGACTCAATTACGACTGACATGTCCACGAAGATTGAACGTTTGGAGAATGACAAGAAGCAGATGGAGATTGAGAAAGAATCGATTTGCGAGCCTCTCAATGACAAGATTGCAAAATTGAAGAAACTGGTGGAAAGTCAAGACAAACAGATTATAATGTTGAAAGATGTTGTGAGCAAAAGCCCACTCACAACGATGCATGAATTCAAGAACCAAAACCAATCGTTGGAGAAGGATCTGATTCTGATTGACAAGGTTGAAAATCTGGAGAAGGAAAAGAAGGAATTGGAGATTCAGAAATTGAAAATGCAAGAAGACAATGAAATTGTGCTACAATCTAAAGATCATCAGATTACAACATTGGAAAGAGCATTGGCAAGAAAAATTGAAGAAACAGAAGAGGAAATGAAGAATCAAATTCAGAATCTTGACAAACAAAATAAGAAGCTGTGTTTGGCAAAGGACAGATACATACAGACACTTTTGAACAAAGCAAGTGTCCTCGAGAAGCAAAAGGCTAAACAACAAGACGTCAACAACGCATTACAAATGCAAATTGACGAGTTCAAAATTCATGAGGTAACACAACGCTATGCTGATGAGACCGAGGGCGCAGTGCATCAAGTAACGCAAAAAGCAACTCTTGAGAAGATCCGAAGACTTGAACGTGAGAAGGAGGAGCTTGAATTGGAACTCTTAGATATTAGAGTGCATGAAGACAGACAGAAACGCGAGGCAGAAAAATCTCTGATCTCTCTAAATTCGAACATAATAGCACTCAAGGCAAGAGAAAGAAAGAAGAACACAGATGCAGACTTTGTCTATGAAGAAGTAAAGAAGAAGACGAAGATTGGAAAAGAACTTTTCATAGATGTAGATGACTTAAAGTCTCAAGAGGACGAAAGACAAAAAACGAAACTGAGAAAGTTGAAGGCAAATGCTGAGGTAGCAAAGCTTTTAAGTCGTGAAAGTTGGATGGCGATTGAAACAATTTGGAATACAGCAGACATCAGGTAAAAAAAATTAGTCTTATTCATATGTAATATCAACCGACGTTCATATTGGAAACGCAACCAGCCAAGTCTTTTGTGTTTCCCAGCTTTTTTGTGGTAAGACACTAGTAGTGAACTCGTGATATACGTTGGCCTTATACTTCTTTCTGGTGATTTCATGCATATCTGTGTTATTGCTAACTCGTGATATACATTGGTCCATTGTGGCCCCTTCTTCCTCTTATCATTCATATTTCATTTCAAATTTAAGGGAAATGGTTGCCTCTGAAAGCATGTGCATTGTGATGCCCTATATATAGCTTAATTTTTTATTCCTGATCAGTCCATAGAATTAAAGCTTTGAATGATCTATTGATCTTGAACCATGGTTAGGAACATCCTGAGATTACGTGTTTTGGATATATGTTAGCTGATATGGCTTAATTCTTTGCCGAAACTTATGTTTATGGATAGGGAGAACTCTTTATATGGATAGGGGGATGAAGCTAAAGAACTTTGACCACACACTAGAAACCAGATTACCATAGGTACAGGTTTCTAGTTTCCAGATTCTACCATGATTAACATGTCCCAAACTTCCGAAAGACAACTACCGCAGCCTTGTGACAGCACTGTCTATGACATTATTCTCATCAAAACTGCTATATCTATCTAAAGAGTGAAAGCCATTATATGACACTATTGACCACAAACTCTTTTAGACACGAGACCTTAAGGCTTGAAGCACTGGTACATCATGGCTTTACATAGAATCGCCTGATCAATTAGTGCAATTGATCTAACAGGATCTTCTACGAACACAGGCAGGGACGTAACTAAGATTCTTTATCAGTGGGGTCAAAATGTAGACTATAGTCAGACATATGTAGGGGTGCTAATCGAGTCAAACATATTTGAGGCGCAGACCCCTCGCCTCGCCTAAGCACCGCTATTTAAATCACTGGACTGAATGTACTCTGTATCTCGTCTCCACAATATGCATGATTTTTTCCCTACACCTTTGACAAAAAATGCCATACATTACTAACTCATTGATGATCAATCAGTCTTTGTCATAATGGATCCTGCTAGCTGCTTGAAAATTTGCAATACTGTACCTGTACCTAAAGCTTTAGCAAAATCCTTGAAATTGTATCTGCTTTTTTTTGAATGATCTCCCTTTTTGCTCGCATAGTTGCATATAATATGTTAGTCCAGGAACAATACAAAATCGATAACAAGCTGTCATACGGCTCTCAATTTTAAGGATGTTTCAGAATGCAAAAGTGAGTTAAAGAATGATATGCATCATTTAAGAGAATCCAAGGATAGGTCCATCATCATTCATCCTACTTCGTCACCATGCTTTACTGATTGATCGGGATCGTCCACTTAGCTAAAACTTTTGATCATATTGCTTAAGCTGGACCATTGCCATTAATTCATTCATCTCCAAGAAAATGGAAGCAACAATGTTTTGGGGATGCATTAAAGAATCTGGCAATAGTGGATACTGTTTAACTCTTTACTCCCTTTTTCCCCGGCCTGTTTAACTCTACCTTTGGTAACCTTTACTGAAACAAGAAAACATACTTTCAAATCCATACATTGCTTCACAAATGGTATAGTGCTACTTGTTCTACCTGGTATCGAAGATTTGCTGACGTCCCCAAAAAGCAACTGTATACCACTGCAGTTTTAAGCATTGGTGATCTTTTAGTCTGTTGAGCAGTAGCAAGTGCTGGATTCAGTAATTTGCGAACTGTATACAGAAAATTTGAGGCAGCCACAGCCCCAATACTTGAAATGAATCCAACACTGGCAAGTTTTAAACCTCCGAAAATCACTGATGCAACTCTATGACTCACATTCCAGTCCTTCCCAGCAATATTCTTTTGAAATGCATTATCCGGTATAGAACCAAGTAGACCCTTTAATGCTTCTACGCTGTCAGATGTATCCATCTTATCAGCAATTGAAATGAAAGACAACGTCGGAGCAGGCAGCCATACAGTGAAAAAATCAACGACTAATCCCTTGACCGTGTCTGTAATAACATAGTCAATCTCTTCAAAGAAATTTTCTTTACGCCTTTCATACTGAGCTAAGAGAGTAGTCGTAATTGATATAGCTTCTTCTATAGCTAGTCTGTAATACAAGATGGATTGAGTTTAAGCTTGAAGGCCTTTGGACCACAAACACACATCTAATGGAGTTACCAAAACAAACACACACACACACACACATCTAATGGCCAAAACCAAACCTTACCTGGAATCTATGAGTGAGTTCTGAAATAAGAGGATATTGCTCCTGATCAAAAAAATTCTGCAGAACTTCAGGAGATACCACACCAAGATCAAGTCCTTTCTGAAGGTCCTGACGAAGTAGGATGAATGATGATGGACTTTTTGTTTTCTGAAGTTTTGGCACATCCAACCATTATTAATGTGCTAGTTGCTTCTTTAGTATTGATATTGTATGCACTTCACAAAGGAGAACAATATGCCCCCCACCCCACCCTTTTTATAGGTTCAAGTTCAATTTCTATAAGGCGAGCTATTAGTTGGCTTTTTTGTTTCATTTTGTAAAGAATACACCATTGGTACAAAGTGCATTACCTAGTTAAGAATATTATGTAACCTTGAAATACATCATGCTTATGATTATTTTCTGGTTTTGGTGAGTTAATGTAATTTCCTTTCACCACAAGATCCGTTTTATTGCTTTGTAAATAGTTAGCCCTCAATGACAAACAACCAGACAAAGTGAAGAGGATTCTTGATAAGATGATGCCAAAGGCCGTATATGCAACTTTCCTGCTTTTCCCCATAATTCATCAATTCCATTGGACATTGCTGGTGCTTCATAAAGATGAGGGAAAGTGGATATTCTACAATTCTTTGTCTAAAGGGAATCGAAAAGATTTCTACTGTGACACAACAAATAATTTGGTGAGCAAATATCTATTATCTTTTTCCTGTTACACATTTATGTTTTGAATGCTAAACATGTTTACACAAACTACACAGAGAGAACTTATTGCAGACTATATCAATAGTCATTCCAAATCAAGTGGTGGTAAAGGTATTGAAAACACAGTCCACATTGAGCAGTGTTCTCCGCAACAACCGGATGGATTGTAAGTACTTCAAAATCTCAAACCTATTCTCTTTTTTCTATCCATGAATGACCAACCTTAAGATATCATGGCACAATTATATTGTTGCAGTGTTGAGTGTGGGGTCGTCGTTATCTTCTTGATGAAGCAATATCTGATGAACCAAAAACGGAGCAAAGCAATAAGTATTGAGGAGTGTAGGAAAACAAGAGCCGAGATGATACTTGCTTTCTTGAGTGACCAAAGCAAGTCTAGCACTTCAAAGGTTCCACAAGCAGTACAAAAGCTCAAGCAAATTGCAGAATCTTCAAAGGCTCTGATACCACAGACCAAGCAATATCAACTTAGGGTGAGACAAGGCCCTAAAATCAAATAGCAATGTCAATTGTCTTGTATACTCGTTTTTGGAAGGATTTTCTCTGTGAAAAGAAGGTATATATTACCACAGTTAGATTGTTATAGAAATGGTACAGCCACCTCGTTGGTCAATATTAAGGGTCAAAGTTGAAACAAGCATCTCCTTTTGCTCTTTATGCTTGTTAATGCCTGTCTAAAGGTTGAATTTACTGAAAACAAGTTGTGCAGTTTGTATTTCTCTTTCAAGAAACTGAAGGTGTTCGTTGAAGATCAAAATTTTTCTTTGTGGAAA
Organism: Rhododendron griersonianum; assembly: GCA_018127125.1. Taxonomy (NCBI): domain Eukaryota; kingdom Viridiplantae; phylum Streptophyta; class Magnoliopsida; order Ericales; family Ericaceae; genus Rhododendron; species Rhododendron griersonianum. The sequence continues at coordinate 11,237,895 of CM030795.1, forward strand.
TTTTCATTATTGTGTTCTCTTGCGTTGGAAATTTCCATTTTAGTTACCATTCTTGTATTCTCTTGCTCTGTTATTCTGGTCGTTCGAAATTTGGCTTCTTAAGTAGTAATTTGGCTTTTATGGGATTATTGCGTTCGAAAATCCATAGTGGTTCATTGGCCATGAGCCAATTACTTGGAGTGTGCCACTACATGTGTGAACCCGTGAGTTGTGGAATTGAGCCCAATCTTCTTGAGAGAGGAGGTAATAGATAGTGGAAGGCCTTTTGTTTTTGCATTGCTTGTTACTGCTGCTGCTTAATCCACTTGTAAATGAGCTGTCCTGACAGCTACAAGCTATTACCATTTAATACCTTGTTTTTATGTTACTACTTAGCTGCTACTGCTGTACATCTTATTAGTTACGTATAATCCACCTGCTGCTGTGGTTCTGCTAGCCCAGCTGTTGTTACCTACTGTTTAGTGTTTTTAAATGCTGTTTGGTAGTCACTGCTGCTATCACTTGGCAGTAGCAGTTTTGGTTATTTGTTTTGCTCTGTGGCCTGTTTATGATGCTTTGCTCTAGTCATCACCTCAGGTTGTTTGTTTAGAACGTTTAGTGTTTGAATTAGTAGTGTATGCCTAACCTTCTGGGCTGTCGTTGGGATCTCCCTTCACAGAGGGGGACGTCCTCTGCATAGTGACTTTTCTATTATGGTTGCTGTTCTGTTTAGTTATTGGGCTGCCCTGTAATAGATGAGTTGTGCTGAGGTTGTCTGCTGGCCCACAGTTGTTATCTGCTGTTATCAAGCTCAGATGTTGAATGCTATGGCTGCAAAATGCTACGGTTGCTGCTGCTGTGCTGTCCTGTTCAACCCATTTGTCTTGTTTAATGGTCAGTATAGTACTAAGTCAGCTTGAATGCAATTAGAACCAGTCACTCTAAAATGGTGTGGTCTCCTTTGGTCTGGTTTAACAAGCATGTGCCCAAGTTGTCTTTTATTTTGTGGCTAGCTCTTCTAGGGAGATTATCCGCTAAAGACAAGTTGCGTTCATGGGAGATAACTATGGACCCAAATTGTGTTCTACCATAGTGGGGTGGAGGACCACAAGCATTTTTTTTCTCATTGTTCTTTTTCTCAGTTGGTTTGGTGGACTGTTAAGGATTGGAGTGGTTGGGGGCATACTTTCAGGGGTTTGGATTCTGAGATTGAATGGGGTGTAGTTCACTGCTAGACTAAAATCTGTTATGTCAACACTGTCAATTTTACACTACCCAAACACTGTCAACTTTCAACTACGCAAAGAGTATTTAAGGAGATTCTTAAGGAAATTGACAGTGTTTTAAACACTGTCATTTTTTTGTTATGCTAACACTGTGAATTGTAAAAAAAATCTACTCCAAACAATGTTAATTTTACATTTCAAACACTGTCATTTTTTTATGTCAACACTGTCATTTAGACGCATAACATTGTTATCTATTTTAAAGTTGACAAAATTGACAGTGTTTGGAAATGAAATTAATAAAATCAACTCCAAACAATGTTAATTTTATATTTCAAACACTGTCATTTTGTTGTTATGCGAACGTTGGGAATTTTAGAAAATTGATAGTGTTTAAAATACTGTCATTTTACATTTCACACACTGTCAATTTTTTTGTCAATTTTACATACACTGTCAATTTTTACATTTCAAACACTGTCAATTTTTTTTGTTATGCCAACACTCTGAGTTTTAAACTACACATACACTGTCAATTCTATTAATTCTATTTCTAAACACTGTCAATTTTACATTTCAAACACTGTCAATTTTTTTGTTATGCCAACACTCTGAGTTTTAAACTACACATACACTGTCAATTTTATTAATTCTATTTCTAAACACTGTCAATTTTACATTTCAAACACTGTCAATTTTTCTCTTATGCCAACACTCTGAGTTTTAAACTACACATACACTGTCAATTTTATTAATTCTATTTTCAAACACTGGCAATTTTTTAAATTTTATTTCTAAACACTGTCAATTTTACGACAACCACTGCTTAGTGTAGTTGGTAAGTCATTGCCTCCCCTTTGTGGAAGGTCTTGGGTTCGAGCCCCACATGGGTCAGGTCCTTTAGGGGGCCAGGGGGGATAGCTTTTGGTCTCCTCGTGCTAACTCTAACACCCCCACTAACCCCGCTGATGTATATCGCTGTGGCAAAAAAAAAACTGTCAATTTTACATTTCAAACACTGTCATTTTTTTTGTTATGCCAACACTATGAGTTTTGAACTACACATACACTGTCAATTTTATTAATTTTATTTTTAAACAATGTCAATTTTATTAATTCTATTTCTAAACAATGTCAATTTTACATTTTAAACACTGTCATTTTTTTTTTACTATGCCAACACTCTGAATTTTACACAATGCAAACATTGTTTGTGTTTAAAAGTTCACAAAATTGACGATGTTTGGAAATTAAATTAATAAAATTAACTCTAAACACTGTAAATTTTACATTTCAAACACTGTCATTTTTTTGTTATGCCAACACTATCAATTTTTTTGTTATGTCAACACTGTCATTTTTTTTGTTATGCCAACACTGTGAGTTTTGAACTACACATACAATGTCAATTTTATTAATTTTGTTTCTAAACACTGTAAATTTTATATTTCAAACACTGTCATTTTTTTGTTATGCCAACACTGTGAGTTTTAAACTACACATACACTGTCAATTTTATTAATTCAATTTTCTAACAATGTCAATTTTATTAATTCTATTTATAAACAATGTCAATTTTACATTTTAAACACTGTCATTTTTTTTATTATGCCAACACTGTAAATAGAATTACAATCATTTTTTATTATGACACTGTCATTTTTTTTTATTATGACACTGTAAATAGAATTACATTCATTAATTCTATTTCTACAGATACACTGTCATTTTTTTATTATGCCAACACTGTCATTTTTTAATTATGACACTGTAAATATTTATTGTGCCTTTTTTATGGGTTTGCAGAGGAAGCAAGGAGAGGTAGTCCAAGAAGGTCAACAATTTGATATTCGTGGTACGGTTGATGAATTCAAGAATTCAGTGAACATGTACATGTTTTGGAAACCTGGGATGGAAATCCACGTTTCTCATCTCTTTAGAAAACAGATTCCTTTGTATGTGCTTCCGGAAGGTTATAGGCGAACTCGACCACAGAGGCTCACTAGTGAGCAACATCAAGAAAAACTCTCTCCTGAGAATAGTGAAAGACATCTCAAGAGGAAAAGAGATTCTGATGCCATACCAGTTAAGGGGGAAAGTCCAGAGAAACGGAAATTCATTTCCCCAGAGAGGCAGATAATATTTACAGTGCATCTAGGGACTCTTTAGCATCGGCTTTTGTAGAACCAAAATTGGAGATAGATAATGAAGGTGGTGAAGAGTCCCTACCAAACTGCCAAGTTCATCAATCCAAAAAAAAAGAAGCAAAACCCTTAGATCAGTTACCAAACTGCCACCGATATATGTATATCAACGGGTAAGATTCTCACTCACATCAAAAACAAAAACCACAGACTATCTCATTGAAGGAGGGAGATTGTACTTGAAAAAGGGCGAGGTTAAACATAATCATTGAAATTGCACCATCTTGCCATGCTTTTTCAACTTCTAAAAATTGAACAGTGGAATTTTATTGCAGAAGTATGCCAACAAGACAATCTCAATTCATCGGTGGAACATAACCACAGTAATGAAAAAACATGACAATGGAAAAATATGCTGAAGTTCTCAAATGAAAAAAAAACGTTCCTGCTCTCTTATTCTAAACAGCAATCCCAGAAGTTCTCAAATCCTATGTGCAAGTTGTCCTATTGTGCCTCTCACACCTACTGCACTTTATACCTCTAGTCTCAACTCTCCAAAGGCTCTTTACAAGTTCCCCTATTATGTGTACCAACCTGTCCGCACCTGCTGCAAGTAACTTTTCTGGTCTTTGCTCCTGTTGATGGTATCCTTTCTGTCCGAGGTCGTCCGGGAGGTCTCTTGCACAGTGGAGGAAGAAGAATATCATCAGCAGCATCAAGATCAACATTCTGCCAAATCCTAGGTACAGGATTGATGCATTTCGAATACGCCTCACGATAAGATTCAGAGAAGAAGCAACATTCCATGTAATCATTTAAGTCCTTCTTACTTTTCTTCAATGCACACACACCATGAACGCACGGGAACATGTTTAGCTGCCAATCTCCACAAGAACAACTACGACGCACAATGTCAACACTAACTGACGGATCAGACTGCACTTCATATAAATCTCCATTTGCCCTAACTACATTCCATGTCTTCGATAGACCAAACAACTCAACCAATTTCTTGTCCCATTTTGGACAAATAACAGTTTTCCACTTTGCTGCCAACTCCCTCCTATCACACATTTGGTCCATTAACTTCAGTCTAATCTTATCAACAAGTTGAGTTATTGGCAATCGACGCTCCTTTCTTATCCAATTATTAAAGCACTCAACAAGATTGGAAGTCAACTCACCATATCTTTTTCCTGGGAAATAAGGATGACACCAATGTTCATTTTCCAATCTTGACAGAAATTCAGTAATTTTTACTCCACCATCTTGCTTGAGTTTACTCAAAAGCTTGTCACACTCTTGTACATTCGCTGCACAACCACACCTATGGAATAAGGCCACAATATGTTTCTTCTTTTTTGTGTCTAACCCCCCCATATGCTTCCTTAAATTGGCTTTAAGATGAAGTAGACAATAAGAATGTGGTGAAGACGGGAAAACAGATTCTACGGCTCGTAACAACCCTTCATGTCGATCAGATATAAACACTACTTCCTTATCAAAATCCAGAAAATCTCTCAACTTCAACATAAACCAGTGCCAATTTTCTGAATTTTCAGAATCGACAACAGCGACACAAATGGGATACAGACCTACAATCAATACAAAAGAGGGAGTAAATAAATAGCAGATAAAGCATTAAAACAATGAAAATATGGACAACACAATTGGGCAAAAGATAGATAGAAGATACAAATATACAGCATATACAAATAAAGCTCTCTCTTGTAGCAACCAACACAATAAAACGCGCAGAAAATACAAATATACTGTATCTACAAAAGATAGATAGAAGTGTTACCTCGGTTGCCATCTTTAGCACAAGCAGCGAGCAAACATCCTTTGTGAGTTCCCTTCAAAAACGTTCCATCAAGAAACAGAAGAGGTAGACAGAATTTAAACCCATGCTTGCAAGTTGCAAACCCGACAAACAATCTCTTGAAACGCCGGGCCTCATCACTCTCTAAATCACATGTGCTATCAGGATTTGAAGCTTTAAAGGAATCCACAAACCATGTTAATTCCTTAAATGATTTTTTATAATCCCCATATACAAAACTTCTAGCCTTCTCAACACCCATCCATGCTCTTCGATAAGTCACATCTATCCCATAGTCTTTCTTCAACTCCTTCCTAACATCCACTGGACGTTTCGACGGACTCAACCGAATAGCTTCTGAAAATATTCTGCCTATCAAACCGGAACTACTACGAGAACTACTAGTCGACAATGATGCAGCCCCACAAGAATGCTCATTCATCAACTCTTTTATCCTAAACAGTCCACTTGGCTTCTCTACCTTGGCCTTCACAAACCATGTGCAATGCAATGTACGACAACATGCTTTCACAGTCTCAGCATCATTCTTAGCATAAATGTATTGAAAGCCATGAAATAACGAATACTTGCTTAAAGACTCGCGGAAAGCAACAGCACCACCAACAAACACCTGATCAACTCCCTTAATCGCAATGCGCCAACCATCTGACTTCAACTGCTTCTTTTCTTGATCATATAACGACATTGTCATCTCAGAACCATTGTCAATTTCAGATATCAACTCACTAGACCCTCCTACATTCAAACTAGAACTACATCTATCACCACACTCTCCAACATTCAAACTAGTATTAGATCCAGTCAAGTCTTTAACAAAAACATCAATACGACCAATTCTAAACTTCTTTGCTAAAGTACGTAAAGCAATCAAATCTTTGTCACAGTCAACATCACAGTTTGGATGACCATCTAGGGTATAACATATTTCAAAGCAACCTTGAGTCAAATCCTTCCATTTGTGAGACAACTTGCTAACCAATGACTCAAAATCCAAATTCTGCGACAAAATGATAGCAACACTTTTATCGGCCCGCCTGCACAACAATACAGCAGGTTCGTCCATACTGTTCTTCAAAAACAGTGAAAACAAGATCACATCAGTAAAATGATAGTGCTTTTGGAAATGTGAAAATAATAAAATTGACAGTGTCTGTGTTTCAAAATAAAAGAATAAAAGATTGATTATCGCGACTATATTACTTAATAAAACCACTAGTATATCAACCATTATACACTTTCTTAGTCGACGAAGCGATCTGTGGAACTTTACTCTGCGGAATTTAGTTCCAAATTAGAGGTTAAAACTCATAACTCTTAATCTTCTAAATCGAAGTTCACTAATGACGCAACTTAAACAAATCCTACTTTGAATCTTATTTTCGCCCATGCACCAATATGGTTTCATGCTAAATATCAATGGACTGCGTTAAAATGATTATTAGTGTCAACCATCAGTAAACGAGCACACCCTTAGAAGTAGAAACCAGAAAGTACACAACGCCACAGTTACCTTGCATACTTAGTACAGATATACAAACGTTTACAACCCAATAAGTGTCCTCGTGCAACAATGTTCATAGGCAATGATTGTACACAAGGGTAAGTTTTCATAAGAAGATTGAAACACTTGCCAGATAAAATTCAATGACTAATGAGAAACCTAGAAGGGTAGAAAACAAAAGCAGGGCCAATTTCTGAGTTTTGGCTTACATTGCTCAAGCACCAATACAGCTCTGTTTAAGTTTGGCTATGCAACTATCTGCCACAAGCACTTACAAGAACCACCCTAGCTTGACAGTGTTTGTAAAATTAAAAAACATCATAGTGTTTGCAAATTTAATATTGAAAAATTGACAGTTTTCTAATGTAAAGATGATAGAATTGATAGTGTTTTGGATAAATCATTTGTATAGAAATTTAATTTTCTCGACTATTACTTTCAGAGGCACTAGTTAAATGGCGTAAATTAGCCAGACTAGTAGATCATCAACAACTCTCCTGGAATACAGATCACAGATTTCATTGCAGCAACAACAAGTGGATAACAAAACAGAACAATGAAAGCGAATCAGAATAAGATTTTTTGTATTAGCTTTCAAAAATCGATTTCAAAAAAAATCAATGTCATGCAATAACGAGAGAGAGAGAGCGAGAGAGAGAGTGTTTACCTAAATCGAGATCAGAGATTAGCTAGACTAGTAGATCATCAATACAGGGGCTCAATTAACTCTCCTGGAATACAGATCAATGAAAGCGAATCAGAAGTTGTGTAAAATTCGATTTCAAAAAAAATCAATTTCAAAAAAATCGATTAGCTTTCTAAAATCGATTTCAAAAAAAATCAATGCCATGCAATAACGAGAGAGAGAGAGAGAGAGAGAGAGAGAGAGAGAGAGAGAGAGAGAGAGAGAGAGAGAGAGAGAGAGTGCTTACCTAAATCGAGATCAGAGATTAGCCAGATTAGTAGATCATCAACGCAGGGGCTCAATTAACTCTCCTGGAATACAGATCAGAGATTACATCGCAACAATAACAAACAAAGCCCTAGAAAATCGATCAGTAGAAAATCGATCAGTAGGAAATCGCGAACACACCCAAGGAAATCGCCATGCCAGCAAGCAGAGAGAGCTAAGTTTGCGCGCAAAGTGGAATGAGATGAGCGAAGTTTGAATGAGATGATCGAAGTTTGTCGTTCGTTTCTGTTTTTGATGTGTAAGGCCCGTAAGGGTATTAGTGTAACTTTGTTGAGGTAACCAGACTTAGACGTAAATTAAAACATGACTAATCCTTAATGGGAATTTTACACAACTTCTTAAGACCGGCCGGTAAATCTACTCGTAGAGAACGTGAACCTTGCCGAAGCTCAGGTGATTGAAGTACGGTAAATACGATTTTGAAACACATTTATCTTGAGCGAAATAGACTGTCGCATTGGATAAGAATCTATTTATCTCAAGATAAATACGTTGATCATGTATAGGCTGATATTCGGTAGGCTATTTTGATCATGATTGATGTATTCGATGAATTCTAATAAGCGAACAGTTTGGCTCATTGAAGGCCAAAATAAACCCCACCCGAACCATTCTTAAAACCGCCAAGCCCTCTAGAATCATCATTTTAACGCCAGAGTAGTTGACACACAACTAAAAAATTAAGGAAATTATCAACGGCAAAGAGTCCCCCGGGCCTGTGAATTTGAAATTGGGCAGTTAAGAGATTGAAGACAATCCAACCTCTAAGGAAATTATCAATTGCACATTTTTTTTCTTTCTTTCATTTGTTTTCTCTTTACTGCAAGAAGAAGGGTCCTGTTTGTCGTGAGGTTATAAAAAAAAAAAAAAAGAGGTAAGTAAACGGTCCAAAGAACAACCATATGTAAATAAGATTAAAAAATAATTGGGTCAACCGATTATATTCGTGAAAATAAACGTAACTAAGATGTCACATGGAGCACAAGTACATATAAAATACCAATCTGTTGTGTAATAAAAGGGACAGGTAAACCTATGAAATGAAAGCCACAAGACAACATGAACGGATGAAGTAATGATACTACCTCCGTTCCAAAAAAGATTGTCCGGTCTGCAAAACAATAACATAAAAATAATAGTACTTTTTCTGTCGAAAAAATTTCAAATTTTTTCTGCTAGTTGCTTAATAGTATCAATGATTTTTTTTAGTTTATCAAAAAAAAAAAAAGTTGAAATTTTTCTTGAAAATAAATGTGTTTTGAAATTTTTGGCATCGAAGGCATACAGCAGAGATGAAGTTTGCATCCGTCTTTCATACGGTTATTGAAGAAGTGCACATAACACATCACCTCATGTTAATTTTCCGTCTAGTTTCTCAACTTTTCTAGGCCGTGTTATTTGTGTACCCTCTTGGTCAATCTCAAAATATTTTGGCAACATCTTTCATGAGGCCCTTGTTGGCTAGGGCGAAACTAATGAATTCCTCGAACGAAATGAACCCGTCGCCGTCGGTATCGATCTCCAACATCATTCTCTTGACTTCGTCTGCCGTGACAGAGCCCAACGCCTTCAAGGCATCCCCGAGCTCCGTGGAAGAGATTTTGCCGTCCTTGTCGGCATCGAAACGCCTGAAGATCCGCTCGCGCTCCGCCTTGTCCTGTTGAGTATCCTCAGCCATTGTTTGGTTGTGGCTGCGTTAGGAGGTGTTTTGTTTGGGAAATTAGGTTTCGGTATTTCTGTCGAGGGTTTGGAGATGGAGTGAATTATTAGAGTTTTATAGAGGAGGGTGTGGTTGTCCTTTGGACTCGGGGAGGCAATGTCGGATCGCCTGAGGAATGAATAGCTAATTTTAGATGTTTTTTCCTTCACTATAAGCTGTGGATTAGATTTTAACAACTGTTGGAAGGAGTAAATAAGTTTGCAGCGGACATTGAAATAAGGATTCGCTCGAATGATGTTCTTGTATATCCCATCCTCTCACGATGCAGCTATGGATCATACCATACCACAATTCGACTTTTCTGATCTGATCGGTTCGTTTGGAACCCTGAATGTGTCAAACATTAAAAAAGGGGCTTCTTCCAAGCCAGCTCCATTTGGTAACGATCACTACGATTAAAAAGTGATTTTTTAGGCATAGATAATTTACAAATTGGGGCCTAAAAGCAGCACACATTAGATCACCAATAAGAGACTTATGAAACATAAAGGGGAGGAAATAAGAAGAGAAATCACAAAAGAAGAAAAGTGAGAGACACTGTTCAGCAGAAATTCATGGATACAAAATTCTGCTTATTAGTAGAAAAAGAGGATCGAAGTAATTACAAGAAATTCATGAAACTAGGATACATGCATGCCGTTTTATTGAATCTGCTCGAATGTGAAGTTTTTTGCCCAATATCATCAAAACGAAACAAAAAAAAATGCTTACAGAGTAGAATAATTACAGAGCAGTTGATCAGAACGTATTTCCTGAGCCAAGTATGGCAGCAAACACGTCTTCTTTAGTTGGCAAAGCTGGAATTGCACCTCTCTCCCTGACAGTCAATGCACCGCAACCATTCGCAAACCATAGAGCACCTCTTAGTCGCTTCTCGTCCTGAAAGATATCCAGATTTTCCAGTAATGTTGGGCAGAATGAAATGAGAAAGAGACCTGAATCGATTTGCCAAAGAAAAACTTTCCGTGCATACTGGCAAATCCAAATTTACAATTCCCAGTTTGCACCAAGAAGGATACCATGAATAATACACAAGGGAAATGGAAACAGGCAAACGTATTCTACAATGAGTATTTTCACCTGATAAAGAAATCCCAAAGGGGAATGCCTAATAAAAGACTGAATAAAACTCTTTCAGTAATCATATTTTGCTTACCGACCCTTGTGCTAGGACATTCTCATTTATGATTACCACAAGAAGTTTCTGACATCTCTCACTATGGAAAAACTATCCAAAACATGTAGTTGCTGTATGTATCAGTACTGCTCTCTAGGCAGCTAGGTGTATATTTTCTGCACGCGTCCGAGTGAGAAAGAGGAGATATTGAACAAAATGCAACTTTTCTAAAAGCGGTATTGTTTTAGCAGAATTTTAGGGTAGAGGTGGATTTCCTAAAGATCTACCATTTTACAGGTGAATGCTAGTAGCAGGCTGTAACATCGTCTATTTTTGTTTCCCCTTCTCAAAGACGATCCTCACCATTTTTTATCCATGTTATTTCGGATAGAAAAGGCTAACCAGCAAATGGTTTCTTGCTGAGCATGACCAGTACACATGTTTAAAACATGGCGCTGAGCATTATTAAGTACTTCAATGAAAACAGTACCTCTAGCCATGTGTCATCCTCAGCCAGTTGTGCTAATACTCCAGCCACAAAAGCATCTCCGGCTCCTGTAGTGTCCACTGTGTCCACCTTTAAACCCGTAACTCTGCCAGTGAACTTCTGAAAGAACACATAACTCCAGCCAGCTTCAGACGTACAGTTATAAGTGATGACAATTAAAAAAAAATGGAGCCGAGCAATGCAAAAATGAATTGGTAGATCACTAGTGCCACCAGCAAAAACATATGTACAAGAAAGAGAGCCAGTGGCTCCAGGATTTTAATTTAGTGGTCACGAAAATGTAAAGAAATTTTTTGTATACAAAGCCCTATATCAAATAAACATATTTATTTTGCTTTTTTTTATTGGGTCTGGTTTATTTTGTTTCGTTGAGTTATACTGTCTACTTACTCACAAATTTAAGTGAATTTTTATTTCCTTTAGCTACATATGAATGATTAAGTGTTGACAATATATTCCAAGAAAAATCAAATATAGGTGAACCTCCTTGAGATATAGTGGAGCTGCCCTGAAGAGAGCCGCCCATACGTCCTCCACCCCCAAGATAACATCTCTAGTGGTTTCTGAGGTCATTTCACTATCTTTTCCTTGTGGAGAGCGGACAGGCGGCTGGGAAGAGAGTCTACGTTCTATCTTTGGCAGGCGGAAGGGATAGGCGTGTGTGAATAAAATCTTTCTTGTGCGGGTATCGGATATGGAGCAGAGAGCAGAGGAAAGACCAGAGAGAGGGCAACCTTTAAGCATACAAACTAAGATTCTAGAGAATGGTTGATGTTCAACAAGGTCGAGTGTAGGTCCATTGGTGACAAAACCAGTCTAGGTGAGTTCAGCTCTCAAGCTTTACAATCCTATTTTCTCTTCAAGAATGAGGCAAACATGATATGATACAGTAAAATGACTTCTCCCATATTTGCTTAGTTGTCAATGTCAAAGACTCAAAAGTATGATTGTTTATGCCGACAAACATAATGACTGCCCGATATTCTCTTCAAAAGGAGAATCTTTTAGTTTTGTGTAGAAAAGAAGAAACCTTCTTAGTTTCATTTCCAAAGCAAGGACATTATGCCAAAATGCAAGCTGAGTGCACCTATCTTCATAACATTATGACAGGTTTCTCATTTCCACTTATCAAAGGAAATAGATGAGACCAAACAAGCACAAGTGCACCTATCTTCAAACAATATGACAGGTTTCTCATTTCCACTTATGAAAGGAAATAGATTGAACCAAACAGACAGGTAAAACACCAAAAAGAGCTTTTCAGCATTTGTTCAATCTAACAAATAATAACTATTTGGAGGGCTTACCTTTGTGAAATACCGGCAACCCTCTGCGCCTTGAGTGACAACAAGCAATTTAAGCTTTGGATGAAACAATTTACGAACAACAACATCATAAGATGGATCATCCCCTTTAGTCAAGAAAGAAACCTCTTCTTCACTTACCTGGTTAGTAAAATTAACATAATCAGCAGAAATGGAGCTTCCGAGAACATTTTGCTTATTGTGATTTATTCGTATCTATGACAAAGGATTGCAAAAAAGCCAGATAGACAAAATGTCAGGATGATGTTTTTAAAGGGAAGACTACCTTAATTATATCAGCCATCTCCCATATGCTCAAAATCCCTTCTCGGGCACTCTCTTCAGATTCCCACAGAGGAAGCCTCAAATTAGGATCGTAAGACAAAATCACACCAGCATCTTTGGCAGCTTTCGCTGCAGCAATATGAGCAGACTTGCATGGTTCTGTTATCAAACTTATGGAACCATAGTGAAAAATTTTTGCCTGCCAGATTATATAACATATTACCAGATATTTCTAAACAAACTGGACATTAAGAAAGAATGCATATATATATATATATAGTCCTTCTCTCCTAAGGACCACCTTATTTTAACTAAAATGCGGACCTCCCTATTTCTCTCATTTTCCGATCGAATTTCGATGATCCGAGCCGCTCAATGTGATCAGAACGTGATTTTAAGGGTACTCGCGAAGAATCAGCAAAAAAAAATGACCGCAAAGGGCTTGATTTGAGCAGTTTTTATTTGAACCGTTCAATAAAAAACAAACAAAAACTGCTCGGATGAAGCCCTTCCCGGTCTTTTTTTTTGCTGATTTTTCTCAATTATCCTTAAAATCATGTTCTGAACACATTGAGCAGCTCAGATCATTGAAATTCGATTGAAAAAGGAAGGTCCGCATTTTATTAAAATGAGGTGGTCTTTACGGGAGACTGACTGTGTATATATTCGTATAAACTATATTGTATTTATTTGTAGATAGAGGTTTGCTGTAGTGCACATGCATAATAAATATGTCTGAACATATTTATCAGAAAGAAGACATTCATATGAATATCAAGAAACACAAAAAACTTTTTATGCGACAGAGTTTCGACTTAGATATGCGCAACCTGTCCAGATTGTCTCTAGCCAGAAATACCATTGACAACGCTGTGACTGTACGAAAAATGGGGCACACAAAGTTATTCTACGATTTTTAGTGCTTCATTGAAGAACATCTAATGGCATTTAAAAGGGGAGAAAGTAGAACTGTGCAAAGACGAAAGCTCAAAGAAAGCCATAGCATTTAGACGATGAGTAGAATGAAAGGGGAATATGATAAGCCTGTTAAAAGGATGGAGGTTCGTGGTGAGTCAAGAGACAAATGGCCCATTGACCCTTCAGTAAAGATAAACAGGGGCGGCTTGTGGATAATGAATATGTAGCAAGGAAAGGGGCGTGCTATAAAGCACAGCAAAAGACTAGAACTGAGGACAGTTTTGAAGGCCAAAAACCATAAATATGGAAGGAAGTCCGGAAAGAAACAAAAAGAAAAGACACGCAAAAAAAAAAAGAAGCCCGTTAGAGATACTATAAAACATTACATACAATCATGCTAAGTTACGGGAGAGGAAAACTGGAATTGGAATCACATTAGATGTACAAAGAATGAAGATTCACGAGAATTGGCGAAAGAAGAGGAAATCAAAGAGAGGTGGAGAGCTAATTTTGAGAGGTCAATGAATGAAATTTTATGGGAACAGAGTTTTACACGAAAATGCTAATAGTACAAGGAGAGATTAGGAGTTTTTTCCCTGTAACATAGAGAAATAAAAAAAGGTAGAATTGAATCAATTGACTCAAAACTTCTTACAGGCTAAGAACCCCACAAGCATTACCACCTAGCAAGCTATCCAAGACAAGCTCATTCGGAGAACAGTGCCAAAAAAATGACAATTAAAACACAAGTAACTGAAAGGTCCAATTCTATCAATTGCTCCACATCTCAAGAAATAAATCACTTGTTCAGCGAAAGCAAATTTAAAGAATCTAGGCATTGAAGTGTTTTGTTATTCATTATCTGACAAAAGTTGGTAACTGTTTCCATGAAATATCTACATGGTTATAAGGATAAGATGGGTAGGCATTGAAGTTAGTTTTTTGTTTTTCTTTCCAATTTTTATGCAGCACAGCATGAGTAATTCTAAATAATTCCTGACTCCTGTTTATCAGAAATATCCTCATCATATAGTTAACAACTATATGTGTGTGAAAGTTGAACTCATATAGCAAAATATCCCCATAAAATTGCATTTGATATCATGTAATCATACTAGAAAACTACATATGGTTTTCTTTCATGCCATGCTTTGCCTCTTGCTTTAAGTATCCAAGTACTCCTCACATACCTTCCTAATTAAGTCATAATCAAGTTCGGATTCTTGAAGCAGCATATCGGCACTAGGATTCCGATAAAACATAAACTCACGTTCCCCATCACTTCTCAGTGTGACAAATGCTAAAGCAGTTCGGGCACCAGGGTCAAAGCGCATCCCTTCACTGTTTACCTTATTCTCCTTCAAAATTTCAGCAAGCATGTAGCCAAACTCATCTTCCCCCACCTGTGCACATCGTATACACATAAACCATCTCAGTAACATGAGAAACTATTGTCTTTTTCCAATTATGTGCATTGACAAGCACATGACAAGCTGTTCTTGGAAAACCAATTTGAGATACAATTTAGGTTAAAGCTCTGAAGAGGTTGATAGATACCGTGTTCAACTGTAGGGAGCTAGATTTTCAAAGTGCAGTTTAGAAACGAGTTCGCAGCTTGGAAGATCAACGGGTGTGAATAGTATTTCAGATTCATATTAAATAGGAATCATGGTCGATGACTTCTGTCACGCAAGAAACAAATATTTTCGGTTTGTTTTAAACTACCTCTATTGACAACATGACAAACTATTCCTGGAAAACCAATTTTGAGATACAACTTAGGTTGAAGCTGAAGAAGCAAGTAGATACGAAGTTTCAATTGTATGGAGAATAGATTCTCATAATACAGTTCAGAAAACAGTTCACCGCCTAAAAGATCACCCAGGTAAATTGCATTTCAGATTCACGAATAAATATAATTATGACATTGATCACTCTAGATGACTTCTTCACAGCCATAATAGGGATGGTATAGACTGTAGATAAGTGTATCCACGAAATATCCAGAGAACCTATTTCTTCAATGGAAAAACAAATACCAGAAACAGTAGGAGTGCTCAAATAAAAATGATTCGAAAGTGTCGAAAGGACAGACCAACTAGGGTAATCAGATACATTGTTATCCAATTTTGATGCACAGAACTCCATATAACTGAATTAGTAGGCTCGAACTACATTGGCACAACAGAGGCTGCAATTGGATTCCATTACACCTAATATATGCATGCATATGTGAAGACTTGGAAAAGGTTGAAGAAGAATCAGATCAACATATAAAGAAACATGGACAAGCTCATAATTTTTCTCCAATTTTTTTTTTCCCTAGAGGCTACGGAGAACAAATTTCAAATAGGCTGAGTTACTACAGAAAGACATGTTAACTTGCAGTTCAACTGAAATAACACTAGTTGGACAAGGCCACACAAGGAACACGATAATGGTAATAGGCTGAGATATACCGGCCATTGTACAAACATTTTGGACTAATAAAGGGGGAATAACTTCACAGTAGTTCTGCAGATCAGGAACAAAGTAGTCAATCTTAATATGTTCCAAACAATACCTTGCCAATAAAAGCAGATGAACCACCAAGACGAGCAATACCGACAGCAACATTAGCAGGTGCCCCTCCAGGAGCTTTCTTAAATGCAGGTGCTTCAGCTAATGAGAGCCCACTTGTTGTTGGAACAAAATCGATTAGCATCTCTCCAAAGCAAACCACAAGGGGGGATTCATTTCCTTGAGGTACCCCCTCAGTGCTTGGAAATGCCTTTCCTAAAATAGAAAAACAAAGTTGACAGAGTTTCATGAAAAAAAGAAAGAAAGAAAGAGCCAAACCGAAAATTTGGTACCACAGTCTGTACCAAATAGATTTTTTTTTTTTTTTTTTAAGTTCTACATCTCCATGAGTAATTATCTTTCCTGAAAATCAGCCATTTCAGTCCATAGCTAATTTAGTCCCCCCCACCCCCCCCCCCCCAAGAGAAAAAGTTTTAAATTTGTATTTTCCCCTTTTCTTTCCAACCCTTTTGTCTAGTGCATTTTTCATATTCAAACACAGAACTAAGATTCCCGATATAGAACTCTGGACATTGAGCCCAACACCTTAGCGTTCTGCAACTATCCAAATGCATCTATGTACTTATGATTCAATAAGTTCACCAACCCCAAGGGGCAGCTCAAATGATAACAGGGATAAGATGTAAACCCAGACATCCTAAGTTCGAAACTTGGTAATCTCCTGGGGCCAAGTTGCAAGAGAGAAATCTCTTGTGAATCCCCTAGTCCCAGCATGGAGGGTCTGCCTTTGACCGGACCGGGAAGGGGAATAGTAGGGGTGCGCGTAAGCTGGCCCGGACACCCCTAACCGTCGAACCAAACAAAAATAATAATAAGTTCACCGTGGAATGTGGATCCATAGCCTTTCCAAACATGCCCGCTTATATAATTTGAAGGATTCACATCAACTCTCAAAGTCCAATTATGAACTCACTTGCAAGCTAACGAGGAGATTATCTGAATATCCAAAATTCATTTATCGCGTCGAGCTTATTAACTGAAGCATAAAAATCATCCATAGACGTTGACAACTGAAAAACCTAACAGTAGCAAATTGATGGAAACCACAAGATTCAAGTAATTTTATCTCGGAATTTAAAAAATACATGAATACAGCCACAGGCTCTCTCGATAATCAAAATAATTTTCTCTCGGAAGTTAAAAAATAAACAATTACTGTACCTTTCAGTTGACATCTCGCATGCGCAGTGGGAGGCGGAGAAGAAAAGGCCGATACGTTGACTAAACATCGCCTGAAAATAGGCGAACACGAAGAAGAAGAAGAAGGCCAATTGTTCGAAGGCACGCCGCTGAAGCACAGGGAGAATGCATGCAGGGCCATAAAACCAGACTATCAGTAGATGCGAAGACAATTGATCGAACACAAAGAGTTCGTTTTGATATTCAACGCCTAATCGGATGAGCTTTGGTTAGAGGTGTTGTGTTGGCATTGGAGTGGAAGTTCAGGTTGAGAGGAACAAACCCTAGGTTTTTGAGCTGGGGTACAGTGGTAGCTCTTTTAGAGAGAGAGAGAGAGAGAGAGAGAGAGAGAGAGGCGGAGAAAGCGAAGAGAGAAGAGTAATAGCAGTAGCAGTTTGTAGTGTGTCGGAGTTTTTGGACTGTCCTGCCGGCCAACGACCTTTCGGTCTGTTATTAGCAGAGGGAGCTCTTGACTGTTGACTCTCGGGATTTCAGGAGTCCTCTGTTTAATTTCATTCGTGTAATCGAGACTTATTAGGCTCTGTTTGGAACTCGTGGAGAAGAAAGGAAAATTAAAGAAATCCTGTATTATTTAAAAAAAAACAAAATCTTAATCGAGATCGATAGCTCCATGTACGAAACAGCTGTGTTTTAAAAGAAATGAATTCATTTTTTTCTTTCGTGAATGTAATTAAAGTGGAGATTTCTAAACTGCTCCCCCGTCCCTAAATAAGTACTATCTCCTATGAAAATAGGTGTAATTTATGAACAAAACAATAAAGTACTTCTGTGCATAGTTTTTTTTTTTTTTAAATTTATTTGTATTGAATTAAATTTGGTGCGAAAAAGCACGGAAGTGTTTTATTTTTTTATTCGACAATTGCTTGTCTTTTCGTAAGAACTCTTAATTCCGGGATGAAGAGAGCGTAAAACTATATAGTGTATGTATGATGTATATTTCTCCTACCAGTTTTATATTGCATAATGATACTTTTGACTTGCGCAGAAATTTTACAAAGAAAACGAATCAAGATTATTGAAGTGAAACCTATCCCAATTTGATAATTGAACCTCTCCAATTCCCAGTTTTTGGCACAAAGTAATAGTTGGGCGCATTTTGGTGGGATCATCTGCGCATTTAGCTGATTAGCCTGGAATTGTATTGGGCCTTCGTAGTTGGCAAAGAAAATGGAGGAACTCGTGGACCAAATCCACTCCACTTTCATGGGTTGGGTTGGGTTGCTTTTGTTTTACTTTTGGGAAAATGACGGCCCATGACGTATTTTGATAGTTATTACCTGCTAAGAACATGCTGAGAACATTTATTAATACTGAAAATGTCCTTGGCGGGTATTAATTATCAAAATACGTCATTGGCCGTCATTTTCCCTTTTTCTTTTGGGAAAATGATGGTCCAGGACATGTTTTGATAATTAATACCCGCCAAGGACATACTGAGAACATTTGTTAATGCTGAAAATGTCTTTGATAAATATTAATTATCAAAACATGTCATTGGCCGTCATTTTCCCTTTTCTATTCGGCACATCACATGGGCCTCCCATGAGGATTTTCATAATAAAGGAAAATGTCCCATTGAAATGGGTGAAAAGTGTAAAAAGTGCACAAGAGTGAGTATTTTTTTTTTTGGGTCTTTTATTTGCTTACCCTGGTTCCACTAAGCTTTCTTATGCAATAAGTACTTATTTTGCAACTTTGGAAGGGGAAATAAGAATCCTTGTTCCACACTAAGAGTTCTTAAGAAATAAGTACTTATTTGGTGTGCCATTTTTTATTGTTTAACTCCGCCTGGTTCGTGCTTAGAGCCTTATCTTTCTTTCCCAGCCGGTCCCAAGCCCAGATAAAGGAGGAGGGTTGTGCGTTAGTTAGCTGACAGCTAGTATGTTAAAAGCTCGTAAGATCTTTATGACATGAATCCAAATATGATAACGATCAATGGAGGAAAATGATTTATGTAGCCCACCCCAAGTGATTGAGACATAAGGCTCAGTTTGGTTTGGTTTGGTTATGGATGATCTTCATCTCAATTAGTTCTATTTTACAAACTTCGCAAAATCATAAAATTCGTTATAAATTGAAAGATATAAGCGATTAAAAAATGACACAAATTTTGGAATGTAAAAATAAGAAGGCAAAAAGTTGGTGGAGCATGGGTTCTTATTGGATAAGAAATAAGTACTTATTTTGTTAACGGAACAGAAAATTCATGGCCTGCAATAATAATAATCCATGACAGAGGGTCTAACCACCTAAATAATCTAACACAAATGCCATTCATGACGAGATAAATGCCATTTGATATTTTATTTATTGAAAATTACTCTAAGAATCCTGGCTACTAAAATCATTATCTATCAGACGAACCTTCTCATAATTTTGCATTCTCGTGGAGCATTCTCATAATTTTGCCTTCTCGTGGAGCACGCTGTGATAATGTTAATACAATCATAGTATTACAAACACAATACACAAATACTTGCACACTCTTAATGGGACGCGGGGGCGTTGCTGTGTCCGAATTCTAGGCCCACTCCGGTCTCGCTCCGATGATCGGAAGCGTTCACTTCGTAGAGCTCGTCGAGTAGAACAATCATGCCAAAAATTAGCTTAATTGGATATCATTAAGTGCCTGATCGGAACCCATATAACTCTCGGTCCATGGGTGACAGTGGATTTGATCCAGTGTTTCGGATCCATTCTTTTCAAGATAAAAAGGTTCCGATCAGGCACTTAATGATATCCAATTAAGCTGATTTTTTGCATGGTTGTTCTATTTGACGAGTTCTACGAAGTGAACGCTTCCGATTATCGGACCTAGACCGGAGTGGGCCCAGAATTTGGGCACAACCGCACGCTGCTGTCCCGGGGGGCAGCATCGCCCCTGCTTCCCTCTTTTTGGAGGGTCAAACTTTACAAAGTGCTTTTTGAGTGTAGGTATTTTTATATCGTGTTTGTGGTTGTAGACTTTTCGTGTTAATAACATATACACGAACACCATGCCCTATTATGCTCTGATTTTAAGACTCATTTCGGGCTCAAAAATGTGATCTAAATTATTGATTTTATTCGGTTTGTCGAGTTTGGCAGGTCTACAGAAAATCATACTGCGTATATATAGCTGGAGACAAGTTTATCTTGAAGTATATATACTTCCAAAATCATAGCAGCCGTGAACTTTTTTTTAAGATGAATGTGTTTCGTTCATGGCTTTACAAATATAATAAATAAATTCCGTTTAATATTTAGCGTAGACGACAAACTACACAGAGTGTGCAACATGAACGGTACAGATCATATTTTTGAACTTCAAAAAGGGCTAAATATTAGGGTTGCGTTTTTGTAAACTTATTAGTCTGAAACTTATTTCGGTATTTTTTATTTTTCGTAACTTTTTATTTAGCTTTTCGTCGTAATTTTTGGAATTAATCGATTGTCCAAGATGAATCGGAAAAGTATAAAAATATGGACGCATGTTGAAAAAATTCAAATAGTACGCCACTTTAGACAAATAAAATAGTAGCTGTTTAACACTTTTTTCGTCTTTAGTGAACTTTTTTTTTTTTTTTTTTGCTTTTGGTATAATTTTATACTTTTTAGATGAGACTCTTTTTTCTTAGACTGCTCTCGTCGAGACGGATTATTAATTCAAAAAATATCAAGCAAATCTAACAAAAATTTAAGAAAAACGAATAAAACACATAAAACGAAGAAACAAGTTAAGTTTACAAGAAATCACCCAAAGAGAGAGAAGGGCCCCAAGTCAACCTCAAACACGAATTCAGTTGGAAGGTGACTCGCAGCAAATTGTTAATCTAATCTAGAGAAAGGAAGAGTCGAATTCGTTAGTTGGTGTGATTATTTCCGATGTGAACAGATTGAGGAGTGGTTTTGAAGAATTCAAGGTGAGTTTTGTGAGGAGATGTGACAATTCTGTGGTGCACATTGTGGCCAAGAATGCAGTGAGAGGGAGTGGGATTCGTACATGGGAATTTTATCCCCGCCCTTGGCTTTTAGTTCCTCTTCATGAGGACGACCGCCCCCTTTAATGTATTGGTTACTTTGTCCTATCAATAATACTCTCCTAACCTTTGGCAAAAAAAAAAAAAAAACCCTCAAACACACAATATACACTATGAAAGGGCACAACCAGCCCATTATTATGCATGCAATAATAACTGAGGAACAAAAATGATACTCACACAACAATCTAAACACAACAACAAACACAACCTTTCATATCTATGTGGGCTCCACACACACTACTATGTGTGGACCCCACATGGATGTGAGAAGTTGTGTAAGTTGTTGTGTTTGGATCGTTGTTGTATGAGCAGCATTGTTGATCGAGGAAAGCAGTCCACTCGTTTTTGGTTCACACAAACTTACCTTTCATTGGGGACTCTACCGTTGGGACGGGTAACAGTCATTATCGTAACAGAAAGCCTACACACACAGCAAATCTGTGCACAGATTTTATTGTGGGGCCCACCACGGGTCCCACACAAATCATCCGAGCCGTTCATTAAATGTAAGATATTTTTTCAAGGGTCCCCGTAAAAAAATAAGCTCAATCCGATACATATAGGTCCTCGATCCAACTATAAAACTTTTCATTATCCGGAAATCTGAATGAAAAGTTAGATGGTTGGATGAAGCACCTATATGTATCGGATTGAGCTTAGTTTTTACGGGCGGATGATTTGTGTGGGACCCTTGGTGGGCCCCACAACGAAATCTATGCACAATCTGTGTACACATTTGCTGTGTGTATAGCAGGGCCCCACACATCCCTCTCCTTTACGCCAACGCGAATTCATCTGGAAAAACACACGCTACTCGCTTCGCTTTGCTTTGCATTCACGTGATCCCCATTCCTCCCTCCATCACGCCAAACGTGTCCAACTCCTACTGGCTCCCACCATCATAGGCCACCCCGAAATACGTAGGCTACCACGTGAGTCACGGCACGCTCCGTGGGGCCTATTCCAAATTCTTAAAAAATAGAATGAATTTGAATTTTTTTTTTATTTTTTGTTTATGGGGTCTTGCGAAAAATGAGCTCCAACGGATATCAATAGGTATATTTTCTGAATGCGTAGCTACGAATTCAGAAAACATACCTATCGGTATCCGTTGAATTTGATTTTTTTACAAGGTCTCATAAATAATTATTTTAAAATTTATAAATATTTTTTTTGTATTTTTATGGGGTCTGGAGTGAGCCGCACATGATGTCCGGTAACCCATGCCGTGGCCTATGTGCGGTGGTACTAGACTTTTTGCCAAAATTAACGCGTTCCGTCTCATGCCACGCCAGAAGTTATAACTTCGGCCACCCTCTTTATCATGCCCTGTTCCCGGATCAGATTATTCGGGGGCTGCCGGAGCGACACGGGATCAATTCCACTCCCAAGCCAATACAGAGGATCGAAAACTGTTCATCTCGTAGAATCTGTTATTTAATCAACGTAGATGAAAAAAATCAGATTCATTGAATATTAATAAATGTTTAAACAAATCGTACTTTGTTTCACAAAATGGAAAGCTAGGTGACTACAAATTTAAACTGTCAATGAAACAAAATACGATTTGTTTAAATGTTTGTAAATGTCCGATAAATTTGATTTCTTTTCCTAATGTAGCTAAGCCCGTGTTTCACATAGTTTTTTTCAAATTTTTTTTTCATATTTGTTAGTTTTGCGTCAAACTTTTGTGAATTATTAGTTCGTCTCGAAGAAATAAATCGGAAAAGTAAAAAAATTATGAGTTTTATCCAAATAGTTCGAAATTATCCAAGATAAAGCCATAAAGCCCCAAATTATCTTGGATATTTTTCAGAATATTTGGATAAAAGTTATAATTTTTTTTATTTTTTTCGATTACTCTTTACGAGACGAACCAATAATTAGCAAAAATTTGACGAAAAACTAACAACTGCGGATTTTTTGAAGAAAGACAAAAAATAACAAAAATCCCAAAAAAGTTATACGGAACAAGGGTTAACTGTGTGTTCTGCAGCGATACGGTAGGAGTACCTTAGACGATCGGGCAAATAATGTTTCTCTTCCTACTCCACAAAGGGACACTAGGACTATAGTTTGCGTTGATGAGGCACATCAGAGTACCGTCATAACAATACGGATCGTATCGTAGTTCAATCGAGGAATTTATTACTGTATCAAAATTCAAGCTAATAGTAACACATTTATTAGCACATGATCCATACAGATTTGTTTTATAATTCATTTTCTCTCAATCATACTAACCGTTATTTCATATTTGTTAAGAAACATGTACTATGTTTTTTGTTTTAACTATTGATATCTGATCGCCATAATTTTTATTTAATAGCTTTTCTTAACAAATCTAAATAAATAAAAATGAAGATGTCGCCAACCACTTCCTGCCAAGAGGGGTGCCGAGCGGCATCCAGCCGTTTCATCTTGGCACGGATGATTCGGATTAAATTTGAACGCACATAGATCTGAATCGTCCATTACCCAATCAAGATTCGAGTTATCAATTTACGAGATGAACAACCGGATCGACCGCTCGACACCGTTGCTCGGCAGAGTTTCTCAAAAGGTCGTGCAATAATTCAGTAGCGTGTTAGTGTACTGTAGGACCCCAAGTACGGGAAAACTACACCACACTCCAACGCGTTAGCGTTAACGCGTTTTTAACCTTCAAAACCGCGTGATACCCCACCACTGTCTATATATATACTGTACAGTGTACGCAACCAGAAAACCCTAGGCCCGCAGAAACTCTGCCCGACTTTACTCCCTCTCTCTCCCCCTCTCTACAATGGCGAAAAGTAATGGCAACGGTTACGTAACGTCGCTGGGCGGCGCAAGCGAAGTGGAGCAGGTATTCAGAAAGTTCGACTCGAACGGCGACGGCAAGATCTCCGCCTCGGAGTTCGCGGCGGTGCTCAGGGCGCTCGGCACCGAAACCTCGGCGGAGGAGGTCGGCCGCGCGATGGCGGAGATCGACAAGGACGGCGACGGCTTCATTGACCTCCGCGAGTTCACCGAGTTCCACGGAAACGGAGCGACGTCGTCGCCGGACGCGAACAAGGAGCTGCGCGACGCGTTCGACCTGTACGACAAGGACGGGAACGGGCTGATATCGGCAAAGGAGCTGCACGCGGTGATGAAGAGCCTGGGGGAGAAGTGCTCGCTGGCCGACTGCTCGCGGATGATCGGCTCCGTGGACGTCGACGGCGACGGGTGTGTTAACTTTGAGGAGTTTAAGAAGATGATGAAGGTTTGATTTAATGAGTATTAGTTTAATAATTAGTAGTGCTTTAAAAAAAATTGAAGCCGATTAGTAGTATATTAGATTAGGGTAAAGCCGCAAAGGGCGATGATTACTAACAGTACGCTTTTGGTTTTTTGAGCTCTCGGGTTTTTTCAGTGCCGGGCGGGTACTATGTGGTGCGGGCTCGTGCATCCGAATCATTCATTGTGTGTTTGAACGGCTCAGATTTGGAGAGAGAAAAAAGAAAGAGAAAGTGTTGGGGTGAGAGGAGAGAGAAGGTTTCAATCGAGCGGTCCAAAAGTGTATTGGGCGGCTCGGATGTGCTGAGCGGATACCATGTAGGATATACCCGTTCGGCACCGAAAAATCATGATTGACTGGAACTAATATGTGGAAATTTACAGTAGTTCTGATTCTTCACTATTGAGAGTTCAGTAGAGTTGTCTATCTTTTCTGCGGGATTTCTTTCCAAATTTTTTGTTTCTATTTTTTACTTTTTGACAATTTTTTTTTAATTTTACGCTTGAAATTTGGAGATTAAACATTCGTCTTTGCAAGAAGAATCTGAAAAGTATTAATAATTGGATTGAAGTTTAAAAAAATTCATATAAGTGACATTAAGGACAAAAATAAGTTTGATATATTTTTAGACAAAAATAAGTTTGATATATTTTTGTCTTTAGTGTTTTTTTTTTCTTCCTGATTTTGGTCCTTTAAAAATCTTATGCTATGCAGTGCATTTAAGTTTAGTTTTGTGGGTGGAATAATCGAACTATAAGCTGAATCTACCAACACACAAAACTCTCGGGGCTTGGACAATATGAAGTACAGAATTTAACCAAGAGGGAGGGAAAGAAAGACGGAACATATAGATATACGAGGTTTAGCACTTTGTCTACTTATCGGAAGCCACACAAATTTATTATAATTAATTGAGGAAACCCTCAAAGTCTCTCTCTATACAAATTACAACAACTTCTTTCTCATTTTTCTAGAATTTTTATTTTGTTTTAGCCGTAAAAATAACAGAGTCTAATTTTGTTCACCATCAGTCCCTCACCAAACGAGGGTGAACATTACTCTCATCAAATAAAGGTGAACATTGCCCTCACATTTATTGGTACTTTTTAACCATAAGCAGTGATGAAGCCAGGGAAGGGCCAGCAAGAAGAAGAAAAAACTCTATTATAATATGAAAAAATAAATTTTCTATGAAAGTATATAAAGGCTCGTCCCCCTCTAGTATTTTGGAAAAAATATCAAATAATAGCAATCTTGAAATACAAGGATACCAACATTAATTTCTAAAGGCTAAGAGTTAAAATATAGCAAAAATTAAAACTTGAGAGTCAATATTGTGAACAATTAGTTAATAAAACTCCCACTTTTCCCCCCACAAAAATCCCCAATTGCAAGTCTTTGAAGGCAGTTTCGAGAAAATAAGAACAAATGAGAACAGATTTTGGGAACCCTAAGTAATCTTGGTAAAATCTAAGCTGTAGGTTTGTTTTTGTCCAATCGTTTTACTAGATAGACTGAGGTAAGTTGTTACTTCTTTTGCAATCTGTTAGTATATGAAAAACATAATAAGTATGAAGTGTTGCTATTTTGTAGTTTTTTGAGTTTTATTGTATTTATGCATGTTTAATTTTATATTTTGTCTCGTATACATGGTCGCCCCTGTGTAATGAAAGTCCTGGCTCCGTTCCTGACCATAAGTCTCACCATATTTAACAACTAGAGCATTGCCCGTGCCTGAAGGCACTTCACATCGTAACTAATCTCAATCTAAACCAATCACATTGCACTTATGCTTATTTACCAATTTGCTGATTAACAAACAACCACAACCATACTTGGCTAACCCCCTTCAAATATTATCACCATCAATCGACACAGATTGCATGAAATTTTTTTTGCAGCCAGTGTGGTATTACCGAAAAAAAGAACAATCACCAATGACAAAAAGGCATGTTAGAAGCCTCATTCATTCAACGCACTTACGCAACTCCACAATATTAGTTACAACAAACAATCAAAAAAAGGAAAAGAAGAGAGCAACAAAGAGGACATGAGTTCCCTTTTGCTAACATTCATCGGATAGGAAGCCCCCAGACAACATTTGAGGCCAGCAGACCATGCAAAACAAAAGAGGAAAACTCATAAAATGGTTTCTCTCAAAACCAAAAAAGGATAAAATGTAAAGTAATTAACCACCAAAACTTCAACACTGGTGAATCTTCAAAGGAGGCAAAACTACCAATATGTCAAGTATCTGAGCAACAAAATTTTTTCTTTTGGTATTCAATCCACCTTTTTGGTTGGGTGTCCACATAACCAAAAAGTGGATTGAACACACTCTGAATACATGCAAGCATGCTCAAACCCATCCTCAAAAATCACTAAGTTAAAAGCATAAAATTATTCATTAAAATATCTTTAAAAATGGATTAAAAAATATCTTTAATTCACTATTACAAAATGGTATAAAGATCACGGTCGAAAAACTAAAAAGATCTCATTTTTTGTAAAAGCGTAATAAAATGTTATGGACTATAGTTTTAATTTCAGTTATACGAAAAACTGAGATGGAAAGATTTTTTAATCTCAGTAATCTAAAAAGTGAGATTGTAACTTGAAGAATACATCTCATTCTCAAAAAATTGAGATGAAAAGATTTTTTAATCTCAATAATCTAAAAGTGAGATTGTAACTTAAAGAATACATCTCGTTTTTGAAAAACTGAGACTGTATATGAAAGAATATATCTCATTTCGGAAAAACTGAGATAAAAAGAACCTTTAATCTCAGTCATCTAGAAACTGAGATCGTGAGTTAGAGAATACATT
Organism: Rhododendron griersonianum; assembly: GCA_018127125.1. Classification (NCBI taxonomy): domain Eukaryota; kingdom Viridiplantae; phylum Streptophyta; class Magnoliopsida; order Ericales; family Ericaceae; genus Rhododendron; species Rhododendron griersonianum. The sequence goes on from CM030795.1 coordinate 11,265,305, forward strand.
ACATTTTTTTTTAGACTTGAGATGAAAGCTCTTATATAGGAAAAGTTGAAAGTCGCTTACCCCTTAATCGACTCCGCCCGCGCAATACCCCTAAATAAATGCCACTCTCAACCATTCTACAAAAAATATTTCGTCAAAAAATGGGGTACTTTCGGCGATGAAAATATATTTTGTCGCCAAATGGGTACCTTTGGTGACAAAATTTATGAAGGTTGCGTTTTGTCGCCAAATGTATTTTGAGTATAACTCTATGCTCAGAACTCCATTGATTGAGATAATTCAAATTGAGTTTGAACAATAACACAAAGGGCTACAACTTTCATGTTTATCAAAATTTCTAATTTTAATATTTAAAGGTTCAAAATGATGTTCGAAATATATTTTAATGTTAAACGCATATGTTATATATTAAATATTTCAATTATATATTGAAAAGTGTGTGTGGTGCAGTTGGTTGAAGCTTCTATGCAAAACTTAAGAGACTCAGGTTCAAAACCCAATAAGATAAATAAAGTGGGATTTTTTCCCGTAGGAAAATGCCCCTTTTAAAACCACAGTTTTATAATAAAACTGAGATGCCTAGCTATTAAAGGTCACAGTTTTGTCATTTTTAATCACAGTTTTTATGTTTTTAGTCACGGTTTTAATGAGTTTTAATCACGGTTTTTATCTTGTGGTTAAAAGATAGGGACTTTTAGTTACACCTTGATAGACCACGGTTTTAAATGTGAGATTAAAAGTGAAAGATCACACCAGATGACTGAGGTCTTTATCTATTTTTGTAGATAAAAGAAAAGAAAACGATAGATTAGTACAAAATCTCAGTCTTCCATAATCAATTCATATGTCCAATTTTGAGAAAGATGATTTCCAGGCAAGCATGGTAAGGAAGTAAAACTAAAAATTACATGTCAAGCATACCAGCAACAAAGAAGAAATTGAATAATGGAAACCAACTTGAAGTTAAATTTTATGCCTCTGAGCCTTGCTTTGCCTTTCAGCAACTGAAGAAGCGAAGAAAACTTCAATATGCAAAACCCCAAAAATCATCAATAACAAAGTGTATGATCAACTCTTACCCTGATTTCTATTTAATAAACTTTAGTACCACAATCTGAGGAGGAAACAAATCTAACGTAAGGAGTTTACCCTTCCCCCATCAGCTAACATATAGACTTGAAATACAGTTGATCACCCCGTAGGCACTTTCTTCTAATTGTTTGTTGCTCCCTTCTTCCCTAACCAATGGGTTAAAGGCTACGCATCATACCTTTGTTTAACAAAATAAGACAACAACACACAATAAGCAAAGGGAAGTGACTGCTAAACAGATTTTGATAGCACAAAGGTACGTACCTGAGTGATAGCACAACGATGTGTATTGAACCTTTGTTGCTTGCAGTGAGTTGGTTTACGGCAGTGGAGAGAGCTGCAATGTTGGGTCAGGGCATTGATGAAGGGCAAAATTGCAGTTAGGAGAAGGAAAACGCATAAATCAGATCATAAAATCCCTAGAAATCAGAAATAAAGATATGAAAAACCATGTGCACGCAAAACCAAGAGCAAGCATAGTAGCAAGATTTTTTCTCTATCACCAAAAACAAAAGTTGTAAAATGAATCTGACTGCATAATATTATCAGACACAGCAGAGGTGCATCACTGGTAATAGGGGCGATGCATAGCTCTTGTAGAAATATATTGCTCACTGTACCTTTTACTGACTCGGTAAATCCATCTCCTGGATCATTGGCTTGGACAAAGAATGATTATTTTGACAAACACGTTACTGGCGAATGAATGCTTTAGGCTCATGGTTCTTCTATTTTGTTTGTGACCCCCATCAACAACCACTCCTATCAGCCGAGATGAAAAGCCCCAATTTCAATCAGTCATAAAGAAAAATTCGAGCCCAATTTTAGTTGTGTTCGAAAAACGTATTGCGCCGTGCCTTCATACCTGAAGGCACGTGCAATTTTTGGTTAGAATACAAAAGACGTGGTTGAAACGTTTACTATCATTTTCCTGGTAATTAAGACAACTAAGAGCTACACCATGTTGACCATTTTGGGCTCATTGCAACTATCTTCCATTAAAAAGAAGGGTGCCAAAATTTACATGGGTCGTGATATTTCAAATCCCAATTGAAATGCCTTTGCAATTAACTAAGTACCGAGGGTGTGAGAGGAACTACAAAGAACTAACCAAAATGGATTTTGTATCTAAATCAATCCTTGACCCATACCAGATTGGATAGTGGTGGGAGCTTTGTAATTGAAATAGCCCTTTAGAACTAAGAAAAAAAATTCCCAGAAGCACAGTTCAGTATTTTCATTTTTCATTTGAAGAATCAAATGATCTCAAAAGCACATAGCTCAAAAACATACCCACCAAACAATTGCATATAGTTCTGAGAAAAGGATGATGAAATCTAAGAAAGGGAAATTTATAGAAATGGTCCTCTTAGTTTCACCCAAGTCTCATTTTCATCCTCCAAGTATCAGTTGCAACTCTTTTGACCTTCAAGTTTGGTTTTTGTACCAAGTTGGTCCAATTGATAACGTCTGTCAGCTAAAATGGACAGAAAAAATTAGATTGAGGGCAGATGTTATCAATTGGACCAACTTATGACGAATTGCAATGTCCAAACTGCCATCAATCTGATTTTTTCCGTCCAATTTGACTGACAAAAGTTATCAATTGGACCAATTTCGTACAAAAACCAAACTTGAAGGTCAAAAGAGTTGTAATTGATACTTGGAGGATGAAAATGAGATTCGGATAAAACTAGAAGGACCATTTATATAAATTTCCCTCTAAGAAATTAACCAAGGAAAATGACACCATAGGAATTGGATACAGAAATGAAAAAGATTCGATTTTTCATAGGAAACCCATTTGGGAACAGCCAAATCTTGTGTTCAATGACAACAGTCAACTGAAAATAAGAACAGAAACCAGAATGCACAAATTAGGCAAAAAATACCTATTTGTTGGCTGACATATCTAATCGAGCAACTTGACGTACACCTCATGTACACCGACTGTTCCTACCATAGAACAATCAGCTTTTTGAGAACAATAACACTTGATTCGAGATTATCAAAATAAAGGTCATCCTGTACGTTTTACCAAAACAAAAAAATAAGTAATTGAAGCATGTATAATGAAAGAATAATAATCAAAACTGCTTACCCATTGCTTGGGTCAAACACCATATGATTACATCCCTAGATAGATCAGCTTCGCTTGTAAAAAACTCCATACATCAATCCCCAATCTAACTCTGTGGAGACCAATTTGGCTGAAATCAAAGTCCAAATCAAGAAACCCAAAGTAATCTGACGAAGTAGCTAATTTTTTCCTCTTCAAATATCTGGATACTTATATACACAAACGGTGGGTTTACGGTTACGGGTTTCCTCTTCAAAAAAAAGGTACGTATTGAAAGAGATTTCAGTGATTAAAAAGATGGTATGTATTTCCAAATCAAAGGTGAGAATTGTATTTCCGTAAAAGGTATGTATTAAAAGATGGTATGTATTTTGATTTCGGTCAGAATTGTATCTCTAATCCAACGGTGGAAAATATAAACCACCCTCACATATTATATAGATACTAGTGTTTGCCTTGCTAGCTAGTGGCTCAAACACTAAATTGATTCATTAGTGTGTAGTATGTGATCCTCTTCTTAGTGGCACAAAAGAGAATTACTCGTGCTTACGGCACTCCCTAACTAAACTTTTAAGCTAGCTACAAAGAACTATCAATTTGCGTATAGGGTTTTGGAATTGAAAGATCGGTGGCATTTGTGCAATTACTACAAACAATGTGGGCACTTACATTACATCTGCAAGGTTCCTTTGCGCAATTACTACAAAGAATGTGGGCATTTACATTACATTTGCAAAGTTCCTTGTCAACTCTTGGATCAAATGAATCTCAGTCCTTCTTTCAACTTGTATTTGTGTGGTTCCCACACCCTTGTGTTTTATTAAGTAGACTAGTGATTGCCCGTGCCTACGGCACTACCCATTATTTGATGGCATTTTTGTACTAATATATTCGTAAGAGTGTGGGTGTTTTCTTAAGAGAGTTGAAAAACACACATCAGCCATTGGATTAAATGAATCTCAACCCTTCTTTTAACTTGTGTTTGTGTGGTCCCCACACCCTTCTGTTTTATTAGGTAGATAGATAGTTTGCATTAAAAGCCAAAAAAAAAAAAAAAAATTGGAAGGGAAACAAAATCTATTTATTTGGGAAAGTATCCCTGCGATGCACGGTTTGAAAAACTTGTATTAGTCGATCTTTCTTGTACTACAAGTTGTATTAGGCTAAGTTGAACGTTGAAGGGAATTTATTCAAAGCTTCTGTTTATTGTTTAGTTTTATTCATACAATAATTCAGAGGGGCCACAGGTTAACTTTAATCTGGGTTTAAGCATGTTGTTCCAAGATTACGTGCTTGAACAGAAAACAGAAAGAAAAAAAAGTGAATTTTTTCAGTAAAATGGTCTAAAGTCCAGAAGTGGTGGTGTATTGGGCCATTTAGCCCAAGCTATATTTCTATAAGGTTTGGAGCCCATTAATTTATAAGTGTTAGGCCCCGTTCCGTAAATCTTCTTAAAAAATAAGTACTTATTCCACTACTTCTTATTCAAAAATAATCCAACCTTCTTATTTTTCCCAACTAAAAAGTTCATTCCACATTTTCAAACTCAAATATAACATAAATGAATTTTTTTTTTGCACCGTATTAAAGATCTCAATGAGATTTATCAAATAAGATCCATAGTGGTAGGAAAATTATTTGCGTAAACACATTATTTTTGAGCTTAAAGTTGCCTTTACAAAAAGAAGACTGTTTTTACCAATATGGGGGCCGGCGGAGGGAAATCGGTCCGGCGGCCGCGCTGGGCCGTCTCCGGCCACCGGACGGCCGATCCGAGCCGTCCAAAAATTCTAAAAATTAAAACCAAGGGGGCCAACGCGGGAATCAACGTCATCCGAGGTGTGTAAGGTGGTTGATCCGAGCACCCCTTTTCCGTGTACATGCGTTGGCCCCCTTGGATTTAATTTTTAGAATTTTTGGACGGCTCGGATCGGCCGTCGGGACCGATTTCCCTCCCGCCGGCCATACTACCTAAGGGTGAACAAAAAATAAGTTCTTATTTTGTGGAACACACCTTATTATTGAACAAAAATTAAGTTCTTAAAAGTTTTGTGGAACACAGCCTTAGTATTATCTAAAGTCCTTTGATGGACAAAAATACCCTATAATACAACTGTTAGTGATACCCCCCTCCCTTTCTCTCTGCCCGACAAAAATGGCACTCGTAGAACCACCGACGCACCATCCCCAGCCCGCACACCAAACTCCACATCATCGGAAAACCACCCAATCAGCCACTCTTTGCCGGAATCCGTCTCTCCGCAACATCCGACGTCCCCCACATCAACAAACTCATCCACCAAATGGCCGTCTTCGGGCGCCTCACCCAGCTCTTCTCTGCCACCAAATCCTTCTCCTTCGACCTCCCAATCGCCGACCCAGAACCAAACCTCTTCCATTCGGCTGAAAACGACGCCGTCATAGCCAGCTTCACGTCGTTTTCCCTGAATTGCTACAAGTTTTTTTTGCAAAACCGGGGTTTTATATCGAATATTTATTTGTTCATGAGGGACTGTTACAGGATGAAAGGTTTCGTCCTTGGGAAAATGCAGCTATCGACGGCGGCAAAAGGGGTATGGGAGGGTGGAGTCGGTTGTGCAGCTTGTGCTTGATTGAAATGTGTAAATGTTTTTTCATTCACAGTGCCCAAGACCCATTTAAATTGGAGTACTTGCTAAGTATGACATAAAGGATCAACATCAAGCATATATGGATGAGTACACCACGTTTTTATGACTTGAAAACCAGCCATTCCACTTTAAAAAAAAAAAAACCTCTCGTTTTTTTTTTTTCAACAGAACATTGGCCTAAAATGAAAAAATGAAACACATGTGTTGGTTTAGATAGATAACCACATTTGTTTTTTTGAACGGTGGATAATCACATTTGTTGGTTTTATTACAATTAAAGAGTACATATTTGGATGAGTAGACTATGTTTTTGAGACTTGAAAACCAGTCCTTCCACTTTAAAAAAAAACCTCTCATTCTTTTCAACAGAAAATTGGGCCTAAAATCAAAAAATGAAACACGCAAGTTGGTTTAGACTGATAACTGTTGGAAATTTTCCAGATTATTGTGAATGATAATTGGGACATTCGGAGGGCCTCTCGAGGCAACCGAAACGTCTCCCGTAAGTTCATTGTATCTGGACGAGGCCCTACAAGTTCCAGCCGTTTTCAGCTGGTTTATACCCCATTATGTATGGATTATGGCAGAATTCATTTGGGTATTCATGTCATCAGTTTTACCCCGCTTTATTGCTGGGTATTCAAGACTCGAAATCAATATTCTGGCTGTTACAATTTGCATCAGAGGTGTATAAATTCCTCATCCCGTTTTCAGATGTTTTTCACGAGTTCAAGTATACAAAAATCCATTCTGATATTGTTCTTGTGTGAGAGAGAGACAGACGTAGCGTTCAGTTCGCCAAGGCGGCTTTCCGGTGGTGTTCCGATAGTCGTGGTCTAACCGTTCTATCCTGGGAGACAGACGCCGGTCAACCTCCAACACCCAACGGTGAGGCGGTGAATCTGTTTTAAGGAAGCTGAATCAGGGCTCGGTTTGGTGTTCATGTTTATGTATTTTTTCATGTTCTGTACATGCAAGCTGTAATCTGGTTTTTATCTATCTATTGTAACGGAATTTGTACTCTGGAATTTGCCGATTGTATTGCATTTCCCAACAACAACTACATTTGTTGATTTTATTATAATTAAAGAGTACATATTTTGCAATGATAACCATATCTGTCGATCTTTTTGGATAATATAGAGTACGAATTTGGACAAATAACCATATCTGTTGGAGAAAACTTGTACAGATTCAAGTGAGTTTTTTTCAACAGAAAATTGGCCTAATATTAAAAAACGAAACACATATGTTGGCATCAAAAAATGAAACACGCAAGATTGTTTAGACAAATAACCACATTTGTTGCTTTTATTATAATTAAGAGTACATATTTTGCAATGATAACCTTAACTGTCAATCTTTTTTTTTTTGATAATATAGCGTATGAATTTGGACAAATAATCATTTCTGTTGGAGAAAAATTGTATAGATTCAGGTGAGTTTTAGTTTAGTGTCATACATATAAGGTTATCCGTTTGTTTTGTGTGTCACGCATAGAACATTATCTGTGTATATATTTGTGCTATTGGGATTACAAAGTAAAACATAAAGTTATTTATTTGTTTTGTGTTACAAAGATGACATTATTTATTTGTGTTATTTGTGTGACAAAGAAAACATATATAATATTATTTGCGTGCGTTTATTTTGTGTTATTAGGATGACAAAGCAGTACATATAAGGTTATCAGTTTGTTTTGTATCACACAAATGACGTTATCTATGTGTATTTATTTGTGTGACAAAATAAGATATAAAAAATTATCTATCGATTTTCCTAAAACCATAGAATATTTATGGAGAAATAGCCCTAACACATTTAGCTCATTCAATTAGGGGGAAAAAATAGCATAAAACAAGTAAAAATTGGTCATGCGTATAATATTTCTTTTCAAATACAAATGCATCTCTCTAGCTAATGAGATTCACTTTCATTTTCTATCTATTAAGATAATCCAATAAAAAGAAATTGTCCAAAATTGTAGGTATTTTGCAATTATCTCGTTTCAGCTAAGAGCTCTCTCTCTCTCTCCTCTCCATATACACTAATCTGTATCTACTCATCCTACCCAATTGGATCAATCAAATCCCCAAAATTACATTGCATAACCATTCTCGAATATTGTTTCCACGACCGGCCTATAAACGTCGGGAAGCTTCCTCTAACCGGTTTCAGATCCAACGTCGCGTTGATCTGGCATTTTGTCACTGTGGCAACGATCAACGATCGGATTTCGTCTCCGGCGAAGAATTCCGTCAAGTAAATTCTGCAATCGGAGAGTTTATCGGTGTATTCGACAGTGAAAGTGAGCTTTGGGAGAGAATTGAGGATTTTCTACTTCGGGTCATTGTTCGCCGGCGACTGAGGAGAGGATCATCTGCTTGAACTCGTCAGACACGACGAGTGGCTCCACGACCATCTGCTTGAACTAATCGGCCTTGACGTCGCCGGAGCCGCTGCCATTGCAGAACACCCTCTAAGACGGTGCGTCGTTGAGATCAGTTGGTTTGTGTTCGTGCGTACTGTTTTTCTTGGGTTTCCCTCCTTTTTTTTCGTTGAGGGTATTTTTGGCAGAAATGCTAGAGACACATCGGTGTGATGTGCTTGTAGCACCTCTCTATTTTTGGAGAGCGGTTACTAGATGTCCTGGCGCCCGAAAGGAAAATATTCATGTCCTTATGACATAATTAACCTATATACTATGTCCTCCTCACCGGATCTCTCTTTTTTTTTTTTAATCAGCTGGAAAAAAATGATTAGCAAATAGCAATGTAGCTCTTGGAATTCTTTTCATTCTTATTTTCTTTATGCTTTTTTTTTAGGGGCAAGAGGGTAATTTTACTTGACCAGCCACTTAGGCAATTGTTGACCAGAAGGACTGAGATGGACCCCATAAGCACATACACACAAACTCAAACTCCCGTTGTGAGTGTCAGCTCCACAGACACAGACTCAAAAGCCTCGCCCATCATTCGGATGGGCCAGACATCAGGGGTCTGGCCCAATTCCACTGGGAGTGGGCCTGATGTCAAGGGTGAGCCCCTCACCAATCTTCATGCTTCTTCGAGAAACCAAGAGCGACAGCCGAGCATGATTTTTTTGAAACCGATGATCCTACAACACACTCCCTGTAGTGCACCTGCCTGGCAGATCCAGACCATCTATCTCGACAGTTAATAGTTCAGATATGTTTGTTATCTTTTACCGATAATAAATAATTCTGACTGGTAAAAGATAGTAACAAACATATATATGAACCATTGATTTTCTAGATAGACGGTTCGAATTTGCCCTACAGGGTGGACTAGGGGGAGTGCACCACGGGATTTCCAATTTTGATTTTTTTTATTCCATGTATCACACTAGATAATGTTTTCAATAATTGTCCATGACATCCTTCCCTTTATTCCCTTCCAAGTTTTTTGGGTTTTTAATGATAACTATAGTTAAATATGGTGGGTCTTACAAGTTAAAAAGTGTTCATAAAGGTGAGGGTAATGTTCACTTTCGTTTAGTGAAGGTGAACAAAATTAAACTAAAAAATGTAACACATTAAGACTTTATATTACAATTCTGTTTTGCATACAACCATACGGATGCAAGCTCCGACTGTCCGGACGGTTTTTTTTTTGGATAAACACTGTCCGGACGATTCGTTAGGCTTCTTTCCATTTTTTTTTGAACTGAAAGAGCAGTTAAGCTTGAATTTTGTCTTTTGGCTGTGATTGACTGGAACTAATATGTGGAAAGTAGTCCTGATTCTTGACTATTGAGAGTCGTCGATCTTTTATGCTGCACTCGTACGTAGCTTGTGTGCGGCCCATTTTTCTGACTGAAGCCGTATGTCACAACCAGAGAAATCATAAACGCACGACCAAGGTTTTAATTAAATATAACGGTGGCGGGAGTATCGAATGCTATGAAGCACCGACACTTTTAAAAGTCGGTGTGTTCCCGTGTCCGACATTGGGACATGCGGGAGACACATCAAAATACGTATAGTATCTGGCACAATGAATTTAATTAAGTAATTTTTTGGGGGGACACGGAAAGTACACACGAGGGACACGTATGGGAATACTACAAGAGTTAATATACGAGAATAATGAGGAATGAACCAATTATTGCATCAAATGGTGTACCATAGAAAGATCATCACATTTGAAGATCTTGATTTGTAATGCACGCTATGGATGGGGATTTATGAAAACAGATACGGAGTATGAAAAATTGGTAAAGCCAAAATATTAAGGGGACATCAAATCCCATAAATATGATACACAATTTCTGTTTTCTTTTGAGGAAACGGGAACCTAGATTGTAAAGTATCACCGCTGTGCTAATTTTCTGAATCTACCAAGGTGGTTAACTCGGGGTCAGATCACATCCAGGTTTTTATTGTTAATTTCCCCTTTATTGTACATTGTGGTCCAGTTAGCGACTAAGATTTACTGTGAGAAATCCAAGGGTCCCCATCTTGCCACGTCAAGTCCCATTATGGCTCTCAAACGGCACCAACAAGTTGCTAACGGAAAAAATCCCATTTAACGTAAAAAAATTTTTTTTAGAGAAAAACGGATGTTTGAGGGGCTCTCAAACGTCACATACGATTTTTGTGGGATCCATTCCGGATCTCAATTCAAAATGTAAATTATTTTTAAAATATTTTTTATTAGCTCTTGCAAAAAATTAACTTAATCCGATATTTATAAGGGTTTTTTCAGCATTCGTAAGGGCCTTACGAATTCTGAAACACCCTACGAATTTTGGAATAGCCCTTATCAATATCGTATTGAGCTAATTTTTTTTCAAGAATACATGAAAACGTAATTTAAGAATAAATTGCAATTTGAATCATCTTATAGGATTCATAATGAGACACACTCAAAAATAAAAAAAACCCTGAAGCAGTGTATTTCCTGAAGGCCCATTAAATGGACAATGATTTTTGTGAGTGGGGCTCATTATGGGTTCTATAAAGATGATTTAAACTGCAAGTTATTTTGAAAATATTTTTTATGGATTCCTGAAATTTTTTTTAGCTAAATCCGACATCGATAAAAGCTGTTTCAGAATTCTTAAGAGTGTTTCAGAATTCGTAGGGCTCCTACGAATGCTGAAAAAGTCCTTACAGATATTGGATTGAGCTAATTTTTTGCCAGAGCCAATAAGAAAATATTTTTAAGAATAACTTATGGTTTGAATCATCTTTATGAGACCCAGATTGGGTCCCACAAAAATCGTATGTGACGTTTGAGAGCCCCTCAAACATCTGCTTTTCTCTAAAAAAAAAAATTCACGTTAAATGAAATTTTTTCCGTTAGCAACTTGCTGGTGCTGTTTGAGAGCCATAATGGGACTTGACGTGGCAAGACGGGAACCGTTTGATTTCTCACAGTATCTCTGCCGCTAATTGGACCACAATGGACAATAAAAAATTGGATGTGATTCGCCCCCGATTAACTCTGGATCCGCCATGTTGTGTAGCGCCATCGCCATAAGTTGCTCAAGATTTTGGATTTTTGATGGGAAGCAAAGAATTGCATTCATGAAAAAGCTGCCGTCCGGCACTTGCGATGATATCCATCCACAAACAGTGAAAAAAATCGGTGGGTGTATCATTTCCCTTTCTACTACTAGTACATGCGATGTTCACGTGGAGCGAGGGGTGCTTCCCCCCCGACACAATCCCCCGACCCCACCCCCTCTTTGAAAAATGAAATCCGACTGTTTTTTTCCCCCCTATATATATATCTTACAAAAAAATAGTTAAAAAAATAAGTGTTCCAATTTTTAATCCGTTTGAAGCGGTACAAAGATGTTATTTTTCTGATCATTTCATCCTAAATGATCGTAATAAATTTTTAGCTTTAAGGCCTTTTCAATGAGCACCCTAAGAGAGCTCTAAAATTAAATAAAGAGTCTTATGGTGCTCGTTGAAAGGCCTTAGAGCAAAAAATTTACTATGACCATTTAGGTTGAAATGATCAGAAAAATAACATTTTTGTACCGGTTCAAACGGATTAAAAATTGAAACACTTATTTTTTACACCGTTTATATATTAAAAATTTGTCCTTTATAGATTAAAAAAATAGTTAAAAAATAAGTGTTCCATTTTTCAATCTGTTTGAACAGGTACAAAGATGTTATTTTTCTGATCATTTCATCTTAAATGGTCGTAATAAATTTTTGGCTCTAAGGCCTTTCAATGGGCACCATAAGAGAGTTCTAAAACTAAATAAGGAGTCTTAGGGTGCTTGTTGAAAGGTCTTAGAGCCAAAAATTTACTACGACCATTTAGGATGAAATGATCAGAAAAATAACATCTTTGTACGGGTTTAAACGGATTAAAAATTGGAACACTTATTTTTTTACACCGTTTATATATTAAAAAATTGTCCTTCATAGATTAAAAAAATAGTTAAAAAAATAAGTGTTCCAATTTTCAATCTGTTTAAACCGGTGCAAAGATTTTTTTTTTTTTTATCATTTCATCCTAAATGGTCGTGGTAAATTTTTGGCTCTAAGACCTTTCAATGGGCACCCTAGGAGAGCTCTAAAGCTAAATAAGGAGTCTTAGGGTGCTCGTTGAAAGGCCTTAGTTACAAAAATTGACTACAACCATTTATGATGAAATGATAAGAAAAATAATATATTTGTACCGGTTCAAATAGATCAAAAATTGGAACACTTATTTTTTTACACAATTTATATATTAAAAAATTGTCCTTTATAGAATAAAAAATATAGTTAAAAAAATAAGTATTCCAATTTTCAATTCGTTTGAACCAGTGCAAAGATGTTATTTTTCTGATCATTTCATCCTAAATGGTCGTAATAAGTTTTTGGCTCTAAGGCTTTTCAATGGACACCCTAAGAGAGCCTTGAAACTAAATAATGAGTCATAGGGTGCTCGTTGAAAAGCCTTAAAGCAAAAAAATTCATTATGACCATTTAGAATAAAATGATAAAAAAAATACGATGTTCGCCCCGATTCAACTGAATTAAAAATTAGAGCACTTAATTTTTGAATTATATTTTTTAATATAGACAGGGTGTATTTATAGAAATTAAATAAATAAAATAAAAATAATTAAATAAAGAAAGAAATTACAAAAGGCGGGGAGTATTGGGGGGGGGGGGGGTGTGGGGGTAATTCCGGTAAAAGAGTGTGGGGTCAGGGGGGTGTGGTGTCAGGCGGGTGGGAAAAGCAATTTACACGTGGTGCCCAAACATTAACAGGAGTTTATGGAGGAGGGACATGAACGACAGCCGGGGTCAATAACATTGCATTCTTATGAACATAACTTAAATTTGAGAGTTTTTTTTATTTGAATTTTTTTTAATTAATTTTGTGCCAAACTTTGTGGGTTATGGATTCGTATAAATGAGAGGAATTGGAAAAGTAATTTTTTTTTACTTTTACCCAAGTATTTTGAGAAATAACCATTTTTTACAAAAAAAAAAATTCACTTTTTGGCCTAAAAAGTACTAGTTATTTCTCAAAATATATGGCAAAACTTACAAATTTAAGTTATGTTCATAAGAAAGCAGCCCAAAGTGACGTGACGTTGTTATCGTAATCAGCTACCTACTGAATAATCTCTCGTCCAAGAGTCCCACGGGGGATCGGGAGACCCTGCCAAGCAAGGATGTTTGGCAGGGGTGCCGAGCGCATCTCGGCCGTCTAAAAGTATTTTGGACGGTTTGGATGCAAAAGTACCGAACGGATTTAAAAAAAAATAAAAGGAAAAAGAAAAAGATATTTTGATCCGGACCGTTGATGTCGAGATGAACGGCCGGATTGGTCGCTCGGCACCTGCTCGCAGAGGTGCCACTCGGCAGGGTATCGGAAGGGCTTAAAGTGAAAGGACCCCAATCGGAAAGCGACGCCGTCATCGTGGCCCTATATGCTCCATGCACAACGTAATAGACGGAGACCAGCAGAGAATGGCGATGATTGTTCTTTTTTTACTTTTTTCTCTTTAAAAAAAAAAAACTTTTGAGGGTTTTTGGACTAAACTCACAGTTTTAATCATTTTTTTGCTGGAAAAATGCTAGCTCAAAGAGTGTGTGTATATATATATATATATATATTTTTTTTTTATCTTCAAAAAAAGTATATATTTTTTGGTTGAGAAAATGCACTTTTTTTTATTGTCGTAAAACATGACATTTAAAAAGGGATGGAGGAGAGTATCGTCTCCTCTATTTATTTTTCTTTTGGGTAAGTAAGGAATTCACTCGCTGCAAGAGTCGAACCCATGTCACCAAACTTCTGTTATATGCTCGACCTCTAATATTTTATTAAAGTCTCTCATAATTTGGTCGATAAAAACAAATACTCGAATCATAAAAGATGAAACTCGATCGATACTAAATATTTCGAAGAAAAATAAAACGTCACGGTACTACTTGATAATCTCCTAAAATATCCCAAAGGTCCATATTGTCCATAAAAAAGTCACTCCAACCACTCTGGTCATCTTGTTGAACACAGCTGAAAGGATCTCTACCAGCTCCCTGCATACCTGATTTTTCCTTTTCGCCCCCGCCTTCCATAATCGCCTCTTCATTGGTCTATTTTATCATTTCTCTGTTAATATCAGGATCAGACAACATGTTATCCCACCACAATATTCCGTCATCATCCCATGGTGAAGGAGTTTGGAATGAGTTGGAGAAATTTTCTTTTGTCTGAGTTTTATCTGTAATGACAGTTTTATCCATCTGCCAAGGTAGATTCTTCGAGAAGGTCCGAGGTCGAGGCCGTATGACTTTGGTTTTTTCCATCGTGCTCTGGGTCATTTTCGATACTTGTACATCTTTCCTTTGATCATTCAGTTTCTTGTGCAAATGGGTATTCCAGTAATTCTTGACATCATTCGATGTTCTTCCCGGAAGTCTACCCGCAATTAGCGACCATCTGTTTAAAGTAAAGAACCAATTATTGTGGTGAATATGAAACCGGAAAATGGCATATAAGGCCATCCACAGTGGTATAATCAAAAAATGATAACCAAAAGTTGACACATCAGCTTTTGATTATTCTCTTAAGAGGTTGTTAAACTTAACAATATTGAGCTTCACAATGGTCACTTCTAATCCATAACTAAAATAAGGGGTCCACTACAATTTCTCTCTCTCTCTCTCTCTCCCTCCCTCTGTTTCTCGCCATTCACTTCTCTCAATTTACAGTTTTTTTGGGCAAAAATATATCGATTCCCTCTTTTAATTTTGGGGAAAAATCGGTGACTTTCTTCCCTCTTATTATGAAATTTTTTTTGGGGGGGGGGGGGGGGAAATAAAAACGGAAAAGAAGAATGAAATACCTTAATCCAGCGACGATGGGTTAAATTATAAATGATCGAGAGATATGAGTTTCACTTTTGGAGGAAAAGAAAGAGAAATGTAGTTTGTGGGTGAAGTGAAGAAGATATAGAGTAGGTGAAGAAGAAGAGAAGAAAATATCAGTTGAAACACGCATGTATACAAATTTTGGAACTACTTAACTTATGTGGTGTGGGGTCCACAAATTTTGATTATTGAAAAAGATTGCTAGTTTTGGTTATCCAAAGCCCAAAATTTGATTATTTCTAAGAATGTTGTTAAGTTTGATTATACCATTGTGAGTTATTTTTTGCACCAACATTGTTAACTTTAAAAACAATTGACTTTTGATTATACCACTGTGGATGGCTTAAGAGCATCCACAATGTAATAATCAAAATCAAAAGATTGTTAAAATTAGTAATGTGTGCTTAAAAAAGTGCTCACATTGTAATAATCAAAATTAGCAACCTTCTAATCAATAATCAAATTTGGGTATTTGAATAATCAAAAGTAACAATGTGAGAGTATCCACAATGGTGGATAATCAAAACCAATACTCAAACATGTTTTGATTATCCATTTTACCAATACTCAAATTTAACAACCACTCCCTCCACAATGGTACTATATGTGCATAACCAAAACAAATAACAAAAAAACCCCCACAATCCACATATGTTTTTCTCATACGAGCCCAAATCACAACACCAACCCCACCAAATTAAAGTACTCGCCGAGAGCGCGTGTTGCGCGTGAGAACGGGTTGTCTCATGCACCGCCGCTTTAAGCGGCGCATGAGGAGGCTTTGGGTGGCCGGCCGGCCACCGGAGTCATCGTCTCGGCGGTGCGGTTCGTTCGGTGTGGTCACGGTGGTGATCGGAGTTCATTTACGAAAAAATAGGTGTGGGTCCGATTTTTGTTATCTTGTTTTGGTTATTGGAAAATGTTGTTAAGTTTGGTTATTGAGAGAACTGAATTTGGTTATTGGGGTTGGTTATGCCATTGTGGCTTGTTTTTGGGCATTGTTGTTAACTTTGGTTATCCAAAACCATTTTGGTTATAGCATTGTGGATGCTCTGAGACTTCATATTGCTAACTTTAGCAACTCTCTAAATGAATAATCAAAATCTGACGTGATAAGTTTTGATTATTTACTTTTAATTATTACATTGCGGATGCTCTAATGTTGCAGGATTGAACTATGATCAGCATTAATTATGGACGTATACATCACAAAAGGTAATGATATATAATTATGGAAAGGTATAGTCTGAAATTTAAAAATATATTTTAAAAATTGACATTAATCATAAAATTCTCACACATATCGGGATAAAACAGTTAACGCAGTCTCAAAAATGATTTAGGCTAGTTTTGAACCAATAAGTCACACATATCGGGATAAAACAGTTAACGCAGTCGCACGCTGGTTTGTCTTTATTTAAAATTTTTTTGATTTTTTTGTTTTTGCGTTAATTTTTTTTTGGATTATTGATTCGTTTTGACGAGAGAAATCGAAAAAATAAAAAATTATGATCGAAACTCATAATTTTTTGAATAGACTTATTTTTGTCTTTATTCAAAAAATTTCAAAATTATGATCATAATTTTTTTTATCTTTTCGATTCCTCTCGCCAAGAACAATCAATAATTCACAAAAATTTGACACAAAACTAACAAATGCGATTTTTTTTTGATCGGCAAAAGATGAAATTTTATTAAAAACAGGAAAAGGGGATACAACAAAAAGTTGGAATACACCTCTAAAGGGCAAAGGCCCAACCACCCAAGGGTCTACAAGGGATCACAAAATAGAAACAATAGAGCCCAACCCAACAACCAAATAAAACAATAAAGCCCAAACACCCAAATACCGGCCCACCCAAGCCAACCCTCATAACCCTAACCACAACGGCGGCCACCATCGTACAAACCACCGGAGGACCTAGCCTCGCTGTTAAGCCGATCCGGCTGCTCCCAGAAGTAGCAATCGGCGGCTGGAATCCGGCCTACGAGAGAGACCACCGAGGTAGCCACGGAAAGGGTACCTAAACCGACCACCAAACACAGTAGAAAACCCAAACATAGCCCCCCCAAGCTTCACGATCAACACAAGCAGCAGCAATCGACCGGAGAAGACGAACTGCCGGTCCCTCGCCCGAATGAGATCTCAGAAAGGCCACCGACTAGACTTCGGCACACAAATACGACCAAGAACAAACCATCCATGAGGACCGTAACCACCTCGCTGCCGTCGGAGAGAAACCGAACCAGATCTGACTGCCATCTTTGCCAATCGATTTTGAATAAATTTGCAACAATGAAGGTTAGAAAGCCCTATCTACACCTCCACCTCCACCACACCACCGCTTGATGCCTCCACCCAAACAAACCGGATCAAAAACCCCACCACGCCGCCGCCCACGACCACTGATCATCCGAAACACCCAGCACCGCTAGGCCTCCGGAGGTAGCCAAGGAAACCTCTAATCGGTGGCGGAGTGCAACATACACAACTGCCACACCCTCCCCACAAGAAAGGGCGGTGCCCGAGAAAACACAGATGGAAAGAGGGAAAAAGCGTGAAGGTGTCCAGAATGGGAGAGGAGAGGAAGGAGATAGAGAGATAGTGGGAGAGAGAGGAGGAGAAAGGAGCCTGGGGGAAGAGGGAGGGAGGAGCCTCCCCGGCGGCGGCGGCGCCGATGAAACCCTAGCAGAAAGATGTTTAGAGAGAGAGGAGTCTCAAATTTTTAATTATCGACTGTTACCAAGCAGTTTTTTACAAATGCGATTTTTTTAAGTGACTTAATCGTCCAAAACCAGCCTAATACATGAAAAGTTGAACCAATATAAACATTTTGCCTTTTGATATTTTTGATTTTTTAATAGCCCTTTTCATTGCTTTTCGAAATGTAAAAACTTCTTTCCAAAAATTGCAACATAATAAGAGAAACGTGTAACTAAGGGCATCCCCAAGAGAGAGAACGGACAAAATTGTGTAACAAAATGTTACAGTAACTTTGTTGATACAGTTGGCAAGTTGAAGAATCAGTACTCTTACAATTAATCGCATCTAAATTACTCATATATAATTCTTATATCGATCTATTCAGTGTTCACTAGCATTTTTCTTTAACAAGAATATTCATTAAATCAAATTTAAAAGCAAGGCCGCCGATGAACAAGAGTACTGGGAATATTGGTTTAGCTAGGTTATATCAAGCCAAAGGCAAAGACAAGAAGTAAGGGATTTGTTTGTTTTCAAATTTTATTTTGTTTTGACTTTGTTTTTCAATCATTACCTTATATGTTTCTTAATCATTATCTTATTTCTCCAATTATTAATTTCATTTCTCTCTCTATCTCTCCACTCATTACCCATCTCTCCAATCATTATCATATTTCTCTCTCCACCCATTATCAAAACTAAAATACCCAAAGTTTTCAAACGAAAACGGAACACACATACACACGCAGAGAGAGAGAGAGAGAGAGAGAGAGAGAGAGAGAGAGAGAGAGAGAGAGAGAGAGAGAGAGAGAGAGAGAGAGAGAGAGAGAGAGAGAGAGAGAGAGAGAGAGAGAGATTGCCTGTTGCCAAGCAGCTTATGAAGCCTGATAATGAGATCAACTTCATCCACAGTAAAATTCCCTCTCTTAATATTTGGCCTCAAGTAATTCAACCATCTCAGCCTACAACTTTTCCTGCATCTATTTAATCCTGTAATACAAAGAAAAAAGAAAAGAATGCTACTACACAATTTTTTTCTCGAAAAATTACTATCACATATGAAGTTTGTCTTTAGCAGTTGCTTACATTAATTATTTTAGATTTTTTGAGTTTTGTTTTTGAACTTTCATAAGCTTTGCATTCAATTTTTTGTAATAAGCTAGCATTTGTCTTGACGATAAAATTATAATACAATAAAATTATCACTAAAATTTTGAAAAATTTAATTTGAAATAATGCAAAACTGACATCTTTTTTGAGACTCAAATCTTTCCGTAACTTTTTCCAAAACTCATCCATCTTTTTTCTTCTCTTGTTATTCCTCTTTCCGAAAAAAAAGAAGAGATTTACAAGCAACCAAGATTAATATAAGAACCATGAAATAAGTTGAATCAGACCAAACTCTCGCGAACCGTTGGTAATTGGTACTATCAAGCAACCTCCATCTTCCCTCCTCTCTCTCTCTCTCTCTCTAAAAAGAGAAAAAAAAACAGACCTGCTTTGCGAGGGACTTGGTGCCAGTTCCCCTCTCCATGTTTCTCAACGCACTTCTTCAGAAGACAGTCTTCTTCCTCAGTCCAACCACCCTTTCTCACTCCTAATGGAACCTGCATGTCCATTTCTTTCCTTTATTCTGCAAAGTCCTAAAAAAAACCAACAATCAATAAGCACGTGAAAATTTTCAAGTAAAGCTGCTCAAAAATAAAGCGTAGTCTCTGGATTTTATACACATGCAAAGCAAGCACACACATCTCTTTCTGTTCTAGATTCTGAGGCTCCAAAGGTAAAGTTATAGACGTGCATGTACTCCCACCACAAAACCTGAAAACCAGGAATTCTAAACCACATAGAGTAGAAATAGGATGAGCCGGATATCCTTAATTCGAAACTTGACATTTTCTTAGGCCCAGGTAACAAAAAAAAAATTATCTTGTGAATTTTATAGTTCCGGCATAGATGACCTATTTTTAACCGGATCAGGGAGGAAAATAGTTGAGTTTTGTGTAAACTGGCCTGGACACTCTGACCCTCAAACCCAACCAAAAAAGAGAGAGAGAGAGTGCTTATATAGTAGCTGATCTTTTCTCTATGGAGTAATAAATCAACTAACAGTCCAGGTCGATTTTACACCACTAAATGTGAAGTTGCTACACCTTGTACACTTTATTTTCATGGTTGTACTGCTTTTCAACGCTGTATAATCAAGTGGAATTCTTAAGAAGTGTTTTTTTTTTCTTTCAATGTGGGCCAATAGTGGTTGACGTTTTGGCATTCTCCTTTCCGATCACTTAAGTACTATTTGCAGGGAGCTTAATTAAAATCATAACAAAACTCTGTATAAGGAGTTGATAAATCCTGAGAGTTTTCGAATATAAAATCTTAAGATGGAACTTGGAGCTTTAGAACTGAGTTTTAGGGTATGTTTAACGGGGTACCTAGAACACTATACTGTCCTGTTTCACTTTCTAACTTTGTATTCTGATTTATTTTGAGCCTTCTATTAGGACTTCCCAGCAATGCTATATACAGAAATACTATATTTCTCACAAAAAAGCCCTTTTCCAAAAGCGAACAGTGAATACTCCACAACTGGCGGATCAAAAAAAAAAACTCCACAACTGCGTACTTTTTTTTTGTTTGTTTTTTGGCTGCTCGTTTGACGAACTCCTTTCATTGAAATTTGAAACCTAGTAACTATAGCTGTTGGTGTTCTTCAAATTTGTTGGCTCCGCTGCTGTCTTTATCATCGTAATCGCTCAGTTTTTTTATTTTTACATATTACATATTGTATATGTCTACTTCGACATGATTAAAGTTTTCAACGAATTCTACGTACGACATGAAAGATTCCAATTATGAAAATAACCTCAGTACAAGCCGATACCCGGCCAACTGCACGGTTTAGTCTCCATAAGGGGACTACCAACAAGCTAGATCGCGAATCTAAACCACGCAGAATAGCAACAGGATGAGCCGTAAATAAGATATTCTAAATTCGAAACTTGATAACTTCATAGGCCAAGGTTACAAGAGAAAACTTTCCTGTGCCGGCATAGATTACATATTTTTGACCGAATTGGAAAGGAGAGCAATTGAATTATACACGTAAGCTAGCTTGGACTGACCCTCAAACCCAACCAAAAAAAGAAAGAGAGCACTATAGTTGCTGATCTTTTCTCTATTATTATAGTAACTAACAGTCCACGTCGATCATGTGGTCCACGTCGCCTTTGAAAAAAAAAAAAGAAGTGCTCCAGTGCTTTCTACAGGTGTCGGGTTGCATTGGTTTATACGAATAACGATTAATCCTTAGAGTCTAATCTCACCTAGTACTTAAAGGAAGTTCAATTAGAATCAGAGCAAAACTCCGTATGAAATAGCTCCCAAGAAATTGATAAATCATAAGAGATTTTGAATATAAAATCTTAAGATGGAGAAAACCCCTACGTCCCATCCTTTTACGTCAACCTATTTTCGAGACCCCAGTTTCTTTGAAGTACTTGTGAAGGAAATTCCTTTATTTTTTTTCCTCCTGAAATTTTGCAAGTTAAATCCCGTTCCAGAACTCAAAATAAGTATTTATTTTTTAAGAAGACAATTTTAAGTTAAAAATTAATGTGTTTACGTAAATAATTTTTCTAGCAATATGGATCTTGTTTGATAGATTTCATTGAGATCTTTTGAATAGTACAAAAAAATTATTTTTCGTTTATATTATTTTTGGGTTTGAAAATGTGAAATAAACACTTATTTTTTAAGAAGGTGTTGTGAAAATGTGAAATAAGTGGTCATCAATTATGTGGAAATGTAAAAATGTGAAATAAGTAGTCATCAATAATGAAATCATCATCTACATCATCATCATGTGTTGTTGTTGTCATGAAATCATCTACATCTTTTTTAATTAATGCTTGACCGACCCGTCTTAGTTAGAGTATTTGACAACACGTACGTACGTTGTACACACACCTACAAAAATAGGGAGGGAGGGGGCTGCTGTCCCTCAGGCTGCTGTGTCGGCCAAAACAACATTGTCCCGAGTCCGAAAACTTGATCTGAAATGTTCACTTGAAAGATCTCATCTCTTAGTACGGCCCTGCAAAAAATCAAGTCGATCGAGCTTCCACAACCTTGTGAAAGAATCAATCTTTTTGCGTATTTTTGGCTTAATATTTTGGACATTGATAATAACACTGTAAACAACTGATTCGTTCACAAGGTTATCGATACTCGTTCAACTTGATTTTTTGCAAGGCCATAGTAAGCGATGAGATCTTTCAAGTGAACGTTTCGGATCAAGTTTTTGGGCTCGGGACAATGTTGTTTTGACCGGCACAGGACAACAGCCTCCCTTCCTACCAAAAGTAGTGGGTGAACATGCATTAGGCTTAACATGATTGCTCTTTTCCTTAATGTGTCAAACACTTGGAAGGCATCCAAAATAACTTAGTTTCTAGCACACACAACAAGAATTTCTACCATCTAAACACATAATTCAATATCTAAATTATGTTTCAACTTAAACCCCCGATTTTCGACAAGTGTTACTTGTTGCTATCATCCAAATATCCCAAACAGATGGGGACACACATAAGTTTTCCCAAGAAACTCAAAAGGTGAGTAAAACAATAGACATATAGGTTTATCGTAGCTTCATATCGCTTAGACTAGTGGTTAAAAAAATTAGGAACTTCAAAGTATCTAAAATTTAGGCTTAAATCTTTTCTCGCTGCAAGAGTCAGTCTTTTATCACCCCACAAGAGTGAGATTGTAACGACCCGGATTTTTGACCTAATTTTTTTTTAATACAAATTTATATTGTTAAATTCCTAATTCAATAATTAATTAGATTGAATAATTAAAATACATTATTATGTGTATAATTGATATTATTTACACTCTTGTATAAGATATATATTTATACTTTAGATATACAGGGATTCATATTCATCTCTTATCATTACTATCTAAACCCTAACTAGAATTCTATTCAAACTAACTCTCTACTTCCCCCCACACTATACCACCTCTATCCTTATCCTCCAAACTTATCCTCTCACACTCCCACCACCTCCAAACTTGTACTTCCTCTCCCTCACTCCTCTATACATACACGTGTCCACATACATTCTTATCCTATACATACACGCGTCCACATACATTAGAATTAAAGAAAATCCCACCAAATGTGGCACTTGTCCCCTACCCCTCTTATGATTATCAGTATCCATCTCCTTCACTCTCCTTCCCAATTACACCACTTCCACGCTTATCCTCTCACCTTCTCACTACCTTATTCTCTCTCATTATACATACCCACATAAATCTGAAAATTGAACACCGGTATATTATTTCACTCCCAGTCATACTGTTGAGTCTAGAAAAGAGAGAGCGAGAGGGAGAGACGGGTTTCTACGTAACACCCCTCCGTACATCATATTCAGGTTCTCAAGCAACCACTACATCACCATGCATCCACAAACCACCTTCCAATCATTTCGAGTCAACCCCGAGTCCCCCGCTGCCGCCGCCGCCGTTTTTTTTTATTTTACTGAAATCGTCCGCAAACTAGTACCTGCTTTTTCGGCCGGAGTTAAGGTAGAATAATCGCTTCCCTACTTTCTCCTAAGTATATCCATACCCGTATATGTTATTTTTAATACTTAGACATGACGAAAATCGAACCCATGTTGAACAAAAAAAAGGAACAGAACCGAAACTCTGTTTTCTTTTCCTCCTGCGTGTTCTGTTTCTTTTTGTTTGAAACCATATGATGTTATTACACTATTAACCCTTGACTTTATGTGCTTTAGGATTTACTCCCAAATAGTTTACTACTTTTACAAGTTAACCTCAATTATGGATATACTCCACTGTATACATCTCTCTTATTATGTGGTGTTAATTTTTGATGTTCACAAATATCGAATACATGGTATAATTATTTCAATCCAAATTGGGTAAGATAATGTATTATTTAATATCAACAATAAAAATGATAGTTAGGTTCTATAAAAAAATATATATAAAAAGAAAAGAGATAATGGATGCTTTAATGTTTAAACTATATAGTAGTACATATTTATTAAAACTATTACTAGGCTAAGTAAAAAAAAGATTAGTATGCATATCTAACACTAGACTCAATGAAACAACTAAATGAAAGTTCAAATTTCTACTAGCAAGCCAACAAATAATGCTAAGAGAAAAGAAATATGTTAAGTACAGTTGGACAAAAGATTAAACAACTACTTGTATGATCCTAAAATTATAAATACAGTGACACTAGGATTCTTAAATTCACCAGATTATAAATATCCTATGGAATTCGAAAATACTAATGGAAATCCTTAAAGTTAATAAAATTATATACATGTTCAATAAAATTTAAATATTCGAAAGGCACCGACCCAATCCAAATCCCTTATGTGTTTAATTAATTGCACCTATCAATTGTTATATTGTTGTCTCATTGAAATGTATCGTGTTTAAGCTGTTGTTAATTGTATCATGTTGTACGTGCTAGAATGGACTTAGGTTCACGGGGTGGTTACGAGTAGTGAATCATGTAGACGATGATAAGTAAATGGAAAATGGTAAAGTGTTGAAAGTGTGAGTACTGTGTGGATTGTAAATTGAGCCATGGTGATGGCAAGGGTAACCTGTGGGGCCCTGTGTTGAATGGGTTACCTGCGGGGCCCGGTGATGCTATTATGGTGACCCTAACGTATGGTACGCCATGGGAAGTTCCAAAGGGTAATCGTGCTAGGCCAGCAAGGGGGATTGTCCCATGACACGGTCATAGTTAGTGGCTTAGGAATGGTGCGACCCTAATGTACGATACGTCATGGGATGACTCAATCCTCCTGTTATGGTTTTAAGTGAGAACATACTCGGTACATAACTTAGATGCGCTCACCTAGGACCCTAGTGCAAGACAAGCAAGAGGAAGGGTGGACCCATGAGACGGTTGTAGTTAGTGGATGTGGGAGGAAAGGATCTCGTGGAGATGATCCTTAGATTTCATGTAAGTTGATGGATAGTAAAGAAAAAGATGATGTGCTATTATTCTATACCTTCTGTATATTATCAATTGTTGTATTGTTGAACTGCTAACTGTAGAGTAAGGGGTTAGTAGGGTTGAGATTATCTACTGAGTTTCAAAACTCATCATAGTGCCGTTGGGCTGGCGTTTCATGCCAGGTAATCCGGACCCTCTTCGAGATGATCAGTATCAAGGTGAAGACCTCCCAGCTGAGGAAGGGGAGTTTGTTGAGTCTTGGATGTCTAACCCTTAGAAGCTCTGTTATTTGAATTTCCAAAAGTGTTATTACATTTGTCAAACTCCGTTTTATTTTTGTCCAGTTGTAAGACAATTAAATAATTTTGAATTTAGTATTTGAGATTTCCGCTGCTAAACTCTGTTTAAATAAAATTTTATTTCTTAAATCAGTTTTATGGATTATTAAATCAATTAGAAATGATTTAATTAACGTGTCCGAAAATCGGGGCGTTACAGAGATCATTTTTAAGCTTTAGTCTTTTATCTCATTGCAAGAGTCCGCCTTTTATCACGCAGCAAGAGTGAGGTATTTTTTAGGTTTCAGTCTTTTATGTTGCTGCAAGAGCGAGGTCTTTTATGTTGCTGCAAGAGCGAGGTCTTTTATCTTGCTTTTTTCCCCACGTCAGTATTTTATCACGCTGCGAGAGTGAGGGCTTTTTTAGATTTCAATCATTTATCTCTCCAAAAGACCAAGGTCTTTTATCTACAATCACAGTTTTTAAAGAACCAACAGCGAAAACCTTATTCAAGGGGACTTGGGGGAGGGGAGTATTGAGGCTTACGGGGACCGAATCTTGCCCATGTGTGTAGAAGTATGTAAAGGAGGCTAACTGCACTCCCCTCCACCCGCGAAGAAAAGCCTTCATGGAGGCTAATTTTGTTGTTTACTGTTCGGGCTCAAGAAGATTAATATGCATCTTTTGGTGGTTTGCTAGAAATTCATTAGTGTGCTTATTTCTGGTCGAAGTTCATCTGATCGTCTGGGTTCTTGTTGTCTTTTTTCTTGGCTAGCAATGTAGTATCTCTTTTTGAAACTGCTATAGGATATAGAATTTTCCGCTCAACAGAAGGTGCGTCAGGCTATGCCTGAGCTGGGGATGAAAGACATTAATCTCCTTGTTTTTTCTCGTTTTGTATCAGTTAGATGATTAGTTTGGCTTTGTCCAAGTTATCTGTAATGAATTTCGTTGTGTAAGTGCCGTTGGGGTTATCAATACAATACCTCTCACTTTTTCCAAAAAAAAAAAAAAAAACTCGGACCCGTGACACTTCAGTGACAGTATAATTATCATGTGACGCGCGCGTGTGTTGCACTAGTAATGTGCACCGACAGGTCTAACCTTAGCATTCTCCATTTGGTTCATGAAGATATTTTCCGAACTCTAAAAAAGGCATCAAGTTAAATGTGGTAGAGTACTGGTTAAGAGTACTACTGTTCCTGGAGAGTTAGGACAACAAAAATGCTAGAGGCACTGTGACTTAGGTGATGTGTCCCTAGCACATTGCCTAAATTGGCCCAACCAAGTGGGGTCGGTCTTTGGATTCCGGAGCCGTTCCATTTTTTTCAAAAAAGTAATTTTTCAAAAAGAATGTAATTTTAAGTTTAAATATAATGAAAATAAATAATAATTTTTCAATCTTTTTTTTTGCACCGTTTAAAAGATCTCAATGAGATTTATTAAACAAGATTCATATTGGTAGGAAAATTATTTGCGTAAACGTATAATTTTTGAGTTTAAAATTACTTTCTTTTTCTAAAAGTACTTTTTTGGAAAAAATAGAACAGCCCGAGATTAGGATGTTCACGTGGTGCCCGACAATAAGAGGAGTACATTATAATGGAGGAGGGACCGTAACAATAAAGTGACGGCCAGGGATCCCTCGGGTCATGTAACTGAAATGACCACAATGAGTTCAGCGACGTTGTCCTCACATTTATGCATCATGTTTTTTTTTTTGATCCGCATTTATGCATCAATAATGACACATCATCATGTGTTGTTGTTGTCATGAAATCATCTACATCTTTTTTAATTAATGCTTGACCGACCCGTCTTAGTTAAGAGTATTTGACAACACGTACGTTGTACACACACCTACAAAAATAGGGAGGGAGGGGGCTGCTGTCCCTTGAGGGACAGCAGGCTGCTGTGTCGGCCAAAATAACATTGTTCTGAGTCCGGAAACTTGATCTGAAATGTTCACTTGAAAGATCTCATCTCTTAGTATGGCCCTGCGAAAAATCAAGTCGATCGAGCATCCATAACCTAGTTAAAGAATCAATCTTTTTGCGTATTTTTGGCTTAATATTTTGGACATTTATAATAACACTGTAAACAACTGATTCGTTCACATGGTATCGATACTCGATCAACTTGATTTTTTGCAAGGCCATAGTAAGCAATGAGATCTTTCAAGTGAACGTTTCGGATCAAGTTTTTGGGCTCGGGACAATGTTGTTTTGACCGGCATAGGAGTAAATAACCAAATAGTAGGCCTAGCTCCCTATAACGCCAGAAGCTCACAATTACGACCTTACGAGTGGGTACTAGATGCACTCTGGTGAACCAACACCAACACGTAACTCCCGAACCAACAGCGGAAACATTATTCTAGGGGACTTGGGGGGAGGGGGGTACTGAGGCTTACGGGGACCGAATCTTGCCCATGTGCATAAAAGTATATAAAGGAGGCTAACTGCACTCCCCCCACTCGCAAAGAAAAGCCTTCATGGAGGCTAATTTTGTCATTTGCTTCCAAAGGAACATGTCATTGCGGAGAAGCTGTCAACTCGGACCCGTGACACTTCGGTGACAGTATAATTATCATGCGACGCGCGCGCGTGTTGCACTAGTAATGTGCACCGGCAGGTCTAACCTTAGCATTCTCCATTTGGTTGATGTAGATATTTTCCCGAACTCTAAAAAAGGGCAGGCAAGTTAAATGTGGTAGAGTACTGGTTAAGAGTACTACTGAGACAAAGCCCAACTCCGAAATTGCCTAAATTGGCCCAACCAAGTGGGGTCTGTCTTTGGATGGATTAGGATGTTCACGTGGTGTCCAACAATAATAGAACTCTAAAAAAGGCAGCAAGTTAAATGTTGTAGAGTACTGTTCAACAATAATAGAACTCAAAAAAAGGCAGAAAGTTAAATGTTGTAGAGTACTGTTCACGTGGTGCCCAATAATAATAGAACTCTAAAAAAGGCAGCAAGTTAAATGTTGTAAAGTACTGTTCAAGTGGTGCCCAACAATAATACGTGTCCCTCGGGGTCATGTAACTGAAAGGACAACAATGGGTTAAGCGATGTTGTCCTCACGATCATGCTCAATGCAGAGAAAATCTTTGATGAGAAAATGCACTTTTTTGTTGTTGTAAAATACGACATTTAAAAAGGGATGGATGAAGTATGATCTCCTCTATTGTATTAAAGTCTTTATTAATTTGGTCGATAAAAACAAATACTAAAATCATAAAAGACGAAACTCGATCAATACTAGATATTTCAAAGAAAAAAAAAACGTCTCGGTACTATTTGATTATCCCTTAAAATATCCCAAAGGTCCATATTGTCCATAAAAATGTCACTCCAATCATTCTGATCATCTTCTTGAACACAGCTGCTGAAAGGATCACTACTAGCTCCCTACATACCAGATTTTACCTTTTCACCCCCACCCTCCATAATCACTTCTTCATTGGTCCATGATATTATTCCTCTGTTAATATTAGGATCAGACAACATGTTATCCCACCATAACATTCCGTCATCATCCCCCGGTGAAGGAGTTTGGAATGGCTTGGAGAAATTTTCTATCGTCTGAGTTTTATTCGTAATGACAGTTTTACCCATCTGCCAAGGTAGATTCTTCGAGAAGGTCCGAGGTCGAGGCCGTATGACTTTAGTTTTTTCCATCTTGCTCTGGGTAATTGATTTCTGTACATCTTCCCTTTGATCGTTCGGTATCTTGTGCAAATGGGTTTTCCAGTAATTCTTGACATCATTCGATGTTCTTCCCGGAAGTCTGCCCGCAATTAGCGACCATCTGTTTAAAGTAAAGAACCAATTAATGTGGTGAATATGAAACCGGAAAATGGCATATAAGGTTGCAGGACTGAACTATGATCAGCATTAATTATGGACGTATACATCACAAAAAGTAAATGATAATTATGGAAAGGTATAGTCTGAAATTTCAAAATATATTTTAAAAATTGACATTAATCATAAAATCCTCACTCATATCGGGATAAAAACAGTTAACGCAGTCTCAAAAATGATTTAGGCTAGTTTTGAACCAATAAGTCACACATATCGGGATAAAACAGTTAATACAGTCGCAGTCGCACGCTGATTTGTCTTTATTTAAAAAAATTCGCACTTGTTTGTTTGTGCGTTAATTTTTTATCGATTATTGATTCGTCTCAACGAGAGGAATAGAAAAAGTAAAAAATTATGATCAAAACTCATAATTTTTTGAATAGACTTATTTTTGTCTTTATTCAAAAAATTTCAAAATTATGATCATAATTTTTTTACCTTTTCGATTCATCTCGCCGAGAACAATCAATAATTCACAAAAATTTGACACAAAACTAACAAATGCGATTTTTTAAGTGACTAATCGTCCAAAACCAGCCTAATACATGAAAAGTTGAACCAATATAAACATTTTGTCTTTGATATTTTTTATTTTTTAATAGCCCTTTTCATTGCTTTTCGAAATGTAAAAACTTATTTCCCAAAATTGCAACATAATAAGGGAAACGCGTAACTAAGGGCATCTCAGATGCCAAGAGAGAGAACAAACAAAATTGTATATCAAAATGTTAACTTTGTTGATACAGTTGGCAAGTTGAAGAATCAGTACTCTTACAATCGCATCTAAATTACTCATATATAATTCTTATATCTATTCAGTGTTCACTAGCATTTTTCTTTAACAAGAATAGTCATTAAAAAAAATTTAAAAGCAAGGCCGCCTATGAACAGAGTACTGGGAATATTGGTTTAGCTAGCTTTTTTTTTTTTTTTGCTGAGCAAAAAGAATTTATTAATCTTTATAGAGAGTTACAAAGATTAAAAGGATCAAGGGCACACCGGCAAAAGCTACCCAAGACCAAAAAGAAGGCAAGATGCCAACTAAAGACCAAAAAAAAAAACCACATCCATAGAAACTCAACAGCCAAAACCCAAACGAGCCTCACACCTTATAACTAAACCCTTTCCACATCAAGCCGAAAAGCCAAATAGAATGAAACTAACCAAACTAAACCATAAGACATCCTAAACCAAAAATAGCTAAACACCTCAAACCCGCCCAATCTTGAGTTCAAAAAGCCGTAGAGAGAGAGGCATCCTCCTCAATATCATCCTCCGAAGTATCCTCTTCCTCAACCTCATCTACCGCATGGATCCTTTCTTTTAATTCGTCCTCTTGCATTTCAACAAATCTCTTCAAATTGTAATTCCTCCCGCCTTTAAATTCAATACCCAAAGCCTTACCAACATCTAGCGTCTCACGTGCTTCCTTAAAGAACATTGAGGAATAAGAGCTCTTTTTATTATTATGCTTCATTTTATCGAACTTAGCCTCAATCTCCGCAAGATGCCTTTTCTTTTTAATTTTCCTCTCTGATCGTCTCACTCCCCTTCTCATTTTGAGGATAGCACCAGAGGATGATCTAATGCCGGGAATGTCACTCCCAGCATTAGATTTTTGCCTAGGTAGCTCTTCAACTACATCTACTCTCCCACTAGAAATACCATAATCCTCACTGTGAGAGGCCTCTCTTCTTTGACGATATTCCTCAAAAGACTGAGTGATATGACGAGAACTACCTTCCTTTTGGTTCAATTCTACGAAAAGATTAATTCCCTCTAGCTGAGAAGCTCTTAAGGACTCAGATGATTCAGACTCTTCTACAACCAGATTGTCCCCAACCAGATTCTCCTCGTACACCCTTAAGTCAGCCCCACCACTGTCACAGTTCCTATCCATCTTCGAGACAGGATTTGACTTGTGATCTCCGAAGTAAATCATTATCATTACTACAAAGAGTTTGGTCTTGGCATGGGGTTCGAAAATGGAACACAGAGAGAGAGAGAGAGAGAGAGAGAGAGAGAGAGAGAGAGAGAGAGAGAGAGAGAGAGAGAGAGAGAGAGAGAGAGAGAGAGAGAGAGAGAGAGAGAGAGAGAGAGAGAGAGAGAGAGAGAGAGAGAGAGAGAGAGTGCCTATTGCCAAGCAGATTATGAAGCCTGATAATGAGATCAACTTCATCCACAGTAAAATTCCCTCTCTTAATATTTGGCCTCAAGTAATTCAACCATCTCAGCCTACAACTTTTCCTACATCTATTTAATCCTGTAATACAAAGAAAAAAAAAGAAAAGAATGCTACTACACGATTTTTTTCTTGAAGAATTACTATCACATATGAAGTCTGTCTTTAGGAGTTTATGGAGGAGGGACATGTACGACAGCCGGGGTCAATAAGATTGCATTCTTATGAACTTAACTTAAATTTGAGAGTTTTTTTATATTTGAATTTTTTTTGTATTTATTAATTTTGTGTCAAATTTTGTTGGGTTATGGATTCGTATCAATGAGAGGAATTAGAAAAGTAATTTTTTTTTTACTTTTATCCAAATATTTTGAGAAATAACCACTTTTTAATAAAAAAAAAAAAATTCACTTTTTGGCCTAAAAAGTACTAGTTATTTCTCAAAATATATGACAAAACTCACAAATTTAAGTTATGTTCATAAGAAAGCAGCCCAAAAAAGTGACGTGACGTGACGTGACGTTGTTATCGTAATCGGCTACGGAGTGAATAATAGGAGTACATTATTATGGATGAGGGACTGTAACTACGGACGCGGGGTGCCTACTGCTCTTGGGGCCAAGGCAGGCGCAGCTGCCCCTCACACGGCACCCTTTTGTGCATTAATAACCCACTTCTTTTTTCTTTTTCTCTGTCCTTTTGTTTGCTACCAATTTCAGATTTTTGAAAAATATAATAATGCTACATCCGTATCCACCGGTAATTATCAATAAGAATACTCAAAAAGAAGGTATGTATCATCTGAGATTGAAAATTGCTTGGGATATATTTTTTTTTATCAAGTGTCAGGGGTTGTCCAGGCCGACTTACTTGCACCTCGACTAATCTCTTCTCCGGTCAAAGTCAGGCTCATTCACGCTGTGACTAGAATCTTTTGTGGCTCGTCCCCAAGAGGTCGCCAAGTTTTGAACTCAGGATGCCTGAGTTTACATCTCATCCTTTTTGTCAACCACCCTCGCAATAGTGACTTGGATGTGCAACCATAAATATTAGCTCTAGCAGCTCTATATGTAAAGATAGGTGGTCACTTGAACACCCCAAAATTTTTTGTTGTTGGAATACATATAATATTTTTACTTTTATTTTAGTTTAGCCCTTCTTGAACACCCAACTCAAAAAAAAATTTGAACACCCAACCAAAAAATATTTAAATCCCACCCAAAAATTCAATTCACAAATCAATGCAATGTAAACAACCCAACTAATTAAAGTTGGAAAATTAGTGAATGAATGATTGCTTGGTTACTTATATTGAGAGTGATGAATTATTTACCATTAATGAGTAATTATTCAGTGGTCTTGAGACACCGACATGTGATACCCAAACACTTTTATCCGTTGCACATTTTCATAGGATTCATACACTTAGTATTGAGCCCCACAAAAAGATATAATGGATAAAGATGTTGGGTGCCCCAAGATTTTTGTAATTCATACGGGTGTGCTTGCTTTATTCTAGCAGTTTTCTGTTTGCATGAAGGAGCTTATAATGCTTTTTTCCCCCATTTAATGTGTACCAAGTCCAAAGAGAAGAAAAAAGAAGTGGGTTATTAATGCACAAAATGGTGCCGTGTGAGGGGCAGCAGCGCCTGCCTTGGCCACAAGGGCAGTAGGCACCCCGCGTCCCTGTAACTACGGCCCGGGGTCAGTAAAGTGACGTGGCGTTGTTATCGTAATCAACTACCTACTGAATAATCTCTCGTCCAAGAGTCCCACGGGTAATCGGGAGACCCTGCCAAGCGCATCTCGGCCGTCTAGAAGTATTTTGGACGGTCCGGATGCAAAGGTACTGAACGGATTTAAAAAATAAATAAAAAAAAAGAAAAAGATAATTTGATCCGAGCCGTTGATGCCGAGATGAACGGCCAAATTGGCCGCTCGGCACCCGCTCGCAGAGGTGCCGCTCGGCATGGTATCGGAAGGGCTTAAAGTGAAAGGACCCCAATCGGAAAGCGACGCCGTTATCGTGGCCCTATATGCTCCATGCACAACGTAATAGACGGAGACCAGCAGAGAATGGCGATGATTGTTCTTTTTTTACTTTTTTCTCTTTAAAAAAAAAAACTTTTGAGGGTTTTTGGACAAAACTCACAGTTTTAATCATTTTTTTGCTGGAAAAATGATAGCTCAAAGTATATTTTTTTTGGTTGAGAAAATGCACTTTTTTTTTTTATTGTCGTAAAACATGACATTTAAAAAGGGATGGAGGGGAGTATCGTCTCCTCTATTTATTTTTCTTTTGGGTAACTACTGGGTAAGTAAGGAATTCATTCGCTGCAAGAGTCGAACCCATGTCACCAAACTTCTGGTTATATGCTCGACCTCTAATATTTTATTAAAGTCTCTCTTAGTTTGGTCGATAAAAACAAATACTCGAATCATAAAAGACGAAACTCGATCGATACTAAATATTTCGAAGAAAAATAAAACGTCACGGTACTACTTGATAATCTCATAAAATATCCCAAAGGTCCATATTGTCCATAAAAAAGTCACTCCAACCACTCTGGTCATCTTGTTGAACACAGCTGAAAGGATCCCTACCAGCTTCCTGCATACCTGATTTTTCCTTTTCGCCCCCGCCTTCCATAATCGCTTCTTCATTGGTCCATTTTATCATTCCACTGTTAATATCAGGATCAGACAACATGTTATCCCACCACAATATTCCGTCATCATCCCCTGGTGAAGGAGTTTGGAATGAGTTGGAGAAATTCTCTTTTGTCTGAGTTTTATCTGTAATGACAGTTTTATCCATCTGCCAAGGTAGATTCTTCGAGAAGGTCCGAGGTCGAGGCCGTATGACTTTGGTTTTTTCCATCGTGCTGTGGGTCATTTTCGATTTCTGTACATCTTTCCTGTGATCATTCAAATTCTTGTGCAAATGGGTATTCCAGTAATTCTTGACATCATTCGATGTTCTTCCCGGAAGTCTACCCGCAATTAGCGACCATCTGTTTAAAGTAAAGAACCAATTAATGTGGTGAATATGAAACCGGAAAATGGCATATAATGTTGCAGGATTGAACTATGATCAGCATTAATTATGGACGTATACATCACAAAAAGTTAATGATATATAATTATGGAAAGGTATAGTCTGAAATTTAAAAATATATTTTAAAAATTGACATTAATCATAAAATCCTCACACATATCGGCATAAAACAGTTAACGTAGTCTCAAAAATGATTTAGGATAGTTAACACAGTCTCAAAAATGATTTAGG
Organism: Rhododendron griersonianum; assembly: GCA_018127125.1. Lineage (NCBI taxonomy): Eukaryota > Viridiplantae > Streptophyta > Magnoliopsida > Ericales > Ericaceae > Rhododendron > Rhododendron griersonianum. The sequence continues at coordinate 11,299,809 of CM030795.1, forward strand.
CTAGTTTTGAACCAATAAGTCACACATATCGGGATAAAATAGTTAACGCAGTCGCAAGCTGGTTTGTCTTCATTTAAAAAAAATTTCATTTGTTTGTTTTTGCATTAATTTTTTATGGATTATTTATTCGTCTTGACGAGAGGAATCGAAAAAATAAAAAATTATGATCGAAACTCATAATTTTTTGAATAGACTTAATTTTGTCTTTATTCAAAAAATTTCAAAATTATGATCATAAATTTTTTTTATCTTTTCGATTCCTCTCACCGAGAACAATCAATAATTCACAAAAATTTGACACAAAACTAACAAATGCGATTTTTTTTTGATCGGCAAAAGATGAAATTTTATTAAAAACGGGAAAAGGGGATCTAACAAAAAATTGGAATACACCTCTAAAGGGCAAAGGCCCAACCATCCAAGGGTCTACAAGGGATCACAAAATAGAAACAATAGAACCCAACCCAACACCCAAATAAAACAATAAAGCCCAAACACCCAAATACCGGCCCAACCCTGGACCGGCCTAACCCTGGACCGGCCCACCCAAGCCAACCCCCATAACCCTAACCACAACGGCGGCCACCACCTTACAAACCACCGGAGGACCTAGCCTCGATGTTAAGCCGATCCGGCTGCTCCCAGAAGTAGCAACCGGCAGATGGAATCCGGCCTATGAGAGAGACCACCGAGGCAGCCACGGAAAGGGTACCTGATAGGTGCGTAAATATGCCTATTTACACCCCCTAATTTAGGCGTGTTATGTCCATTTAGTGCGCTACTTGGGGTTTGATACTTGTTAATTATGTTTCAGGACTCTTTGAGCTGATGAATAACATTTGGAGCTAAAGCGCAAAGTCAGATTTTATTTTTTGTCAAAGCAAAGTTGGTGCCTATGAAAGAGAGTAATAGAAAAGAGAAGCACTAGATATTCCTAGCTGCAATGGTAATTGGGCCCAACAATTACAAGAAGAAATTTCGGCAGTTAACAAGAGAAAAAGGTGTGCCCACTAAGGTTTTGTTTTCGGAAAACAATAAACAAGGATATTAGGAACCGACTTCGGGCTACTATATAAAGGAGAAAAAGGGTTTTGATAGGGATCTGATTCCCACGGCAAAACCGAGAACGGGGCTGCCATCAGGAATCTTTTTCTCACGCATAAACCGAGAACGGTGCTGCCTTCTTTTAATCTTATTCCCACGACGAGCAAGAGCACGGCTGCGGCAGAAGCTTTCAATGGAGTTCTATTCTTGCCGGATCATCTCAATCTACATGCACGGCTAAGTAGCCCCGGCTAGAGCGACGAGGAAACTTTCTCCGAGTAATGTAATCGTTTAATTTTTAGGATTTTATTCAACAATGAATTGTATGACTTGGGATGATTCATAATTTTTATGAAAGAACAGATTTTTCCTATTTATCTATTGTGTTTGTATTCCGGATATCAAGCACTGTCATACAATAGTTTTCAATTATCCAGGATAGTCTCTGAGATGGGTTATACTGCGTTAGACGGGTCGTGCCGTTGGTTAAATCCAATGAGACGATCCGCGCTATGTTGAGATAGCCTTTACAGTGTACGAGTCCTGTGAATCCTCTTGACGATTTTCGATAGGGATTGCAAGCCCTAGTGACAATCTTATTTGTCTTGTGTTGAATAATTACCCTAGGTTTTATAACGATTATATTGCAAGGGGAAGGTGGAATCGAAACCCTAGTCTCGTCTCTCATTTGTTTCAAAATCCTTTAATCGCTTTCTAGTTTAGTTTTAGTTTAATCAAATCAATCACAAATCCAACTTCTCGTTACTTTCCGAATTAAATTAGAAATTAATTGAAAGTACCGTAACTTAGCTTTTTACTCTCCGTGGACGATCTCGGACTTGACCGCTATTCTTCGGAATATTAGTTAATTCCCTGTTTTATAAATTATATTTTTGGTACGAAAACGACAGACCAGTACCCAAACCGACCACTAAACACAGCAGAAAACCCAAACATAACCCCCTAAGCTTCACGATCAACACAAGCAGCAACAATTGACCGAAGAAGACGAACTGCCTGTCCCTCGCCTGAATGAGATCTCAGAAAGGCCACCGGCCAGAATTCGGCACACAAAGACGACCAAGAACAAACCATCCATGAGGACCGCAACCACCTCGCTGCCGTCGGAGAGAAACCGAACTAGATCTGACTGCCATCTTTGCCAATGATTTTGAATAATTTGCAACAATGAAGGTTAGAAAGCCCTATCTACACCTCCACCTCCACCACACCACACCACCGCCTGACGCCTCCACCCAAACAAACAGGAACAAAAACCCCACCACACCGCCGCCCACGACCACGTACTGATCATCCGAAACACCCAGCACCGCTAGGCCTCCAGAGGTAGCCAAGGAAACCTCCGATCGGTGGCGGAGTGCAATACACACAGTCGCCACACCCTCCCCACAAGAAAGGGCGGTGCCTGAGAAAACACAGACGAAAAGAGGGAAAAAGCGTGAAGGTGTCCGGAACGGGAGAGGAGAGGAAGGAGATAGAGGGATAACAGGAGAGAGAGGAGGAGAAAGGAGCCGGGGGGAAGAGGGAGGGAGGAGCCTCCCCGGCGGCGGCAGCGCTGATGAAACCCTAGCAGAAAGATGTTTAGAGAGAGTGTCTGATGTTTAGAGAGAGAGGAGTCTCAAATTTTTAATTATCGACTGTTACCAAGCAGTTTTTTACAAATGCGATTTTTTTAATTGACTTAATCGTCCAAAACCAGCTTAATACATGAAAAGTTGAACCAATATAAACATTTTGTCTTTTGATATTTTTGATTTTTTAATAGCCCTTTTCATTGCTTTCCGAAATGTAAAAACTTCTTTCCCAAAATTGCAATATAATAAGGGAAACGCGTAACTAAGGGCATCTCCAAGAGAGAGAACAAACAAAATTGTATATCAAAATGTTAACTTTGTTGATACAGTTGGCAAGTTGAAGAATCAGTACTCTTACAATCGCATCTAAATTACTCATATATAATTCTTATATCTATTCAGTGTTCACTAGCATTTTTCTTTAACAAGAATAGTCATTAAAACAAATTTAAAAGCAAGGCAGCCGATGAACAAGAGTACTGGGAATATCGGTTTAGCTAGGTTATATCAAGCCAAAGGCAAAGACAAGAAGTAAGAGCTTTGTTCGTTTTCAAATTTTACTTTGTTTTTCAATTACAACCTTGTATGTTTCTTAATCATTACCCTATTTCTTCAATTATTAATTTCATTTCTCTCTCTATCTCTCTCCACTTATTATCCATTTCTCCAATCATTACCATATTTCTCTCTTCACCCATTATTAAAACTAAAATACCCAATGTTATCAAACGAAAACTGAACACAGAGAGAGAGAGAGAGAGAGAGAGAGAGAGAGAGAGAGAGAGAGAGAGAGAGAGAGAGAGAGAGAGAGAGAGAGAGAGAGAGAGAGAGAGAGAGAGAGAGAGAGAGAGAGAGAGAGAGAGAGAGAGAGATTGCCTGTTGCCAAGCAGCTTATGAAGCCTGATAATGAGATCTACTTCATCCACAGTAAAATTCCCTCTCTTAATATTTGGCCTCAAGTAATTCAACCATCTCAGCCTACAACTTTTCCTGCATCTATTTAATCCTGTAATACAAAGAAAAATGAAAAGAATGCTACTACACAATTTTTTTCTTGAAAAATTACTACTCCCTCCGTCCCTTTATTACAGTCCAGTATTCTATTTTGGGCTGTCCCTTAATAAATGTCCATTTTGTAAAGTTAGTGGGTAAAAGTTGGTGAATTGTCTATTTCGTCCCTAAAAGTATATTCCATTTTGAAAAGTTAGTGAGTAAAAGTGTAATGATGATGGGTAAGTAGGGAAAGTGGAAGAAAAAGTTGATGTGAAAGGTATAATGATGATGTCTTTTTAATAAGTTGGAGTTACGAAGCAGGACATTTAAAAAGGGACGGAGGGAGTATCACATATGAAGTCTGTCTTTAGCAGTTGCTTACATTAATTATTTTAGATTTTTTGAGTTTTGTTTTTGAACTTTCATAAGCTTTACATTTAATTTTTTGTAATAAGCTAGCATTCGTCTTGACGATAAAATTATAATACAATAAAATTATCACTAAAATTTTGAAAAATTTAATTTGAAAAAATGCAAAACTAACATCTTTTTCGAGACTCAAATCTTTCCGTAACTTTTCCAAAACTCATCCATCTTTTTTCTTCTCTTGTTATTCCTCTTTTTGAAAAAGAAGAAGAAGAGATTTACAAGCAACCAAGCTAAATAGAAGAACCATGAAATAAGTTGAATCAGACCAAACTCTCGCGAACCATTGGTACTTGGTACTATCAAGCAACCTCCATCTTCCCTCCTCTCTCTCTCTCTCTCTCTCTCTCTCTCTCTAAAAAGGAGACAAAAAAAACTGACCTGCTTTGCGAGGGACTTGGTGCCAATTCCCCTCTCCATGTTTCTCAACGCACTTCTTCAGAAGACAGTCTTCTTCCTCAGTCCAACCACCCTTTCTCACTCCTAATGGAACCTGCATGTCCATTTCTTTCCTTTATTCTGCAAAGTCCTAAAAAAAACCAATAATCAATGAGCACGTGAAAATTTTCAAGTAAAGTTGTGCAAAAATAAAGCGTAGTCTCTGGATTTTATACACATGCAAAGCAGGGAGGAAAATAGTTGAGTTTTGCGTAAACTAGTCTGGACATCCTGACCCTCAAACCCAACCAAAAAAACCCAACCAAAAAAAAAGAAGAGAGAGAGCTTATAAATCAACTAACAGTCCACGTCGATTTTACACCACTAAATGTGAAGTTGCTACACCGTGTACACTTTATTTTCATGGTTGTTCTGCTTTTCAACGCTGTAGAATCAAGTGGAATTCTTAAGAAGTGTGTTTTTTTTTTCTTTCAATGTGGGCCAATAGTGGTTGACGTTTTGGCATTCTCCTTTCCGATCACTTAAGTACTCGGGCCAGTTTATGCATCTATCGATTAATCCTTAGAGTCTAATCTCACCGTCTATTTGCAGGAAGCCCAATTAAAATCATAACAAAATTCTGTATAAGGAGTTGATAAATCCTGAGAGTTTTCGAATATAAAATTTTAAGATGGAACTTGGAGATTTAGAACTGAGTTTTAGGGTATGTTTAACGGGGTTCCTAGAACACTATACTGTCCTGTTTCACTTTCTAACTTTGTATTCTGATTTATTTTGAGCCTTCTATTAGGACTTCCCAGCAATGCTATATACAGAAATACTATATTTCTCACAAAAAAGCCCAACTCTGAAATTGCCTAAATTGGCCCAACCAAGAGGGGTCGGTCTTTGGATGGATTAGGATGTTCACGTGGTGCCCAACAATAATAGAACTCTAAAAAAAGGCAGCAAGTTAAATGTTGTAGAGTACTGTTCACGTGGTGCCCAACAATAATACGAGTCCCTCGGGGTCATGTAACTGAAAGGACAACAGTGGGTTAAGCGATGTTGTCCTCACGATCATGCTCAATGCAGAGAAAATCTTTGATGAGAAAATGCACTTTTTTGTTGTTGTAAAATACGACATTTAAAAAGGGATGGATGAAGTATGGTCTCCTCTATTGTATTAAAGTCTTTATTAATTTGGTCGATAAAAACAAATACTAAAATCATAAAAGACGAAACTCGATCAATACCAGATATTTCAAAGAAAAATAAAACGTCTCGGTACTACTTGATTATCTCTTAAAATATCCCAAAGGTCCATATTGTCCATCTGAAGCTACTCAAATTTGCCACCGAGCAGGTCCTCAAGCAGAGGAGTTATGGACGTAAGGAGATAAATGGGCTCGATTACGACAGAGCGACAAGGGGCATGTTTGGTCCAGCTAAATCCTATGTTCATGCTCTGGAAGGGGAATCTTCCAAAAAACCTATTGCAGATCAGAGTATTACTATTCTGGTTAACTCTATTGGGAATGGAGGGTTATATAGGAGTGCGGTGGCTGTTATGCACAAGGTTGTTTCTATGTCCACTTTGAAAAGCAATTTCAGTTTGGAAAGTGATACGGAGACTCTGTTTAGGACTATGGGAGGGAGATCAGTCCTTATCACATTTCAAAGTCAAGAAGCTAGGGACTTGCTTATTAAGGACCCATGGATGAATCTCTGGTTTGATGAGGTGAAGCCATGGAATGGTGAGCCCGCTAGCTTCGAAAGATTTGTTTGGTTGAAGTGTCAAGGAATTCCTCTAAATGCCTGGAACGCCCAGACTTTCAAGCAGATTGGAGAGGTTTGGGGTTACTTTATTGCGATGGATGAGGCTACTCTGAAAGATTTTTCTTTTGCTAAGGGGATGGTGCTGATAGCAACAGAGGAGAAGCAAAAAATAGACAGATGGATCAAGTTGGTGGTTCAGGGCGTGATCTATGAGGTTAAAGTTACAGAGGAATCCTCGTTTGTTAATCCAGAGGAGGTTGAACTTTGCACTGGGAAGGTAAAGAAACCTCCGATGGAAAGCAGGCCGGAAACTCATTTCAGGGAAGGGATGGAAGGTGATGATGACGTGGAAGCCTATTCAAACCCAGCTGCCAATAGAATAGGGGGTCTTGGGGGTAGTGTAGCTGGTATAGCAGGTGTGCTTGGGACAGACAAGGTTCATGATGGGATTATAGGGTCTCAGCTCAAGATTGCAGACATGCATTTAATGCCTGAGCTGTCCAGTACGCAAGCCCCATCCGGGGATTTTGAATCGGTGGTTGAGGATTCTGTGGAGGCCTTGGAGAGAGGTGTTATTGAGTTGGGTGTAGTGGGCCAGAATGTGGTTACCCCTTTAGCCCACGAGGAAGCCCATTTGGCAAATACCACCCCTCAAATTGTTGGTGGGCCTGTGGTGCCTTTTAATGTGAAAGGGTCTTTGGGCCTTCAAGCTTTAGGGTCCACTGAGGTTATAGATGATTCTCCTAGCCCTCGTTTTGAGAATAAAGTCCATCCAGATGTATCTCCTGTGGCTAGTGGTGGCTACTCTGAGGAACCAGCTCCTCTGGTGAGGAGTTCTCACATTCCGAGCATAAATCTGCTGGTGGACCTAAATGATGTTGAATGCAGGAGAAGGAGAAGGCGACAACTCTCGAACCTTGCTATCATCCGTGAGGGAATGGAGGAGGATCGCACTCGGGTTGAAAACTCCGTCTCCTCTTCTGCGGTTTCTCCTCAGAGCAGTTCAAGGGTAATCCGTGAGGTCAGAGCTACCATGGAAATTGGAGGTGAGTTGGGTATTAATTTTTGCCCTGATGATGATTTGGTTTTACGCTCAATGATAGAAATCGAATCTCTGGAGTACTCTCAAATGCTTGAGAGAGAAGCAGAGGGTTAGATTTCTTACCTCTTTTGGAGTTTGCGTGTGGGTGTTTTCAATTTTATGCAGCTGTTATCTTGGAATATTAAAGGATTAGGAAGTTCGACTAAGAAGAGATTTCTGTTTAAACTCGTTAAAAAACAGAAACCTGATATGGTTTTGGTTCAAGAAACAAAGTTGGAAAACATGGAGAGGATAGAAATCCAGCGTTTGTGGGGTAGTTCTGAGTTCGAGTTTGCTTGTTCCGTTGCGGTCGGGGCCTCGGGGGGTATATTGTGTTTATGGAATAAAGATTTTTTCAAAGTGGACAACATGATCGTGCAGAGGTCTTTTATTTTGCTTCAAGGGGTGATCAAAAATGCCTTTCCGTGTGTGGTTGTGAATGTGTATGCCCCTAATGAGGTGGTGAACCGTAGGTTGCTGTGGGAGGAGCTACTGAACCTTAAAGCAACTTCCAATGTACCGTGGTGTGTGGGAGGTGATTTTAATGAGATTTTGGATGTGAATGAGAGAGTGGGATGTGTGAGGATTGAAAGGGGCATGAGGGATTTTGTAGAGTTTTGTAACAACATGGAAATCATTGATCTTCCTATGTTGGGCAGAAAATTTACCTGGTCCAATTTTCAGGACCATGCCGTCCATAGCCGCTTAGACAGATTTCTGGTCTCTATCCAGTGGTTGGAAAATTTCAAAGTGCTTCAATGGGGTTTGCCGAGACCAATCTCTGATCATTGTCCTATTGTGCTCCTTGACGATGGCAGGGATTGGGGTCCTAGGCCCTTCAAATTTATGGATATTTGGTTGTCAAATCCAAGTTGTATGAAGTTAGCTAAGGATACGTGGAACGAGGTACAGGTGAATGGTTGGGCTGGATTCATGATTATGCAAAAATTGAAAGCTGTTAAGGATAAGCTCAGAGTGTGGAATAAGGAAGTCTTTGGTGATGTTAACCTTGCTCTACAGCAAACTGAAACTGAGCTTCACCAATTTGAGTTATTAGCTGAAGAGACCAAAACTGAATTTTGGAGACTCTCACGCTTGACTGAATCCATGTGGAGGCAGAAATCCCGAACTACCTGGCTAAAATTAGGGGACAAAAACACTAGATTTTTTCAGGTGTTGGCCAATAACAGGTTCAGGAGGAATATGATGGGTTCGATTAAGGCTAATGGAAGAGTAGTGGAAAATCCCAAAGAAATAAAAGATGCAGCAGTTGAATATTTCAGCTCTAACTTCAAGGAGGAACAAAGAACCAGGGCTACTTTGGGAGGGGTGTTTATCAGAAAACTCAGTCCTTTAGTGTCTTCTGATTTGGAAAGGCAATTTGAAGAGGGAGAGATAGTCGCTGCTCTAAAAGGATGCAGTAGCCTTAAGGCACCAGGCCCGGATGGCTTTAATTTCTCCTTTGTTAAGAAAGGATGGGTGTTCATGAAGCCTCTGCTACTTCAGTTCTTTTCCGAATTCCATGCCAACGGAAAGCTCACAAAAGGTATAAATTCTACTTTTGTCTCATTGATCCCTAAGGTTGATTGCCCTACTACGTTTAAGGAGTTTAGACCAATTAGTATGGTGGGGTGGGTCTATAAAGTACTCTCAAAAGTTTTGGCAAATAGAGTTAAAATCCACCTTCCCTCTATAATTGGTGAGTCTCAAGCTGCTTTTATTGGGGGAAAACAGATCTTGGATGGTGTTCTAATAGCTAATGAAGTTATTCATAGCTGGAAAAACAGGTCCCAGGGGGGCCTCATTCTCAAAATCGATTTTGAGAGAGCTTATGATTGTGTTAATTGGGGCTTTCTACTGGATTTGCATGCGAAAATGGGCTTTGGTGAAAAATGGTGCGGATGGATCAAAGAATGCATGTCCACTGTAGCGATGTCTATTCTTATTAATGGGTCTACTACTAAGCAGTTTCAAATACATAAAGGTCTTAGGCAAGGGGATCCCTTATCCCCCTTTCTTTTTAATATTGTGGTTGAAGCTTTGAATATTTTGTTGGAAAGAGCCAAGGCACTAAATATAATCAAAGGAACTCAGATCGGGGCTAATGGAGTTATCCTATCTCATCTTCAATTTGCGGATGATACGATTCTCTTTTGCAATAACGATAGAGTAGAGTTGGCTAATATAAAAAGGGTTCTTAGATGTTTCCAGCTTATGTCAGGCTTGAAAATTAATTTTTCCAAAAGCTCCGTGTGTGGTGTTAAGATTTGTGATCAGGATGTGAAAGATCTTGCTCTCGTAATGGGGTGTAAAATTGAGACCTTGCCAATCAAATACTTGGGGTTGCCTCTGGGTGCTAATCCGAATAGGGTTAAAACTTGGGAACCAGTCTTGGACAGGATGGGTAAGAAGTTGAGTGTATGGAGCAGGAGATTTAATTCTTCGGGTGGTCGTCTTACTCTGTTAAATTCTAATTTTGGTCATCTCCCTATCTATTTCATGTCTATTTTCAAGATGCCTGTGGCTGTAGCACAGTCAATTGAGAAATTACAGAGACAATTTTTTTGGGGAGATACGGCTGACAGGAGGAAACTGCACTTGGTGAAATGGGATGTAATCGCTAAGAGGAAAGAGTATGGAGGTTTGGGAGTGAAGAATCTGAAGACTCAAAATTTAGCGTTGCTTGCAAAGTGGTGGTGGAGGTTTAGTAACGACAAGGATTCATTATGGGTGAAGGTTATCCGAAGGAAGTACAATCTGGACCAGGGATGTTGGCTTCCCCATCTCCCTGCCTCTGGACAGGTTTCGGGTATATGGAGAGATATTTGTTCCATAGGAACGGCCTCTTCGTCTATTGGTCCTATAATTCAAGGGGGATTTAAAGTGCAAGTGGGCTCTGGTCAGCAAACTTTGTTTTGGGACGTCATTTGGTTAGGAGATGTAGCTCTCAAGGAAGTTTATCCCAGGCTTTATTTGATCTCTACTCAAAAAGGGCAAGTGATAAGCAATATGAAGGAAGAGGGTGGGGCTGGCAGATGGAATCTAACTTTTGGGAGACGTTTGTATGATTGGGAAAAATGCCAAGAGGAGGAGTTGCAACATAGTCTGCATGGTATAGTGTTGGACTCATCCAAACAGGACTCGCTACAGTGGAAATGGACAACAGATAAATGTTTTTCAGTGAAATCTTTGTATGGACAATGGGAGCAACAAGTCCACGTTGGAGATGGGGTATTGGGGTCATTATGGAAGAACCTAAGTCCACCAAAGGTAGAAATTTTTTCTTGGCTGGCTTTACAAGGTAGGGTGGCTACTCGATCAGTTCTTGCACGCAGAAATATGATCCAAGAGGGACAATTGCCTCTCTGCCCTTTCTGTTCTCTCGTTGAGGAAACCTCGGAGCACCTATTTTTGCACTGCTTGTCTTCCTGGCACATTTGGTCGATTATCATGCAATGGTGGCAGTTGGTTTGGGTTTGTCCTCCATCCTTGGCAGACCTAGCCAGTTGGTGGTTTGGCAATAGTTTTCGGAATTTGGAAAGGTATATTTGGGAGGTAACGTTCTTTGCTACTTTGTGGTCTATGTGGCTTGCGAGGAATGACCTCATCTTCAACAATGTTATAAGGTCCGCGAGTGAGGTTGGGGAGCTAGTCAAGACAAGGGTGGCTATGTGGATGAAAGCTAAGTTTGACATCAAGGTTTATTCGGTGGAGGATTTTCGGAGCTTTCTTAGTGGAATCCGTATGTTGAAGCTCTAAGTTTTATTTTGAGGTGTTGTTGCTTCCAACTTTCGGTTGGATGCTCTTTCTTTGTTTTTTCTTCTTTGTTGTGTGGGTGAGTAAGTGTTGACTCACTCTTGTTTTTCCACTCGATGTTCCCCTGTCGAGGTAATAAAATCGTTTCATTTGCCGAGCAAAAAAAAAAAGGTCCATATTGTCCATAGAAATGTCACTCCAATCATTCTGATCATCTTCTTGAACACAGTTGAAAGGATCACTACTAGCTCCCTACATACCAGATTTTACCTTTTCACCCCCACCCTCCATAATCACTTCTTCATTGGTCCATGATATAATTCCTCTGTTAATATTAGGATCAGACAACATGTTATCCCACCATAACATTCCGTCATCATCCCCCGGTGAAGGAGTTTGGAATGGCTTGGAGAAATTTTCTATCGTCTGAGTTTTATTCGTAATGACAGTTTTACCCATTTGCCAAGGTAGATTCTTCGAGAAGGTCCAAGGTCGAGGCCGTATGACTTTAGTTTTTTCCATCTTGCTCTGGGTAATTGATTTCTGTACATCTTCCCTTTGATCGTTCGGTATCTTGTGCAAATGGGTTTTCCAATAATTCTTGACATCATTCGATACTCTTCCTGGAAGTCTACCCGCAATTAGCGACCATCTATTTAAAGAGAAGAACCAATTGATATGGTGAATATGAAAGTCTTGACATCATTCTTTTAATTTCTTTCCCAAATGGCAACATAATAAGCAAAATGTGTAATTAAGAGCATCTCCAAGAGAGAGAATAAACAAAAATGTATATCAAAATTTTATCTTTTGTGATACACATGGCAATTTGAAGAGTCACTTGCAAAATGTGCATTCCAAGAGACTCTTCAAAGTAATAATAATTATCCATGGATTTGGGGGACCCACTTTGCCAAAAATTTCGTTACTTCACCTATTATAAAGGGAAATGATTTTGTCAGTCCGTTTTTTGTTAACGCCACTTCTCTGCTAGTGTATTTTTGGTTCCAAAATCAACAGCCATTATAAACGCTACTCCGTATATATATATGATGATGTATTGATGTGACAATATGAAGAGTTATTTATAAATAACTATTTATAAATTACACTTCAAACATTGAGAAAAAAGAGAACATCAAAATAGTGTAACAAGTTACTACTCCTTTTTTGGAGTACATTTTGTTGATATAGCTCTTGAATTATAAGTTCATTTTGATCTTACTATCTCCACTCTACATAATACTTAAGTGTGCCACATACAAAACCAACAAGACAGCCATGGAGCTAGAGAATTACAACAACAAACCTGGCCTCCTCATTTTGACTAAAGCTTTTGGTTGGTGTGGTTTTTTTTGAAAGGGTACATGTAGAGGTGGCAAACGGGCGGGTCTGGACAGGTTTGGGCGGGTTGAAACGGATCGTGGGTCAAATATGGGCGAATATGGGTCAAAAAGTAAACGGGTTGAAATGGGTCGGGTCAAATATGGGTCAAGCCAAACCCAAACCCGCCAGACTCGACCCGTTTTGCTTTTCCTTTTTTTTTTTTCCCTCCTTTTTTTCCTCCCCCATTCAGAAAGGTAAAATTTTATGATTAAAACTCAATTTTTTTTGAATAAAAATGAAGCAATTAGAGGCTAAAAAAATCAGGTTTTTACTTTTTTTTTTCCATTTCCAAACAGTAACGTAACTTCGACAAGGAGTCAGAGGCAGCATCAGAGAATTGTCTGGAAGGCGATGATTGCGCCGATTGTACAGTTTCGGTCTTCGTTGCGTTCGCAGAAGCCACCGCTTAGGTTTGGGTTAAAAAGTCAAGTGACTTTTTTTTTGTGTCTCTATTCAAATTTTTTTGTATTTGTTTGTTTTCCGACAAACTTTTTATCCCTATTAGTTCATCTCGACGAGAGAATTGAAAAAGTAATTATGCCTAAGTCGTTAACATTATCTCCAAGCACAATAATGTTTTGCGTCGAATTAAGATCGAAACTCAGATCGCATTCTGCTAAGGGTTTTTTTTTTTATCTCCATGCGGGGCCCACCGTTAGTTTCCTTAGTTTTTTCGTTTAGCGGAATGTCGACGTAAAAATTTTCATGTAATGCCGCAAAAATTCCAAATTCAATGTACGATCTTATAAATACATTTGATTTTAATTTGTTTTTTAACAACTACGATATTATCGGACAATGAATAATTTTTCTAATTTTATCTCCAGTATTTATACTAGCTTTAATTTAAAAAAATTCGGAAATGCCGTGATTTCCTAAAAGAAGATAGTCCAGTGGATCGGGGAGCTAGACATCAGCTCTCAGGGGCTAATATTGAAGACGAAGAAGACGAAAGAAGAGATTCCTGCTTTCGGGAAATTTAATTTCCAAACCCAAGTTTGGGTCTTTTACTTCTAACCCATATTGAACCCATTTTCAACCCATCTAAACCCATGTAAATATGAGTTGATATGGGTTGAACCCATATCAACCCATTATAAAATATGGACGGGTTGGGTTGGGTTATAAATGGGTGGGTTTGGGCGGGTTCAAAAATATGGGTTAGGATTGCCACATCTAGGTACATGTATGAGTTCTGTGTCAAAAAGTATTTTTTTGGGCTTTATATTGGATATTTGAAAAAATATTTGGATATATGTCATAATTTTTTACTTTCTCGATCATGTCTTGATGAGATAAATCAATAATCTTCAAAAGTTAGACTCAAAACTAACAAACGTGAAATTTGAATAAAAGAAATTAAAGAAATTTGAATAAATAAAAAACAAGAAAAAGCCAAAAATCTTTATTACTTTTGATTAGCATTTTTCTTTAACAAGAATAATCATTAAAACAAATTTAAAAGAAAGGCCGTCAATGAGCAAGAGTGGGAATATTGGTTTAGCTAGGTTTTAGTATTAGACAAAGACAAAAAAGCAGCCTTACCAAAAAAAAAAAATTACCAAGGCAATAAGTTAAGGTATAACGTTTTTGTACAACGTTTTTTTGGGCAACGTTAGGGAAAGTTTTTTTTTAATAACCAGATGTCTGGGCCAGCTTGCGCGCATCTCTACTATTTTCGGGGTACTGAAAATAATGACCAAGCATTATCCTCAATAGCCTCATGGATGAGCACTTATTGCTTTCCCACAGCCACTTGACCAAACCTCTTAGGATTTTGTATATATATATAAAGGCACTCTTATTTTAGTTATGTTGCGGACGTTCCCTTTTCTCCCATTTCCCGACCAAATTAATTTCGATGATCCAAGCCGCTCAATGTGTTCAGAACGTGATTTTAAAAATACTCGGGAAAAATCAACAAAAAGAAAAGACCGAAAAGGGCCGATGTCAGGGGTCTGGCCCAATTCCACTGGGAGTGGGCCGATGTCAAGGGTCAGCCCCTCACCCATCTTCATGCTTCTTCGAGAAACCGAGAGCGATTGCCGCGCATGATTTTTTTGGAACCGGTGATCCTGCAAGACACTCCCTGTAGTGCACCTGCATGGCAGATCCGGACCGTCTATCTTTTCTAGATGGATGGTTCGAATTTGCCCTGCAGGGTGGACTAGCGGGAGTGCACCACAGGATTTCCAATTCCGATTTTTTTATTCCGTGTATCACACTAGATAATGTTTTCAATAATTGTCCCTGACATCCTTCCCTTTATTCCCTTCCAAGTTTTTCGGGCTTTTAATGATAACTGTAGTTAAGTATGGTGGGTCTTACAAGTTAAAAAGTGTCCATAAAGATGAGGGTAATGTTCACTCTCGTTTAGTGAGGATGAACAAAATCGAACTAAAAAATGTAACACATTATGACTTTATTACTACGATTCTGTTTTTTTTTTTTTTGGGTAATAACTACGATTCTGTTTTGCATACGACTATACGGATGCAAGCTCTGACTGTCCGGACGGTTCGTTGGAGGACTGCTAGCGGATGATCGGGTCCTTTGAAGTCGACGGCAACGGGTGTTTCAACTTTGAAGAGTTTAAGAAGATGATGATTTCGGTTTGATTTAGTGAAATTTTTTTTTTGAACTGAAAGAGCAGTTAAGCTTGAATTTTGTCTTTTGGCTGTGATTGACTGGAACTAATATGTGGAAAGTAGTCCTGATTCTTGACTATTGAGAGTCGTCGATCTTTTCTGCTGCACTTGTAGCTTGTGTGCGGCCCATTTTTCTGACTGAAGCAGTATGTCACAATCAGAGAAATCATAAACGCACGACCAAGGTTTTAATTAAATATAACGGTGGCGGGAGTATCAAATGCTATGAAGTACCGACACTTTTAGAAATCGGTGTGCTCCCGTGTCTGATGAATTTAATTAAATAAATTTTTGGGGGGACACGGGAGGTACACACGAGGGACACGTATGGGAATACAACAAGAGTTAATATACGAGAATAATGAGGAATGAACCAATTATTGCATCAAATGGTGTACCATAGAAAGATCATCACATTTGAAGATCTTGATTTGTAATGCACGCTATGGATGTGGATTTATGAAAACAGATGAAAAATTGGTGAAGCCAAAATATTAAGGGGACACCAAATCCCATAAATATGATACAATTTCGATCTGTTTTCTGTTGAGGAAACGGGAACCTAGATTGTGAGGAGTATCATGCAAGTATCACCGCTGTGCTAATTTTCTGAATCTGCCAAGGTGGTTAACTCGGGGTCAAGTCCCATTATGGCTCTCAAACGGCACCAACAAGTTGCTAACGGAAAAAATCCCATTTAACGTGAATTTTTTTTTAGAGAAGAGCAGATGTTTGAGGGGCTCTCAAACGTCACATACGATTTTTGTGGAATCCATTCCAGATCTCACAAAGATGATTCAAAATGTAAATTATTTTTAAAATATTTTTTATTAGCTCTTGCAAAAAATTAACTTAATCCGATATTTATAAGGGTTTTTTCAACATTCGTAAGGGCCCTACGAATTCTGAAACGCCCTACGAATTTTGGAACAGCCCTTATCAATATCGGATTGAGCTAATTTTTTTCAGGAATACATGAAAACATAATTTAAGAATAAATTGCAATTTGAATCATCTTTGTAGGACCCAATGAGTCCCACTCAAAAATAAAAAAACCTGAAGCAGTGTATTCCCTGAAGGCCCATTAAATGGACAATGATTTTTTTGAGTGGGGCTCATTATGGGTTCTACAAAGATGATTCAAACTGCAAGTTATTCTTGAAATATTTTTTATGGGGTTCCTGAAAAAAATTAGCTGAATCCGGCATCGATAAAAGCTGTTTCAGAATTCTTAGGGTGTTTCAGAATTCGTAGGGCCCCTACGAATGCTGAAAAAGCCCTTACAGATATTGGATTGAGCTAATTTTTTGCAAGAGCCAATAAGAAAATATTTTTAAGAATAACTTATTTGAATCATCTTTATGAGATCCGGAATGGGTCCCACAAAAATCGTATGTGACGTTTGAGAGCCCCTCAAACATCTGCTTTTCTCTACAAAAAAAAATTCACTTTAAATGGGATTTTTTCCGTTAGCAACTTGCTGGTGCCGTTTGAGAGCCATAATGAGACTTGACGTGGCAAGACGGGGACCGTTGGATTTCTCACAGTAAATCTCAGCCGCTAACTGGACCACAATGGACAATAAAAAATTGGATGTGATCCGCCCCCGATTAGCTCTGGATCCGCCACGTTGTGTAGCGCCATCGCCATAAGTTGCTCAAGATTTTGGATTTTTTGATGGAAAGCAAAGAATTGCATTCATGAAAAAGCCGTCCAGCACTTGCGATGATATCCATCCTAAAACAGTGAAAAAAATCCACAACCATGCCCAAACAAAGTAACAAACTAAGGATCAAACAATGAAATACAAATATACGAGCTAGCGTTAAAACCCTAAACGCGATCAGTAAACACCCTTTGCACACCTTCAACAAGGATCGGTAAAGTGGGGTTTGTGATCAAAACGCTCAGCCGCCACAGGATGACAGAGCTCCAAATTTTGCACCAACTATTGACTGAGGTGTGAATGTGATGGATGTTTATATCTCTGTTGGTCATTTTTCTCTTTGTTTCAACTTTCAGTGGTCAACTGACATTTTGGGATTCCATATTTCCTGTTGATTCAAAGTACGTTTGATTTCGGTAAAAAAAAAGAGTTTGTCAAACAGTATGTGTATGGTCCCCGGTTTTGATTTCTTGAATTTGTGTGTGGGTTAACCTTCTCTAATGGGCCAAAATTTTGTGGGATTGGGCTACTTTATCATTTCATGGGGAGCAAGTTTTGTAAGCCACATTTACATAACCCAAGTTAAGCCCAAACTAAGTATTTACATCAATCCATTTCCAACATACGTGTACTAGCTAATAGTACCCTGTTTGGTGCAGGAGAAACTGTTTCAGGGGATTCCCCTTTTCCGTTTAAGAGCTGCATGTCACCTATTTAAGTCTGTCTTTCCATTGAACTTGCTCCTAAAAGTGCAAAACAATAAAGCAAAAATTGCTCCTATGGTAGTGCAATAGAGGAGCATGTAAACACCAAAACTCGTGCACAACACCACATGATAGAAATATAGATACGTAATCTACGCAAGACATTATAAAAATACATAGACTGGTTTTAGTTATTCTCCGCTAGTGGACGGTGGGATTGAGTCTCTAGGAATTAGTCATTATGTGTGTAAGTTGGCACGGAAATGTTGAGCTGTAAAAATAAATAGATACATGATCTTGTCATAGTTACTCAAAAAATTTGGCTAGAATTTGACCACCAACAGCTCTTTTAGTACTATTAATAATTACTATTTATGAAGCACCGACACTTCTATCCATGCATTAGATACGGGACTGGACAAGTATGAGACTCGCCATGTGACCTGTCCCTAAAATTAAGTTAACTTTTGGAGGGGGACACAACATGGACACGTGGGCAACACGGTTGGGGACGTAGCGGGGGTAGAAGTGTACTATTTTTTAATTTTTTCGGGAGTAAACATGATATTAATCAAATGTTTGGGTTTTAATGTAATCAAACATACTCCAAACAATCTTAAATGATTGACAAAACACATGTTGATTGAAGGAGTCTCTTTCAATTAATGGAAGCAGGAAAATTTAGATCGACTTCAATTGAACCCCACCATTTTTAAAGCTGAACCCCACCATCCTCTCTCTCTCTCTATTAATGGATATCTCCCACTGGAACAAAATCAATCCCATTATGGCAGGAACTCTATACAAAGGCAACCATCTATTAGGATCAATTATTACCTTTATTGTAGGAGACTTATTCTCCTAATTAGTTTCCTTCCAATTTGGTTGTATCCGTTTCCTATATGTATGGTTGTATTATTCCATTGAAACTCAAGGAAATAAAAACAATTCATTCAGTTTTTATCATAGTATCAGAGCATGGTTCACGTTCTTTCTTTTTTCCTTCCTCATAAAAAAACGTTCTTCACAAACTGGAAGAAGATAGGACCTTCAATCTTCAGGCCATATTCACCGACATGGCTGATGCTCAGGAAAAGGTCCAGAAACTAATTTCTGACCTATCTTCTCCCTACTTTCTACACTCGGCTGATCACCCCCGTACCCCTCTTGTTGATATTGCCTTGTCCCACACAAACTATGGGTCTTGGAGTCGTGCAATCACCATGGCACTTTGCGCGAAAAATAAACTAGGCTTCATTGACAACTCAGTGCCATGTCCATCAGACCCGGATATTCAGCCTCTTTGGAAACGCGTGTCAACGATGGTCCTCTCCTGGATGCTTAATAGCATCAGCAACACGATCACACCGAGTCTAGCCAGTTGCCGCACACCTTATGAACTATGGTGTGGTCTTGAGTCAAGGTTCACTCAGGGCAACCATGCTACCATCTTCAAAATCCAAAAGGAAACCTCCAACCTTCAGCAAGGTAATCTCGATATCACCAATTATTACAACACATTCAAGACGCTTTGGGATCAACTTGATGGTATAGATCCGCCTCCGGCTTGCACGTGTGGCACCGCTAAGGCATGGCATACGAGAATATCGAATGAACGTGTATATCAGCTCTTAACGGGCATCAACAAACCATACCACGTTCTTCGTACTCAGATTCTCGCCATGGACCCGATTCCCGAGCTTGGGAAGGTTTACGGCTTATTAATCTCGGAAGAACAAACCAAAAATTCTCCGCTCGTCGTCACTACCCCACACATGCAGGAGGACTCGGCAATGACAATGATGAGTCAAAGTTTTCAACCTCAACAAAATAAATCAAAACACAAGGATGGGCAGCAACATAACTTTCAAGGTCAGTGGATTTTTTCGTCAAATCAGCCAAGGGTCCAGCAAACTAGACAGCCGCCCCCTGCTCGTGGCAACCCGCCACGCCAACCACAAAAGGTCCAGCCTCCCGACCCACGAACTCGACCCGGCTACGATCCGAACGCACTATGTAGTCATTGCAACCGTACGGGTCGTTATAAGTCGGGTTGTTTTAAGCTCACTGGGTATCCTGATTGGTTTTTCAACCGTCTTCCCAACCAATCATCTGGTCGGTCCAATTATGCAGCCGTCATGAAATCCAATCTTCACTCGAGTCCTGCCGAGACGCCCCAAGCACATGACTTTTACGCCAATCCATCTGCTTTTTATACCGGTAATACCAATTTAATTTCCCATGATTGGATTATTGATAGTGGGGCAACAACCCATATGACGACTCATCTATCCCTTTTTAACTCATATACAGCTACAAAAAAAAATTTACCCGATAAATCCGCTTCTGGTTCTACTCATACTATCTCACATATTGGCAATATCACTGTCACCCCTTCCATCACATTAGTTGGTGTATCACATGTCCCTAGTTTTCATTTTAATTTGCTATCTGTCCAACAATTATCCCGTGATCTCAAGTGCATTGTGTTTTTCTTTCCTAATTTCTGTATTTTTCAGGACCTCAAATCGAAGACTGTGATTGGAACGGGTGAGGCACGCAATGGCTTGTACTACCTCCACACCTCATCCTCCACTGCCCTCGCCGCTCCGCCCGATGATTCCAGCCTATGGCACCAACGCTTAGGTCACCCAGCAACCACTAGTTTACCTCGTTCTTTTAATTACCGTCATGCTACTATTTCACCTTGTGATGCCTGTTTACGTGGCAAACATACTCGCCTGCCTTTTAATTTAGTTCTCAATAAAAGTACTATTCCTTTTGATCGTATATTTGTAGACACTTGGGGTGCTTATCATACTGTTTCTACTTGTGGGGCACGTTATTTTCTTACCATAGTTGATGATTGCACGCGCACTACTTGGGTGTACTTATTGCGTTACAAATCGGATGCTCTTTCCAAAATCCAATTTTTCCTCAATATGGTCAAAACACAGTTCAATGCCAACGTCAAATGTTTTCGGTCGGATAATGCCCTTGAATTTTTATCCCGTCCAATTCTCAAGTTATTTCATGACAATGGCATTTTACAAGAATTAACTTGTGTTGATACCCCTAAACATCGCCACATCTTAAACGTGGCACGATGCTTACGCTTTCATGCTCACCTTCCCATCAAATTTTGGGGCGAGTGTATCATAACTGCAGTTTATCTCATTAACCGCACCCCCTCACAAACTTTAAAAAACGTCTCCCCTTATGAACGACTTTTTCATAAAACCCCCAATTACAAATATTTACGTGTTTTTGGATGTCTTTGCTGTGCACAAACATCCCGTGTCGGCCGTGACAAATTTCAAACCCGCGGTTTTCCTTGTGTTTTTTTGGGATACCCCCCACGCCACAATGGCTACCGTCTTTTCAATCTCGACACGAACACTTTTTTTATCTCTAGGGATGTCACTTTTTTTGAGACTATTTTTCCCTTTCACATCCAAAGCCCCCATTATATCCCACCCCCCGCAACTCCACCACCTAGCCTTACTGACTTATATTCAATTGAACCACTTAGCTCTCTCGACCAACCCAACCCCCCTCCCTCCACTACCTCTAATATCATCCTTCCTAGCCCACCTCCCTCACCTGATCCATCCCCTACCGACCTGCCTCCACCCCCCATTAATCTCCTAGCCTCGGACTCCTCTTCCCTCGCCATTCCTTCTCGGCCAACCCGTAATCATCGGCCCCCGAGCTACCTTCAAGACTACATATGCCCCACTCTCCCCTTGGCCACTGCTGCCTCCACCTCTGCTCCAACTCAGTCTTCAGGTACGGTTTATCCACTCAGTAATTTCATTTCTTATTCCCATCTTTCACCATCCCACTTCGCGTTTATCTCCGCTTTATCTGCTTCTCATGATCCCTCTTCGTATAATCAGGCCATCAAGCATGCCCACTGGCGTGCTGCTATTTCTAATGGACTCAATGCACTTGAACAAACCAAAACATGGGTCCTTGCTCATCTTCCCCCTGGAAAAAAATCAATTGGTTGTAAATGGGTTTTTAAAACTAAATTAAAAGCAGATGGATCCGTAGAACGTTACAAAGCTCGCTTGGTCGCCAAAGGCTATACTCAAGTTGAGGGCTTGGACTATCATGACACCTTTGCTCCTGTTGCAGAATTGGTCACCGTCCGCTGCATGTTGGCCATTGCCGCTACTTGTAACTGGCATCTACACCAATTAGACGTTAACAATGCCTTCTTGCATGGAGACCTTGACGAGGATGTTTACATGTCTCTTCCTCCAGGATATGGTCGACAGGGGGAGACCCGTGTCTGTCACTTACAAAAGTCCCTCTATGGACTCAAACAGGCATCTCGTAATTGGTACTCTAAACTGTCCACAGTACTTCTATCGGATGGTTTTACACAATCCCAAGCTGATCACTCCCTATTTACTCGGCAAAATGGCTCTATTATTCTTGTTGTTCTTGTTTATGTTGATGATTTGCTTGTTACAGGCAATGACTTACCGTCCATTCGCCGCTTACAAGAATTCTTGTCGAGTAAATTTCAGTTAAAGGATTTTGGGAAGCTCAAATATTTTTTAGGTATTGAAGTGGCTCGCTCTGCCAAAGGAATTTTCATTAATCAGCGCAAATATGTTCTTGACATCCTCGCCGACGCGGGGCAATCTGGCTGCCGTCCAGCCTCTTCTCCTATGGAACAACATCTTAAGCTCTCGGCCGATTCCGGTGATCCCATCTCAGACCCAAGTTCCTACCGCCGGCTCATCGGGCGCCTAATATATCTCACTATTTCGCGCCCCGATATCACGTTCGCCGTCAATTTACTCAGCCAGTTCATGCATACACCTCGGGTTCCTCACTTTGATGCTGCCATTCGCATACTTCGTTACCTCAAGGGCTCCGTCTCTCATGGCCTACTCTTCTCTTCAAGTTCGGCCCTCACTCTTACTGGCTACACTGACTCAGATTGGGCCAGTTGTCCCATGACTCGTCGCTCCACCACCGGTTATTTCATTACTCTTGGTACCAGCCCCGTTTCATGGCGCACAAAAAAGCAAAGTGTCGTGTCCCGCTCTTCCGCTGAAGCCGAATATCGGGCCATGGCCTCGACCACTTGCGAATTGTTATGGCTTCGCACTTTGCTTCACGATTTAGCAGTTCCACTATCCTCCCCAATTACTCTACATTGTGACAATCAAGCAGCCTTACATATCGCCCGGAATCCAGTCTTCCATGAGCGCTCCAAACACATTGAAATCGACTGCCATCTCATTCGTGAACGCGTTCAACAAGGTCTTCTTCACCTTCAACACATTGCCTCAGCTGACCAATTAGCCGATGTTTTCACTAAGGCCTTGGGTGTTGATCATTTCCGTATTATGACGTCCAAGTTGGGCATTACGTCCCTCCATGCTCCATCTTGAGGGCGAGTATTAATGGATATCTCCCATTGGAACAAAATCAATCCCATTATGGCAGGAACTCTATACAAAGGCAACCATCTATTAGGATCAATTATTACCTTTATTGTAGGAGACTTATTCTCCTAATTAGTTTCCTTCCAATTTGGTTGTATCCGTTTCCTATATGTATGATTGTATTCTTCCATTGAAACTCAAGGAAATAAAAACAATTCATTCAGTTTTTATCACTCTCTGTGTACATTTACGTATATATCTATGTATGTACTACTTGTTAAATGGACAATGATACGGGAGGTTCGGGTGTTGGAAATGCTAAGCAACATTCAGGGGTTAGAAAATAATTAAGAATGAGAGTATATTTTAGGACAAGGAACATGATAATTTGGAGAATGCTAAGTCTATTACACATGCCCATGGTTTTAAATCGCGGTCGCAATCGGCGTAACGGTCACAGTCGCGGATAATGGGTACCGAGAGTATCAGTCAACATGTAACGGAAATCGGAGGCCGTAGTCGTGAATTTTTTTAAAGCACTAGCAAATGATAAAAAAAAGCATTGATTCACATGTTTTAACCTTATTTTTGAAAAATTGAATGTTTATATCATTATATGACCAATATTTGACCTTTAGAAGTAAATTTGTGAGTAAGATTAGATCAAAAGTCGCGTTTTGACGAAATAAATGCTGAAATTTTTGTAAGGCTTCAGTGTCTAATAAACT
The DNA here is from genome assembly GCA_018127125.1 of Rhododendron griersonianum. NCBI lineage: Eukaryota > Viridiplantae > Streptophyta > Magnoliopsida > Ericales > Ericaceae > Rhododendron > Rhododendron griersonianum. The sequence continues at coordinate 11,323,401 of CM030795.1, forward strand.
AGGATTGGTACTATCATAGATGATTTATATGGATACCTGTATTATTTATTCAAGTAAATATAATTAGGTTTTAAAATATCACCACTTATTTAGGTTTTATTTATTTCAAACACAAATATTAAATATAGTAGAGAGTAAGATATATTTTTATGGCCCATTAGTTAAGGAAAAAGCCTTTATAACCCATTAGTTGAGAAATGCAAACCTTAGGATAAGTGGAAAGATGTTGGCCCAACAAGCCCACAAGTGGCCCAAACCAAAAATAGACTAAGACCCTAAAAACAAAAGTTCTCGTCTAAACTGATCACTCTCAGCAGCAGCAGCTGCTGGTCGCTGCTTTAGCTTCGTCATCTCCAACTCCGACGGTCAGTACTCTCTCTCTCTCTCCTCCTCCTAGTCTTGACAGATACTTCGGCCAAAATGGCAGATCGATGGGCTGGAACAGTGTAATGGGGTGTAATGGCCGTTACATGCCCGATCCCGTTACGTAACGGCCGTTACACTTGTGAATTCTCATAACACCGTTTTTCGTCGCCATAACTGTATCGGTCCTTCCAAATTCCATTACGTAACGGTCGTTTTTTAAAACCATGCACATGCCATATTTAGGAATATATAATACACGCTATACCCCCACTCTTGAATATAAATTTTAGGGTAATAATTTTTGCACTTTCATTTTTACCATCTCACTATTTGTTAGTAGTATGTAAATACACCCTGCGGCACTGCCCCTTCATTGATGTTCCCCCCATATATAGATATAACTAGGGATGAGCATGGTCCGAATTGGTTCGGTTTTATATTAAACCAAGAACCAAATCAATATCTACGGATTATGAATTTGGAGAATTGAACCAATCCACAAAAGGCATATAACCAAACCAATCCAAATCATTAAAATACGGTTCGGTTTCGATTTTAAACCACGGTTTGCTTTGAACGAAGCTATTATCTTCAAAAAAATATTTAAAGTACTTAAAATTATAAAGATAAATTAAAAGAAAACTTATATTAAAATCAATTTCAATCAAATTACCAAAACACACTAACATGAACCAACTAATTAAGAGTAGAATACCAACAATTGCCTCAAGTCTTAAACTAATAAAATGAAATACTAAAAATTAGGAATGAGTTTGATATATAGTAGAAGTTTAGTCTAAATTATCTGGCAGGGAATGAATACAAAATATTGTGGTGGATTTAATAGGATCAATAAATTAGGAAAGTACTTGATTAAGGCTCTCATATTTATTTGGTGAATCATAATAAAATAATATGGAGTATATATTTATATATATCTATTATACAAATCGCGACGGTGTGGTAGCCCACACATTTTCCCTCCACCGTTGGATTTGCAACACATTTTTCTGCATAAATCTCCACCCTTTATTCAACCCTTGGCATTTTCGTAAATACTTTGCATTTTATGAAATAAATGGTTGAGTGTTGATTCTTTCAATTTTGGTATTGAATTTTCCGGTTTTGGTATACAATTAAACCGTGTGTGCCGATTTTTGGAAAGTTTGTTCAACACAATATACGTCAATTGATTAATAGGCGAGGAAGGATTTTTGGAAAGATTTGATGTATTGATTTTTGGAAAGTTTTGCGTTTAAATACATACAATAAACTGACTAATTTTATTGGGAGATAATGGCAGATTTTTGGGTGACAGATTTTACGGGAAGTTTGATTTTTGGAAATAATTTTTGATTGTTGATTTATTAGCAATATAGTCTTTGGTGTTTATTTTTTTCGGTTTTTTTCTCTCTCACCCTAAACGTTTTCTTTCCTGTTATCTTTCATATCTCCTTGACCCTCGCCTTCTCTCCGGTTCTCTCTCCACAGGTATAGCTCTCAGTTCTTTGTCCTCTACCCATGGTAAATTCTCTTCTTTTTCGGCCAGTTCTTAGTGCTGGGTTCTAATTGGGAGTTGGAGTTAATCGAAAAATTCTTCCAACAACCATATTGCACGGGTATAAGATTTATTTTTTGGATTGGATTTCTCAAACTTTGTATTTGAAGCTTTAGCTTCAGTTAAAAGGATAGATTTATTTTCTAAAGGGATAGAGAATTGCCGTAGCTTAAGCTTGCATGACAAAACACATTTTCCATCACATGGGATGTAGATAGGCTTGCATCTAACATAGATTTTTGGTTGCGTTCAATACATACAGTATATAATTTTTTTTTACTTTTATGCTCTTTTCTTCAAAACATATTTCCATCAAAACATTGGTTACGGTGACTATGGACTATACTGGTTGATTTTTCGGAAAGTGAAAAAATAGTTAGTTTTTTATTCAACAAGTTTCTACCAGTTGTAACACTATTTATTTGACTCTCATTTTTTTTTTGTGTGTTCAGAATTACAGGATGAATAGTGAGAATGAAATTAATATGGTTCCAGTGACTAAACGAGTGGAGACGCATGAGGATGCTCAAGTTGTAGTTGAAGAGCAAAATATACAAATTGACCCACAAATTGGTAGGCATTCTACCTACCAGGGAACTAGAGTTGAAAAACTATTTTTCTAAATAATTTTCCTTTTCATTTAGTCAATATGCATGTTTGCGATGTTTTGATTTCAGAGTTTGAAAAACTAGAGAAATGGTTGGGTAATGACAATATCTGTATTCATTCCCTCTTTGATGAGAAATAGCTATTCAATTTTCGTGTCCCAAGCAAATAAAAGATGAGTTTGTCTATAGTTTACGTTGATGTAGTCAATAGTATAACGAGCAATTGGTTTTTTGTGGTGATAAAATTATGTTGGTATGTGCTTTTAGGCACGATCCGTTTGCTCACACCTAGCTAAAGGTCACTCGAAATCATATTGAATAACGAATTCTTCGACACGTGCCTTCAGGCACGGACAAGCCCTAAAATATGTGATGCTTGAAATGGTATGATCTCCGAGAACAACACCTGCTACGCTTTGAACTTGGCTCGCGCAGGGGCGCTCAACTTTTTTGGCTCCTTCCCGGCCCAGAAGTTCGCTTCTGGTAACTAAGTTCTAAAGCATTGGTCAAGATAGTAGAAGCAACAAGGAGAAAGGCACCTTTCAGTTGAAACGCCGCTCAACTTTTTTGGCTCCTTCCCGGCCCGGAAGTTCGCTTCTGGCAACTAAGTTCGAAAGCATTGGTCAAGATAGTAGAAGCAATAAGGAGAAAGGCACCTTTCAGTTGAAACAATATTTGCTTTTTACAGTGGCCAACCTTGCAATGTCGAAAGTCATGTTGAGATATAAGTGAAACCACCTCAATCTTCTTTCATTTCAATGGGTTTTTTTTTCTTCATTTATGTAGCGACTCGCAAATTTATTTTAATTTCGGAAATCGTTTATTTCGTTAAGTAGTTGTATTGCTAGTAAGATCACTTGTATGTTGTGGGGGTGTACGGAGATACGTATCCGGGTGTGTATCGGACTTTCGGAGAATAGTATAATGTTAGTTTTGAGGTTATATCGATGTTTGGTAGTGTTGGTGGCAAGTGGGGTTGATCCGGTAATCATCGCAAAAAAATTCATTTTCTGCCTTGCTTGCTTGAACCGGTACTGGCTGTCGCCCAGTACCGGTACATGATGTCCAGAAGTTATGTTTTCTGACATTTTGTAGGCTCATGAACCGGTACTGGGAGTCGCCCAGTACCGGTACAAACTTTATTTTCTGCATTTTTTCAGCACGCTTTTTGGACCACTATAAATACCCCTTTATGTCATTTCTCACACCCAAAGGCCACAAAATTAGATCTCAAAACCCTCTCTCACCCACCCAACCCCAATCTCTCCAAAAACTCTTGATTTCAACCTCGAATCTTCAAGATCCAAGGGTTTCCAACCTCAAAATCACAAGATTCTTGCATTTGGTGAACCAAGGGTGAGTTTTATGTTCTTATTCTCACTCCTTAAAGTTTAACGACGTTTTTCTCTCTCTCCCCTTGATTATTGGTTGATCTTTGCTTATCATTCATGTTCTTGGGCTTTATTCACTCTAGATCTTGTACCCAAGCTCGGGTAAGGCTCGTCCTTGAGGGATTCAAGCTCATTGCTTTTGGTAGACCTAGGGTTTTGCTCAAAACCCATCTTGGTAGGGATTTCTCTCTCTTTCTACATGTTTTATGGTGGATTCGTGTGATATTTGTGTTGAAATGTTATGTATGGTCCGGGTGAAACCCTTTATAATTGGTGAATTGCATATGCTTATGGATACCGTATCTTGGGCTTGATTGTTGTGATTCATGAGTCGTTTGTGACGTGTCGGTAGTGTTGATAATGTGGTAGCTGTCGTGAAGTTGAAAGTGGAATTGATTGTGACGCAAGGGGTGGTAACACAAGTCGCAAGGGGTGGAGTTTATTATGACGCAAGGGGTGGTAACACAAGTTGCAAGGGGTGGAAAGTGATTGGGAGAAAAGTGTGTATGTTTGTGAATGTGAATGCTTAATGCTAGCAAGTTGGATTGGCGTGGGTTATTTTAGATTTGCCATTTAGTTTGATTCACTATATCCATGTTTTTCATCTTATTGCATATAGATTTTGTAGAGGATTTCCTATTGGGCTCTAGTAGCTTAATAAAATCCTTCTTTCAGGTTCAAATGCAGGGCAATAGGTTGCATTGACGGTGTGCTTGGACACAAAGATTATTTTGGAAGATAAATGATTTAGTTATTAGCTCATCTTTAGAATAGACTTACTTTTGCTTAAAGATGGCTTTGTAACTAATTTCACTCTTGGATTCCCTTTTGACCTAAGTTGTAATATTCGAAACTCAATTGTATTGGTACTTGAGTTAATTTGGGCCGGAGTGCCAATGTTGTATATTTTGAAACTTAGGGACTTGGCATGTAATTAAATAGGTGGGAACTCTCTTTTGGGGTATTATTTACTTAATGCGAGGATCTTTTATTGAAATGGTTTATTTGGTTATGTTGAAAATCGAGGGCGTGACAATTTCGATATTGCTTTGTTGTATGGATAAAATTTGAGTTTTCCTATTTCAAACTTATAATGTGAATTTTGCGAAGACATTTGGGTTTTTGTTATGTTATCAATATTATAATCGAGTGGTTAATATAGCGTGAAGTTAAATTTTGTTCGCAAGAGCCTTCAGGCATAAAGTTAAATTTTGTTCTCAAGGGCCTTAAGGCACGGGTATTCCATTAGCTAAGCTCATACCTAGCTAAGGTCACTCGAAATCATATTAACAAATTCACACTAGTGTATTATACGGTTTGGATCGGTTTGGAACCATAACCACGAACGTTAATCCACAAATCAAACCATATAACGCGGTTTCTAATTTTTTTAAACAATGACCAAACCATACTACTAAAAAACCAAACCAAATCTTTCGGTTTGGATAGATTTGGACTGGATTTGCGATTTGACGGATTTTTTGCTCACACCTAGACATAACGTAGCGAATTTAACATCATCATCATATAATAAGGCATCATCATCATATAATAAGGTGAGTGCGGATGTTATAAAAAGGGTAAAAGTCAATTACTCCACCTTTTATGTAAATTCCAAACATTTGGCTTGAGTCGCTTGACGGTTGCTCTGGCTTGTTTGTAGTCCAGTTTTGGACTGTGGAGGTGAGGTCTAAGTGATCGCAACCGTCAGATTATATTTTTAGTGGTCCAGATTTGTTTTCCAATTCTCACCGAAAAGAATATACTTTTACCGGTAAAACTTTCAACAAATCAAATCATTGATTATCAAGATGAACGGTTGAAATTGAACCTGCAGAGAAGCTGAATCCGTTTCTAATTTAAACTTGGAGGTGATTGATGTCGTGGGCCCAATTCAAAAAGTATTTACAACTTCAAGTACTTAGGTGATAATTTTAGAGTACGGGTTAGAGTTGGAGAGTAGGACACAGCCCAACTCTGAAATTAAATTTTGCCTAAATTGGCCAAATCACGTGGCCGGAGTCTTTAATGATTGAGGACGGTCGGCCACGGAATTTCTTTTCTACTACTAATACATGCGATGTTCACGTGGTGCCCAAACATTAACAAGAGTACATTACTCCTTTGGGGGGGGGGGGGGGAAACCGGAACGTCGACGGCCCGGGGTCAATAAAGTGACGTGACGTTTATCTAATCAATCATATATTCTATTATCATACCTACTTACATACCCAATTACACACCCCAACTCATAATAGAGGTGAAGTTCACACATACTTCACAGTTCACACTCAGTGTATGGGACCCATCCCTATTGTGAGTATGGGTGTTTAACTGGGTGTGGAGTTAGAATTTTCGTATCGCAATTGACTACCGAGTGAATAATAGGAGTACCGAGAAAAAGAATAATAGGAGTACATTACTATGGATGAGGGAATGGAACTACGGCCCGGGGTCAGTAGAGGGACGTGATAGCGCAAGTATATTTTTTTGGATGATAGCGCAAGTTATCGCATCATGTAAGTTTTAATCATTTTTTTGCTGGAAAAATGATAGCGCATGGTATATTTTTTTTGGTTGAGAAAATGCACTTTTTTTTATTGCCGTAAAACATGACATTGAAAAAGGGATGAAGGGAGTATTGTCTCATCTATTTATTTTTCTTTTGGGTAACTACTGGGTAAGTAAGGAATTCACTTGCTGCAAGAGTCGAACCCGTGTCACCAAGCTTCTGGTTATATGCTCGACCTCTAATATTTTATTAAAGTCTCTCTTAATTTGGTCGATAAAAACAAATACTAGAATCATAAAAGACGAAACTCGATCGATACTAAATATTTTGAAGAAAAAAAAAAGTCACGGTACTACTTGATAATCTCCTAAAATATCCCAAAGATCCATATTGTCCATAAAAAAGTCACTCCAATCACTCTGGTCATCTTGTTGAACACAGCTGAAAGGATCCCTACCAGCTCCTTGCATACCTGATTTTTCCTTTTCGCCCCCGCCCTCCATAATCGCTTCTTCATTGGTCCATGTTATCATTCATCTGTTAATATCAGGATCAGACAACATGTTATCCCACCACAATATTCCGTCATCATCCCCTGGTGAAGAAGTTTGGAATGGGTTGGAGAAATTCTCTTTTGTCCGAGCCTTATCTATAATGATAGTTTTACCCATCTGCCAAGGTAGATTCTTCGAGAAGGTCCGAGGTCGAGGCCGTATGAGGTTGGTTTTTTCCATCGTTCTCTGGGTCATTTTCGATTTCTGTACATCTTCCCTTTGATCATTCGGTTTCTTGTGCAAATGGGTATTCCAGTAATTCTTGACATCATTCGATGTTCTTCCCGGAAGTCTACCCGCAATTAGCGACCATCTGTTTAAAGTAAAGAACCAATTAATGTGGTGAATATGAAACCGGAAAATGGCATATAAGGTTGCAAGACTGAACTATGATCAGCATTAATTATGGACGTATACATCACAAAAAGTAAATGATAATTATGGAAAGGTATAGTCTGAAATTTCAAACGGTCTTTCTATTGTCAACCCACTGGGCTGACGATAAATATATTAAAAGACAAGGAAAACACGTATTCCTGTGTACTTTATACACCCTTTAATATACATTCACACACTTACTATTGTCAGCCCATTGGATTGATTTTAGATTTTCCAATTTCAAAATATATTTTAAAAATTGACATTAATCATAAAATCCTCACACATATCGGGATAAAACAGTTAACGCAGTCTCAAAAATGATTTAGGCTAGTTTTGAACCAATAAGTCACACATATCGGGATAAAACAGTTAACACAGTCGCAATAGCACGTTGGTTTGTCTTTATTTAAAAAAATTCGCATTTGTTTGTTTTTGCGTTAATTTTTTATGAATTATTGATTCGTCTCGATGAGATGATTCGAAAAAGTAAAAAATTATGATCGAAACTCATAATTTTTTGAATAGACTTATTTTTGTCTTTATTCAAAAAAATTCAAAATTATGATCATAATTTTTTTTACCTTTTCGATTCCTCTTGCCGAGAACAATTAATAATCCACAAAAATTTGACACAAAACTAACAAATGCGATTTTTTTAAGTGACTTAATCGTCCAAAACCAGCCTAATGCATGAAAAGTTGAACCAATATAAACATTTTGTCTTTTGATATTTTTGATTTTTTAATAGCCCTTTTCATTGCTTTTCGAAATGTAAAAACTTCTTTCCCAAAATTGCAACATAATAAGGGAAACGCGTAACTAAGGGCATCTCCAAGAGAGAGAACAAACAAAATTGTATATCAAAATGTTAACTTTGTATATCAAAATTGTATAGTTCTCCTATGAGGTGTTCCTCATCCAACTTTCTGTTGGATGAAGTTTCGTTTCTTTTGTTGTATGTTCCATCTCTTTTATTTTCAGTGAGATGTTCTTTTATCTCGTTATTTCCTCGATGTACCCCTTCGAGATTAATAAAATTTCGTTTGCCGAGCAAAAAAAAAAATGTTAACTTTGTTGATACGGTTGGCAAGTTGAAGAATCAGTACTCTTACAATCGCATCTAAATTACTCATATATAATTCAGTGTTCACTAGCATTTTTCTTTAACAAGAATAGTCATTCAAAAAAAATTTAAAAGCAAGGCCGCCTATGAACAAGAGTACTAGGAATATTGGTTTAGCTAGGTTATATTGGTTTACTATTGGTTTAGTAAGATTACTACAAAGAGTTTGGTCTTGGCATGGGGTTCGAAAACGGAACAGAGAGAGAGAGAGAGAGAGAGAGAGAGAGAGAGAGAGAGAGAGAGAGAGAGAGAGAGAGAGAGAGAGAGAGAGAGAGAGAGAGAGAGAGAGAGAGAGAGTTCAATTGCAAATCGGCTCACTCTCTCATTCCCTCCAAGAATGTCGGTTCCCGTCTCTCATGGGATTGGATTTGGCATCTCCCTTGTTCCTACCGCATCCAACACTTTGTTTGGCTTGCTGCTCATGATCGTCTCTCAACCCGTAAGAATTTGTTCCTTCGCAATATCACTACTTCCCCTTTCTGTGAATGGTGCCCAGATATTCCGGAGTCCACGTACCATGTCCTTTGTGATTTCCCTCGTGCCTCTAATATTTGGAGCGCCCTTCAGTTTTCTTTGGTGGATTCTCAAGCGCTTCCTTTTGATTGGATTCGTGTGAATTCAAAATCTGTTAATACCCACAATTCCAAGGTCCCTAAGAATATTATCTTCTTGTTTGCTATTTGGCATATTTGGTTGGATCGCAATCGCCGTCTTTTTGATACCAACCCTAATTCCAACTCGAGCATCATCGACTCAACAAAAATTTCAGTTACTATCTTGAACAAATCCTTGGAGTGGTTCTTTCTTGTTTTCCAAGAGAGGAACTCTCACAGGAAGGATATACAGGTAGGATGGGTTCCGCCGAGAATGGGTTTTTCCAAGTTGAATACGGATGGTGCGTACAATTGTGCGATGGGCTCGGCCTCCACTGGGGGGATTTTGTGTGATCATTATGGTATTTGGATAGGTGGATTCCATAGGAACATTATCGCGGAGTCAAGCCTAATGGCATAATTATGGGCCTTAAGAGATGGTTTGAGTTTGGCAAAGGATGAAAATATCAAAAAGCTGGAAATTGAAGTAGATTTCATGACTGTGTTAAACTTGATTCATGCCACTAACATGGTGAATCATCCGCTTGGCAATTTGTTATTTGATTGTAGGTTGCTGATGCAAGGGTTTGAGGAAGTTTCTATCACGCATATCTATCGCGAAGCTAATCGGTGTGCAGATGCGTTGGCAAATGATGCTCCGGTTTCGGTAGGAGATTTATATATCTACCCGGTTATTCCTAGTTGTATTTCTAATTTCCTTTATGCGGATTTGATTGGGGTCTCGTACCCTAGAATTGTAAACTCTTAATTTTGTTTTTCTTGTTTTAATGAATCGTATGTTTACCAAAAAAAAAAAGAAGAGTGCCTGTTGCCAAGCAGCTTATGAAGCCTGATAATGAGATCAACTTCATCCACAGTAAAATCCCCTCTTTTAATATTTGGCCTCAAGTAATTCAACCATCTCAGCCTACAACTTTTTCTGCATCTATTTAATCCTGTAATACAAAGAAAAAAAAGAAAAGAATGCTACTACACAATTTTTTTCTCGAAGAATTACTATCACATATGAAGTCTGTCTTTAGCAGTTGCTTACATTAATTATTTTAGATTTTTTGAGTTTTGTTTTTGAACTTTCATAAGCTTTGCATTCAATTTTTTGTAATAAGCTAGCATTCGTATTGACGATAAAATTATAATACAATAAAATTATCACTAAAATTTTGAAAAATTTAATTTGAAATAATGCAAAACTAACATCTTTTTTGAGACTCAAATCTTTCCGTAACTTTTTCCAAAACTCATCCATCTTTTTTCTTCTCTTGTTATTCCTCTTTTCGAAAAAAAAGAAGAGATTTACAAGCAACAAAGATAAATATAAGAACCATGAAATAAGTTGAATCAGAACAAACTCTCGCGAACCGTTGGTAATTGGTACTATCTAGCAACCTCCATCTTCCCTCCTCTCTCTTTCTCTCTCTCTCTAAAAATAGAAAGAAAAAAAAAAACAGACCTGCTTTGCGTGGGACTTGGTGCCAGTTCCCCTCTCCATGTTTCTCAACGCACTTCTTCAGAAGACAGTCTTCTTCCTCAGTCCAAGCACCCTTTCTCACTCCTAATGGAACCTGCATGTCCATTTTTTTCCTTTATTCTGCAAAGTCCTAAAAAAACCAATAATCAGTAAGGTTTCAAGTAAAGCTGCTCAAAAATAAAGCGTAGTCTCTGGATTTTATACACATGCAAAGCAAGCACACATCTCTTTCTGTTCTACATTCTGAGGCTCCAAAGGTAAAGTTATTGACGTGCATGTCCTCCCACCACAAAACCTGAAAACCAGGAATTCTAAACCACATAGAGTAGCAATAGGATGAGCCGGATATCCTTAATTCGAAATTTGACAATTTCTTAGGCCTAGGTCACAAAAAAAAATTATCTTATGAATTTTCTAGTTCCGGCATAGATAACCTATTTTAAACCTGATCAGGGAGAAAAATAGTTGAGTTTTGCGTAAACTGGCCTGAACACCTTGACCATCAAACCCAACCAAAAAAAAAAGAAAAAGAGAGCACTATATAGTGGCTGATCTTTTCTCTATGGAGTAATAAATCAACTAACAGTCCACGTCGATTTTAAACCGCTAAATGTGATGTTACACCGTGTACACTTTAATTTCATGGTTGTGCTGCTTTTCAACACTGTAGAATCAAGTGGAATTCTTAAGAAGTTTTTTTTTTTTCCAATGTGGGCCAATAGTGGTTGACGTTTTCGCATTCTCCTTTCCAATCATTCAAGTAATCGGGCCAGTTTATGCACAAATCGATTAATATTTAGAGTCTAATCTCACCGCCTGCTTGCAGGGAGCCCAATTAAAATCAGAAAACTCCGTATAAGGAGTTGGTAAATCCTGAGAGTTTTCGAATATAAAATATTAAGATGGAACCTTTTTTTTTGTTGCCACAATGGTAACATATGTGATATTATAGATCTAAAAAACAGTACATCAAAAAACCTGTTTGGGTAATTTAGTCTGTTTGGGTCAGGCCCATTTGCTGATTGTGTATGTATCTCTTGGGGCCTGGCCTATTTTGGGAGTGTTTGGGCTTGTCCAAACAGTTTTTTTTCATCCAACCCTTGGTTGGATTCTCCTTCCCTTCCCCCATCTTGATGTACCCTTTGTCAAGATTTCTGAATAAAATTTTGTTGCCTATCAAAAAAAAAAAACAGTACATCAAGAGGAAACTCTATCCCTAAACAAGGGATCAAGAAACCAAATAGGAGGGGACTTGGTTCAAAGACTTCACCCAACTCATTGCTCCAAACAGACGAAGCCTGGCAGAAAACAACCAAAAACACCCACATATGGGTGATAGAAGCCCCACAAACAGGGAGAAATCCCACGCAGGGGACACCAAAGAAAAGAACCAGAAAAAAAGAGAAAAATCGGTAACGGAACCGGACAGAGTCTGCCGTACCGAAGCAGACTTCATCCACCCACATAGATCTCTCACTCCGGCAACCACGATCTGCAAGGCACTACATCTAAAAGCCGTCGGATTGCACGGCGGAAGAGGCGGAGGAGGGGCGATAGATGGTGGTTTGGAGAGGAGGAGGATGGAGGCCAGGTGAAGAGGGAAAGAGAGAAAACCTCTGAGATCTAGAATTGGGAGATTGAAAAGTCCCACGAGAGGGAGAAATCCCTCCCATCCCATCACCCATTGGGCATAAAACCTTGGGGGGAGGGGAAGGAGAGAGATGGGGGACGGCTTCTTTAGAGAGAGAGAGAGAGAGAGAGAGAGAGAGAGATTATTAGATGTTTAAGATGAAACTTGGAAGAGAGAGAGAGAGAGGGAGAGAAATTATTAGATGTTTAAGATGGAACTTGGAAGCTTTAGAACTGAGTTTTAGGGTATGTTTAACGGGGTTCCTAGAACACTATACTGTCCTGTTTCACTTTCTAACATTGTATGCTGATTTATTTTGAGCCTTCTATTAGGACTTCCTAGCAATGCTACAGAAATACTATATATGTCTTACAAAAAAGCCTTTTTCCAAAACCTAACTGTGAATACTCCACAATTGCGTACTTTTTTTTTTCCCGTTGCTGGTTTAATGAACTGCCTTCATTGAAACCTAGTAACTTTAACTGTCGGTGTTCTTCAAATTAGTTGGCTCCGCGGTTGCCTTTATCATCGTAATCGCTCAATTTTCTACTTTTCACATATTGTATGTCTATTTCGATTTTTATCTCCTTGGACTAATCCTGTAACTATTTTTTGGCATGATGATGAGCACCCAACATTGTAGATATTTGGTGCGACTAGTCCTGTTCTATCTTGTTTTTATCTTATGTTTATTTAGCTTTTATAGCGATAATGCACGTAAGGTGTGTTTTTAGTGTTTCAGGTAAAACATGCAAATAAGGCATAGTTTGACGCCATGGATGGCCCAAGTGCTTCCAAGTACCCGAAGACCCTGTCGGCCCCTTAAAATCTGTCTAAGTATGGAAAAAATGACTTTCTGAAAAAGTATCGATTTCCGAGATTAAAAATGGCGGTAATTGATCCTTGAATTTTTCTAAGAGTAACTACAAAGTTGCAAGGTTTTATTTGAAGAGCAAGGTCATGTTTCGAGCCTTTTTCTCTTGAGAAAATTGTGCAGTTTTCTGTTTTGTACTAAAAGTGGTGCTTGACCTGTCGGGTGTATTAAAATAAAGACTAAAAATGCGTCCCAAGCATAGGACTCTCGACCAGTGTAGCACAATAAATCCGGAAGTACCGGAGTCGAACCACAGAGACGGACGGACGGTGCTTAACTTAAATGTGATGAATTCTAGTTTAATCTGGCTCTTAGGTAGCCACCCTTTGTTCGATTGATTGATTGATTGACTAAATTACTAAATTGAATTAATAAACTATGAATTTAAAGAAGAGTACAGCCGTGGGAACCCAGCGTCTGCAACTAGCCTAACCAATATTTACTCGGGACACAATAATTCAATTCACTGATTTCAGAATAAGGGAAGAGGGGGTTCCCAATAAATGCCTACCACCTGTCACCAGCCCTCATGCGCATTTGAAATCTGATGATGCCTGGGTTTTGTTTATTAGAAAAGGATTCTCTTTCGTATCCCAAAATTGTTGGAAAAATAAATTAATTCGTACCCGAGGTGAAATATTGATTAAATTAGTCACAGGACGCCTTCGTCCCGTGGCTGCACCCTAAGAAACTACTCACACATGCTTGAAGTAACAGGAAATAAAAACCTAGATCGAAACAGGATCATCTATTTTAAAAGAAATGGAAAATTAAAGAACAGATCCACGTAGAATAATTAATAACGAACAACTTTAATTAATGAAGAAAATCTCAAACATTACCAGAATCCAAGCGATTGAAGGAAATAGTGCAGAAAACTTAAGAACTGAGAGAAAACAAAACAACGTTAGTGAAAAAGCTGCTACGTTAAAGTCTGGAATCCAAATCTACCCTAAAACTAAGTTAAAACGGGGTATTTATATTAATCCCTTTAAAAACAATTAAAATCCTAATAATAATCGGAATAACCCTAAACGATCCCAAAACGCCGCCGTTTAAAAGGCAATTAAGCCCCTCGGTAGCGCTATAGGGAAATGGATGTAGCGCTACCGAGCCCCTTATGACGTGTCCTGATGTTGACCAAGCCCTTGGCCGTTGACCTCTTAGCTTTTAGGTAGCGCTATACCCAAAAGGGTATAGCGCTCGCGAACCCTCTGTATGTTTCGAAGGCCTTTTGTTCCCCTTTTGAGCGCTAGGCCAAATCTCCTGTAGCGCTCACGAATTCTCTATTCACTTCCTCGCGAATTGCACTTCAATACTTAGTCTCCACGGCCCTTCTCGCTCTCGAGCTCCATCACGGCCTACCGGATACTTCTCATTAGCGCCAAAACATCTCAATTTTCTGCAATTTAAGCACAAACACAAAAACCAACCACGTGCACGCATTAAACGGAAAATGAGAATTAAAGGCACGTCTAACGTGCTAATTTCCCCTACTTAGGCGCTAAAATCCATGAATTTCACGCGCCTATCACATCCCCCAACTTGAGCGTTGCTAGTCCCTAGCAACCAAAGAAATAAAAAAATAAAAATAACAAAACAAGACTCAACAGGGGATACGAGAGTTATGCAACCTGTATAAAAATTTAGTGAACATAAAATTTCCTCCTCATTGCCTCATTTTACTCAGTCACATGCATGCCCTAGCTATTATTTGAACAATTCCGCACCAAAGCATACTAGAGATGAAATGTCCCTACAAAGTCACAATGTCACTCTTGCTCACCGGAACACTCAACATCCCATGCGAGGCGCTTGGCGACCAACGTGAGATGGAACAAAAATCACCACGTGCCAATCAAAACAACGCCAGTTATAACAATGAAAGCTCAACGGAATAAAGATACCACATGTTCATAGCTATATATAAAACATGCATGCAAGAGAGTTAACAACGTGCATTGGGTCAACTAAGGGCTTCATTGGCTTTTAACGACCGTGGTTACGAAAAAACTAGGAACATGCAAAGGGTAGCGGCCTATAGAAACGCATGGTTAGTCTACCCTGACTGGCCGCCACCTTGACTCCTGCACCAAACCGGTGCTCAACACAAAACATTAATCACAATCATAACAAAGTACGAATTATTACACAATATCTGAATGACAAGACTCAATCCACCGACTCACAAAACACATGAAATAACACAAAAACTGACATGACTCGACAATGGAACATAAAATAACACCACCACCATCCCAGCTCTATGCTCAGTTACCATCTCCAGCATCCGAATGCTCCTCCTCCTCAGGCTCATCCGCAAAATCATCACTCACCTCCAATGCCGGCCACCGCCTAGGTTGGAAAGGCCACGGATTCTGTCCAGAAATCTGCGCCTCCATGTGGCGCTGCCTCTCAAGTAAGTCCGCCTGATTCCTGGCCAACTGCCTTTGCTCTCTCTTCAACTTGCGCTGGCTCCTAGCAAGGCCCGTCAAACAACCAAAAATCTTTTCCAGCCAAGTCTTAGTACTAGCACTAGCCGGTGGCGGAGACAGTAACGATCCCTCAATCCCTCTCAACTGGGTCATACTCCGCTGAATAAACGAAGAATCCAAATCCCCCGGCAGTAGATCCTCATTACTATAGAATCGCTTTCCCGGAACATTTCTAGTCCTCAAAATTTTGGTAACTAAGCACGGGAAAGGCATCCTCAAAGTAGTCGGAGCATCTCTAAAATCACACATTTGCCCAAAAATACATAGGGCCCAATCAGAGACCGTGTCCTCACCCATGAATGCATACATCAAGTTTCCAACAGATCTCTGGGGTGCGCTCTCCCGACCCCGAGGATACAAATTAAAGCAAACCACTTGGTTGATAAACCTATACGCAGTCGTGAATCTACCAGGCCAGTGAGGAATCCTAGCATTCTTTCGGTGCTCATACAGATATCCAGCTATCTCATTCTGATCAAAAGTTTCATCCGGCCTAGGGAAATTAACAGGTCTCGTGGGCCTCTGATAATCTAAAGCAGTGGCTATCTCAGCCACATCAATAAAAACTGGAGTATTACCTATTCGTGAAGTAATCTGGGCACCCGGAGCCAAAAAGTGACCCGGCTCCGGCACAACCATATTCTTATAAAACTCCTCACATAAAACATTGTTATACCCAGGATTAGGAGCGAACCAATACCTTAGACCTTGGTCCCGAATGGCGGCAAAAGGTTCAAAGTTTGCCGGCCATAACCCATCATCAACAATGTGTCTCTCGTTCTTCACGCCCCGCTCCTTAATGGAAGCCTCCCATTCCGCCTGATTATCTCTGTCAATCTGCTCCCGGTCCCTACGCTTAGCCCGGGTCTTTGGAACTTCCTCCGGTGGACCAGAGGCTCCAGCCATTGCCTTCCCCTTGCCAACATTCTGCTTTTTGGGTGCCATACTTGGTGGGTTTTGGGCTAAAAAGGTTGGTTTGGGATTTTCGGATCTGAAAATTTTATGGGGTTAGAATGGAATTTGGGTTGGATATTATGGTAGAGGAGGGTGAGAGGAGTGTTTTTGTGAATTTTGGTGAAGATTGGTGGAGTTTTGAGGGGGGTATGGAGTTTTGGAGGTTAGGGTTTCTAGTTGGCTATGGAGGTTTAAAGGTCTGGAAATTGAAAAGAAGTGGGGAAGATGATGGAATGAAGAGAGAGAAAGGTTTTTTTTCCTTCGTGGATGGGGAAAAGTGGGATGGTTCTGATAATGATGGGATAATGGGGTGGACCCCCCCCTTTGACCGACCTTTTGCCTTCTTTTTTTTTTTATTACGGCACACTATAGCGCTACACCACTTTGGGTGTAGCGCTCCCGAGCAGCTATCTCTTTTTTTTTTTTAATTAATAACCAAGACACAACACCCAAAAGCAAAATATTGATTCTTCCAAAATGACGATGCTCCTTAATCTCAACAAGTCGAGGCCTCTAAACTGTGCACAGAGTTGGACCACCAAACACACACCCCATCCAAACACCGGTTTCCTAAGTTTGACATAGATATGACAGACACGGACGGGTCTAAAATGGATCAACGGGACTCATATAGTGGTTTAATTAAACAAGAACTGCCTTGTTTCATCCCCTAAGCGCGTTTCCAACTCTCAAACGTGCATGCAAAATATTTAGACTACGACTAGTGGTACAAACGCCTACTATTTTATGCAATTGCGGAAATTGATGAACAAAGAAACATGGGAATGCTTTCAGGAACATACTGTGAACTAAGTGGGAACATCTACTCAACATTGCTTATGGTGCGAAAAATACTCAAACAAAGATACCAGATATATGCATGTAAACGAGTTAAACAGGCAAACAACGAGACAAACATCTGCATGCTCACCTAACTCATACAAATAAGCATAACAATCGTATCCCCAGACAAAAATAAAAATAAAAATAAAAATGAAAGCCCTAAACTAACTAACAACGCTCAAAAATAAAAATAAAAATAAAAGCAAGTGTACAAAGTACACCCCTTCCCCCAACTTGAAATGCGCTTGGTCCCCAAAGCATGGAGACACTGAACAAGAAAGAGCAAAAAAAAAAAAAAGGAAAGAGTGAACCTGGGGTGGCAGCCAACCACCGTGACCTCGGCCGATGTTCGAGGAATTTACTGTCACTGTTGCGTTTCGTCATCAGAACTGCTTCCAGAATCCGCTCCTTCGGACCACAAGAGGTCCACAGCTAGTCACATAGAGCCGCGCCAATGCTTTATCGGACTGACAACCGCCACACTTAGTGGCACCCCTGCTCGTGGCTCCTGAATGCCTCACTCACACTGGCGGAGAGGCCCAAACTACCAAGGCTGATGTGGTAGCATGCTCGTCCTGCAAAAGTCTTAAGAACCAACTACCTACTAGGCAACATATGACATCAGTATCGCCCGCTAATAGAAGCCAGGACACAGCAAGAAAATAATAAAAAAAATAAAAGAACACCACCAGACATTCACGCAGTCTCACGAGTCATACTTTTCTTCCCGAGTCTCACCGAAGAGACAAAACTCGGGTGGCTATACTAGACCGTCAAATGTGTTACATTACGCCCGAAGTAAAATTTACCGCTTGACCCCACAAACTTCCTCTACTGAATCCTCAACATTTAATAACTCTAACAAACTTCCTACCTCTGGAGAATCTAAAAAGGACGCCTCCTCGGCGGTAAGAGCAATCTCCAGAGGATCCTTATACAATATTGTATCTATATGTTCCTGAACGAGCGCATTGATCAAACTCACCTCTTCTACCTCCTCATCATCCTCCTCTAGAGTACTAACATTATAAACATCCACCTCCATCATCTCCTCGCCAACAGACAACTGGACTCTGCCAGTTTTGCAATTCATAACGGCATTGGAGGTGGCTAAGAAAGGACGACCTAGAATAATGGGAGTCTTCTCTAGAACCTCAGGGTTTCGGCAAGTGTCTAGAACAATAAAGTCTGCAGGAAATTGGAACTCACCTACCTGAATCATCACATCCTCCACCACACCCTTGGGTACTCTCACACTCCTATCTGCCAACTGCAGTGTGACAGGAGTAGGTCTTAGATCCCCTAGGCCTAACCTCAAGTATACTGAATAAGGGAGCAAGTTAACACTTGCTCCTAAATCCAACAATGCCTTATCGAACGTCTGGCCTGCTATATCTATGGTAATGGTGGGACACCTGTAGACACCCTATTTTGGACTTTCGTCTGAAGGATGGAGCTCACCTGCTCGGTCAGAACCACATTATTCTGACCCTTGTGCTTTTTCGTGCAAAGGTCTTTCAATACCTTCGCGCACTGGGGAAAAGACTCAATAGCCTCCATCAGGGTGATAGGGAATTGCACCCTCTTAAAAAGTTCAATCATCTTATGGTTCATTTTCTACTTAGGTTTCACCGCCAATCTCTGGGGAAATGGAGCTACTGGCACAACCTGCGGTGTTGGAGTCGTGGGGGCTGCAGCTGCAGGCACCACCAACTCTGGTGACTCCTCATCATCCTTAACCTCTTCCCTAGGGACATCAACAACATTAGGAGTTGCCTTTGATGCATCAACCGGCTCCGGGGGTGGAGCTGGTTTTTGCTTTGGCTGGATGGACTTATCGATCTCCTTCCCACTCCTAAGAATGGTGACCGACTTAGCCTCCTCCTGATTTGGGTTATGAATATTGGAACCTGAAGAATTTTCTAAATAATGGGCTCCTACTGTACTACCCTGGGCCGAAAACTTACCTTTCTCCTGCTGCAGATGACCGATCACCGCAGTGAGCTGTGACATTTGGGTTGTAAGAGCCCCAATTTGCTGTCTCGTTTCCGTCTGAAATGTCATCTGTGACTGCATCAGGGAATTGACAGTATCATCTAACTTATGGTCACGCGCGGTCATCTGTGAATACCCTGGGGGAGGACCACGAGTGGATGGTCCTGCCCCTCTACCAGCCTGTGGCTGGAAGTGAAATGGGATAACCTGGCCCTGAGGGGGCCTGGACGATTGGGTCTGTTGAAACTGTTGCGGCGGAGGTGGCCCAAAAGATTGAGCTTGGCCTCCACCTACGGGTCTGGAGTCTGACCACCCAAAATTGGGGTGATCCTTCCATCCCGCATTATACGTGGTAGAATAAGGATCCCAAGTCCTAACTGCATTGACTTCCTCCTGGGTAAAATGACTTGCCCCCTTGGCGGCAATAAACCCAGGGCAAACGGTCGCGGTGTGCCCTTTACATTCACACCACACGCAAACTTCCTCTACTGATACCTCATGAACTGGTCGAGCCTGCCTCACCTCTAGCTCCTCTAATCTCTGAGCCATTTTCTCAACCTGAGCCTGAAGCCGCTGGTCACGAATGGTAACCGGGATAACATTGGACCCAGAAGGTCCGGATCGCTCAAAATCGGATGGTTCTAAAGCCCTCTGTCTATCAGCTAGGTCATCTAAGAAATCCCATGCCTGGTCTGCTGTTTTGGACAAGAAATCGTCCCCTTTACAAGAGTATTCTATGTGCTGGACTGACTCAGCATTGAGACCAAGATGAAAGAACCCAATTAACTGAATTCTCTCAAAGCCATGGTGTGGCAGCCTTAGGAGCAATTCCTTGAAACGCTCCCATGCCTTGAGAAATGACTCATCCCTCTCCTGCCTAAAACCTTGAATTTGACGCCTAAAAGTCTTAGTCTTAGCCTCAGAGAAATACTTCCTATAAAACGCATCACGCACTTGTGCCCAAGTGGTGAAAGACTGAGACTTTTGCATTCGAAACCACAGAAGCGCGCCATCTTTCAATGTCGCCTCAAAAAGCTTGAGACACGCATTCTCATACTGGGTGTTAGACGCAAGGTTGCGCACCAATCCCTCAAATGTCCGCACGTGCTCATACGGATCATCACACTCTCTCCCGTGGAAACTAGGAAGACTATTAAGGACACCAGGCTTTACTGTAAAGGCATTACGTGCCTCTTGTGTCTCCTGAGGGAACACAATAGGTCCGAGAGGAGTGGTCCTCTCAGGATGCATGTGCTGCCTCAAGGACGGCTGAATAGCTACCTGCCTATCTCCCATCTCAACGGATTCTGACTCTGATTCTAAAACCGACTGGAAAAGTGGATTACTGACACTAACTGACTCAAAAGGTAAATCTATATAAAAATCAATAGACTCTGACTGATGCTCAGCTGAGTCTGACTCTAAACTAGAAGATGAAGAACTAGAACACACAGGCTGACTCGACTCCAGTTCTTTTCGAACTAAACGATGTGTCGGGTCACGATAATAAAGAGGGTCCTGTTTAAAGGACACCTTCTTCCCTCTACCTATAGTGACTCAACTAAAAGACAAAAAATACTAAAACTCACACTCTAGAACACACGTCGCCGTCCCCGGCAACGGCGCCAAAAATGCTTGACCTGTCGGGTGTATTAAAATAAAGACTAAAAATGCGTCCCAAGCATAGGACTCTCGACCAGTGTAGCACAATAAATCCGGAAGTACCGGAGTCGAACCACAGAGACGGACGGACGGTGCTTAACTTAAATGTGATGAATTCTAGTTTAATCTGGCTCTTAGGTAGCCACCCTTTGTTCGATTGATTGATTGATTGACTAAATTACTAAATTGAATTAATAAACTATGAATTTAAAGGAGAGTACAGCCGTGGGAACTCAGCGTCTGCAACTAGCCTAACCAATATTTACTCGGGACACAATAATTCAATTCACTGATTTCAGAATAAGGGAAGAGGGGGTTCCCAATAAATGCCTACCACCTGTCACCAGCCCTCATGCGCATTTGAAATCTGATGATGCCTGGGTTTTGTTTATTAGAAAAGGATTCTCTTTCGTATCCCAAAATTGTTGGAAAAATAAATTAATTCGTACCCGAGGTGAAATATTGATTAAATTAGTCACAGGACGCCTTCGTCCCGTGGCTGCACCCTAAGAAACTACTCACACATGCTTGAAGTAACAGGAAATAAAAACCTAGATCGAAACAGGATCATCTATTTTAAAAGAAATGGAAAATTAAAGAACAGATCCACGTAGAATAATTAATAACGAACAACTTTAATTAATGAAGAAAATCTCAAACATTACCAGAATCCAAGCGATTGAAGGAAATAGTGCAGAAAACTTAAGAACTGAGAGAAAACAAAACAACGTTAGTGAAAAAGCTGCTACGTTAAAGTCTGGAATCCAAATCTACCCTAAAACTAAGTTAAAACGGGGTATTTATATTAATCCCTTTAAAAACAATTAAAATCCTAATAATAATTGGAATAACCCTAAACGATCCCAAAACGCCGCCGTTTAAAAGGCAATTAAGCCCCTCGGTAGCGCTATAGGGAAATGGATGTAGCGCTACCGAGCCCCTTATGACGTGTCCTGATGTTGACCAAGCCCTTGGCCGTTGACCTCTTAGCTTTTAGGTAGCGCTATACCCAAAAGGGTATAGCGCTCGCGAACCCTCTGTATGTTTCGAAGGCCTTTTGTTCCCCTTTTGAGCGCTAGGCCAAATCTCCTGTAGCGCTCACGAATTCTCTATTCACTTCCTCGCGAATTGCACTTCAATACTTAGTCTCCACGGCCCTTCTCGCTCTCGAGCTCCATCACGGCCTACCGGATACTTCTCATTAGCGCCAAAACATCTCAATTTTCTGCAATTTAAGCACAAACACAAAAACCAACCACGTGCACGCATTAAACGGAAAATGAGAATTAAAGGCACGTCTAACGTGCTAATTTCCCCTACTTAGGCGCTAAAATCCATGAATTTCACGCGCCTATCAAGTGGGGGGTTGACATTTTGATTTAATTGGAATCTTGAAATTCTGGTAATGCCATTGTTTCTAAATAGGGGTACTTTCTTATTTTCATTAAATAAAATTAAAGTAAAGAAAAGGTAAAAGAAAGGTTTAAAATGTAGTCTTTACTTAAATTTAGAGAATGAAAATAAGTGCTGAGGAGCTGGAAGTTGCTGGGAGCTGCCTGCTGAAGCTGGCTTGAAGATCTGGAGATAAGCTCCTGGTATCGATACAGCCTAAATCTGTATCGATACGCGTAGGCTTCGTGGGACATCAGAGAGATCCGTATCGATACGGATTAATGGCCGTATCGATACGGGTTTGCTACGTGGGAAATGGCATTTTGAGGATAGCAGCGTGGTATCGATACTTTGCATAAACCGTATCGATACGGGGAGCTTCCGGCCAGATATTTGTTGCTTTTTGGACTTTCCATTTATGGAATAGTTGCTACTTTTGGTATGTTTTTGGGATATTTGTAGAAAGAGAAACCCACTTTGTATAAATAGGGGTTCCATCTCTCTTCTTTATGTGTAAGTAGTTAGTTTAGGTTAGTCTTTTTCCTTCAAGAACTCCATTAATGTCTTTCAAGCTTTCTTAGTTAAATCTTTCAAGAACTCTAGTAAGTCCTTCTCGTTTATTGTTTTCTCATTTATTAATGTTGTAGCTACGGTTGAGATCTTTATATAAATCAAGTTTATTTTCATTTCTATCGGTTTAATATGTTTACCTTTTCTAGCATGATTTCTAGTCTTTTTAATATGTGTGAGTAATCAATTAGGCTTGGCCATGGGGTGAATAACACCTTGTGATTTAGGTTAATTTTGCTCTTCTCAACTTAAGACTTGAGGTTTGATTTGTAAATGTGCGTGGTTCGCCTTTTATGTAACAAAACTTGTCGATGTTAACCTCTGGTGATCATATGCTCGCTCATATGGTTCCGTGAGCTATGTCTCGGCTCGTGTTTGCCAGAAGAACCAAAGAACTTGCTCGCTTTCCAAACTATACTTCTAGTTCTTGGCCTTGATATTTAGTTTGAATTCAAGTCTTGGCGTTGTTAATCTCCGGTGATCATGTGCTTGCTCACATGGTTCCGAGAGCGATGTCACGCCTTGTGTTTAGCTTGTTATTCAAACTCTATATCAAGTCTAACCATTTTCACCGCTAAATCTTCTGGTTGATAACCTATGCCGTGTGATTGAACTGTGTTTTCGTTGAGAAAAGTTGATTGGCCTAAGTTACGGGCGTTATGAACTTCTATGCCTTGCCGCTTTTAATTCTTAATTAAAACTCTTTTCTAGTCTTTTTCATAAGTGCTTATCACATTTCAAAGCAAAACCGATAGTTGGCCGTCTGAACGCCGGAAACCCTTACATCTACAAATCCTAACAAGCTATAGAGATTATCTCTGTGGGTACGATCCCGGACTTTCCGGTATTTATGCTGACAACGACCTAGCCCTACGCTCGGGGTTTTCAACCTTATTGGAAGGCAAGGTTGGGTCGAAGCACATGAAGAATTTGAAGAGGTACAATGGAAGAAGAATTGGTATGGTAAGTATTAATTGGTGCATATTGTATGAAATGGTTCTCTGCCACTCATAGGGATAATATGGTAATTTTTATGTACATGGGTATTTTAGTCATTTAGTTGTACCAAGGTAATATGGTCATTTCAGTGTACATGGGTATGTTAACGTGCAGGTCGGGTTTAATTTTAAATAAATAGGTCGGGTTGAATATGGGTAATTAAGTTCATAACTAATGGGTTTTAAATGGGCCAATGACTCATTATAGACCCAACTCATTTACAACTTACTCCCCGATTCAGGAAATTCCTGGCCGGTCCCAAATTTTACATGTGGTTCCATGCAAACCCTTTTTTTAAAGTGCTATTCCATCTAGACCCTTTTTAAAAATGATTTTACTTATTTTGCCCCTATCACTTTTCATACCCCAAGAATTCACATCTCTCAGAATTCACACCTCCTAGAATTCACACCCCCTAGAATTCACCTCTCAAAATTCACACCCCTTTGTAAAATCACACATTTGCAGAATTCACATCTTTTTTTTTTTATTTGCAGAATTCACGCCACCCTTTTGCTGTCTTGGTGTGAATATTTTAGGTTGAGGTGTGAATTTTGCAGAATTCGCACCCTTTTGTAGAATTTTCACCCGATCTGCTTAATCTACACCTCCAAACTACACAATTCACACTTCTAAATGCAGAATTCACACCCCATTACCACAATCCATACTTTTTACAGAATTCACACCCCAAAATTTTATGCCATTTGCAGAATTCACACCCACATGCTATATCAACATATATACATAGTACATACAGAGATATCCCCTAATTCTCATATCTTAAATAAAAGGAAATGATTTTGTCACTCCCTTTTTTGAAAGACAATATCTCCATATTTTAGTCCTTCAAACTTTTTTGCAGGGTAAAAAAGTGTTTTTGAAGAGTATAATATGAAAATATGTAGAAATGGAGGGTGCATTGGAAATACTCAATGCTCTAAGAGCATCTCCAACCCAACATCCTCCAAATCTTTATTTTGGAGGACCAAAATACTATTTTATTATCAAAAAGTAGATTTAGAGGGTTTTACTATTCATAACAACTTCAACCCAATACTCTACTTCTTCCTCTAAATTTTAAAAAACCCACTCCAAATCTCAAACTTCATCATCTTTCCTCCAAAATTCAAGTTATCATATTTTTATTTTTATAAATAAATACTACCTACGTCCCATAAAGTTATCAAGATTGGTCTTATTTTAAAGACATTATAAATATCTTTTGATTAGTACTAATTTTATGAAAGTTAAATGTACCAAAACCCATTTGATGATCAAAAAGGCTATGTGTGTGTGCTCGTGCGTTTGTTGTCGGTGGTGATGGGTTTGTTTGGGTTAGGTTTAGGTGTTGGATTTGGTTTTGGTTTTGTTTATGGAGCTGGGTTTAATATTGCACATATGGGCGCTTTGAGGCCTTCAGGTGTTCGGGCTTTTGCCCGTAAGGTGTTTGGACCTCGGTCCACTGTCTTCCAACCTTGGTTGGATCCCCCTCCCCTCCTCCTCCCCTCCCCCCAACTTGATGTACCCTTTGTCAAGAAAGTGATATGAAATAGAGGAATACTGAAATGAAGGAGATTCACCATATTTTTTTGGTATTCCAAATATGGAGGATGAAAATCAATCCTTCAAAATGGAGATAAATATGGAGGATGGGTTGAATTGCATAATTCCTCCAAAATGGAGTAATGAAGGAAGATTTGGAGTTATGGGAAGCATCTCTAATCTATCCCTAAAACTCCAAAATAGAGAACATATTGAGGAATTTTTTTTATAATTTATCCTTTTTGTTAATCATTTTTCATACTTTTTGGAAAATCTTGGAGGCACTCATCGTCTTCTTTTAGAGATTTGATCTCCAAAATGAGAATATAGTCTTCAAATTCGAAGATCCAAAAGTAAATTTGGAGATCAAATCTCTAAAAGGACTTTGAGTCCCTCCAAGATTCTCCCAAAAAATACGTAAAGTGAAGAAAAGATTTATAAATTATGAAGGGAAGTGATTTTGCCACTCTCATTTTCTTTAACGGCACTCTTTTTCTTTTATAAATAAATTACCTAATAGAGACACAAATGGGAGTGCCGTTAGAGAAAATGGGAATGACAAAATCACCTCCCATTACAAAACCTCTCCTCCATATGGACTAGAGGTCGGGTACACACAATGTATGTGTGCGCAAGTCAAAGAGGAACCAAACTCATTGTACGCAGAAAACCATAATTGATCAATAGTAAACCGCCTTCTCCCTCGATCACTCTCTTTTCCATTCCATGTTTCGAAAAAGATAAACGTTGTCCTAATATGCATATGGAACCACAAATTTAATTTTCAGTCAATTAATAAGTCGCACACCAAAGAGGAACCAAACTCATTGTACGCAAGTAAAAAGGTAAAAAAAATAACATTCAAAAAATTGAGGGAGAATTATGTAGTGATGGTAGTACTAGTCGATCTCACGTCCTTAATAGAGAGAGAGAGAGAGAGAGAGAGAGAGAGAGAGAGAGAGAGAGAGAGAGAGAGAGAGAGAGAGAGAGAGAGAGAGAGAGAGAGAGAGAGAGAGAGAGAGTAAAAAAAATTATTTATTTGATCTGCAAGTAAAAAGTTCTTAAACTCAAGGATTTGCACGTAGTAGGGGTGAGCTAAAAATCCGTCAAGCCGCGAATCCAGTCCAAATCAATCGAAACCGAATGGCTAAGCCTTATAGGCAATTAATTTATAAAAAATTGGTGGGAGGTCCACTATAGCATGTTTCTAACCCACTAAGTCCACTGATCAAGTTTCTAACCCACTAAGTCCACTAATATGTATTTGGTAAAGCCTAAAGTCCACTGCATTTAAAAAGGGAAATAATGCCTGACAAAATTACCCTTTCCATTCAAATCCCATAAGTTTAGCCCATTATCCCCCATTATCCGTTCTACGTTTGAAATCCCAGCAGTTACGTTGGAATAGAGTGACAGAAGATTATCCTTTTCTGATACACTGTATATAACGTTATATACTCGTTCATCAGTTCACATTTAACGTGAAATACTTACATGAAGATTCTCCTTTTCTGATACACTGTATATAACGTTATATACTCGTTCATCAGTTCACATTTAACGTGAAATACTTATATGGAGATTATCCTTTTCTGATACACTGTATATAACGTTATATACTCGTTCATTAGTTCACATCTAACATGAAATACTTACATTTTACGTTATATACTCCGCTGCGCGGACCAATTCATATAAGGTTGTCTATGGTTATATTTATGGTTATATATGATTATGGTTATATGTTTGTGCATATATATTTTCAAGTTTTAACAAGTATCAATCATTGAAACCATTACATCCGCCAATCAAAACATATGTGTTCAAAATAAATAAAAAATGGATTCAGAGTCTGCTATTGTTCAACTACGTAGTTATAAATTTGATTGATAGATCTACAAAATGGATTCAGAGTCTTCTGAATAGCAATATAAAAACAAGACAAAGAAATTACACCAAAAGATTTTAACCAAATTAAAATTCTAAATCTAATATTCTTGGCTGTCTTGTCGGGATCAGCGATCCTAATGTGGCTCTTCAACGTCATGAGGTACCTTTGGTAGAAGGATTTGATGTGGAGGGCTCTTCTGAGGTTGGAGTTCATCCTAAACTCCATTATCACTGTGTCATTGTGGTGATACTCCAATTTGCAATAAATTGGATTAAGCACTTCATGAAACCACACTCCTATTTCTTGTGGATTTGTCATTTCTGCACATATAAGAAAAAAGTTAAACAAATGAAAACATATAGCTTTATATGTTAAAAAAAGGATTCAAGAATTCGTATATTACCATATATGTTTCATGATATCAGCAGTTAAACGAAAACCTAAACGTTATATATCTCATGATATATGGTTATAGACCTGAATATATAACCATATATGTTTCTCAACAGCAACAAAAAAAAAGGTACAAAAAACATTCCAAATCCAACAAAAAAACAGTTTCAGTGCAATTGGATGACCGTTTATAGACCTGAATATATAACCATATATGTTACCATAACCATATATAACCATAAACAACCTTATATGAATTGGTCCGCGCAGCGGCCTAATAGATCTGAACATATAACCATATATGTTACCAACAACAGCTAATCAAAAGTACAAAAAACAAAACCCTAACATATCTGAACATATAACCATATATACCCAACAGCAGCTAAACAAACGTACAACAAACAAAACCTTAACAGATCTGAACATATAACCCTTCACAGAGAAGGGTAAAGAAAGGAAGAGAAGGATTCTTATGTTTTTACTGGTGTATAAACCCTTCAAATGCAAAGAACCATACCGAGGGACACAAGGCGACGAAGATCGAGTTATTTGTTACGATTTGGAAGGGCCCCTGATGTTTTGAACAGATATATGATGATGAAGGTGTCGGCGACGGTGGTAGCGGTGATGGAGGGCGGGAACTCGGCCATGGTGGTAACGGCCATGGATGGCGACGAAGGGCGGCGAGGAGAAGGAGGAGTGCACCGCGGCGAGCAGGCGAGGAGGAGGAGGAGTGAACCGGCGGCGGTGAGTAATCGGCAGGGACGGGATGTGACGGCGATGGGAGGTGGGTGGCAATGGCAACGACGAGATGTGACTGCGACAGGAGGTGGGTGGCGATGGCGACGACGACAGAAGGCTGCAACGTGTTTTTTTCCGCTGTTCGTTTCTAAAGCTCGCTGTTCGTTTTCCGCTGTTCATTTCTAAAGCTCGCTGTTCGTTTCTAAAATGTGGGGGGGAGGGGGGGAGGGTTTTGTACTGATTAGGGATAAATTTTCGGGAGAGAAATCGGGAGAGATTTTAGGGGATTGGAAATTTCAAATGGATATTTTTGAAATGGATGTAAAAACGGGGCAGGAGGTTTTTTAAAAACAGGGGTATATTAGACTAAACATGATTATTATATCCCTAATAATAGGTTAGTGGACTTAGTGGGTTATAGAATTTAAAAGTGGACTTAGGAGGTTTGGAAAGTGCTATAGTGGACCTGGAGAAAATTCTCCCATTAATTTATCAATCTCCATTCCACAAGAGGTTATTAAGTACTCAATCTAAACCGAATGACTAAAGCCTCATATATGAAGACTCCATTCTATTAAGCTAATAATACCCTGTTTGGTGGAGGAGAAGCTATTTCAGGGCATTGGCCTATTCCGTTTAAGAGCTGTCACCTATTACTCTGTCTTCCCATTTACTTGCTCCTAAAAGTGCAAACAATAAAGCAAAAACTCCTCCTATGGCAGTGCGCGCAATAGAGGAGTTTTTTTTTTTTTTATAATTAATTTGAAGAACAATCATATCATTTTGAAGAAGTCATACGAAATCTACAGATATTCATCAGAAAACAATGACAAGGGAAACAACCAAATCAATCCAACTAAGAATGAACAAGAAACTCAAAACAAGGAAAATAAATGTCTAAGACCAAGAACGACTTCACACCGCCAATGAAAATCGAGATATATGGAGTATGGAATCCAAACATTCAATCCCCAAAGGATTGATGAAATCCCAAGCCATAGATAGCAATAATCTTCGATGGCTATCGAACAATAGGTGCACAATCAATTGCCTTGGACTGCTATCCAAAAAGTACGCCGGTTGTCTTTAGGCGAGGATGCGAAGCGTGTCAATTGAGGATGCATACGAGTTTTCACACCGAAGCAGTGGAGGGAATCTCCGAGGCAAACCTACGCTAGCATGACAGGCTCCGAGCAAGAAAACCGAAACCAAAAATCCATGTTGGCTAGTGGTTCGATCCCACGATCGCAACAGCCGACGACTGGCCTTGCCCTACCGCTAAAACTTGTTAACCACAACACCATAACCAGGCCAAAGCCCATGTGCTTATTTCGAGACGGAACAGCTATGGAGGAGCTTTTAAACACCAAAACACATACATAACGTACACAAGATAGATATATTCATATATAGATACGAAATCTACACAAGACATTATAAAAGTACATGGACTGGCTCTAATCACTCTCCGCTAGTGGACTGTGGGGTTGAGTCTCCAGGGATTAGTCATATTGTGCGTAAGCTGGCATGAAAACGCTGAGTTGTAAAAATAAATAGATACATGATCATGTCAAAATTTCGCTAGAATTTGACCACCAACAACTCTTTTAGTACTATTAATTACTATCTATGAAGCACCAACACTCATATCCACGTATTAGACACGGGACCAGACACGAGTGGGACACGCCACGTGGACTGACTCTTAAATTAACTTTTTAAAGGCGGACACAACATGGACACGTGAGGGAGACGGTTGGGACACGTTCGGGGAGACAGCAGGGGTAGAAGTGTACTACTCCCTCCATCCAACTTTAAATGCCTCCTACGGAGATCCGTGTATTTTCAAACTCAATTTTTTTTTTACATATATATTTTTATTTTCTTACACCAAATGAAAGTGATCATTGAAGTGCTCATTGAGCATTTTAATTTGGTATAAGAAATTAAAAATATAATATATAGACATATGTTTTTTTTAGTTTGAAATTACACCGATTTGCATACGAAAGCATTGAAAGTGGGACGGGGGGAGCATTTTTATTTTTTCAGAGGTAAACATGTTATTAATCAAATGTTTGAGTTTTAGTGTAATACGGAGTAAGACATATATAAACACCCGATGACCCGAGGTAAAAAAAAAAAAAAGGGACATCTATCAACAACAAACTTGGAGGGGATTGATGTCGCGGGCCCAATTCATAAATGTTTTTTTTGGGTAAATTCAATTCATAAATGTTTTTTGGGTAAATTTCAATTCATAAATGTTACTCCGTACTATCTATATAATATGGAAGAGCGGTACATATTTTTCACCGTTAGATTGATACATATTTTTCAACCGTTGGATGGGAAATACAATCCTCACCGAAATCAAAATTTGAAATACAATTCTCTCCTTAAATTCCGGAAATTAAATTACAGACTTCTAATTTTCATGTTTTAACTTTCCGGAAAACTATAATTAATTAAGGAAGTTATCCTAAATGAAATCCATCCTAATCTCCTTGATTATCTCCATCGGAAATATATAATTAAAGAAGTCATCCTAATTGGAATCCATCCTAAACTCTCTCTCTCTCTATCTCTGGCCCTCAGAATCTGAAAAAAATACTATCACCAACATTTTTTTTTCCCGGAAAAATAGATGGAATATTATTAATCAGAAAAGAGGGCCGAAGACCCAACATCATACAGGGAAAGATCAGTGAGAGACTGGGGGACAGGGCCCCCCAGGAGACCAATCTAGCACCTGATAGGGATTGTTTTGCCAACGAATGGGCAACCCTATTAAAAGAACGATTAACATGAGTAAAACGACAAGAAGAAAAGAGAGGTAATAGCTCAATACAATCTGAAAGAACCGAGCTACAATCAGAGAAAGACTTTCCTTCTTGCGTAAGAGCTACCATTTTTATTTGCCTACCAGTAAGATTTTAGGGTTGGAGAAGGTGAAGAAACCACGGGCAAACTTATCTATGTCTATGGATTGGCTCCATCCCTGTCTAATTTTATGTCTATTGTAATCTTATCCACACACTACCAACACGCACTCAAATAATTATTTGAATCTATTTTTACTAACATAGTTATCCATCTTCGTTTTTTTATGTCCCGTTTATAGGATGAATACAAATAAAACAATTAATGGTATGCACTTATAGTAATAGTGATTTGAAGTCGAGTTTTTTGTGTCCCGTGTACATGATAAATCGTGACAATGAAATGTTACCAGTGAGCGTAATCGAGACGCGTGCATCTATTGAAGATCAAAACATGGAAACTGACACACCAATTGGTAAGACTTCTAATTACAAATATTGACACACCAAAATTTCCGTAGCATCAACTGCACTTTTTAGTATACTAGCAATATATATTTTCTTTTGTTTGTATGCTTGATGATCTGCACAATAATAATGTTTTGTTTACTACGGGGTTGAAGGTCGACGACTTTAAACATTTTTATTCCAAAAAAAACCAAATCTAATAATTTTAGTATTTTATCTTCTAGGTCTGTACCTTACCACTTGCATGAAGAGCGAACAGTATGTGAACCACCCATTTTCTACTGACGGCATTCCTAAATGGTAAGTTGGATATAAAATGAAAATTGGCTATAGATCGAGATGAATATTATTTATTCGTTTAACTATTCAAAACAAATTACGTGCTTATCTAGGTTTGGCGATGACAAAGATGCACAAAGGTTGGTAGCATGAAATCGCACATGTGGATTTTCAATTACACAGGCGCTAATAATATCAAATGCTAAGAGAATTCAAATTAAACAATTTGTGTCCATGCCCAATGTAAGATTTTTTCATACTTGATTCTATGGTTAATATTATCTTCCCATTATATACCTACAATTGGAATTTCCAAATTTTTTTCATAGGTGCAATATTATCGCATTCTTGGCCGCATTGAGAAAATATACGGAGATCGAACACCTATGGATTTATAAATGCAAGACGTGCTATACAAAAGTTGAAGATCAGTACGGCTGGTTTGTCTGTAGTCAATGCGGACAAGAAGATGTGGAAACAGTAACCAGGTTTTTTTTTTAAATAATAGTATTTGAACTAAGTCATGCATTTTATGGTTTTTTTTTGCTAACAACTTATATGTACAATTTATTCGTACGGAGTAATTCGTAATACATTTTAGGTATAATGTAAAGATGGTTGTTAAAGGGCTCAATGGAGTATAACTGGGCTTCTGTTGACTTATCATTCTTTTTTAGAATTGGGATCGAAAAGACTCTAAGCTCAAAAGGATCAATAGTGTTCAAGATTTTTAGTCTTGACATGTTTCATGTTTTCTTTTTAGATGTCTCCTCGAAGCATCCATTTTCGTTAATGTGTATCATTTTATATTTTCATCGGTGTTTCGGATGGTATTTTTTTATTTGATCAAGTTTTATGCGTTTGAGTTTGTTCTATGTGTTTTAGTTGGTTAAATTTGTTGTTCAGTTTTTTATTTACATGTGCTGAATGTTCGAGCCGTGCCTTCAGGCACGGGCATCCACTAGTATACTGATAATTTAAGACACGGACAAAGCAAGTGGGCTCTTGATGATTGAGGACGGTCGACGACGGAATTTCTTTCCAACAAGTCTGCTACACAGCCTATGCATGCACAGATTGTGCACAAATTTTTTTGTGAGGCCCACCACTGATCTCATAAAAATAATCCAAGTTGTTTATTAAATGTAAAATATATTTTTAAAGGTTTTCAGGAAAAATTAGCTCAATCTAATACCTATAGATACTCGATCCAATCATCTAATTTTACATCATCCTGAAAAGTTAAATGATTAGATCAAGTATTTTTAGGTATTGGATTGTGCTGATTGTTCACGTAGAACCCTAAAAAAAAGTTTAAAATTTAATTAACGGTTTGGATCATTTGTGTGAGACCAATGATGAGCCCCACAAAAAAATCTGTGTACAATTTGTGCGTATATAATCTGTGTGTAGCAGGGTTCCTTATTTCTTTCCGACACGTTTACTAGGTGTACGAATTCCACATTAATGATTATCCAAAAAAAAAAGAAAAAGAATTCCACATTAATACGGATCGAGAACATTATGGGAAGGGCTTAAATGAAAGGATCGGAAAGCGACGTGGTCCTCACGACCAAATCTATACCATATACTCTCTTTTCTACATGTAATTTTTTTATTCATTATTATATACTTTTTACAAAATACAATATATATATATATGAGTCCCCTTCTAATAAGGACCACCTCATTTTAATAAAATGAGGACCTCTCTTTTCCGATTGAATTTTGATGATCCGAGCCGCTCAATGTGTTCAGAACGTGATTTTAAGGGTACCCGAAATGAAATCAGCAAAAAAAAAAGACCGGGAAGGGCTTCATCCGAGCAGTTTTTATTTATTTTTTATCGAACGGTTCAAATAAAAAACTGCTCAAATCAAGCCCTTCCCGGTCATTTTTTTTGCCGATTTCTCGCAAATACCCTTAAAATCACGTTCTGAACACATTGAGCGGCTCAGATCATCAAAATTCAATCGGGAAAGGGAAGAAATGGGGTAGTCCTCATTTTAGATCCTCATTAGAAGATTAGTGTGTGTGTGTATATATATTAATTCACTTAAAAATGAAACTAAGGTCAATCAATAACATAATAATACTCATTGAAATCGATCTATTTTCTTCAATTTTTTTGTTTGTTTATTGTTGGGATGTTTTCCTAATTATTTTGCGAGAAAAGGAAGTAAATTCTAATAGGTATACATGCCAATCCACTGAAATACAAGAGGACAAAAAAAAAAAAAAGAGTTCTCACGAATGAATTTTTTTTTTGGTCCCTGTGCAACGGGCAAAACGGTAGTATGCTCTATGCACAAGAATGATGATGATTGTTCTTTTCTTTTTTGAATACTCATTCAATTCATTCCAAATCAAAGCCCGAAGGCAATACAGATTCCATCAAAAATACAAGAATGAACCAAAACTACCAAAGGTTTCGATACAGACACCCCCTGCAGAAGCAAGAAAGGCAAAATCGCCAAATGAGAACCAATCTAGGTCCAGATAGTAGAGAATCCCAGAACGGACCCAAGCTCAAACCCGCAATAAACATGAAGCACAACTGAAATCTGGAAAAAAACAACAACTATGAAACAACTAAAGAAAGGTACAACGCTCCAGCCGGAGCAAACACCAACTGGTTCACCCATGGAACCCGGAAACCTACACGCTCCGCAGTCGAATCGAGTCGTTGAAGCCGAACACACCAAGAATTTATTGACAGATCTGAGGGAGACTCAAACCAACACAAAGCCGAATCTAGGGGAAACCTAGATCGGTATTACCCGGACTCCAGCCGGTAAAAGAAAACAAAACAAAAATACCAGCTAAAAAGAATCCCAAAAAACACTGGGTTACCGCACTGATTCGACCCATTGAGTTGCCCCGCTGAGTCTCACCACTGAGTCGCCGAGTGAGCCCGAGTTAACAATCTAGCCACTTCCCTGGACAAGAAACCGTGCTCCATAGCCGCCGCCGCCGTTGACATCTGGAGGCTTATTCACCGGAGGGGGCACGAGCCACCCAACACAACCCAAAAAAATAACCATTTGAGGGTTTTTGGCCGATGATGCATTTATGCATCATGTAAGTATTAATCATTTTTTTTTTTGGACAAATGCTAGCGCAGATATATTTTTGTGAACGAGAAAATGCAATTTTTGTGTGTGTAAAATATAACTTTTAAAAGGGAATGGAGAGATATTTTTCTTTTAGTCTTTTATTTGTCCGTATCGTCTCCTCTATTTTATTAAGTCTTGCTTAATTTGATCGATAAAAACAAACAGTACTAAAATCATAAAAGACGAAACTCCATCGATACCGAATATTTGAAAGAAAAATAAAACGTCATGGTACTACTTGAGATCAGCTCCCCAAATATCCCAAAGGTCCATATTGTCCATTAAAAAGTCACTCTGATCTTCTTGAACAAAGCTGAAAGGATCTCTACCAGCTCCCTGCGTGCCTGATTTTTCCTTTTCGCCCCCACCCTCCATAATCGCTTGTTCATCGGTCCATGTTATCGTTCCTCTGTTAATATCAGGATCACACAACATGTTATCCCACCATAATATTCCGTCATCATCTCCCGGTGAAGGAATTTGGAATGGCTTGGAGGAATTCTCTTTCGTTTGAGTTTTATCCATAATGATAGTTTTACCCCTCAGCCAAGGCAGATTCTTTGAGAAGGTCCGAGGTCGAGGTCGTATGACTTTGGTTTTCTCTACCGTGCTCTGGGTCATTTTCGATTTTTGTACATCTTCCCGAATTTGGTCATTCAGTTTCTTGTGCAAATGGGTATTCCAATAATTCTTGACATCATTCGATGTTCTTCCTGGAAGTCTACCCGCAATCAGTGACCATCTGTTTAAAGAGAAGGATCGCCAATTAATGTGGTGAATATGAAACCGGAAAATGGCATATAATGTTGTAGGATTAAATTATGATCAGTATTAATTATAGATGTATACATCACAAAAAGTTAATGATAATTATGGAAAGGTATAGTCTGACATTTCAAATATATTTTGAAATTTTACATTTTTAACGTAAAATCCTCACACATATCGGGACAAAACAATTACAGTAACACAGTTTCACAACTGATTATTGTTTGTTTTTGCATCCAATTTTTATGGATTATTGATTCGTCTCGACGAGAGAAATCGAAAAAGTAAAAAATAAAATCGAAACTCATAATTTTTTAATAGACTTATTTTTTCCTTTATTCAAAAAATTTCAAAATTTTTATCATAATTTTTTTTTAATTTTTCTGATTCCTCTTGCTCAAAAGAATCAATAATCAACAAAAATTTGACACAAATCTAACAAATGCAACTTTTATTGAATAAAGATAAATAAGTCAAAGTGACTTTTTTTTTTTACTCGAGTTAAAGTAACTATTGGTCTAAATTCCAAAACCAGCCTAATACATGAAAAATTGAACCAATCTAAACTTTTTGTCTTTGCTATTTTCATTTTTTTAATAGCCCGTTTCATTGCTTTTCGAAATGGAAAAACGTCTTTCCCAAAATTGCAACATGGTTAGGGAAACGTGTAACTAAGAACATCTTCAAATCATGGAATAGACAAGCGGCGTGCGTTGAAAGATTTGTATGGTTATGTTGCTATGGAATTGCTCTCAATGGATGGAGCAATACTTCCTTCAAATCTATTGGTGAATTATGGGGTTCTTTCATATCTATGGATGAATCGACGTTGAAGATGTCATCTTTTGCGGAGGCTAAGATTCTAATCACCACTAATATTTTTAAGGAAATTGATGAGTGGATTATTGTTGAGGTTGAAGGTAAGAGTTACAAAG
Source organism: Rhododendron griersonianum (assembly GCA_018127125.1). Taxonomy (NCBI): domain Eukaryota; kingdom Viridiplantae; phylum Streptophyta; class Magnoliopsida; order Ericales; family Ericaceae; genus Rhododendron; species Rhododendron griersonianum. The sequence goes on from CM030795.1 coordinate 11,360,351, forward strand.
TAAAGGTGTTGGAAGATCCATGTGTTCAACCTCATGAAGCGGAGAAACAAATTCCTAGAGTAAATCTGCATTCGAATTCAGAAGGTGTTGGATGTTTCGGTGTCAGAAAGTGATACTAATGGGTCCTCTTTGGATGCGGAGCCGATTGCGAGACAAGTAGGGCTGCAAACGAGCCGAGCCAAGTTTTAGGGTGCTCGAGCTCGGCTCGCCAAAAATTAGGTTGGCTCGAGCTCGGCTCGAGCTCGTGACGAGCTGCAAGAATCGAGCTCGAGCTCGGCTCGAATATATTTACAAAGCTCGAGCTCGGCTCGCTTAGGCTCGAAAATGTGTTCGAGATCAGCTCGGCTCGTTTATATATAATATATATTTTATATTTTATATATTACATATAATATATATAATATATATTAAATATTATATGTAATACATATAATATATAATATAATTGGGCTCGCGAGCCAATCGAGCCGAGTTTCGACTAGCTCGAGCTCGGCTCGTTTATGAAACGAGCCCAATATTTTAGCTCGAGCTCGTTCATTAGTGTCTCGAACCGAGCCGAGCCGAGCCGTTGTCGAGCCGAGCTTCGAGCTGCTCGCGAGCAGCTCGGATCGTTTGCAGCCCTGGAGACAAGGGAGTGGAATCCACTGTGATTTAGCAAGTGGTGGGGCTATTATTTTTGATGGGGCTAATCAGTTAGTGGCCAACACTAAATCTGATAGCGAAATTCATGCTAAGGATTCAACCAAAGCCTTGGCTGATGCTGGAGCAAATACTGCAGGGGTTAAACTTCCTTACTTAGAACTAGGCGCAGCGAAAATTATCCCAGATTCAGAGGTTGTGGAATATGATGTAGGCTTTTATAACCTATCAGAAGTGGGCTTTTTAAATGACAAGGAAGTTGAAAGCCTCCAATTACTTGTGGATCTTAACCCAATCGAGGAGACTAAGGATACGGGGAAAAGAAAAATGGAAGCAGAAGTCGGTAGAGAATATGTTGGGTTTTCCTAAGCCCAAGAAAAAAAGTGGAAAGGGTTCTTAGCAAAGTGATCTGTTGAGATCAGCTGTTGCCGCTGTTGCTTTACCTTTTTCTTCCATAGGCATCAACAAGACTCATCTTGATGAGGCTCAGGCTGTTTGGGCCGTTAACATGATTATGGGCCTCCATTATTCTGGTGATGAAAAGGATCTTACTTGCCGATTTGCGATTATGGAAGCCGAAGATGAGGAAAGGGCTAAGGCGCATAATATCCATAATAATGATTGACTCTTAGGTGTCTTTTTGGGTGTCTGTTAGGTGTTTATTCGGGTGTTTTAGCTATTGTTCTGACTGTGATTTGCCTAGTTGGGTGTGCCATTTTGGTTTTTACTTTGGGCCGTCGGTGTTCTTTTGTTGGTTTCTTGTCAACTTCGTTTGTTACTTTTCCCTTAGGACCCGTGTTGGCTTAGCCTGTGTTGGCTTATGATTGCTGGAGCAGTTGTTCCCCCTTATGGGTTTTCTCTCCTTCAGCTTGAAGCTGTCTTGGTTCCTTTTAATCTTTGTAATTTGTTTTCAAAGATTAATAAATTTTTCGCCTTTCAAACGAAAGAAAAAAACATCTTCAAAAGAGAGAACAAACAAAATTGTAGATCAAAATTAAACTTTGGTGATATACGTGACAAGTTGAAAAATTAGTACTCATACAATCAGTACTCTTACAATCGCATCTAAATTACTCATGTATAATTCTTATATTTGTTCCGTGTTCATTACTTTGATCATTAGCATTTTTCTATAACAGGAATAATCATTAGAACAAATTTAAAAGCAAGGCCGTCAATGAGCAAGAGTGGAAATATTGAATTAGCTAGGTTATTATAACAAGACAAAAGAAAAAAGCCTTAGCAAAAAAGAAGAAAGACGACAAAGGCATAAAAATGCGGGGAGAGAGAGAGAGATTGCCTGTTGCCAAGCAGCTTATGAAGCCTGATAATGAGATCAACTTCATCCCCAGTAAAATTTCCTCTCTTAATATTTGGTCTCAAGTAATTCAACCATCTCAGCCTACAACTTTTCCTGCATCTATTTAATCCTGAAATACAAAACATGAAAAGAATGCTCTTGAACTTTCATTAGCTTTGCATGGCATTCGTCTAGACGGTAAGAGTATAATACAATAAAATTATCACTTAGATCTGAACGCAAAACTAACAGCTTTATTGGGATTCATTTATCCAAAAAACTGACCTGCTTTGCGAGGGAATTGGTGCCACTTCCCCTCTCCGTGTTTCTCAACGCACATCTTCAGAAGACAGTCTTCTTCCTCAGTCCAACCACCCTTTCTCACTCCTAATGGAACCTGCATGTCCATTTCTTTCCTTATTTGTGCATAGTCCTAAAAAAACCAATAATCAATAAGCACGTGAAAGAAATTTCAAGTAAAAGTGCTCAAAAACAAAGCGAACCCTCTGGAATTTATACACATGCAAAGTAAGCAAAACACATCTCTTTCTGATCCAAATTCTGAGGCTCCAAAGAAAAGTCATTGACGTGCATTTTCGCCCACCACTAAACCTGAGAACGAGAATTCGAATCTAGTGGACTTGGCTTGTCGGAAGTCCCCTTATGAGGACCGCACCGGGCAGTTGGCCGAATATCGGCTTGTACCGAGTTTGTTATAATGATCGGAACCGTTCATGTCGTAGAGCTCGTCGAAAACTTCAAGCATGTCAAAAATCTAAACACTGTTTAATTCCTGATCGGATCACATTTATGTTTCTGAAAATGGATATGGCCACACTGGATCAACCCATCAACACTAGTTTAATAAAGCAAAAAGTCAATCCGATTAGGTATTAATAAGTATCTGATTAACATGAGTTTCGACGTGATTAAAGTTTTTGACGAGTTATACGTACGTACGACATGAAAGATTCCGATTATGAAAATAACCTTACTACAAGCCGATATCTGGCCGACTGCACGGTCCAGTCCCCATAAGGGAACTTATACTGACAAGCCAGATCGCGAATCTAAACCACGCAGAGTAGCAACAGGATGAGCCATAAACGAGATATTCTAAATTTGAAACTTGATAACTTCATAGGTCAAGGTTACAAGAGAAAAATTTCTTTTGAATTTTCTCGTGCCGGCATAGATTACATATTTTGACCGGATCGAAAAGGAGAGAAATTGAGTTACGCATAAGCTAGCTTGGACACCTTCACCCTCAAACCCAACCAACAAAAGAAAGAGAGCACTATAGTTGCTGATCTTTTCTCTATTATTATATTATAGTATTTAATAAATCAACTAACAGTCCACGTCGATCACGTGGTCCACGTTGCCTTTCAAAACAAAAAACAAAAAGTGGTCCAGTGGTTTTTACAAGTGTCGGGTTGGTTTAATCTCACCATGTACTTGAAGGAAGTTCAATTAGAATCAGAGCAAAGATCCGTATGAAATACAGAAAGTCTACTGGTACAGCAATCTGTGCACAGATTGTGCACATATTTTTTTTGTGGGGCCCACTACGGGTCCCACACAAGTGATCCAAACCGTTCATTATGTTTAAAACATTTTTTCAAGTGCCCCCGCAAAAAATCAGCTCAATCCGACACCTATAAATACTTGATCTAATCGTCTAACTTTTCATTCTCTAAAAACCTAAATGAAAAGTTAGATGATTAGATCAAGCACTTATAGGTATCAGATTGAGCTAATTTTTCACGGAAGCCCTTGAAAAAATGTTTTAAACATAATTAACGGTTTGGATCACTTGTGTGAGACCTTTAGTGGGCCTCACAAAAAAATCTGTGCACAATCTGTGCACAGATTGCTGTACCAGGAGCAAGGTTCTATGAAATATATAGCTCCAAAGAAATTGATAAATCATGAGAGGTTTTGAATATAAAATCTTAAGATGGAGAAAATCCATACGTTCTATCCCTTCACGTCAATCTATTTTCGGGACCCCAGTTTCTTTGGAGTACCTGTGAAAGGAAATTCCTCCTCTCTTTTTTTTCTTGAAATTTTGCAAGTTAGGCCCCGTTCCAGAACTTAAAATAAGTACGGAGTATATATTTTTTAATAAGGGATTTTTAAGCTAAAAAATAATGTGTTTACGCAAATAATTTTTCTAACAATATGGATCTTGTTTTATAAATCTCATTGAGATCTTTTGAACAGTAAAAAAAAATTAAAAAAATCATTTTTCGTTTATATTATTTTTGAGCTTGAAAATGTGAAATAAATATTTACTTTTTAAGAAGGTGTCGCGGAAATATGAAAATGTGAAATAAGTAGTCATCAATAATGACATATGATTTCAGTTTTGGAAACAGTTCAATTCCTCTACATCTTTCTTACTCCGTAATTAATGCTTGACCGACCCGTCAGTTAGAGTATTTGACAACACGTACGTTGTACACACACCTACAAAAATAGGGAGGGAGGGGGGCTGCTGTGCCGGCCAAAACAACATTGTCCTGAGTCCGAAAACTTGATCTGAAATGTTCACTTGAAAGATCTCATCTCTTACTATGGCCCTGCAAAAAATCAAGTCGATCGACCATCCATAACTTAGTGAAAGAATCATTCTTTCTGCTTATTTTTTGCTTAATATTTTGAACATTGATAATAACACTGTAAACAGCTGATTCGTTCACTAGGTTATTGATACTCGATCGACTTGATTTTTTGCAGAACCATAGTAAGCAATGAGATCTTTCAAGTGAACGTTTCGGATCATGTTTTTGGGCTCGAAACAATGTTGTTTTGACCGGCACAGGACAACAGCCTCCCTTCCTCCCAAAAGTAGTGGGTGAACATGCATTAGGCTTATAGCTCGTAAAACGTGATCTTTCCGGATGAGATTGTACGTCTTCTGCTTTAGATCATGGTTACAAATCGTGATTGAAAATTCAAAAGAATCATGTCCTAAACTGAGATGGAAAATCATTGTGTGTGATCTTTTCTTTGCATCTACTAGACCATCTTGTCTTGGCGTTGCCGAGTTTCGAACTCACATACCATTGGTTGATTTTCCAAGTATTTACAAGCTAGCCAAGAAATTCTGTTACATTAGGAAAACAAAAAAATCTATACCTACTTCTTAAAGTGGAAAAACTTTTCTTTTTCTTAAAATTTATTGAAATTATATTAAAATATATAAAAAATACATATATATACATTGTTTGAAATTTTTTAAAAAAAATATGACAACAGATCTTTTGCCAATCAAAACTAGTTATTGGTCACCAAAGAAATTTCTTGTGGCGAAAAAATTAGTTTTAGTCGTTAAATTTAGTCAACAATAGTGTTTTTTTGTTGTAGTGTGTGATTTATGTTTTCATGAAAATTATCACAACCTGCAGATTGTAACATTATGAACAAACTTTAAATTTTTCTATAAACAAATCATTTCACATGGATTTTGTGTTTATATTGAATTTCAATTTCAGTGGTGGCTTCCCGGCCAATTGGATTTTAATCTTTTTTAGACAAGGTTAAGCCAAAATAACATGATTGCTCTTTTCCTTAATGTGTCAAACACTGGGAAGGCATCCAAAATAACTTAGTTTCTAGCATACACAACAAGAATTTCTACCATATAATTCAATATCTAAAATTGGGTTTCAACTTAAACCCCCGATTTTCGACAAGTGTTACTTGTGTACTATCATCCAAATATCCCAAGCAGATGGGGACACACATAAGTTTTCCCAAGAAACTTAAAAGGTGAGTAAAACAATAGACATATAGGTTCATCGTAGCTTTATATCGCTTAGACTAGTGGTTAAAAAAATTTGGAACTTCAAAGTATCTAAAATTTAGGCTTAAATCTTTTATCTTGCTGCAAGAGTCAGTCTTTTATCACGCCGCAAGAGTGAGGTTATTTTTAGGCTTTAGTCTTTTATCTCATTGCAAGAGTCAGCCTTTTACCACGCAGCAAGAGTAAGGTATTTTTTGGGTTTTAGTCTTTTATGTTGCTGCAAGAGCGAGGTCTTTTATTTCGTTTTTTTCCCCACGTCAGTGTTTTATCACGCTGCGAGAGTGAGGTCTTTTTTAGATTTCAGTCTTTTATCTCGCCAAAAGACCGAGGTCTTTTATCTACAATCACAATTTTTAAAGAACTAAGATAAAATATATTAAGCGTCACTTTTTATCTCAACTTTTGACTTAAATTGAGATTAAAAATTTAGCCTACAATTCTTTATCACGCTTTTACTAAAACCGTGATCTTTGCGAACCTCCTTGGTGTGACCTTTATTTATTATTGTAGTAGTGTAATCTAGTATGACTTTGAAATTGTAACAAAGCATCGCGCATGTGTGTACACCCGATTCATAAAAAGAAGGGGAATTTGCACTTACACCCCTTGTACTATCACCGATTTGCACATACACCCCCTGTACTCCAAATTTAGCCACTTACACCCCTTGTACTTTGGACTGAAGTGCAACTATTAAAAATTCCGTTAAAATGGATGGAAAAGCTATTGGCGGGAGATTTCCCTCCAAAATGAGGAAAAAAATGTCCAAACTAACCCTAATAGCCATTTATAAGCTCTGTCAAACTCTCATTCCCAAAAACAGAGCATCCAAACCCCTCTCTTCCCCTAACCCACTCTCTCTCTAGTCTACAAAGAAACTGGGCCCCGAAAATGAGTTGACGTGAACAGGTGGAATGTAGGGGTTTTCTCCATCTTAAGGTTTTATATTAGAAATTTTTCAGGATTTATCAATTTCTCAGGAGCTATTTCATATGGAGCTTTGCTGATCTGATTTTAATTGGGCTCTCTCTAAGTACGCGTGCGGTGAAATTAGACTCTAAGAATTAATCGTTATTTACATAAACTTGCCCAGACGCTTAAGTTATGAGCAGAGATAAGGGCAAGAAGTGAAGTGGCCGAGCGGTTCTCGTGAAGCTTCAGGAACCATCCCACCTATAAAATTAAAGAAGCACAGGACCACTTGATTGACGTGGACTGTTAGTTGATGTATTAAATACTACAATAATTGAGAAACGATCAGCTACTATAGTGCTGTCTCTTTCTTCTTCTTTTTTTTGGTTGGGAGCCGTTTATCATTACTATACGTGTCAAGTGGAAGATGGCTTTCAACAACAAAAAAAGTGTAAGGTGGCACTAATGTACGCAACTGAGGCATCATAACAGATCAAAACACTTGAACCTTATTCCTAAATGACCCGATCAATTCGATCATGCACTCACTGTCTATTTTCATTGTTCAACTCTTTGACAATATGAAAAAAATCATTGTTCTTGAAAAAAAATGTAAAAACCAAAAGCTTTGCCCTCCCTCTTGATGCAAATTGACAAACGCAAATTTTATTTAATAAGGACAAAATCAAACTATTCATCACCAGCCGAATTAGGGGGAGATTTGGATTGAAATTAAAGTCAAATAGTTTTGTCTTTATTCAAAAAATTAAGTTTCGCATTTGTTAGTTTTGCATCAAACTTTTGTGACTTATTGTAAGGATCTAAACACACACGCACACAATATTCGAGTATAAACAGTAAAGGATTGACACAGAGATATACGTGGTTCCCCAAACCGGGTACGTCCACGGGAGCGGAGCTGTTTTTATTTATGATCACAGTACATAGAGTTTTACAATAGAGTATATATAGTCACGACTTCTATTCCAACCCTAATAACTCCGTTCGGTCGCTTCGCTTCCCTCACTCCGCTCCGCTCCACTCCGCTCGGCACTGGCCTTATACGAGAACTTCTTAGTACCTCTCATACACAACATATGAGCCACAAGTTCCAACACTTATTAATTTTCCTCGGCGAGAGGAATCGAAAAAGTAAAAAAATTTGATCGAAACTTATAATTTTTTAAAAAATAAGTAAAAAAAAGTTTCGATAAAAAAATTTTGACTTATTTTTGTCTTTATTCAAGAAATTATGAGTTTCGATCAAAAAAAATTTACTTTTTCGATTTCCCTCGTTGAAATGAATCAATTAGTCACAAAATTTTAACGCAAAACAAACAAATGCAAAATAATCCAAATACAAACAAAAAAATAAGTTACTACTACTTTTCAATTCAAATCCACCTTTAATTAATAATACTACTCCTAAAAGATTATGTAGGAGAGAGAGAAAAAGACGGAAAGATAGAAAGAATCTTGGCTGGAGGAAAGTCATCGTGGAGGCTAATTTTGTCATTCGCTTCTAAAGGAACATGTCATTCCAGAGAAGCTGTCAACTCGGACCCGTGACGCTCAAGTGACGCGCGCGTGTGTTCCACTAGAGTGCATTCTCCATTTGGTAAACAATTCGTGGAGAGCAGGACAAAGCCCCTGTCTAAAATTGCCTAAATTGGCAAAAGCACTGATTGAATTACCTCTCGTCCATTTGGTAAACATTAGAAATGGCTTAATTGAAAGGACCACAATTCGAAAAGCGACGTTGTCTTCACAACCATGCCCCATGCAGAGAATTACGATGAGTAGTGTTCCTTTTTTTTTAAATCTTGTGAGGGCTTTTGGAGATGCATTTATGCATCATGTAAGTTTTAATCGTTTTTTTCCTGAAAAAATAATAGCGCATATATATATTTTTGGTTGAGAAAATGCACTTTTTTTTTTGTTGTAATATGACATTCAAAAAGGGATGGAGGGAGTATATATATCGTCTCCGCTATTTTATTAAAATCTCTCTTCATTTGGTCTATAAAAACAAATACTAAAATCATAAAAGACGAAACTTGATCGATACTAAATATTTCAAAGAAAAATAAAACGTCACTGTACTACTTGATCATCTCCTAAAATATCTCAAAGGTCCATATTATACATAAAAAAAAGTCACTCCAATCATTCTGATCATCTTCTTGAACACGGCTGAAAGAATCCCTATCAGCTCCCGACATACCAAATTTTACCTTTTCACCCCACCCTCCATAATCACTTCCTCATTGGTCCATGTTATCATTCCTTTGTTAATATCAGGATCAGACAACATGTTATCCCACCATAATATTCTGTCATCATCCCCCGGTGAAGGAGTTGGGAATGGCTTGGAGAAATTCTCTTTCGTTTGATCAGTTTTATCTGTAATGATAGTTTTACCCATCATCCAAGGTAGATTCTTCGAGAAGGTTCGAGATTGAGGCCGTATGACTTTGGTTTTTTCCATCGTGCTCTGTGTCATTTTTGATTTCTGTACATCTTCCCTTTGATCATTCGGTTTCTTGTGCAAATGGGTATTCCAGTAATTCTTGACATCATTTGATGTTCTTTCTGGAAGTCTACCCACAATTAGCAACCATCTGTTTAAAGAGAAGAACCAATTGATGTGGTGAATATGAAAGTCTTGACATCATTCTTTTACTTTCTTAAGTATATTTTAAAATTTTACATTTCCCATCATAAAATCCTCACACATATTGGGACAAAACAGTCAACGTAGTCTTTGCTATTTTCGTTTTTTTAATAGCTTGCTTTTTGAAATGGAAAAATTTCATCTCAAAATTGCAACAAAACTCTCTCTCTCTCTCTCTCTCTCTCTCTCTCTCTCTCTCTCTCTCTCTCTCTCTCTCTCTAAACCCTTACCCTAGTTTCTTTGTTCTCGGAACCGCCGCCTGGGGGGGATCGAGGAGTCGCCTTCTTCCCTCCTCCCCTCGGGCTTCCGTTTTTCGTTTTCTGTTTCTCCCTGTCCCTTTCCTCTCCGATCATCGACTGTTTCACTCCTCTTCCTTCCCTCGTTCGCGTCCGCCAGTTCTCCTCTTGTGGTAATTGGTTCGGCTTAACGGCGAGGATGTCGAACAAGGGGAGTGGGTTGTTCGTGAGGCCACCCACCGTGTTCTACTCCTGGGTAGTTTGGTCCGGGCCTAACGGAAAGTGGTGGTTGATGGGTGCGTAAATATGCCTATTTACGCTCCCTAATTTAGGCTTGTTATGTCCGTTTAGCGCACTACTTGGGATTTAATATTTGTTAATTGTGTTTCAGGACTCTTGATGCTGATGGATAATATTTGAAGTTAAAAGCGCAAAATTTTAGTTGACGTTAAAGCGAAGCCCGCGAACAATTTAATTTAAAAGGTGGGCCATAGAGTAAAAGAGTGATTATGGGCCAAGAAGGGAAAAATGGAAGTCAGCCTGGAATAAAAGAAAAAAAGAAAATTGTAGGGAGTATTCTCGAACAAGTGCAATTAGAGGCCGAACACGTGACATGCGGGGTCCGTGTAATGAGAAAAGTATGTAAGACACCGTGCAAGATGGTGAACGACAATAAGAAATCGATGATATGAAAAGTCACTGGACCAGATAGTCTGTTCGGCAGTAAGAAATCGATGAGCGAGCTTTTTTCTTCCTGCGGGCCGGGCGGGCTGGGCTGTGTTTCTTAAGTTGAAGCCCAAGCCGGCTCATGGGTTAGCCCAATAGCCTGGATGGCGGGCCAAAGTTTGGGCTGGCTCACGGGCCGAGCCACACAAATTTTGAAAAGAATGGTGGAAAAAATGAAACTTACAAAGTTTGCGTGGAAAAACTACACCCTTAGTTTTTTTGGTAAATACAACACACCTAGATTGTTATTCCCGAGAAAAAATGGACAATGATTAAATAATAAATAAAAAACATTCAAACATTCTTTTTTTTTTGGCTTTGGAACATTTAGATAGAAATGATATGCAGTAAAGTAAAGATGCATATGCATAGTCTTCAACAACATAAGGAAGGAATGGGTATGCTCCCAATGCCACTAATTTTTGGCTATCGAATGGATCTTGTGGGTGGGTATCATGGGCGGGCTTGCAGGCGGGCTCGCGGGCCGGGTCGGCGGGTTAGCTGGGTAAAAATTCATATGCCCAAGCCTGGCACATGAAAACTTCGGGCAAGGCAAACCAACCCGTTGGACGGGCTCGAGCCGGGCAATAGCCCGACGGACCGGGCAGACTTTGGGCTGGTCACGGGCCTTCGGACTAAATGATGTCCCTTATTTTAGGGCATTGGCCTATTCCGTTAAAGAGCTGTCACCTATTACTTTTTTTAATTTTTTTTATCCGCGTCACCTATTCCTCCCGTACTCCGTCTTCCCATATTTAACTTGCTCCTAAAAGTGCAAAACAATAAAGCAAAAATTGCTCCTATGGTAGTGCGCGCAATAGAGGAGTGTTTTTATTTTATTTTATCTGAAGCACAATCATATCATTTTAAAAAATTCATACGGCATCTACAAATATCTATCCGAAAACAATGATAAGAGAAACAACCAAATCCATCCAACTAAGAATGAACAAGAAACTCAAAACAAGGAAGATAAATGTCTAAGATCAGGAACGACTTCACACCGCTAATGAAGGTTGAGATATATGGAGTATGAAATCCAGACATTCAATCCCCAAAGGATTGGTGAAATCCCAAGCCACAAATAGCAATAATCTTCGATGGCTATCGAACAACAGGTGCGTGATCAATTGCCTTGGACTGCTGTCTAAAAAGCACGCCGGTTGTCTGCAGGGGAGGATGTGAAGCTCATCAACCGAAGACGCATACGAGTACTGACACCGAAGCAGTGGGAGGGAATCTCCGAGACAAACCTACGCTGGCATGACAGGCTCCGAGCGAGAAAACCGAAACCAAAAATCCGTGTTGGCTAGTGGTTCGATCCCACGATCGCAACGACCGACTGACCTTGCCCTACCGCTAAAACTCGTTAATTAACCACAACACTATAACCAAGCCAAAGTCCATGTGCTTATTTCGAGACGGAACCGCTATGGAGGAGCTTTTAAACACCAAAACACGTACATAGTACAAGATAGATATATTCATATATAGATACGTAATCTACACAAGACATTATAAAAATACATGGACTGGCTTTAATCTCTCTCCGCTAGTGGACGGTGGGGTTGAGTCGCCAGGGATGAGTCATATTGTGCGTAAGCTGACATGAAAACACTGAGTTGTAAAAATGAATAGATACATGATCATGTCATAGTTACTCCAAAAATTTGGCTAGAATTTGACAACCAACAACTCTTTTAGTACTATTAATTACTATCTATGAAGCACCAACACTCATATCCACATATTAGACACGGGACCAGACACGTATGAGACACGTCACGTAGCCTATCCCTTAAATTAACTTTTGAAGGGCGGACATAACATGGACACGTGGGGGACACGCTTGGGACATGTTCGGGGAGACAACAGGGGTAGAAGTTTACTACCCCTCCGTCCCATTTTAAATGTCTCCTACGGAGATCCGTTCATTTTAAAACTCAAAAAATATATATTTTTACATTTTTTTATTTTCTTACTCCCTATGTTCCGTGCATTTTTTTATTTTTACATTTTTTTTTATTTTCTTACTCCCTATGTTCCATTTTTTTATTATACTTTTTTTATTTTTTTTACATTTTTTTAATTTTATTACACCAAATTAAAGGCTTTAGCCATAACAAAGCGCCAGTGATCCAATCACTAAGGCCATATCAAAGTATAACATCTAATTAGCAACTGACTAAAAGGGACACAAATACAAATAGCAGAAGCAAAACCTCATTTTATTTACACACGCCTAAACTAGAAGTCTTTACAAGGATCTTTACATGGCAAACCACCCAGAGTTGTGTATATTTACATGACAAAAGTATTCACAAAGAGCAACTCCCTATCTACAAGTCCACATCTACATAGCACGTCCAAAAGAAGGGCTACACACCACCACTCTACTTCCCGTTGCCTGAAAGGTGGGAAAATTCATAAGCCAAAGCTCGTATGAATGATTAATACGCAATTCACATGCTTTCCATGGACAATGATAAAACCATCTGAAAACGAATCACATTTCATAGCAACATAACATAGTAATGTACATCCTCTATTCATTTCATGTCTACCAGGCGTCCCCGGTAGTAGATAAGTTAAGACGTCTTCTGTTATCCAATATAATAGTCATGCCTTGCTAGCCTTTTAGCACGTATCCCCTAGCAAACTGGGAAGTGGGAGGATGCCATTAGTCGATATAAAACATGTCCACCTTTCATTGATATTCCATGGAGTTCATTTCAAAGTATAAAACATCATTGAAGTGAAAAACTTATAACAAACCATGTGTTTTGGGTATTAATCACTCACCTTGTATCCATGTGTCACCCGAACCTCCTAAGACAATTAGGCAACAAAACATGATTAGAAGATGTCAAACAAGTCTATTTTTAATGAACATAAGATCCCAGAGTAAAATTATGAAGTTACATAACTAGCTTTAAGAGAACATAATCTGCAGCTCTAACTTCAAGTCAAAAACTGACTTTCCACAGGAATAACTAAGACACAATCTTCATGCATTTTTTTAGATCTATGAGTCTAGTTTCAAAATCAGAAAACGGTTCGCGATTTCATCGCTCGAGCTAAAAAATATGACCGTTTCTGTAAAGTGTGATGATTCTGTCAGCACTGCAGATACCATAACAGCAGGTCGGTTAACGAATTTTAACTCTTTCCATATTTTGAGTTAGGTTCTGAAAACTTTACACAATAAAATAGACACATACAGGCATCTTCAGTAAAAATATCAAAAAATATTAAGGTCGGGAAGTTGGTGAGAAAAATTCCTCAAGAACATGACAGAAACTTCACAAAACATAAGCAAACTTGAACATACTCATGGGCTACTTCAAATATACCAAATTCATGAATTACACAAACTTTAAACATGTCAATCTCCAGGAATTTAAATGAGGTTCATTGGTTTTCAATACAAACTCCAATCTCTACCCTAAACCCACTTAGATTCAGCACTTCTAGCAAAAATTGAACATTAAAAACAAGAAATTTTACTCCTTAGGCATGTACTTAGCAAATTAGGCTTCAATCCAAATCTAAGAAGAAATCTCCTAGATTTTCCTCTTCTTTTCTTCCTCTTCTCACCGAACGGTTCTCTCTCTCTCTCTCTCTCTCTCTCTCTCTCTCTCTCTCTCTACGTGTACTTTAATTTAGTGTAAGAAATTTAAAAAATAATATATAGAAATAATTTTTTTTTTTTGTGATTGGAAATTGTAAAAATTCGAGTAGGGGACATTGAAAGTGGTACGGGGAGAGTACTTTTTATTTTTTCGGAGGTAAGCATGTTATTAATCAAATGTTTGAGTTTTAGTGTAATGAGACATATATAAACAATCTTAAATGATTGATAAAACACATGTTGATTGAAGGAGCCTCTCTATGTCAATCGAAGCAAGAAACCCTAAAAGTTTAGATCGCCTCAATTGATCACCCCACCATCCTTAAAGTTGAACCTCACCATCCTTGAAGCCACTATATCTCTCTCGATCAATCACTCTCACTCTTGCGCGGTATATCTCTCTGTATACATTACACACGGGCCTTCCTATAATGGCGTATGCACTTGTTAAAGTGCGGACGTCCCCTTTTCCGATCGAATTTTGATTATTCGAGCCACTCAATGTGTTTAGAATGTGATTTTAAGGGTACCCACTAGGAATCAGAAAAAAAAATGACCGGGAAGGGTTTCATCCAAGCAATTTTTTTTAACCGTTCAAAGAAAACTGCTCGGATGAAGCCCTTCCAGGTCTTTTTTTTTGCTGATTTCTTGCAGGACCCTTAAAATCACGTTCTGATCACATTGAGCGGCTTGGATCATCGAAATTCGATCAGGAAAGGGAAGGTCTGCACTTTGCTAAGTAGGGGTGAGTAAGGTCTGGATTGGTTCGGTTTCATCCTAAACCAAGAACCAAACCAATACTTACGGATTATAAATTTGGAGAACAAAACCAACCCACAAAAGGCATAAAACCAAACCAATCCAAACCATTTAAATACGGTTCGATTTCAATTTAAACCACAGTTCGTTTTGAACTAAGCTATTATCTTCAAAAAATATTTAATTAAAGTACTTAACATTATGAAGATAAATTTAAAAAATACATATATTTAAACCAATTTCATTCAAATTATTAATGCTGCATGTGTTTGGTTTGTGTTTTGAATTTTTTTTTGAAAAATAGTAGGGATAATAAGTGGAGAGAGATAAGAAAAATGTTGAAAGTAGGGGGAATCTAGGGAGAATTTATGGTGAATTTTTTGAAAAATTCTTTTTGAAAAGGGGAAGAGAATAAGGCAAAACACACTAATATCAACCAACTAATTAAGAGTAGGATACTGTAGGGGTTCGATTAATCGGGACCTTGACTGTGGTATCTGGCTAGGTTCCTTCCTCCGCTGCTCTGCTCGTCCGTCGCCTGACCTGTAACAAGTCACTAGGGCTTGGAATGCCCAGTGACCCTCCGACGATCAAGTTAGATCTCAGGGAATGTGTTTAGGTCTAGAGTTAGGATAGTATTGCGTACCTCTTTCAGGTGTGTATCACTTTGTATTTATAGACCTATGTTTACTTGGTTTCCAAGCTAGCGCGTGGAGAGTACGCTCGGGTAACTGCCTCGGGTGACGTCACGAATGACGGAGGGGACGAGGTGGTTACGGAGCACATGGGACAGATCTCAATGATTATGCCAGCTGCATGAGGAGCACGATCTTCATAGGTCCCACTCACAATAACCGCTTCTCCTGGAAGCTTCTGGGAGTATTGGAGCATTGCAGACGACCGATGCTCCGAAGCCATTCATAACCGAGGTCCGGGCAACGACCGAGGTTCCGCCCGAAGAGATTTAGTAGGAAGACCTCGGCCCGGACCCTAGTCGCTGGTTTAGGGTTTATAGCCCGGTTACCGAGCTGATAACCGAGGGCCCTACAATAGCCCCTCAACTTCCGAAGCGCCACCACTGGTCTTCGGGGAGTTGACTCCTTTGATGGACTAGCGCAACCGGGCTTTTAACCGATGAGATATTTTGAAGAAAAACTGAGCGACCTTCATGAGAACCGAGCTGCCTGCTTCCGCCCTAGGAGCCACGTGTCAATCATCGCCGAAATGAGTGACATCATGCGTTGCCTCAGCACGTGAAATGTCAGATGATTGGTACGAAATGTCCTTTCGGGGGCACGTGTCGAAGCGTGAATGGCTCGGTACGCGGCGCGCCTGACCTCGGTTCTGACCTCTGGTTGCTGACCGTCCGATGTAGACACGTGTTGATGATCCAACGGTTCGGTGGGCAACGCTTCGTTTCCCGCGCGACTCTTCGTACGCTCCACTATAAATTCAGAGCGTTTGGAGAGAGAGAGAGACATCGAAACTCTCAGACGCCGTCGAACCGCCGCCGCAGTGACTTGCAAGTTTTGGATCGCGATTTCGAGCATCTTGGCAGCGAATCTCTACACCAAACTTAGGTATGTTGATCTTTGTTCATCAATCTTCAAGTTTTAGTGCTTTTCTTCTTATTTTTCAACGTTTTTTTAGCGCATTGGGGCGGGGACACCACTCGCAACCGTCTAGTGCACGGCGGCGCTGGCGCCCGCCGCTGCTGTTCTTGTTCTTCCCGAGGCCTAACTTCAACCTTTGGACCAAGGGGAAAAGTTGTAGTCCCCCGAGGACCCTTTCCGAGGAGGAAAGACCCTTTCCGAGGAGGAAAGGTCTTTAGAATGACCGAGACCCATAGATTCCGAAGAGTAAGGACCATCTTGTCCCAAGCGTTAGGACCTTTTGCTCTCCCCTAAGCATATAGCTAACGGGTTTTGCACATTTTCCTTGTTTTAGGCAGGGGCGAATGGTCGTTGATCTCTCCTCGGACAGCTCCAGTAGTTCTGACGATCCCTTGGTAGAAGCCATCTTTCAAGAGCTTTGGAAGGAGAGGTTTTACCGAATCCTAGTTGATTGGATTGAGCCTGCCAACCCTAACCGAGCCTCACGTGAGATTACCTCCCTTGACCTCTGGGAGATGGAGGCCCCAAGTACGTCGGACCTCGGGCCGGGGCCGTTTGGAAATGCGCCCGAGGAAATTCAGGGACGCCAAAGACCGATGAGGCCTTGTTTATATAAGAACAAGTACTTCACCGGGGATCCCGCAGCCTACACCGAGTTCAAGAGGCTCTATAGTATCCCTCCAGACGTTGAGATTCAGTTGCTACAAGACACCGACCCAAAGAAACTTCCGCATCGGCCAGGGGAGTTGATCTTTCCCCTGATGGCCATCTGCGAGGGTGGCATCAGGTTTCCCCTCCACCAATTCGTACGTCGGGTGCTCCAAACCCTCAACCTTACCTCCTCCCAGCTCATGGTGAATTCTTACCGAATTATTACCAGCATTATCGAGCTGAGGAGGCAGTTCAACCTCACATTTGGGCTCGAGGAGCTCTTCGGTGTCTACCTTTTGGGGGTTAACCGAGGCCACAACCGATACTACCTCTCCCGCAGATCGGGGAATGACACGTTTCTGATCGATCACTTACCGGGCTCCGAGGAGTGGGCGAGTATCTATGTCTCGGTCTCCGGGAACTTCATATTCGGGCCCGGGGAGAGCATAGATACAACCACCAGAGTCCCATTTGGGACTGGAACTCCTGGTCGGTAACTTATTCTTCGGTAGACTTACTTTTGGTAGATTTATGCTAAACCTTGTGTACTTGCATTGATTCCCTTGTTTTGATACTTCTCTGCAGCCGACAGAACCGTTCAGGAGCTTCGGGAAAAAGCCATCCGAGCTCGGATAACCGCTGCTTACGCAATCCCAATCACCAGCCGGTACGCCCCTCAGCTCCTCGGATACATCCCATCGTATACCAGCTACTTAAAGAAGAAACCGAGGAAGCAAGGAGTGCCGAGGGCAGGACGAGGGGGCCGAGGAGGAGGTCGAAGGGGAGGCGGAGGAGCGGGGAGAGTAGGTAGAGGAAGCGGTCTTGGCACCGAGAACAGCAGCTCTGGTCCTCAAGGTGTTTTAAGAGAGGCGGTTGACCGAGAGACGCCTGAGAGGACCGGACTGAGCGACAAGATGACGGACCCTGAAGCTCGTGAGGTACTAAATCTCAGACGTCGGAGACCGAAAGGCCGAGGCCGAGGCTCAGTCACCAGTACACCTGGTGCTGGGACCTCGGGGGGTGATTCCTGTTTCTCCGCAGGAGCCCCCGGCGAAGAGGACTCGGCGTAAGGGAGAAGGAGACGCCCGAGGTAAGGAGAAGGAAACATCTCGGATAATCGAGGAGGAGGAGAGAATTAAGGAGCAGGACCAAGAGTCTGCAGAGAGGATTGAGGGAACCTGGGTCCATCCGAAGGAACTTTCCTGGATCCCGGAATTTCGGCACTATGCTGGGCGCCTGATTCATCATGCGGACAGCGTGTCGAACCTCGGTACAGCGTTTGGGATGCTCCGCGGCTGTGTTCTTCCTTGGAATGCCAAGGCTGTCCAGGGGTTGACCGAGGACATAACCGGGGAGACAGCACAGGCCCTCTTTACTGTAAGCTCTTTACTTTTCACTTATTGTTGTTAGCTAAGTCCACACTCGTGATTCTTCTTCGGTTTTCTGCTTGCAGGCTGGTGCTCGGGCCTTGTTCATGATTGACCGATGCAAAGGTCAGGAGCAAGAGATTGAGGAGCTGAAGAAGGCCCTTGAGTAGAAAGAGGATGACCTGAAGGTGGCTCGGGAAACCTGCGATCTTTACCTTGCGGACTTCCAAAGGTGTGACAAGGAGAGGGTGGCAGCCGAAGCCCGAATTGCGAAAGCCGAGGAGAATGTCAACACTCTGAGGGCCACCCGAGCTACCGAGGTTGAAGCTGCCAAGAACAAGGGCTATGACGATGGTTGGGCCGCAGCCGGGGTAGAGTACCAGAAACAGGTTCGGGAGATTGAGGCCGAGCTTTATAGGGACCGCTTCATGGACGGGCTTCGGTTTGGCCATGAAGCTCTTTTGAGTAAGTTCGATCTCCCAGCCGATTCTGAACTCCGGGTCCTGCCCGAGGTGCCGCCCGAGGAAACTGTTATGCCCGAGGAAGAAGAGGAGGACGAGCAGATGCCAAATCCTGAGGCGGGTATTCAGACCGCTCTTGTTGCCGTCGCTTCAACCGGGGAAGTGGCCCAGACCCCTCATCCACCCAGTGCTTAGGATTTTACTTTTTCTTTTGTTTTCCACTTGACTGGACAGTTCCGAACATTTGGAATTTACCGTTCCAGGGTTTGTAAATGTTTTTGCTAGACAGGCACCGAACCGATGACCGAAGAATTGTTGGACGTGGTAGTTTAACATAGGATTTAAACCTGCAATCCACTTCATTGTTTTTGAATGAATGGTTTCTTCCGCTTCATGCCTAGTTTATTTTTGAGATGCTTGAATGGTTTTATGATTGTAACCAAAGGGTGCCTCTTGCCCCTGCTTCTATTGAAATGCTGTGGAGTATCAACAGATTTTAACCGAAGCATTAACCGAGGAGGTTTTCAAAAATCTATTCCAAACCTAATTAAGGCAGGATATAGGATTGAGTAAGTTAAAACGAAGCAAAGTATTTAGCAATTTTTGAATTTTGCATGCCCCTGCTTTGTTTTAGCTGACGCCGAGCCTAAGGGAGTAAACCGAAGCAACTCATTGTGGCGTGGCTATTTAGATTAGGGCTAAGGTCCTGAAGTGGAAATGGCGTCAGCCATGGCTTCGGGACGTAGCGAATCTAAATAGTGTATGACTTATTGGAGGGTCGGTGTAAGGGGCTCGGGAACAATACCGAGTGTCCTTATCGTCGACGTCCGAAAGTCGGAAACGACCGAGAAGGCCGTGATGACTTGGTGAGGGATCTGTCCGGAGAATATCCCGTCGAGGACAGTCCCTGAAGTCAGGATAAAACGGTTCACGCAACGGCGAACCGAGTACGAAGAGTAAGTGACAAGATTTAGACCAGTGATAAACAAGAAATTCTCATTAAAACTGGTGTAGAATCAAGCCATTACAAAAGTAGGTTGGTTCCTATCAAACTTTGACAAGAAACGAAAACTTTTCAAATAAACAAGTCTAAAAGACCGAAGCCTGGCTACCCATAAAACTTCTTCAGGTTATTAGCATTCCAGGTCTTGGCAATTGGGGAACCATCAAACTTCTCCAGCTTGTAGTTTCCCGAGCCGAGATACTTTAGGACTCGGAAGGGGCCCTCCCAATTAGGCATTAATTTCCTCTTCTTGGACTTGTCCACCACCTTCTTCCAGACAAGGTCGTCTGGTTTGAATGACCGAAGACGGACACTTCGGTTGTAGCCCTTGACAACCTCTTGCTGATAAGATGCCAGCTTGATTCTTGCATTCTCCCGCTCCTCCTCGGCCAGATCGAGGTCTGCAGCGATGTTCTCATCGTTCACCGACTCGTCGAAATCTTCGGTTCGGATCGTTGGGAGCCCAACCTAGAGGCGGATTACAGCTTCCATTCCAAATGCCAAGGAGAAGGGGGTTCGGCCGGTAGATCGCCGAGGTGTTGTACGGTAGCCCCAGAGCACCCGAGGGAGCTCTTCGGCCCACTTCCCCGGCGTGATTCGAGACGTCGCTTCAGTCTTGACGAGATTACTTTGTTTGCAGCTTCGGCTTGCCCGTTGCCCTGGGGGTAGTACGGAGTAGAAGTGTCCCATTTGATGCCAAATTCATCCAAGAGTGCTCGGTACTTTTGTCTGGTGAACTGGCTGCCGTTGTTGGTTAAGATGGCGAAGGGTACACCGAAGTGAGAAATTATATTTCGCCAAACAAAACGAATGATGTTCGATTCTTCAACAGTGACCAGTGGTTCGGCCTCGACCCATTTAGAGAAATAATCGGTGGCGGTTAAGAGGAACTTAAATCCTCTAGGAGCGACGGGGAGCTTACCGACGATATCCATGCCCTACTGAGTGAAAGACCATGGGCTAGTGAGGGGGCTGAGATCCCGAGCCGGCTGATGAATAATGGGAGCAAACATTTGACATTTCTGGCAGCGCTTCACATACTCTTTGGAGTCTTTCTTCATCGTTGGCCACCAATATCCTTGGGTAATGGCTCGGTGGGCGATGGAGCGTCCACCGGAGTGGCAACCGCTATCATCGGCGTGGAGCTCCTCGATGATCCCGGGGACTTGGTGGGGGTGTGCAACCAATAAGTAGGGGCCGGTGAACGACCTTCGATAGAGTTTCCCATTTGGGTTGAGCTAGAAGAGGGCGGCCTTGTTGCGGAGTCGATGGGCTTCCTTTTTGTCGGTTGGTAGTGTGTCGTCGCGTAGGTAGCCAACGATCTCATCCATCCAGCTCGGTCCGAGCTCCATATTTAATATCTCATGACTTAACACCTCAAGCTCGAAGCTAAAGGAGATGGAGCGGTGTCCCGAAGCGGTACAGGCCGAAGCGAGTCCGGCGAGGGCGTCGGCGTGAGTATTTTGTTCTCTCGGGATGTGTTCGACGCGAATGGCTCTGAAGCTCTTGAGAAGCCGAACAGCAGAGCTTAGGTAAGTACGCATTCGTTCGTCTCGAGCCCCATACTCCTCGGAAAGCTGGTTGACCACTAATTGCGAATCGCTGTAGATAACCAGTTCTTCAATCCCAAGGGCTTTGGCAGTCTTGAGTCCGGAGATGAGTGCTTCATATTCAGCCTCGTTGTTTGAGGCCGAAAAGTTGATGGAGATAGAGCTTTCATGTAAAACACCGGAGGGAGAGAGAAGTACGATCCCAGCCCCGGCGCCTCGGCTATTTGAGGCGCCATCAAAATACATTTTTCACACATCGCCATGGAAGAGTTTCCAGGCGGTGCTGGGATTTGCTTGGAGAACGGCTTCGGGCCGGGGGGCTGGATTTGAAGCGAGGACGTCGGCCGGTGTGAGCTCGGCGATAAAGTCGGCGAGGGCCTGGGCTTTAATTGCCGTCCTCGGTTGAAAGTGAATTTTGTAGTTGGTAAGCTCAACGGCCCACTGAGAGATTCGGTTGGAGAGGTCCGCCTTCCGGAGGAGTGACTTGAGAGGATACTCAGTTAGTACGATGATGCGGTGGGATTGGAAGTACGGAGCGAGCTTCCGAGACTCGGAGACGAGGGCGAGAACAAGCTTTTCCAAGGGAAGATAGCGTGTCTCGGCGGGCGTCATCGTCTTGCTGGAGTAATAAATGGGCTGATGGTCACGCCCCTCCTGTCGGACGAGGACCGAGCTTATGGCATGAGCCGAAACGGCGAGATATATGAACAAGTCTTCCTGGTCCCGAGGTGTGACGAGGAGAAGGGCCTTGGAGAGATAGTCCTTCAACTGTTGTAGGGCTCGGTCACACTCTTCGGTCCAGCTAAAACTGCGTCGGCTCCCTTTTAGGAGTGCAAAGAATGGTTGGCACTTGTCGGAAGAGCGGCTGATAAATCTGTTTAGGGCGGCGGCCATGCCGATTAGACGCTGCACATCTCTCTTGTTGTAAGGGGCTAAGAGTTTCTCGATTGCTATGAGCTGTGAAGGGTCGGCCTCAATTCCTCGTTGGGAGACAAGGTGCCCGAGGAACTTCCTGGAGCTTACACCGAAGGCACACTTCTCGGCGTTTAGGCGAAGCTTTTACTTCTTGAGAATCTCGAATGCCTCGGCGAGATGAGTGAGATGGTCGCCGGCCATCATGCTCTTAACCACCATGTCGTCAATATAGTCCATCATGGTATCTCCCAACAGACGTTCAAACATCTTGGTTATCATTCGCTGAAAGGTTGTTCCGGCGTTTTTTGAGGCCGAAAGGCATGACGAGATAACCAAAGATACCATGGGGGGTGATGAAGGCCGTGTTCTCGACGTCGCCGTCGCTCATAGCGATTTGATGGTAGCCCCGGTAAGCATCCATGAAACTGAGTCGGTCGTGACCAGCTGTGGCATCTACGAGCTAGTCTATTCGAGGGAGGGGGAAGAAGTCCTTTGGGCAGGCGTCATTGAGATTTGAATAGTCAACACAAACTCGCCATTTACCGTTCTTCTTTTTGACCACCACAGTGTTGGCCAACCATTTAGGGTACTGTACTTCCCGTATGGCTCCTGCGTTTAAGAGTCGGTTGACTTCGTCAATAACGGCATCGGAATGGACCGGGGAGGATCTCCTTGCTTTCTGAATGACCGGGCGCTTGGTTCGGTCGATGTTGAGCTCGTGGCAAATGAACTTTGGATCGACCCCGGGCATTTCGTAGGGGGTCCGCGCGAAAACCTCAATGTTGCTCTTGAGGAAGTTCACCATGTCATTCTGTTCGGTGTCCGAGAGTGAGGAACCGACAAGGAAGAAACGGGAACCATCTTCGGTTAAAGGGATGGTGACAAGATCCTCAATTGCCTTCTCGTCGGTAGGCCTACCGACGTCTTCAAGAACCGGAGCCTCCGGTACCTCGATGAAGTTCACCCTGGAAGTCTGTTTGCTGCTTCGGACCGCGTTGACGTAACAGCGTTTGGCGGCGGTTTGGTCTCCGTACAGATCTTCCTGGCGTCCGTTGGCCCCGATGAACCGGACCACCTGGTGATAAGTAGAGGCAACAGCCTTTAACTTATGGAGCCAGGTGCGGCCAACGATGGCATTATAAGGGCTTGGGACATCAACTACGACGAATTCCATGTCAAGTACGACCGAGCCGGAGCGGACGGGAAGGGTGATCAAACCGACGGGCCAGACCGGAGCTCCGTTGAAACCTATGAGGGGGACTTCGGAGGGACGAAGATCGGCATCTGAGAGCTTCAAATCTTTAAACAAGGAATAGTACATGACTTCGGCTGAGCTCCCCTGATCCACGAGGACTCTTCGGACGTTGAAGGTGCCTATGCGCAGTGTGACCACGAGGGCGTCGTTGTGCGGAAGTTGGACGCGCGCAAGGTCCTTCTCGGTGAATGTGATTGTCCATTTGGATCAGTCGTCGTTCCGAGGACGTTTGACTTCGGGACCGACTAGCATGACCTGCTTAGACGAGGAAGCGTCGTTCAACTCGACGCGGATTATACGGGCGGCTTCGGGATTGAGAGAGTGTGGATGACGTTAATCGTCTGGATTTCCTCTTCGGTTCTGGTTTCGGCATTCTGTGCCCGGGCCCTCGTTTTCTCTTGATCAATGAAATTGTTGAGATGGCCACCGACGACGAGTTGTTCCAGGTAGGCTTTGAAGGGCCTGCAAGCGGTCGTAAAGTGTCCCTGCTCGTTGTGATAGCTACATCGGACTATCGGGTTTTTGATTTTCCCGTTCTCGGTACCGAGTTTTTGGTTGGGGAAGGAGAAAAAGGGTTGGTCCTTCACTTGGTCGATAATCCTGTAGATGGGGATGGTAAAGACGGTCTTCTCGGCGCTGAAGTCTCCTTGCTTCGGTCCCTTCCTCGGGGACTGTTTGATGTTGTTGACTTGCTTCTTCGGTGTTGAAACCGAGGCGGGAGCCGGAGCGGACACCGGAGTGAACGGTGCCTTGGAGCTCGTAGACTTCCCCATGCCCCTCTCTACTTTGGTTTCGATAAGCTAGCACCATCCTTCGATACGAGTCATGAGATCCTTCATGGAGTTAGGCTTGTGCCGAGTGAGGTCGTCGTAAACTTGCTCGCCTTGGGCGTGAGACCGAGTTTGAAACCGCGGGCGGAGATGACACCGTCGCAGCCTTCAATTTCATTGAACAATTCCCAGTAGCGACTGGCGTATTGGCGGAGCGTTTCGTCGGGCCGCTTGCGTAGGGCGAGAAGAGAGTCGATCTCATTTTCATGCTTGTTGCTTGTGACAAATCGAGCCATAAAAGCGTCGCAGAGAGAATCGAAGGAGGAGATTGATCTGGCGGGATGTTGGTTGAACCAAGTTAGGCCCAGGTTGCCGAGGCTTGCGGGGAAGACCTTACAGAGGAAGGCGTCGTCTGAAGGCTCGTTGCGAAGGAAGATAGACATGACCAGCTTGTACTGAACCAGATGAGTGTATGCCTCGGTTTTACCGTCGTACTTTGCAAATTTGGGTTGGGTGAAGCCCTTCGGGGGGGTGACCGAGTCGATCTCCCTAATGAAGGGGGAGGTCGTGAGTCTTTCTAGTCGGGCGTCGCGGTGGGGTCGGATCGAACGGTCGAGACCGTCTGGACCCCCGATCGCAGTACGCTTCTTCGGCAGCGGTCGGTCCTGCCTTTCGTACTCCTTCCGCTTCGGTTGGGAGTTCCCTGACCGTTGAGGAGATCGCTCGTACCGGTGCTTCTTATAGCTATCTCGAGCGTAAGGCTCGAGGCGCTCAGTGACTTGACTTCCGCCACCTTTTTCTTTAGGATGCTGGACGAATGGACTTTTCGATAGAGTGCCCTTAAGGAGCTCACGGTACCCTTTTGTTTGGAATTCTAGGAGGGCGTTGTCCTCATTGGCAAAACTTGGGGTGGGCTCACGGCGACGCTCCTTGGATCTGATTGGGTGGGTGGAGGAGGCGGAGACGCTTCCGCCACCAAGCCTCTCGAAGGCGGATCGCTTCCCGCGAGGGTCACTTGAATTAAGGGAGCGGGAGCGTCCCCTCCGGTCAATCTCCTTTTCGTTACGACCCTCCCCTGGTGGCTCGAGGCGGTCCTTAGCTGAGGGGCGGGCTCGGTGTTCGACCAGGTGGCCTCCGCCGTGGCTCCGGGGAGGGCTGTGATGACTTCTTCTTCCGCCGCGGCTTCCGGAAGAATGAGATGGGGAAATTTGGAGGAGGTGTTTGATCTCCGCCAACTCGTCCCGGACGCTCCTGTCGCGCTCCACGACCGTCGCGAGGTCGTCGATCTTCCGCTCCAGGTGGCGGATGTAGGTCTGGAGTTCGGCGGGAGCCCCTGCCTCCTGAGTCGAGCCCCGATTCCGACGGACGTGTGGGCCTTTCCAAGAGCGCCTTGTCCGCCGGCGGCCGGGTCCCCGAGGTTGCCGAGGCCGTAGGTGGTCTCGCTGCGATGTTGATCGTCGACTTCCACCATGGTTAGGTTGGAGAGCTTTGAACGGAACCTTTTTGAGGAAGAAAGTGATTGGATGAAGAACAGCTAGGTCCCCAGCAGAGTCGCCAATTGTAGGGGTTCGATTAATCGGGACCTTGACTGTGGTATCTGGCTAGGTTCCTTCCTCCGCTGCTCCGCTCGTCCGTCGCCTGACCTGTAACAAGTCACTAGGGCTTGGAATGCCCAGTGACCCTCCGACGATCAAGTTAGATCTCAGGGAATGTGTTTAGGTCTAGGGTTAGGATACTATTGCGTACCTCTTTCAGGTGTGTATCACTTTGTATTTATAGACCTATGTTTACTTGGTTTCCAAGCTAGCACGTGGAGAGTACGCTCGGGTAACCGCCTCGGGTGACGTCATGCATGACGGAGGGGACGAGGTGGTTACGGAGCACATGGGACAGATCTCAATGATTACGCCAGTTGCATGAGGAGCACGATCTTCATAGGTCCCACTCCCAATAACCGCTTCTCCTAGAAGCTTCTGGGAGTATTGGAGCATTGCAAACGACCGATGCTCCGAAGCCATTCATAACCGAGGTCCGGGCAACGACCGAGGTTCCACTCGAAGAGATTTAGTAGGAAGACCTCGGCCCGGACCCTAGCCACTGGTTTTAGGGTTTGTAGCCCGGTTACCGAGCTGATAACCGAGAGTCCTACAGATACCAAAAATTGCCTCAAGTCTTAAACTAAGAAAATAAAATGCTGGTAAGTCACTAAAATGAACCAAATAAGAATACGAACTACTAAATATCTTAAGATAGTTTAACTAAAGGAAAATGAGATAGTTTAACTAAAGGAAAATGATTTTGTCACTTCCTTTTTTGTTAATGTCACTCCCCTATAAGTGTATTTTTGCACCAAAAAATACACTTGTAAGGGAGTGGCTTTAACAAAAAATGGAGTGGCAAAATCAACAGCCTAACCAAATAAAAGGCCAAAAATAATTTCTAAAACTATTGAATTGAAATGAGATAGCAAAAGGGCAATAGTAGCAGTATGGTAAAAACCAACTTGTGATATCACTATACATCAAGGTTCATATCATTATCTTGGCAGTGAAGGAAAATTAAATATTGCAGTGGATTTAATGGGATCAATAAATTAAGAAAGTAGTTGACTAAAGCCTTCCATATTTATTGGGTGAATCATAATTAATTTATATATGTATGCATGTATTCGGATCGGTTTGGAACCATAATCGTAAACGTGAATTCACAAATCAAACCATATAATGCTGTTTCTAATTTTTTTTAAACCATGCCCAAACCATACTACTAAAAACTCAAACCAAACTTTCCGGTTTGGATTGGTTTGGACTGGATTCGCGATTTGGCGAATTTTTTGCTCACCCATATTGCTAAGTGCAGGCGCCCTTATAAGAAGGAGACTGATACATTACAATTTAGGGGTGTTATTCGGTCGGTTCGGTTCGGTTCGGGGTGGATTGGCCGGAAACCGATCGGGTTCGGGGTATGTAAGTACGGGACCGATCCCGATCGGGATTGACTTCGGTTCGGTTCGGTTCGGGGTGAGTTCGGGGATGTCGGGGATTTCGGGGATTTCGGTCCACCCCGAAATGGGCCATTTGGGCCGTTTGGGCCATTTGGGCCCATTTTTAAAACTTAAGTCTAACGACTGTTGGGCCATTTTTCCACCCTTATTTGGGCCATTTCCAGCCATTTTGGGCCCATTTTTATAAGGGGTCATTTTCACTTAATTTTATATGGGCCATTTTGGGCCATTTTGTTCACCTAAATTTGGGCCATTTTTTCCAAAGCAAACAGTCCAGACCCAAAGAAAACTACTTGTCAAATGGAGTGGAACAGGAAGACAGAAAGCAAAGAGGTGGTGCACCTGTTCCAGATTGAAAAAATGCTGATAAAAAAAAAACCATTCACAATCACCAGTTCACCACCTGTTCCAGATTCACCAAAGCAAATAGACCACATGTTCGGCTGTTCCAGATTCAAAAAATGCCGGAAAAAAAAAAATTCACAATCACCATGTTCCAGATTGGCAGATTCACCAAATTAACACAGATTTTAACACATACACAGTCCAGAATAAAAAAAACTAAAGAAAGGATGACAGTAAAACGTTTTCGCCATCACCACCTCAACACATTCACCACCCACCACCACCTGTTCCATGCTAACACAATTACACAGTCACAATCACCCTTCACTACATTAGTTTCATTACAAAATACAACACCAAATTAACATTAAAGTTTACAAAACATTTCAAGTTCACTATCAAAACATCACCAATTGAAAATATTTCGCCATCACCACCTCAACACATCAAGCCAATGAAGCCATACCCTGTGAAGGAAAACATAAGAAAGAAATTAAGGTGGTTCAAAATCAACCCGATAAATTAAAACAAGAATTTGTAGACAAACAAAACAATTATATTTGTGTACCCATGATAGAACTCCTCAATTCAAGCACCAACCCTTTAGTCTTTATCACTTGATTCCATGACATCTAAAAACATAAAAAAAAAAAACAAAGAAAACATACAAGTAAGACATTCAACATAAAACATATTTAAGGAACATAAAATACTTGTCAATAAAAACTAAAAGTAAGAGTAGTACCCGAATCTAATGCCTCCAATTCATCAAGTTGTTCTCTTATATTGATCTTGGTTGGTTTCCTAATCCATTGTTGTGTGCAAATTAGTGCTTCCACGGTCTTCGGAGAGAGAGAACTTCGATAAGGATCAATGACACGTCCGCCCGTGCTAAAAGCGGATTCGGAGGCGACCGTGGACACGGGAATTGCTAGCACATCTCGTGCCATTTGAGAGACAATTGGATACTTTGAAGAGTTTAACTTCCACCAACGAAGTACATCAAAATTATCACAATCATCCTCACTAGTTTCCGCAAGATACTTTTCCAATTCCGTTTTGCTTGCCATATTGCCCTCCTTTTGTTTGTGCATCTTAAATTGAGATTTTAAAGATTTATGGTTACCAATATCCGTGTCAAGTCCATCCAAATCTACGGTGTTCGAGGATCCCCCAACCTCTTTGTTACGCACATTCAAGCTACCATTATTCTTCACATACCATCCAAATAAACGGGTAATTTCACTTTTTAACTTATCCGTGAATTCACCAACTATTGCCTTATCATAGCCCAAGGTATTTTGCAAGCAATACTCAAAAAATGCAACTTTGCATCGAGGATCAAGAACAACAGCAAACATCATCATTTGATTAATCTTTTCAAAATCTCCCCAATACTTGTCAAACTTGGTACGCATACTCATTGCCAAACCAAACAAATCACTATCCTCATTTTCACACAACTTCATAATGTCTTGTTGAATCAACACCATTTCATCAAAAAAAACATTGCAAGTGACGTACAAAGAACCCGAAAATTTCAAAGTTGCAACGTAAAAGACTCGAAGAAACTTTACGTACAACTTAATCTTTTCCCAATCACTTGAACTTGGAGGCCCAACGTACTCCTTCCGCCCTTTCCCTCCCCTCTTTTTCTTTCTCTTCTCAATTTCAATTACCCTATTTATACCCTCAAAACTATCAACATCATCAAAATCCTCGTCCATCTCCTCCTCTCTTACATTTAATTTAAAGCTCGGGTCATCACACATTCGATCAAAGGCCCTTTGATAAGTTAAAGCTCTCTCCAACATGAAATATGTATAGTTCCACCGAGTAGACACATCCAAACACGGTTTAAGCCTACACACAATTTTCTCCTTCTCAACACATGACCAAAACTCCGCCATTCTAGATGGGGAAGACCTCACATATCTCACCATATTGCGCACCCTTGCAATTGGGACATCAATCTCTTGCAATCCCTCACGTACGATTAGATTTAAGATGTGTGCCGAACATCTCACATGCAAGAACTCGTGATTTAAAATGGTGGTCTTCCTATCTTTGGTCTTTCTCTCCAAGTATTTAATCAAAAGATTATTTGAGGATGCATTATCTACCGTAACGGTTAGAAACTTGTCAATTCCCCATTCCAATAAGCACTCTTCAACCATTCTACCAAGAGTATCACCTTTGTGATTAGGAACAACACAAAAATTCAGAATTTTCTTTTGATACCTCCAATTCTCATCAATAAAATGACCCGTAAGACACATGTAATTCAGATTTTGGACCGAAGTCCAAATGTCCGTTGTAAGACAAACCCTTTGATGCTTGAGTGTATGTTTCAATGTTATTTTCTCCTCCTCATACATGACTATGATTTGTTTTGCCATCGCAAGCCTACGAGGAGGATTCCACATTGGTTGAACAACACTAATAAATTCTTTGAATCCTTCACCCTCGACAAATGAAAAAGGCAACTCATCAATTATTATCATCCTCGCTAGTGCCCTTTTACAAGCTTCAGCACTAAAGGCCACAGGCACAAGGTTCGCACTTGTTTCACCATTGTGTTCTTTCTTTTGAAAACTAAGGAGTTTTTGCCTAGAACCCGTAAATTTCTTACTTGGTGGATATTTGGTACACTGATACGCTAGATGATGAGTTAGTGATTTAGTACCATTTAACTTCGAGTGACAAGCATAATCTGTCCCACACCAATTGCATGCAGCCCTAGGTTTTGGATGACCTTTCGGTGTAATAAGTGTAAAATGCTTCCAACATGCAGCCCTTTTTTTTATACCAACAGCCTTCTTTTTTTCAGACTCGTTATTAATTTCAGGCATGAGATCATCATTTAGTTCAGCATTTTGAGGGATATCAAACTCAGCACCTTCATCCATAACGTCATCATCCATATCATCCATCTAACACAACAGAAAATTAAAACCAACATAATCACAATCTGATTTTCATATTGTTCGTGCACTAATCTGATTTTTAATCCATCACCTCATGTTCATGCGAAAATTAAGCAATATGTAAATTGTAAACACTAAACCAATTAAACTCGTGAACTATATTCAACAAAAATATGATTTTCAAGCCAATTTAGGGTTTTGAGATTGAATACCTCATGCTCATGGTCAGACATTTCGCCAACGTTGTCGAAATATCTCGAAATATCTGTGACGCGATTCTGATAGCGATTTCTCCCCTTCCTCACGCTAGCCTCTCTGCATACACATAAACGAGACAGAAATAAACCACATTCAGTTACACAGAGTAATCAAGCAATGAAATTCCAAAAAAAAAACAGTAAGAGCCAGAAGTTAACAATTTTAAAAAAACAGTAAGCTCCTGTTCCCTATGCCATCCTCCCCATTTGCCCATTAGTCAATAAGCCATAGAAAGCAATATTGTAAACAAATCCAAATACATACAATTAACATCATTAAAAGCAAATAGGAAGAGCTTACCTTCTCGTTCACTTCACAAAACTTCAATCTCTCGGTGAAAATGGAATTCCCATTTCTGACCTTAAACTGGTGCAAACCAATCTACATGAATCATAGAAAATAGATTACGTGTGCACACACCACAACGCGTATACTGGAAATCAATAGTAACAAAGACATATTATCCACAATGCGACAACACCAATCTCCTACAAATACAAAGCTACAACTTTCATATCAACAAATCCAAGGGGAACGAAAGAAACGAACCTGATCGTGGAGGACCGGAGGTTAGAGAGAAGGGAGAGAAGATTCGGCCTGCAACTACCAAATTGGCTCTCTCGATTTCGGCCAACAACTCCCAGATCTTGAAGAAGAGAAGATGGAGGCCGGACTGCCGGAGCTTCTTTTTTCCTTTACAGAAGATGAAGATGGAGGCGAGGACGGCACTGGTGGAGGAAGTCGGTGCAGACTACAGATCGTGGAGGACCGGAGGTTAGAGAGAAGGGAGAGAGCTGAGGTCTGAGGGAATGGCTGCGCGTCTGAACTCTGGAGCGGGGACTGGGGAGAGTAAAAGTAGATAAGGTAGGGTTTGGGAGTGAACGGTCAAGATTAAAACACCAACGGGATTGACGGTCAAGATTAAAATGATTTATATAAATGTATATAATATATAGGGTTCGGTCGGTTCGGTCGGTTTGGTCCTATATCGGTTCGGTCGGTTCGGGCCGAATAGATTTCCAGAAAACCGAGACCGAACCGACCTAGGTTCGGTTCGGTTCGGTCCACCCCGAACCTACACAAAATGCCCCTGAACCGACCGAAGACCGAACCGATCGGTCGGTTTTTTCGGTCTTTTTCGGTCCGGTCGGGTTCGTAACAGCCCTACATTACATATATGAATGTACTGATATATATTCGGTGTAAATTCGATGTAAATCAGCATATTATATTCTGTTAATGATTTTGTATTCAAGTTGCTATTCAGTTAAACTTGGAGGTGATTGATGTCGGGGGCCCAATTCATAAATGTTACGAAGACTATACATGCACAGACTAAACTGTAGATATTTATAGGTGATAATTTAAGACACGGACAAAGCAAGTGGGGTCCTGATGATTGAGGACGGTCGACAACGGAATTTCTTTCCAGAAAGTATGTCCACACAGAGTCACAGACTCTACATGCACAGATTGTGTACAGATATTTTTGTGTGGTCCATTATTTGTCACACACAAATGATCTGATTCGTTCATTAAACGTAAAACATTTTTTCGAAGGTTTTCGTAAAAAATCAGTTCAATCCAATACTTATAGATGCTCAATCCAATCATCTAACTTTTCATTATCTTGAAAGAATCATCTATAGATATTGGATTGAGCTGATTGACCCCGTGGAACCCTTAGAAAAATATTTTACATTTAATTAACGGCTCAAATAATTCGTGTGAGAACAGGGGTGGGCCCCACAGAAAAATCTGTGCACAATTTGTGTATATATAGTTTGTCTGTAGCAGGGTTCCTTATTTCTTTCCTACACGTTTACGTAGGTGTACGAATTCCACATTAATACATTATGGAGGAGGAATTTAAATAACGGTCGGCATCATTTGTGTGAGACCAATGCTGGGCCCCACAGAAAAATCTGTGCACAATTTATGCGTATATAGTATGTGTGTAGTAGCTAGGGTTCCTCATTTCTTTTGGACATGTTCACGTAGGTGTACGAATTCCACAATAATACATTATGGAGGAGGGATCGGACACCACATGACGACGGCCAGAGTTATTATTGAATGATTCTCGTCCAAAAGTCTCTTGGGGGCACGGTTTCAGTGTTGGTGACAATTAATTTGAAGGGCTTAACTGAATGGATCGGAAAGCGACTCGTCCTCACGACAATATCTATACCATATACTCTCTTTACTACATGTAATTTTTTATTCATTATTCTATACTTTTTACAAAATACAATATATATATATATATATATATTTAAATACTCATTGAAACCGATCTATTTTCTTCAACTTTTTTTGTTTATTTATTGTTGGGAAGTTTTCCTAATTATTTTGCGAGAAAAGAGGGTAAATTCTAAGAGATATACGCGCCGATCCACGAAAATACAGGAGAACAAAAAAAAAGAGTTCTCACTAATGTTTTTTTTTTGTTCCCGTGCATCGAACGGCAAAGCGCTAGTATGCTCTATGCACAAGAATGACGATGATTGTTCTTTTTTTTACTTTTTATTTTTATAAAAAAAAATCTTTTAAGGGTTTTTGGCCGATGATGCATTTATGGACAAATGCTAGTGCAGATATATTTTTGCGAACGAGAAAATGCAATTTTTGTGTGTGTAAAATATAACATTTAAAATGGAATGGAGAGATCTTTTTCTTTTAGCCTTTTATTTGTGAGTATCGTCTCATCTATTTTATTAAGTCTCGCTTAATTTGATCGATAAAAACAAACACTAAAATCATAGAAGACGAAACTCCATCGATACTAAATATTTCAAAGAAAAATAAAACGTCACGGTACTACTTGAGATCAGCTCCCAAAATATCCCAAAGGTCCATATTGTCCATAAAAAGGTTGCTCCAACCACTCTGATCTTCTTGAACACAGCTGAAAGGATCCCTACCAGCTCCCTGCATAATTGATTTTTCCTTTTCGCCCCCACCTTCCATAATCGCTTCTTCATCGGTCCATGTTATCGTTCCTCTGTTAATATCAGGATCAGACAACATGTTATCCCACCACAATATTCCCTCATCATCTCGCGGGGAAGGAATTTGGAATGGCTCGGAGAAATTCTCTTCCGTCTGAGTTTTATCCATAATGATAGTTTTACCCCTATGCGAAGGTAGATTCTTCGAGAAGGTCCGAGGTTGAGGCCGTATGACTTTGGTTTTTTCCATCGTGACTTTGGTTTTTTCCATCGTGCTCTGGGTCATTTTCGATTTCTGTACATCTTCTCTTTGATCATCCGGTTTCTTGTGCAAACGGGTATTCCAGTAATTCTTGACATCATTCGATGTTCTTCCCGGAAGTCTACCCGCAATTAGAGACCATCTGTTTAAAGAGAAGGACCAATTAATTAATGTGGTGCATATGCATGAAATCGGAAAATGGCAATAATGGTCCAGGATTAAATTATGATCAGCATTAATTATGGATGTTTACATCACAAAAAGGTAATGATAATTATGAAAAGGTATAGTCTGAAATTTCAAAATATATTTTGAAATTTTACATTTCTATCCTAAAATCCTCACACATATTAGGATAAAACAGTTAACGCAGTCTCACAAATGATTTAGGCTAGTTTGAACCAATAAATCAAAAGTGACTTGTATTGGTTTGTCTTTATTTAAAAAATTCACATTTATTTGTTTTTGCGTCAAACTTTTATGAATTCTTATACCTATTCAGTGTTCCCACGTACTCTTGCTCATTGGCGGCCTTGCATTTAAATTTGTTTTAATGATTATTCTTTGTTAGAGAAAAAATGCTAGTGAACACTGAATAGATATAAGAATTATACATGAGTAATTTATATGCTATTGTAAGAGAGTAATGCTCGGCACAAAGAAAATTTATATGCGATTGTATGAGATTCACTTTGATGATTGTGTCTCACACATCAAAGTAAATCTCAACTATTAGTTGCTCTTTTCGGGACACTTTCGATGTAAGTGTTCTTTGTCGCTAACATTTTCGTACCAAAAAAAAGAAGACGAATGAATAAAAAGACAAGAAGGAAGATGAGAGAGAGAGAGAGAGAGAGAGAGAGAGAGAGAGAGAGAGAGAGAGAGAGAGAGAGAGAGAGAGAGAGAGATTGCCTGTTGCCAAGCAACTTATGAAGCCTGATAATGAGATCAACTTCATCCACAGTAAAATTCCCTCTCTTAATATTTGGCCTCAAGTAATTCAACCATCTTAGCCTACAACTTTTCCTGCATCTATTTAATCCTGTAATACAAACCATGAAAAGAATGCTCTTGCACATTTTTGTTTCCACGTAGAATTACTATCACATATGAATTCTGTCTTTAGCTTAAATTAATTATTGAGTTTTTTTTTTGAACTTTCATTAGCTTCGCATGGCATTCGTCTTGACGGTAAAAGTATAATTAATACAATAAAATTATCACTAAAATCTTAGCAAAAGTTAATTAGAAATAAT
This sequence comes from Rhododendron griersonianum, assembly GCA_018127125.1. Classification (NCBI taxonomy): domain Eukaryota; kingdom Viridiplantae; phylum Streptophyta; class Magnoliopsida; order Ericales; family Ericaceae; genus Rhododendron; species Rhododendron griersonianum. The sequence goes on from CM030795.1 coordinate 11,395,627, forward strand.
GCAAAACTAACAGCTTTTTTTAATAAGCATTCATCTTGACGATAAAGTACTCCCTCCGTCCCCTTTTTAAAGTCCAGTATTCCATTTTGGACTGTCCCTTAATAAGTGTCCATTTTGTAAAGTTAGTGGGTAAAACTTGGTATATTTTCCATTTTGCCCCTAAAAGTAGATTCTATTTTGAAAAGTTAGTGAGTAAAAGTGTAATGATGATATCTCCATAGAGGGTAAATAGGGAAAGTAGAGATAAAAGTTGATGTGAAAGGTGTAATGATGATGTTTTCTTAATAAGTTGGCGTTACGAAGCAAGACATTTATAAAGGGACGGATGGAGTATAATACAATAAAATCATCACATAGAATTTAAAAGAAAAGTTAATTAGAAATAATGCAAAATTAACATCTATTTCGAGACTCATCCATCTTTTTTCTACTCTTGTTATTCCTCTTTCCGAGACGAAATCGGAAAAACAAAAAAAAAGTTTACCAACAACGAAGATAAATAGAAGAAACCAAAATGTACCTGCTTTGTGGGGGACTTGGTGCCACTTCCCCTCTCCATGTTTCTCAACGCACTTCTTCAGAAGACAGTCTTCTTCCTCAGTCCAACCACCCTTTCTCACTCCTAATGGAACCTGCATGTCCATTTCTTTCCTTTATTTATGCAAAGTCCTAAAAAACAAAGCGAACCCTCTGGAATTTATACACATGCAAAGTAAGCAAACACATCTCTGTCTGCATGTTTTAAATTCTGAGGCTCCAAAGACAAGTCATTGACGTGCATTTTCGTCCACCACTAAACCTGAAAACGAGAATTCGAATCTAGTGGACTTGGCTTGTCGGCAGTCTCCATAAGAGGATTGCGCCGTGCAGTTGGCCGGATATTGGCTTGTACCGAGTTTATTTTCATGATCGGAATCGTTCATGTCGTAGAGCTCGTCGAGGACTTCAAGCATTTCAAAAATCATATTATCTAAACACTGTCTAATTCCTGATCGGATCACATTTATGTTTCTGAAAATGGATATGGCCACACTGGATCAACCCATCAACACTATTTTAATAAAGCAAAACGTCACTCCAATTAGGTATTAATAAATATCTGACTAAATGAACGGTCCAGGCCCCATAAGAGGACCACCGACAAACCAGATCGCGAATTTAAGCCACGCAGAGTAGTAATAGGATGAGTCGTAAACCCGATATTCTAAATTCGAAACTTGAAAATTTCATAGGCCAAGGTCACAAGAGAAAATTTTCATGTGAATTTTCTCTTGTCAACATAGATTACATGTTTTTGACCGGATAAAAAAGAAGAGCAATCGAGCTACGCGTAAGCTAGCTTAGACACCCTAACCCTCAAACCCAACAAAAAAAGAAAGAGATAGCACTATAGTTGCATATCTCCTCTATTATTATAGTATTTAATAAATCAACTAACAGTCCACGTCGATCAACTAACAGTTCGCCTTTCCAAAAAAACCAAAAAGTGATCCAGTGTAGAGTCTAATCTCACCATGCACGTAGAGGAAGTCGAATTAAAATCAGAACAAAACTCCGTATAAAATCGTTCTAAAGAAATTGATAAATCATGAGAGGATTCGTATATAAAATCTTCAGATAGAGAAAACCCCTATGTCCCATCCCTTCACGTCAACCTATTTTCGGGACCTTAGTTTCTTTGGAGTACTTTGTGAAAAGAAATTGCCTCTTTTCTTTTCCTGAAATTTTGCAAGTTAGGCCCCATTTCAGAACTCAAAATAAGTACTTATTTTTTAAAAAGAAAATTTTAAGCTAAAAAATATGTGTTTATGCAAATAATTTCCTAGTAAGAGCATCCACAATGGTAATAATCAAAATCAATAACTAAAATGTGCCACGTTAGCATTTGATTATACATTTAGTCCATAATTAAACTTAGCAATCTCTACCTCTACATTGATTATTTTTACATCCCTAACCAAAAAATTCCCACAATATACAATACACATTTGTCCAATCGCAAACGAGTTTCAATCACTCACCCGACCACACCAAATTATTTGTCTTGATGAGACGATTCCAATGTAGGGTGTTTTTGAGTTTTGAGTTCGGTTATTGAGTCTGGTTGTTAATAAAAGTTGTTAAGTTTGGTTATGGAATGTGTGTAATTTGGTTATTTGCTAAAAGACTTGTAACTTTGCTTATTACAATGTGGAGTGTTTTTTTAGTATTGTTGTTAAATTTGTTTATCCACACCCATTTGCTTATTACAATGGGGATGCTCTAATATGGAGATTGTTTGATAAATCTCATTGAGATCTTTTGAACGGTACAAAAATTCAAAAAAAAATATTTTTCATTTACATTATTTTTTAGTTTGAAAATGTAAAATAAATACTTATTTATTAAGAAAATGTTGTGAAAATGTGAAGTAGTGATCAATAATGACACACATCAAGTGTCGTCGCTGTCATGAAATCATTTTCAGTTTTGGAAACAGTTCTTCCAGATCTTCCTTTTTTAATTAATGCTTGGACCGCCCCGTCTTAATTAGAGGATTTGGCAACGTGTTGTCATTGACAACGTACAATTTTTTTTTTTTGATCATTTTTAACAACGTACAATTGGAATTGGACTATTTTGTACACGCGCCTAGAAAAATAGGGAGGGAGGGGGGCTGCTGTCGCTGCTGTGCCGGCCAAACAACATTGTCCCGAGCCTAAAAACTTGATCCGAAATGTTCACTTGAAAGATCTCATCTCTTTCTATGGTTCTGCAAAAAATCAAGTCGATCGAGCATCGATAACCTAGTGAAAAAATCACTCTTTTTGCTTAATTTTTGGCTTAAAATTTTGGACATTGATAATAACACTGTAAACAAGTGATTCGTTCACTAGGTTATCGATGCTCGATCCACTTGATTTCTTACAAGGCCATAATAAGCAATGAGATCTTTCAAGTGAACGTTTTGGATCAAATTTTCAGGCTCGGGACAATGTTCTTTTGGCCATCACAGGACAGCAGCCCCCCTTCCTCAGAAAAGTAGAGGGTGAACATGCATTAGGCTTAACTGAGGCTAGCTCGTAAAACGTAATCATTCCGAATGAGATTGTAAGTCTCCTACTTTAGATCACGGTTATAAATCATGATTGAAAATTCAAAATGATTACGACCTAATTTGAGATGAAAAACCAATGCGCGTGATCTTTTCTTTGCGTCTACTAGACCATCTTGTCTTGACGTTGCCGAGTTTCAAACTCACGTACCATTGGTTGATTTTTTCAAGCTCCTACCACTAAACTAGCCAAGAACTTTTATTACATTAGGAAAACAAAAAAATCCATACTCACTTCTTAAGGTGAGAAAACTTTTCATTTTTTAAAAATTTATTGAATTATTGAAATGCAATTAGCATGATATTAAAATATATATAAAAAAAATGAATTTAAAAAAAAAAAATGACAACAGATCTTTTACCGATCAAAACTAGTTGTTGGTCACCGAAGAATTTTCTTATGGCGAAAAAATTAGTTTTAGTCGGTAAATTTAGTCAACAATAGTGTTTTTTATTGTAGTGTGCAATTTATGTTTTCATGAAAATGATTACAATTTGTAGATTGTAACATCATGGACAAACTTTAGATTTTTCTATAAACTAACCATTTCACATGTATTTTGTGTTTATATTGAATTTCAATTTCAATAGTGGCTTCCCGACCAATTAGATAAATCCTTTTTAGACAAGACTAGCCAAAATAAGATGATTGCTCTTTTACCTAATGTGTCAAACACTTGGAAGGCATCCAAAATAACTTAGTTTCTAGCATACACAACAAGAATTTCTTCCATCTAAACACATAATTCAATATCTAAAATTAAGTTTCGACTTAAACCCTCGATTTTCGACAAGTGTTACTTGTGTACTATCATCCAAATATCCCAAGCAGATGGGGACACATGCACATAAGTTTTTTCAAGAAACTTAAAAGGTGAGAAAAACAATAGATGACATATAGGTTCATCGTAGCTTTATATCGCTTAGACTAGTAGTTAAAAAAATTAGGAACTTGAAAGTATCTAAAATTTAGACTTAAATCTTTTATATTACTGCAAGAGTCAGTCTTTTATCACGCCGCAAGAGTGAGGTCATTTTTAAGCTTCAGTCTTTTATCTCGCTGCAAGATTCAGTCTTTTATCACGCCGTAAGAGTGAGGTATTTTTTAGGTTTTGGTCATTTATTTGTTGCAAGAGCGAGATCTTTTATCTCGCTTTTTTCCGCATGTCAGTGTTTTATCACGCTGCAAGAGTGAAGTCTTTTTTAGGCTTTGATCTTTTATCTCGCCTAAAGACCTATCGAGGTCTTTTATTTACAATCACAGTTTTTAAAGAATTGAGATACAATATATTAAACGTCACTTTTTATCTCAGTTTTTGATGTAAACTGAGATTAAAAATTTAGCCTACAATTCTTTATCACGTTTGTACTAAAACCATGATTTTTGTGAACCTCCTTTGTGTGACCTCTATCTTTTATTGTAGTAGTGTAATTCAGTTTGATTTTGAAATTGTAACAAAGCATTGCGCATGTGTGTACACCCGATTCATAAAAAGAAAGTTTCTCTGGTCTAATTGTACAACCTTTGGTATACGAAAGGATTAATTTAATTTGTGTGAGACCCTGCTTTAAAAAAATTACTAACATTTTTTTTTGCTAAAATGATAGAAGTTTCATTTTCAATCATAGTACAAAATAACCGAATACATCAAAAAGACATTTATCACTTCCAAAAGGAGTCAATAACCAAACAGTATGCCTAGCTTTCTATAACGCCAGAAGCTCACAATTGTAATCTTGCAAATGGGCACTAGATGCACTCCGGTGAGCCAACACCAGCACCAAACTCACTAACAGCGAGAATATTATTCTAGGGGACTTGGGGGAGGGGGTGAGGCTTATGAGGACCGAACCCTACCCATGTGTATAAAAGTAGGTAAAAGAAGCCAACTGCACTCCACTTTATTACTTGCGGAGAAAAGTCTTCATGGAGGCTAATTTTGTCATTTACTTCCAAAGGAACATGTCATTGGGGAGAAGCTGTCAACTCGGACCCAACACACTTCAGTAACAGTAGTATAATTATCAAGTGACGCGCGCGTGTGTTGCACTAGTAATGTGCACCGACAGGTCTAATGTAGGAGTAGATAGATACTCCATTATTTTCCGAACTGTAAAGGCGGCAAGTTAAACGTTGAAGAGTACGGGTTAAGAGTACTGTTCCTGGAGAGACAAAGCCCAACTCTGAAATTTGCCTAAATTGGCCAAACCAAGTGGGGTCGGTCTTGATGGATTGAGGATGTTCACGTGGTGCCCAACATTAATTCGAGTACATACATTATTATGAAGAGAAAAATTCAAAAAAACCCCTGAACTTTGAACTCAATGTCAAATAGGCACCTGAACTAAAAAAAAATTGAATAAGGACAAAAAAATAAGCCAGAATCTAAAAAGTAAAAAATTATGATCGAAATCCATTTTTTTTAATAAAGACGAAAAAATTGGCTTATTGGCTTATTTTTGTCTTTATTCAAAAAAATTAGATTTCGATCGTAATTTGTTACTTTTTAGATTCCTCTTGTCATGACGATGCAATAATCCCCAAAAAAATAACGAAAAACTTGCTATGATTGGATTGGTGTTTGAATTTTTTTTTGAAAAATAGTAGGGGTAATAAGTGAAGAGAGATAGAAAGTGAAATGTTGGAAGTATGGAGAATCTAGAGAGAATTTTTTGTAAAAATTCTTTTTGAATTGTAAAGAGAACAAGGCATAAAAAATACAAAAAAAATTGAATAAGGGCAAAAAATAAGCCAATAGGCTTATTTAGCCGAACGGGGCCTTAAAAAGGTGCCAGATCACTGTTGTTTCACTCCAATTTCTCCCTCTAACGTTTTGTTTTGTCTGTTAGTGTCCAGCTCAGCGGTTGCTGTTAAGAAAGTCACAGATTGAGACGGCAGGGGGTAAATTGAATACGGAATGAAAGTTCAGGTGTTCAATTGAAATTTATTTAAGTTCAGGTGCCTATTTGACATTGGGTTCAAAGTTCAGGGGTTTTTTTTGAATTTTTCCCTATTATGAAGTACATTTTGTTGAGGCTCATATACGGAACGATAGAGAAATAATATCCGGAGCGGGAGATTCAATTAACCGAGATTCAGAAGATGAAATTAATACAAAACCAACAAGACAGCCATGGAGCTAGAGAATTAAAACAACAAACCTTTGAGTAAACCTTTTGGTTAATTGGTGTGGTTTTTTGATAAGGCACATGTATGCATTCTGTGTCAAAAAGCTATTTTTGGGCTTTATATTTGATATTTCAAAAGATATTTGGGTAAAAGTCATAATTTTTTACTTTCCCGATCCGTCTTGATGAGCTGAATCAATAATCTACAAAAGTTAGGCTCAAAACTAACAAACGTGAAATAAATTTGAATAAGAACAAAACAAGAAATTTTATTTCGCCGCCAAATAGGTACGTACCTTCGGTGACGAAAATATCTTTTTCGTCACTAAATAGTTATAATTGTTGACGAAATAATTTCGTTGCGGAAGTTGTCAAAACAGTGACAAATTTATTTTTCCGTCACCAAATATACTCATTTAGCGACAAAATTAAATTTCGTCGCCACTTTTTTGTCACTCATTATACTTTTTCTTGGAGTGGTAGTCTCTGGAATTTATACACATGCAAAGTAAGCACACACATCTCTTTCTGTTCTAAATTCTTAGGCCCAAAGACAAGTTGTTGACGTGCATTTTCGCCCACCTCAAATCCTGAAAACCAGGAATTCTAATCCACGCAGAGTAGCACAGGACCAATTTTTTTTTTTGGAACACGTTAGAACTTCATTAATATCAAAAAGGATTACAGCATACCATGTGCCTCTAATACAACTGGAGAAAAACCCATTGCACACATGTTAACAAAATACACAACTAGCAGCGTCCATTGCAAGTTTCCTAAGGAGCTTTGCATTGATTTTCCCTTGATTTTAATTGGGCTCTCTCTAATTACGCGGTGAGATTAGACTCTAAGGATTAATCGTTATTTGCATAAACTAACCCAGACACTAGAGTTATGAGCAGAGATAAGGGCAAGAAGTGAAGCGGCCGCGCTGTTCTCTTGAAGCTTCAGGAACCATCCCACCTACAAAAAGCACAGGACCACTTTTTTTTTTGGAACAAGTTTGAAATTCATTAATATCAAAAGGACTACAACATATCATGTGCCTCTAATACAACTGGAGAAAAACCTGTTGCACACATGTTAGCACAGGACCAGTTGATCGACGTGGACTGTTAGTTGATGCATTAAATACTACCACCACAGTAATAGAGAAACGATCAGCTACTATAGTGCTGTCTCTTTCTTCTTCTTCTTCTTTTTTTTTTTTGGTTGGGTTTAAGGGTTAAGGTGTCAAAGCCAGCTAATTAAGTGCAACTTGATTATTCTCCTTCTCGATCCGGTCAAAAATATGTCATCAATGCCGGCATTAGAAAATTCACAAGAAATTTTTCTCTTGTAACTTGAGCTTAAAAAGTTGTCAAGTTTAAAATTAAAAATATCTGGTTTACGGCTCATTCTATTGCTACTCTGTGTGGTTTAGAATTCCTGGTTTTCAGGTTTTGTGGTGGGCGAAAATGCACGTCAATAACCTATCTTTGGAGCCTCAGAATTTAGAACAGAAAGAGATGTTTGTGCTTATTTTGCATGTGAATAAATTCGATCCAGAGGCTACGCTTTATTTTTGAGCAGCTTTACACGGTGTAGCAACTTCACATTTAGCGGTGGTTATTCGGCTAAATAAGCTAAATGACTTTTTTTTTTTGTCCTTGTTCAAATTTTTTCGCATTTGTTTCATCAATTTTTTGTGGATAAATCTAAAAGGTACAAAATTATGACCGAAACTGTAATATCCCAAAAATTTTAATAAATAAAATTTTCTTATATTATTTCGAAAAATCATTTTCCTTAATATTCAATTTCTAATTATTTAAAATTTGATTTAATTAGTTAAAACCGTTTAAATTCAATTCGAGAGTATTAAAAGTTCACAAAAAAAATACTCCCTCCGTTCCTTTTTAAGTGTCCTGCTTCGTAACTTCAACTTATTAAAAAGACATTATCATTATACATTTCACATCAACTTTTTCCTCCATTTTCCCTACTTACCCATCATCATTACACTTTTACTCACTAATTTTTCAAAAGGGAATTTACTTTTAGGAACAAAATAGACAATGCACCAATTTTTACCCATTAACTTTACAAAATGGACACTTATTAAGGGACAGCCCAATTGCACAACAATCACGGCCAAAAAGCGTGATCGTTTCTCTTTTATCACAGTTATAAGCCGTGATTGTTTCTCTTGAGCGTGATCGTTTCTCTTTTTGGGTGTGATTGTATGTTACATTAGATCACGGTCTATAACCATGATTGAAAATTCAAAATAATCACACCATAAACTGAGATGGAAAATCATTGCGCGTGATCTTTTCTTTGAATCTATTAGACCTTCTTTTCTTGTCATTGCCAAGTTTCGAACCCATGCGCCCTTGGTTGATTTCCCAAACCCTTACTACTAAGCTAGCCAAGAACTTATGTTACAATAGGAAAACAAAAATATTTATATTTACTTCTTAAAGTGAGAAAACTTTTTTTTTTCCTTAAAATTTGTTGAATTTTTGGAAATGCAATTAATATGATATAGACAAACTTTATAAAAATTATCACAACCTGTATATTGTAGCATTATGGACAAACTTTACAATTTTTTTTATAAACTAACCATTTCACATGAATTTTGTGTTTATATTGAATTTCAATTTCAATGGTGGCTTCCCAATTATATTTTAATCCTTTTCAGACAAGGCTAAGCCATAATAATATAATTGTTTTTTTTACCTAATGTGTCAAACACTTGAAAGACATTTGAAATAACTAAATTTTACTACTACAATAAACCATAAAGATCACAACTCGCCCACGTGAAAATCGGGCACTAGTGAAATAGCCTGCCCGTCGTTTTAAGAAACAAGTGGGCACTGATGGAACCTAGTCATGAAATTTGCCTTCTCTCCCTCTCTCTCTCTCTCTCTCTATATATATATATATATATATCTTTTTTGGGCGTGAAGATGAAGATGAAATGTATCTTTAGGGGTGAGTGTAATTAGGGTTTATCTTCTTACCTTTTGTAAAAAAAGAAAAAGAAAAAGAACTTTTCAAAGTCCTTTAACGACATCGTTTTCATCACATAACTTTTCAAAACCCGCCTAAATGAGTACCAGCCCGCCTACGTGAAAATTCAGACCGCGCGCCTAAAATGGGTAGGCTTTTTATCTCGCCGCAAGAGTGAGATCATTTATCTCGCTTTTTTCCGTGCTAAAGTTTTTATCACACTACAAGGGTGAGATCTTTTTTCTTTTATCTCGGCACAAGAGCGAGATCTTTTATCTCATTCTTTTCCGCCCTAAAATCTGTTATCACGCCACAAGGGTGAGGTCTTTTCTCTTTTTTTATCACGCTACAAGGGTGAGGTCTTTTATCTTTAATCTCGCCACAAGAGCGAGATCTTTAATCTTATGTTTTTTCGCCCTAAAATCTTTTATCACATCGCAAGGGTGAAGTTGTTTTTCTTTTATCTCGCCGCTAAAGCGAGGTCTTTTATTCCGCGCTAAAACCCACTTTTTACCTCAGTTTTGGACTTAAACAGCGATAAAAAAAAATTTTAAGCGCCATTTTTTATCACGCTTTCACTTTTTTTTTTTTGATCGGCAACAAAATTTTATTAAGAAACTCGACAAAGGGTACATCGAGGAAAGACCAAATACAGACCAAGGAGAAGAGGTACTATATAGGTCTAAAGAAAAGAAAAGAAAACTACATTCAATGGGCATTGAATAATCCCAAACAGTCAAATTGAGCATTCAGGAACATCCGCAGCAGATCATAGACTCAAAAAAGATCTTCCACACTAGTTCAGTAGATATCAGCTCCTCAACCAGTTCATTTCCTTTAGCAATATAGCAGCAAAAGTAGCCCCAATTGATCATGAATCCCAGCAACTGCATTCATCTCAGTTCCATTATCAGCAAATGCAACAAAGGCATTTCATTTAGACGAGTAATCACAGTAGACTGATCTTTAACTCGATTCGTACGTCAATATTACATCAATAGATCAGCTCATTGTCCAACCATATCGAATAGTAACAGAAGCATCAGCAGTTGAAAAATAACTAACCATGCTCCGAACTTCAAATAGCTCTCCCATCGTTGGGAATTAAAAGGAAAAAAAGGCCACTCCTGCAGAAAAAACAGCTTTGCCTCACTTCAGAGAAAGCCCAACACTTATCTGATACTCTTAGCCCTCCAAATCAGAGTTGAAAGAGTATTGGATATTCAAACAACATCTTCATGTCTTCTTGTCTAGAAACATCAGCTCTCATTAATCTCATGTGTCCTCCATAGCATCTAGGAATGAAGGAGAAAACTATCCTTCCAACTAGAAGACCTCTTAGCCCTCCCAAAGATGGAAGAAGTTGAAAAAAGGGAAAATTCCACACCTGTTTCATTAGCAGCACTAGAATCTCAACACTTCCTTACAGGAGTACATAACAGCCGTAAATTCCTTCCATAGACCATAGTGATCAAACGCACAACACCTCTCCTTAGCATCAAGAAACAGTCGAGACAGTAAATAGCAGCAGGGTATAGAACAGTTATAGTATGAGATAAAGCCTTTTAGCCCTCCTACAAAGCTTGAGAGTTGGAAAAAGGATAGAGCATCCACAAAATCCAGAGAACATCTGTTATTCTCTTAGCCCTCCATAACTTTGGAGTTGAAAGAGAGTACATGTAAAGGCAGCATCAAAAGTTATACCAGCAAAATCAGAGCAAACCTCTGATGAGCCCTAAATATTGTTTATATCGGGGCTTATCTCACTCATTTTGTTACGCATTCCTGCATTTTATAGTTTAAATTCGTTTGATTTTGCGCAAAGGTGTCGTGTTGCTAGTTTCAGGTTAATTGCTTGAATAAGGCGTGTTTTGACGCAAGGGATCAACTCTAAGGGTTTCCATACACCCAAGGCCACGTGGCACTCTGCCACCGAGTCCCAAGAATGATGAATAGTAGCATCGGAGGGTGTGCGGGACAACGGAAGGCCAAAGGGCATGAAAAGGCTAAAGAAACAAAGGAGAATGAAAAACTGTCCAGCTGCTACCCGTAGTCCCAAAATGGTCCTACCCGTAGCCAGTGATCAGTAGCGGTGTCAAAACTGCAAAACAAGACTGCTACCCGTAGTCCCAAAATGGTCCTACCCGTAGCCAGTGATCAGTAGCGGTGTCAAAAATGCAAGACAAGACTATTACCTGTAGCCCAAAAATGGTTCTACCCGTAGCACCTAGAAATTTTCTGCAGATTTTTTGCCCGACTGTTGGACATTTCAGGGGTAGTTTAGACTTTTGTATCCCGAATGTTTGGGACTATAAATAGATTTTAACCTCATTTTGAGAGGGGATCAGTCATTTTACTAACCTAGAGCTTTCTCTCTCTACCTCCCTCTCTTCTTTAGCTCTCAATCCCTCCTTAAAGAGCATTGATTGTTGGGTTTTGAGGTGGGTGTGCTTCATTAAAGTTGTAAGAATTTCTCTCCTCTTCAAGGATCTTGTCTTTATTTCAAGTATTATTGATGTTTAGTTTTCACCTTGTCTCTACCTTAGTTCATTTCATTTCTCCTTTCGATATGTGTGAGTAGTGTAGCAAGGCTAGGTTGTGGGATGGCTAGCATCCCGTAACCATGGGTGTGACTTGGTCTTCTCTTGTAAAATTCCGTTTTCTAGCTTAAACATGGCATATGGCTGATTTTATGTATCAAAACGTAGAGGAGTTAATCTCTTTGATCAAGTGTAGGCAAGGGCTAGGCTATTTGTCACATTTGATGCTTTGAGCTGTGTCCCTCTTCGGGTTTGTCAAACTGAACCAAAAAGAGCCTTAGTCATGTTTAACATTTTTTTGAAGAAGAGAAGAATTGAGTTCACCCTTGAGTTATGGGTGTTAATTATCCCTAAACCTAACCTTTAGTTTAAATCTCCAGTTAAAAAGCCGTAGTTAGGTTAAGTAGCCATCTTTCCAAATCACTCAGTTGGCCGTCTCAACGCCGCATTTGGTTGGCGGCCCTAACGCTAAAACTCTCGACATTCGCTAATCTCCGAAGTAAAGTTATGGATGCGCTCCCTGTGGAATCGATCCCGGACTTCCGGGTTTTATTATGCTTTCAACCGACCTAGCCCTACGCTTGGGGTAATCTTATTCTGACGCACATTAAGGTCGCAAGCATTTTTGGCGCTGTTGCCGGGGAGCGCTTTCTATTATAGCTTATTGGAGGTTCGCCAAACCACTGTAAGTATCTCGTTTAACTTTTGCTTTGCGTAGTTTATGCTTAAACTGGTGGATACCTCTAACCTGAGCGTGTCTCTAACCTGAGGTTTAATGAAGCTAGTGTAAGTATAAACTGCCTTTTTACTTTCTGCACATACTTTTTGAGGCGGCGGCATAGCCCCTCATTGTTGCTGTTGTTAGGAGGTGGCGGCCTAGCCCCTCTTGTCTGCTTAATTTTGCTTTGTCAACTGTTGTTTCTCTGGGAAGGATTCTAAGTGTATGCGCGGTGGTCACCGGGGAGCCTTTCGGAGTCCTAAATCTAAAAGGCTTCACCGGTCTTTTTCTCCTCCTCGACCCAAAACCCCTCGCCGGGTTAGGGCAAGGACACCACCACCCGCAAGAACTCCTTTTGTAATAAGATCCCCTCCGAGAGAAACAATGGCAGGCAATGGTGCTGGAGGCAACCCAGGTGCGGCTGAAAGAACTATGAGTGATTATCTGAATCCGGCACGTACTACGCCGGCCCCTACCATAGTTCTTCCGGCCGCAACTGAGGCGAATTATCTATCCGATCGCCGATAGCAAGTGGGTTAGTCCTATCCAAGTGGTCCCCAAGAAATCCGGCATCACCGTGGTGCCCAACGCCAACAACGAGTTAGTTCCTACCCGAGTCACAACCGGATGGCGTGTATGTATCGATTACAGGAAGCTTAATGCTAGCACTCGGAAGGATCACTTTCCTCTGCCTTTCATTGATCAAATATTGGAACGGGTTGCAGGGCACGCCTATTATTGCTTCTTGGACGGATATTCGGGGTATAACCAGATTGAGGTCGCCTTAGCCGATCAAGAGAAAACAACGTTCACTTGCCCGTTTGGAACGTTCGCTTATCGTTGCATGCCGTTCGGCTTATGCAATGCACCCGGAACCTTCTCACGGTGTATGATGGGCATATTTAGTGATATGATCGAGAAGATTGTCGAGGTCTTTATGGATGATTTCTCGGTGTTCGGCGACTCATTTGAAGCCTGCTTGGAAAACTTGGAAAGGGTATTGGCGAGGTGTGAAGAGAAAAACTTGGTGCTCAATTGGGAAAAGTGTCACTTCATGGTGACTAACGGTATCGTTTTGGGCCACATTGTATCGGAAAAGGGAATTGAAGTTGACAAGGCCAAGATTGATCTTATCGCCACCCTCCCGACCCCTAAATGTGTTAAGGATATCCGCTCCTTCCTCGGGCATGCCGGTTTCTATCGGCGTTTTATCAAAGACTTCAGTGCAATCTCAAGGCCGTTGTGCCACCTTCTCTCTAAAGATGCCCCGTTTGAGTGGACCCCGGCTTGTGAGGAAGCGTTCAAGAAGTTGAAATCCAGCCTCATCTCTCCTCCCATTGTGCAAACACCGGATTGGAGTTTACCATTTGAGCTCATGTGTGATGCTAGTGACTACGCGGTCGGGGCGGTTCTCGGGCAAAGGGAAGACAAGAATCCATACGTCATCTATTATGCGAGCAAGACCCTGAATGAAGCTCAAATGAATTATTCCACCACGGAAAAAGAGTTGCTCGCCGTCGTCTTTGCCTTAGACAAATTCCGGTCGTATTTGGTGGGATCCCCCATTGTTGTCTACACTGATCATGCTGCTTTGAAATACCTCTTCACGAAGCAAGATGCGAAAGCACGGTTAATCCGATGGATTTTGTTGCTCCAAGAGTTTAATATCACAATCAAGGATAAAAAGGGGGTGGAGAACGTCGTAGCGGATCACTTGTCCCGTCTTGAGTTCGGGGATTCTTCTTCGAAGCTCCTGATTGTTGATACATTTCCGGATGAACAACTTTTCGCCGTGTCTAGTTGCCCATGGTATGCCGACATCGTAAATTATCTTGTCACCGGGCGAATTCCGAACCATTGGACCCCACAAGACCGACGGCTCTTTCTTAGTGAGGTGAAAAGATTTTTCTTTGATGATCCTTATCTATTCAAATATTGCTCGGATCAACTCATTAGGCGGTGTGTGCCCGACGAAGATCACCAAGGGATTCTCTCATTTTGTCATACCGAGGCGTGTGGCGGTCATTTCTCCCATAAGAAGACCACCGCCAAGATTCTCCAATGCGGATTCTATTGGCCGAACCTTCACAAGGATGCTTATGCTTTTTGCCGCGCATGTGAGCAATGTCAAAAACTAGGTGCGGTGACTCGGAGGAATATGATGCCCCTCACCAATATCCTAGTTGTGGAAGTGTTCGATTGTTGGGGAATTGACTTCATGGGCCCATTTCCAAATTCGGGTGGTTTCCTCTATATTCTCTTGGCGGTGGACAATGTGTCCAAGTGGGTCGAAGCCGTTGCCACTCGCACCAATGACTCCAAGGTGGTGGTCGACTTTCTCAAGGAGCACATCTTGTCGCGGTTTGGGATGCCCCGAGCCATCATAAGCGACCAAGGCACCCATTTTTGCAACCGCTCTTTCGAAGCCCTCATGAGGAAGTACGGAATTACTCACAAGGTCTCCACCGCCTATCATCCACAAACCAACGGCCAAGCCGAGCTCGCCAACCGTGAGGTAAAGCATATCTTAGAAAAAACCGTTAATCCAAACCGGAAAGATTGGTCACAACGTTTGACCGATGCTTTGTGGGCATACCGGACCGCGTATAAGACCGTGTTGGGCGCTTCGCCCTATCGGCTTGTCTACGGTAAGGCGTGTCACCTCCCGGTTGAGTTGGAACACAAGGCATATTGGGCTATTAAATCTTTGAACTACCGGCTGCCCGATGCCGGTGCTCACCGTAAACTCCAACTCAGTGAGCTTGAGGAAATCAGGAGGGATGCGTATGATAACACTGACATTTATAAATCCAAAGTCAAAGCTTTTCATGATAAGACCATCCAAAGGAAAAATTTTGAGGAAGGTCAAAAGGTGTTGTTGTATAACTCTAGACTCCATGTTTTTTCGGGAAAATTGAGATCCCGTTGGGAGGGCCCCCATGTTGTGCATAAAGTTTTTCCCCACGGGGCGGTTGAAATTTTGGACCCCGCAAGTGGTTTTATTTCCAAGGTCAATGGTCAACGTCTAAAACCATTTTTAGGAAACTTTGCGGTGGAGAATACGGTCGAAAAGTTAGTGAATCCGGTTTATGTTGATAGTCCGTTGGTTTAAAAAGTTCTAAAAATGTTTTCACGGGGAGCTTTTGCGTACTTCTGGACTTAATTGTTTGGAAGGCCCGGCCTCTTCTGGGGTACCCATCATTGACTTGGATTTATAGCTTCGCACGCCGCTATTCAAATAAGTCGTGTACCCAGCTCCGGTTCGTAAGGGCAAATCTTTTGTGGTCCGGTATAGCCACCTGTGTTTCGCCTAGGGTGTTGTCTCTTTTGCTTTGCGACACCTTAAGCGAAACATGGGGAGAAAAGTAGTACCCGTTTAATCACGTGACGATTCGGTGGTTTAAATATTTGTACATAATGATTTTTGTGCCGGGCTATCACGAGCCGGCGGTACTAATGTCTTTTGTCTCCCGGTACGTGGTTGGTTTTTAAGCCTGTTGCAGGAACGAGCTTTGGAAGCTCTGCTAAGGACGGACGGTGACAATGACGCAAAATCCTCCAACTTGGTCGAGGTATTGGGTGGTTGACATTCCACCCCGTAGGTACATTTCTTTTTGTCTCCCTCTCCTTATTTTACGTCTTTGTGCATCGAGGGCGCTGCTCATTTCAAGTTGGGGGGGGTGATTATTCTTGCATTTAGTTTCCGGTTTTTGCATAGGATTTTAAATTTTTTTTGTGCAATCTTCCCTCTTAAGTATTTATTTTGCATGCTAGATATGTTAAATATGCTCAATCGTGTAAATAATGGCAAGAGTCGTCCATCCCATCAAAGTTGGTTATGTGTTTGAATCCATGTCTTTTGCATATACATGAACTTCAAGGAACAATTTTAGCCTAAAGGTTGTGTCAATCCATGTGCACCGTTTTAAGTAGAGATTCATTTTGTAGCATCCCATTCCTTTTGTTCTCGTATCCCGCACTTGCGTAAATAATGATCTTTTGTTCATGCTTGGATAGTGTAAATATCTTATTTGCATCATTTGGAGTTGTTGGCGTACTTAGGATATGATTCAAGGCAATTTTTGCATGATTGTACCACATACGTGTCCCCCTCGTCCTTTATTTTGAACCAAGTCCGAATTCCATTCATTGCTTAAACTTAGGGAACCGGATGTTTGGAGGGTGGTTGAGTGGTGTGCTTCAATGTTGTGAGGTGATTTGAGTTTGTTGTGGATGTGCTAGAAGTAGTTGGAAGTGGATCTGGGTGATGAAGGAACAAAGCCAAAATCTGCCCAGTCATTACCCGTAGCCCAAAAACGTGCTACCCGTAGCCGGGGATCAGAACCTGTGCATTTTGGAAAATTTGGTACTGCTACTCGTAGCCCAAAAATGGTGCTACCCGTAGCCGCTGGAAAGTTTTTTAAAAAAAAAAAAAAAGAGAAAAGAAAAAGAACCACGATCTAGCCCCACCATATAAACCCATAGCCCTTATTTCTTCTCTTCTCTCTCACCCGATTGGAACCCTAAACGATCTCTTTTCTCTCTCTCAGCCAAAATCTTCCAAAACTCACTCAAACCCACATTAATCCTGCACCCAATCCGTGTGTCCACTGCAAATCATCACTGGTTTTCCCCAAATTTCAGGCCGAAATCTTATTTTTTTCCTCCCCTGCTGGGTGAGGACCAAGAACAAGTAATGGGCAAGAAACATACAGGTCACAAGATTTACCGAGGGGATGGCAGCCGGCCATCGATTCTCAAGCCAGCAATGGGTGAGGTTGGAGAACGGGAGGAACGGGCGGCGGAGCGGAGGAAGAAACAGAAATAAGATGAGGCCGAAAGTGCTAAGCGCGACTGGGTGAAATCAGTGAAGGAGAAGGGGGATAATCTGGGTCATCATGGGTGCTTTAAAGCCATTTCCAAGGTCACAGAGAGAAAAAGCTTCAAAATGTCGCATCCTTCTTTGAAAGCTGGACCATCTCGACCCAAGGCAAAGAAGGGCGCTGAGCGAAAAGAGCAATGGAATGAAATAATAGCGGGCAGTTGTGAGGCTACTCGGGCAGCTCAAGCCCGGATTGAGGCGAACCTTCGGCGGAGAAAGAGGAAAGAGGGAAAAATCATGAGGTATCTCAAGTATTGTGCTGCAAAGCTCGGGGTGTTCACCAATGATCCATATGTCCCCATTGTGGAGGATGAGCAGCCAACCACTTCGGAGGAGGATGAGGAGGCCGCTGGGTTGACTGAGCCTCTGAGGAATGATAGCAGGAAAGAGAAGGGGGTCTGTGTGGCCTCTGATGAGGAGGATGTGGAAGAGAGTGAGAGTGAGTAGATGAGGGGGAGGTGGTAGTGATAGTAGTATACTAGGGTTTAACTTAGTAGTTTTTGTGTTTTTTTGTAGCTTTGTTGTCCATGTTTTGTTCGGCTGGCATGGGGCAATATGACTTTGGTATTTTGCTCGGGATGGTGGTGGTCGAGGGTAGTTAAACCAAGCTTTATTATGGCCACCACCCTTTTTGTTCTCCCTTTTCTTGGAAACCACGGTCGTTATCTGCTCATGAAAGTCCTTAGTTGATCCGAACGTACGCTGTTCTAACTCCGGTGAATGCCTTTTGGATATTTTAATCTGTTTAAGCATGATTTCATTCCTAGTTTGTAAATAATTAGCTTTCTTTCCTTGTAGCGCATTTTGATAGCTTGCATAGCTTTTGAACTCTTGCTATCGCTTTACTCGCTAGCGCTCATCATGGGATGCTTTCTGTTTTCTCGCTGTGTGAAAAGTAGAGCGTATCTTTGTGAGTTTTTGGAATTAAAACTTGATGCGGAGCATGTGCTTTTGTCCTTTAATCTGGCACAGGTTGTTCCTTGTAGTTCATGGCATGTATTGTGCACGGATCGCACGTGATCGTTTATGAAGGAATCTTTTTGTTTTTGTCTCTTCCCTCGTTTTGTTTTGAGCATAGTTATCGTATCTTGTCTTTGGGAAGATTGTTTAGTTTGTATCTTTACATTATGGTTTATTTTGCTAGGGACTAGCAAAGTCCAAGTTGGGGGGTGTGATGAGCCCTAAATATTGTTTATATCGGGGCTTATCTCACTCATTTTGTTACGCATTCCTGCATTTTATAGTTTAAATTCGTTTGATTTTGCGCAAAGGTGTCGTGTTGCTAGTTTCAGGTTAATTGCTTGAATAAGGCGTGTTTTGACTCCATGGATCAACTCTAAGGGTTTCCATACACCCAAGGCCACGTGGCACTCTGCCACCGAGTCCCAAGAATGATGAATAGTAGCGTCGGAGGGTGTGCGGGACAACGGAAGGCCAAAGGGCATGAAAAGGCTAAAGAAACAAAGGAGAATGAAAAACTGTCCAGCTGCTACCCGTAGTCCCAAAATGGTCCTACCCGTAGCCAGTGATCAGTAGCGGTGTCGACAACGGAAGGCCAAAGGGCATGAAAAGGCTAAAGAAACAAAGGAGAATGAAAAACTGTCCAGCTGCTACCCGTAGTCCCAAAATGGTCCTACCCGTAGCCAGTGATCAGTAGCGGTGTCAAAAATGCAAGACAAGACTACTACCTGTAGCCCAAAAATGGTTCTACCCGTAGCACCTAGAAATTTTCTGCAGATTTTTTGCCCGATTGTTGGACATTTCAGGGGTAGTTTAGACTTTTGTATCCCGAATGTTTGGGACTATAAATAGATTTTAACCTCATTTTGAGAGGGGATCAGTCATTTTACTAACCTAGAGCTTTCTCTCTCTACCTCCCTCTCTTCTTTAGCTCTCAATCCCTCCTTAAAGAGCATTGATTGTTGGGTTTTGAGGTGGGTGTGCTTCATTAAAGTTGTAAGAATTTCTCTCCTCTTCAAGGATCTTGTCTTTATTTCAAGTATTATTGATGTTTAGTTTTCACCTTGTCTCTACCTTAGTTCATTTCATTTCTCCTTTCGATATGTGTGAGTAGTGTAGCAAGGCTAGGTTGTGGGATGGCTAGCATCCCGTAACCATGGGTGTGACTTGGTCTTCTCTTGTAAAATTCCGTTTTCTAGCTTAAACATGGCATATGGCTGATTTTATGTATCAAAACGTAGAGGAGTTAATCTCTTTGATCAAGTGTAGGCAAGGGCTAGGCTATTTGTCACATTTGATGCTTTGAGCTATGTCCCTCTTCGGGTTTGTCAAACTGAACCAAAAAGAGCCTTAGTCATGTTTAACATCTTTTTGAAGAAGAGAAGAATTGAGTTCACCCTTGAGTTATGGGTGTTAATTATCCCTAAACCTAACCTTTAGTTTAAATCTCCAGTTAAAAAGTCGTAGTTAGGTTAAGTAGCCATCTTTCCAAATCACTCAGTTGGCCGTCTCAACGCCGCATTTGGTTGGCGGCCCTAACGCTAAAACTCTCGACATTCGCTAATCTCCGAAGTAAAGTTATGGATGCGCTCCCTGTGGAATCGATCCCGGACTTCCGGGTTTTATTATGCTTTCAACCGACCTAGCCCTACGCTTGGGGTAATCTTATTCTGACGCACATTAAGGTCGCAAGCAACCTCTTAGCCCCCCAAAGACTTCGAGGTTGAAAGAGGATAAAACAGTAACAATTTCCATGGGAGGTATCCAGTCAGAAAACCAAAGCTTCAACATATAAGAAGGCAGCAACAACAGTTACATGGATGCCAATCCCATCCCAAAAAAGACTCAAACAAGAGTGGATGAGTTCCACAGCTTCAGATTTCAACCCCCAAAAAGACACCTTCTCAAAATGACAGACACAAAATTCAAAACAAAGACCACACAAGACACAGACCAGACCTAAAAAAACTGATAACAGAACTCCCAAAAAGAAACCCACAAAAGAACAACCCACCAAAACAAAACACAAAAATCGAAGACACTAGACCTGACAAGAACAACAACAAAAACACGAAAAAACCAAACCAAACAACCAACAAAACCACCCCAAAGCCAACCCAATACTAAGAAAGAGCAACCTAGACCTACCACCAAAACAACTAGCCAGAGCCAAACTTAAAATTTGACTTTACTGATTCCATCTAAATTCCTTTTGAAATCTTCCACTGAGTAATCTTTTACATCATACTTCCCTTTCACCCAAATTGCCATCCTCATTTTAATCAAATCCGTAATCTTTTCCAACCCCCATAGCCAACACCTTAAAGCTTGACTTTTCTGATACCATCTAATATGGATTTCTATCCTTAATAATTCATGACACAAATCTCTTCTTAACTGAGCTCCCCATACCCCTTATATTCCATGATATTATCTTCATCCTATGCACGGGAAAGTTTATTGAAAGCATTGTTGTTCTTCTGGAGTAAAAAATAATTTTTGGCATCATATTCAATCATTTTCTTCATTTTCAAAATATCAGAGTGCGCAAAATCGATTTCTAAAGTGTTACCTACTGCAACGATCGTTCGAAGTTCTTCCGAGGTCATATCCTGCTCCTGTCCCTCTGAATATGAATCTGAAACATACTCATCATTATTACCCTCATAGCTTTGGCCCAAATCATAGAGCTTGCGTCTTCGAGCTTTTCTTAATCCTTTCTTAGTATCTCTTGCTCGAAAGTCCACGTGTAAATTGATTCCTTGTATTTGGAAGGCACGAACATTGGAATCAATCTCCCACTACAACACGAAAGGCTTGTAGCGAGGATTTAGTTTCCTCGCCAAATAGGTGATTTCCTCGCAAAATGTATTTGCGAGGAAAGTTTTCCTCGCCCGTTTTCCTCGCTAAAAGGTTGTCACAAAAAGAATTTGCGAGGAAAAAAGTTTCCTCGCCTGTTCTATACAATTAGCGAGGAATTTTTTCCTCGCTATAGTACTAGTTTTTCCTCACCAGACTAATGCAACGTTTGCAAAATAGGCGTGGAAATTTTTCCTCGCTAGACTAATTTTTTCCTCGCCAATTATAGTTTAGGCGAGGAAACTTTTTCCTCGCTAAAACTCTTGAAACTAAAAAGAAGATAATTCTCCAGCTCCTTTGCCCTTTGCTTCCGCGCGAATTCGAACCGTGGCCTCCTATATGGAGGCATTCACTCCATCCATCACACCAACTTCCTTTCCAGTTCAAACCTTTGCCTTCTTTTATATATAAAACTTTTGTACATCCTTTCACCTCCCTAAATTTGTTTTCTTTAAACCTTTCTCCCTAATTTTAGTCCCTTCGTAGTGTTTCTTTAAACTTGTTTTTTAAGTATTTAATATTATTTACTTTTATTGAATTTTTTTTATAATTTAATGTTTTGTTATATACCTTTAATAAATCTTTATACCTTTCTAAATTTGTTTATTTTATACTTAGTTTTAATTCTCTCTAAGTTTAGTAACCTTTTGTAGTGCCTAAATTAGTTTGAGCACTTTAAATTTCTGCAAATACGAATTTTTTTTTTGGTGGGTTAATCTGTTCTTACTGTGTATATGCGTCCATAACAATTTTAACTCAACTACAATATTACAATAGTAATAATTTGTTATGTTTCTTTTTAAATGGGGTTAACCTTACATATTTTGAAAATAGATTAGTGACGATCTAACTTTGAGATATTGTGAAAATACATTTCTCAATGATTAAGTACTTTATCTTTTGTTTAGCTTTTCATTAATTTTTTTTGTATGAATTAATAATTAGTTATCTCTACGAAAAGCAATCCATATATCCCATGCATTCTCTTTCTGAAAAGCATATCATTCATCCACAAACTTATAATCCCTATGTCCAGTCCTTTTTTTGGGTTTATAACAGTCAAAAGAACAATACGATAGAATTGATGAATGCACTCTGTTACCTAGAGTGTTCTATTTCTTGGGTATTTATGTACAAATACGGTTACAAGTGATAAGCTTTACAAAAGATAAACATACAGGTGATAAGCTTTACAAAAGATATTGCAAATGATAAAATAAGATAACCACTGAAATGGCTAACATTATCAGGACTTCTTTTCTTGATCAACTGATTTGCATTGATTGGTTGACATCCCCCCGCAAGTTGATGGTCGAGGCATGACCTTCAGATTGAAACGCAGTGTCCGAAAGCGGGAAGACGCAAGTCCTTTTGTAAAAATATCGGCAATTTGATCCTTGGTGCTAATATATTGGACAGTTAAATCACCCCGAGCGACTTTGTCACGCACAAAATGATAATCAATTTCAACATGCTTTGTGAGGGCATGGAAGATGGGATTGGCTGTAAGATACGTTGCACCAATATTATCACACCACAGTAATGGAGTGGCAGGGATATAATGACCAAGTTCGAAGAGGAGTGACTGAATCCAAGTTAATTCGGCGGCTGATAGACGCGTAAATGTTCACATACGCGTCCCTTAATTTATCATTGCTAAGTCCATTTACATTATTACTTAAGATTAATGCTTGATTTTTGTGTCGTAGGCATTTGGAGGTTTTGACATCTTAAATGGGCTTTGTTTAGTTGATGAGAAGCATGGATTACATCCTATAATTTTTCCTCCTTTTAGTCTGCTGCCGTGTACGTGGTACTGGAAGTGGAATGGGTTAGCAGAATAATACAAGTTGTAAATGTATTGGTGGCCCCCGAAGCTATGCTAATTGAACATACAATTGGTTGGGCCTAATGTTTAATTGTTATTCTGACTACGGCTGGGCCCAAGGAACCGATATTACTACGGGGGCTTTTGCAAGGAAAAAGGGCTTTTACATAGGTCGGCTACTGAAGCTTATAAAAAGGGAGACGAATTACTTTTTGATGGACGCACGACAGTGGACGGACGCACTACAGAGGAAAAGAGGAGGTGACCACGGATTGAATCAGAAAACAGAGGCTGCGCGTAAACCTTCATTATCATGTTGGCCTTCAACAGAACTTCAATGGTTTCAACTCCGATGTCCGGCTAAACTCGTTTCTAGGGTATAGATGAAGCTCAAACTCTGAGTAATAATATTTATGTTTTGATTTAGTGTTTTATTATTCGAATCGTGGTTGTATGACTTGAGGATTTATTTGCGATATTAATTTTCTCTATCAAATCTTGTGTATGATTTTCTAGATTTTTATGCACGTTCATACAACGGTTCTTAATTGTTTGTGATAACTGAGTAAGATGGGTTATACTCCGTAAGACGCGCCGTGCTATTAGACGATCCGTGCCATAGAGACGGATCGTACTAGTAAGACGGTTCGTGCTAGGCGGCGATACCCCATGCTATTTGGTAATTCATAAATATCTTTAGGCGATACCGTGAGGGCCCGCGAACCCTAGCGATATCCGGATTGATTCGAATAATAGACCTTTATCATCGCATAAATATTGTTATAACGGGTCGAGTGGATTCGAAACCCTAGATCTTTTCTCTCATAAACTCTCGTTATTTCTTAATTGCCTTAATTTAATTTAGCTTTTAATATTTTCGAAATCAAACCATCAAATCCTTTTCCGAATTAATTTAGAAATCGATTGAAATAACTGCAACTCAGCCTTCATAATCCCTGAGGACGATACTCGGAATACTTGCTGCTATCTTTTAGGTAGTAGTAATTGTTTCATTTTATTAATTATTTTTGATACGGAAACGACACGATCAAATTTTGGCGCCGTTGCCGGGGATTACAAGCACGGTTGCGTTGTTTTAGTTGATTTTTATTTTAATTCCTAGTTTAGGTATTTTTAGTTTTTTTATTATTCCTCATATTTGTTTAATTGCATTCTTTTTTTTGTTAGCATTATATTGTGTCAAGCACAGGAATCGAGAAATTGTAGCGGCGCACAGGAGCAAGTAGTAAGCGGTAACACTGCAGCTTAACAGTGTAACAAATTCAATTGGCTTTTCCTGGCGCTGTGAGTTTTCATATTTTTTTGGTTTTTAGTGTTTCGTTCGTTTGTTTTTGTTTTTATTTGAGTTAGGGACATTTTGCATTGTATGTTTGGTCGTCGATCATTGGACCCATTACTTGATAATTTTGACCCAGAGATCGAACGGACCTTTAGAGCTAATCGAGCAGCCTCTCGTAACCCTTGGCCTTCACCCACTTCACTTGTTAAAATGACTGAAAGAATAGAGGCTCAGGATCCACCTGCGATCGGGGAGTACTTTCTCCCATCCGCCTACACCTCACCATCATGCATAACATTGCCTGCCACTGCCTCAACACAATTTGAAATCAAGTCTAGTTTGTTACAAACACTCCCATCATTCTATGGACTTGATAACGAGGACCCATATCGGCATTTAGGGGACTTTGAAGAGATTTGCTCCACTGTTAAAATTCAGCACTTCACTGATAATGCCCTTAGGTTGAAGTTATTCCCGTTCTCACTTAAAGATAAAGCCAAATACTGGCTTAATACTTTAACACCGAATAGCATCACCTCTTGGGATCAAATGAAAAATGAGTTTTTGAAAAAGTACTTTTCCATAGGCAAAACAAAAGAAATTCGCCAAGAACTCACTAGTTTCTATCAAAAAGAAGGCGAACAATTTCACCAAGCATGGGAGAGACTTAATGATATCATTAGGAGTTGCCCACACCACCAAGTTCCTAAATGGCAGTTAGTCCAATGTTTCTATGATGGACTATGCGAACAACACCGTTATATGGTGGATGCCTCATGTGGAGGCACATTTATGCTTAAGAACGAGAATCAGGGATGGGACTTGTTTGGACAGTTAGCGGAGAATTCACGGCATCGAGCCGCATCATCCCGCACAAATAGGACAACTTCTACCTCTTCAAAACAGAGTGGCCTTTATGAGGTGGGCCACTCTGACGATCTTTCCTATAAGGTAGATGCATTGACCCGCAAGCTAGACACTTTCTTATCTTTGGGTCATGGTCCTTCACATTCTTCACCTCCTGTTGCTGTTGCGGAGGTCTGTCAGTTGTGCTCCAGTCCGTGCCATCAAATAAATGAGTGCCACATGGCATCTCAATTTCCAGAATTTCTTCAAGAGCATGTGAACTCGGCCCAGGGGTTTGGTAGGCCTGCGAATGACCCCTATTCTCATACTTACAACCTCGGCTGGAAAAAGCATCCCAACTTTGGATGGCGACAGCCAGACCAAGGGCAACCATTTGCCCAACCTATGAGGCCTTCATTTCCTAATACTTCCAACACACAGGCCTATTGTCCACCACCTGCACCACCACAGTACCAACAACCCCATGCTTCTCCTGCATCCTCCCAAAGGACACCAAATTTTGAGGAGCAAATGTTGAAAGCCATGGCTGAAATGAGAGCCGATTGCCAACAAATGAAAGCAGACTCCCAATTGCTTCACTCCCACTCTCAATCCATTGCCAAGATGGAAACCCAAGTGGGTCAGCTAGCTAATGCTCTTAATTATCGGGATGAGGGTAGATTACCAAGCCAGCCAGTGGCTAACCCACGAGGGATGCACCACATTGACAATTCGCAAGGTCACGAACAAGCGAAATTAGTTGTCACCCTCAGAAATGGGAGAGAAGTAGAGACCCGACCGGAGGAGGTCAAAGCGAAGGAGAAAGTGTCTCCACCTGTCGCTGAGAGGTCTAAGGTTGATAAGAGGTCTAAGGAGAAGGAGACCGATCCAGTGTCCACAGTTGTTCCGGGGTCATCTGAGACCCCATCTTACATTCCTAAGGCACCTTTTCCGATTTGTCTGAATACACCTTCACCCTTTCACAAGAAGGGAGTATCCACTGATAATATCATGGAGGTGTTCAAGCAAGTTAAGATGAACATCCCATTGCTCGATGCCATTGAGCAGATCCCTTCTTATGCCAAGTTCCTCAAGGACTTGGGCACTCATAAGCGGAAGGCTCGAACCAAGTTTTTAGAGCCCATCCCCATTCCTCACCAAGTTAGCTCTGTTCTTCAATCTAACACTGCCCCCAAGCTTGCTGATCCTGGTGTGCCCACAATCTCTTATGTCATAGGCAATCACTTTATTAGTAGGGCACTCTTAGATTTAGGGGCAAGTGTCAATCTTTTACCATACTCTGTGTACGAGGAGTTGGGACTTGGTGAGTTGAAGCCCACATCGGTTACTCTACAGTTGGCCGATCGTTCTGTGAAAGCCCCACGGGGCATGTTAGAGGATGTCCTTGTCAAGGTGAATAATTTCTACTTTCCTGCTGATTTCATTGTCCTTGACACAGAGCCAGTCCACCCCACAGCCCTTAAATCTCAAACGCCTGTCATCTTGGGTCGTCCCTTTCTAGCCACGGCCAATGCACAGATTTCCGTGAGGAGTGGAGTGCTGGAGGTATCATTCGGCAATATGAAACTGAGCCTGAATATGTATTCGGCCGCTCGACAGCCTCATGAGGAGGAAGACTGCTTTGCAGTCGATGTCGTTCACGAGTTAGTAGAAGAGGCGATGCCGTACATTTTGGCCAATGATCCTCTTGAGGCATGTCTTGCCCATTTTGGCTATGAGGAGTTCGATATTGACCAATCCATTGCTGAAGTCAATTCTTTGTTAGACCTCGCACCTTGTATGGCCAAACCTACCTGACAAACTCCTTTTGAGCCTTTACCTGCTTTGTCTAGCACTCCAGCTCTTCCCTCCTTAGAAGTCCCACCGAAACTTGAGTTGAAGCCTCTCCCGGCTTCTCTGAAGTATGTTTTTCTTGGCCACGATGACACCTTGCCCATGATCATTGCCTCTGACCTTTCTTCCGAGCAAGAGGGTCAATTACTTGAGGTGCTTAAAGAGCACAAGGGTGCGATAGGGTGGTCAGTGGCAGACCTCAAGGGTATTGATCCCTCAATTTGCATGCACCGCATTCATTGCGAGGAAAATGCAAAACCATCAAAAGAAATGCAAAGGAGGTTGAACCCTAACATGAAAGAGGTCGTTATGAAGGAGGTGGTCAAATTGCTTGATGCGGGTATCATATACCCCATCTCTGATAGCAAGTGGGTGAGTCCCACTCAAGTAGTGCCCAAGAAGTCAGGCATTACTGTTGTTGAGAATGATAAGGGTGAACTTGTGCCCACACGCATGACGACTGGTTGGTGTGTGTGTATCGATTATAGGAAGCTCAATTCTATGACTAGGAAAGATCATTTTCCACTTCCGTTTATTGATCAAATCCTAGAGAGGTTGGCAGGCCAGAGCTATTATTGTTTTCTGGATGGCTATTCCGGATATAACCAAGTGGCTATCAACCCAGCGGATCAAGAGAAGACTACCTTCACCTGCCCTTATGGTACTTATGCTTATCGGCGCATGCCTTTTGGCTTGTGCAATGCGCCCGCGACCTTTCAAAGGTGCATGATGGCTATCTTCTTTGATATGGTGGAGGACTTTCTAGAAGTATTCATGGATGACTTCTCGGTCTTTGGGGCCTCCTTTGATTCATGTCTCCAAAATCTTGCAAAGGTGCTTAAACGCTGCAAGGAGACTAACCTGGTCCTAAGTTGGGAAAAGAGCCACTTCATGGTCCAGGAGGGGATTGTTTTGGGCCACATAGTGTCTAAGAGGGGGATTGAAGTTGACAAGGTAAAAGTTGACTTAATTTCTCGACTTCCTCCCCCCTCGTCAGTCAAGCAAATTCACTCTTTCTTGGGACATGCGGGGTTCTATAGGCGTTTTATCAAGGATTTTTCTAAAATCGCCAAGCCCTTGTGTGATCTTTTGGCTAAGGATGCCCCTTTCGTTTTTGATGAGGCTTGTATGAGAGCTTTTGAGAAGCTCCGTGAGGCATTGTCCACAGCACCTATCATGCAGTCCCCCAACTGGTCTCTACCTTTTG
Source organism: Rhododendron griersonianum (assembly GCA_018127125.1). Taxonomy (NCBI): domain Eukaryota; kingdom Viridiplantae; phylum Streptophyta; class Magnoliopsida; order Ericales; family Ericaceae; genus Rhododendron; species Rhododendron griersonianum. The sequence goes on from CM030795.1 coordinate 11,423,844, forward strand.
AAATAATGTGTGATGCATCCGACTACGCAGTCGGTACTGTTTTGGGCCAGCGGGTTGACAAGGTCCTTCATGCCATTTATTATGCGAGTAAGACCCTCTCCGATGCGCAGTTGAACTATACCACTACGGAGAAGGAATTACTCGCTGTGGTCTTTTCCCTTGACAAGTTCCGGTCCTACCTTTTAGGGTCGAAGGTCATAGTATACACTCATCATGCCGCTCTGCGGCATTTGCTTTCTAAGAAGGAGACCAAACCTAGGTTGATTAGGTGGATTCTGCTCCTCCAAGAGTTTGATGTGGAGATTCGAGACAAGAAAGGATCTGAAAATTCTGTAGCAGACCACTTATCGAGGATCCTAGTGGATGCCTCTCGTGACACCTTGCCCCTCAAGGACTCATTCCCCGATGAGCAACTCTTTGAGGTGTCACAAGTGCGACCCCCATGGTATGCACACATCGTCAACTACCTAGCCATAGGCGCACTTCCCTCTCATTGGTCCAAGCAGGACAAGGACCGATTCTTTGTGCAGGTTAAGCACTATTTTTGGGAGGATCCGGAACTCTTTAAGTTGTGTTCGGACCAGGTGATTAGGAGGTGCGTTCCTGAGACTGAGCACCATAGCATTCTCACCTTCTGTCACTCACTCGAGAGCGGAGGGCATTTTAGTGGGAAGAAGACGGCGGAAAAGGTTTTACAAAGCGGTTTTTTCTGGCCCACTCTATTTAAGGATGCATATGTATTTTGCAAGGCATGCCTAAAGTGCCAGAAAACCGGCAATATTTCGCGCCGTGATATGATGCCATTGTCCTCCATCCTTGTTGTGGAGATGTTTGATGTTTGGGGGATAGATTTCATGGGTCCGTTTCCTTGTTCGCATGGGAACGAATATATTCTTGTGGCAGTGGACTACGTGTCCAAGTGGGTGGAAGCGGTAGCCACCAAGACCAATGACCACAAAGTTGTGGTCAAGTTTCTTCAAAGTAATATTTTTACTCGTTTTGGCTATCCGCGAGCGATTATTAGTGATGAGGGCACCCATTTTCTCAATAAACACTTCGCCGCCCTTGTGCGAAAGTATTCTATCACTCATAAGGTAGCGACACCCTATCATCCTCAGACTAGTGGGCAGGTTGAAGTGTCAAATAGGGAGATTAAACGCATACTTGAAAAGACGGTTAGGCCTAATCGAAAAGATTGGTCTTTAAGGCTCGATGATGCTTTATGGGCCTACCGTACAGCTTATAAGACCCCTATTGGCATGTCTCCTTATAGGTTAGTTTTTGGTAAGGCGTGTCATTTGCCCGTTGAGTTGGAGCATAGAGCTATGTGGGCCATTAAGAAGTTTAACTTCGATATGGCCACTGCCGGGTTAAATCGTAAGCTCCAGCTTACTGAATTGGAAGAGTTGCGCAATGAAGCATATGAGAGTGCATGAATTTATAAGGATAGGACTAAGGCATTTCATGATAAACACATTATTAGAAAGTCCTTTGAAGTCGGTCAAAAAGTGTGGCTCTTCAATTCTAGACTTAAACTTTTCCCGGGCAAGTTGAGGTCACGGTGGGATGGTCCATATGTTGTCATTCGTGTTTTCCCCCACGGAGCTGTAGAGATTAAGGATCCACGTGTTGGTAATGTTTTCAAGGTCAATGGCCAAAGGCTTAAACCTTACGTGGAAGGAATTGGTGATAGCGTGGTGGATGGTGCCACGGTGGAGTCCATTACTTTGATGGACCCAATTTATATAGATTAGTGCTTTCATTGGAAGTCTAGGAGACTTAAAATCCATGGAGTTTGTGATACCTCTAGTGTTTGCCGTGCTCGAACGGTTTCCAACTGTCTGGTATAGCCACCTGGTCAAAGCTATGTATGTAGTACCTATGAGGTTGGGTCTGGCGGCAGGCGCGTAGTTAGCAGCGAGAATTCTGCCTGAACCATCTGACTTTAGTGTCCAACTCTGTGGAGATTGCTTCACAAACGGAGTGGTGGGTAAGGGATCTGGCAGCCCCAGAGGGAGTGACAGCCTATTAGATGATGGTACCACTTCTCAAGATATCGTTGAATCCTACGCATACTGTTCTTCCAACAAATAGGGAACCACAGTCTTTTGATCAGGGAGAAAAGTAGTACCCGTGTCTTTCGCGTGAAGAAAGTGGATGGATTTATTTTATTTTATTTTTACTTCTTGCCTTTGTTTATGTTCTTTAGTTGTTTTCCTTGTATATATTTTGTTGTTTTGGAGGCTAACATTTTGCAGGTTGTTCAATCCAAGTTGGGGGGTCTCCCTCTTGCTACATATTAGTTTGCTATGTTCCTCCTTTTTGAGGTGATACCTTTCCTCTCTTTTACGTTTCTGTCCTATCTTTTTATTTTTATGCTTTCAATGCGGACATTGAATAGTTCAAGTTGGGGGGAGGGATCACTTTATTCTTTTTGCATTGTTAGATAGCAAAACAAAAAAAAAATTTGAAAAAAATCTAAAAATAGTGGGATCTTTCTTGCATGGAACTTTAAATTTGCGAGGTATTTATTGGTTGCTTGAGTTGAGGCATGTTGGCATTGTTTGGGTGTTTTGTGGACTGTTAGTTCTTTATGCTATCTTGTTAATGCATGTAGCTATGGCACTTGTATCTCGGCATTTCACGTCTATTTGGACTTAGTTTGCTTGTGAGTGTCTTTTGAACGTTCTCGATGGCTAGATTAGTGGAGACTTATGCCCTAGTGAGCTTTTGTGCCTTACCCTTTTATTGGAGTGGTGTCACTTTAACTCTTAGTTTGTCATGGAAAGAATATATTTGTTGATGGTCTCATTATTCTTGATTGCTGAGCGTTGGAACTTGAACGCATAATACTATCTCTCAGTTTTGGTTCGTCACATGGATGTTACACCCCTGGGAGAGGATTATAGGCATTTTCTTGATATTTGGGCCGGTTCGTTCCTTTATTTTCATATTTATCCCTTGCAAGCTGCTTTAAGACTTTTATACTTAGCCTTTTCTTGGTTAGCTCCACCTTCCATATTGTGTTTGGAGAAAGGCAAGAATGTAAAGGTGAAATTTTTGGGTAGATTGTGAATTTTTGTGCTTGAATTGGTGGTGTCCCTTAAAAAAAAAAAGAAACACAAAAAAAAGAAGAAGGAAGAATACAAAGAATAAAAGGGGCACCGATGTAGTTGAAAGGAGGAATCATTGCTTTATGGTTGAAACAAGTTGAAGGGTTAGAAGGAGAGATAAGGTGGAATCGGTTTGATGTTAAGGGGCACACATTGCATATTCGCCCCGTTAAGTTGTCTTGAAATATTTGCCTATTCTTGGACACTTGATGTTTTACCCTAGCCTTTACACACTTTCCTTTACCCAACGTTATAACCGAATTAAAGTCCTATTTGATCCTTGGGGTGATGGGAAGTGAATTGATGGATGTGAGAGAGAGTTCCAATGCTTGGTGTTCCATTCATGGGATCGTGTGTCCACTGTATAAAGCGTCCTTTTCGTGTCATAGTGTGCGAAGTATTTTGCTTTCAATTACATAACTTCCAAACCGCACACTTGAGAGTTCATAATGCACCTTGTTTCGAGCGATTTTATTTGTGAGTGCATGACATTGTGAGAATTGAAGTCGAAGCTCGGTCCGGAGAGAATTTTGAGTGGCATTTCATCGGTGACTAAGTCCAAGTGTTCACACACGCTAAATTAGGTGTCATAGTTTATATGCATGTCTTGATAGCATTTTGAACTAGTGTTGCCCAATTCGAAATATACTTGTGCAATGACTTTGTGCCTTGGCTTGAGAGATTGATGAGTTACTTGCAGGTTGTGGGTTTCATGTGAAAAGGATTCACGGTGTTTTGTGGGTAATCACTACTGAAAACCCTCACGAGACTTCACTCGTCCTACCGGGGCCGCCTGGGGGTTTAAAAGAACTATCAATTTTAATTTACTTTCTTTAGTTGCATTTTCTTTTCTTTGCTCGAGACTAGCAAAATGTAAGTTGGGGGGTGTGATAGACGCGTAAATGTTCACATACGCGTCCCTTAATTTATCATTGCTAAGTCCATTTATATTATTACTTAAGATTAATGCTTGATTTTTGTGTCGTAGGCATTTGGAGGTTTTGACATCTTAAATGGGCTTTGTTTAGTTGATGAGAAGCATGGATTACATCCTATAATTTTTCCTCCTTTTAGTCTGCCGTGTACGTGGTACTGGAAGTGGAATGGGTTAGCAGAATAATACAAGTTGTAAATGTATTGGTGGCCCCCGAAGCTATGCTAATTGAACATACAAGTGGTTGGGCCTAATGTTTAATTGTTATTCTAACTACGGCTGGGCCCAAGGAACCGATATTACTACGGGGGCTTTTGCAAGGAAAAAGGGCTTTTACATAGGTCGGCTACTGAAGCTTATAAAAAGGGAGACGAATTACTTTTTGATGGACGCACGACAGTGGACGGACGCACTATAGAGGAAAAGAGGAGGTGACCACGGATTGAATCAGAAAACAGAGGCTGCGCGTAAACCTTCGTTATCATGTCGGCCTTCAACAGAACTTCGATGGTTTCAACTCCGATGTCCGGCTAAACTCGTTTCTAGGGTATAGATGAAGCTCAAACTCTGAGTAATAATATTTATGTTTTGATTTAGTGTTTTATTATTCGAATCGTGGTTGTATGACTTGAGGATTTATTTGCGATATTAATTTTCTCTATCAAATCTTGTGTATGATTTTCTAGATTTTTATGCACGTTCATACATCGGTTCTTAATTGTTTGTGATAACTGAGTAAGATGGGTTATACTCCGTAAGACGCGCCGTGCTATTAGATGATCCGTGCCATAGAGACGGATCGTACTAGTAAGACGGTTCGTGCTAGGCGGCGATACCCCATGCTATTTGGTAATTCATAAATATCTTTAGGCGATACCATGAGGGCCCGCGAACCCTAGCGATATCCGGATTGATTCGTATAATAGACCTTTATCATCGCATAAATATTGTTATAACGGGTCGAGTGGATTCGAAACCCTAGATCTTTTCTCTCATAAACTCTCGTTATTTCTTAATTGCCTTAATTTAATTTAGCTTTTAGTACTTTCGAAATCAAACCATCAAATCCTTTTCCGAATTAATTTAGAAATCGATTGAAATAACTACAACTCAGCCTTCATAATCCCTGAGGACGATACTCGAAATACTTGCTGCTATCTTTTAGGTAGTAGTAATTGTTTCATTTTATTAATTATTTTTGATACGGAAACGACACGATCAGCGGCCACATCCACAATAGCCTTGTACTCGGATTCAGTTGAAGAGCGAGCAACAGTGCGTTGCTTACGAGAGGACCTCTTTTCTTGATCAACTGATCATTTGCACTGATTGGTTGACAATGGATGAACTTTTTTTTAGCATGTCCTTAAAAATGTTTGTATTCAAACAATAAATTTTAGTACAATTTGAACATACTGACATTGTTAACAATTAATTTTAGTTGCGGAAAAGTGAATTCATATAATTCGTGAGAAACATATTTTTAATTTCATCAATTCAATGCGATTGGCAAGGAAACTATTTTTTTTCCGTTTATCACTTTTTTATTTTAATTTTGCACTGATTGGTTGACAATGGATGAACTTTTTTTTAGCATGTCCTTAAAAATGTTTGTATTCAAACAATAAATTTTAGTACAATTTGAACATACTGACATTGTTAACAATTAATTTTAGTTGCGGAAAAGTGAATTCATATAATTCGTGAGAAACATATTTTTAATTTCATCAATTCAATGCGATTGGCAAGGAAACTATTTTTTTTCCGTTTATCACTTTTTTATTTTAATAAATTTGCTAATGATATTGAACTATGTAGTTGATTATCCCTTACCATCGTGATATTAAAAATACATGAACATAATTAATAATGACTTACATATAAAAAATTTAATGAGTCCTAAAAAAAGTGACAAAATATTTTCTCGCTAAAAGGTTACATTTAGCGAGGAAAACAGATTTCCTCGCAAAAGGGTTACATTTGGTGAGGAAATTATAATTTCCTCGCTAAATGTGAATTTCCTCACTAAATGTAACTTTTTAGCGATGAAATTGAATTTCCTCGCAGATTGTGTACTTTTAGCGACGAAATCTATTTTCCTCGCAATAGGCTTTCCGTGTTGTAGTATCCACCGGGCTATTCACAGCCAAAGTGTAGAGACCCGGATAATTTTAATTCTTGAAATGTTTATTAAATGACTAATTAGAAGGATATGGCATAATTGGTGATAAATTAGATTGGGGCTTGAAGTGAAAGAATAGAGAGTTGAGGGAGTGTAGGTGTAATAACAAGATTCATGAGTATATATAGGGGTGTGTGAGGGGTAGGAGATCATTTTCTCCATCTCACCCTCTCTCATCTGTTCCCTTCTCTCCCTGCCGATCTCTCTCTCTCTCCTCTCCCCTCACTCAAAACTCCACTCCACCTCCCAAAATCTTCAAGAATCAACCTCATTCAAGTCTTTCATTCGCGTTCTTGAGCTCGGAGATCCATGGGTCGAGCTTAAATCGGAGTTCCGGAGTTCGAAAGGCTAGGGCTCGTTCAAAAACGCTTGAATCTCGGCCATTGTTGTGAGGTAGGGACTTCTTTACCTCTTCTACGTGTTTATGTGTTGATTTGGTGTAGATTCGTGCCTTGGGTTGTAGTTCATGCCTTGAAAATCTGCTGAAATAGCTACCCGAAGCCCCGTGGTATCGATACGGATTTTGTGGCGTATCGATACCACGAGCTTATCTTTTTGGACAGCTTGTACCGTATCGATACGGTTTTTATGCGTATCGATACGGGGAGCTTAACTCCAGTTTTGCTCCTGTTGCCTTTTCGTCGATTGTTTGATTCCCCCCAATCACTTTTAAATCCTCTTGGACACCTCCTAACCTATCTTAAGCTTGTCTAATTGACTTCCTTGATTATTCGATGCTATCCTCGTTCCGTCGATCTTCCGTTTGTAAGGAACGAATAAGGAATCACTTAGTTAAAACATCGTTAAGTGCATTTTGTTGATTGTTGGTACTTGTGATTGGTCATGGCGCAATTGTGATGGTATTGGCATATTGTATGATGTTCCATTTATGAATATGATCATGGGGGAGTCTTAGCCTGCATATTGTATGAGAAAGTAGTTGATTGGGTCAGAAGTTAGTGTAGGGAGTCTCGTAACGCAAGGGGTGGTAATACAGAGACTTAAACGGGTTTCGTAACGCAAGGTGTGGTAATTCGGTAACCCGAGTCGTTCGGGATTACCATGACGCAAGGGGTGGAAACACGGTAATCCTCGTAGTGATATATGGTAACGCAAGGGGTGGAAACACCGATGGTGGGAATTTGGGATAGCAAGTCGTGAAGAGTTGGTAGAGTGCATGTGTCTTGTGAATTGTGTGGCTTTGGTGATAATGGCATGTCCTTGAGCGATCGTAATGAATGTCGATACACCTATGAGTTCGTTGTTATCTCTTGAGTGAACCACATCTTCTTGTCAACTCATTTTGCACTTGGCTTCATATTTATACATAGAATTGGTAAAGATTTTCCTACTGGGCTAGTGTAGCTCAACCTATCATTCTTTTCAGGTTCAAATGCTGGACCATAGCATGCAATGCTTCGTGTGTTGGGATGTGAAGACTTTTTGGAAGCTTATTTCATTAGTTACCAAATCATCTTGTGATGACTTTCTTTTGTCATAGACTGGTTTGTAACTTAATAACTTGTATGTATTCGAACTTAAGCTTATTTTGGGGCCGGTATGCCAATGTTGTAAAGTCTTTAAACTTGGGCACTTGGTTTGTAAGGTTAAACAGGTGGGAACTCTTTCGGGTATTATTTAAGTTATGCGAGGAACTTTTATTGAAATGGCTTATTTATTTATGTTAAAAATTGAGGGCGTGACACAAAGCGTTTGTTTCAATCTTCTGTTGTTGTCTTATCACCTCATCACTTTCAATAACTTGAGCTGCACGATGAAGGTCTTCATTTAGGGGGCTTATATGTTCCTCCTCTGATTCTATTTCTGAGTCCACTGAGTCTTGTACAACTGAATCAAGGCCTTGGGTGAAGTGAGAGTTTTCCTCCTTATTGCTTTCTTCACCCACTTCTTGGTTTAAAATTTCATCCTGCTTTTGAATATTAGTCTGTTGATTTTCCAACCCTTGAGCAGCCAAAACTTGAAAGTCCTCCTTTGCATGGGAAGCAATAATTTCCAAGGGAACAGCATGCGGTTTAGCATTAATTGGTAGGTCCCCCTTTACTTATTTATTCCTCTCTACTGCATTGTTGTCCCTTTTTGATCCGTTCTTCTTAGTCTCACTGGCTTCCTTGTCATTACTTGAACTATCCAAGATAGCATCTTCCTCACTTGGCTTTGAAATCTCCGAACCAAAGCTTAAGACTTGTTTGTTGGATGATACAATCCTGAAGGATGCTTCCTCCTCAACTCTGACCATAAACCTCTTCCCTCCCACTATTAACTGAATTTTACCTTCTATTTTGGAAAAATTCTCAGTAGCAATAAGAAATCTACATTTCTCAAAAGAAACTTCACGTAACGTACTGTCATCAACTTCGATAAAATGACCCCAAATGTTCGCTATCCTTCTAAAGGACGGGACGTTCCATACATTGAGAGGCATACCGTAACAGGAGACCCATGCAAATCTTTCCACTTGAGCACTTTCTCCATTCCATGGCTTGAGTTCTTCTAACCATAACAAAGGCCATTCCGATTTGATCACTTTATCCCTTGCTTCTCCATTTGCAAATATTAAGATTTGAAATCTTCCACCCATTGGCTTTATTTGGACCTCAACACTTTCCTTTTTGAAAGCTTCTTCCAAAACTTGAGCTGAGATTAGCCTTCTCATTCTACCCACCGCGCTCCTTTCCAGCCACCCATTTCCAACCGGTTGAAGATGGATGCTATTAATCACTCCGTGATTATCTTGAATTGGATTTCCTTCACCCTGCTTACTTGTTTCTACTTGGTTTTTCCTTCTCCAGATCTCCTTCCCCCTCTCCTTTTTTGATTCATCCCAATGGCTACGAACATGGAAGGCTGGGTCGAAACTCTGATTTCTATTGTTCCTGGTACTATTATGACCTTTGAATCCCTCCGCTTGAAAGTTAAATCTTTGATTTCTAGGGTTGAACTGAAATGGTACATTACCTCCTACGGTGTTCCTCTGATTTATTTGCATCGATTGAGTTCCTTGGCTCCGATCTGAGTCCCTATCTTGATCTCTTGCTGTCTTTTTCATGAATCTTGCCACTTTAACCACCAATTTTTGATCTCAAACCCAAGTTCCATCTGTCATAGTCACAGCTCGTTTCGCCTCTTCACTTGATTCAAATCTGACAAAGCAAAATCTTTTGCCCGAGATCTTGCTCCTTTTATTTGGGATGTATATGTCTCTGATCTTCCCAAATCTACAAAACAGATTGTAGAGCCATGTCTTCCTGATTTCCTCGTATAAATTATCCACGAACAGAGTTGTGATACTCCCTTGAGTATTTCTCTCTCCATTGTCTCTCTCTCCTCTCTCTCTCTCTCTCTCTCTCCATCTTTGGGGTTATTTTATCACGGAAGGAAAACCACCAAGAGGATAATCCCAACAGATTCAGAGGAATCACCCAATCAATGTTCTACCACTCTGCCATCTTCAACCAAATTTGGCTAGAAAACGGGCATGTTATCAATAGATGCTCTGGTGTTTCCTCTTCCTGAAGGCAAAATGGGCATGCCAAACCTTGTTCATCCATTCCCAAAATAATATTCCTGCTGTTCAAGACCGACCTCGTCGCAATTCTGTTTTGACACGCCATCCATACGAAAATCTCAACCTTCGGAGGACTAAGATTTCTCCACAAAGATTGAAGTCCGGTATTGGGAGTAAAAGCAAAAGCCTCCCATAAATCATACACAGACTTAACTGAGAACCAATTATTTGAGTTGCCAATCCAAAACATAGTATCCATTTTTGACAAATCTAGGACCACATTCTGTAATCTCTCACGTAATTCAATAAACTGAGCTCTTTCCCGCTAAAAAATTTCCCTCCAAAAGGTCAGATTCCAGTCCCCATTTGCGTCATTATTGATCATATTACACACTAGTTGCTCTTGTTGCGTAGATGCCATGTACAGTCTTGGATATTCCTCTTGCAGCGTTTGATCCCCCAACCATTTGTGCTTCCAGAACAACGTATTATCCCATACATAAACTTGAATTCTGAAGTTTGCCTAAAGTATGATCCCCACCTCATCTTCTGAATTTCCAATTGCACAAATATCTTTCCAAATAACAGATGCACGGCCTGAGGACGTTAATTTAGCCAATCTTGGTGTGATAATCCATACTTCTTACAGACAACTTTAGCCCACAAAGAGTCCTTTTCTCTACTGAATTGCCACCACCACTTTGCTAACAAAGCATGATTTTGTTCAATCAATCTTTTCACCCCCAGCCCTCCATACTCTTTGCTCTTTGTTATTGCTTCCCATTTCACCAAGTGAAGTTTTTTCTTATCTATAGAATCCCCCCAAAAAAACTGCCTTTGTAATCTTTCAATTTTCCTTGCAACAGAAATTGGCATTTTAAAGATAGACATGAAGTAGATAGGAAGATTGTTAGTATTGGAATTGATAAGAGTCAATTTACCGCCAAAGGAGATAAATCTTCTTTTCCAAACTGCCAATCTTTTCTCCACTCTATCTATCACAGGTTGCCAAGTTTGAATTTTATTAGGATTCGCACCTTGTGGGAGACCAAGGTAATTCAAAGGAAGAGACCCCACTCAACACCCCATCACTTGAGCTAATATTTCCACCTCCTGAACTTGACATTTAACCACACATAACACACTCTTTAAGAAATTAATTTTCAGACCAGACATGAGTTGAAAAATTCCAAGAATCCTTTTCAAAGCTACCATTTCCTCCAGCTTATTTTGGCAAAAAATAAGTGTGTCTGCAACGATCCTAATTTTCTCCCTAATTTTTTTTATCATAATTCAAATAATGTTAGTTAGTTTAATTATAATATTAGCTTGCCCATTCAGAAGATACCCATCTTGATCCAACCAGTTTGGGGGGGACGCCTCCTTTCTATCACTTGGAGACATTAACCAAGTCCAAGCAATGCTTGAACTTGTCCGCGGTCACAGTCTTTGTCAACATGTCGGCTGCATTCTCAGTAGTGTGCACCTTTTCCAATATCACATCACCCATAGCAATTAACTCTCTCACCTTGTGAAATCTTACGTCAATATGCTTGGTCCTCACATGATACACCTGATGCTTTGCCAAATAAATGGCACTTTGACTATCACAATACAGCTGCACTCCACCTTGATCTATGCCCAACTCCTTCACAAAACCTTTTAACCACAACGCTTCTTTCCCAGCCTCAGTTACTGCCATGTACTCAGATTCAGTAGTAGATAGAGCCACTAAAGGTTGTACCATGGATCTCCAACAAATAGGTCCACCCACCAGCGTAAATACGTACCCTATCGTAGACCTCATGTCGTCCAACCCTTCAGCATAATCCGCATCTACATACCCCACAACTGAAATCTGATCCTGTTGCTTAGCAAACATAATCCCATGGTCTGCAGTACCTCTCAAGTATCTGAATATCCACTTGACCGCTTTCCAGTGCTCTCTGCCTGGATTTGCCATGTACTTGCTCCCTATGCTGACTGCATGTGCCAAATCGGGTCTTGTACAAACCATCGCATACATCAAGCAACCAACTGCACTAGCATAAGGCATGTTTGACATATCCTGAATCTCTTCAGCTGACTCTGGACACTGTGCTGTAGACAACCTGAAATGACTTGCCAATGGAGTGCTGACCTATTTAGCATTAGCCATACTAAACCTCTCCAACACTTTCCCCACATAATCCTTCTGGAACAACCACAGCTTACCAGCTGCCCTATCCCTGCGAATCTCCATTCCAAGTATTTTCCTAGCAGCACCCAAATCCTTCATGTCAAATTCCTTTCTCAACAAAGCCTTCAACCTGTTCACTTCAACTGTACTCTTCGCAGCAATAAGCATATCATCCACATAAAGTAACAGAAAAATATAAGAACCATCATCAAGACTCTTCACATAAACACAACAATCATACTCACAGCGTGTGAACCCAATCCGGATCATGAACGAATCAAACCTCTTATACCATTGTCTCGGAGACTGCTTCAACCCATATAGCGACTTCTTCAATCTACAAACCAGGTGCTCAGTCTCTGGCTGCTTGAACCCCTCAGGCTGCTCCATGAATATAACTTCCTCCAAATCACCATGGAGAAAAGCTGTTTTCACATCCAGCTGCTCTAACTCCAGATTATAGCTAGCCACCAATGCCAAGATAATCCTGATTGAAGTGTGCCTCACCACTAGAGAAAACACCTCATCGTAATCAATCTCCTTCCTCTGTGAGTATCCCTTTGCAACTAATCGAGCCTTGAACCTCTCCCTTTCTTTTTCTGACACAGCCTCTTTCTTCCTGTATACCCATTTGCAACCCACTGTCTTCTTTCCCTCGGTCGCTGTCAACTCCCAAGTCTTATTCTTCTTCAAAGATTCCATCTCCTCCACCATGGCTTCCATCCATCTGTCCCTTTCAGAACTAATGATAGCATCCTAAAAAGTAGAAGGATCCCCACCAGTGGTTGACAGTGCATATGCAACCATATCTTCAAACCCATACCTCTCCGGCGGTTTGACAGTGCGTCTGGGTCTCCCTGTGGCTATGCTCTCCTCCTGCTGCTTCTGCTGCTGATCACCCTGTCCCACTAGCGGTGGATTGCCAGTGTCTGAATTTTCCAGCTCAACCTGTACATCCAGCTGCTTTCTGCTGGTTACTTCCCCAGTCTCGGTTTTCTGAACCCCCTGATGTGCCTTGACCATAGAAGCTTCATCAAATACCACATCCCTACTGATCACCACTTTCTTTGATTCCGGATCCCAAAGCTTGTACCCCTTCACACCTTTCTCATACCCAAGAAAGATACACTGTTTGGACTTTGCATCAAGCTTCGACCTCTCATCAAGCGGAACATGAACATAGGCTGGACAACCGAAGATCTTTATACCTGAGTAATCTACCTCTTTCTCTGTCCACACCTCCTGTGCTACCTTACTACCCAGAGCAGTACTCGGTGACCTGTTTATAATAAAAACTGCCATACTCACTGCTTCTGCCCAGAAATTCTTTGGAAGCCCTGCATTTAACCTGATACACCGTGCCCTCTCTGCTATAGTTCTGTTCATTCTTTTGGCCACCCCATTCTGCTGTGGTGTCTTCCTAACAGTCCAGTGCCGCTGAATACCATGCTCCTCACAAAACTTCAGAAAAGGCCCATACTTGTACTCTGTCCCATTATCTGATCTGAGGCATTTAACTCGTCTCCCTGTTTGATTTTCTACTTCAGCTTTCCACACTCTGAATTTCTCAAAAACCTCAGACTTGTGCCGCATGAAGTACACCCAAACTTTCCTCAAAAAATCATCGATAAAGGTCACGAAATATAGAGATCCCGCTTTCGAAGCTACCCTCACTGGCCCCTAAACATCAGAATGCACATAGTCAAGTATTCCCTTAGTTTTGTTCACTGCACGCTTAAACTGCACCTTATACTGTTTTCCCATAACACAGAACTTGCAGAAATCAAGTTTGCACGATTTTACCCCTTTCAACAGGTTCCTTTTATGTAATTCCAGCATCCCACGTTCCCCCATATGCCCTAACCGCATATGCCACAACAAAGTATCATCAGTTTCCTCAGCTGTAGTGGCAGCAGCTCCACCTACAACTGTACTCCCTATCAAACGATAGATATTTCCACCAATCTTAGAACCTTTCGTAATAACCAGAGCACCCTTCGTTACCCTCATGACTCCACCACCTGTTTTATACTCACAGCCATTAGAGTCTAAGGTTCCCAACGAAATCAGATTCTTCCTTAAACCTGGAACATGCCTAACATCACCAAGTGTTCTCACAACACCATCAAACATCCTAATCTTCATTGTGCCTATTCCAATGACATTACATGATGCATCATTACCCATTAGAACAGTACCACAATTCACTGACCTGTACGTGTCGAACCACTCCCTGTTAGGCGACATGTGGAAAGAACATGCTGAGTCCAGAATCCATGAATCTTCCTCGTGCACTACGTTCGCTGAAACTGACAACATATCACCATCACAATCATCCGATGACTCCTCCACAACATTTGCAGATTTCGATGGTCCAGTTTTCTTCCATGTTCCCTTTCCCCCATTCTTCTTCTTGTACGGACAGTCCTTCTTGAAGTGTCCTGTTTCATGGTACTTGAAACACTTGAACTCCTTTTGCTCGGGAGTCCTGCCCCTTGACTTCGACTTCCCACGCGCTCCTGTTTTTCCTCTTTCAGATTTTCTGCCACGTTCCTCTCCCCCTTTTGCCACCAGCCCTTCCCCCGAAATACCCTCGGTCTGTTGCCTGCGTTGATTGTACGCAAGTAGGGCTGCCGTGACTTCCTCCAATTCTAGGGTTTCTTTCCCCCAGAGTAGGGTTGTAACGAGCGTCTCCATGGAACCCGGTAGAGAACACAGCAACATTAGTGCCTGGTCTTCCTCGTCGAACTTCACGTCAATCCTTAGCAGATCGCTAACAATCTGATTGAACGTATTAATATGTTGAATAAGGTCGGAACCCTCGATCATCTTTAACCCAAACAGTTTCTGCTTCAGGAACAGTTTATTTGTCAATGACTTTGACATATACCTGGCCTCCAGCTTAGTCCAGACACCAGCCGGTGATTCATCACCGATCACGTGATACATAACCTCGTCTGCAAGACACAAACGAATAGTACTCACCGCCTTCATCTGCTGTTCTTCCCAGTCGTCAGCCGACATGGTCTCTGGTTTCTTCTTCAACGCCTTCACCAATCCCTGCTGCACTAACAGATCCTTTACCCTCTGTTGCCATAGTCCGAAATTCCCAGTCCCGTCGAACTTCATCACATCGAACTTTGTAACAGACGAACTCGAAGCCATTGTTCTTCGCGTGTTCAATCAAACCCGAGCTCTGATACCACTTTGTAAGGATCTAAACACACACGCACACAATATTCGAGTATAAACAGTAAAGGATTGACACAGAGATATACGTGGTTCCCCAAACCGGGTACGTCCACGGGAGCGGAGCTGTTTTTATTATGATCACAGTACATAGGGTTTTACAATAGAGAGTATATTCGGTCGCTTCGCTTCCCTCACTCCGCTCCGCTCCACTCCGCTCGGCACTGGCCTTATACGAGAACTTCTTAGTACCTCTCATACACAAACATATGAGCCACAAGTTCCAACATAATAGTTAGTAAGTAGCTTCTATGTTTTATTTATTTTTATGTTAATTACATATACCGGTGATTATCACAAATCTTAACAAGTTACAAAATGTAATATATAATATATATGTATGCACGTGTACCATGTTTGAATGGGATACTTCCAAGTTACACAAAACATGGGATTTCTTTTCCTCCCCTCTCCCTTATCTTAACCAACTCTCTATCTCTCTCTCTCTGTGCCGAACCACCACCCCCCTACTCCATTTTTCTCGCCCATTACTCCTCCCCTTCACCCCACTCTCCTCTCCATTATAAACACCTCCCCTCCCAATCCAGAAAACTCTAACATTTACACCCTTCACACTACAACGGAAATTCAGAAGCAAGGAAAGGAAAAAGAGAGAATCCGATCGAGTTCCAGCAGTTGAGGTCTGGAGGAAGAATACGAAGTGGGTTTCGGTTCTACACTCACCCGAACCCAAGTCCGCGACACACCAACTCTAGCACGACCCCGAGCACCTCCGAACCAATTCGCAATTATCCGAAGTCAGCCTCGGTGTCCTGTTGCTCCGTCGTCTTCTCCGATTCTTTCGTAGCCGTCCGAAACCGTCCAAACCAGTTAACCATTTTTTCGACCGAAACCAAGGTAGAATAATCGCTTCCCTACTTTCTCCTAAGTATATGAAATCCTTAGATGTTCGTTTTGATAGATTATAGTGTCTGGAAACGAACTCATGCATCGAAAACAATGAATCTAATTTTTTCCTCTGTTTTTCGAAAGTTACAGTAGCTTGGACGTTGAGTTCTTAAAATTTCAGGCTGGAATTACAGTTTGCACCATGTGTTTTCTATAGTATTAAATTCGACCCTTGCATGTTACTATTACCTGGTAGATTTGAACCCATTTGGTGCTTTTATCTCATTTCCATACTACACGACTAACTTTTATTCTCAGAAGTGTGGAATGCCTACTATGATTAGTGTGCTTTTAGTTGAAATGGATTTTATCCTAATATTGTGAACATGTGTAAATAAAATAAAGTAAAGTTAATAATGTCATTTTAAGAACTAGTAATAAATTGCCTTAAGAAAATTTAGGAATCCTAATTAAAACCTAAGGCTACTGTGTTCCGATTATACAAGAATAGAATATCTCTAGTTAAAACCCAACTGTACATCTAACGCCAAATATTTCTATAGTTCAATTCTCTAAATCGACGAATGTCCAATGAACTTACTTGTTAATAAAATTTAAATAATTAAAAGGGCACCGGCCCAGTCATAAAATACTATGTGTTTTATTTACTCGTACATTATCAATTGCTATGCCCCGCTTTCGCATTGAAATATATATTGTTTATTAATTATGTTATTATGGAGTTGCCATATTGTACATGTTAGCTCGGACTTAGGTTCACGGGATGGTTACGAGTAGTGATTCATGTAGACGATGTTAAGTAAATGGAAACTGATAAAGTGTTGAGTTGTGAGGTTGTGGATTGTGATTTGAGTCATGGTGATGGCAAGGGTAACCAATGGGGCCCTGTGTTGAAATGGGTAACCAATGGGGCCCAGTGTTGAGAGATGTTGTGACGCTAATGTATAATGCGTCATGGGAAAATTCGCTTCTTTTGTTCGAGAAGGAATAGGTCCCATGAGACGGTTATAGTTAGTGATAGGTGATGTCCGACCCTAATGTACGATGCGTCATGGGATGACTCGATCCTCCTGTTATGGTCTTAAGTGAGAACATACTCGGTACATAACTTAGGTGCGCTCACCTAGGACCCTTGTGGAGGACAAGCAAGAGGAAGGGTGGACCCATGAGACGGTTGTAGTTAGTGGATGTGGGAGGAAAGGATCTCGTGGAGAGTATCCTTAGATTTCATGTAAGTTAATGGATAGTAAAGAAAATGATGATGTGTTATTATTCTGTACTTTCTGTGAATTACCAATTCTTATATTGTTGAACTGCTAACTGTAGAGTAAGGGGTTAGTAGGGTTGGGATTATCTACTGAGTTTCAAAACTCATCATAGTGCCCTTGGGCTGGCGTTTCATGCCAGGTAATCAAGAAACCGAAGAACAGAATCCTCCTCAAGATGATCAGTACCAGGGTGAGGACCTCCCAGTTGAGGAAGGAGAGTTTGTCGAGCCTTGGATGCCTTACCCTTAGAAGCTCTGTTAGTTTAAAATATTGTTATTTGAATTTTCCAAAAGTGTTATCACATTTGTCAAACTCTGTTTTATTTCGTTGGGTTGTAAGACAATTAAGTAGTTTTGAATTTGGTATTTGAGATTTCCGCTACTAAACTCTGTTTAATAAAATTTATTTTTTAAATCAGTTTTATGAACTATTAAATCAATTAAAAATGATTTAATTAACGTGTCCGAAAATCGGGGCGTTACAACTTGGTATCAGAGCATAGGTTCAAACACTCGGCCTTGGGTAGATTGGGGTAGATCACTTTCCGAGAGCGTATATTTTAGTAGCTAATCGTACCTATTATCTATGATACTTTTAAGTCTAGTTTATAAGTACTTAATAGCTGTCATTCTACTTAGACTTGAAACCGTACCGTGAGAAAACATTTTTAATTGGAGATGAGAAATAACCTCCCCATTTGCTCCTACCTTGACTCCATTAACTAACCCAATTGATCGAGCTCTTTCCAACAAAATGTTTAAGGCTTCCACGACCAAATTGAATAGGAAAGGGGATAATGGGTTACCTTGTCTAAGACCTTTATAAGTTTTAAACTCTTTTGTAGGAGATCCATTGATCAGAATTGCCATCGACACAGTCAAAATACATTCCTTTACCCATTGACACCACTTATTCCCGCACCCCACCTTTGTGAGCATATCAATCAGAAATCCTCAATTCACACAGTCGCAGGCCCTTTCAAAATCAAGTTTTAGTAGAAGACCACCATGAGATTTATTCTTCCAATAATCAATGACTTCATTAGCTATTAATACCCCATCAAGAATCTGTTTTCCCCCAATGAACGCAACCTGAGTTTCCCCAATTACCTTATGAAGAACTTTTCTTAATCTATTAGCTAAGACTTTAGACAAGAGCTTATACACCCAACCAACTATACTGATTGGTCTAAACTCTTTAAAAGCAGTTGGTCCATCAATCTTTTGGAATTAATGCTACAAAAGTTGAGTTAATACCTGAGACGAGCTTGGCATTCACATGGAATTCTGCAAAAAAAACTTCAAGATGAGATCTTTCATAAAGTTCCACCCCTTCTTGACAAAGGAGAAATTAAATCCATCCGTTTAATCTTTGTAATCTGTTTTCAAAGGTTAATAAATTTTTCGCCTTTCAAAAAAAAATAGGATAGGTGCTTTATAGTTGGAATGAGTTACGGTTGGTGTGTATCAGTTGTTTACTATCTTGCGGTTGGTGTGTATCAACGGTTTAGTATCTTTAATCTATATTTGTTTTTTTTATGTTACTTTGAACATTAATAAAAAAAATATATTTGTTTCTTTCTTTTTCGTTGCTTATATTTGTTTTTGGAATATCAACAAAACTGAATGAATAATATGATAATTTGGGGAATGCTAAGTCAATTACACTTGCTATGTGTTTAGGAGTGTATAATACACCCCACTCTTGAATATAAATTTTAGAATAATGATTTTTGCACTTTCGTTTTTACCATCTCACTCTTTGTTACTCTCCCTGTCCCTTTACTAGAGTATATTATTCCATTTCGGCCTGTCCTTTAATAAATGTCCATTTTGTAAAATTAGTGAAAAAAAAAGTAGGTACTTTTTCCATTTTACCTCAAAAAGTAGATTCATTTTTGAAAAGTTAGTGAATAAAAATGTAATAACGATGTCTCCGTGTAAGGTAATTATAGAAAGTGGAGGTAAAAGTAATGTGAAAAGTGTAATGATGTTGTCTCTATAATAAGTTAAAATTACGAAGCTGGATACTTAATTAAAAAGAGATAGAAAGAATATGTAAATTCACAACTGCGACACTGCCCCTTCATTAAATTTTTTTTTTGGATATGAAGAAATAACATAATGGATTAACATCATATAATAAAGTGAGTGCGAATGATAAAAATAGAAAGTGCAAAAGTCAATAACGTATAAAAATTTAATGTAGAGCCGTTTATCATTACGATAGGTGTCAAGTGAAAGATGGCCTTCAACAACAAAAAAAAAGTGTAAGGTGGAAGTAATGTTCGTAGCTGAGGCATCCTAACAGATCGGGAGACTTGAACCTTATTCCTAAATGACCCGATAAATTCGATCAAGCACTCACCATCTATTTTCTTTGTTCAACTCTTTGACAACACGAAAAAATCATTGTTCTTACAAAATGAAAAAACCAAAAGCTTTACCCTCCCTCTTTATGCAAATTAACAAACGCAAATTTTATTGAATAAGGACAAAATCAAACTATTCTTCACCAGCCGAATTAGGAGGGATTTGGATTGAAATTAAAG
This sequence comes from Rhododendron griersonianum, assembly GCA_018127125.1. Taxonomy (NCBI): domain Eukaryota; kingdom Viridiplantae; phylum Streptophyta; class Magnoliopsida; order Ericales; family Ericaceae; genus Rhododendron; species Rhododendron griersonianum. Next base: position 11,443,716 of record CM030795.1, read on the forward strand.
TCAAATAGTAACTTAATTTGTCTTTATTCAAAAAAGTTTCGCATTTGTTAGTTTTGCGTCAAACTTTTGTGACTTATTGATTCGTCTCGGCGAGAGAAATCGGAAAATTAAAAAAATTTGATCAAAACTCATAATTTTTTAAAAAAAGACAAAAAAAAGTAAAAAAAAGTTTCGATAAAATTTTTTTGACTTATTTTTGTCTTTATTCAAAAAGTTATGAGTTTCGATCAAAACATTTTACTTTTCTGATTCCTCTCGTCGAAACAAATCAATAAGTTACAAAACTTTGACGCAAAAGAAACAAATGCAGAATAATTCAAATAAAAATCAAAAAATAAGTTACTTAACTTTTCAATGCAAATCTACCTTTAATAATACTAGGAAAAATTATACTAAACCCCCTTAAACTATCACCCAGTGGCACTTTGCCGCTTTTAACTTTAAATTTCAACACTTAACCTCCTTGAACTGTGATTTTACTTCGATCTTGGACCTTCTGTTTGCCATACGTTAGGGTTTGGGATGGAAAAATTCTACTTGCCATCAAATTTGAAACCAAAGTATAATACTGCCTTCCAATTAATGAAACAACACAGCCAAACACTCTATTCTCTCTCGTACTCATCTGAGTCATCTTCTCAATTCCAATTCTCTCTCTAAAAAAATTTCTTCGACGAACTCCACAATACCACTTCCAGCGGCACTACCTTGAATTTTTTAGGAGACAGAGTGGGCAACGATTCGGAAGGGGAGAAGATGTCTGTACAAGTCCGGGCCTGAAAAAGGACGGCATCCGGAGCCGTCAGATTTCTATGAACATAACTTTCGTCGACGATTCCGACGGTCAATAGATTAGGCTTCGATTTGCTTCGCTTGTAGACTTCTCACAGGCCTTGAATGCTTCAATGACCGTCAATTGACCACCAGACTTCGGTGACGAGGGGACGGCGACGACTGTTTGGATGCCCAGATTGGATCGAAATTTGTTGCTTTTGACTTCTCTCTGACCTATGGTGCTCTGTATGATGGGGAAGTTAGAGCGCAGGAGGTGGTCGACAACGGCGTGGTCGGCAGTGCAAACGCTGTAGGAGAGGCCAAGGACGCCGTTCACTTTGATGGTGATGGATGGGTGGGTGAGGGTGGAGAGGAGGTGGGTGACCCAGTCGTGGATGGGTGGGTGGGTCGGCGGTTGGGGAGGAATAAGAGGAGGTTGTCGAGGTTGGGTAAGATTGGCGGGATAGGGTTGTGGTGGGCCTGGTGGCCATGGAGGAAAATCTGGCCGGATGTATATGTATATATAGATATATACCTACAAATTTTAGGCAAGGGTAGTTATGTAACTTCGTTCAATCTGTTAACAGAGTTAAAAGGGATTCCAATTACAAATAGTTCAAGGAGGTTAAGTGTGGAAATTTAAAGTTAAAGGGGGTAAAGTGCCACCGGGTGATAGTTTAAGGGGGTTTAATATAATTTCCCCATAATACTATTCCTAGAAGATTATGTAGGAGAGAGAGAGAGAGAGAGAGAGAGAAAGAGAGAGAGTCCTGGTTGGAGGAAAGTCATCGTAGAGGCTAATTTTGTCATTTACTTCCAAAGGAACATGTCATTCCAGAGAAGCTGTCAACTCGGACCCGTGACGCTTAGTGACAGTATAAATATTAGTAAGAGTGACGCGCGCGTGCGTTCCACTAAAGTGCGTTCTCAATTTGGTATTAGATCCTGGAGAGCAGGACAAAGCCCCAGTCTGAAATTGAGATTGGCCAAAGCACTGATTGAGGACGGTACGACGGCTCGGGGTCATTGAATCATCTATCGTCCAATAGTCCCTCGGGGTCCCGGCTTCGGTGTTGGTGACAATTACATTGGAAAGCGACGTTGTCCTCAAGCCCCATTCAGAGAATTACGATGAGTGGTGTTCCATTTTTAAAAATAATCTTGTGAGGGCTTTTGCAAATGCATTTAAGCATCATGTAAGTTTTAATCGTTTTTTTCCTGAAAAAATAATAGCGCATATATAATTTTTTTGGTTGACAAAATGCACTTTTTTGTTGTAAAAAACATATGACATTCAAAAAGGGATTGAGGAAGTATATATCGTCTCTGCTATTTTATTAAAGTCTCTCTTAATTTGGTCGATAAAAACAAATGCTAAGATCATAAAAGACGAAACTCGATCGATACAAAATATTTCAATAAAAAAAAAAAAAAAAACCTTCACGGTACTACTTGATTATCTCCTAAAATATCCCAAAGGTCCATATTGTCCATAAAAAAATCATTCCAATCATTCAGATCATCTTCTTGAACGCAACTGAAAGGATCGCTACCAATTCCCTGCATACCTGATTTTACCTTTTCACCCCCACCCTCCATAATCACTTCTTCATTGGTCCATGTTATCATTCCTCTGTTAATATCAAGATCAGACAACATGTTATCCCACCATAATATTCCGTCATCATCCCCCGGTGAAGGAGTTGGGAATGGCTTGGAGAAATTCTCTTTCGTCTGATCAGTTTTATCCGTAATGATAGCTTTACCCATCAGCCAAGGTAGATTCTTCGAGAAGGTTCGAGGTTGAGGTCGTATGACTTTGGTTTTTTCCATCGTGCTCTGGGTCATTTTTGATTTCTGTAAATCTTCCCTTTGATCATTCGGTTTCTTGTGCAAATGGGTATTCCAGTAATTCTTGACATCATTCGATGTTCTTCCTGGAAGTCTACCCGCAATTAGCGACCATCTGTTTAAAGAGAAGAACCAATTGACGTGGTGAATATGAAAGTCTTAACATCATTCTTTTACTTTCTTATATTTTAAAATTTTACATTTCCATCATAAAATCTTCACACATATTGGGCCAAAACAGTCAATGTAGTCTTTGCTTTTTTTGTTTTTTTAATAGCATGCTTTTCGAAATGGAAAATTTTATTTTCCAAAATTGCAACATAATAAGGAAAACGTGTAACTAGCTAAAAGCATCTCCAAGAGTAATAACAAACAAAATTGTATATCAAAATCTTATCTCTGGTGATACATGTGACAAGTTGAAGAGTCACTAAAAAAATGTGCATTCTAAGAGACTCTTCAAAATCCAAACGTTTTAATAATCCTTTGATTTGGACTCACTTTGCCAAAAATATCAATCTGATGATGTGACCATTTGAAGAGTTATAATTAAAGAGTTATTTTTGTTTATTTATAAATAACTCTGCAATCATTGAGAAAAAGAGGACATCAAGACAGTGTAACAAGTTACTACTTTTTGTAGTACATTTTGTTGATATAGCTCTTAAATTATAAGTTTGTTTAATTTGATCTTACTATCTCCACTCTACATAATACATAAGTGTACCACATACAAAACCAAAAAGACAGCCATGGAGCTAGAGAATTAAAACAACAAACCCTCCTCATTTTGCTTTTGGTTGGTGTGGTTTTTGGAAAGGGCACATGTATGAGTTTTGTGTTAAAAGCCAGTTTGTTGGGCTTTATCTTAGATATTTTAAAAAATATTTGGGTAAACGTCGTAATGTTTTACTTTTCTGATTCGTCTTGATGAGACGAAACAATATTCTACAAAAGTCAGACGTAAAACTAGCAAACGCGAAAGAAATTCGAATAAGAATAAAACAAGAAAAAGCCAAAATCTTAGTGTGTTTTTTTTTTTTTTTGCTCGGCAAAATCTTAGTGTTGATTAGCATTTTTCTTTAACAAGAATAATCATTAAAATAAATTTAAAGGCAAGGCCTTCAATGAGCATGAGTGTTAACAGATAAGAAATAAGATGATTACTCTAATAAAGAGTTTGGCATGGGATTCAAAATTAGAACAAAAATGCAGAAAGAGAGAGAGGGCGCGCGCTTGCCTATTGCCAAGCAGCTTATGAAGTCTGATAATGAGATCAACTTCATCCACAGCAAAATTTCCTCTCTTTATATTTGGCCTCAAGTAATTCAACCATCTCAGCCGACAACTTTTCCTGCATCTATTTAATCCTATAATACAAAAAATGAAAAGAATGCTGATACACATTTTTTTTCTCTCTAAAGAATTACTATCACAAAAAAGAAAAGAATGCTAATACAAAAAAAAAAAGGCCGGCCTTTAGCTTTAATTCATTATTTTAGATTTTTTGAGTTTACTTTTGACTTTCATTAGAATTGCATTCAGTTTTTTTTAATAAGCTAGCATTCGTCTTGACGATAAAAGTATAATAAAATAAAATTATCACTAAAATTTAAAAAAAAAAGTTACTCCTATAGTAATAAAGCGAAACTAACATCTTTTTTGAGATTCATTTATCTTTCCATAACTTTTTCCGAAACTCATCCAATTTTTTCTACTCTTGTTATTCCTTTCTCGGAGACGACAATATCAAAGAACAAAAAAAAAAGTTTACTAGCAACCAAGATAAATAGAAGAACCATAAAATAAGTTAAATCAAACCAAACTCTCGCAAACCGTACGTTGGTACTTGGTACTATCAAGCAACTTCTATCTCCCTCCTCTCCGATCTCTCTCTCTCTCTCTCTAAAAAGAGAACAAAAAAAAATTGACCTGCTTTGCGAGGGACTTGGTGCCAGTTCCCCTCTCCATGTTTCTCAACGCACATCTTCAGAAGACAGTCTTCTTCCTCAGTCCAAGCACCCTTTCTCACTCCTAATGGAACCTGCATGTCCATTTCTTTCCTTTATTCTGCAAAGTCCTAAAAAAAACCAATAATCAATAAGCACGTGAAAAGGTTTCAAGTAAAGGTGCTCAAAAATAAAGCTTAGTCTCTGGATTTTATACACATGCAAAGTAAGTACACATCTCTTTCTGTTCTAAATTCTGAGGCTCCAAAGACAAGTTGTTGACGTGTATTTTCGCCCACCACAAATCCTGAAAATGAGGAATTCTAATAGACACAGAGTAGCAATAGGATGAGCCGTAAACCAGATATCTTTAACTCGAAACTTAACTTCTTCTTCTTTTTTATCAGCAAAAATAAATTTCATGAACTTATAAATTTTAGCAATAGGATGAAACTTGACAACTTCTTAGGCCCAAGTCATTCAAAAAAGAAATCTCTTGTAAATTTTTTAGTTCCGGAATAGATGACATGTTTTTCACCGGATCAAGAAGGAAAATAGTCAAGCTACACGTAAGCTGGTCTAGACACCCTGACCCTCAAACCCAACCAAAACAAAAGAGAGAGCAGTATAGTAACTGATCCTTTCTCTATTATTAGAGTATTAATTAATAAATCAACTAACAGTCCTCGTCGATTTTTAACCGTGTACAGTCTACACTTTAATTTCATGCTGCTACTTTCCAACACTTATTGTAGATTCAACGAGTGGAATTCTTAAGAAGTGTTTTTCTTTTATATTAATGTGGGGCCATAGTGGTTGCCGTTTTGGCATTCTCCTTTCTAATCACTCAAGTGTTCAAACCAGTTTATGAACACATAGAATTAATTCTTAGAATTTAATCTCACCGCCTATTTGTTGGAAGCCAATTAAAATCAAAAGAGGTTAAAAAAAAAATTAAAATTCCGTATTTTATAGCTCCAAAGGAATTGATAAATCCTGAGAGGTTTCAAATATAAATCTTAAGATTGAGAAAACCCCTACCTTTCATATCTTCACGTCAACTCGTTCCACGGAAAAATTAGTCTATGCCACGTGGTGCCCCAAGGCAGAAACGGATCTAGAATTTTGTGCTAGTTGGGGCACACAAATTAGTAAACTTACCCCATACGTCCATAATTCCTTAATTAATACACTTGACACCGGTATAGTAACAAATTGGTAACTATATGTGAAACTATATCTTACAATAGAGAAAGTGATGTGTTTGCACACAAAAAAATTGTATGAAAATTCGCACTATAAAAAATAGATCAGACAAAAAATCCTCGTAAATAAAATGAAGAGTAGTTTTATTAAAATATTATCATAAATTTAAATATTCAAAACTATTAATATTTATTTTACAAAATCGAGTGGGGACACGTGCCCCTGCGTAACCCCCTTGGGTCAGTGCCTACCCCAAGCCCATTCTCCATCACACATAGTTTGGGCCCCTTAACAATGTGTGGTGGAGAAGGGTCCTGGGGCACCACATGACCGTGCCCCAGGGCAATGAATAATTACTCTGTTCCATGCCTTCATGTCAACTACTCATTTTCAGAGCCCCAATTTCTTAGTATTCCTTCCGTTCTCATTCTTTAGTCCTTTTTGTGGATTTCAATTCAACTATATAAGGGAACATAATCATTACACTTTCACAAACTTATTTTTCTCATTTTACCCTACCTTTTCTTACTTTTTTGTACTACAAATTTAAAAAATGGAAGTGTAAAAGAGGAAATCCATTATATATTACCCATTTAGTTTTGAAATATATGAGACAATCTTTTTGGGACGGGAAAAAATGTTAATTGGGACCAAAGAATGAGGACGGAGAGAGTATTATTTTTTTCCAGAAATTTTGCAAGTTAGTAGTCGTTTTAATATGATGAAGAGAAGATGTGTTGAAACTGATTCAGTTTAGGAAACAGTTCCTCTAGATCTCTCTTTAAATGCTTGACTGCCCCGTCTTAATTAGAGTAATTAACAGCACGTTATCTTTGACACCGTAGTATTGGACAATATTTTTGTACACCTACAAAAATAGTATGGCGAACATGCATTAGGTTTAAGTGGGGTTAGCTCAGATGATCAGGATTATTACATCTCATGTGGATTGTTTTGTCTCACTAATAGGAGTAGTAGTTGGGCTGGCCTTATAGTAATTGCATGTGGAGTTGTTTCAGTTTAACGTAATTTCTATACTTGGATTCTCCTATCGCTTGACAAAACACAAAACATACATTATTAGACTTGATCACAATTCTAATTCAAATCTTTTAATCCAGTATGATTCTGAAATTGTAACGAAGCATCGCACATCCGGACCATTGATCTTGGCAATCAACGGTTCGGATTGTTGAACGGTTGGACGGTTGAAAATACGCACTGTACCATGCAATCCATACTGTTACTTGCCGAGATCAACGGTTCGGATGTGCACAAAATGGTCCGCACAACATCATCCCCGAGTTCGGTGGGTATATTGAAAGGATTAGTTTTGCGAAAATACTTGGTACAGAATCATTCAAGTGTGTGGGCCTCATATGTATGTGAGGGATTGTGTTTGGTATAGTATTTGTAGCATTTTTTTTTTTTGGGTGTTGTGTTGTGTTTTTAGCATGATTGTAAATTTTGTGTGAGACCCAATCAATCCCTTCCTATTTCGCCAGTTTTATTTTTGTAAATTTTTCTCCCATTTCCTGGATTAGGAATTTTTTCGATTTTTGATAATCGAAATAGGATCAATTTGATCGACTTAAATTCAAGCCAAGCCAATCGGTTCAACACTCAGAACACCCCTTGAGAAATGATTGGGCCCCGTTTCGCTAACAAAAATAAGTACTTATTTTTTGAATTAAAGGTGATATATTGTGATAGAATGACCGGTCTCGTAAAGCAAAAAATAAGTACTTAAAAAATAAGAACCTTGCGGCCCGTTTAGATGGAGGATTTGATTTTGGGTGAATATAAAATGAGGGTGAATTTGAGGGTGGATATATAATGAGGGTGGATATGTAAAAAGGGTGGACCCACCTCCTAAGAATGGTGGATTTATAATCCAGTGTTTCGATAATTTTTTGAGAAGGTGGATTTGATGTTAAATGATTGAATTGCCCCCTCAAATGTTTAAACTTAATTTCATTTTAGAAAACAAAATTTTGTAACAAATTAAAAGTAAACCATAATTTATTAGAAAAAAAATATTATTTCTCAAAAAAAATTTAAAAAACGTATATGTATATGTCAATATGGATCTAGTACATTTGTACAAAACCTCCTCTGACCCATGCCCCTACCCAACCCCATCCTCTACAACGTCTCGTCTTCTCCGTCCGCCGCCGCTACCGTCGTCGATCATCACCACTCCGGCCGTAAGCTTCTTGCTCCGATCATCACTACTCCTTCTAGCTCTCTCCGTCCACACCTCCGAAAACTTTATTGATTCCCCTACTACCAGCAACGAGGGCAGCTCCGGCAATGATGGGTACAACACTTTGGCTCAGGCAGCGAACAGTACTTCTCTCTCTCTCTCTCTCTCTAAATATATATATATATATATACACATAAGGGAGGTCCGCATTTTATTAAAATAAGGTGGTCCACATTTTATATATATTCTCAATCATTTGTACATAGAATATAAACCACGTGTGACAAAAGAGAAAGGGGAGGGTACAAGGGTAAAAATACCACCCTGCTTGGTGAACGACGTACGGGAGGTACCCCTAGCCTTGGCAAATCCATCTCTTCCCTGATTTGTAATCTAATCCTAACAGCTCAAATCCCCCTTATCCCCCTTGCAAATCCGGTAACACTTTTTCCTTCCAAACACCGGAGATGAGGAGAAGGAGGAGATGTTAATCCCCCGCTTGGCATATCCGGGAGCCTTCTCCCCCAGCCAAACAGGCCCTTAACGGAACGGGTCAGAATCGCTTTCTCGAAAAAGATACTCCCTCCGTTCCTAAATGAGAATTCCTCTTTAAAATTCCAACTTTTTTAGGAGACATGCAATCATTATACCTACTTTCCACAATTACCCATATATTCTACCTATTTTGCACCATTTGAATTCAAATAAGAGGGTTACTTTTGGAAAATTATGAAATTTCTACTTCTATTTTTGGAAAGGGACAATCATTTTGGAACATCCCAAAATGAAATAAGGGACTCTCAATTTAGAATGAAGAGAGTACAAGAAGAGCCGTAGCAAAAGGGATGGACCCGAACATTTAATACTAGTTCCAGGTACGAGAATGTGACCGAACGTTTAATACTACGGCATAAGGGATGGACCCGAACATTTAATACTAGTTCCAGGTACGAGAATGTGACCGAACATTTAATACTAGTTCCAGGTACGAGAATGTGGACAAGGATCCTGTACAGTTTTCTTTCAACCAGCTTAATTGGTTCAATTTTGGAACATTGGAAGGCTCATAACAATGATCGAAATTGTTCATTTTTAAGAGCTCGTCGAGAATATTGACCACACTAAAAATAGCATTGATCGATATCGTTTGGTATGATTTTTAAGTGAATTAAGTTTGAAAGGAAAAAAGTGTGCAACAATCGATTGCAACTCATTTGACTCAATTATATAAAGATAAATCCATTTAAAAATCATATCAAACATATCTAATTGATGTGATTTTTGACATGGTTAGTGCTTTTGACGAGCTCTAAAAAATAATCGGTTCTAATCATTATTGAGGGCCCTAAAAAGGCCCCTAAATGGTCTAAAATTGGACCGGACTAGTTGAAAGAAAACTGGACAGAACCCTTCCCATAATCGCGTATGTGGTACTTGCTTTATTCTTTCCCGTCCCTTATGGGTGTGCGGGTGAGTATGATTCTTAGGAAATGCTACTTTTTTAGACTGAAATCAAAATATACTGCGTCGTGCCTTCAGGCACGGGCAATTCCTAGTACATAAACGTGTGGCAACGGAACACTCTTCCGTGTATCTTTTTCCAAAAATTTCTTGATTGTGGGACTACTCAGAGACTCCGTTCCGCAACTCCAAATAAGTACTTATTTTTTAAGAAAGCAATTTCAAGCTCAAAAATTATGTGCTTACGCAAATAATTTTCCTACCACTATGGATCTTGTTTGATATATCTCATTGAGATCTTTAATACGGTGCAAAAAAAAATTGAAAAATTATTTATTATTTACATTATTTTTGAGTTTGAAAATGTGAAATAAGCTGTTTATTTTTTAAGAAGGTTTCTGGAACGGGGCCTGCAATCATTTTTAGTTGTTTGTCAAAAACAAATGCTTTGTTTGGATGGAAATTTGAAAGAAAAAAAAATTCAACTCAAAAAACACTCATTACCTCTACTTTTTATTATTGTACTCATTTTTTCTCTTCACTCTCCAATCATTATTCTCATTTCTCTCTACTCATTACCCCTATCTCCAATCATTACCCTATTTCTCTCTTCTCTTATTACCCCAAAAACAAAACTCAAAAAATTTCAAAAACTCATCCAAACACAGCAAAAAAAAAAAAAAAGATATTTGAACAATGAAGACTTAGCCAAAAATCTCTCATATTTACATTTTTTGAACTCAAAGACAATCACTTTTTGCAATCAAACATAAGGGCAAATGTACCTATAAAAGTGCCTAAAACCTTAGGATATCCTATGAAAATGTCTAAAATTCTAGGGTACCCTATGAAAGTGCTTAAATTTCTAGGGTACTTTATGAAAGTGCCTAAAACCCTAGAGTACCCTATATATGAATGTGCCTAAACCACTAAAACCCTAATACCCTATAATAGGAAAGTGAACCCTAAAACCTATGAAAATGCCTAGACATGTTTTGACCTTATGGCTAAAAAACTCAAAAAGTTGAAGGACCTCCGTACTGAAAATTATTTTGCCGGTGTCCTTTCCCTAAATGAAAACTATTTTACCGCCCTTATGACCAATTTTCCCTTTGAACAAAGGGAAATGATAATGCCACAACAGTTTTATTGTGCCAAAATTCTAGTGCATAAAAACATTGTCCCTTGTACATAGTACAAAGTTTTTATGCATTACGGTTTTGGCATTGACAAAAAGAATCCTATGAGTCGACACATTCCATTATTTATGGCATCGATCATATTTCGAATAAGGAAATGTACTTTTTTTCTCATATCCATTTTTTGAATATAGAAGTCAAATTCAAAACTTACCATATAACTCTCTCACTTACATTTACAAGATAAAAAAAAATACAGTATATTTCAAGCTTGTGAAATCAATGTGGGCCCAGACATTTCGGTCGCCCAAGCCCAACCTCGTATTTTGTTGCCCACTTACTACTATTAAGTCATACAAAATAAATATATATATACAAGTTCAAAAAAAAAAATTCAAAGTTACATTGTTCCTTTAGCTTGAATAACTCAAAATGTAATTCTAGTTATAGTGTTTTATGATTAGCAAAGAAAATAACTTCTCCTTGTATTTTTTGAAGCAAATTTATCAATTGACTCATCGTACGTACTTTATTTATCCAAGAAAATGTAATCCCAGTTATCGTGCTTTATAAATGTATGGATGTGTATTAAAGAGTATAAAAATTTCATATAAATACGTGTTTTTCTTATCTTCTAGTATACTTATCGTCAGCCTAATAGGCTAACAATAATAAGACCGTTATTATATATGTTCGTTAAATAAAAAAAATTCAACAAAATAATTTGATTTTCATAATATTGTAGATTGAGAGGAAAACAGGAAGACGTAGAACAAAATAAAGAAATAAAGAAAAAAACAAAAAGAGGTAGAACAAAATAAACGAAAAAAGAAAGAGGTAGGGAAAAATGGAGGGGGAGGAAAAGAGCCGAGCCGAGTTTTACCGTGCTCAAGCTTGTTTATTAAGTTTTTAACGAACCCGAGCTCGAGCTCAGTGAAAACTTAACGAGTCGAGCTCAAGCCAAGCAGACCTTGGCTTGACTCGAGCTTGAGCTTGTTCACGAGCCTCAACGAATCAACGAAAAATGTATATATATCCTCGCATAGGCCTAATACAACCAAAAATATTTTGATTGTGAAGATATATATGTTTCATTTTCCTATGGAGCGGGAGTGTACTGGTGTGCGTGAGCTCTCGCCTCCCTTAGTTGACTGAAAAGTGAAAACGGAAAGAACAAATTATGAAATAACAATAAAAACCCTAAATTTAAGTACATATACCCCAACTCGCGAGCCGGATCGAGCCGAGTTTATCCAAGCTCGAGCTCGGCTCGTTTACAAAACGAGCTGAAAAAATCGGCTTGAGCTCGTTTGTTTAACTTTCGAGCCGAGCTTGAACAAGCAACTAATGAGCTGAGCTACGAGCCACGCGCGAGCGGCTCGGTTCATTTGTAGCCCTACTAGGAATTGAACGTGGCCCATCCAGAGCCTTGGAAACATGCTGTAGCCACAACACCAACAGTTGTTGTTAGTTAAGGGAAACTTTTTTATATTTATACCGCTTTTTTTTTTTTTTGGTTGCCCCAGCTCGGGGGTTGCCCAAGCCCGAGGGCTTGTTGGGTTCACCCCTAGGCCGGCCCTGTGTGAAATATATCCTTTTTGTATCAAGTTATCTTCTGCTAGGTCGTGTTGGCCAGAGGTGGCTAGGTGGACGTCGGAGGAGATTCGACTGGTGGTGGTGGTGGATTTGTCTGTAACAGTAGACGGCGGTGGTTCCTGTAAGTATTAGGTTTTGGGTTTTCTTCGGGCTAGGTGTCGCGTCCAAGATTTTATCCTCAGCCAGTCTCGCCCCTCCTTCGGGAGAAAAAGCGCGTGAGGGAGGATAAATGATCCGGTTCCTATGAATTGCGACATGGTTATGAAGGAAATGAGTTTTGTGTTCCATAAAAGGGGTTCAGATATTTTAGAATATAGTTCTATTTTTAGAAAATGGAGGGGATTTTATAAAAGAGACCAAGCTTTCATCAAGCTGCCTATGTATTTCCGGGGAAATGAGAATCTGGTTCGGCTATAGTTCGGGCTACAAAGGTGTTTACAAAATAACTTAGAGTCGCCACCGGACATAGAGTTTAGGTGTATCAGGTCACCTCTTGAATATCCAAAGAATATTTCAAGTATTTTAGAAAAAGGGTTTCGCAAACCCAATTTTTAGAAAAGAGTGACTCCATTTTGCTTTTTAGGAAAAGACTTTAGCTCTATAGAGATCAGAAAAGAAAGAGTTCCGTAATTTATTGTTACTTGTAGGAAAGGCCGGACACCCTACCCCACCCTTGCGGTACTCTGCTTGCCAACGAATTCATGACGGGGCTGGTTTATAGCCAAAACTTCTTGTAGAAAGCTTTTTCTCAACAACGCTAGTAGTACCACCGCACTTGGTCGACGAATGGAGCACAACACACCGTGTGGGACCCACTCTGAATTTTATAAAAATATTAAAAAATATTTTTAAATTTTGAAATAATTATTTATGAGGTCCTGTAAAAATCAGCTTCATCGCATTTTAATAGGTGTGTTTTCTGAATTTGTAGAGGCGAAACCACGACTAATTCAAGAAACATACCTATCGATATCCGTTGAAGCTAATTTTTTTCAGGGCCCCATAAATAGAGTTCAAGTGTGTCAGGTCACCTCTTGAATATCCGAAGAATATTTCAAGTATTTTAGAAAAAGGGTTCCGCGAGCTCGGTTTTTAGAAAAGAGTGACTCCGTTTTACTTTTTAAGAAAAGACTTTAGGTATGCGAGGTCAGGAAAAAATAGTTCCATCGTTTATTGTTACTTGTAGGAAAGCCGGAGCACCCTACTCCGCCCTTGCGGTACTTTGCTTGTCAACGAATTCATGTCGGGGCTGGTTGATAGCCAAACCTTCTTGTAGAAAGCTTTTTCTCAACAACGCTAGTACTCCGTAGTTTTTCGGTTGTCGTCTTGTCTTCCTTTAGGTTTTGAGTGGTTTTATGCCGATGTGCCCTTGATCCTTTTAATCTTTATAACCTTTATATATAAAGATTAATAAATCATTTTTCTTAGCAAAAAAAAAAAAACAACGCTAGTAGTACCACCGCACTCGGTCGACGCATGGGGCACAATACGTCATATGGGACCCACTCTGAATTTTATAAAAATATAAAAAAATATTTTAAAATTTTAAAATAATTATTTATGAGGTCCTGTAAAAAATCAGTTCCAACGCATAGTCGCATATCAATAGGTGTGTTTTCTGAATTTGTAGAGACGAAATTGCGACTAATTCAAGAAACATACCTATCGATATCCATTGGAGTTAAATTTTTTCAGAGCCCCATAAATAATTATTTTAAATTTATAAATATTTTTCTTTATTTTTTTGGGGCTCAAATTAGACCTCACACAACGTGCGATAGCCTATGAAGTGGACTAAGTGCGGTGGTCGCAGGCTTTCTGTTTTCCATGATAAATTATTGACTGGAGTAATATATATATATTTGATAGGCGAGTGTGGTGATATTTAATGTCACGGGGTTAAGTTGAAGTGTGGTGTGGACTGTAAGATTGTAGATTCTGGAGTGCAAAAGGTCTACAACCACCGCATATGTCTACCATACGGTTAGTAGAGTTCACTCCAGACCCAACATAAATATAGAAAAATATTTGTAAAATTTTAAAATAATTTTTTGTGGGACTCTGCAAAAGATCAGCTCCAAAGGATATCAGTAGATATGTATTCTGAATTTGTAGGGCTAAACTGCTCTTTTAAAATTTATGAATAAGGAGTATTTTTTTTTTATATTTTTGTGGAATCCGAAGTGAGTCCACTAGTCGTGCGGTGAACTTATGCGGTGGATCTAAACTTTCTAGAGTGTGAGGATGATACTGCCAACTGAGGGTATCTCCAACCCACACACCATGCAATAATTCCTCGTTTTTTTTTTTTTTTTTTTGAGGAAAATACTATTCCAACCTATACAGTATACTCCATATCTTCCTCCATTTGAGAAGAATGGAGATGATTGAGTTTGGTAATTCAAATATGGAGTATCGGAAAATTATGGAGGATGTCCTCCATTATGCTATTCATAGTTTTTTTTTTTTTTTGGTAATCTAGTATTTGAGTTAGTTTGCATGCACATCGACTATTCCTGGGACTCTAAAGTTAACTATTGAGCAAACTCTAGTGGTCTTAAGGTTTGGAACGTTTAGTCTTCGTGAATATCGACATTGCTGTCTCGTGCCAAGTAGCCAAACCCGGCCCTTTGGGGTTTACTATTCACGTTTTGAAATCATATTTTATTCTTTCTTTTTTTTGTCAAAAAGTGAGAAGATTGTATTGATAAACGCCCAGCGGAACTTACAAAACGGAGATCATTACAAAGAACTTGGACAAAGCCAAACTAATCGTCAAACAAATAAAAAACAAGTAAATCACAAGGCAATCGATATCTTTCATCCTAACCCAGACATGGCCTAACGCAATAGCGACACTTTTAAATTGCCTAATATCTAATTAGGAGTCTCAAACGAGAAAAAGTGCAAAGTTAAAGACAACAGACACCAAATACCCAGACGATCAGATGCACTCCACTCAAGTATGAACACACTAATGAACTCCCAAGAACTACAGATCAACAAGTGTATATTTGTACATTTATCATTCACAAACTTAGTTTCAAACAATGATTTGAATTTTTAGAGAAAAAAATGGTGAACGTTTGATGTTTGGAGGGAGTTTGTTGAAAAATGGAGGTAGAAATAGGTATCAGGTTAGAACTAGGTAGGTTTTCTTCAATAAATTTCATGAAATTGATTATTTCTATTCTCTAAAATAGGGAAATAAAGATACAAATGGAGGAGTAGATTGGAGGTGCGTAGAATCATACGTATTTAACCGTAGAGTTTTGTTGGAAAACAAAACAAATAAAAGCACTAGCAAAAAGAATAATCATGCAAAACTTACACAAATTATTGACATAAAAATTTACGTGATTCGACAAGAATACAGAAAGGACCACACGTAGGTTCACATCAACATTTTTATTATACTTACGTACGAATAAGAAGTTGAGTACGAAGAGGAATCTAATGTAATGTGCACCTTCACATGTGTAGGGCTTTCAATTTGTGGGGTTCCTTCACCATCTAATGTGCACCTTCACATGTGTAGGGCTTTCAATGTGTGGGGTTAGGGCTTTCAATGTGTGGGGTTCCTTCACCATCTAATGTGCACCTTCACATGTGTAGGGCTTTCAATGTGTGGGGTTCCTTCACATGTGGATGTAATTACTTTGTCAAAGTTTTCAGGTGCCGTTCCAGATTCTTAGAAAAAGAAGTTTTAAAAAAGAAAGATAGTTTCAAACTCCAAAATTATGTGTTTAAGCAAATAATTTTTCTACCAATATGGATCTTGTTTGATAGATCTCATTGAGATCTTTTAAACAGTGCAAAAAAAAATTAAAAAATTATTTTTTATTTTTATTATATTTGAGCTCGAAATTACATTCTTTTTGAAAAAAAAAGTTTAAAAAGAAGCCTCAATCAAATGGGGTATGAGAGATTTGAGATCCACTCTTCTGGCATTGTTGTTGCCAGGCGGACCGAGATAGGGTTACGTGCCCCCACCCCATCCTCTTTTCTTTTTCTTTTTTTTTTCTTTTTAAATTTATAGTTTACAGTATTTTTTATGTAAAAATAAGAGTTTTTTTTTTGGTAAAAATGAGTGGGAGAACGAGAAAGCCACAGAGAAAACTCGACGGAGAGAACTCGCTCGACGCTTAATTTACTTTTTCGTAGCCAATCACTCGTCTTGATGGTCGTCACCCGTCACCTCACCATTTTCCTCACCAATTAATCATCAATTAAATTTGGGGCTACATAGCAAAAGTAACATTTTATTGAAAGAACTTTTTAAAAGGTGGTTTAAATGCTTTTGTTCTTCAAAATTAGTTCGTTCCAATTTAGCATTCAGAATTTTTCAAATATTCTTAGAAATCATGTTTACTTCTATTTATTTTCTGGATAACCGTAAAAAATACTCTCAGTGCATAACCGTAAATCACCTAAACAAGCACTAATCTGAAATCCGATTTTAGAAAAAATCAATTCAAAAGATTATCTCGTTGGAATATTTGAAGTTCAAAAGACGAACCGATCATGAACTTGTATTCAAAAATCTTTTTTCAGTAACCAACCTTCCATCTAGATAGAGAGGGGGATACCGGACTATCCTAGGATACAAATAAGGAAAATGATATTGGCACTCCAAAAATTGATGCAGACACTCCAAAATCAGTGTTATTCTAAAGCCACTTTCCTTTAGTCCGAAGAAGGGAGTTGGGGGGGGAGGGGGCTATTGTGCCTTGAGGGACAACAGCCTGCTGTCTTGGGGAAAAATGATATCGTCTGATCCCGAGCCCGGAAACTTGATTCAAAACGTTCACTTGAAAGATCTCAGCGCTTACTATGGCCCTGTGAAAAATCACGTCAATCGAACATCGATAACTTAGTGAACGAATCATTTGTTTTAAGTGTTGTTAGCAGTGTCTAAAATATTTAGCCATAAATTCAGTCAAAAAGGTGATTTGTTCACAAGGTTATCGATGTTTGATCGACTTGATTTTTTGCAAGGCCATAGTATGTGATGAGATCTTTTAAGCAAACGTTTCGGATCAAGTTTCCGGGTTCAGGATCCGGACGATATTGTTTTGCCCCGAGACAGCAGGTTGTTGTCCCTCAAGGCACAGCAGCCCCCCTAAGTCCGTTGTTTGTGACAGTTAAAAATATTAGATTTAGTTCTTCTACTTGTTACAGAATATTTCTAAAATTGGAGAATAAAATAGCGAACTATATTGATATTCAGGTCGGTGTTGAGGGAGAGAGAGTGGACTTATAATTATCTGTGCTCAATCCTATATGGTTTTTTAATGCAGTAAATTGGGCTAGAGTCCAAAAGGAGTGGGATATTGGGTATTTAATCCGGGCTAGATTTTTGTGAGGTCCGGAATCCGCTGTTTTAAAGAATTGGCCTAAAGTCAAAAAATGAAACACATATGTTGGTTTGGACAGATAACCTTATTTGTCAATTTTCTTGGGATAATAAAGAGTTCATATATGGATAAATAACCAAATCTGGGTATGATTTCATTGTGATTATACCGAATTTAGAATTCGTAGAGATAACCTTATCTGTTGGCATGTCAAAAAATGAAACACATATGTTGGTTTAGACAGATAACCTTATTTTTCAATTTTCTTGGGATAATAAAGAGTACATATATGGATAAATAACCAAATCTGGTTATGATTTCATTGTGATTATACCGAATTTAGAATTCGTAGAGATAATCTTATCTGTTGGTATGTCAAAAAATGAAACACATATGTTGGTTTGAACAGATAACCTTATTTGTCAATTCTCTTGGGTATATGGATAAATAACCAAATCTGGTTATGATTTCATTGTGATTATACAGAGTTTAGAATTCGTAGAGATAACCTTATCTGTTGGTATTTTTTAAAAAGGGCATAGGATAAATTTGGACAAATAATCATATTTGTTATTAACAAAACAAAATTATGGATCCAGGTTATGTTAACTAAATTTGGACAAATATATGTTGATTTATTGCGATTATTCAAAGCATAGATTTTGCAAGATAACCTTATCTGTTAGTCTTTTTAATAATCTTTTTTAATAATACACAGTACATATCTTATAGATAACCATACCTGTTGATTATTGAGATTATATAAAGTACTAAATTTGTAAAAATAACCTTATATGTTTGTCTTTTTTAAATAATAAAGAGCTTAAATTTGGACTAATAATCATATCTTTTGATTTTATTAAGATCATACAAGTAACGTTATATGTGTTTTGGTTAAGTGCTGCACATAAAAAATATATATAAAGGTTATCTATGTGCTTTGTGGGACGGAGGGAGTATTTCATTTTTGATAGTGAAAAAGAATAGAGAACAAAATATGACATATAATATTATCTATTATTTTATTTTTGGGAGCTAAAAAATATTGACACAGATAACATTATTTGGTTCCTCCTCATCGTTGTCCTGCTGCCGCCCGCTCCTCGTGAAATCGTTCGGCGGCACCTCCAATTCCTCCCGGAAGCTCGCCGCTGCTGACGAAACGTAAAATGTTTTTGCCCCCTTTTGTTCAAAAATGGGGGTATATTTGGAAAGCCAGTCCAAATGTCCTGGCGCCGGTTCACAACTTATTGATGTCCTTTTTACTCTATTAATCCGTATTGTATGGACTCCTGGCCAAAGCCCCCTAATGACTTGTCACCCTCAACACTTTTTATTTTCATAAAACTCTATCCCAAATTATTTTTTAAATAATAGGGTATCCTAAGGTTTATGCACTTTTATAGGATTTTAGGGTACATTTTTTTATTATAGGGTTTTAGTGATTTAGGCATTTTCATATGGTACCCTATGATTTTAGGCACTTTCATAGGGTACCCCATGATTTTAGGCACTTTCATAGAGTTACCGGGTTTTAGTAGTTTAGGTATTTTCATAGGATACCCCATGATTTTAGGTACTTTCATAGGGTATTCTAGGATTTTATTAGGCACTTTACCATGGGAGTGATTTCTGTGATAGCTTTTACAGAGAAATTTCTGAGTGGGAAATAGGTGGCGTATGGCATACGGCATGCAAGGGGTATTTTTGAGAGTTTTGGTGTCTTTGGATTGCGCGCGTTAAAATGTTATTGGATGGACTAACTGCTGCAATATTATCATTCGCGTGGATCTACGGCTGAAGCTCCCTTTTTAATGAGGTGGGTGTAATGTTAAAATCCTAACCGTTGAATTTAGATTGGAGAGTCCTCCAATTTCTGAAGAATTGGAGAGGAGCCGGACTCCATAAATTTTGGCCCAAACCTTCATATATAAATCAATCGACAAATCTATCTATACTATTACTAAAAGAATGTAGTTACCTAAAACAAAAGAAAGCTCTATCCTTAACTCTTAAGCTTTCGAATCAAGCTTCAGTTAGCTAGCTAGCTAATATTCGACTCATACGATTTATGATGTGTATTAGATGTTCAAACGACTCCTGATGGGCTCCATTAAAAGTTGTTTGTGATCAACCTGGCTCACAAGAAAGTTAAGTTGTATGTGAGGGTTGTGTTTGAATTGTTGTCTATTTAGACTTTTTGATTGTTCAAAATGGGTTTGTCTAAAGAGTACTTTTGCTTCCTTTTTTATACTATTAATAAAATAAACGATCACTACTAATTTGATAAGTTGGTTCAGTAACATTTGTCAATTTTATCTTACTTCACGCACATAATTTATTTAATGACTGAATCGCTTATATTATATATATGAAATACAAATTAAAAAATCCGAGATGCTACATCAATGGTAAAAGTCCACGAGATAACCAAGCTCAACAATTCAACCAATACCAGAAATAAACCCATTATAGAGAAGACACAAACAAAGAGAGGAAAACTCCCTCTAAGGGAAGAACACTCACACTCATGTAAGGAGATTCAAACTCTTGACCTCCTAGCAAGATTCGATGCAAGAGCCCTGACCAAACTGAGCTTTTGGTTGAAGAAGCAGTCGGTTTTTTTTTTTTTGATCCGCAAGAAGCAGTCGGTTAACCACCAAGAAAAGGAACACTACTCCCATCTGTCCCAATTCCTGGCCCTTCTCTAGCCCATTTGCCCTCAATGGGCTCCTAGTTTGGGCCACCAATGGACCAACTGATTGAATACCAGTTTCCAAGGGCATGCTTTTGGTCTATTAGTTTGGTAAAGATTTGAGGGAGATTTTACGGATAATAAGTGGAGAGAGATACAAGAAATACTCCTAAGTGGAGAAAAAACTTATTAAAAACCGTACTAACAGAGAGGAGGTGATTCCGGGAATCCAAAGTGGAAAAAAAAAACTAAAAGTTTTCTAAAGAAAATGCCTTCTACTAGAAAGTTCAAAATTGCTTTTGGTTCTAATTACTGAAATAAATTAACTGGTTGTGATTTCTTTATATGTCCATTATAATTCAAAAGGTCTGATCACATTAAATTGCGTTTCAGGTGACCAATTTTCTGAATTTATTTTCTAACTTTGTTAGATATTCAAGATAACTATACAATTTATCAAATAAGGGGTTCTAAAGGAACTACCATTAGGCATTAGATGAAGAAGTAGCGAAGACTTTGCATAGTCTATCTTTTTTTTTTTTGCCACACGTTATACATCAGCGGGGGTTAGAGGCGAGTTAATAGGTTACTTCACTGGGAGTTCAGAGGCTGTCCATTACCGTCAACGCACAAACGTTCACGACCGGACTCGAATCCTGACCTCCTTTGTGAGAGGACAGGAAAATACCATTGGGTTACAAGCCCTTTTGGCCATTTTGCATAGTCCACGAAGACTTTCCAGCTTTTTGATTAATTGCTACTCATCTTTCCCTATAATAATCAGAGTTAGTTATTGGAATCTAAAACATCAACCCAAACCTCATAGCTTCCGTATGCAAAAGATAAAAAGAAATAGAAATCGGTGTTTTATTAGGGAATTGGAGTTGGTGAATGATTAGATTAGGGTATTGGAGTTGGTGGGGAAGTACATGGCATGCGACTTACGAGTTAACTTTCTCATAGGTTCAAAACTTTTTCGGGATTACCAATTTAATTGGTATTTTCCGCTTATTAACGGTAGAATTGGTCCCCCTACATAAAAACCGTGATGCGCGCAAGTTAAAACTTAGAAAGCAAATACTCCATTCCAATGGGAAAAGGATACAATTCTTAGTTCCCACTTCATTAAATTCGAACTTGAGATATCTTATAAGAGAACTCCTAGCATCACAAATGCTTCATCAATTTACATGAGCACAAGGCAACTTTTGTTGGATTTCTACTTTGATTTTGAGAAGCTTTAGCTTTTGAATGCTACTCGTTAGAAGTATAAGTTGTTCCCTTGAAATTTCACATCTATATTTCACATTAGACCAGAATGCACAAAAAATATGAACGGATTCTTGATAGACAAAAAGTCTAGGGAAAAATTCAAAATACCCCCCAACCTTTACACCAAAATTCAATTAGACTCCCAACCTTTTAAAAACTTCAATTTTACTCCCAAAGTTATCTTCCGTTAATCAAAACGCCCCCTTCCGTCCGAATGACTAACGGAATTCGTTAAAGGCTCCGTTAAATATCGTCCAGATCGAATTTTGATGATCCGAGCCGCTCGATGTATTCAAAACGTGATTTTAAGGATACTCTCAAGAAATCAAGGAAAAAAAAGACCGGGAAGAACTTCATCTGAACAGTTTTTTATTGAATAGTTCAATAAAAAACTGTTCAGATGAAGCCCTTTCCGGTCATTTTTTTTGTTGATTTCTCAGGGGTACCCTTAAAATCACGTTCTCTTCATATTGAACGGTTCGGATCATCGAAATTCTATCGGAAAAGGGGAGGTGTAGACCGAAGCAAAATCCGGATGTCCGGACTTGAACAAAATCCGGATCGATCAGCACCTCCCCTTTCCCAATCGAATTTCGATGATCCGAACCATTCAATGTGTTCAAAATGTGATTTTAAAGTTACTCACAAGAAATCAATAAAAAAAAATGATCAGGAATGGCTTCATCTGAACAGTTTTTTATTGAACTATTGATAAAAATTATTTAGATGAAGCCCTTCCCAGTCTTTTTTTTTTGCCGATTTCTATCGAGTACCCTTAAAATCACGTTTTGAACACATTGAACGGCTCGGATTATCGAAATTCGATCGGGACGCTATTTAACGGAGCTTTTAACTAAATCCGTTAGTCATTCGGACGGAATGGGACATTTTGATTAACGGAATATAACGTTGGGAGTAAAATTGAAGTTTTTAAAAGGTTGAGAGTCTAATTGAATTTTGGTGTAAAGGTTGGGGGTATTTTGAATTTTTCCCAAAAGGCTAAATGCCACCGAGTTCATTACCAAGGGAAAGTCGAAAGAAGTACGTAAATTTGTACAAAAATTTCACTCATTTATATGTCTCGATATACAGCAACAACGAAACGGGATCCCTAACCCGGTTCTATTAAGTTTACAAACCCCTAGAACCAGGAATATCGATCCACTGCAACTGCAACTCCAGCTCACCACATTCCACATTTCGCAATCTGAGGAACATTTTTTGGACTGTCTTTCCATTGATCCATATAATGTTGCTCTCTTCAGATAAGCAGTTTTGGCGGCTCGGTTTTACTCTTGTGATTATGGTTCCGTCTGGGAGACCCTCCAACCGCATTTTTACAGCTTCTATGAACGGTTTGATATCAAACTCAGCATCTCCCATTTTGTCGTCAAATGTGAATGTATCCCTATCGAAGACCGTCTGCAATTACAAAAAGAAATCAGCATATATACCGAGTATTTCGGAATTTGTTTTAAATTTGTCAAAAATGACTCGAGGGCCGTCCCTATAGCGGAGTATCCTATTGTTTCAGTGACACCTTAGATCTAGCGTCACCTGAGGATTGTCACATGAGAGGAGGGATCTGGACTCGTCGTTTCAATCCTTAGCTCAACTCAGCAAAATAATTTAGGGGCCCTTTTGATTGTGAGAATAGTTGTGATGAGCCCTTTCTCATAAGGAGCCAATCAAAAAACGCTACTGGTATTTTGTACGTTTTTCTTTCATTTCTCACCAAACCCTTAATTTCTTTTCTCACCAAATTACTGAATCCAAAGGTGCTGTTAGCCTGTTTAGAGCATCGTCCCTACCATTGTCACTATCGTCGAAAGTGAAAGCTTGGGTAAAATGGCTTGTAATAAGGGATTCAAATTACATCCAAGGCTTTACAACTTGATTTAGAATAGAAAAAATCCTGCGTACTGGGAAACAAAAGAAAAAGGAAACTTACTTTTCTTCTTGACGAAGGAATAATATTAAAAGTAAACTAAATTAGAAAACTAAATACTCTTCTAAAACTGAAAGACTTCCTAAACAAATACTCTAAAATCAAATATAGAGTATATCAACCACAAGGGTTTGGTCAAGTGGTAGTGAAAAAGCAAAAGTGCTCCTCCATGAAGTCACAGGTTCCATCCATGAAAGCCAAACATTTCAAACCTTGGGGCCACTGAGGATGCCCGGTCATTACCTTCAGGGCCCCGAAATTAGTCCAGCAGATTCGGACATTCATTTATCAAAAAGAAATATGACCTTGTTCCGCTAAAGTTCATACTATTTTTTAAGTACTTATTTTCTGTTTTAATCTAAAAAAAATAAGTATTTTAGTTAGTGAGATGCGCCAGAGTATATCTTAGGATTAATATTTTCTAAAATTCTATCAGCGTCAGAGTAAAATACATGAAAAAGCACTTACAAGCTTGATTGGGGTATTTGGATCTGCAATACAAAGTGTCAAATCTTCGTTCCACTCTGGATTCACATTTTTCTTCACTACTCGAGTCTTCAGTTTCTGCTTCACACCAAACATACAAACAACATCATCAGCTGAGAGAGAGAGAGAGAGAGCGCTTTTTCAAAACCCAAGGGTAGCTCAACTGGCAAAAGCTATGAGCTATAAACTCAAACATCTTCGAAACTTGACTATCTCAAGGGCCAAGTCGTACGAGAGAAGTCTCTTGCCTTCCTTTTACCGGATCGGGGGAGAGAAATAGTCGAATTACGCAAAAACTGGCTCAGACACCCTTAACCGTCGGAGATTTATGAAAACAAAACGATGCCCAAGTAGCCAAATTGGGCGACTCTCCCAACTACTCAATAAGTGGAAAGTAGAATAAACTCGTTCGAAAACTAGCCTACGGTTTTCTTAAAACAAGAAATTTGCAGGGCCGATTGACTCCTAAAAACAAAATAAGTGCACTGAAAGGGACCGAGATCCAGAACCAGAGAGAGAGGGGTAAAGGATAAATTACCTGTTTGCCCATCCGTACAACAACGTAGGGATCACTGCTTCTCAAATGGACATCTCTAATGGCAAGATTTATGCCCCTGTGAATGCGGATCCTGAGGAGACCCAACATTTTCTCCATCGATGAATCAGACATCTCTCAGTTTTCCCGATAACCAGAATGGTTGGGTCGTTGGTTGGTGATGAATTTATATGCGATATGATTCTTGAAAAAGTGGAATGAGAACGTGGGTTCGATTCTATTGGAGTCTGCTGAGAAATTTTTCGGTGCTGGATGGGTATATTCTACATGATACTTGTTCGGCACATTCGGATCGTCTAATACATTTTTGGATGATTCAGATTGAAACTCTCTCTCTCCTCTCACCTCAACACTTTCCCTCTCTCTTTTTTCTCTCTAAATTCGAACCGTCCAAAAATACAATGGATGGCTTAGATGTGTCGAGCGGACACCACGTAATACCCGCTCCGCACTGAAAATTTTTCCGGAGTCTACTAGGAATCTTCTTCAGTGGTGGAGCCTTTTATACAGCCATTTCGAAGCTTCATTGTAGTATTTGATTTGATTAGTACTCCGTAGTATTTTTTTCTCCCTAGAAAACAAAAGAAAAGAAAAATCACGAGAGCTGTTTTTTCAATTTTCTCTAGAAGATTCTCAGTGGGCCGGATTCGTCAAGAATGGTTATTTGGGTTACTGGGTAATCGGGTCAGCACTCTGGGACTTGTAGTGGGTAATTGGTATGAGCATATAGTATTTGGTATACTTTCTTTAATGGAGTGATATTCGTCCTCCATTTGTGATATTCACACCCTGTTTTTTTTAATTCAAAATTGAAAGTGTATGTGTTTTTTTTTTTGTTAAAAAACAAAAGTATATATGAATATAAAAAAGAGAATATGAAAATCAATTCTCTTTTTTTTACCAGCTGTTTGCTCCATATCTGTGATTTTATTTCACCCGTTGATTGGGCGACACGTAGCAAGAGTATGAATGGGAAAATAAGAAATGACTTGGGTCTATCATAATGAAGTATGATTAAGTGGAAGAACTCGATTAATATTGATAAAACTATGATGCAATTTTAGGGGTATTTCCCCGTCGAATGGCCAATTTATGGCCCAATTTCCTTTTATCTGATCTATGTTCCTTCCGTTAATCACGTGGGAGGTGTCAAAAGGAAATATCCCCAGTTGCCCAACGATCAGAAGAAGCAGTTTTGCGACGTGTTTATTTCGTGGCAGTTACTTGTATTGTTTCCTCTGTGTAAGTTATTTTAATAACATAGAGGAAAAGAAAACCGTCGCCTTGGAGGGGAAAAATTCAAATTCAAATGAAGATGCCTATTTATGGAGGAATTCGTAGCAGTTTTGAAAGACACAAACAACGCCAATCAGGCCTTTATCTTTTCTTTTCTAGGAGTAGCTTTTAACTTGTAATCGTTCACACGATAATTTTTATCGTTTGTTCTTCTACTTTGAAGTTTAATAGAGTCCATTTTATTATTCTTCTTCCATAATCCATCCACTTCGTTGTTTGTTTCCAAAGAAGTCCTGAAACACGGCAAGGAACCAAACTCCACTTTTCCACAACCACATTCCAGCAACTCGAAACACAGATACCCGTCGATTCGGCCATCAATCCCCGTCGACTGAATCGACCCAGAAAACTTGGTAACACCAGCATATACTTGATACAATGCTAATGAATAATGATCATCCTCGTTTATAGAATTAAGCGCACACACAAACACACTGGCGGTTGTGCTCGTGTCTGAAGGCACTTGCTTATTCAAAACCATTAACTTAAAGTAATGTAAAAACTTTTTTGCACCACAATACTAATGTACTTTGTCTTGTGTGATGGAGTAAGAGGGAAGACACTCTCTAGTCTTTATTGATAAAGACTGTGAAGGCTATAGTAATCTTTATGGGATTAGTCTTTCAACAAATCTTTCGTTTTCGGATCAAAAAAAAAAAATCTTTCGTTTTATTATGGCCTCTGTCCCATTTTGTTTGCTTATTAGTATTACATACTCCCTCCATCCGTATTTGTTTGTTCACTTTTACTATTCCACACACCTTAAAAAATTTAACATATCTTTCAATACGAATCTCTAAAAATATATAATATGAATCTTATTTGATAAATCTTACTTAGTTCTTTATGAAAGATTTTCAAAATCATGAACTACATTATAATTAAACTGAAAAAAATACAAATGATACTCCCTCCGTCCCTTTTTAAGTGTCTTGCTTCGTAATTCCAACTTATTAAAAAGACATCATCATTATACCTTTCACATCAACTTTTTCCTCCACTTTCCCTACTTACCCATCATCATTACACTTTTACTCACTAACTTTTTAAAATAGAATCTACTTTTAGGGACAAAATAGACAATGCACCAACTTTTACCCACTAACTTTACAAAATAGACACTTATTAAGGGACAGCCCAAAATGGAATACTGGACTCAAAAAAAGGGACGGAGGGAGTATAAAACATGACACGAATGCCGAAAATATATCAACAAACTCGGATGGAGGGAGTATATATAAGGATGTCCTAAAATTGTTTGCTTTCTATAAAATCAAAGAAAAATGTACGTATATTTTCATAAACTAAACATCAAGAATGATTAAAAATAGTAATTATTAAAATAGGGAATAACGGACAATACATAAAGAATTCAATTAGATTTTCTTATTGCATGTCACTTTAAAAAAAAAGTAGAAATTCTTTCGTGCATGGCAAACAAAATGCGACGGAAGAAGCACATTGGAGTTGACTTTTGACTCCCGCGATTGATCGATCGATCTCCTCTGACACGCTGGCTGATGGTTAGTCCGTTGTGCCTCCCTTCATTGACTAATGCTTCTGGATGGCTGGACTGGACTTTTATCCCTTGTGGATTTTGTCCGTTTGTTTTTGAATAACCGTTTGAGCTGATCATGGTTGATAGCCGATCCAGAAAAGAACGAAAAAACTTGGTAGGCAAAAAAAGTGGACAAACGAAACAATAAGGAAATTCCCCAAGCACACTAATAAATTTTCTGGAAAACTGTTTGTAGGTCTTGTTTTCAATCCACTATTTCAACACAACGATCGACACCGGTAGAGTTGAGACTTGCGAGTAGTGACGAACGCAGGATTTGCACTTTGCGGGGGCCCGAATCACATGTATTTTTATATTAATAACAAAACATATAATCTATAATAGAGGTGGCAATCACAATCCATATTTTTTTAACCCGTCCAATCCGCCTATTTATAACCCAACCCAACCCACTCATATTACATAATGGGTTGATATGAGTTGAACTTATATAAACTCATATTAACATGGGTTTAGAACGAGTTAAAAATAGGTTCAATGTGTGTTGGAATTAAAAGACCCAAAAATCACTCGTGAGGGCCGGAGTCCGGACCATCTCAACGAACCTGTAAACTCCAACGTCATTTTCCGTCGCTGGCAAATTATCACCTATAGCCCAAAAACTCTTCCATCACTCTTCATCTGATCAAAGTAACCAATCAATGGTCCAAAACCCATCCAACTCCATTCGGTCCCACACAGCTCCCATCTTCCACCACTATTCACAAGCCACGTGTAACAAACAAATGGATATACCAAGGTCATGATTCCAATTAAAGGGTCATGATATGAGCTGACAAGGGCTATTCAGTGGAGTATAAAAAATTGGGAAATGATACATCCACCGAAGGTGGAACCACCGCACCGCCCACCGCACGCCGGCCGGCCGATCTGAACCGTTCAAAAATTCTATAAAAAAAAACCGAGTGGGCTCTCGCGGAAATAAACGGCATCCAATGTGTGTAGGTGCTCTAAAACTTCCAAAAATCAGATGATCCGAGCCGTTAAAAAATGTGAGATTGGTTAGAGCACCTACACACGTCGGATGCCATTTATTTCTGCGTGGGCCCACTCGGTTTTTTTTTTTAGAATTTTTGAACGGTTCGGATCGGCCGGCCGGTGGCCGGAGTGGGCCCGGCTGGCGTGCGGTGGGCGGTGCGGTGGTTCCACCTTCGGTGGATGTATCATTCCCCAAAAAAATTACGAAAGCATGGAGCCTACTTTTTCGTTTTCCAAGCCCCAACCTTCTTAAAAAATAAGTATTTTTTCTGGAATTTCAAGTTTTAAAATAATGAGTTTACGAAAATAAAAGTTTTTTTTTTTTTTGCATAGTTTAAAAGATCTTCAAAGAATATCATTTTTTTTTGCCGATAAAAAAATACCAACTTTTTTTTTTATGGATCACCAAAAGCAACTTGAGTCTAGAGTCTAGACCAGTAGATCAAGTGCTTTGCGGCGGGCGTGATCCTCTCCACCTCACTCGTTGTCGCGATCGTCATCGCCAACTGCATGTTTGTCCAAAACGTATTCTCTCTCTCTCTCTCTAGATTTTTATTTTGCAGCAAAAAAAAAAAGAAAAAAGAATGATCAAATTGCAAATTTTTATTTTTTTGCCGCAAAATGGGCTATATTGATTTAGGGTTTCCTTAAATTGGTTTCGAGGCTAGGAGACAAAGTTAGAATTTTATTGTGTTAGTTAATGCCATAAACTATAGTATCAGAAATGAGGTGGAATGGGTTGATTGGGATTGAATTAGAAATGATGTGGAAAACAAGAAAAGGAAGTAAAGCGGGTCGGGTCGGGTTTGGCTTGACCTATATTCGACCCGACCCGTTTTAACTCGTTTACTTTTAATCCATATTCGACCCGCTCATATTTGACTCACGACCCGTTTCAACCCGTCCAAACCCGCCCGTTTGCCACCCATAATCTATAATACAAATATTGCTATTTAATTACTACTAGTTCTGAAAAGAAGAGATTGTGTACTTATACATAATCGCATTAATTTTATAACCATGACCGAAAAATGGTGGATAACTTGAAACTTTAGGGTTTTGTTTTCCACACATTCGGAGAAAATTTATCAACTTTTCTTTACTCAAGAGACTTACAGGGGCCGATCCTATATTATTTTTTAAAATTAACTTGAAAATATAGTATAGTTAGTGGGATAATTAAGAGGTGCGCAAGAGCCCGGGCCCCCACTTGCACCTCCCCACGTCCGCCTCTGCTTGCGGGGTGTTTGGATGGGGGATAAGGCCCTTGATTTGGCTGGCCCCTGATTTGCAATCCCTTCCGGTCCCCGGTGTATATATCTCTGGTCTTTGGCTAGCACCGGAAGATGATCAGTTATTGGGTGTTAAATCTTAAGGAAAATGACAGCCTATGACGTGTTTTGATAATTAATACCCGCCAAGGACATGCTAAGAACATTTGTTAATGTTGAAAATTTCCTCGACATGTATTAATTATCAAAACACATCTTTGGCCGTCATTTTCCCTAAATCTTAAACCATTAAACAAATTTATTAAAGATTGTAAAACAAGATTAATGGACTGCCTAACATTTTGAATATGGTCCCTTCTTTTGTTAATTTTTTTTCCCAGGGATTTTGAATGTTTTTATTCTTGCGGCTGCTTCGTTGAAATTCCCATTTTGTTGTACGTGTATATGGAAATTATGAGCTCGGAGATCCAATATAGTGGTAGAAGGAAATTAGAATTTGGCTACTTCCGAGTTAACAACCGCCCCCGGGGTCAAATTTATAACAACCCATTTGGTAACTATTTCGCTGATAAAAATTCCAAATCATTTGATCTTGTTCGGTTTGAATTTTAAGAAAGGTTTTTTTAGACTAATTAGTGGAGAGAGATAGATAGAAAAAGTTTATTGAAAACTGTGCGTAAGAGTTTTTGAGACCAAAACTGTAGGGAGATATTCCCGAATAGGCTCAAATGGAACCCGAACACATGGTACGTGGGACCATGGTTTGAGTAAGATAGGATAAGTCGCCGTGCAAGACGGTGGTCGGAGATATGGGCCAATGATTTGAGAAGTCATTGGTCCAGGGAGTCTGTACGGGGCCAAGAACTAGTGAACATGAGACGTTATTGGAACATGAGACGTTATTGGTCCAAGTAGTCTGTTCGGCGATGAGAGGGCCGAACAAAAGGAGAGTTCTGGGGAAAACACCTTCAGATGCAAGGAACACTTTGGAAGGTTCCAGAACAGTGGAATTCCGTAAAGGAATAAGATTTCGAGAATATAGGATCTTGGAAAGATACCTAACGGGAATGAGATGTTCAGTCAGCTAAGGAAAAGAGTCCTAAAAGGGCTAAGATAATGAATTGATAAGGGAACAAGAATCCAAAATATTCTGATTTTCCTACGAGGTATGTAACCTAGGGTAACAGGGATGCTTGGGCAGCAAGCATACGAACATCTATAAATACGAGGTAAACCTAGAGGTAAAAGGTACGCAATTCATTGCAATACGATTATTCTTCTACTGATAATTAGGGTTTTCTGCTAATACGTGATACTAACTTAGGCATCGGAGGGTCTTTGCCACGAGAGGCAAAGGTGTGCTTACCCCTTGTCTGTTTTGCAGATCAGGGTTCCGACGACGTGCTAGGATTCCGGTAAGGAGGCACGAGTAGCCGTTACACTCTTGTACTATTCAAAGCCTCTTTCATTTTTCTCCACTTACAAAAACGAACAAGTGGACAGTTTCATGTTAACAGCCCTAATTTTGTCCCTGACATGGAGGTGGAAGGGATTCACAGTCTTTCCATATCCATCAAAGACTCTTATATTATTTTATGAACCCATTGAAGGCTCAAAATATGATCCAACCTCGCTCATCACGTAGAACTCGTGATAAGCGCATAAATGTTTACATAAGTGTCCTCTAATTTATCTTTACTAAGTCTTTTTAATATTGTTACTCGGAATTTAATGCTTAATTATTGTGTTATAGGTATTTGGAGAGTTTGATACAAAAATATGCAAAGTTGAAATATTAAACGGTGTTCGACATTGTGCTGTTCGAATTCAATCGTGTGAAAATGAAGAATTGGCGGAGGATAGTTTCAGTGAAAATAAGAATTGGATTTGGTCTTTTGTCCACCAAGTGGGCCCAATAGTTTGTAATTACTATTTTGACTAAGAAGGGTTTTTAAAAGGTCGGCACTTCACTTATTATAAAGAGGACGAGAACAATGGGCGGAGGGGACACTTTTTACAAAAAAGAAAAGAAGAACGGGGCGGCGGAAAATAAGTTCTTTTGGTTTTCGTTCTTTTGGTTCGAACATTATTTTCTGATATTCAAAAAAAAAAAACATTATTTTCTGCAATTCAATTAAAAAAAAAACATTATTTTATGCAGCTTTCTCTTACGTTGTTTTGTTTCAGAGTTTTTCCCTTCAAGTTCTTGAGGGTTTGTTACAGAACTCATATACTGGTAACTCGTTTCAATTTCTGTTCTTCATAAAAGTTATTCGCTGGTATTGATTAGTTGATATTTCTTGTTTATTTTTCATCTCGTGTAATAGAAACATGTTTCAAACTAGAATTTCTTTTGTTTCTTGCTTAATAATAAGTGAGTAGTAGTATAGGTAGGGTCGCATGGTGATTAGCACATCGTGGTCAGATTGGACGTGTTCTGCTCCTATTTTAGGGAAAAAAAATAAAGAAAGGCAATTTTAGGTTAATAAAGTATTTCCGTTAGACGAACTCGAGCATCGTCGGATCCCATGTGAATGGGAAATGGGGGACCAAAACTTATTCTCCGCTGCACATGGGTAAACGATGACCATTAAGGTTCGCATATTTCGGGGTAGCTTTTTCTCTCTACAGTCAAACGTTTTTAAGAACACCGAATGGAGCAGATAAGTCCGGGACTGGTTGCGAGTGCTGTGAACCCTATGACCGTACCTCCTTTAATTATTTGAAAAGAACAATCAATTTCTTAGTCTTAGTTAATCTCAGCATCAAACTACAAGGGGTGGCTACCTAAGAGCCCGTTTACATTTTAACAACCCGAGTTTTTAAGTCAGCACACATCACCGTCTTTGTGGATTCGACTCCAATCTTACCGATTATTGTGCTACGTCGGTCTCCGCCCTACGCTTGGGGCAACCCATTAATTTAGGATTAGAAAATCGTCAAGCAACTCGCAATTAAGAACATGTTTGCAAACAAATCAATTTGTTTGAATATTGATAGGCATGGGAACACGACGTATTTTGTTCCGTTAAATGGATCATTTCAGGTTAACGTTGAATTTACACTTTCCTTGTGTTTTGTTAGATTTCTCATGTTTAATCAAACTTCTAAACATGTTCAATTTGCGAGTGTTTTGTGGGTCATGACAATTATAAATTTGGAATGGGCCCACATACTACAATTTTAGAGGAGTATGGAGAAATTACTAGGGTTGCTCGCGGTCTGGTCCGGTTCGGGTTTCTAGGAATTCGATGACCAAACCGCTAGTCACGGTTTTTACAAAATGAAATTCGTGTCCGGGCCAAAAGTCCTACGGTCCGGTTCCAATCCGATCCATAACTCGCGAATCGGTTAGGGTTTTGTCCACGGATTTTAGCAAAAATAAAGTTCAAGCATATGTCCCACGATAAAAGGGAAGAAGGTTATATTCAAAATTAAATTTAACACCATCAGAAAGTACTTGCTACATAAACTACCAAAGGCTTACTTAGAAATCAGATTCAAAAAAATCTAAACACTAATAGAATTGTATCATTATAGTACATTACATAACATAAAAGAACTGGAAAAAAAAACGAACTACTGAAACTCAACTAGGGTTACCCGTATTTATACGAAAAAACTAAGATTTACTCTCTATATTTTATGTACATCTACACTATATCCCATTATTAAGATAAAATATTAAAATTGGTATAAAGAAATGTTAACATTACTAACAATTTATTATATAAATACATATATATATTATTTATATAAAATAAATATCTCACAGTCCTGTTCGGTTAATCCACGGTTTCGTAATGAAAATCCGTGAACCGAACCGCGAGTCACGGTTTTCTAATTTTTCAATCCGTGTCCGGACCATTAATCCATGGACAAAATCCAAAAGGTACGGATTATAAAAGATTTTCAAAATCATGAACTACATTATAAACTGAAAAAATACAAATGATACTCCCTCCGTCCCCATTTTAAAGTCCAGTATTCCATTTTGGGCTATTCCTTAAAAAGTGTCCATTTTGTAAAGTTAATGGGTAAAAATTGGTACATTTTTTTATTTTGCCCCTAAAAGTAGATTCTATTTTGAAAAGTTTGTGAGTAAAAGTGTAATGAATCGGCTTTGTTCGGTTGCCATTTTACTTTAGTTTTAGTTTTGTTTTTCAATCATTACCCTATATCTTCAATTATTAATTTCATTTCTCTCTCTATCTCTCTCCAATCATTACCCTTATCTCCAATCATTACCCTATTTCTCTCTCCACCCACTACCAAAACTAAACTAAACTAAACTAAAATGTCAACCAAACAAAGCCGATGTCTCCATAGAAAGTAAGTACAGAAAGTGGAAGTAAAAGTTGATGTGAAAAGTGTAATAATGATATTATCTTAATAAGTTGGAGTTACAAAACAAGACATTTAAAAATGAACGGATGGAATATAAAACATGACACGAATGCCGAAAATATATCAACAAACTCGGATGGAGGGAGTATATATAAGGATGTCCTAAAATTGTTTGCTTTCTATAAAATCAAAGAAAAATGTACGTATATTTTCATAAACTAAACATCAAGAATGATTAAAAATAGTAATTATTAAAATAGGGAATAACGGACAATACATGAAGAATTCAATTAGATTTTCTTATTGCATGTCACTTTTAAAAAAAAGTAGAAATTCTTTCGTGCATGGCAAACAAAATGCGACGGAAGAAGCACATCGGAGTTGACTTTTGACTCCCGCGATTGATCGATCGCTCTCCTCTGACACGCTGGCTGATGGTTAGTCCGTTGTGCCTCCCTTCATTGACTAATGCTTCTGGATGGCTGGACTGGACTTTTATCCCTTGTGGATTTTGTCCGTTTGTTTTTGAATAACCGTTTGAGCTGATCATGGTTGATAGCCGATCCAGAAAAGAACGAAAAAACTTGGTAGGCCAAAAAAGTGGACAAACGAAACAGTAAGGAAATTCCCCAAGCACACTAATAAATTTTCTGGAAAACTGTTTGTAAGTCTTGTTTTCAATCCACTATTTCAACACAACGATCGACACCGGTAGAGTTGAGACTTGCGAGTAGTGACGAACGCAGGATTTGTACTTTGCGGGGACCCGAATCACATCTATTTTTACATTAATAACAAACGGGGCGGTTCTAGGAACATCTAAAAAAATACCTCAATCTCATAGTTCCCGATCAAATTTTGATGATTCAAGCCGCTCAATGTGTGCAGAACGTGATTTTAAGAGTACCCATGAGAAATCGGCAAAAAAAATTACCGGAAAGTGTTTGTTTTGAGCACCAATAAGATGTTTTTATAGATGTTCCCGGAACCGCTTCGAATAACAAAACATATAATCTATAATACAAATATTGCTATTTAATTACTTCTAGTTTTGAAAAGAAGAGATTGTGTACTTATACATAATTGCGTTAATTTTATACTCCGTAGCTACGACCGAAAAATGGTGGGTAACTTGAAACTTCAGGGGATTTTTTCCACACATTTAGAGAAAGTTTATCAACTTTTCTTCACTCAAGAGACTTACAAGGGCCGATCCTATATTATCTTTTTAAATTAACTTGAAAATATAGTATAGTTAGTGGGATAATTAGGAGGTGCAGAAGGGACCGGGCCCCCACTTGCCTCTGCTTGCGGAGTTTAACGGGTGTTTGGATGGGGATAAGGCCCTTGATTTGGCTGGCGCACCGATTTGCAATCCCTTCCCCGGTGTAATATCTGGTCTTTGGGTGGCACCGGAAGATGATAACTATAAGGTGTAAATCTTAAATCATTAAACAAACTTATTATTAAATATTGTAAAACAAGATTAATGGACTGCATGCCTAAACATTTTGAATATGGTCCCTCCTTTGTTTATTTATTTTTTTTTTACAGGATTTTAAATGTTTTTATTCTTGCGGCAGCTTCGTTGAAATTCCCATTTCGTTGTACACATGTACATGGAAATTATGATGTGGCTATTTCAGAATTGAAAACAACCTAATTTTCCAATCGGAGATTCAAAATCGTGGTACAAGGAAATTAGAATTTGGCTATTTCCCTGTTAACAACCGCCCACGGGGTCAAATTTAGAACAACCCATTGGGTAACTATTGCGCTGATAAAAATTCCAAAGCAAGAGGTGTTTCATTTTAACTCCCCAAATTTTGTCCCTAACATGGAGGTGGAAGGGGTTCACAGTCTTTCCATATCCATGGAAGACTCTTATTTCTTTTCTTTTCTTTTTTCAAAATGATAACAGGTGATATTATAGATATAAGGAATAGTACATCAAGAGGAAACTTTATCCTTAAATAAAGGATCAAGAAATCAAACAGGATGAGACTCAGTCCAAAGACAACACCCAATTCCAACTAAACCCACCGTTTCAAACAGACGGAACATCTAATAAGACCTACCATTTGAATGTAGTTGTTCACTTTGACGTCAAATAAAATTTAATTTTGCGCTTTTAACTCCAAATATTATCCATCGGCATCGAGAATCCTGAAATGCAATTAACAAATATCAAACCCCAAGTAGCTCGCTAAACGGACATAATAAGCCTAAGTTAGGGGACATAAATAGGCATATTTACGCAACCATCAGAGCACTGCAGAAAATAACCAAAAACACCCAAATAAGGATGATAGAAGCCCCACAAATGGGGAAAAATCCCACACAGGGGACACCAAAGAAGAGAACCAAAAAAAAAAGGGAAAAAACCGGTAACGGAACCGAATGAAATCCGCTATACCGGAGCATATTTCATCCACCAACCTAGATCTCCCACTCTAGCAGTGTAATACCCCGTATTTTCATTGCTGAAAAGAATAAAAATTTAGCAATATTGAATCATAAAAATTTATCAAGTTTTGTGCTAAAATTTCCAGTTAGCAATATTTGTTTTTGATCAGTGCATTTTGGAGTTTATTCTAGAAAAAGGTGGGTCGTTACAGGCAAGGGAGGACGCCTCTGGCAACCACGATCTACAAAACACTACCTTCAAAAGCCATTAAACTACACGGCGGAAGAGGCGGAGGAGGGGCAACGGATGGTGGTTTGTGGAGGAGGAGGATGGGGGTGAAGGGGGATCGAAGGAGAGAAAATCTCCGAGATATGAGATTGGAAGACCCCTATGAGGGCCGGGGAGAAACCCCTCCCCTCCCATCAATCATTAGAGTGTAAAACCCTGGAGGGAAGGGAATGAGGGGGATGGGGGGCGGCGAGAGAGAGGGAGCGCATAGGGGGAGGGGGGCACTCTATTTCATTTTATTTAGTCAAATTTCGTAAGACTCTTATTTCATGAACCCATCCAAAGGCTCAAAATATAATCCAACCTCTCATCACATAGAACTCGCAATTAAGAGAACATGTTTGCAATAAAATCAATTTGCTTGGATATTGATAGACATGTGAAAATTAACGTTGTGTTTAGTTCCGTTAAATGGATCGTTTCAGGTTAAATTATATTTTTCTTGTGTTTTATTAGATTTCACATGTTTAATTTATTCCAATTCAAACTTCTAAATATGTTCTATTTGCGAGTGTTTTGTTAGATGAACGGTTCATGACAATTATAAACTCGAAATGGTCCCACATACTAGAATTTAAGAGCAGCATGGAGAAATTAGCTAGGTATGGAGATGAGCTCATACCTAACGGTCCGTTTGGATGGAGGATTTGTTTTGGGTGGATATAGAAGAATGGTGAATTTGAGGGTGGATATGTAAGAAGGGTGGATTTGTAATCCAATGTTTGGATGATTTTTTGAGAAGAGGGATTTGGAGGGTGGATATGATGGGATAAGATGTCAAAAGACTTCATTGCCCCCAATTTATTAATTTAATGAACAAATTGAGTTAATTTTATTATAATTAGAATAAATAGATATTTATCATTACTTGTGGGATAAAATAAATCCATTTTATCTTACAAATGTTTAAACCGTATAATTTATTAAAAAAATTTATTCTTTTTAAAAAAAATTAAGATAACCGAAGTTTTATAATGAATTTTCTTCCATACAAAAAAAAAAAAAGAAATTTCTTAACAAATAAAATTCATCCACCTCAAAGATAACGGAAATTCATCCACCACCAATTCAAACCCTTGTTCTCTGCATCTGCTTCCATTCATCCCCTCCTCTCTCTCTCCTCCCCTATCTCTCTCTGCTCCCAAACCCAATCCAACTCCCAGAAAACGAAAAACAAAGAAAATACACCCAGAAAATTACTCCACAATAACCCAATTTAATCAATACATTATTATGCCATCAAAGGAGGAATTGTTCCCATCACCGCCGGGCAAGTTCAAGATCGAGAGGGCCCAGCGTCGTACCTGAGCTTCGTCGACTCCGGTAGCCGGTACTTCTCTGCCTCGTGGGGCGGCATCCACTGGGAGAAATAGGTGCGCAACTCCGCTCAGATCAGGCGGCCTCTCCGTGCTCATCACTGGGGACCTCCTCCTCTTTGAATGGATGAGAGATTTCAAGGGCAAGACAGTCATTCACCTTCCCCATAACACCCCGCATACCCAACGCTGTCGTTACAAATCCACCCGCGGGGTGGATTACAAATCTGCAGTCGGTAAATCAGGGGCTAAATCCGGGTAGGGTTTTTGGCTGCCAAAGACCGGAGAAGAGGAGGAGGTGGAGAAGTAATCAGCCCGCGTCCCAAATCCACCTCCATATCCGACATCCAAACAGGCTGTAATTGTTGTAATTTAAAAGGAATGCTCTACTCGTCGAGAGATTTTGTCCGGTGGTTGACTTTCTATTTGGACTGAAATTGGACCCCCTAGGGCCTGTTTGGATGGGGGACTTGAACCTGGATTTGGCAAGGCCCCTGACTTGTTATCCCCCTCTCCCCCTTCTCCGGTGTTTGGCTGTCGAAAATGGAAGGGGGATTTGAGCTCAAGCCGGATTCCATCTCCGGCTGTTCCAGGAATAGTTAACGACAGGGGGTACCCCTGTCGCTAGTTAATCCGGGTGGATTATTGACTGTTTTGCCCTTGAGTTTTCCCTTTTGTGGGTTATCCTCGTTCATTTTAGAACCAGATCGAGAAAGAGAGAAGAGAGAGAGAGAGAAGAAGGAGGTCGCCGATCTAGTCTCTGGTGACTCCACCGCCATACACCGACGGGTTCTACTCTCCACGTCGTCTTCCTCTACACATCCTGACCTTCCTTTTTTGAAAGGGCTGAGGTATGGTTCTGGACTCCATGTTTGTACTATCCAGATGGTTTTGCGATCTGGTTTTGCGATATGGTTAACGATCTGAGTTGCCGATCTGGTTTTACCATTTCTGTACTGTAACGACAGTGGTTAACGATCTGAGTTGCCCTATAATTTTTTTTGCGATCTGGAATTTTTTATACTGAACCGAATATCACTCGTCAGTGAGATAGCGATCTGAGATCTGAGTTGCCCTATTGATGAATTTTTTGTTTTCATTTTGCCCTATTTTATGATTTTGACCTAATTTCTGATTATGCCACATTATGATTCTGGTCTAATTCGATTCTTCATTTTGGCGTATTTTTTCATTTTGCCCTATTAGTAAAGTTTTGGTGAATTTTTTTAGGGAGTTGACTGCTATGTATGAGTAGAGTTTTGTCTGTTTTAGGAGGAATGTTGAACTTCCAGTTTTGGCTGTTTGGTGACTGTTTTTTGTGCAGAACTCTGATGAATCCTTATGTGGTTCGTAATTGTTTGAATTGAATTAATTCCTAGGCCATAACGTAATAATATGTACGTTTGCACTGTAAGGATACTTCTCAATATACCGATAGAAAGTGAATAAAAATCCATCCGAACAACTATGTGTTCTTTTGAAAAATCTGGTGACTAAAACCCCTGGCAGTGTATAAGATTGCCAACTCTAGTTGATTTTTGTAACTTCCTCGTTTACAATATCGTGAGAAACTAATGTGAGCCGTGAATGTATTATGTAGCAGTGTTGCCGAATCACCACGTAAATTTTTTGATCGTTCTTTCTTTGCATGTTTGCTTGATTATTCTCTTCGTGCTACTGTAGCTGTGTGAATATTTAGTTCATTGGCCAACATAGATAACGCAAATAAAACACCTGAATATTTAGACCATGTAAACTTATTTGGCCGTTGACAGCGCAAGAGCGTTTACGTTGAGGAAGGGTTTGTTTCCAATCTAAGTAGAAGACAAAGAATTCATAAGATTCGGTTTCAATGAGAATTGTGTTGTAAAAGAAAGGATTTGGGATGAGAGATCTTACATTTTTTGAGTGATGGAAAGGAGAACAAATAGACAAAACGGGTCAAGGATTTGATTACAGAGGAATCTAGTATGCCTTACTAGATACCTCTATGGAATCCAATAGGAACGGTAGGGGACTACGTTGTTA
Organism: Rhododendron griersonianum; assembly: GCA_018127125.1. Classification (NCBI taxonomy): domain Eukaryota; kingdom Viridiplantae; phylum Streptophyta; class Magnoliopsida; order Ericales; family Ericaceae; genus Rhododendron; species Rhododendron griersonianum. Next base: position 11,483,683 of record CM030795.1, read on the forward strand.
TGAGAAAATACATTACTAGATAACAGTATGCCTTACTAGATACCTCTCTTATAGGAATCCAATACTATCCTTTATGTTTCAAGCTAGTTTGTATTGTATCCTGCCTATGTCATCTATATAGTGTAATAGTCCCCTTGAAAAGGCTGGATCCATGTTGCAAATATACTAATCACGGAAAGATGTTTGTGATTAAGGTAGATAACAGTTCATAATTATTCTTTGGTAACTCATAAATACAAGTATGAAAGTAGGTCATTAACACCTTGCAATAATATTCCTTCTGTTTGTGACCAGGTGGCATTGAAGACAATAGGGATTTGTCCAAATAGTTATTGGTGCAGTTTGTGACTGTTTTGTATGTATAACATAAATAGAAATAGGAATTTGCTAATATTGCATGTACATATTTGCCTTAAAATGACTATAGTATAAGTTGCCTTAAATTTGGATTTCTCCTACTATCGTATTTACACTTATTTAACTTGTGGCGTACAACAGATGGCAAGACTAACGAACCGTGAACGAAGAAAGAAGAGAAACCGTAAGGAATTGTTAGTGGTGTTATGTATGATGACGGTAGTCAATAGCGTTGTTCAACTATACTTGTTAATTACGGACTTGATTGCCGAAAGGGATCGACAAAGGGTTCGACACAAGCCTCATCTTCGTGCCAATCCTAATTATTACCAACACCAAATAGACGCACTGAATAGGTTGGTGCGCCAGAGTGACACGACTTGCCACAACCAATTGAGGGTAAATAGGCATACATTTATGACGTTGTGCCATTTACTTACTACAAATGGGCTAGAGCCGTCTAGGAATGTCACTGTCGTAGAGAAGGTTGCAATATTTTTGTGGATCCTATAGCACCATACGAATAATAGGCGAACCATTTTACAATTTTGGAGATCGGGGGAAACAATTAGTAGGCATTTCCACACAGTTTTGATTGCGGTATTGCGCCTTAACAAGTACTTGTGGTATCATCCTCAGCCTATTACTGCCAATGAGCCGGATTCTAGGTGGAAGTGGTTTGAGGTACATAAATGTTAATTCTTAAGTTATAGTAATGCACTTATTTGATTACAAATGATCAATGATAATATAAATTCTCTTCTTTCTCGTAGAATTGTCTAGGGGCTCTAGACGGTACTTTCATAGCAGTCCTCCCCCCAACAGAACACAAGGCACGGTATAGGTCAAGGAAGGGTGACTATGCGACGAATGTGTTAGGAGTTTCTAGTCGTAACCTGCAATTTGTATACGCGTTGTCTGGTTCGGAAGGCTCCGCCACAGACTCAAGAGTGCTTGAAAATGCCTTGGTAAGGCCTCACGGGTTGAAAATTCCACACAGTATGTGCCTTCAAAACCTTCCCATTAGTGAACATCCTTCCCCATTGTGTAAACGTACTCATTTAAGGCAACTAATCTCATGTGTAGGTCGTTACTACCTCGCCGATGCCGGTTACACTAATGGGCCGGGAATTTTAGCACCTTACAGGAGTCAACGATACCACATTAATATTTGGAGGCAAGGACACATGCCCCAGAGCCGGGAGGAGTTCTTCAACATGAAGCACTCCAAAGCAAGAAATGTCGTAGAGAGATGCTTTGGAGTGCTTAAGATGAGATGGGGAATTTTGAGATCTTACTCTTTCTATCCCATTAGGACTCAATGTCGCATCGTCACTGCGTGTTGCCTTCTCCACAATCTCATTAAGCGTACAATGGCGGTGGATCCCGTTGAGGCTCAATACACGGCGTGGGAGCAGGCCAACCTACATAATGTACCACCTGATGAGTACATTAGAACTCTTGAAAGTACAAACCAATGGACCCAAATGAGGGATAACTTGGCAATCCAAATGTACAACGATTGGTTAGCTAATCATGGGGGTGGCCAATAGGAATGTGTATTTGGATTAAGTAATAATTGTAATCGTATTTGCTTGTCGAATTGTTAAACCATTGGAACAAGAATTGTGTTTACTATTTGAATGTCATAGTTACGTATTTCGTGAGTACATTACATATGTCATGTTGTCATTGTTATTATAATTAGGGTACCGAACATAATGGAAAGTGAAGGAACTGCGCAATCTCAAACATCAAGTGCTAAGGACAAACAAGCTCGTAGGCTGTGGAGCCGTAACGAAGAGGAGTGCCTTATTGCTGCCATGATGGAGTGTATCTCCGATAAGTATAGAGCCCATAATGGTTTCAAACCGGGCTTTTTCAATGAGGTTGAGAAAGAGTTGAAAAAGAAATTGCCCGGAACGACACTTAAAGCGGTACCCAACATCGAGTCCAAGGTCAAAAATTGGAAGAAGATGTATAGTATAATTCTCGACATCACACGTATTAGTGGGTTCGGTTGGAACTATGCCACTAATTCAATTCAAGTGGATTCCGATGACGTGTGGAAAGAATATGAGAAGGTAACTTCTCTACTATTCCATTTTCACTTACACAAATAGTTTTCACCTCCCACTTAATGTATGTCATTACATATGTGTAGTCTAATCCGAAGGCGAAAGGGATGAATGGGAAGGCTTTTCCCATGTACGAGAGTTGGCAATTTCTTTTTGGGAGGGATAGGGCCACCGGTGAAGTTGCCGAGGATGCGGCGGAACTTGACGATGTTCCGGCCGACCCCGTTGAAACCATTAACCCCGTTGACTTGTTCAATGATTGCTATACTCCGTCCTTTGCAAATGGTGACCCGGCTTATGTTGACATAACAACTTCCTCCGGGACTCCAACAAGCTATGCCATTCCCGCCACTCCAAGAAGTAATGCGAACACTCCGGCCACCAATGTTGGGCCGGAAAGGCCAAAGAAGAAGGCAAAGGTGGAAGACCACTTAGGGATGTGATTCATTGTGTACAACGTTAAACATGGTCAAGGATGTGATTCCTTATTTTTGTAATTAACTATATAGTACTTTATGGCCCTTTATTGGGGGATGTGATATCTTCCATTTTGTATTTAACGATTTACTACTTATGGCCCGTTAAGTTTTTGTAATGATGCACCTTTGAACATGTTAAACTTTTCATAATGTGTAATTGGTACTCGTTCGGGCAACGATGATGATCATATTCGTAGGTTAGGGCAACGATTATGATCAAATGTATGAGATGGGCAATGATGATGCACTTTAAATTTAAGACTGTCTAATAGTTGGTATTGATTTTGGCAACTATGAAGGCCTAAATGGCAACTTAGTTACTGGTTAGTGCTACTTTTATTACGGTTATTACATCTGAGCCCATATGTTCATATTGTGGCGGTTGTTAGCATTCAAGCCAGTGTGTGTGTGTGTGTGTGTGCTGGGCAATATGTGTGTGTGTGTGTGTGTGAATGGCAATATGTGTGTGTGCAGGGCAATATGTGTGTGTGTGTGTGTGAAGGGCAATATGTGTGTGTGTGTGTGTGTGTGTGCAGGGCAATGTATGTGTGTGTGTGTGTGTGTGTGAAGGGCAATATGTGTGTGTGTGTGTGCAGGGCAATATGTGTGTGTGTGTGTGAAGGGCAATATGTGTGTGTGTGTGTGCAGGGCAATATGTGTGTGTGTGTGTGTGAAGGGCAATATGTGTGTGTGTGTGTGTGCAGGGCAATATGTGTGTGTGGGCAATATGTGTGTGTGCAGGGCTATATGTGTTAGTCTGTGCAGCCTGTTTTGGTGCTGCATTGTAGCCAATGTTTGGCTGGTTTTATGTTGCTGTTTTGGTGCTGGTTTCTGCCCAGTTTTTATGCTCTTTTCTGCCTAGTTTTTATGCTGGTTTCTGCCCAGTTTTCATGCTGGTTTCTGCCCAGTTTTTATGCTCGTTTCTGCCCAGTTTTTGTGCTGCTTTCTGCCCACTTTGTGTGCTGATTTGTGCCCAGTTTTGGTGCTTGTTTCTGCCCAGTTACTGCCCAGTTTTTAGGCTGGTTTCTGCCCAGTTTTTGGTGTAGTTTATTGGGTTATTTTTTTGGGCAATGATGCAATGTTTACTAGTTACGGATTAGTTGGTATTGCCTTTGCCAATTATGACGGCCTTAATGGCAACTTAGTTGCAAATGGTAGTGTTACTGCCCAGTTTTTAGGCTGGTTTCTGCCCAGTTTTTGGTGTAGTTTATTGGGTTATTTTTTTGGGCAATGATGCAATGTTTACTAGTTACGGATTAGTTGGTATTGCCTTTGCCAATTATGACGGCCTTAATGGCAACTTAGTTGCAAATGGTAGTGCTACTTTGATAAGGTTTGAATTGTCTGAGCCCAAGTATTCTGGACTGCGTTTATGGCTTGTATTGTGGTAGTTTTGTGGCTGTTTCTTGGCTGCTACCACTTGCTGTTCTAATTTCTGCCCAGTTACGTTGCTGTTTTTTCTGCTTGGTGTTTTCGTTGGCCGTCATCACAGCAGTCCAGTTCTGCACTTTATGGCTGTGATTCTGGACTATGGCTGTGATTCTGGACTGTTTTGTGGCTGTGATTCTGGACTGTTTTTGTGACAGTATTTGTTCTCCATTCTGGTCACTTTTACACGGCTATGAGGATATTTTTGACAAATTTCACGGCGAGGCACTTGTCTTGGCGGGACAACTTATGAGGGTCAATGGTTTACTCCCCATTTGGCAACATAAGTTGTAGCCAAGTGGTGCACAATGTGCCGGTGGGAAAAAAATCTGAGCCAACTACATATACAATAATCTTAGTATTCATTAAATGTGATAATTTGTTGTTTCTCGTAGAATTTGCAATGTCAAGTGAAGGTAAACAACACTATTGGGTGGTTTTTGTTGGCCGTCACCCGGGAATCTATACAAGTTGGGAGACCGCGGGACTGCAGGTTCATGGATACTCGGGAAACTTGTTCAAAAGATACACCACGTTCGAGGAAGCCGAAGGAGCTTTGTTACAGTTCCATGAGGAGAGATAACGGCTCCTTCAAATGCAATCGGTCCGAACTGAACATCAATCAACTTCCACATCCACAAGTTCTTCGGAAGTTCAACATCAACAAAGTCTATCAACTATCTTTGTTTTAGGGATTTTTTTGGGTTTCGTAGCTTGTATTTTGTTCGCACTTCTATTCGATTCATAATGAAGTTGTAAGTTTAATTTCTCCAATTTCGAAATGAAGACTGCATTATGTAGACAAACATTAGTAATCTCAAATAAATTTAATTACTTGAGATACAAACCGGAATGATACAAATTTATTCGTCAAACATTTATTATCAAAATTACGAACTTATTCTTCGACCACCCTCTTACAACTTCAAACTTCTAGTTTTCTTGTCGAACAAAGCAATGGCCCCAACGATTATAATTGGGAAATTCCCTGTCCCGGAAATGCCTCAGTTGTGGCCAACCCTACATAAAATTAAGGCAAACAGTTCATAAGTTTACTAAAAACGATTTAATATGAAATTGGAAACAAATTCAAAATTACTTACCCGAACGAATTCATTCCAAACATCATTTTCCACCACCAGTTTATTTTCATTTGGATTCCACCCAAACCCGGGAATTCGAAGTATAGCATCTACATCATAATAATCACGCTTCCATTTTTTTATCTTTCCTTCGATATGAATTTGTTTAATACCTGCTTCGGGGAATGAAACTCGCATTTGATTCTCAAGAACTCCTAAGTAGCCGGGATGAAATCCGTTCTCGGCTTGCCAAACCCCCTGATCTACAAGGCTTGTAAGATTTGTAAGTAATATTTCCTCCTCCACCTCGCTCCAAGCCCGGCGTGCCATTTCAAGGAGTGAAAAATCAAAATTACAAACTAATTTTTTAAAAGGAGATAGATATGTGTGTAGTGATATGAGATAGGTAGTGGTATTTATAGACCATTTTACCAAACAATTTTGGTCAAAACATTTTTACCTAACAAAATTTGGTGCACCTACTTCTCTTTTTCAACTACCACTTTATGTACTTTTAAAATTACTAAATTGATAATATATAATTCTGATTTCTTAAAAAAAAATTTCAAATAAGGTTAAATTTTATTCAATATAATTACATTTATAATTATGCAATAATTAGTTATAAATATGTATTTACTGTAATTACGAAATTTACTTTTTAATTACTAAATTGAAAATAAATATTTCGGATTTTCAAAAATAATATATCAAAAAAGGTTTAAATAATTTAAAGACAAATTGATTCAAATTTATGCAATAATTAATTGTATATATGTATTTAATGTAATTATAATTCAAAAACGTAATTTGTCCATTAAAATACTAAAGTGGGGGCAAATAAGTCATTTAACACCTTTTCCCATCATATCCACCTTTCAAATCCCCCTTCTCAAAAATCCATCCAAACATCTTATTACAAATCCACCATTCTTAAAAGGTGGGGCCACCCTTCTTAACATATCCCCCTCATTACATATCCACCTTCAAATCCCCCCCCCATTACAAATCCTACTAAAACAAATCCTTCATCCAAACGGGCCGCTAGGGTTGAAGGGTAAGTGCCCCATGGTTTTTATTTAATTAATTTTATTCCTCAAAGAGTTGGTTAAGGGACAGCAACAAATTCCCTTAAATAAATTAGTTCGTTAGGAGTTTGGTGGTTCTCTCTGTGAGTCACTGTCCCACAAAAGCAGTGACGATTTGATTATATATATTATTTACAGTATTTATTATGATTACAGTCCCATGTGGCCCAAGATCGGTCCGCCCCTGCTTGCTCGTGTGATCTTTTTGCTATCTTTTTCGAGCTCATCATCTAAGCCCTTTTTGTGGTAGGGATTCCAATGCTATCACCGTTCATCCTTCTGTTGGTGTTTAATGCATTTAACTTTCCAAACAAGTCAAGAGGCTTCGGCCTAACGGTATCAGGAGGTGCATTTAGGTGCCACGTACGAGAAATGGGTTTTTGCAGTTTCACTACTCTTCCAATGTGGTAATCTAACTATTATTATGGAGTTTATAATTATATATGATACGAACTTCCGCCAAATAAAAAATAAAAAAAACTTTCCAGAAACAAAAATATCATTTGGTTTTGATATCAAGGAGAGCAATAATAGATTGATAGACATGGTGTACATATGTTATTACTCCGTTTATTCTACAAATTAACCCCTAGCTAGAACCAGGAATATGTATCCACTGCAACTGCAACTCCACCTCCCCGCATTCCACATTCTGTAATCTGAGAAACATATTTTGGACTACACTTCCATCGACCCAAACAACACAACTCTCTTCGGATAGGCAGTTCTTGCGATTCGGTTTTACGCTTTTGACTATGGTTCCACTAGCGACGCCCTCCAAACGCATTTTTACAGCTTCTATCAAGGGTTTGATATCAAACTCTGCATCTCCCATTTTGTCATCGAAACTGAACGTATCCTTGTCGAATACCATCTGCAAATTTCCATATAAGATCAACATTATAGCATTTTAATTAGCACGAATATCTTATGAAAAAAAAAAAAAGCATTCAAGGAATGTCACTGATGTAGTCTATGAATGGCGACTATTGTGTATGTTACATTATTTGGAGTTCATGCCAGAGTTTAGATTAGAGTACTCCTCTTACAAATTTAGGTCAGATCAAATTATTTTTAAGCATAATGCTCTGGTTTCCCCCACTGGGATGTTCTTTAGGTTCTGTTTGGAACCTACAGAAAATAAAGGAAAGGAAAAGAAAAAAGAAGGAAAAATTTATCATTCACTGAACTTGAAATTTTTATTTTCTTCTCTCTTTTTCTTCCAATCAAACAATGGAAGGAATTTTTTTTTAATTTTTCTTTATTTTCCATAAGTTCCAAACAGAACCTTAAATATGCATCAGATTTATCATTTCCAGAGGTTGACAAGCATTGACAGCTATCACAAGCTTTGCTAATTCTCAACAACTTAATTGAAGTAACTTCTTTTTAACTTTTTCCCTTTTTTTTCCCTTTATGTGGTGGCAAGGATGATTTATGGGAACTAATTTATTTCCTTGTCTTAAAATACTACTAAACCAAACTTTGCCTCTTCACATAACCAAAACCTCCACCGGGAAACATTGCCCCGTCACATAATATCGCTTTCTGCACTTAACTTCACCGCATCTATCTCGGAGGCGAAGGAAAAGTCTTCTCGCACGTAGATAATGTTAGAAGCAGGGTGAAACCTACCAAGAGACTAACTCTAACATGGGTCTTTAAACCAAGTCGATCCACGTTTCAACCACTAAACCTAACTCCTCATTGAATTTAGGGAAAAATTCAAAAAAACCCCTGAACTTTGAACCTAATGTCAAATAGGCACCTGAACTTAAATAAACTTCAATTGAACACTTGAACTTTGAACCCAATGTCAAATAGGCACCTGAACTTAAATAAACTTCAATTGAACACCTGAACTTTTACTCCGTTATTCAATTTACCCCATGCCGTCTCAATCCGTGACTTTCCTAACGGCAACCGCTGAGCTAGGGTAAATTGGTTCTTGAAGTTGGTTATCATCCTTCAGGCACCACATGGGCCACGCAAATTCATTGTCCCTAGGCCTCATTTTATTTTATTTGTTGTTTTCCTTTCCTGTAAATGCAGCTCTTGTTGCATGTTTGGGGGATCTGAAAGAAAATAGAAAGGGAGCCAAATCTCTGCTTCTCTCATTCCAAAACCAAACATCTCTCCTTCCATCCCAAGCCAAAAGGCCGAGAGTAAAGCTCTCATTTTGTCACTCACATAAAACCTCCTTATTCCTCCAGAAAGAAACCACCCCCTCCCCCCCCCCAAAAAAAAAATCTCATTCCCCAAACACAAGAAAAATCTGTCTCTACCACACAAAAAAACAAAAAAAAAAAGCCATTTCCCCAAACACCACTGGTGCGAATCACCTTCTGGGTTCCGCAATGGATGCACAGTTTGTCCTCAGCATTTTGGGAGCTCTCGTTAGTACTACCAGTGGTATTCATTGTGTGAGTTTGGACGATTTTTGGAAATGGTAAGGAATGGAGAATTTGAAGCTATGGAAGAGAATATTGGGGGTGAGGACCACATGCTCTGTTTTAAGGCAGAGGAATCAGATCTAAAAAGGGGGGAAATTTTCTAGGGTTTTGGATTTTCCCTCCAAAAAACCTATGACTCATCCCATTTCCCTCCCATTTAAGCCTAGTCATGTGTATAACGTCTGTTAGTGTCCAGCTCAGCGGTTGCCGTTAGGAAAGTCACGGATTGAGACGGCAAGGGATAAATTGAATAACGGAGTAAAAGTTCAGGTGTTCAATTGAAGTTTATTTAAGTTCAGGTGGCTATTTGACATTGGGTTCAAAGTTCAGGTGTTCAATTGAAGTTTATTTAAGTTCAGGTGCCTATTTGACATTGGGTTCAAAGTTTAGGGGTTTTTTTGAAATTTTCTCTTGAATTTAGCAAATATTTCACTAACACGTCATTAATAGCTGGAATTGTCATTCATTAATTGAGTTCAATTAACGAAGAAAAAGACTTACAAGCTTGATTGGGGTATTTGGGTCTGCAATAGAAAGCGTCAAATCTTCGTCCCACACAGGATTCACATTTTTCTTCACTACACGAGTTCTCAGTTTCTGCTTCAAACAAACCAAATAAACACCATCGTTAGAAAGTATTCATCGTAAGAAATATCATTAGAAATTAAAATATTTCGAATCAGTGAGCTTTACAGAAGGAATATTGGTGGTTAGCTCATCCGAAAATTTCTGCAATTTTATTAAGGACATGCAGAAAGGTAAGAGTGAAGAAATTGGGAGGAAAACGAGGCTTCTCTGCTCAGTTGTCCGTTTCGGCCATCAATAATTTAGATTTTAAAAGATTTTCCCTCTTTCTAGGATGGGTCTTTATAACATTGTTAACAGCTATTAAAAATACTTTTGAATTGTCGAAATTACACAGGCCGCTCTTTTCGGTCCAACTTTGTATTGCATAAAGAAGCCAGATCGATCCAAACAAAACCTTGCCCAAACAAACAAGTTGGACGAAGATCCCAAAAACCTATCAAGTCTAACGGGAAAAAAGAAATATAATGGGGCAAAATTAGCCACGGTTTTACATTTCTTCAACGTTGTTAACTCCAAAACCAGAGAGAGAGAGAGAAATGGCATACCTGTTTGCCCAATCGGACAACAACATAAGGATCACTGCTTTTCATATCTCTGATGGCAAGATTTACACCCCGGTGAATGTGAATTCTCAGTAGACCCAATATGTTTTCCATTTGAATTTTAAGGACTTCAACGTATGAAATTCAAGAAACTTGATTGGTTGCTTGGTTCTTGTTGATTGTTGAGGAATTATGAGATTCTTGATCCAGCCCCGAGAGAGAGAGAGAGAGAGAGAGAGTTGTGATACGGTTGGCCTAATCAAATTTGAGAGAGAGAGAGAGAGTTGTGATACAGCTGGCCTAATCAAATTTGCAATTTATATTGATGCGTTTTAATACAGCAATTTCAATGCTGGCATGGATTAGTTAAATTCGGGCCTACGTTTTGGTTTGACCAATTTGATACTCCATAGAGAGATACAATTCACGCGCTTCTTTGGATTCATTCCCACCTTCTGCGAACAAGTTTTGGTGGGCTGGCCTGGGCTGGTTCGACGAAAATGGGTGTTCGGATATCGGGTTATACTGCTATGTTTGACGGAATTACTAACAGTTTCAAACTTGTCTGAAATACAAAGGGTGTGAGTGTTTAAAAATAAAACGGAAGGGGTGTAGTTGAAAAACGAGCAAAGTACAAGTGTTGTCTCTGAAATTCACTCTTGTTTGTTATAGTGTTGTCACGAAATGAGTTCAATGATACAAAGCTGAACTAAATAAAAATCCACCTGAGAGTTTGCTCCGTGTTTATACCTGACCACTTCATACTTGTTCACTCCAACTCCCTTCACGAGTGTGATCGATGGGTCCGTCTTCGACGTCTTGGCTCCAGGCGGCTTTTCTTTCTTTGTTTTGTTTTGTTTGTTTTTTGTTTTTGTCCGTTGTTTTCTGTACTTTCGGAGCAGTAGTGTCCGCTTTTATTGTACTTTGTTTTTCTTATATATAATATTTGGAATGATCTGGTTAGGGTTTTTGTTTTTCAGGTATTTGGGCCTTGTCCACTTGTTTGGGCCAGGTTCCTTTAGGTGTTTATTGGTGTCTTATCAACTTTGAGTGTTTTCCTTTAAAAAAAAAAAATTTTGTGAGGTGAGGTGTAGTGATAGGTGAAATATCACCGTTTGTACATGATATTCCCTAGTGTGTTACTACAGGATTTCTGTTTTGTATCATTTTTATTAATTATTAATTAATGATAGGAAAACCTTTCTTTGCTGATCAAAAAATGATTTGGTTTGTCAGGAAAAAAAAATGAGAATAAGCGGATAGGACTATAACCCAAGAAAACTCGATCACGTAAGTTGACGTTTTTTTTTTAGGCCATGTACATTGAGAAGAATATGTTTTAAACTTTTAAGAGCATCCACATTGTAATAAGCAAATGAGTGTGGATAAACAAATTTAACAACAATGCTTAAAAAATACTTCACATTGTAATAAACAAAGTTACGAGTCTTTTAGCAAATAACCAAATCCCATCCATTCCATAACCAAACTTAACTTTTACAAATAACCAAAACTCAATAACTCAAAAACACCCCACATTGGAATCGTCTCATCGAGACGAATAATTTGGTGTGGTCGGGTGCGTGATTGAAACTTGTTTGTGATTGGACATATGTGCATTGTGTATTTTGGGGGGTTTTTGGTTAGAGATGCAAAAATAACCAATGTAGAGGTAGAGGTTGTTAAGTTTGATTATGAACTAAATAGATAATCAATTGCTGACATGGCTCTAATAGACTAGACTAGATAGGTGGTCACGCGCAAAGCGTGCATATTAGGCCTATTACCATCAGATTTGGGATTTAATACAGCATTAAATTAGTTTAGGGTCCACTATAGAGAACTTGTAATCCACTTAGTCCATTTCTAATGTTTATAACCCCTCTAGTCCACTAATATAGTTTAGTAAGGTCTTAAGTCCACTTCTTTTAAAAAAGAAATTAAACCAAGACAAAAATGTCCTCATATATAAGCTATCATATAGAGAGAAACACTAGACCAAAAATAAATCTGGAGCACAGCCTCCTCCTCCTCCTCTCTCTCTCTCTCTCTCTCTCTCTCTCTCTCTCTCTCTCTCTCTCTCTCTCTCATTGTGGTAGCTCTTGCTCTCCGGCCACACACCGCTGTCTAGCACGCCGACAATCACGTCATTCCCGTAATCCAACGCCGGTCGGAGCCCGGTGACCGGATTAAGTGACAGGAACTCGAACGTGTGGGTGGTGTCCACCGTCACTTGCCTGTCACTGTAAGCCGACAGAAACCCTGGTAACTTCTTCACAGTCTCCATCTTGTCTTCGGAAAGCACCGCACTGAACCCATCGGCGGCGCTATCGTAAGTGTAGAGAACCCTCACTAGCGATTGGTGGCCGTCGGACGTCACTAGGCTCACGTGCACCAGATTGGAGCTCTTCGTCGGGATCTATCAGTGGCCTTTAAGATGCAATTTTGTGTTCTTTCTTTTTCAAACGAAATGAGTTTGTGTTTGACTTGTACAGGTGTAGATCTGTGAACTCTTTTATGTAGTTTGCTGTCTTCTTCCCCTTTCGATTAGTGGTGTTGTTCTAGTGGTAGTATTTGAAATGATGGTGATCGAGCTTAGTGGTGGTTTCTCTCTATATGAGAGCTTTTATCATAGGCAAATAACAAAGGGAAATGATATTGGCACTCCAAAAATTGATGGAGGCACTCCAAAAAACAAAGGAAAGTGGTTTTGGAACTACACTGATTTTGGAGTGCCTGCATCAATTTTTGGAGTGCCAATATCATTTTCCTTTATTAATGTTTTATCAAACATAAGGCAAGAACGCAGATTTTGACATACTTATAAGTTTATGTGTGCACTTTTTCAACATGTAGAGAACATATTGTGACATATAAGTTTACTAGCGAATGCTCGTGCCTGAAGGCACAGCTCAAATGATCAACACATGCAAATAAATTATGGACTCGCATGCAATATATCAACTCCTACTCAACGAATCCAACTATGCGAAAAACAATTACCTAAGCATATTCATTGACCTGTTTAACTTGAATCAACAAATAAAGAACAAATAATTTTCTAAGCTCGTGCCTGAAGGCACAGCTCAAATGATCAACACATGCAAATAAATTATGGACTCGCATGCAATATATCAACTCCTACTCAACGAATCCAACTATGCGAAAAACAATTACCTAAGCATATTCATTGACCTGTTTAACTTGAATCAACAAATAAAGAACAAATAATTTTCTAATCCATTTTGCTAGAACTTTAGTACTTCTGTTTAAGAACATAAGAAGAAAAATAAAAATTAGTCAACCATATAAATCATCCACCCATTAGAGTAACACAACATGAAGAACTAACAAACATACCTAAGTTGAATGGAGAACTAACCAATTGTACTACACAGTGTAGTTGGGAACTAACCAATTGTACTACATAGTGTAGTTGAATCCATAAGTTGTAGGATCTCAACCGCATAATAATAGTTACTTTTTTTTAAACAAACACCCACATTCACTATGAAGCTTTGTCTATCTTCAAAGCTCCAACAAAGCTACTTTCACCGGTAAAATAATTCCAACCTTTCATCCGTGAAATTTTCATCCTATCAGAGTCAAACCAAAGCTTTGTAAGAAAGCTACAGACATATTAGCTTCCAACGCAAATAGCATCTCATTAGAGCAGATAGTACCCTCGAAAAGTATTCAAGGGCAAACCTCTACCACTTAATCATGCCTGGAAGTAATTAATTCAAATAAAATTATGAGAGAACTCGAATTAACATGAATTCCTAGAACTTGAAATCAAATCTCACCATCAAAAGAGAATTCGGTTCACACCTAAAAGAAATAGACACAGAGGCACATTGATTTAACCAAGAACATGTAAACCTCTGAAGCTGAATTTTATACTTTTATATTTTCAGGCCACAAAACTCTAAAGCTAAATTTTTCTCAAACTGTGCCCAAAAGAGAGTAAAGAATAGAATCATTTATCGAGGTGTACTCAAAGCTAAAAACCAGATACACTCAAAGCTAAAACAATAAAGTAATGATCGATGCCATATAAAAGTCAATATGGCACTCAATTTCAATGGTGTCCATAGCTTTCCCATACAACTTAATTACGTTTGATGGTGTCCAAAGATTTTTCCATTCTTCATCAGTTAATTTCATGATAATTTCTATACTTTTGGGTAATAAGGTCAAATTCTATTTTATTTTTTTAGACAAATAGATATATCTAAGAGTAAAACCAATGGTAATAGCATAAGGGTAAAAGAAATCAAAGCAAACTATCAAAAATTAGAAGTAAAATTCACATCTAAAACCTCTCAAACAAATTAACTGAATGACTTGCCTATTCAGTGGTGTCCACACCATTTCTTACTACCTGTATATAGATTATAGACTCAATAAATGCCCCATCTTCTCAACTTTTGTTCTTTTTCCACAGGGTTATGCATATAAGAGACGATATAATGAGATTTTAGAAGAGGTACCTGCAACTGAACAATGAGAAATTTGGACATTGGAAACTATTTTTCCCTAATTAATGCTCTACCAATTCCTTAGGGATCTGAAAAAGAAAAAACAAAATGAAGTTTAAAGGAACCACGTATATATCTTGTTGTTTGTGTGTGTTTCAAGGATCTTATACGTACAATCAAACTTGAGAGAAATGGTGTGCACTCGATAATACGTATAACATAATTAAAGTGTAGCAATCGATAAAGCAAAAATAGTAGAAAATGAACATAAGAAAAACTTAGCCGTTCTTAAAGGGAAAAAAAAATCAGCTAGATCAAACCATCAAAATACAATGCAATAAACAAAACCCACCAATCTTCCTTGCAAACTCATTTCAAGAAACCTGGAATGAAGCATAAATCATGATAAAAAGAAAAGAAAAACTAAGGGAATAAGATCGGTAATAAAAAGTACAAATATGTATTTTCCATATCATTGTTATTTCTCATACACTGAAAAAAAAATGCTAATTCATATTTAAATTTTTTTTTATTGTTCTTCATACTTTCACACTCTCCGTGCATATATAGCGCGGGTTATATATACTCATGATTAAGATTAAATACTCATGATTTTAAACTTTCGATTGCCTCAAGCAATGTTAGGATTAATATTCTCACTATTCATCCTGTGAATGAGACACAATAAAACGAAGATACTTGTCGGAAACAAACAAATAAACGAAGAAGAATAGAATCGGAAGCAGTAGCGTGAATAACCAACTGACCTGGAATGGGTTGAAGTAGTGGCGTTGGTGGAATATCATGTACTTTGATTTATCGATAAACCCATAAGTTAAATGACTTGCATTAAGGAAAAATAAAATGTTAGAAATTGAAATAATCCATACCCTGGACTTAGTGGACTACAGTTTCTAAGATTTACCTCTAACCCTTTCACAGCATCAATCTACAGCCACGAACCCTTCAAAAACAAAAAAAGGGAACAAAATTAATACTAACAAATTGAACTTCAAAAACAAAAATATAAAAATTGTATAAGAATAGGAATATTTTCAATACTTACAATGTTGTCACTCCTACGAATCGGAATATTTGCAGAAAAAATTATTTGAAAATTTCGTATTATATGCCGTCACTCCTATGAATCTACAAACAGCAAATAAAAAGAAAATTATTAGTAGCTTTGTGAACAAAGGAAAAATCATAAAAAGTGTAAACAACTTAATGCATGAGAGAGACCTTTTGATTTATGGAGATTTGTTAGTAAAGAGTTTTCTTCATAAGCTCTTCCATTTTTTTGTAAGGTAATAAGGTAATCACGGAAAACAAAAGGATTCCTTTTCAGTAATAAGAATAAGATAATCACGGTAATAAGCTTATGATCCTAATTACCAAAAAATCGTTTACCAAAAATCACGAGCTCCTAATACTCTTACAAAGGGTTCCTAATCGCCAAAAAATCACCAAAAAATCGTTTGCCATGTTGAGGGAAATCACATAATCCTAATCGCCAAAAAATCACCGAATCCTTAATCATAGAATGCTACCCATGCCATGTCGAGGATTTATGTTTCCTTTTCAGTTTATACGGGGAGAGAGAGAGAGAGAGAATAGAAACCCACCAAAGCATTGTTGCACACGGTCGCAATGTTATTGTACTGCGAGAGAGATGCGACGTTGGGAGAGCTTCGTTTGTATTTTGAAAATGCAAAGATAGAGAGAGAGCGCATGGATTTTGAATGAGAGAGAGACCCAGAAACCTACAAATAGAAGAAAAAGAATTTTTATTTCTATAGATACGTACATCTTGTCATATTAGCCATTTATTGTTTCCTTTTTAAATAATTACCTATCTCCTTAATTTTAGGGTCTCCTTTACAATCAATTACTATGGATTCCTTTACAATTATCTGTAACGACCTGGATTTTCGACCCAATTTTTTTTTTAATAGCGTTAATATTATTAGCAAAGGAAGTGGGTTTGATCAGTGGTGTTAGTATTGGGAATGAGGGTCTTGTTTTAACACATCTTCAATATGCAGACGACACAATCATTTTTTGCAAGAACAACATAGAAGAGATCAGCAATATCAAAAGAATTCTGCGATGTTTCCAGATGCTGTCAGGGCGTAAAATTAACTTCTCGAAGAGTGTAATGTGTGGCATAGGCATTCCAGCAACTACTCTTACCCAAATGGCCAACAGAATGGGGTGTAGAGTGGACACACTTCCCCTGAAGTACCTTGGACTTCCTCTAGGTGCGAACCCAAGAAGAATTAGTACGTGGCAGCCTATTGTGGATAGGATCAAGAAGAAACTATCAAAGTGGAAAGGGAGACGCACGACCAAAGGGGGTAAATTAACTCAGATTAATTCATCTCTCAGCAACTTACCTATCTACTATATGTCTTTGTTCAAAATGCCTATCACTGTGGCCAAGTCCATTGAGAAAATTCAAAGGAATTTCTTTTGGGGAGACACATTGGAGAAAAAGAAGTTACATTTGGTGAAGTGGAGTTGTCTGACGAAAAGCAGGAAATTGGGTGGTTTGGGTATCAAGAAACTACTAGATCATAACCTATCTCTCCTTGCAAAAGGGTGGTGGAGATTCTACAAGGAGAAAGGATCTTTATGGCATAAGGTGATCTCTATGAAGTATGGGTTGGACAACAGTGAATGGTTACCACAGATCCCAATGCCTACGAGAACGTCAAATGTTTGGAAAGATATTTGTTCAGTGGGCGATATCTCTTCGGAATTTGGTAGGTACCTTCATGACGGCTTCAAGATTGAGGTCAAATCGGGCAACCTAACAAAATTCTGGGAACACAAGTGGCTTGGGGAGACTCCTCTTAGAAGCCAACTCCCTAGACTTTATGCGGCATCATTACAACAAGAAACCAGAATTGCTGACATAGGAGAGAGATCAACACTTGGCTGGTGGCCACTTAATTTCAGAAGGAATTTACACGATTGGGAGAACGTGAGTTACATTCAGTTACAACACAAGCTGGCGGAGATCAACTTAGTAAGGGATCAAGACGACATTTTATTATGGACCAAGGACAAGAGCAATTCTTTCTCTGTAAGATCTGCATACACCAAATGGGAGGAACTTAATTATAATGCTGATTCAAACCTTCACCGTATTTGGAAGAACCTCTCCCCACCCAAGGTGGAGGTGTTTGTTTGGATGGCAGCTCAAGACAAAATTGCTTCAAGGTCAGTTTTGGTAAGCAGAGGACTGATTTTAGATGAAGGGGCGCAAGAATGCCCCCTTTGTGCAGAGGCCTGTGAAACTCCAAGACACCTACTCCTCCATTGCAGATTCTCATGGGAAGTGTGGACGGGTATTTTGAGGTGGTGGGGTGTACTCTAGATCTGTCCTCCAACAATCATGGACTTCATAGCTATGTGGTTTAATAATTCCTTCAAAAACCTGGAAAAGAAATGCTGGGAATCAATTCTGTTTGCAGGTTTATGGTCAATTTGGATTGCCAGAAATGAGGTTATATTCAATAACAAGCATCTGGAGGTAGATGAAGTGGTGGACTTAATCAAAACAAGGGTAGCATTTTGGATCAAGGCAAAGCATAATGTCACGGAATACTCAGTGGAAGAATTCAAAAGGGGAATAGAGGTGATCAGGCGCATGAGGATATAACTGAAATTATAGAATTTTGGAGTTAGTGCTTTCTGAGTTTTTTTGGACTTCCAATCGACTTGCTGGAAGTCCCTCTGTTTTTCTTTCTAGTCTGTTTTCATTTCACCATTTGGTCTCTTGCTCCATTTTTTGGGGCGGGACATAAGTGGCCTCTTTTCTCGATGTACCCTTGTCGAGCTAAATAAAATTTCCCTTTTGCCGAGCAAAAAAAAAATATTATTAGGTCTTAATTATTATTTTCTTTTCCTTAATAGATAAATACAAAAAAAATAAGTATATTATCTTAATTATCTCTTTTATTTTTTTTAATTGCATGCATGCTTAAAACTCTTCCATCTCTCCCTCTCCCACTCCTACTCGGTCTCTACCTCTTCCTCGATCTTATTTTTGTCCATATCACTCTCCTATCAAAGCCCGAGAGTTTGAAACCTTTTCGAATACAAATTTATCACCCTCATCGAAAATTCTCTTATATATACCTCATAACTCCGACCCTAGGGCATATCACGGTACTCCCCACGTTCCACCAGTCCAGAGAGAGAGAAAATCGCAGAGAAATCGAACTCCAATCCATGGAGTTTTAGAGAGAGAAAGAAAGAGAGAGAAAAGTGGGTTTCATAGCCACGACCAACCAAAACCCGAATTGATCATTCCAATCACTTCCTACGACCCCAAGCATCTCCAAACATCATCCAATTCAAGCCCAAGGTTCCCCGATCGCCAAAACCGAAGTCGTCTTCTCAAAAATTCAAATTTCGTTTTAAATTCAATTCGATCCAATTCGAGGTACTATAATCCATTCTAACCTCTTCTCTAAGTATATATTATGTTTATATGCTTAACCCTATGCCCCAATTGGTCCCATGCATCAAAAACCAAGCCGAAACGAAAAAAATAGTTCACTGCGCAATTTTCTGCCAGATTCACCAATTTGATATTATATTTGGACCCGACACTTTATTTGTAATTATTTACGTATAAGATGACCCTTTTGATATTTATTTTACAATCTTTCTGATATTAATATTTTAACAAACAACTTAATTGATATTATGTTATTATAGTGTAATATCATCTTAGTATAAAACGTATTAATTATATCAGTTTAATTTATCTGGTAGATTGAGTTGATTAATAAAAGTTTTTAATCCTCGCGACCTTATAAACTACTTTATAAATTTCCGATCTATTTTTCATAGACTTCTAACACATCAAAGATCATAACTCGTTAATGTCATATTTTTTTATTTTTTTATCTATTTATTAATTATTTATTTGATTTCGTGTAAAAGTTTACAAACGAAAAATTCTTGCGACCTCATAAACCATTTTATAAATTCCCAAATAATTATTTTTAGATTCTTTACACTCCCAAGATAAAACCTTGTTAATCTATATATATATATATATATATATATATATATATTAGATTATTTGTTTCATAATTATTTTACTTTCGGTAGTTTTTCGATTAAATCATTATTTAAAATAATCTCGCGACCCTCCGGACTCGATTTTGACACTCGATCCCACTGTGTTGAATCATAGGAATTTTTTTTAAGGTCATGCTAATTATTTCTAATGTTATTATTTATTTGTTGTGTTCATTACGATCTTTAATCAATCTAATTTTCTAAATAAAATTTATACAAGCTTAGATTATATTATTTTATTTAAAACTGTTATTTAATGAAAGTTCCTTGTTTATTTATTAACTTCTTGGTCATACAAGATTAAGGGCAACGGCCCATTCATAAAAGGTTACGTGATTTCTACGCTTACTATTTATTTCAATTACCATTGTGATTATTTGTATATTGCTCAGTCTCTTGATTATTGTGCTAGATTGGATCCTAGAGACATGGGGTGACTTATGAGTAGGATTTCGTCTAGACGTTATTAGATAATGGTTATTTGGGAGAAGGAGATGTTAGGAGGTGCCTGCAGGCGGATAGTGTGAAGTGATTTGAAACTGGCAAAGTAAGCCCAGTGATGTTTTGTGACGATAAAACCTGGCAAAGTAAGCCCAGTGATGTTTTGTGACGATAAAACCTGGCAAAGTAAGCCCAGTGATATTTTGTGACTGGCGGGTAGTCCAGTGATGATATAAAACCTGACGGTGGTCCAGTGATATTTTCTGATGATAAAACCTGGCGGTGGTCCAGTGATGTTTTGCGATGATAAAACCTAGCGGAGGTCTAGCGATATTTTGTGACAGTAAAACCTGGCGAATAGTCCAGTGATGTTTTTGCGATGATAAAACCTAGCAGAGGTCTAGCGATATTTTGTGACAGTAAAACCTGGCGAATAGTCCAGAGATGTTTGTGATGATAAAACCTAGCGGAGGTCTAGCGATATTTTGTGACAGTAAAACCTAGCGGGTAGTCCAGAGACGTTTTCTGTTGATAAAACCAGGCAAAGTAAGCCCATTGATGTTTTGTGACGATAAAACCTGGCAGGTGATCCAGCGATATTTTGATGATAAAACTTGACAGGTGGTTCAGTGATGTTTTGTGATGATAGAACTGGCGGGAGTCCAGTAGTAATTTTGATGTGGTGATTAAGATAGGTATACCCTAGTTATGGTTTGGTGTGACTAGCTTTCTCTTGTTGTTAGGCTATTGGGCAGAAATGAATAAATTCATATGTGATACTTCTATTTTACTTTCCTGTATTGATAATATATGGTTCTGCTAGCTGTAATGTAAGAGGGGTGGTTGGGTTGGATTATTCTACTGGGTGATTTATCACTCACGGATACGTCTGTATCCTGGTAAATCGATTGCTTCGGCGATCAATTTGCCAGAGGGCGCAGGATTCAATGGAGAGGATTTGACGATGGTGCAGTTCGACACGGAAAGAATAACAGGAATGAAGATCGAGTATGCTTGGGATCCGTATCAAGCCTAGAGTCGGTTCTGAAGTTAATGTATTTTGAATCAGTAAATCTATCTTGAGATTGTAATAGCAAAACCTTTATTTTGGAAAATCCTATTTATTTAGCAAAATGTTCTTAAAGTATTATTTTATTTTGCTCCCGAAAAATCGGGGCGTTACATTATCTATGGATTACCTATGGATTTAAAATAGACTAAATCAATTCCATATATGTACGTATTCTCCTTTTCAGTTTATAACCGATCCCATAAATCATGAGATTTCAAATGTTTGGAGATATATACGAATTGAATTTTAATTAGAAGGGCCAAATGTTTTCTTTTTAATCGGAATGAGTATTTTAGGTTTCCTTTCATTAATTCTTTCCAAATATGTCGCTGGCTATCCTGCCCGTAAATCTCAACCATTGAAAAAATGTGTACCAATCTAATGGTTGAAAATATACGGATTCAAAAACTTCCCTGTCATATTATATAGATATGTGCACTTTTTCAACATGCAGAAAATATATTTGGCATGGTACAAAGTTTAAATATATACATATAATATTATATGTGCTTGTGTTGGCAAAAAATACGTTCCAAATATCAATAGATAACATTATATGTCTCAGATCTATCTTTGTTTTTTTTATAACGCACAGAGGATAGATTGGAACAAATTATATGTGCACTTTTGTTGATGTAGCACCAAACATAAGACAAGAACGCAGATTGAGACGTATAACCTTGTATATTAAGGTGTGGTGGGTTCAAGAAGGGAATGATTCAAAAAAAAAAAGAGAGAGAAATTTTTGTCACACATATAACGTTATATATTAAGGGATGACGGGTTCAAGAAGGAAATGGCTCAAAACAGGAATTAAAAAAGAAAATAATTTTTTTGTCAAACATATAACGTTATATGTTGGCGTGGTGGTGGTGATGGCAGAGGTGATGGTGGTGGTGGTGGTGGTGGTGGGTGTGGTGATGGTTACGTGGTTACAAAAAGATCGAAAAAAATGAAAAAATACATTTTTTGTATTAACCAAACAAGGCACTTGTTTCTTTTACATAGGATAGTTTTGTCATTGGAATTATTAGTGGACTAGAGGGGTTAAGAACTTTAGAAGTGGACTAATAGGGTTAGAAACATGTCATAGTTAGTGAATTATCGGAAACAAGATAAAGATTAGATAACTTTTAATTTTAAGATATGCAGCTAGCTTGTGCTTCACTTTCTTTTCAAAAAACTACTCCCTTATTTTTCATTTCCTACTTAGTTGACTCTTTCGTTCTGGACATTTCATCCAGACATAATTTCAAATGAGGAACATACGTTGCCTCGACCTTCGATATTCATACCCATGATTTTTCAGCCTTTATACAAATTAGAGTTTAAAAAAAAAAAACTAAAATTCAACATCAAAGACCTGGCTGGATAAGGCCTAGGTTCACATAGCCCTTTATTGATGCTAAACATACTAACATGCACCACCCACACGTGGTGGAATTCTAGCTTTGGTCCGGATATAGATTCGGTGGAATCCCCTACAGATTATGGTGTAGTGTGACGGGACAATACTCTGTAACGAAGGTGATGGGATCGATACCATGCACTCCCATTTGTGCACCAAAAAATGAATACAGAGGATCTGACTCGCGCTGGCTAATGTTTGTGTTGTGTTGCTTGGGTCATCATCATTCGTTGGACTAAGCTTCTGGATAGTTGGACTTTTATACTTAATTGTCTTGAATTTGGCAATTGGCCTCGGATGGCTTCGAATTCATTTGCAGGTTGAAATCTTACACCTTTTACAGGATTATTTAATCTTTTTTTTATGCACTTGATTTGATCATGAGTTTGGTTATTGGGGTTCTACTAATTAACAGCAGTCCACTGGACATGAGATAACACACATAGGGCTTGTTTGGATGGGGTATTGAGAAGGGGTATTAGTTTTCTCCCTCCTAAGACTGTGAGACCAAGTTTATCACCTAGTTTGGCAACCCAAAAACGCAAGGGTATTAGGTTTTCTCCCTCTTCTCTTGTACTCCTACCGGCTAATACCCCCGCGGGGGATTATTTATGGGGTGGGTTTTGGAGTGTTATTAGTTAATACCCTGGATAATGCCGAAATAATACCCCCTCCTCATCCATTTCAACTACAAAATAACCCCATCTTTCCATTTTATCCCTCATCCAAACCAACTACTATTTAATCCCCCCCTCCATAAATATCACATCAATATGGGTCATCTCTTATTAACCAATACCCCCTACTATTTTATCCCCCTTCATAAATAATACTCTCAATCCTTATCCCGCATCCAAACGAGCCCATATAGTTTCAAAAATATTAGGGCTTCGTTTGTTTCATTGTAAAATATTTTTTGATAAAATATTTTACTCATTTTTCGTTGTTTGGTTTGGCAAAAACAGTGTAAAATAATTTACCCTATATGATTGAAAATGTTTTCCTCTCAAATTACCTATAAGTTATTTTGTATGTCTTTAGATGCCGGTCTTTTCACTCGCTTTCTTCACCTGCACTCCTAACAATTAAACTCTGGAGGAGAGGTAATTAACCTTGAATGATGAGAGAGAGAAACAGAAGATGAGAGAGAGGAGGGAAACATGGCAATTAATCTGCTGGCTAGAACTTTTGGTTGTATCCATGACAGATGTTGTTGGGGGATACATTGCTTGGCGTGCTTGTGATGTATGTTGTTTTCAATTTCATTATCTCCATGCAATTAATTTTTCTTAACTTGGCTTTAAAGTACTTATGCTGTGATACTTATTTCATTTTCAGGGGATCAAGAAGGAAATGGATTACTGAGTTCATTCTTCATTAGCTTAGCTAGCTTGGGACTTGCTATGTTAATTTTTATCTACTTCCATGTCTTCAAGTACCTTAGTACATGAATTCAAAAATTTTGGTGTAAGAAGTTGTTTTGTAAATTGTAAAAATAATTTGCTAGTACATGAATTCAATATTTCTAATTTAATTGGATAAGCGGTTCACATGACTTGAAGAACCCTTTTTTTTTTAAATTTTTATTTGTCATTTGCGATGGGGATGGGCCGTCGCTAATAAGATTTTGATTATTTTTCTGTGTTTTTTTTTTTTGGATCCGCAAAAACGCCCAAAGGGCTTTTTTTTTTTTTTGCAATGGTATTTTACCTGTCACAAATGCTAATTTTCCCGTTGCAAATAGTATTGGCACGGAAAAAACCCGTTGCAAAAAGTATTTGCCACTTCACCATCTGCCACCGCTCATTCCCGTCGTGACCCTGTCGCAAAAGGGCTTTAGCGATGGTAAGTCACTATTTGCGACGGAATTTTACCGTCACAAAAAACATTATTTCTTGTAGGGGACCATACAAATTGTGGTGTGATGTGACGGGACAATATTCTCTGACGGAAGTGACGGGATCGATTCCATGCACTCCCATTTGTGCACCAAAAAATGAATACAGAGGATCTGACTCGCGCTGGCTAATTTTTTGGGCTGTGTTGCTTGGGTCATCATCATTTGTTTGGACTTTTATAACTGTCTTGAAGTTAGCAATTGGCCTCGGATTTCTTTGAATTTCAATTGCAGGTTGAAATCTTACACCTTTTACAGGTCCACTGGAAATGAGAGAACACACATAATAGTTTCCAAAACATTAGTCTACGTTTGTTTCGATAATATTTTTCAGTATAATATTTTACTTATTTTTTGTTGTTTGATTGGGAAAAAATAGTGTAAAATATTTTTCAAAGTAAAATGTCTTACCCTATATGATTGAAAATGTTTTCCTCTCAAATTATCTGTAAGTTATCTTTATGTAGACGCCGGTCTTTTTTCTCGCTTTCTTCACCTCTACCCTCCTAAAAATTAAACTCTTAAGAGGTAATTAACCTTGAATATTGATGAGAGAAAAGAGGGAAAGATGGCAATTAATCTATAGGCTAGAACTTCTGGTTGTATCAATGACCATGATCTTCTCTTTTATAAAAATGATTTTTCTTTCGTTTTTATCCTTTCCACGATCATGAGTATATGTATATATACATCATGAAGTGTATAGGTAGAGATCCTCGGCTATCTTCCTCTTCTTCGGATCCCTTATCTATTTTTATCCTATTTCTCCTGTTATATTTTTTTATAGTAAATTTATTTGTGAACCAAATATTGAAAAATACTTTACATGAAAATTATTTGTCATTTAAAAAATCATAAAATATTTTACTTCGAAACAAATGGAGCCTAGAGTTTCAATATTTTTTTTTCACAAATATTTATACACTTTTATAATTAACTATTAATGCAGCTTTTTGCACATTAACCATTGTTCTTTGGATTGTGGTTACCACTTACCTTTTACTTTTACTTTTACTTTTTCATTTAACCTCCGTTTGTTTTAATGTAAAATGTTTTACAATGTAAAATATTTTCCATGTAAAATATTTTCCATGTAAAATATTTTTTTTCTGAAAACAAAACTTCAAACTTTTATTTTCTTGTGTTTGGTTAGCACTTGAAAATATTTTCAGAAATTGACAAAATAGTGTAGAGAGAGGGGGGGCTTAAACGGTTGAGAGATTTGAGAATATTGGAATTGAACGTAGGTCAGGACTGACGATTGAGGAAACTGAGCAGTGAGAATTGCAGTAGAGGGCGGCGGGTTCATTTCAAAAAATAACGTACAAAAGATTTAAGGGTAAGTCATTTTCATCCAATTAATGTAAAATGTTTTACATATAAAATATTTTCCTCGTTTTTTATACAACCAAACATTGGAAAATAGGTTAAACATATTACGCCCAAACAAACGGAGCTTAATTCATTGAAACTCTCATTTAGTTGAATTTCCCAAGGAAAAAAAAAAGTTTTCCCAACGGTAAAGAGGAACTAGCCGAGTCGTCTCTCCATTATGCTGCAATTTTAAAGAGATTAATTAGGATGCTATATTTGTCATCGTCAAGAAGTTAATTTAATTTAATTTATTTAGTAATATATAGAGTTTACTAAGCAAAACGAATCTTGACTTTTGACCCTTGTTAGTATTAATTAATTTCTTTGTTAAGTCAAGCTAGATTGTCTTGTGACCATTGTTGATTAACTTAATAGCTTCTGATCAAATAGATTAACAGATTGAAAGAAAAGTAACTACAATATGTTCATGAGAAATGATTTTGTCACTCCCTTTTTTGTTAACGCCACTCCCCTACAAGTGTATTTTTGGCCTACAAGTGTATTTTTGCACCAAAAATACACTTGCAGGGGAATGATGTTAACAAAAAAGGTAGTGACAAAATCAGCAGCCATCATTAATTAACGCTAGTTGCTAGGTTAATTTGGAGGCTTGGACTGTTGTACATGAAAATGACAATGTTAATTAACGGACAAATTAATTAGAACAAGAAAATGAAATAAAGGTATTAAATATTACAAATTAATTTTCTTTTCAAGAACAAAGGTATTTCTGCAACTGTAAACACATATTTATATTCGGTTACTTGTACAAAATTGATATGAGTTGTCCGTAAAGTAATAAGGCTCTCTTGGGCTATCATTTATAAATAAGTACTGTTTTGCTATTATATTCAGACACTGCTTAGCTTTAGCGGCATGAAAAAACTGCCGTTAATAGTCCAAAAAACCGCAGGTAAAAGTATTTCCGGCGGTAATAACATTAGAAATCTACCGCCGGTAATACAAATGTTGGGAAAGAAAAAGCGGCGGTGAAAAATCGGACAACTCGTAGAACACTTCTTGTTTTAAATCAAGTAAATCGGACATTTGGTACCCATTTGAACAAGATGTATCTGTCTCTTACAGTTAAATTCTCTGAATCACACTGGCCATTCATCCGTTTATAACAGATCATAATATCTGATCAATTGAAATTTTTACCTGAACGACCTACTCTGTCGTCTTCAAAAACTAGGCGAAATCTCATCGTGATAAAATATAGAATTCACCAAGATACAGAACTAGGTACAACTCCATAATAATACGTTAGCGCACTGCGTGGCAGCGGAATTTCACAATGAAAGACTAATTGGGCCATATTAATTAGAATTAAACCTTGTGAACTAACGGTTTGGCTAAGCTCGGTGGGTTACTTTGGGCCTTATTAATTACATCCGGCCCACACGAATCTGTAACCAAAGTTAACAGTATTGGACCGGGCTTTGGTGGTTACTGGGCTTTGGGGGCCCACATGAAAGCCAATTTTTTCGTCTTTATTAAAAAAAATTGAATTTTGATCGTAAGTTTTTACTTTTTTAGATTACTCTTGTCATGACGAAGCAATAATTACCAAAAATTTGACGAAAAACTAACAAATCCGAAAAAAATTTGAATAAGGACAAAAAAAAAAAAAAAACCATTTGGCTTATTAAGCCGAACAACCCTTAAGTCACAAAGGTCAGGTTTCAAAGTTGTATCCGTCAGATATATTTTCTATATTGGCCCTAAATGTTGAAATATTCTCGAGTTAGTCGTTGAACTATTGAAGTTTTTGTCAACTGGTTCCAAAAGTACATGAAGGTAATGGAATTATATCAATTTGCAAAAGAAAAGGTGCTGGTCCTTTAATTTAATTACTTCCTCATCACTGCCTTACCGGGTAATACTTGTACTCCGATCACTACTGCAAACATTTCACTAATGCAAGGTTGAATCAGAGGTAAACCCTACAAATCTCTACTAATTACAAGTCTAAAAAAGACCAAACGATGACTATGTTGCTGATTTCATTCTACGATAAATGGTGTCCTTCTTATATTATACACATATTAATTAATTGTTCGAAACAATGACTATGTTGCTAGATGCTTTGATTTTGATTTCATTCTATGTTGCTGCTGCTGCTGGTTATGACAATCATGATTGTCTCTATTTGGATGCTACTAGATTTCTTGCGCTGCTGATGTTATTTTTGCTGCTGCTGAGTTTGAAAGTTATCGATCTCTGCCCTATTTGATTCTGCTGCCCGATTATTTTTGCTTCTGTTTTCTGCTGCTGCTGCTGGTGGTTATGTTGTCCCTGCTGTTTGTGAGATTTGGTCATGTATATATCAT
Organism: Rhododendron griersonianum; assembly: GCA_018127125.1. Classification (NCBI taxonomy): domain Eukaryota; kingdom Viridiplantae; phylum Streptophyta; class Magnoliopsida; order Ericales; family Ericaceae; genus Rhododendron; species Rhododendron griersonianum. The sequence goes on from CM030795.1 coordinate 11,511,884, forward strand.
GAGTTCTTGCTGCCTATTTCATGAGGCTGACCTTCATTGTACCTGCTGCTACTCCGGCTATTGCTGCGGTTTTCCTTTTGATTCAACTTCATTGGATTTACGGATCATCTAGCTCTTCGATCGGAGGGCTCTGATGCTCTGGTTCGTGATGCTGTTTTGGAGATGTGGATGCTACTAGTTGAAATGCTCATGATTCTTGGATGTACTGTGTTTCTTCGTATCTTTCTTCGCATCTAGCATATTTCGCTGGTTGCTAATTATCTTTTCTTGTCTTATATTTGCGTCATGTCGATCTGTCATGTTGCACATCTTCAGCTTGGACTTCTTCCTCGATGTACCATTTGTCGAGAGTAATAAATTTTGTTGCCAACTATAAAAAATAAAAAAAAAACAATGACCATGTTAAGCATATGGGAATGGCTTTTCCAAAAGGGACATACCTCTCCCACTCCGAAAAAGGCCATATCTCCTCCCCTTGGTAAACGTAAACGAACAACTATGATGTATAAGTTCATGTGCAGCTTTTTGCTAAGATCAAAGAACCAAATTTTCCAATGGTGTGATGACTCAGCAAAGTGAAAATTTTCCATTATTAGGGTTATAAACAAACGGAATGTGTATCTTAGACCACCTTTTCTCTTGGACTTTGTTCGCCTATCATTTGTTGATGATTGACACCTGGCTAAGGTCATATAGTTGGACGCATATGTGCCACACTTTTTTTCCAGTATAAAATCCCATCGGATTTGGGGTCTTCTTAATCCAGATTTAGTTGTCCCATAATTAGTACTTATTAATTAACGTTAAGAACGAATCTCATTGGTTTAAGAAATCTCCATCACATGGGCTTTAGCCAATCAAATTTGGCCATGTTCACAGACAATCACCAACAAATGCATAAGATTGTCGGTCCATACACCGGACACAAGCCACTAAATACATGTCATTAAACCTTAATTTAACAAGTAAGATGTTCTAAAATAGTACCAAAAATGATGATGCTAATAGTATAGTAGTATAACTCATGCTTTTAGAGTACGGCTTGTTTGCCGTTGGGCTAAGCTAAATAAAGGCGTGCCGAGAGCTCCCTCGATTGGCGGAGAGTGGTGTACTTGAGTTTCTTCACTTGTGTGTTGGGGCTGTAAATAAATATATATATAGTCATAAATTGTTTAAGTTTGATTTGAAAGCTTAATTTACAAGCTTATCTTCAAACATAGACTATTAGTCTGGAACATGTTGATGTCGAACTAGTTTTTTACAAGCTCAACTTAGTCATAAATTGGCTCTCCTTGTGAGAGTAATAAAATTCGTCTTTGGGCGGTTTGTTTACTGTTCGGACTCGAGAAGATTAATATGCATCTATTGATGGTTTGCTAGAAATTTATTAATATGTTTGCTTTCCCGAGTGCACTTTCTTTCTGTTGAGCTAGGACCCTAACTTCAGATAGGACTTCCTCCTCCCAAGCGGCTTACAACTAATCTCCTTCCGGTTTAAAGAAAGGACTAGCATAGCTGGATGGGATGGGCAATAAGCACCAAATGAAGAAAGAAAATGAGTTACGTCAGGATTGGATGTTGAAAGAACCGGTAGTAAGGTAAGCTGGGAAACTGCCGTTAATGGCTTTCGTTGCTCGTACTGGGAATGCTGTCTTTAGTCGGTTACCTGCCTGCCCCCTTCCTTTATGTTGCAATTGGCTCGGTCATTCGGTCAGCTACTATCTATAAAGGAAGCGGTGCCTCCCCCTAGGCTCGGCTTTGCCTGCTCTCGGGCTATCACCTTTTTGATTTTCATTAACAGCCTGGTTGTGCTCTCTTTGGACGTCTACTTAGCGTAATCACGAACAGCTTAGCTTTTCCTTCGAGGAAAGGACTTTACTTGATCTGGCTAAGAATTCTTACTGTTCGAGAAGGCTTTCTAAAACCAAGTCCCAAAGTGCTTGCTTTCACCCGGGTCAAGGTCAATCCGGTCTCCGTCTGGCAGTAGGTCGCCAAAGAAGTCAGTGAGAGCCCGGAAAGGTGGAGATAAATGTATTTCGTTGTCTGGATTTCATCCTATTCCTGTAACCGGGTTTTAGTAAGTACAGTAGTAGTTGTTGGATCCTAGCGAGCGAGACGAGAGGAGAGTTGTTTCATGATAAGGAGAGTTGCTTGGTTTCGGCCTTCTTTTCTTTCTGCGTAAACTTCCCTGCTAACCTCTTTGCTTCAAAACCAAAGCGGAACTTACCTAGTAAAGATCGACTCAAATAGATGCTTATCAGTTGCTTTTTTTTCAGTTCTTTCTTTCTTTCATTGATGAGGTATTCCCTAGCTTCAATTCAGTGAATGCTTTTAACGAGCATTTGCTGGGCGATTATTTCAGATTGATATTTCTAGTCGAAGTTCATATGATCGTCTGGCGATTATTTCAGATTGATATTTCAGATTGAGACTGCTATAGGATATATGAATTTTCTGCTCAGCAGAAGGTGCGTCAAGCCATGCCTGGGCTGGAGATGAAAGACATCAATCGCCTCGTTCTTTCTCGTTTTGTATCAGTTAGATAATCAGTTTGGTTTTGTCCAAGTTATCTGTAATGAATTTTGTTGTGTAAGTGTCGTTGGGCTTTATCAATGCAGTTTCTCTCACTTTTGTCCAAAAAAAAAAAAAACTTAGTTCATTCGCCACCCTTTGCTACTGGAATTTTTGTAAATTTTTAGGGTTTTATTCTTAGAATGCAATTTACTGATCATTTCCACTGTGAGATATGAGAGAAGAGATATTTTATTGACTTCGATAATAAAACTATACAATGAGCCTTCTATTTATACAAGAGATGTAGCCTAATTACGGAAGGAAATCATACTAATTACAATTTAAATCACAATTTCAATATCATGATATTATTTATTATACCTATCTATTCTAACATCCACAATGGTAAAAGTAGAAGGGAACAAAGTTGGTGTTGCTAATGCCAAATCTGATTTTGTTAATGCCAAAAAGGCATTAAGAAAAGCAGTTTTGACATTAATTATTTGTTTCCAAACAATCCAATCACGTACAAGTTAACGCGAATTAATCCATCTATTATATTGTAGCAAAGGAGACCCCATAATTTTCATTTTCAGAGAAGGTGAGTATAAGTTTCAAGTTTGGATATCTAATTAGGGTTGTTGGTTTGGCTTAACCACTAAGTAAATACAGAGAAGATGGCCTCTATATATATACTCTATTTAGTACATCTCCTTTTTACCTAAATTTGGAAATTTCAAAAAACAAAAGATGTTCCCTTTCCTAGAAATATGATTTTCTTCGACTTTTAATTTGGCAGGTAAGAAGTATATATGCCTCCAGATTAATAATTTAATTAATATGCACCAAATCACTTTTTACCTAATTGGAAACCAAAAAATATGACTCTTCTTCCCTATAGGATTATCTTAGTTTATATTAATTTTTGGTTGGTTTAACTACTAACCATCTATTGCATGCTGAGGAGCAAAGTAACAAACGGAAAAGAATGGCATCTTAGTTTTTACCTAATTTGAGAGAACTTTCAGCTCCAACCGCCTACCCTCCGTTATAAATTTCTTCTTGATTGGCAATGTCATTTAAGGTCTTCAGAATTATAGTTTTTTATAACGGTCTTGCTATTGTCAGCTCACTAGGCTGACGATAAGTACCCTAGAAGGCACGAAAAATATGTATTTCTGTTTATTTTTTTACACCATTTAATACACATTCACACACCTATTATTGTCAGCCCATTTTTACACCCTTTAATACACATTCACACACCCAAAAATACACAGAAATTATGAGTCTTCTAACACCGTCGCTAAATTTAGCCAAAGAGATTTAAGATTCAACTAGAGATAGGAACTAAAATAAAATCCGCACATGTACATAATTAAAATTACTCCATATGTAACTCAAAAATTTGGATGAAGAAGTAAGAAATGTTAAGTCAAATTAAATAACCCCTTAACTTGTATATTGCGATTAGGATAAGAGCAAACAATAGGTTTGAAAGAGTTTTTAACAGCAAAAGCATTGATAACAGCAAACAATTGAAGCACGGCTCTTAAGTCTTTTTTATTTATTATATACATGGCTTATGTAGTAGCCCAATTTTACATCAATAGGTTTGTCAACCTCCTGGTTATTGTCTCTGTTTTAGGATTTATAACCCTCTTTGATTGTATATTATTTTGTATGAATGAAATCTCCTACTACTACTATTTTATCAAAAAAAAGAAAAAAAAGATGAGGGGTATATTTTGGAAGTTGAATAAATTTTTCAATGGGGTGTAGTAAGAGAATGGGTATAGAAAGAACTTTTTCAGGTTCAAATAAAATCACTCATAATTCAATGGTGGTTGATCCTTTACACTACACAGTTGTGTGAGTTCCAGACCAGCGAACAATATCTTCAATGTACACCGCGGCAAGAAAGTTAAATGGTGGTACATTAACAAAATGTATGCTTCACATTTTGAATATTTTCTCGAGTAATGCTACGAACCCTGACAAATTATTCCAAAAATGCCCCCCAAAAAAGATATCATTGGTTCTAAACCATTAATTTCTTTTTTTAGGGTAATTGTTGGGGTACTTGCAATTATTGTATCTTCTGGTGTGACATCATCACACTAAACGTTCAATGGACTCCACATTTAAAGATTCTATCAATACATTAACACATGAAATGGCATCCAAACATGGTACTCAAAATGTAATCCTCTAAGGGCTCGTTTGGATGAAGTATTATGTTTGGAGGTATTATGTAAGAAGGGGGGATTGGATAGTAGGGAGTATTATGTAAGAAATGTGGGTTCACATTGATGTGACGGGATGATTAAATAATGGGGTATAAAATGGGGGATAAGGTTGTTTTGTAGTTGAATGGAAGAGGGAGGGGGTATTATAAGGGGGGATTAGACATAGCCGGCTCCCACCCTAGCCATGTGTAAGCCCCCCTTAGGAGGTATTAGGGGGGATTAAGCATGGGCCGTGTAAAGATATACACCCTAGTTTTGGACTTCTCAAACCACTCCATAAGCATGGGCCCACGTATTAGGAGGGGGATATCATAATCCCCCTTACATTGCTGCTTCCAAACAGGCCCTTAGTGTAATTAAAATGGATTCTCACTGGGGTGTAGTAAGAGAATGGGTATAGAAAGAACTTTTTCAGGTTCAAATAAAATCACTCATAATTCAATGGTGGTTGATCCTTTACACTACACAGTTGTGTGAGTTCCATACCAGCGAACAATATCTTCAATGTACACCGTGGCATAGAAAGTTAAGTGGTGGTACAATAACAAAATGTATGCTTCACATTTCGAATATTTTCTCGAGTAATGCTACGAACCCTGACAAATTATTCCAAAAATGCCCCCCCAAAAAAGATATCATTGGTTCTAAACCATTAATTTCTTTTTTTAGGGTAATTATTGTATCTTCTGGTGTGACATCATAACACTAAACGTTCAATGGACTCCACATTTAAAGATTCTATCAATACATTAACACATGAAATGGCATCCAAACATGGTACTCAAAATGTAATCCTCTAATCATTTAGTGTAATTAAAATGGATTCTCACTTTGACCGAAAAGGGTTTATATTCATATAAGGGGGAGCCATGGAGTTGAAAGTAGTGGATGCTTAATTAATCATTGCGTACAGAGAGTACAGACCAATTGTGCACAGATAGGTGCGTGGGGCGCAGTTTGGGGTTCCACACAAATGATCCAAATCGTTCATTAATTTTAAAATTATTTTTTGAGGCGTCCTGCAAAGAGCAGCTCAATCAGAAAACTAAAAGTGCTTAATCCAATCTTTCTACTTTTCCAACAAAATTCAGAATCCTGAATGAATTTCGAAGAAAAGTTATAGCGAGTGAATCAAACACTAGCACTCATTTGATTGAGAAGATTTTTTTTTTTAGCAGCCGAGTCAAAAAACTATTTCATTTGTGTGAAACCATTATTGAACATCTTGAATCATTTGTGTGAAACTCCGAAGCGGGTGCCCCGCTCACCTCATTTGTGCACTCTGTACGCATACCATTACTGCTTAACCCAGGAAATAAATTTTCCTCTTTTAGAAGTATTAAAAGTAAGACTGATAACCCCACGTGTCGATGCTAGATACCGGCTACGACGGCGCTATCAAAATAGTACCGGAAAATGAATATATATATAAGTTGTGATTCGCCCCTCGGGGTTACTCCAGTACTGTTGAAGCACATAACATGGGATTAGTTTAAGTTTAAACTAATCTTTAACTTAGCTGTTTTAGATACCAAACTGCTCACATTAGCTGTGTGTCTTGTATTGCTTAAAACCCACTTTTTCTGCTTATAAAAAAGCTCTTGACTTTGAGAGGAAAGAAATCCCATTGACAGAACAAGTACTCTCTCTCTCTCTCTCTCTCTCTCTCTCTCTCTCTCTCCATCGAATTACCTAGTCTCATATTTGAGAGCTGAATTAGTGTAAGGTTTTTGTCTCAAGTCTTCTTTCACTTTTTGTTGATGATATTCGATCCCATGTTCTAGTCGTATGGATCTCAATAATATATGCTCTTTACATGTATGTTCATATTTATATTTGTTGTTGATTTAGAAACCCTAATCGAAAAGCTGAGGATGGGTAGAGGAAAGATAGTGATAAGGAGGATCGATAACACCACGAGCAGGCAGGTGACTTTTTCAAAGAGAAGGAACGGGCTATTGAAGAAGGCAAAGGAGCTGGCGATTCTGTGCGATGCAGAAGTGGGTCTGGTCATCTTCTCCAGCACTGGCAAGCTTTATGAGTTCGCCAGCACCAGGTTTGAAAACTTTTGGTGGATTTTCTTTTACATCATTATTATTGGAAAACATATTATCACGAAACACGGTTCGCTGATGACCCAACCTTTCAGAGGTTAGCCTTTCCTAGAAAGCCTTTTTCTGTATACCATTGCTTGAATGTAATTCACTTGTCATTTTTCATGCATATTATTTAGCATTTTTAGATATATAATTATCATGTTTATATACTCATTGTAAAACATTGAGTGCATGGTTATCAAGTTCAGAAAATTGTGGCTTTGGAACATGAAGAAATATAGTATATTTGATCCACCAACTGTTTGGTTTTTGCACCTTATGCACAATTGGAAATCAATGGGAAGGTAATCTAGGGGAAACCATGCACATGGTATTGAAATAGGCTTGCAGAAGTTGGTGGAGATCAATACCAACATGAACCTCGCAGCAAGCCAGGAGGGGTTTTTTTTTTTTTTTTATCAGCAAAAGTCAATATCGTTAGAATAGTTAGATTAGCACATTGGAAGACAAGTTGAAATCCTAATCTCCTTTCTCCTGACACCTAAGTGCACCCTAGTGAGCCCTTAGCTAGTGTTTAATTAGAAATGTAATGATCTTGACGGAAGGCTTTGAAAATGTGCTTTTGTCAAGAGTACTAGGGAATTTGGAAATGAACTCCTTGAGAGAAATCATGTAAAAGAGAGGCAGGTAAGTTGACTAGTAATTAATTAGGCATGGACTACGTAAGTATTTGGAATGAAGACACTTGAAACTTCTGGGTTAGGAGAATAAGCTGTACTAGCTAAGACCCCTTTCTAGCTTTCCACACTGAACCTATTTGGGTAGTCTACTACTTAATGGTAGGCTCAAATGGTTGCAATGCATGAAACTTCTGTAGGGATTTTCCGCTTGACCAAAAAATGTAGGGTGCAAAGGAATTGGGGGATGGTGTTGTGCAGCGGTGTGCGCAGCACCGTGCTGCGCATCTCCGAACTGTCGGATTGTGAATCCAATAGTTCGAATATTCTCATCTCAGCAATGAACGACTCTCGATCGTTGGTTGGCAAGATGAGATCCGAGCCGTCGGATGCACGATCCGACGGCTTGTAGGTGCACAGCACCAACCCGAAGTCCGGTGCAAAGATCCCTTTCTAGCTAGCTTTCTTCACACACAAATGCTTTCCTTTTCCTTTAGGTTGTATTTGGATCAACTACTTAGAAAAAGAGAGGAAAAAGAAATAAAATAGCAATGGATCTAACCATTGTGATCGAGTCTAACTTTTCTATATTTATCTTCGTTAACCTAAACTTTAAATAAAAGATGACATTTCTAATTATAAAACAGGGCGATTTCCGTTGAACATGTCTAGGCATATAAATGGGAGAAACCTATACAATCATTAGATCACTTCATGTTAAAAAATACAGAGATCAAATATTCTCCTAATAAATCTCTCTCTCTATCCTCACTTTTTAGGTAATATATCTCTATATAAAATAATGTTGCCTTATATGATCGGATAAAAAAATATCCCAAAATGGTAATTGACGTTTTGTGGAGATTACAATCCTCCCGTAGAGCAATCGGGTTGTACGAACAATTTATTTAAGTTGAGACTATGATACATTTTCTGATGTGCCTTTAGGCACGGGTATCCCCTAGTTCCTAATAAGCGAAGTCATGAGTTCAGAGCTAAGATGTAGAACTAGCTAGATCGTATGTGTATCGAGAGATCTTCCATTTGAAATTCTCTGTTTCATATCCATTGCAATTTGTATGAGTGATGAATTACTCGAGAGCCTAAGTAGGGGAATGCGACACCGTGAGGACTCCATAAGAGAAATTATATGAGAGCGAGGAAATGGAACTAGTGTGATCTTTCACTCATCCAGTGATTTGAGTCGCACCAAGAAGCATGCATGTGTTTTTTAAAATTAATAACTCAGTGTGCCCGAGCCAACTAGTCCACCTCGTCTAGTCTCTAGGCGCCAAGATGCATGTGTCACGCGCTAATTTATTTTATTTTTGATCGGCAAAATATATGTGTCACGCGCTATTAAAGCTATTATCCATGAAATCTGGTAATGAATTCAAGTCTTAATGCTTAGAGATCGATCGATGCAACCTCTTGTCATATATTCACCAATTTCCCTCGGACGTGAATTCTATCGGGCCTTGAAATAGACTTGAGGGAGCTTGTGGAGCCTATCACGAATCTCATTTTGTTAATTCAAGCAGTTCATTTTATAGAGCGTTAAGTATATCATCCAAACAAAATGAATGGCGAGAAATTTTGACCATTGATTTTTTTTTTCTTAGATTAGAGAATCATGTGGTTTAATGAGATAGATATTCACATTAGACTAAGCTGATTTATTACATGGATACATGACCTGCACATTAAATTCACTATATAAGTGATGAAAGGTCGAAATCATCAAATTATAACTTGTACTCATAGAGGCCTTCAAATTTCCTCAAATCCATTTTGGAGAACTTGATGGAAGCCAATTCCATTTTCCCTCCTACTTATTTTTAGGAAAAAAATTTTTAAAAAGTTGTTAAAAAGGGGTCTATAAAGAAAATACAGTATCTACTATATATACAGCTAGCACCTTAAATATCAAAAAATATATATAACAAGAGCCCCTTCCCATTTAGTTCCTACTTCAAATTATTTTCCTCAGGCCCTGATTGGATCCTCCCCTCCATAAATAATACCCTTAAAACTCATCCCGCATCCAATCAAGGCCTCATGTTCATAGAGGTTGATGTTAGAATCGACACACACGCACGCACAATTTACGAATATAAAACAGTAAAGAAATCAACACAGAGATATACGTGGTTCCCCAATACCGGGTACGTCCACGGGAGCGAGAGCGGCTGCTGTTCTTATTATCATAGTAAGAAATAGGGTTTACAACATAAAGTATTTATACCTACTCTATTCTAACCCTAACCTGTTATTTGCCCTTTATCCCAAAAATACCCTTGTATGATACCGTACCATACTGCGGGAGGCTACACCCCCGCACCCCCCAAATTACGGAACCGTCTACTTTCACTGGATCATCGGTGATGGGCCAGATGCCGTCGCTCCACTCGTTCTGCTCTGCTCCAGCATCTGGCCTTCTATCTAGAACTCCTTAACATCTCTTCATACGTAATATATGAGCCACAGTTCTTACGGTTGAGAATAAGTGGTGCAAGTTGATGACATTGACACATTGTAGGAAAAATATACAATACTTAAAAGTTGGTTGCATGCTTTTATTGGAATTTCAGAGTAGGACAAGATAGTCAAGAAAGCTAGTCCATTGTGTTAGGTAATTTGCCATTATTAGAGCATTCAATGAAGAAAAAAATCAAAGAAAAGACACCATAAGTCATGGCATCCTTATCTTGAACCGTTTTAATTTGGTTTAGAAAGTTTTTCTTTCCAAACACAGCTTTATTCGGAGCCGTCAAATGTATTTGAGACCACTTGCATCGAACGGCTTTGGATGTGGTTGCGTTCGGATTTGAGTTTTAAAATTGAGTTCCTAACATTGGTCGAAGAGGAATCAAGTATTCGAAACTTATATTTCTCCACTAGCTAATCCTTAACGTAGTATGATGTACTTTTGAGTTTTGATTTCCTAGCTTGCTGCTAATGAAAATTTGGGCACATTAATAATTTTCATATCGTGATCGATGCATTGCGCCATTTACTATTCTATTCTATACATAATATCAAACCAAACCGATTAGGAAAATTCAGGGTTCGATGGTTGTACGGTTTTTCTTTCTTTTTGGTTTATCATTTTGCTTCATGTGTCAATATCATGGAGCGGGTGCTATTTCTTTCTCTTTATTTTCCTCGATGCACCCTTGTCAAGTTATCTATATATATTTATTTTTTCCGGTCAAAAAAAAAATTTGGGGTTCGATCGGTCTAAGCAAGGGACAATCGGTTTCAGTTTTATGGAGTAATTTTTTTCTAGCTCAGTCTTGGTTACAGAAACAGTAAAGATACAAGTACAGGAATGGTTGTATAGCAGCCGTGCACAGACCACTTTAACGCCCATCTCGGGTCCCGCAAAGATGATCGGAGTCGCTCATTTTGTTCAAAATACTTCGTTTAGGGTCTCTGTAAAAAATCACCTCCAAACTTTGAAGCAAAGTCGGAAGATTCGTAAACACCCTTCCTGATATCGGATAACTTTGAAGCAAAGTTGGAAGATTGGTAAACACCCTTCCAGCTATCGGATTGAGGTGATTTTTTACAGGAACCCTAAACGAAGTATTTTGAACAAAATAAGCGGCTCCAATCATCTTTATGAGACCCGAGACGGGCATAAAAGTGGTCTGTGCACGGCTGCTGTACAACCATTGCTATACCTGTAGCAGCATTCTTACAGAAAATCATCCGACTTCGACTGAACCTGAAATGTCACTGTCAAGAATATTTACTTTTTGGCCTAGTTTCTTTGTTCCTGTTGGATGTTGAATTGTTTTATTTTAAGTGTGATCGAGTTAATTGTTTAAATGTTTAATTGTTTTTCGGCCTCTAGCACTTCAGCCAAAAACAAATTATTAGGTTCTTTTTGGCATGTGCCTCATGACAAGGCTCAATTTTAAAGGCCACCCCAAATGTCCCGAAATATCCGAATGAATCGAAACTCCTCCGATATCAGTCCTTTGACATAATTCAGTTAAGACTAGTATAAAAATCATCTCTAAATCAACGACCCGAATCGAACTCCTCCGATATCAATCCTTCGACATAATTCAGCTAAGACTAGTATAAAAATCATCTCTGAACTAACGACCCGAACCGGTTACACCCAAGTATATAAAATGGATTTATGTATTTCAACACAGACTACACTGCTGCATTGTGTCTCCATGTGTTATGATAGTCAATACACGAGAGATCAAGTGAGATAGTAGAAAATTCGAAGTTTGCATTTTATTTTCTTCGTGGGATTTGTTCTAAAATAAGTTGTGGGCCTTGTCGAAAAAAGCAAAATCAAAGGCTACTGAGATCTCTGATCAAGGACTCAAGGTTATTTTAAATATACTACTTGACTCCTTAATCTTTTGCTAGCTAGCTCGGTTGAAAGTGAACCTTTTTTTTTTGATCGGCGAAAAAGAAATTTATTAATCATTGGAATAGGTACAACGATTAAAAGGGATACAAGCAAACCAGCATCACTACGGGGAAAACCTGGCATCCCTATTTCTCTTTGTATTTCAACGCTTTGTTGTTTCTTAATTGTCCCTATTTCTCTTTGTATTTCAACACTTTGGTATGTCGGCATTATTATCGCAATTTCATCCACTATATATACAAGCACACACGAAAAATATAAACACCATGTTTGCATGGTTCGACGCAAATCTCTTACATTTACAGGAAAAAAGAAAATTCATTACAAAATTAAAAGAATTAAAATGTGAGATGAGAATATACCCCAAAAAAAAAAAACAGCACTAATTAGGAACCATAGACCGGTCCATTTCATGTCATGCCACAAACCTCCTCCATGGGAGACAACTGAGATCTAGCTGCTTCTTTTTGCTGTCCAAAACAATATCCTTACAACTCTAGTTTTCACAAAGCATAACCTGAAATTATTGAAAGAAAATCAGATCCTCACTTGCTATTTGGACATATGTCTAGGCCTCGGTCTTTTCAGATGTTGTTTCCTTGCTCCTATTAGTCTTGTAAAATTTGAAGATTAATCATTTTTCTTTTTGCTGTTTAAAAAAAAATTACAAAATTTGTAAATGCAGATATTTGCATTCCAGTATGCATATATCGATTCATACCTAAATAAATCCACATTGCAAATGCAGATATGTCCATGAACTATGAAATACTATACTACAAAGATAACATAAATTGACAAAGTTAACGTTATCGGGATGTAGTGATTACTTTGTTTCCACGTATACTTTTTTTCGTTCTTAATGTTCCTTCAAAGATTCGCGTCCTATTTTAGTCTTCAATGTGATGCAATTGCACAACATATATTACACTGCCACTTTCCATTCTTAAAGATGATAAATACAACCGCGCAATCTGATCACTCATATGTTTACTCTTTGTCAGCATGAAAACAGTGATTGAACGGTATAATAAATCCAAAGAGGAACATTGTCAACTTCATAATCAAGATTCAGAAGTCAAGGTACGCTTCCTTTAACACCCTATGTACGTACCTTTACAACTTATCCAGACAGACTAATGGCGTGTTTGAGATACCGTTGCTTTGCCTGTAATGCATGAGTGCTGCAGATTTGTCACATATTTTGACAAGCCTGTCAAAATGAGATGTTCAATTTGTATCACATTATGTATGGATTCTAATATGTACAGTTACAAAACAGAAACTTGAAGATGGATTTTTTTTTTTTTTTTTTGAGGCTAGCTCAAGTTCCAATCTCAAAGGAACGTATTCTGAACCACAGTTTTTCACTTCCAGATTTATAACTCGCATCCCATCATCATATCGTGAAAACCAAATTCTCCCTATGTAGTCCAAGCAAGATATGCATAGAAATATTGGTTAAATGCAGAACCAAAACAAGTACAAAGTTCTCCTACAACATTGGTTTAGTTGTGTGCTAGCACCTTTGCTCGCTAAGTCGAGGGGTCTTCATAAACTGGCTGACCACGCGAAGACCTTCGAGATTTGCGAGGTGATCTTTCTGCTTTTAACTGCGAGGTCATCCACGTAACACTCTACTGTTTTATGTTGTTGATCTCGAAATATCTACATCATAGCACTTTTGAGTAAGGTAGGTGGCACCAACATTTTTTAGACCGAATGGTATCACTGTATAGCAGTACGTACCGAATGGAGTTCTAAAGGATGTGTGCCTTTCGTCGTCTGGATCCATTTTGATTTGATTATACCCAGACAAGCCATCCATGAAAGACATCTGTTCATATCCGCAGGTATTGTCTATCATGATTTCCGTGATCGGCAGACTCAAAAGATAGTAACGAAAACCAGGAAGCACATTAGGACTTTACGGAAAAAGAGACATTAGATAGAGGAAAAGGCACTTGCCTCTTAGCCGATTGAACAGAATCCACTACTTCGACTGCTCGACGGGCTGCTGGAAGGGCCAAAGCTTCTCCGTTGAGGCAGGGCAACCCTCTGGGCTTTCTGGCCAATTGCCCTGCGAAGGGGCAGACCCGGTATAGGAGCAGGCACATCGCAGACATTAGGCGCAGCTCCAAAAGCGTGTGTAGGAATATAAGTGGCTAGAATGGTACCTGCCGGTGTTACATAGACTATTAGTGATCAGAAAACACTTAATGTACTACAGCAAGCAAAGAAATGGATTCATAGCATTCTAGAACTCTTTTTGGCTAAGAGGAACGAACTATCTTTTAATGGAATTAAGTCCACGAAGAAGTGCATCAAAATAACAGTGTCTATGAGAGTTGAACAAAACTCTCAACACTGTTTTCAAGCACTACTTTTTGCAAGATTGTCATTATCCAGAAATTTCGCAAAACCTCTATTTCTAACAGTCAGCTCCAAGTTTGTCCTACTCCAGCATCTTACTTGGAATAGGATGTGGAAATGTGGCGAAGCTTATTTCCTTGGCTAAGAAAGCACAACAGCAGTCACAAGAACACACTTGGGACGTCCTTGGCGTGTTTCTTAGTTAAAGAAAATATACTCATAGCAAATTCTAAAACCATATATAGCTTCCGTGTTCTAAATCTTTGAAACTTCACAAGGTAATGGGTCAAATAAATCAAGGTGTTATATGCTAGATGAATGCAGTGAATTCTCTCACCTTGCAGAGTCTTTTACTCCGTGATTCAACAATCTGGAAAAAATACTCAAATGGTTCTATACTTATGTCAATAGATGGTCAAAAATTCATCGGTTGATACTGAATCGACATCCAGATCCACTAAGTAGACATCAAATGTATATTACGGCTTGAGTGCACTAGTAACACTGGTTTATACTAAATTATTTCAACTTGAAATAAGTGTGAATCCTTTCATATCATGTTGTTTCTATCAACCCAGGAAACGAGTGCTAAGGTAAGTAACAATTTTCCTTTTCTATTACAACTTGAGCATTTAGAAGAGTTGACAGTCAACAACATGCCTATTTTAACTTACCCCCAAAAAAAAAAAAAAAACATGCCTATTTTTAATTTCGACTGCACATGTTTGGCCCACTTATGAAAGAGAGTTTGGTCACAGGGAGGGGGCATATTGAAAATATAAAGGAAAAAAGTTACCAGACCCTCTAGCAACTTAAGCTTTCGAATGAGTTGGCGGTCAACTATTTAACAGTAAGCTAGTGCCTAATTGTTTGCACTAGCAAAGGAACCACAAATCAGTAAGATGCACACTAACGCTGCGAAGTTTCTCTGGATGATGGCAAAATGGTTGACATGATTCCATTATAAGATAGTCCGTTTGTCTTGACTGAATGGGATTGTAGAATAGAACACATCCACAACTAAAATAGAAAGTTTGCTGCTAGATACTTTTGAGGATCATGTATACGAACGACATGCCGAATTTGTTTAATGGCTTCTTCTCGCAGGTAGCAAGATATAGAGACTTGAACAGAAAAGCAAGTTCTACATATTACTTGCGTAATAAGTACAAGTTAACCTGAAGTTGATCCCTATAAGGACCAACAAAAACCTAATCAGTAATCACTACTTTGATCAGATCTTCTCTTATAGTGCCTGGATGTATAATAAGTAAAATGCATGAGCTGATTGGAGAAAGGAGCAGTAATTTCAAAACAAAGGAGAAGGAATGACTTCAAACTTCTTCAAAGCTTGTATTTAGATAAAAAGGCACATCCACTATGAGGACCATGCAAGGGTCCATGTTTCTTGGGTAAGAATTAGTGGGAGAAATTAGTTAAGTCATGTATGCTCAAAAAATGCACACTAGTATTTGAGATTATGTCAAGTGAATAAAAAATAGACAAAACACATATCTGATTGCAGAATTTGGCATGTTCAGGAACTCCAGCTCACTTTACCATCAAACTTTTTCCCTATCCCGAGAAAAATTATTGGAGTTTTTAACATTGGTACGCTAGAATGGGTAGCCCCCTATGTAGCACTGATAAGGACACGAGACACAACACAGACACTACACCGATACTCTGGCACAAAATCTAAAAAGGATACGACGCGTTGGGGGACACATTATGGAAAATATTTATGTATACTACCATATGAATAATTTATTTAATAAGGCTCTAATTGTAAACATGTTACGCCATATATACCTTAAGTCATATCTATCACTCACAAAAGTATTTGAACAACAAGCGTTTCATCATTTATCTGTCATGCGTCACATAAAAAAAATACTTTCGTACCTTTTGAATAGAGTCTACTATTTCGTTTAACACCCCTTGCTTGTTTTGCAAGTGTCCAGAGCAATTTTTAAAGTGTCCAAGCTAAAAACGCTGAGAAAAGATAGGATACTTTTGCTGATAAAAATAAAAAAAAAAGGATACTTTTGATTTGAGTGTCAGACACAAGTCTGGAGAGTGTCGGTGTCCGGCAAGTGTCCACACTGGCATGTGACCTTCGTGCTACATAGGTAGCCCCTCAAAAACCAATTCAAGGGGAAAAAGAAGGATGTCAAAATGTTGATTCTAGCTACAATCAAAATATTCGAGAACAGTTCGAAACCTGATGGAAGTATTATGGCCCAAGCCAGTGCAACAAAATGGTTTAGTAGCTTGGCTTATATCTTGAGTGAGCATATCTCATCCTAATTCCTATCATGTTAGTTTTGTTTTAGTGTCATGCATTCGTGCTACATTCATTGACTAGATTTTTAAATAAGCAGATTATGTTTGAAAACTCAGATTCTCTATACACTTAATCTGTGACATCATACTTGTTAGTTTTGGCAAAGGGAAGCAGCGATCTTGAGGCAACAACTACACAACTTGCAAGAAAATCATAGGTAAAACTATTCTTCCTTGGTAATCTTTTCTTATTCAATCATGAATAAACTTGTACGTACGTAGGTTGAAAACTTCATAAAATAACAGTTGGCTATGTCAAAACGATCATTCTTAAGTTATTTTAACGTATCTCTGACATCTTAGATGATCATATAGCCAGAAAATCGTGAAGAGTAACAAGTTGTAGCTATGACACATATTGACTATTACAAAAACAGAAACCAACACATAACATGAATGCATGGTCAACACATTGATAGCATCTAGTACTTTATGGAACTATTGTGCTTGACAAGTTTACCAAAAAAATATTATTAGGAATATAAGTGTATCCAATGAAGATTTTACACGTATCTGTGATGGGGATCGCATAAGACCCAAGATCACTCGCACGTACATGAAGCGCGGACAAAAGAATTCATAAATATTGATCTTTGATATATTTTATTTTAGGAAGCAAATATGTTATTTAGAAATCTATTGTTTATTTTAATTTTGGAAATATGTTTATTTCCAGTTTGGAAACATTGTAACTAGACTATAAACACTAGGCTTGTTAACCTTCATAAGTAACATTTGATATTGAAAATAAAGATTGAGCAAGAATTAGGGTTTTCTTTTCTTTGGTTCCTTTTCTTTTATTTTGTGAGTTCATTCGCGCCGGCCGGCCAGCGTCAAGCGTCAATCTGATGAAGATTTTACTCTTTTTCTCCATTTTGCTGTATCAAAAAAATTGTTCAACAACCAGGAAACATTAGCTTACCAAGGTACTCTCAAAAGCATTAAACTCATTGGAAACTACATACCCTCAAATCAAGTGAAAAAAATTACAACTCAATAAATATTTGTCAATCAAAATTGCAAACAAAAATAGGGGGACTCTAGTGTCTAGGACCTTCCACCTTTGCTTGTTGATTGGTTGCTTCTCAGACTGGGGGCCAAAAGAATGATTAGCAAGCAGTTAAATTCCTAACAAAGGCTGGAAAAATCTAGAAGATCCCTATGCCTTGTTAGACACGTGATGTAACATTGCATTCCCCTTATCTACAAGAACAAAGACTCTAATATCTCTGGTACAAAAAAGACTCTAATATGATTAGTATACGAAACATGCCTGACATTTGATAGCCAAAGAATGATAACACTTTTGATGAGACAGACAATTGATGGGAGAAGAACTTTATGGTTTGAGTGTCAAAGATCTACAAAATCTTGAGAACCAATTGGAGACAAGTTTGCAAGGTGTCCGCATGAAAAAGGTAAGAACCCCTTAGTCTTAAAGAATGCTGAACGGTTGAGCTCATGGTGGCCTTCTATGAGAACTTCTGTTATTGCTGATATGATTTTTCTACTTACGTTGCATGGTTTTCCAACTTCTACAGCACCAGATTCTAATTGATGAGATACAAGAGCTAAATCAAAAGGTCTCTCCAAATGAAAGCTGTTACTTTACTCAAAACTTTTGGCTATGATAATTTCTGCTATGAAAGCTAATCTTTGTTGGATTTATGCAGGGGAACATCGTACATGAAGAGAATATTGAACTCTACAAGAAGGTAAACCTCCTTCGTCAAGAAAACGTGGAGTTGTATAAAAAGGTATCTCGTTGGACTGCAAACTAAAATCTTATCACAATCCAGAATAGACTCATACATTACAATCACTACCATCAAACAGTTAAAATGTATACGTGTGTAATTAGTTTCCTGACCAGGCACATGGTTTCCTGTCTCAAGTTTATGGCACAAGGGATGTGATAGCGGTGACTGGAAGCACCCACAATTCATGTGGTTTCAGCATCGGAGAGGACTCATATGTGCCAATCCATCTACAGTTAAGCCAGCAACCACAGAGTCATGAGATACCAGCAAGGGCTAGGAGATCCAGGTAAAAGTCCTCTCCTCCTCTGCACACCCTAGGAAAGCAAGTTACTAATCTGAAGTGTTCCATGCAGTCTTTGATCCCAATGATATCTCATCAAATGTTACACAGTGCATAAGAACAACAATCAATTCGAAGCTTACTTCTTTTCTTTCCGAGAACATGCAGTCCCTCTGCCCAAAAAATAAGGTTAATTACCATGCATAACCTAGGGTTGGCCCCAAAAGGTCAAGTGCCTCGTGGGAGTTCGAACTTGTGATCTTCGCTTCCTGAGATGCTTGTCACGACTCAACTTGCCAATAGGCTAAACTCTCTGGGTTCACCCAAGGCTTTCTTAATAAATGTTTAGCGTGGAAATGAGCGGTGGTTTATCAACAAATATGTTTTATGATGGCAGCATTATAGCATTTTCACAATGCAGCAAGCACGTTAGGCCACATGACTAACTTGTTTACATCTAGTAACTCAAGTCTCAATGTTCTCAGCTTCTCACTAATCAAGGTTGAACAAAAGAAGAAACCCATGAACTGGATAAATTTGGTTCCTTAAATCACACTTCAGTGTAAATCTAGAAAAGTACATTGATTAGCTCACAATTGCCTTGCTCACAGGTGAACACGCTTGTTCCATCTCAAGATGACCAGACCTCTGGTTCTGTGAAGATGTTCCGACTATTTGCATTCAATTGATGTGTACTTCTGTATCGAACTTTAACTAAAAAGAACATAATGACGGTAGCCATCATTTATAGATGCTAGCCATCATTTATAGATGCTACCCAGCATTTACTCCATGGAGTATGTTGTGCATAAAAAAAAATGCCACTCTGCACATATAATGCAGAGCTGAGGTCTGTATCAAGTCTCGTCCCTC
Organism: Rhododendron griersonianum; assembly: GCA_018127125.1. Lineage (NCBI taxonomy): Eukaryota > Viridiplantae > Streptophyta > Magnoliopsida > Ericales > Ericaceae > Rhododendron > Rhododendron griersonianum. Next base: position 11,531,412 of record CM030795.1, read on the forward strand.
CCAACTCCCTCAATTAACAACTGCATGCCACAAGCAACGTTATAAGGCTCTGTTGTGAATTATATGCACTACTATTCTGTAGTTACAGAATGGTGTACCATTAGAGAAGTCTACGTTGAGAGGGTTTGTGGTTATTTCAACTTTTCATTTATGTTGGTTTTTTGTTCCAAGGCTTTGTGTGGTCAGAAAGGTTATGAGGTTTTATGGCCAGGAAGGTTATGAGGTTTTATTTCGAGGCTTTGTGGTCAGAAAGGTTATGAGGCTTTGTGGTGTGTTGTGAGGGTTTTGTGGTCAGAAAGGTTATGAGGTTTTGTGGTGTAGTATAACATTATGTGGTGTTAGTTAAGAATCGTTGTGGTGTAGCTACGACCATGTGTATGCAATTCACACTATTAGGGCGAGTATTGTAGCCTTTACCCTATTGACAGGGACCAACACCATCAAATGTCCTTTTGCTTATCTTGCAAACAGCAGCAAAACGGCATCTCGTTGATGTACATTGGTCATACAACTGATACAAGACCCAACTAGAGTAAATCGCTTGTATGCTATTTGAACAACAGTAAAGTACCATTGGCAGAAGAGTGGAGAAAATTACATTTTATGTCCACTTCAAAGATCATCCAAAAGAAGGAAACTGTAAAGAAAGCTTCGGGTTCCAACGGCCTTTTTTTTCCCTGTTTTTAACTTCCAAAACTACTGATGTCTGAACGTTTTTTACGTAATCCTTCTCTTTTACGTTCCTACATAGTAAATCAGGCAGGCAAGCAGGCTCAGGAACATCAAGCTCTATGGCATTTTGGCTTTTGATTTTTCTACATATCTACCTTTCTTACTACAACCAAAAGAAGAGGGGGAAAACAGGCCTTTTTTCCCTGTTTTTTCTCTGTGACTGCCCCTTTGTTTTTTCTTACACGTTTTCATATTTAAAAGGAAACTTTCCTAGTTCTATATGCAGGAACAAAGTATCTAAAAACACTGTCGCAAACTCAACCATTAAACGCAGATTGACTATATTAAGAATTGTTGGCTGGAGATTTTCCTCCGACTTCTTGACCTCTAATCATAACGCCTATTCTATACAAGACAACCAGAGCAAGGTAGAAAAGATCACAGCATGGAATCGCACAAAAGATCTCCATCTAAAAGGATGGTAATAAAGGGACAACACATAAGACTTCACTAAGTATATCTCGGCAAATAAGGAATTATCCAAGTAAGATGGAGGTACAAAACCTTCTAGATATCCTAATAAGAGCTGAAATAGACCTATGGGGCTCACCTCAGAGGAACTGAGGAAATCATAAATGAAATTTTATCCCTCAATTCTGTTTTCCATATCATGTGGTAAATGAGCAGCAGACATGCTTAAATAAACAACAAATGTGATCAAATTGAGGATATACACAGGCTGCAATAGTGAACAAGCATTATAAGTAACCCCGAAAGTGTATAGTGTGATGTTACTCTGTATCCAGCTGACTGATTAAGTAGGCGACTCACAAGTTCAGCGAATTCCCAGGGAGAACTGCAACAGGACAAGTAAATCAAACAACCAGATCAAATATCTTTATGCTTGAACAAGTTAATGAATTTGAGCTACACCAGAACATCCGATCAATGACATCACTCAAATAACATTTTCAGGAAGAAAAAAAATAGACACATTAAACAAGGGAAATAGTTTCTCTTGAGCCGACAACTGGATCATGTTGTTGGGGCATATGGCACCTACCATGCGTTCTATTCTGATGATCCGATCCTTTCATTTTATAGGCTCCAGGGCATCAATCATCCATTAACAAAATCAACTTGACAAACAATTATAGCCACATGATTTAATCGCACTTTAACCAGAAAATTGTATGACAAGTATGATTTTAAACTAAACCATCCATCTTTTTTATTCAGGTAAATGGATGTAATCAAGCAGCTACAATTATGGAACAAGGATGTTTATTCTCCTATTTTTTTTATAGATCATATACACACAAAATCTTTATGATGAACCTCTAGAGAATGCACGGGTAACAATACTGGACTGGAGAGAAGCTATTAACCCCTCAAACGGGTAATGTAATAACAAGTGCAAATTAAAACTGAGAAAAATGCTAACCACAGCCCAATGCATTGATTAACGTACAACAAGTGCATGACATCTGTAAAAGAGGTATAGATATCCGTGATTGTAATTGATATTCGTAAAAAAATGTACTGAAATTCTTTACTTTTCTAACAGTATGCGTGCATTATCCACTGCCCAGTGAATTGTGGTTAGCAGATTGGACTATTAAACTGGGACTTGATAATCCACACCAAGGGCATTTTCCCTGCCTGAAATAAGGTTGGACAACTATTTAAGCTTAGAAGAAATCCAAATCTCTTCAAGCTTTCCCAATTGAATGTTGTTTAACTTATCTTAATTATTCTTGCGTAGGAGTGATTGTGTTGATTGGTTGTTATCATGGCCGGCTCTGGGCTAGGGCCCAAGAGGCGTGGCCCTTAAGCCCTCAAAAATGTCCTCCACTTTTGTTTAGTACCTAATATATATGCGTTATTATAGGGCTCATTTTTAAACCCAAGAATACATTTTACACTTAAGGCCCAATGGCCCATTAAAAATGGAGCAAGGAACGGAGGAAAAAACAAAAAAGAGGAATAAAAGGTCACGGGATCTCGGGGGGCCTTCAAAATTATTCAGTGTGGTGGGTGCATGGATGTATCTTTTCTCCTTAAACGCTACTCCAGTAATTCCCATTACAAACAAATACTGTACAATGAAGAAAGAAGAAGAACGAACAGGACTACAGCCAGAGAAAAAACCGAGAAGAAGAAGAGTGATATTTAAGTAAAGATTATGATGCTTTTGAAATATTGTGGTATATTGTATTTTTGTGGGGGGGGGTTTTCCGCGTTGAATACATGTATTTGGTTTTGAAAAGTTCATTTATAGACTTTATATTTGATTTTCGTTTACAATAATTAAGGGCCTAACTTTTAAAGATTATCTTATGCCTCCAAAATCTCCTAGCCGGCCCTGTTGTTACGTTACGGTACAGTGTTGCGTCAATCACTTGATATTCGAACCACGCGCGGAGGGAACCAAATCAGCAGAACAGAATCAACGTTCAAATGAAGGAGAATGTATGGGATATATTTCGGAAAATTTCAATGGATAAAGAGAGACCATTATGTAGGGCACAATTGCAGTGTAATTGAGGTGAATGGAGTTTGGGATCTCACCTGGTCAGGGAGATAGAGATAGAGAGAGAAAGATGCCTGCCGGACTCCGCGTCAAGGATGTATTGTAGAGAGACAAAATCAAAGAGACGAGCTTCGGTTCGAAGCATGGAAAAATACTACTCCCCCTACGGAAAAATACTCCCCCTCCCCAAATTGTCGTGCTTGTTTTCTTTTTTGAGTGAAATATTGAGAATTTTTTGAGAGGTGCTAAAAAAAAACAAACACAATAATTATTTGAGAGGGATGAAGTACTATTTTGGTGATCATCTCGGATGACGTGCCGTCGATGTATTGGTAGAGTATATCTCACTTGTTATTTACATATAGTATTCACATTGATCGGAAACAAAAAATTCTTTTGGGCCACACGGCCTAAATTTTAGAGATTGGTTGTGGGGATCGTAAAGGTTATTTAGTTATATTTAGAATTTTCCACATATGATTTTGGAGGAAGTCTAAAATACACATCCTTTGAAAAGTACGTACCATATAAATCTCTTGTATAATTCATTCATAATATTTTGATGCGTTTCGTAAATTTTGTTCTAAAAGTCATAACCTTTCAGCAATATAACTCGTAACATTTTCATTATGATTCATAACATTTTGGTGCATCTCATAACTTTTATATTATACTATAATAAAAATCGTATAACTTTTCAACAATAAAATTCGTAGTGTTTAGGGATTTGTAGCATTTTTACTAAGATCATAACATTTTGGTGGATCTCATAACTTTTATATTAAAATCTTAACTTTTCAGCTATATCTTTTATAACAGTTCCTTCATAAATCATAACATTTTTGGGGTGCTCATGATACACGCCCAAATAAAGGTGTGCATCGTAGTCTTTTCCATAATTTTGAGAGAGATTAATCCATACTCCAGCCTTAGAACCAATGTTCTTCTCTCTCGCAAAAGTGTATGGGGTCCACACACTTGAAAGTGAGACTCACACATTTTTAGTGAGGGAAGAGCATTGCTCTATAACATAAACAAATTTTTCTTATTTTATGCACAACTCAGACTAATCGTAGGTTGCTCATGTGAATATTAAAAGAGTTTAACTTCTTTCCACTTGAGTCGGTTAAATTTAAATGAACGAAGTCCCAAATGAACTGATCATGCTTTGGAAGTTTCGAACCTTAGGACTTAGGAGGGCAAAGTGCAAACTACAAGTTTTGACACCCGGCCAAATTTTGGGCTGAAATTTTAGCCTTTTCTTTCTAGTGATCACTAGTGATGTAAACCGTGTGGTGGACTTGCGGGCCTGTCTTTCATTGTTAAGGTCGTTGCCTTTTATTTTAGGTGAGGTTTTTTTTTTTTGGATCCGCATTTTAGGTGAGGTCTTGTACCTAAAAAAGAGGTATGTGCGAATTGGTTGGGGGTAACATTAACATATATAATTAATCGTCACAAGTAAACCTGGTTGATCCATGTATGCACCTATGCTGCAAACTCTTTAGTTGACTATTTATAATATTTCGAAGTATTCAAAAAAAAAAGAGTAAACCTGGTTTCTCAATATTGTAGTACCTAATATTCTTGATTATATCCGCTCATATATAGTATGTAGTTCCCGATCTTAGGGGGGGATGAATGAACTAAACTGTTCGGTTAGATGGCTAGTTGCTTAACTTTTACAGTACTAGTAAAGAAAAAAACAAGCACACAGTAAATAAGCAATCAAAATCAAACTGCAAATTAATGCTTTCAGTTATTGAATTGGTTTGATAAAATCTTCCATAAGGGTAATTAAAAACAAAAAAGAAAATAATACTGAGGGTGAGTTCTCGCTGTAGTCTAAACAGCATTTCTGTTATTTTCGGTATTTTAGTCAAAAAATACTCACTAGTCAAGACAATTCATTTTTTAAGGGGGATTTGCACTTACACCTCCTGTACTATCACCGATTTAAAGATACACTCCTTGTACTTCAAATTTAATCATTTACACCCCTTACACATATAAATACAAGAGTGTAAGTGTAAATTCCCCTTCTTTCACTTCAAAGTACAATGATGTAAGTGCTTAAATTTGAAATACAAGAGGTATATCTTCAAATCAGTAATAGTACAGGGGGTGCAAGTAAAAATTACCCCTTTTTTAACTTTGACGTCTATTTGAAACAAAAAAAGTATAGTTTGAACTCACCAAGGATCTCCACTTTCCAGAAATGCTAAATGCTAGGGGTACCGATTAAGGGACTTGGGGGAGCTGTTGTCCCGGCCGAGGGGGTCCCGCTCCGGTCTTGCTTCGATAATCGAAAGTGTTCATTTCGTAGAGCTCGTCGAGTTGAACAAGTATGCAAAAAATCAGTTTGATCAGATATCATTAAGTGACTGATCGGAACACATATAACTTGCCAATAATGGATTCTAATAGATTTGATCTAGTGTTTCGGATCCATTCTTTTCAAGACAAAAAGGTTTCTATTAGGCAATTAATGATATCCGATCGAGCTGATTTTTCACATACTTGTTCAACTCGACGAGCTCTACGAAGTGAACGTTTTCGATCATTAGAACGAGACCGGAGCGCATTTCCATTGGCCGAGACAGCAGGCTGCTGTCCCTTAAAGGGACAACAGCTCCCCTAACTCCCTGATTAAGTGTGTAGAAATGCTAGGTGTTCTATGGAACAGTGAAATTGAGCTTCCAAATTAAGTTGTCCTAAGTACGAATAATCAGATCAACGCACAATGTCGAGAGTTATTTTTCGCTTTTTTTTTTATCTCTCAAACTACCCCGAATGTATTTATGTCGTCCTTAAAAACTTTCAAACCAACCTACTTCATCCCTAGCGATTGAGAAAGTTGAAATCAAAGTACGACACTCCAAATAGACGTTTTCACCACATGCGGATTTGTACTGTCAAAATGGAAAATGGTATGGCACATGAATCTCAATCCATGAAAGAAATGAGAAAAAACAACAACATAAGAAAAAAAACAAACGAGAAAAAGAAGAGCAAAAGACAAAGTGGAAAGGGAAAAAGAAAAAAAAAACACACCTACTAAACTATCGAAGAGAAATCTTCAAATTGCTAAAAACCAATGCATTGTTCAGCTCATTAAGGACTTTAGTCCTTGCCGTTTCAAAAAAAGGTAATGACAAGTCCATAATGCAAGCGCAGGTGCACGAGCGCGAGTGAAAAGCGCAATTCAAAAACATGTCAAATCACTGAAATTTACAATAGCGAGAATTGAGGGCGGTAACATAGAACGAAGATCGAGAACGGGAATGAAGGGTTCTAGTAGAGGATTATATGACGTAAAATTAAGCATTTCATCCACGAGGAGTTTATTTTACCTCCAGACTAGATTTCAGAGCCAGATCTCGTCGTCTTGATTGCAACCTTTTCAATAGTTTAGCATTTAGTTCTTTCAGATCCAAATTGAATTTAGGTGCAGAGCATAACAAGGCAAAATTCATAGCAGTATACATTGTTCCTGCAATCCCCAAAACAACGATCGATCTAAACTTTGGAAAATTTGAAATCAGTAGAGTACACATTTCTTAATCTGACTTCTCTCACTCTAATCACCTGGGGATTACACCGGCTGGTCAGTTCTTCCCTGTGGCACCCCTCATCGAAATTCTGGGAGTAGCTAACGGCATCGTACCGAAACGTCGGAGGAGGAGGCTTCGTAGATCCGTAGATGCTTTTACTCTCTCTCACTAGCTTCTTGATGATCTTCTGCCATCTCCGTCTCCGGGTGTCATGAGTACTGCCAATAGGTATAGGAGGAAGCTGATCGTGGATCCGGGTGTAGCACTCTTCCTGCACCGGAACACACGACGGCGACATGCAACCGTAGAAGTACGACGAGCGGCGGTGGCCGACGGCCGGGTCGGTTCCGGCCATGTCACGGGAGATGTAGATGTGTTGACTTCAGTCCTCCGCCTTTGTGAAGGAAATGATGCTGTTCACACTTCTGTTGCGGCCATTGGTTGGTTTATATACTTTATAACAAAGCGTAGAGGAATATGTTATCCTTTTCTTTTGTGATAGCTCATGTGTCCAGACTACTTTACTTGCACCTCCCCTGTTTTTTTGGACTAAATTTTATTGTTCACTATCGAGGGTTAGGGTTGTAAACGAGTTTAGCTTAGTTTTGTCGAGCTCAAGAGTAAACGAGCCGAGCTTAGTCATTTACTAAACGAAACTTCTTAATTGGGCTAAGCCTCCCTAAACGAGCCTAGATTTTTTCAAATGACTCGTTTACTAAACAAGTCGAAAATTCGAGCTCAGCCCGTTCATTAAATGAGCCGAGCTAGGATTTTTGTCGAATGACACAATTTATTCTCCGACAATACATAACTCTTTTAATTAGCAGAACGAGACCTCAAAAGGGACGAAGGGAGTATTTTCTTAATAGTGCTGTGGGCCTGTGGCGCGGACTTGTGGGCCTGTATCTCATTGTATCATGATTGTTAAGGTTGCTGTCTTTTAGGTGAGGTCTTGCACCTAAAAAGGAGGGTATGTGCTTGATTAGTGTAATATGTTATAATTAATCCTCACAAGTCAAAAGTAAACCTGGTTTCAGAATAAAGTAGTACCTAATGTGGTTAGTTATATTCATGTATAATCTCCCAATCCCAGGAGGAATGTTTGAAAATAAGCTGTTTGGGTCGGTGGCTGAGTTGCTCAACTTATATACTAATAAGATAATTATCAAGCACTAACTAATTTAATAAGCAATCAAACTGCCAATGATTTTAGTTATTATTGGGGAGTGATTTTCGCATTTTCGACCCTTTTTAAAAAACTGCACTTCCATTTTGGTCTTTATTTATGTGAAGTAGAGGTGGCAATCCAAACCCATATTTCTTAACCCACCCAAATCCGCCCACTTATAACCCAACCCAATCCGCCCATATGGGTCAGAATTAAAAATGGCCCAACACCTCTTTCTCTCTCAGCCCACACTCTCCCCCCGTCTTTCTCTGGTACACATTTGGCGTCGAGATTAGAAGAGAGAGTCGAGATTAGAAGAGAGAGTAAATAAACCCAAGTGTAGAGAGAGAGAGAAATAGACAACCAGATCAAATTCAATCCTACTCCTTCATTTCAACTCCTCTCTCTCTCTCTCTCCTTTATGAAAGTGATTTTTTCAAAAATATATAAGTAAAGGACAAAAAATTTTACTTTTCCATTTGCCACCTCTAAAATTCATCCACACAAATTCTCTCTCTCTCTCTCTCTCCAATCCCTTGAGCTCCTATGAGCGACAAGTATTTTACGATTTTTGATTCGCTCCAATCAGAAAAGTACGGAGTAAAAAATTTTGACTTTTACCCAAATATTTTTGAAAACATTCAAGATAAAACCCAAAAAACCGATTGTTGGGATTTATCTTGAATATTACAAAAAATATTAGGGTAAAAGTAATAGGAATAAAAAGTTTATCTCAAAAAATTTTACTTTTCTGAATTCCCTTATTGAGACAAATCACCCGCGGGGGGAAGGGAGAAAAAGGAAAACAAAAAACAAAACCAAAACCAAAAAAAAAAAAAGAGGGGAGGAAAACGGGTCGGGTCGGGCAGGTTTGGGTGTGGCTTGACCCATATTTGACCCGACCCGTTTCAACCCGTTTACTTTTTGACCCATATTCAACCCGTCCATATTTGACCCACGACCCGTTTCAACCCGCCCAAACCCGCCCGGACCCGCCCGTTTGCCACCTCTAATGTGAAGTTACAACATTATCCTTTAATAATCCCATTTTTTGGCACATTTATGGGCAACATTGTGTTTTTATGTAGTTAAAAGACAAAAAAAGAGTGCGGAGATCACTTTTTTAGGGAGTATTTTGGTAATCTTTTAAGATGTGACGTCAAGGGCAGTTGGAAAATCCTGCAATCTATGCTGAAGAAAAACCTCGTCCAACTAAATGTGTTTATACATCCATGGTTTAATAAAAGACTTATGTAAAAGAAATTGTTGTCTGAAGTTCTGAACATTTCGTAAATTTGTTATTTATTTATACGTAAGCCTTTTATTTTCAAGCAATCGGAGCTTAAATTCACCATGTTCTCTCTCTCTCACTCTCTCTCTCTCTCTCTCTCTCTCTCTCTCTCCACGGCATAAACTGGGTTTGGATACAGTGCTCCCCCATTCCCTTCCGTCAATTCAATTGCATTGCAAACTGAGAAAAATAATCCAATGCCCTTAATACACGAGTCTTGCTACACACAGATTTTTGTGCACAGATTGTGCACAGATTTCTTTGTGGGGCCACCACGGGTCCGACACAAATCATCTGAGCCGTTTATTAAATGTAAAACATTTTTTTGAGGGTCCCTGTAAAAAATAAGCTCAATCCAATACCTATAGGTGTTTCATCCAACCATCTAACTTTTCATTCAGATTTTCGGATAATGAAAAGTTATATGGTTGGATCGAGCACACCTATAGGTATCGGATTGAGCTTATTTTTTACGGGGACCCTTGAAAAAATATTTTACATTTAATGAACGGCTCGGATGATTTGTGTGGGACCCGTGGTGGGCCCCACAACAAAATCTGTGCACAATCTAATTGTGCACAGATTGTATGTGCAAGCAGACTTTCTGTTAATACACCACCGCCCCAAACATCTCGCCATACCTTTACCAGCACCACGTAATCTCTAGCTTATTCTGCATGAAAATTTGATTCCGATTGTACTGATTTTTCGCAAGGTCATTCAGTAAATTAAATCATGCACTTAAATTATCTCCGATTGAACTGATTTTTCGCAGAGGCATTCGAAAAATTATTTTAAAATTAATAAACGGCTAAGATCATTCGTGTGAGATCCGTAAGTAGGCCCCATGAGACAATCTGTGCACCATCGATGCATTATACATCGGTACCCATAGAATTACACGGAATTCATGATGTCTGGTAGGATCAACACACACAAACAGCCACAAGAAGCAGAACAATGCTTGATATTGTTGATTGTGCGCAATTTTGGCTTCAAATTTGAGGAATGTTGAAGGAATCAGAAAGAGATCTAGAGAGAGAGAAATTAGGTAACTTGCCGGTTATTCGTTGGTTGTCCACACAACCCATTTTACACGGCCTTCCAAATTAGTAGAATTTAAACTCATATAAGTGATATACTTCAGTTTGTTGAGAAACCATGATTGGTGAGATGATTTGCTCATATTCCGAGACCAAGGTTTGAGTCCCACGAGGGGCGAGATTTGGGATTTCAGGGCTATGAATATCATCTGATCCTCTTCATTGACTAACTTCCCACTAACCCTTGCGGCCTTGCTAACTATAAAATATGCCCCCCCCAAAAAATAAAAATAGTTTGTTGCAAAGCTCAAAAGGTCATGGAATTTTGATGGATATACTGTACCTCCTGAAATGATTACTAGGTGGTTGTATGAAATTAATTGATGGTAGCTGCTGAATAAAGAAGTGCGTGGCATGTATCTTTATTTTTGGTGCAAACCAATGATTCTTCTTTGCGATTGAGCAATTCAATAATGACATCTTTGCGATTGAGCAATTCAAGTTGGTGCATTGCATACGATCATGATTGTAAAATAGAGTCGGCCTCGTTTGATTCGCGGATTAACTGTCTAGAACAGGACTAACTATATCTAATCTTGGAGAAAATTTTCAGTGCCGGGTGGGTATATCCCAGTCCAAAAACGCAATGGACAGCTCGGATGCGCGGCGGGCACCACGCCACGTGGTACCCACCCGGCACTGGAATTTTTTCCCTAATCGTGAGTTATCCTAAGCTTGGTTCCTGAAATGACTGTCGAGATTATTAATTCCAGTATTAATTTTATTCCTATATGGGAATACTATATTATCATGGGGTGAGGAGAGATTACATAGGATTAACAAAAAAGGGATTGTTTTCCAAAATATTTCAATGATATTGGGATTGATTTCATAAAGTTATTTAAGAATTAATTTCTTTAAGAATTAATTTCTTTAATAATAATTTCAGAAAATGTGTTACAAAAACTTTTTTAAAAATACTATTTTCAAAACTTTCTTTTTTTTTCAAAAACTGTTTTTTTTAAAAAATACAAAAATAAATTTTTAAAACTTTCTTTTCTCAAAATATGATTTCAAAAACTATTTTGTTTGAAAAATATTTTCAAAAAACCTTTTTTTCAAAAAAAATTCAACAACTAGTTTTTTTCCCCCAAAAATCTGTTTTCAATTTTTTTTTCCAAAAATTAGTTCTAAATCCCAAATTGTTTTCTAATAAAACTGTTTCCCACAAATTTTTTTTAAAAAAACTGTTTCTCTTTCAAAACTTTCTTTTTTCAAAAACTTTTTCTAAAAATACTATTCCTTATCCCATAAATAATGCCACGCGACTCAAACATGAGATTGGGTGAAAATTAGAGACGAAATTAATCCCATCTTTTTCAGTCCGCAACTCAAACGAATGAAAAGAATCTAGCCCTTCGAATTAGTGAAAGTTTTAGACCTTGGGGTTAGCTAGGTAGCCCCCAAATAAATTCTAGCACTGTCTTGCATTCAAGGCCGGGTCGGTTGCAAGCCGTGCAAGCCCGTGGGCATGGGAAAAACCCCCGGGATAGGGCAACCAAAAAAAAAATTCCATGTTAATGTATATATTTATATTTTGACAAAAATATGGCATAAACTATGTAGCTACCTTGTTGGTCAACAACATGCATCTACGATCTCATATGAAAATTGTCACTTTTTTCAATTACATCTTTATGACAATAATTTTTTTTGTCACTAATGTGCTTTAGTGCCAATTTTTGCATGCAATAAGAATGTGTTTTCTTTGAATCGGATTGTGCTAATCATAAAGCACTATAATCGGAGTTACATTTTAATTTGAATTTTTTTGATGTAATTCAAACTAAAAGCACAATGAAACATTGATTTTGTTTTTTTGACTTGTATTTTTTTTATATCTTATAACTTAATAATAACTAGTGGATGCCTGTGCCTGAAGGCAGGGCGCAACGTATTCTAAATACAGTCTAAATAAAAACATGTAAGTAGTTTTCATACCATTTTGCTGTTCAAAAAAAAAAGTTTTCCTCCCATTTTTCTTGCCTCTTGATTGTCTCTCCACAAATTCGTAGACGGATCATATCCTGAAAAAATAAGTTATTTAGTAATTAGAACACCCATACTATTAAGAAAATGTTGAATCCATCACAGTGGCGCATTAACCGAACATGAAAATCCAAAATTTAGCATGCTTCTTGAATCCAACAAAATCCAATTGATTGAAGTTCGAAAAAAATATTAAAATAAAAGAATATTGTTAGTATCTCACCTTCAATTGCAGAGGAGCCATTGAACCTATTTCTTCCCCCTCTCTTTCACTATCTCTGAATGTGAGATTTGGTTAATTTCGAATATAAAATTGAGCAAGGTTTATAAATTTGAAATTTCGAAAGATATATAGAATATCAGACAAAAAGTACCTCACTAAGCAATATTATGACTTATTATCCTTCCTTTCGAGATGTTTCCTAATTTAATTAGAGCGTAAGGAAATAAAATTTTGGACATCTTATCATGGACATTCTAATTAATTTTGGATATAAAAACGTTTCCTAATCAATTTTGGACATTCTATCTTCAAAGAGTAATTGGCCAGTTTGTTTAAGAATGAATTAGTAAATCTTCTATTTAAGAATGATTTATTGTCATCGATCCTTTCCATTTCAACCAACATAATCAGCACAAATCATGGGATCACTTTAATCACATGTAACTTCTTTTTTTTATATTAGGAAATATTATTTATTCAATCTAACAACTATAACTTTATCAGAAAGTACGACCAACGGCTGTAGATACTACTTCGTTTGTATGTCTAGACATTTTAAAAGAAAATCTCTCTGTTTTATAATATAAATATAGATATAGATAAGCGGACAACCAAATTTGGAGTCGGGCTTGAACAACCCAAATATCGGAGCCGGCGCATTGCATGCATGTAACTACGTAATCAACCAAGTAATTAACAAGTTACCCAATGTACACTCATTGCCGGAAAACTAGTACACTACTAAAAAAAAGGGAGAAAATACACATACATGGATTTGCGTGAAATGTGCGGTTTGCATTGGGGGATGGAAAATTCAAAGATAAGGAAACAAACTATTGACGAAAAAAACAAGAGAAACAAAACAATAGAAAGAGAATCTGTACGAGCATAGCATGCATGTGATTTTGGTACAACCAAAAACAACCCCATTGCGCCAGTCTAACCCCACCAAAAACTTTTGGGGAATGGGTTCTTGTCGCGGTCTGTAATAGCATGGCACACCTTTTTCTTGTTTTTGCAAGGCAAATTCTATTTCGACATTAGTCTATGGAGATATAGAAAGAGGCCAGGCTGATGGAATTTGGACTCTTACCTGGTGCAAGGATTTAGGAGTACCATAGGGTGCCTGTCAATTGGCTGTCACTCCATTGGCGTGGCACACCTCACATAAAAACAATTCGGGCACTAGGGTCCGGTCATCCGAGAGAAATTATTGAAGCTAGGCTTATATATTTAATATTGATCACGAGGTATTCTACGTTAATGACGTCCTTGCGAAATGTTTTGTAAAATGGGTCATGTGATAGATTTATATTTGTTAGGTTGCTGGAATACAATCGATTAATTGCCTATAGATGATGCGTTGTGATATACTATTTATCGAGAGTAGTACGTAGACAAAGTCGATCATATGGTCCTCCAGGGTCAAACCTGATAATTTTTCAGGATTCAGTGTCCCTACTCTCTTTGTGGTTCATGCATTGAGGTATGCACCTCTTTTTTTGTGTTGCATATATGTCATCATTTTTGTGTTGTCCGTGTCCTTGGAATATCCTTCCCATACAAAGTGCTGCAAAGAAGTCAGTATATACATGTGTTACGGAGCAGATAGCTTTGTCTGGATAATTGCTAACAAACATCACTACATCATGTACACTAGCTAATAACCCCCGGGGGCGGGCGGGGGAAGTTGTTGCTAAGAACCAACTACGTACTCCATCCGTCTCAAAAGTTTGGCCTATCTTTTCTTTCTTGAATGTCTCATAGTCCTTGTCCATTTTGATTAATTTGTCAGACAGAAAAAATAAAAATAGAGTCATTGTCTTTTTTACCATTACAATAATTCAAAAACTAAAGGGCAGGAAAAAAGACACTACTAAAAGAAAAACTTCTGTGATGCTCCCAAGTGGTATGGGAGCATCATACTCCCAATGATTACTAACCACAGAACAGGCAACTTATACCATTCACTAAGACAACACTTACCATTGTATAAGGTAACACTTACCATTTCAAAAGTGGTAAGTTTTGCCTTATACAATGGTAAGTGTTGCCTTAATCAATGATAAATATTGTCTGTTTCTGTGGTAAGTAATCTTTCGTTTTTTTTGTCAAAACCACCTTGTTTTTAACAAAACCACCCTACTTTTAGTTTTTGGTTTTGATCCAAAGGCTGTGATTTATTTATTTTCAATCCAAGGGCTGTAATTTATTGGGAGTATGATGCTCCCAAAACCGCCGGGAGCATCATAGCCATTTCCCTCTAAAAGTAATCATTGCTTTTCAAAAAGGATGGTAATTTTGGAAATTTACATGTTTTGAAGAGTAACGATCGCGGTTCCTACAAAAGTTGAAGTTTCAAAAAGTGCCTAGGTTTTGGGATGAAGGTAGTAAAAAGTAGGAAAATGCAAGAAAAAGAATAGAAAAATTAAAGATAGAGACACCTAATTCGTTTTTGAGTATTCATTGGGATCCTTTTCTCATATGTAGCCAATCTAGGTGGAGTCCTAGTTGCTTAAAGGTTGGGCTAGTAGTCAGTCACTCAGTTGCCTCTATATATCTCCATCCGTCCAATTTGTTCGTTTCCCTTTCTGCTCCACTTTACTTGTCTCAAAATGATTGTCTGCGATAGAATTTCTTTCTTGTCCTGGACTTCAAACTTAACAGTAACAATTTCTCAAAATGTTTTTTTTTTTTAATCCGAATTTCTCAAAGTGATTACTATGATTGGTTCGTTCAGGAAAAGATATTCAAATTTGGGAGGACCCTGGACAGTCAAAACCACCGGCTTTCAAGGTCAGCCCGATCAGTTCGGTAAGGAGTAGCACCATAACTTATATTTAGTTAAAGCATCCAACTCAAAACCAATTGGCAAAGAGTAGAGCCCAAGCTCATATACTAGTTTTTTGGAGGAGATAATTAACCGTGTGGGACAAATCCAAACACTCCCCTGCACGTGCGACCCCCAACTCGCACGTGAAAAGGTAAACAAAGGATCCGGACACATGGATCACAATGAAAGAAAGTGCAATTATGGCACGAACAAAGGGGAAAAGCCTCCGAAAAACCTAGCTCTGATACCATGTTAAAGCATCCAACTCCAAACCAATTGGCAAAGAGTGGAGAGGCCGCCCAAGCTCATATACTAATTTTTTGGAGGAGATAATTATCCGTGTGTTCCGGATCCTTTGTTTACCTCTCCACGTGCGAGTCGGGGGTCGCACGTGCGGGGGAGTGTTGGGATTTGTCCCACATCGGTTAATTATCTCCTCCAAAACTAGTATATGAGCATGGGCAGCCTCTCCACTCTTTGCCAATTGGTTTGGAGTTGGATGCTTTAACTTGGTATCAGAGCTAGGGTTTCGGAGGCTTTTCCCCTTTGTCTGTGCCATAGTTGCACTCTCATTGTGATCCGTACGTCCGGATCCTTTGTTTACCTCTCCACGTGCGAGTCAGGGGTCGCACTTGCGGAGGAGTGTTGGGATTTGTCCCACACGGTTAATTATCTCCTCCAAAAAACTAGTATATGAGCTTGGGCGGCCTCTCCACTCTTTGCCAATTGGTTTGGAGTTGGATGCTTTAACATGTTTATGATCTTATTGACGATTCCACAAAGACTTGGAAGATGTAGCTGATCAAAGAAAGTTTCAATGAGGAAGAGGCAGCTGTTATCCTTTCTTTGCCTATTAGTACCATGCAAAGAAGGGATCGCAAAGTATGGCACTACTCCCCAAATGGCGTATTCACTGTAAAATCTGCTTATTGCTTGGAAAAAGAGAGCTTGATCAATGAGCTGGATAATCACGAAGCTCAATCTAGTTTTGCTAATGTGATGGCACGGATTTGGAAGAAGTTATGGGGCTTGCCTATCCACCGAAAGATCAAATTTTTTGCTTGGAAGTGTTTCAATGAAGCTCTAGCAACCAACTCAGCCCTAACTGCAAAGAAGATACGTTCTGATCCAATCTGCTCACTATGTGGAAATGCGGAGGAATCTATTTGTCATTTGTTGTTCCGATGTGATTTTGCTTCAAAAGTATGGATTCTTTCGCCTTTTCGCCTTAGACCTGAGGAACTTGAAGACTGTAGACATATGTCTGACTGGTGGCATTGTATTTGCGATCGTATCCGTTTAGCTCATCTCCCCTCTTCAACATTGGGTCTCGTCCTTTCATATTGCTGGTAGATCT
This sequence comes from Rhododendron griersonianum, assembly GCA_018127125.1. Classification (NCBI taxonomy): domain Eukaryota; kingdom Viridiplantae; phylum Streptophyta; class Magnoliopsida; order Ericales; family Ericaceae; genus Rhododendron; species Rhododendron griersonianum. Next base: position 11,548,132 of record CM030795.1, read on the forward strand.
GAAAAACCCAAAACGATTTGGTGTTTAATGGTACAAGTTGGCCTGCGGAGGCAATTAATGGAAAGGCACAAGTAGATTTTTTTGAGTTTCTAGAGGTTAATGTCAAGCCTTCCCCTACGTACTCAAGTGGCTGGCTTCTTCAAATCCTGAGACTTTGGTTTGGGGGAGACCTGATGAAGGCATGATAAAAATTAATGTTGATGCAGTGGTATCAAAGGCAACGAGCACTATTGGAACATGAGCGATTGCTCGAGATGCAAACGGCTCCATTTTGGAAATCTTTATTAAGTCATATGAAGACCTCACCTCTCCGCAGCTTGCGGAGGCTATGGCAATTAGAAATGGTATGAATTTGGGTATTGCTCTGAATGTAGGACGTGTTCTCATTGAATCGGATGCGGAATCAATTGTCCAAAGCTGTCCCATGTCAAAAGATCCACCCTCTGATATCGCAGTTTTGGTACAAGATTGTTTAGCATTGAAGAATTCATTTCAGTTGTGTGAATTTAATTTTGTCAAACGTGATTGTAATAGGGCTGCACATGTTTGTGCAAAGAAAGCCCTTTCTTATAGTTTATCCGGTCTGTGGACAACTACATTGCCCCTATAGGGTTCCTTTCTCTCTGATGTTTAGGCATTTTTCTGCCTCTCAGATTAATAAAATCTTCTCCCTTCTGTCAAAAATAAAAATAAAAATCTTGTAAATCTTCATATACACCTTACTACCTTAGCAACACGAGCCCATATCCAAACGACCCCACTTTGCATCCAGACCAACCCCAGTTGAAAGCTGAAAAGCTAGGCTCAGGATCTAAGCCCACCGTTCCACAAACAGAAGGAACCCGGAACTGGAGCAATTAATGAAAATTCGGCTTACTTTTGTCTTTACTTTTGAGTTTGGATCAAAATTTTATATTTTTTCGATTTATCTCGTCGTGACGAATTAATAATTCAAAAAAATGACGCAAAATTGACAAATGCAAAATTTTTGGATAAAGGCAAAAAGAATTAGCCAAATGGCTTATAAAGCCAAACCACCCCTAAAAGTATTATGTGCATCTCAAAATATAAATATTTGTCCGGTCCATAAAACGAAAACTTAAAAATCATTACAAAACTTTCAATAGAAATTTTACAATTTACTAGGTATAAACGAGTTCTTTGCCGACCCTATCTCTCTCTCAACCCTAGCCACAACAGCTCCTCTTCTCCCTTCTCCCTCCAGATCAACGACTTGTCGTCTGATCTATGAGAGTTTTGTCTCTTATAAAGTTGTTAGTTTCGTCTTTGAACGAATTTTATCTACAGATTGGGTTCTCTCAATCAAGGTTGTTTTCACAATGATATATGTGCTTCAGCGTTCTATCCCTATACGATGTCTTTGGCGGGACAACTCGTGGCGGCTTGGCAGATCTGTAATTCTTGGGAGTTCATGGGTGCGTTCATCCTTGGTTAGAGTGCATCTGATCGTCTGGGTATTTGGTGTATTAATTTATCCTTAACTTTGCACTTTCTCTCATTTGATACTCCTAATTAGGGTTGTAAACGAGCCGAATCGAGCCGAATATTAGAATGTTCAGATTCGTTCATTAAGTTTTTTAGCGAACTCGAACTCGAGCCGAACTCAATGAAAATTATTGAAATTCCTGTTTTGCTACCCAACCAATTAAAGCAAGAGAAATAGGAATTGAAAAATAACGATGAACACCGGATATACGTGGAAAAACCCTAAATGGGCAAAAATCACGGGAAGGAATCAAGCACTATAAAAAAAAAAACATTGTACGGTTACAATCGAACTTACTACACAATTGAGAATCCTCACAATTGACTCAAGAATGATAGCCGAATCCTCGTTCACCGTACCCCGTGCTTGAATGCCGCCGCCTCGAATCCTCAAGCCTTCCAAAAATTCTTCGGAAATCCACCGAAGAGCGAAACTATGTTTGTTGAGATAAAAACCGTGAGCGATACCTCTGAGAGTTTGAATATTGCTTCAACATTCAATCAATCGGATTGCAACTCCTAGATTCATGCTAGACATCTTCTCGTTTATGAAAACCCAAAGCAGCTTGCTCTTTCAAAACCCAAAACCCTTAGGTCATGTTTGGTAGCCATTCTATTTTCTGTTTTCTGTTTTCATTTTCAGAATTTTCAAAAGTTAACTTTGAAAGTTTGTTTGGTGCACTACTTCCACTTTCAAATTCTGGAAATCACTTTCACTATTTTCATAATTTGAGGAAGTAACAAAACTCAACTTTCACTATTTTCAGAAACAAAAAATAGGCTACTCCGTTGCAATTCCTTGGAGGTCTTTTTTCATTTCCTCTTCCTCTCTCTCTCAAACCCAAGCCATTGAAGATACTCTCTCTCTCTCTCGCTCCCTCACTCCCTCACTCTTATAGTCAATAAAAGATACTTATCGAAGGAGAAAAACCTTATAGTCAATAAAGGACCGACTTTGGAATTAGAAAATTTCACATGTATTTCACCTATATATATATATATATATATATATATATATATATATATATATATATATATATATATATATACTCTCTTAACTTAGAGATGAGAGGAGGCCGGAAGGGATACATTGGGCTTATGAAGCCATCATTTTATGAAAGTTAATACTATAATTTCGGCCTAGGAAAGAAGAACTCAATCACCTGGACTCAGTGTCGGCTCAAAGATATTTGGGCCCGAAGCGAAAGTTGCGCGCAATAGGGGGGCCATTTGTCTCCTCATCTTTGAACAAAATTTTGCGAAATGTTGAGGAAAACTAAGAGGTGGAGATTCGAACCCAGTTTTTAAAGCATTCAAAGAGCCTAAGCTGTCACATGACCAAAAAAATGTTACTTAAAGCAAGGCAATTGAAACTTCTTATTATTTAAAACTATATTTTTTGGAGCCCTCTTAGGGCTAAAAAATCGGGGGCCAAAAGCAACGACTTCTTCGACTTCCTCTCTAAGCCGGCTATGCATGGTCTATCCACCCGGTCCTTTCTTTCAGAATATCAAGTATGGAATTTGTTTCTAACATGATTGCAAAGGCTTGGATGATTCTCTCTCTCTCTCTCTCTCTCTCTCTCTCCTGAACTAGTGGAGAAATTGCAAGAAAGACCATTTTAGAAAAAGTAAAAACTAGTTTCAGAAATTGATTTTTAAAAAAAAAAAACAGGTTAACACAAACATGTTTTCTGTTTTCACTTTTTTTTCAGGAAAAGTAAAAACTGATTTCAGCAAATAGAAAACAGGAAACAGAAAAGTGGTAGTGTTACCAAACATAGCCTTAATGTTTTGACTGCTCTGTTTTCTATGTCGTGCCCTCGCTGAAAATAAAAAGCCCTTTTTATATTAATAGCCTTCCGGTCGATCGGTGTATTGATCCGTCACTCCATCTGCTTTTATTTCATTCGGCTGCCACAATTGATCAGTTGATCCCGATGGATGCAAGTTTGATAAGCCGATCAATCCACTTCAATAATATTAAAAAACACTCACTCTGTAACGCCCCGACTTTTCGGAAGCAAAATAAAATAATTTCTTAAGAAAATTTTGCTAAATAAATATAATTTTCCAAAATAAAGGTCTATTACAATCTCAAAATAAATTTACCGATTCAAAATACATTAACTTCAGAGCTGACTCTAGACTTGATACGAATCCCAAGCATACTCGATCCCTATTCCTGATATTCTTTCTGTGTCGAACTGCACCATCGTTGAATCCCTTCCATTGAATCCTGCGCCTTCTGGCAAATTGATCGCCGAAGCAATCGATTTACCAGGATACAGACGTATCCGTGAGTGATAAATCACCCAGTAGAATAATCCAACCCAACCACCCCTCTTACTTTACAGCTAGCAATCAAGCAGGATAAACATGGTACGAAGAAATATAACAGAGGTATTTCATATCAATCAGTTTATTACTATTCATTAACCTGACGTGCGATCTAAGATCTCACCGCGAGATCTTTCCTCCCTCAACCACTAGCCATGCTCGGTCCCATGGGATCACTTTATTTTGCTGTCGCGGATTGCACCTAAGTTATGTACCCAGTGTGTATCCCTCTCAATACAGCAAAAGAAAACTTACCATGCCTGAATCACGACTAGGGTTCGCCTATCTTATAAACCACATCACAACCATTCCACAATCATCACTGGACACCCGCCAGTCTATCAATTCATCACTGGACACCCGCCAGTTTCAATCTCATCACAACTCAAAATCACGCCTGCAGGCAATCTAAAACAAAAACTTTTCCAATTCATCCATTACTTATCATCGTCTAGGTGATTTCTATTTCGCATACCACCCCATGTCTCTAGGATCCAATCTAACATATCATTCAGCAGTTGGAAATAATAATTAAGCAAACAGAATAATAATTGAAATAAACAATATGCATTGAATCACATAACCTTTTATGAATGGGCCGTTGCCCTTAGTTCTGTATGATCAACAAGTCATTAATAAGGTAAGGAACTTTTATTAAATAAAAGTTTTAAATAAAATAATATAATCTAGGCTTGTATAAATTTTATTTAGGAAATTAAATTGATTAGAGATCATAATAAATACAATAAATAGATAATAACATTAGAAATAATTAGCATGACCTTAAAAAGGTTCCTATGATTCTACATAGTGGAATCGAGTGTCAAAATTGAGTCCGGAGGGTCGCGAGATTATTTTTAAAAATAAAAACGATTTTTAAAGTCGTCAAAAGTAGAATAAATGGGTAATAAATTATTTAATAAATAAAATATGTTGATGCTAACAACATATCATCTTTGGAATGTAAAGAATCTTAAAAAAAATAGTACGGGAATTTATAAAATGGTTTAGAAGGTCGTATGGATTTTTCGTTTGCAAAATTTATATGAAATTAAATAAATAATTAATAAATAGATAATAAAATAAAAAAATATGAAATTAACAAGTTATGATCTTTAAGGTGTTAGAAGTCTAGGAAAAATAGATCGGAAATCGAAAACGATGTTCGGAGGGTCGCAAAGTCGATTCGAAACAAAATAGTCCAAAACGCAAGGTTGGACCAGTCAACCTTGCGTCTGAGCAGCCGGCCGCGAGGTTTGGCCTGGTGCTTGCGGCCCGCACCTTGCGGCCGCAAGGTTGCGTCCAGATTTTGATTTTTTTGTTTTTCGGCCACGGTATTGATGCATGGGGCTACGGGGGCTATTGGGTTATGCTTAAAAACATTATATATACTTAGAGGAGTGTTCGGGATAGATTATAATACCTTGGTTTGATCGAATTGATCAAAAATCGAATCTTTGATCGTTTGGGAAAGATGACTTCGGTTTTCTTGATCGGGAGACCTTGGGCTTAAATTGAAGCTTGCTTGGTGATGTTAGGAGTTGTAGGAAGGGATTGGAATGGGTAATTCGGATCTCGGTTGGGTTTAGAACACAAACCCGCTTTTCTCTCTCTTTCTTTCTCTCTCTAGAACTCCATGGATTGGAGTCCGATTTCTCTCCAATTTTTCTCTCGTTATGGACTGATGGAACGTGGTGATTGCTGTGATATCTCCTAGGGTCGGATTAAAGGAGTATTTATAATAGAATTTGGATGAGGGAGGAAAGTTTGTATTCGAATAGGATTCTTTTTTTTTTTGGGTCTTGATATGAACGAATTATGGACGAAAATCCGGTCAGGAGAGAGGTAGAGATTGAGTAGGAGTAGGAGATAGTGAGATGAGAAGAGTCATAGTCATGCATGCAACTAAAAAAAATAAAAGGATTAATTAGGATAGAATAACTAATTTTTTTGTAATTATCTATTTAAGGAAAATAATTTTATTACTACGATTAATACTTTTAAAAGATATTATTAAAAAAAAAATTGGGTCAAAATCCGGGTCGTTACAACCTATCCCCTTAAAACAATTTCGTCCTCGAAATTAAAGTGTACTTTTAGGAGGAAACAGATTCGAATAATTGGCGCGTATAGTATCCGCTCGTTCCCAGGTTGATTCCTCAATTCCTCGATGTCACCAAAGGATTCGGACGAGTTGAATGGTTTTGCCTCGAATGCACTTCTCACTATAGTCTTGGATCTTCACTGGCTGTTCCTTGTGTCCTCGCGTTCCCAAGATGATTCTTTTCGTTCTTGGTATCTCCATAAGACATTGACTATTTTGATCGTTCGCCTCGGGTAACTTTTTCTCCATGATCCTAAATTTTGCCGGTTGCTCTTTGATGATCGTTTCCTCGTCTAGTGTGACTTCCTCTCAATTGAGTACATGGGTGGAATGGGTCATATCTTTCCGCAGCGTAGAATCGTAAAAGACAACGTGAATTTTGGTGATTTGCGGTTGTAAAGTTAGGCGATAGGCAACTTCTCCAATTTGCTCCAAAATCTCAAACGTACCAATGTGGCGAGGCGATAACTTTCCTTTCTTGACAATATCGGGTGATCCCACGGCGCGGTTTGAACAAAAGGTACATTGAAAATCTACGGTCTCATCCTCTTGTCGGCGTTGCTCTCTTATTGACTTCGAGCGATCGGGAGTCATCAACATATCTTCTTCCCTGGTCAGTTCTTGAAAGCTTGGTCCCTATCTCTTAGAAGGTGGGCACTCTTCTCTCAAAGAAACGAGAGGATTACAAGAATTTTTTAAAAGGTTCAAACATGAGTCAAATGTTCAAAGGTCAAAGCACGAGATTAGAAGTACGATCAAATCCTTCTCCATGAGTCAAGGTGCAAGAAGTTTTGAGTTGGATCAAAACACGAGGACAACGAGAATTAAGTTAACCAAAGTCAAGCTCTAGGATTTAGAATTGAAGAGTTCCATCATCATAGTAGTGATAATTAAAAGTTTATCATGTCAATAGAACAAACAAATACTTTGGCTTGCAAAACGGTGCAATGGGAATAAATGAGGGTTCTCCTTAGAAGTATAAATTTAATGTGATAGGTTCTGAATGATAACAAGGTTCAACAATGAAATCAAACTAGATATTCATTTTGCACCACGTTGGCCAGACGTGTTTCAAAACAAGTATCTAACTCTAGTTATTTAAAAGAAAAGAAAGATAATGGGCACAAGTGAAGAGTAAACAATGACTTTCGAATCCAAAAATAGAAAAAGTCATTAATAGAACAATGATTGGATCTTCTAGCTCAAGTCATGATACAAAGCTCAAGGAAAATGAAGCATAACAATAATATGTGCGTCCAAGGATTTGACGACTCCATCATTGAAAATTGAACTAGGTTTACGGAATTAGAGTTTTGTAACGTCAGACACATGTCTTGTTGTGATATCAAAAGAATCAAAGGTTGTGGATAGCTAATAGTGCGCTGGTTAGAATAAATGAGGAGCTAGTCAGAATAAATCAGGATTGCTCCAAACTGTAGTATTCAATGGATCAGAAAAGTTAGACTCATGATCAAGTAAACTATTGACTTCAAATCAAATCAAACTAAGAGGGTTGGAACAAAATGATTTTTAGGAATACCCAACTCACAAAAGAAAATGTCACGAGAATTAGGTGTTTGGAATAGGTAAGGAGTTCAACGATTTGAGCTTTAGTTGAAGTTGTAACTCTTACTATGAAAAGTCACAGTGACAAAGGTGATTTTAAGAAGAGTCATGAGAGACGCAAAAACAGCTGGAGGTTAGAATACACTCAATTGAATGAAAAGAGGATTAAGATGAATGATCGTCAGTAGTTCTCCTATCCCCTTAAAGAAAAACATATAACCTCCCTCAAAGAGAATTGTCACCGCTTTCCCAATTATTCACGACCTTGAACTCTTCTCGATCTGTTTGAACTACGATGGTGTCGTCGTCGGATGTAGTTTGCATGGTATATAGTTGGGTGACGATTTCGAATCTCTGACAGCATCATGCTTCTATTCGTCAATCTATTATGTTGAGGAGCATATGGCGTGTGAGGTTATGGTGTCGATGTGGTAATCGCTTGTAGAAGTTACATAACCTCCATGTTACTCGATATCACATTGGGCTTTGTGTTGCGTAGACCTCGAGATTGACGTAAGCACGTTGATGACGTGGGCGGCGTTTGGCATTAGGGTTACACGTATTGTCCTTACTGGTGAGGTTGACAAAATGACCGTAGAAAGTGGCGTCGTTGACCTTTGGTACCAATTTTGTAATGACTGCTCCACGAGGTTAGGTTTAGAGTCTTGAGGGTTTCTAAATATCTGGTTCTCTCAAGGAAGTGTGTGCAATAACGTTCTCACACTGATCCTATCCTATTTTCGAACATTATCTGCCTAGAGAAAGGAAATTCTTCTTCGACAGGTACTCTATTCACGGAGTAGTCTCCTTCGACAGTACCTTATCCTCCATTGTCGAGATTTGTCTCTTCGTCTTCTTCATACTAAGATTCTTTGTCTCATTTGATCGACCAACTAAATTATGAAAGGAAACGGCTGCTCCATCGCTTTCTTCTGGTCAAAGTCAACATTGATTTCGTAATTTCTCGAAGTCTGAGTCGCAGCAGGTAAATAAATATTTATATGATATACTTAGGTAGGATATATCGTAGTTTAGAGAAGTAAAAGATATCGTAAACGTTTTGCTATTTGGATTTTACGCTATCAGAATATGGTCTACCCAATCTACCCAAGGCCAAGTGTTGAACCTATGCTCTGATACCATTTGTAACGCCCCGACTTTTCGGAAGCAAAATAAAATAATTTCTTAAGAAAATTTTGCTAAATAAATATAATTTTCCAAAATAAAGGTCTATTACAATCTCAAAATAAATTTACCGATTCAAAATACATTAACTTGATGACTCTAGACTTGATACGAATCCCAAGCATACTCGATCCCTATTCCTGATATTCTTTCTGTGTCGAACTGCACCATCGTTGAATCCCTTCCATTGAATCCTGCGCCTTCTGGCAAATTGATCGCCGAAGCAATCGATTTACCAGGATACAGACGTATCCGTGAGTGATAAATCACCCAGTAGAATAATCCAACCCAACCACCCCTCTTACTTTACAGCTAGCAAACAACAGGATAACAAATATTAAAAAGAAGCAAAGTAGAGATTTTTTTTCACATAAACCAGTTTATTACTATCCATTAACCTAATGTGAAATCTAAGACCTCGAGATCTTTCCTCCCTCAACCACTAGCCATGCTCGGTCCCATGGGATCACTTTATTTTGCTGTCGCGGATTGCACCTAAGTTATGTACTCAGTGTGTATCCCTCTCAATACAGCAAAAGAAAACTTACCATGCCTGAATCACGACTAGGGTTCGCCTATCTTATAAACCACATCACAACCATTCCACAATCATCACTGGACACCCGCCAGTCTATCAATTCATCACTGGACACCCGCCAGTTTCAATCTCATCACAACTCAAAATCACGCCTGCAGGCAATCTAAAACAAAAACTTTTCCAATTCATCCATTACTTATCATCGTCTAGGTGATTTCTATTTCGCATACCACCCCATGTCTCTAGGATCCAATCTAACATATCATTCAGCAGTTGGAAATAATAATTAAGCAAACAGAAGAATAATTGAAATAAACAATATGCATTGAATCACATAACCTTTTATGAATGGGCCGTTGCCCTTAGTTCTGTATGATCAACAAGTCATTAATAAGGTAAGGAACTTTTATTAAATAAAAGTTTTAAATAAAATAATATAATCTAGGCTTGTATAAATTTTATTTAGGAAATTAAATTGATTAGAGATCATAATAAATACAATAAATAGATAATAACATTAGAAATAATTAGCATGACCTTAAAAAGGTTCCTATGATTCTACATAGTGGAATCGAGTGTCAAAATTGAGTCCGGAGGGTCGCGAGATTATTTTTAAAAATAAAAACGATTTTTAAAGTCGTCAAAAGTAGAATAAATGGGTAATAAATTATTTAATAAATAAAATATGTTGATGCTAACAACATATCATCTTTGGAATGTAAAGAATCTTAAAAAAAATAGTACGGGAATTTATAAAATGGTTTAGAAGGTCGTATGGATTTTTCGTTTGCAAAATTTATATGAAATTAAATAAATAATTAATAAATAGATAATAAAATAAAAAAATATGAAATTAACAAGTTATGATCTTTAAGGTGTTAGAAGTCTAGGAAAAATAGATCGGAAATCGAAAACGATGTTCGGAGGGTCGCAAAGTCGATTCGAAACAAAATAGTCCAAAACGCAAGGTTGGACCAGTCAACCTTGCGTCTGAGCAGCCGGCCGCGAGGTTTGGCCTGGTGCTTGCGGCCCGCACCTTGCGGCCGCAAGGTTGCGTCCAGATTTTGATTTTTTTGTTTTTCGGCCACGGTATTGATGCATGGGGCTACGGGGGCTATTGGGTTATGCTTAAAAACATTATATATACTTAGAGGAGTGTTCGGGATAGATTATAATACCTTGGTTTGATCGAATTGATCAAAAATCGAATCTTTGATCGTTTGGGAAAGATGACTTCGGTTTTCTTGATCGGGAGACCTTGGGCTTAAATTGAAGCTTGCTTGGTGATGTTAGGAGTTGTAGGAAGGGATTGGAATGGGTAATTCGGATCTCGGTTGGGTTTAGAACACAAACCCGCTTTTCTCTCTCTTTCTTTCTCTCTCTAGAACTCCATGGATTGGAGTCCGATTTCTCTCCAATTTTTCTCTCGTTCTGGACTGATGGAACGTGGTGATTGCTGTGATATCTCCTAGGGTCGGATTAAAGGAGTATTTATAATAGAATTTGGATGAGGGAGGAAAGTTTGTATTCGAATAGGATTCTTTTTTTTTTTTGGTCTTGATATGAACGAATTATGGACGAAAATCCGGTCAGGAGAGAGGTAGAGATTGAGTAGGAGTAGGAGATAGTGAGATGAGAAGAGTCATAGTCATGCATGCAACAAAAAAAAATAAAAGGATTAATTAGGATAGAATAACTAATTTTTTTTGTAATTATCTATTTAAGGAAAATAATTTTATTACTACGATTAATACTTTTTAAAAGATATTATTAAAAAAAAAATTGGGTCAAAAATCCGGGTCGTTACACACTCTCAATTACAAAAAAAAATAATTCCTTCCACTCTAATCCTATACAAACTTGCTACACTTAGAAAAAATAAAAAGAAATTACAACTCGATAAATAAAGGGATACAAGTAAATGTGTGATTTGTCAAATGGAATTGCCAACCAAAAGGAAGCACGGCTTTTTGGAGCTAACAATTATGACGAGCCAAACTCGAACCGAGCTTGCCTAGGTTTGGGTCGAACTCGAGCTTGTTCACGAATTTTCATTATGTGCATAAATATGTTCATATACATATAAAATGATAAAAACATATAGATAAGTAAATTTTTGGTAATTATAAACGTTTAGACTTGTACAAGTTTTAAAAAATTTACTATATAACTATATAAAATCCCTATGATACACATATACTCCAGGTTCGCGAGCCTAATCGAGCCGAATACTGTTGCATTTATGTTCGGCTCATTTATGAAACGAGCCTAAAATTGAGGTTCAGGTTCGGTTCATTTAATAGACGAATCGAACTCGAACGAGCTTTTACCGAGTCGAGCCTCGAACAGTTCACGAACGGCTCAGTTCATTTACAGCCCTACTCCTAATTAGATGTTAGGCAGGCCATGTCTGGGTTAGGATGAAAGATATCGATTGCCTTGTAATTTACTCGTTTTTATTTGCTAGACGATTAGTTTGACTTTGTCCAAGTTCTTTGTAATGATCTTCATTTTGTAAGTGACGTTGGGCGTTTATCAATACAATCTTCTCACTTTTAACCAAAAAAAAACGAGTTCTTTTAATTTATGGAAAAGCTTAATTTCAACAATTTAGATAGCAATGAGTTCTTTTAATTTAAGCAAAAAAAAAAATTTTAATTTTTTTACTGATAAAATTCATTATTTTTAAGTCCTCGTTTTGCCTGATTTGACAAAAATTTTGAAACGGAGGGAGTAGTTTGAAATGTAAAGCATAAAGAGTAGTGTTGAAGTCTAATACTAAAATGTTTGTTAGAATATACGCATTTAATGCAAGTTTTCTTGAATATTTATTTGAATTCTATGCACAGGACAAATAATACGAGATGGAGGGGGTGCATGCTACGAGTATGTTATGAGATGGAGAACTCGTATCGGTCACAAGTCACGGCCCTATGAAGCTTCGTACATCACGGATAGACAACAAGTCACTTTGTGGCTAAGAAATGTGGGAGTTTGGATAGGGCTTTCATGGTTGGTAATGGGTCTGTGGATAATGAAAGTCTACAAAATATAAAAGTGTGAAATGCAAATGATGTCAAACGTTATTTTGTTACGAGAACAATAAAACTTCAAATAGTGGGTTTTGAAAATCGAGCTCTAACTTATATAACGCGTATGCGCTAGCAGTCAGGATCTGTATTGTGCTCTAATAAGTTAACACAAAAGTGTCTTTCAAAAGCATCTCAAATTATTAAAGTGCGAGAGCAATGACTGAAAAGAGCAAATGCAAACGAAGGTTCTACTGAAAGATTACGAGACTAAAGTTGTGCTTAAGGGCATAGTACCCATACTGTGATATTATTATTGGCTCATGTGTGGTCTAAGTTATTTGATCAATGGAAAATTCTAAAACCACAAACACAGTGGTTCAAACAAATGCACAATAGACTCACACAGATGTGTAGGTTCCACATATTGCATCACTAGTGTGTGTGGAGTTCACACACTTATGTAAGTGTTTGTGTAATATGTTTGTGGTTGTAGAATAATTCTTTGATCAATATCGTCGATGGTATATGCTCATCAAGTAATGTATTTGAAAAAATGGGACTTATCGACATTAGTAAACCGTATGATCCGTGCACATTTATCTTACAATCTACTTGCTTTTTAAAATCATTCTAGTTGCTTTTTATTTAAAGATAATTCTATACTCATAATTTAATCATCAATGCTTGATCAAACTGATTTTTTTTACAATGATCCGCTCGAATAGTTTTACAAAATAAACGATTTAGATTGCATCCCAATATGCGTGATGCGGCCAACACATTAATGTCTGAACAATGTGTTATAGACGGAAATTTAAAAATAAAACTAAATATTCAATCAGTAATGCTACACACACAGCAAAAATGCACAAATTTTGTGCACAGAGTTGTTGTGGAGCTCACTACGTGTTCTACACAAACAATCCAAGCCGTTCATTAAATGTAAAATATTTTTTCAAGGGCTCCCATGAAAAATTAGTTCAATCCAATACTTATAGGTACTCGATTTAATCATCTAACATTTCATTCGGATTTCAAAATAATGAAAAGTTAGATGATTGAATCGAGCACCTATAGGTATCGGATTGAGCTAATTTTTTGCATGGGGCCCTTGAAAAAATATTTTACATTTAATGAACGGCTCGAATCGTTTTTGTGGGGCCCATTCTGAAATAGAATGGACCCCATACACGGATCTATGCGCGATGTGTGTGGGAAAAGCCTGTGTGAACTGACTTGCTGATATTCAAATGGTGTATTTTAGACACTCTTGAGATTGGTAGATGAAGTTTACAGCTGATTGCCGCTCCCCCTATCTGCAACGATTGTGGTGGGCCATGGTGGATTGGGACTTCTTTTTAACGACAAAACCAGAAAATAAAAAATAAATCTCCAGCCAACCAAAGCTCAGCCAAAACGAACGAAACGGAGCGCAAAAGAGAGACAGTCATAGGAAGATAACAGAGAGATAGATAGAGAGAGAAGATGGCAATGGCAATGGCACTTCGTCGACTCTCCTCTTCGGTTGACAAGCCACTCCAGCGCCTCGTCAATGGCGGATCCGTCTATTACATGGTCTTCTTCTTTTCCTTCACTTTTTCGTATTTTGAAACTTCAGTTTCTACCTGTTTTTATTTGTGAACGATTTTGTGTTTATGTAGCCTTGGTTTTGGTTTGTTTCGTTTTGTTGTGTAGACGTCATTGCCGAGCGAAGCTGTGTACGAGAAGGAGAAATCTCGTGTCTCAGTTAAGCCCGTTTAACTGTTCGGTTTAATGTTTCGCCTCCTTTTGATGTAATTTTTATTCGTTTTGATTGGTTGTTAATATCTGTTTGTTCGCCCTTTGAATTGAAACTCGTGTATACAGTGGCCAAAGCAATTGAATGATCCACTTGAAGTTGTCGATCCTGAGATTGCCAACATCATCGAGCTCGAAAAAGCCAGACAATGGAAGGTATAACTTTAAAAAAAACGGTTTTACGAGTATAAAACGTCAGGCACGAAAACAGGATTTCACATTTGAATAACAACGTTTTCAAGTTCAACAGTCAAGATTCTATTCACTCTTATCGAAAGATAAGCAGTAGAAGATACAAAAGCATTTCTTGAGACATCAATTGAGTAGTGCATCACTTTGAAATTCGACATACTTCTTAATCTCAAAAATTATGTTTGATATGGTTTGTATTAAATTTCTCAGTAAGTCCTTGAGCAAAGAGTCGTCCGTGGCAATTTTTGTTCACATGGAATTGTCAGACCCTTTTTTTTTTTTGGAAACGGCAAAAGGTTTATTAAGAAACTTGACATGGAATTGTCAGACCTATTGTAACTCGATATGTGTATATGAATTCTTTTTTTGCTAAGTAAAAATATACTACATGAATTTGCTAATTGATATGTGGTGACTATTTACTTTGGAAGGGGCCATGGTCACTCATTGACAACTTTCAAGTCCATTCTCATATAGAGTATCTGTTGGTTTTGGTTTTGTATACCATAGATCAGAGAATATTCTGCTGTGTTTATTTCTTTTTAATAAGTTGTTCGATAGATAGGAAAACTAAGAATGTAGATGATTTTGAATGCTATTGTTTCATGTTGTCTTGATTAATTCCATAAAAGATGAAGAAGTCATCTCAACTAAGTGAAATGAGTTTGCTGCTCGGTTGAATTGAGTTTTTGTTTTCTTGGTACCAAGTGAAAAAGAAAAGTTCAGGGTTCAATTCTTTTGTTACATTTAGGATATCCTTGAATGGAGTTGTAAGATGCAGTATTGGTTTGAATTCGATCTCTCAATGAAGTTCAACTTATGTTTGTGAAGGGACTGGAACTGATACCCTCAGAGAATTTCACCTCTGTATCTGTGATGCAAGCAGTGGGGTCCGTAATGACCAACAAATACAGTGAAGGATATCCGGGCGCTAGATACTATGGTGGAAATGAGTATGAGGATCACTCCCTTTTATTTTTCCTTTTCTTATGCTTCTTTTTGGTACTGGTGAATATGCATACGTGATACGATCATCGATTAGTTGTGAACTGCATGGTTAATAAGAATTCTGAAAGTGTGAGATTTTGGGCCACAGGTACATTGATATGGCCGAATCCTTGTGCCAGAAGCGTGCACTGGAAGCATTTCGGTTAGATCCGGCTAAGTGGGGAGGTAGCGTAATCATTCCCGCATCATTTGCTTTTTATTTACTTTGAAATTTTACAAAGTCACCTGTAATTGCATTTCTGTTTGCAAACAGAACATAAAGAACGAAAAATATGCACTTCAATATTGGTAGAGCTTGCCCAACATTGGTCAAGTCTCACCTCCGAAACTATTGTATGAGACTGGACGGCCTCTCCACTCATTGTCAAGTGGTTTTGATATGACACTTTAACAAATATAAATAACTCCATAGTGTATTTGAGGAAGAAAATGTCATGAACCAATGAATGGATGCAAGAGCATTACGCAATAAGCAGTTATTACTTTTAAGATTCTTGGTGGTCCAGGCCCGGTCGTCTTATTTTTTTGGAAAGAAGCAGCAATAGAATGCTAAGCCCCTCTCCACGCATAAAGAGGGAAAAATTTGAAGCATGGAACTAACTTTAGTTCCAAATAACCTGTTTTGATGCAGTGAATGTGCAATCTCTGTCTGGATCTCCATCTAATTTTCAAGTTTACACTGCCTTATTGAAACCTCATGAAAGAATCATGGCTCTTGATCTTCCTCATGGTGGGCATCTTTCACATGGCTATCAGGTGATTATGCATTATGTTTCCTTTTTCCTGTTACATAACAGTTATCGCAGTTAATATTTATGAATTTGAACACAAGTCTGCGTTAACCTTTTTCCCTTGGAAGGTTGCAGTTGGGTGCTTCTCTCTTTTGTTTTGTGGAATTACATGGTTATTGTGCATGAAGTTATTGATTCATCTACTCTTCGTGAAAAGTGTTTTGTCATCATCTTCTTTGATGTGAACAATTGAAATTATACTCATTCTTGAGCCCCTGAATTTATTTTAGAACCCTTACAGATATGAATGACCATGATTGGGTGCTATGCCAATCGTGGAAAATCGAAGGAGAAGAAATATCTCGCGCAATTTTTTTCCAACGAGAATAAAAAATTTCACTGCTAATTCGTCTGTTTTGATTCATCCTAATGAGCAGACTGACACAAAGAAGATATCTGCCGTTTCTATATTTTTTGAGACAATGCCATATAGATTGAATGAGAGCACGGGCTATATTGACTACGATCAGGTAGCCTTCTGTTTTCCTTTCGTCGGTTCTTTCCTTGTTCTTTTTTAACCGCGTACTTTTCATAGCATATGACGTAACCCACTTTGGAATTGTTGAATGGCAGCTGGAAAAAAGTGCCACACTCTTCAGGCCAAAGCTAATAGTTGCTGGTGCTAGTGCTTATGCACGCCTCTATGATTATGCACACATTCGCAAGGTGAAGCCACTTAGTTGATTTAGGTTTAGTTTACGATATATAACACCAGAGTACTTATTTCTTTTCAATGCTTTAAACATGCACTTCAATTTTACATTTGCATTTGTATTCAACAGGTCTGTGACAAGCAGAAAGCTATCTTGTTGGCAGATATGGCACACATCAGTGGGTTAGTTGCAGCTGGAGTCATCCCATCACCATTTGATTATGCTGATGTGGTGACGACGACAACCCACAAGTCCCTTCGTGGGCCACGCGGTGCCATGATTTTTTTCAGGAAGGGGGTGAAGGGGATTAATAAACAAGGACAAGAGGCAAGTTATTTAAAGCAAAATATTTTATCCGTTTTCGATTGTGTGGTGTCTCCCTTAGTTGGAATTGTTCAACTACTTAATGAAATTGCACTAGTTAATTTTGAAGTCATATGTATGTCCTATTTATACTGTGATCTCTTCTTGAAGGTGTTGTATGACTATGAAGACAAAATCAATCAGGCTGTCTTCCCAGGACTTCAAGGGGGTCCACACAACCACACAATCACTGGCTTAGCAGTTGCTCTGAAACAGGTTGGAAAACTGACAGTAAAAACCTGTGACACGTTCTCGATCTTATATCCAGTATGGTGTGCTTATAACATGTTGCTTGCAGGGTTGAAGCTCATTAATCGTAATTTAAAACGAGAAAGTACAATTTGATGGAGTAGTTATTAAATGTGATAAGCGCACCTAGGTGCCAAAGGGTCGAAAAACCTTCGCCCAAAAGTGCCTTTACTTTACTAGGGCCGGTCACCGTTGGCTAAGTTGGGTCCTATGTGCGATGCGTAAGGAAAGGTGTGGCCCTTATTGAAGCGAGGTGCACCAAGTAGAGAAAAGATACTAAAAAGCATAACCAAAGTTTGATATAAGCAAGAACAAGGCAAATTAACACAAATATTTCTCACAATCATTGACAAAAAAAAAACTAGGAAGCAAGTATGTCATGTAAGGTCACTTGGGACTTTTGACGAGGACCTGGTGCATAATTTCAACTACATGAGCGAAAAAACACAACCCACCACCAATACAAATAAAAACCGCATGAATAAAACACGAAACAGGTTCATCCAATAATTAAAATTAAAAATAAATGAGGAGGAGGGGTACGAGACTAAGCTCGACCAACAAGAATACTCAAGCTTAGATTGGCAATCAGTTGTGAGTACCTGAGACTGTGATCGGGTTTGTCGTGTGTGGAGTGGAGTCCGTGGACAAAGACTTCGATTGATTGTGGAAGAAGGGTTTGTTCCTCTTGTGCTTTCAGGGGTATATTGTAACTTCTTTCCTATGTTTCAAGGCGATCGCCGCTTGCTTCACCTTAATGAGAGGCATGCGCCTCAGCAACCGGAGAGGCTGAGACTAGTTGGGCCTCAAGCCTAGGCGCACGCCTAGGTGCACATTTAACTACTGTGTATAAATATTATGTTCTGACTGAGCATTTGCTAAATCTTCAATACTTATTGGCTGCCAAATTAATTTGTTATTGGTCCATAAGGATTGCTTTTGGAAAGTTTTCAATTATCAAACACATCATGCTAATTTATTTTGGGACTTGTAGTCTTGGTCAGACTTGAGGATCACATTTTCAAATCTCTGCATTTGAGTTTTTTAATTCTTGCAGGCTACGACTCCGGAGTACAAAGCCTATCAAGAGCAAGTTCTCAGTAATTGCTCAAAATTTGCACAGGTATGGACCAATGACATTTCAAGGCTTGTTACAGCCAAGTTCTCGTTGATATTGCTTTTTTCTCCTTCTCGTACTTCTGAAGTTTTCACCAAAGCGCTGCTCCCTCGTCAGTTTATGTAATGGCTAACTGATCTTCACATACTGCAGACCTTAAATGAGCATGGCTATGAACTTGTTTCTGGTGGGACTGAGAACCACTTAGTTTTGGTGAACTTGAAAAATAAGGTAAGGTGAAATGGATCCATTCTTTTGAACAGAAGCAATTTGGAATTCAGATCCAATATAAAGCAATTTGGATGTCCTTATAAAATGCACAAGAGAGATATCCATTTGCAAAGTTCGATCATGAAAAATAGGAAATGTTGATTTTCATCTGATTTCCTTCCGACAGGGTATTGATGGTTCTAGAGTTGAGAAGGTGTTGGAAGCTGTTCATATTGCAGCGAACAAGAACACTGTTCCTGGAGATGTGTCTGCCATGGTTCCTGGCGGCATCAGGATGGGTAGAGACGTTTTCCTTGACTAGCTTATACCTCAGTAATCTATTTTTAACTTACGAGATTGAAGATAACTCTCATACTTTTTCAGGAACTCCTGCTCTCACTTCCAGGGGATTCGTCGAGGAGGATTTTGCAAAAGTTGCCGACTTCTTTGATACTGCTGTAAAGTTGGCTGTGAAGATAAAGGCTGCAACTAAAGGTTAGTAAAGTGATTGTATATTATTGCCTTACAACATCCATTTGCATGTAGAAATAAATTGCTTTCCCTACATCACCATTTTCATCTATCTGCTAGTTGGGCTCTATTCTGAATGATCACCATTTTTATATTTTTTCATTTTGTGGTTAGTTGCCTTTACACACCCTGTGTTAGACCTTCCTAACGAGGGGACATTCTGCATTTTCTCTTCTTTTTGTGATGCAGGGACAAAGTTAAAAGATTTTGTGGCAACAATGCAGTCCAGTGCAATCCAATCGGAGATTGGAAAGCTCCGACAAGATGTTGAGGAGTTTGCAAAACAATTCCCAACGATCGGATTTGAGAAAGAAACCATGAAATACAAAAACTAAAAGCAGAATCCTGCTGCGCCAGGTAAATGGCTTCCTTGGGATCATTGGTCAGATGTTATTTCAGCAATATCTCAATTTTTTTTAGCGTGAAGGCCATCATGCTTGATTATTTTGTGCTAAACTTCAGGAAGCTTTACCTGCAAAGAGCATTCCCATGAACCATCTAAGACACATTAATTAAACAGATGTCTGTTTCAGATAGGCAACTGAAAATTTGTGTTTCACTTTTTCTGGATGTAAGACAACGCAGTTAAGCACCAAGACATCATAGGAAGTGATACAAGGGAAGAAAAACACAATAACCCTGAAGGGGCATGTTATTGAGCCTAACCAGACATGAGTGAAGACTAGAAATTGGAAAATTGTGCATTGAGTGCTTTGTTGATGTTGGGATAAACTTGATCCCACCTGCAACGGAAGCGTAACAAAAATAAACATGCACAAAAAGACACAATATTTGCGTGGTTCGGCCCCAATGCCTACTCCATGAGAGAGAGATATTCCACTATATGAAAAATAGAAGATTACAATGTGAGATGAAAAGAAAAACCCTCCGAGCTCCTTACACCATGGCTCACAATGTTTTCACCCACATCTCTATTGTTCCCTCACATCTACTCTCCTCTCACCTCATGTCCAGTGTACCCGGCAATCCCCAAAGGGACTGCCTCCTCACACTTTTTTCTTTTAACTTCACACGGCACTGGCTTCACAAACCCACTGCAACATATATAGAGGAGTTGCCACAGCTTGGACTCTTGGAATGCCTCCAAAGAAGATTCTGGAGAGCAATAAAAATGCTCAAGGACTTTGTGAATACACAACCCAAAGCCATTTATCTTCACCGAACCATTCACATTTCCAGCAAACTAATTCCATTAAATTCTCTTTTCCTTTTTCAAGAGCATTATCACATTGGGCAAAACCCAACAGTTGACTTGGAGAGTGTAATAATACAAACCAAGTTGCTCGAGCTCAGCTTATGTTTGGCTCGTTTAAATCTCGTTCTAGATAGGTTAGTTATTAAATAGCCAAGTTTGTACACATTACGAAGCTTGATAGTCTTCTAACTCGGCTCGATTAAAACTTGTTTGATGTCAGCTTGGATGGTAAACAAGCCAAACTTAGAACAGATACTGTCGATTTCTAAGGCTTTCAAGCTTATAAACAAACTACTCGGCTCTCCTTGGCTGGTTTACAACACACTTTTTGGGTTTACAATTTTGTTCGTGTAGCACATGTTGGTTTTGCAGGTCTTCCATTTGCATTCTGATTCTTGATTCACCAATTTCTGCCTGTGTGGTTACATTTAGTTCGTTTATGATCTTGAAGTGCAGGCATCAAGCCAGACAATACATCGTTTTACAAGTTGATGGAGGGGCATTGAGTTCCATTTGGGTAACATGTTGAGGATGTGGCTGTAGAGCTTTTATCAGTTATATCCAAAATGATCTTGTGTTCCATCTCCATGTAAGTGTATGTATATGTATACTAACTGAGGCCCTTGTAAGGGAATAAACTTATCTCGTAATTACAAAAGAGCTTCTTCATTTTCTCCTCCGCTGTGATTGAGATGGTTGGCGACACATTGTGGAAACCTCCGGTAGGTTGTGTTTTGGACAATGAGTTTGCAGATAGATACGAAGAGTGATGTAGCTATGCATGAAATGAGAGTCTCGTGCATAGTTACAAAGTGAAAGGTTTATGTTTAGTTTGGTGGATGTCGATTTATTCATGTCAGGCACCTGTTAAATACTTTGACCAGATACAATCCCCTCTCTTCCCCCATCCCATTCAGAAAAGTAATGCTGTGTTTGGTTTGTGTTTTGAAAATATCAAATATTTGAACTCAACTCTTGATCAATATATATGTTAAATATTTGCTTGAGATTATGTGGACGATTACATCGAACATGTAATTCAAGTTTGCTGAGTTCTACTTGATTAACGCGGTAAGATTATGTAAAACAAGAAATCAAATTGCTCAAATTAAACTCGACTTAGATGTAATTTCTTGTGAGATTAAAACCCACAAAGTTCATTCGTATAATCAGCCCAAAAAAAAAAAAAGAGTAAAAAGTGATGAAACAGAGGTAGGAGTAATAGTTGAACAGAGGAATCAACTTGATGAACGTTGATTTAAAAAAAAATTTGAATTAAGATGAAAAAAAGTCACTCCCTACTTTTTAATTCAAACCTACCCAAAGTGTGTGTGTGTGTGAGAGAGATATTTTTGTTTGCCGGAGCGGGTAGAGAGAGTTGATTTTAATACTAGTAGAACGGCTTGGGTGTGAGATGATTTATGTTTCCACAGATAGATACGAAGAGTGATGTAGCTATGCATGAAATGAGAGTCTCGTGCATAGTTACAAAGTGAAAGGTTTATGTTTAGTTTGGTGGATGTCGATTTATTCATGTCAGGCACCTGTTAAATACTTTGACCAGATACAATATGTTTAGTTTGGAAATTTTAGTTCTAGACTTCCAGGATTATGCTTCTTGTTTCTTAATTAATTTCCTCTCCGGTCGTGCCAAAAGTAGGCTATTCATGCCGGACTAAGAAATTTACATAAATTAATTTTTTACGACCTTTTCCCAAGAATCGAACACCGGTTAATTGTGTAGAGAACACACCTACCAACCAACCGGACTACCTCATATTGTTGTGTTGCTTGCTTGGCCCGCTATCCTTCAATCATCCCATCCGTCTTTCTACAAGTCAGGTTAAGCTCCTCTCCATAACCCATTTCCTTCATATTCCTTCGTACTTTTAATTTTCACACACATCTCGGACTCGCAACTATAATCCGAATCGTTCACCTCGTAAAAAGCACAATTAACTACATGTATTAAAAAAACTAATATGATTGAATATCGATGGATACGTAAACAGGGACGGAATCAGTCGTAAACGGAAGGGCTGAACTATGAACATCAAAATTTTGAAATTTCAAGTTTCGGAAATCTAATAGTTTGTTTGGTTTAAGTTTTGAGGGAGGTTTTTTTGATTAATAAGTGGAGAGAGAAAGAAAAATGAGTTTAATAATGGAAGAAAAACTTATGATAGAGCGTATGTAGAGAGAGAAATTGAGTTTTGGGACAAAAAAACAAACACATTCTTATAGTATTTAAATGTCTAAACAACACTCTATACAAAATACAATATCTAGGTGTTCTTAACAAATAAAAAAGGAAAATGATAGTGCTAAAACTGTTTTTGTTGGTGCCAAAACTCTAGTGCTCAAAAGGCTTGCATCATGTGTAGTGTATAAGACTTTTATGTACTGGAATTTTGACACCAACAAAAACAGTTTTGGCATTATCACTACCCATAAAAAAAAACAATTTTTAATTTTTCATTAAAAAAAACCCCGAAACAACGTGGGGCCGTGGCCCCATATGCCCCAACATACAACTGTCTCTGCACGTAAAAATGTTGTAAATTGATAGGGAAAATGAATGGTAAAACTATTCTAAAGTTGACTAATGCAGAAAAGAGTGTAACTTATTCACATATCTCTCGATACTCTATCATACTCATTTTTTTGCAAACCCGGAGGAGTAGCCTATTCTCTTGTGAGCAATTGTCCAGGTGAGTTGGTATGCGAAATTACCTTCCTCCCCTCCTTCAAAGCCTATTCTCCTATGCAGAAGTAAACGGTTCGGTTCATAGTCATGGGCCCAAAAGCATGGAGAGATACAGAGGAATGGGTTTAGGAGGCCCAGCTCACCTCACATAGTGGCCCGCATTTTCATAGGAAATTTCCCTTATTTTAACATATCCACAAGTCCCGTCCTTTTCCCCTCTGGTCATCTTCCTTCTTCCACACTCTCCTCCTCCGAACCCTCCGCAAGTCAACAACCTCTCCTCCTCCGACCACCGCCTCTTTCATCCTCCGGCCATGACAACGGCCGCCGCAGACAATCCTCTCCTAAACGACTTCTATTTCCCGCCCTTCGACGCGATCCAAGCCGATCACGTTCGCCCCGGTATCCGTGCCTTGCTGAAGAATCTCGTAAGTTTCTGTTACATTTTTGCGTGTTTGGATACGTAGGTATGTTTCGGTCGATTGGTATTGAACTTTGATTTTTTGTAGGAGAGTGAACTAGTTGAGTTGGAGAGGACGGTGGAGCCTACTTGGCCGAAGCTGGTTGAGCCGTTGGAGAAGATCACGGATCGGTTGGCGGTTGTCTGGGGGGCTGTTAATCATCTTAAGGCCGTTAAAGATACTCCTGAACTCCGTTCCGCCATTGAGGAAGTTCAGGTAACCATAAAATAATTGTTGCTTTTGATTATAAATGTAGTTATATATACGCGCTTTTTTGTTTGAAGTTACGATCTTTATGGTTGGCTGATTTATAGTCTTTTATGGTTTGATTTTTTTTGGTATTGGAAGACCACTTGAATAAGATGAGTAGATTCAGGAAGTAAGAGCTCCGTCTCAATCCAACCAAATGCGTGTTCGGTGCTACCTCCGGGAAGCTGTTAGGTTTCATTGTTAGCCAGCCGGGAATGCTAGACCGATATATAAGAGCCGGTCACTTTACTTCCTCTTTAGGCTCCCCCTTGACTTAGATTTTTATGGTACTAGTAAGAGGCGGGCAAGGGGAGGTGGATACAAGAGGGTGCCGGGGTGCCTTGGACCCAAGACAACACTAAATATTCCCACTCATTATACTAATTGTTTAAGTTAATTTGGAAAAGTTCTATGGGATTGGTCCAAGCAAGGGGTTAAGCTCCCCTCTATAGCCTTATCCTCCATGACCCACCAAACTCAATTTTGGCTCCATCCCGGGCCCACAAAAAAGATTCAAACCTTTTATCTTGTAGGTCTCGCATTCATGAACATGTGTAAAAAATCAGCTTGATCGGAAATCAGTAGTTGTAAGAAAAATCATTTACAGTGAGCTTAAGTCGTTGACTTTAAATGATTTGTTCATAATGATATCAGTTTTCAATCCAGATGATTTTTAAGCACACATAATCTAGAATGCAAGAGCTACAAGATGAACGGTTGGGATATTTTTTTTAGTCCGAGATGGAGCCATAATAGTTGAGTTTGGTGGGATATGGAGGATAAGGGTATGGACTGTGGAGGGGAGCTTAACCCCCTTGCAAGTCCCTTGGATAATAAAATATTCTTAAGATTTTTGCATGTCTGGAAAAACCCCCTTAAAATTTCAAGTTTTTCAATCATGTTTTGGTTGCGTGCATAAATTTAAATGGAAGCTGCTTGTATACACACAATCTATTTGTTCCTCAGTCCTAGCAAGTGGCAATATATACGTATGGATTGTACTTTTTGTTGTTGATGTAGAAATACATGTGGTTCGGGCTTCTGCTATGGACAAATCCTGTGTCTACCACTGGTACTAGTTACGTATTAGGCTAGTTATGAATGAGTGATCATTTTGTTAAGTTACCGAAATATTTAGTGCAAGTCACAAATTATTTTGCTTAAGTGCAAAATATTAGTTAAAGCGTGTAGCGTAGACTTTCTTCTATAGAATATATGTGTGTGTGGGTGGGTGGGTGGGTGTACGCACACACATACATGCATGCATCCATCCATACATATGAGGCATCAAGATTTCTTGCTGTAATCGCACGGTCCTTGGACTGGAAATTCAAACAAGAGTGCCACTATTTTGTTTTTCCTCCATCAACACTTAATTCAACAGTTATGAAAATGATTCTCCTGTTTAAGGATAAGTTTAGGGCAAATAGACTGAGGTCACAATTGAGACTAGTAGATGCAACAACAAAGAAAATCTATAAGGACTGGTTTTCATGGAATCCTAGGCGGAGGGGAAGATTATTATACAAAAGGATATGAATTTGTTACATAGCCCTTGACTGGCAAAAAGGAAAAAGGAAATTCATCTAGCTGACTCAAAGTTATTGGGACAAGGGTGAGCTGGCTGTTATTTTATGACTTGCTTCTTAGGTGAGTGTGGCTGTTGGATGAGAATGCATTTCTTCTGGACTTAAGTTTAGAGTGTGCTAATGTGCTTACTGTTGAATTATTCTTGTACTTGTTCTAATAAATGGTTTTCTGAAATAAAATATTTGCAGCCGGAGAAAGTTGAGTTTGAGCTTAAATTGGGGCAAAGTAAACCCCTCTACAATGCGTTTAAAGATATCAAAGAGTCTTCCAACTGGGATGCACTGAGTGAAGCTCAGAAACGTATAGTTGAATGTGAGTATGTTGTACTCATCTAAAATAAAATTATTGAGATAGTCTTAAAACTTGTTTTCATGCAGTGAAGCTGCAGTTGTTTTGGCAGGAACTTCTTTTTGGTGAAGGTTTATTGATTGATTGTATAGGCCTGGTGTATAGATTTGACACCTTGTTTGGGGTTTTTTGTATACGATTGCTTCACTTGTTAACAGAAGTATAAGTGTCGAAGTTGAGAGGGGTCCTAATGCCCAACCAAAAAGGGGCAAGGTGTACCCTATGGTTTTCTGGTTGTTGTTTGTTGCATATGCTTTTATTGTAGCCTTTCTTTCGTGCTAGAAACTTCTGCATAGGCAGTAGAAATGGCTTTTTACTCTTATACATTATCTGGAATGTTGGCATCTCTCCTTGCTTTCCTATCTTTGCTTTAGATGTTCTTGTCAAAATATCTTAAGCCACTTCGTCAAGCAAGAAATTTACCACTTGCAACATAAATCCTGTGCATTATGTTAATTTATGGAATACTTGAGTAGTGAGTTTATGGCCCACATAGTTGTGCTTAAAATCTTCAGTGAATATGTGAGTTAACATCTCATGGATCTGTGTACGTGCGCAGCACAAATAAAAGAGGCGATCCTTAATGGTGTCTCTCTTGAAGATGATAAAAGAGATCAATTTAACAAAATTGAACAGGTATGGTTTCATGTTTACCAATATGAATGAGGAACATTTGCATCATTTCATGTGCTATTTTGACAGTTCTCTGTGTCCATCGTACTTTGAGACTAGTTTTCCCTTGTTCATGTGAGGTTCTGGTTTTCCCCTCAAAGGGTAGTATACTACATTCTGACACAACTGAACTGCTTGCGTCATCCATCAAAGAACATATTTGGAAGTGTGGGGAGTGTTTTCTTTGGATTGAAAAAGGAATGGTCCATCCGACCCAGCAAAGAAATCCTCATTTCTTCTACCTTCTTGATGACTGCGCTGCACTAATAAATATGTGTCTATCCCAACTTGTCATATTTCAAAGAAAGTTGTCAGTCTTAGAGGCCTTGGATGAACTCCGTGCAAATTATGTGATGTTCAATGTCATGAGTGGAAACTAGAAAGCCTCTTAAGATAAGGGAGGTCAGATGAATTTTGTT
Organism: Rhododendron griersonianum; assembly: GCA_018127125.1. Taxonomy (NCBI): domain Eukaryota; kingdom Viridiplantae; phylum Streptophyta; class Magnoliopsida; order Ericales; family Ericaceae; genus Rhododendron; species Rhododendron griersonianum. The sequence goes on from CM030795.1 coordinate 11,574,975, forward strand.
AGATTATACCAAATTTATAAGAAACCTCAACATTGCTCATTGAGGAACAATGAATTGTAATCAGAAGCAAACACTGGGGATATGGATATCTCTCCCTTTTTTCTTTGCTTCTTCCTAGGGAAATGAAAATCTCTTTGATCTTGGGGTAAGTTCTAGAGATGGATATTATTGGAGTTGAAATAATTCCTTGGACCAATTAAAAATTGTTGACTATGGGAATTTTGTTTCTTCCTCTGCTTAGTTTTTGTTTGCCCATTGCTTGCCTTTCACTATGAACTGATTTGCAGGAGTTGGCGAGACTATCTCAAAAATATGAGGAGAATGTTTTGGATGCTACAAAGAAATTTGAAAAATTAATTGTAGATAAGCAAGAGGTTGAAGGACTGCCAGCGACTGCTCTAGGAATGGCTGCCCAAACAGCTTTATCGAAGGTATTTGGAATTGATACCTAAGATACGTATTTTCTTCTTACTGCTTTGCTTCATTTGGCTGCATTTCTGTCCATGATATCTTCATGTGTCCATCTGTTATGCAGGGCCATGAAAATGCTACAGCTGAAAATGGGCCATGGTTGATTACATTGGATGCTCCAAGTTTCATGGCTGTGATGCAACATGCTCGAAACCGAGCTCTGCGTGAGGAAGTCTATCGTGCTTATGTAAGCCGTGCTTCTAGTGGAGATCTAGACAATACCTCAATTATTGACCAAATTTTGAAGCTTAGGTTGGAAAAGGCTAAGCTTCTTGGCTACGAGAATTATGCTGAGGTATGACTTATGATTTTGATAGGCATGTGTCTTTGTCGTAGACTGACAGCAGTATTATCAGGTAAGCATGGCTACGAAAATGGCAACCGTTGACAAAGCTGAAGAGCTCCTAGAAAAGCTTCGAAGTGCTTCTTGGAATGCTGCAGTCCAAGGTATATTTTCAGGAGTATTTCATGACGATTCTCCTTTTACATTTTACATGACATAAGTAAAAGCCTTGAAGGGTTAAATTGAATTTCCTAGGAGAGTTTCGTTTGCTCCAATGACAAATATTCATTTGTTGGGGAGAAAGTTTTGGAACCTTATCTTATCTTAATCTCTCTTAGATATGGAAGACATAAAACAATTTTGCCAAACTCAAGCTGCCCCAGAAGCTAATGATTTGAACCATTGGGACATCAACTTCTGGAGTGAGAGGCTTCGTGAGTCAAGATATGATATAAATGAGGTCTGGGTCCCTCCTTTCTCTCTCTCTCTCTCAAATGCCAAAAGTATTTTGTTATTGTTGTCACTGTGTTATTGTCACTGCTATTATTCTCACTGTCACTGTTGTGTTTGCTTGATTTTGCTTTCAATTCAAGCACATGTAACATGTTATGGAATCAAGGATCTGAGTGAGAACTTGAGTGAAACCCTTACTCTCTCATATTCTTTTGGAATATACAACCTTGTTCTTTGAATTTAGTGAATTTCTAGTGATGAAGATATGAAATACTATACTGCGTTCAATGGGACGCTGACATTTGTCATGCTCAATTTGTATCTAGATGACTATTATATAGAGATTCTTAAATTAGGTAGCAGAAGGAATTGTTGTCGTAGAGAAGAACCATGGGTGGTTTTGGTCACTCACCGAGCTCCTTTCTTCTATTACTATTGTAGGAATTGTTGACTGACCCTAGGTTGCATAATTACTTTTTATGACAACAATTGGAAAACTATTATTGAAGGGAAAGGAAAAAGGTACAAGAGATTTGGACAACAAGAAAAGTCCACCATAAGAAGTGCAAAAGAGAACATGCAGTCACACAATGCATCATGGTCCTGGGTAAAGTAGAATGATCATATATTCCTATATGTCAGACTGTTATTTAGCAAAACTTATGTGGCACTATTTATTCTTGAATCCCAGTAGAGGTGCAATTAATATGATTTCCTGCATGACACTTGAAATGGGCAATTGTTCCAACCCAGGTACATGCTAGTGCGTATTGGAGTGTCCTCTCCATTATATAAACTCCCAGATTTTCATGTGATACAACCACTGCCACCAACACACTATTCCTGTCAAATATTGTCAGAAGGATAATAATTTTTTTGTGAGAATGACAAGCCAAGAATCCGACTATGGGAGCCAATATAGATCAGCCACAAGAGATGAAAGTTTCCGCCCATATCTGAGAAATAGAATTAACGAATTTAAGCAAAAATCGTTTTGAGGTCTTGTCTTCAAGCCAAAGTCGTGTTTTGAATGCATGATCTGAAAACTGGGGTTCAGGAAGTAACTTTAAAAGTGCTTGTGTTTAGGAAATGTCAAATATGCTTCTAAGTGGGGATGAAAATTTTAACCGGACAACCGAACCGACCAACCCAACCGGTCGTTTTTTAGTAAATTCGGTCGGTTTTAATAGAGCATTGGTTCGGTTCAGTTTCAGATTTAAAAATAAATAAATAAAACTTTGGTTCAGTTTCGGTTTGTTGAGGAGAATCACCGAATGGGACCGAACCAAACCGATGTTAGCACTTTCACATGTTATACTCGGATTAGATCTCAGCCGTTCTTTCTATATGAAATCCATCCTTAGTAAAATCAAAACATAAAAACCTTATTTCCTTTGCGCCTCCCCGACCTTCTTTGTCTCTCTGTCAATGGAAAACCCACCTCTCATCTTCTCACTCCCCTGCCTTCTCTCTCTCTCTCTCACACACACACACACACTCACAAACACAAATATACATCCAACACAGCACCTAGATACAAAGTCCGCCTGCAATATGTGAAACCCAGAACCTCTGCTCTGGGAAAAAAAAACACAGTTTGTGGTTTCTATAGCGATGGTCAGTGCTGTGGTTGTGCGTTGTGACTGGTATTGGTTTTATTGCACTCTTTCATCTTGTTAAGATCCCATCCCATCTCATACGATTACTCTAGAACTGTGAAAGAGCTCATCCACACCGACATTGTAGGGAGTAAATCCCGAGCAGGTACAAATTGTGCCCTGGTACGTGGTACGTGGGACCACGATACAATTATGATAGGGACAGTCGCCGTGCAAAACGGTGGTCGGCGACAGAGACCAATGATATGAGAAATCATTGGTTCAGAGAGTCCATGCAAGGTCAGGGACCAGTAGCATGTAAAGTCATTGGTCCAGGTAGCTTGTTCGGCAACAAAAAGGCCGAACAAGGGAGGGATTCATACGAAAGTAGTCCCAGAGCAGGGGACGATCCAGAAGGTTCCGGAAACAGAGATGTTCCGTGAAGGAATGAGATCCCAATAAAATAGGATCTTGGGAAGATACCCAACGGGAATGGGAAGTTCGGCCAGCTGTGGAAAAGAGTCCTAAACAGACTAAGGTAATGAACTGATAAGGGAACGAGAATCCAAGATATTCTGGGTTTCCTATACGAGATAGGAAACCTAGGGAAACGTGGAGACTTGGGCAGCAAGCATCCATAAACCTATAAGTACGAGGCAAACCTAGGGGAAAAAGGTACACAATACATTACGGTTTTACGCATTCTTCTACTTGAATTAGGGTTTTCGACCAGTACGTGATACTAACTTGGGCATCGGAGGGCCTTTGCCACGAGAGGCAAAGGTGCACTCACCCTTTGTCTGTTTTGCAGATAAAAGACTCTGGCGACATATTAGGGTTCCGGCGAGGACCTCGAAGTAGCCGTTACGTTCTTGTGCTGCTTAAACCACTCTCGGTTTTTCTGCACTTACAATTGGCGCCGTCTGTGGGAAACGAAAGAGATCCCTCTGAAAAGCGACCATGATGGAAGAAGATCCAAAAACTCCACATGATCCGAAACACCAGTTGGGGGGAGGAGGTGGCAATTCCCCACCTGATCCTCCGAGAAAGACCGACGGTGGGCGAGCAAAGAAGCCCACAGACATGGATAATCCCCTGACTGTCCATGGCAACTCCAAGAACAAGGAGGGAAGGACGGCCACAGGCTCCACGAGAAGGAGCAAATCCCATCGTGAGGGAGAATCAGTGGCACATTCAAGGAGCGCACACAACCGTGACGATATCTTGGATAAAAAGAGACAAGAGATCGAAGAATACGCTCGTTTGATTAAAAAACGAGAATATGAGATACAGGAATTGCAACGGATACGAGGACATCCGGAGGATTCTGGACTATCACGAAGAGATTCCAGAGGAGAAAGGCTGGCAATAGTGAAACACAAGAAGGCTCCTTCACGAGGAAAGGGGAGCCAGTCCAGGAGTCCCACTCCGAAAAAGAGAAGGGCTTCTTCACGAAAAAGAAGAAGCAGAAGCCTCACCCCCGAAGAAGGAGAGATTAGAAGACATCACAGGGATAGGTACGAGAGACCTGATTCCGATTGGGAAAAGAGTACTCCCAAGAAAGCAAAAGAGCGAGAGGAGGGAGCCATGTCTGCACGAGAGGCGGCACGGAAAGCCCTCAGCAACATAGCCTCATCCCCTTTTTCAAAGAGATTGCAGGAGGCAAGGCTTCCGAGCAGAGTGAAGCACGGGGCATTCGTACTTTACGAAACAAATAATGATCCCGTGGCACACGTACAACACTACCGGCAGGCAATGTTCATGCACGACGGGGATGATGCAATCATGTGCAAGATGTTCCCATCGAGTTTGGGGAAAGTGGCCTTGTCGTGGTTCCATAAGCTGGGGCCGAACACCGTGCGAGGATGGAGACAATTGGCCGAAGAATTCACTGCTCGGTTTCTGACGAGCAGGAAAGCACCAAAAACCTTTGAAAGCCTCTCTGTTATGAAACAAGGATAGAGTGAGCCGATCAGAGATTATGCTAAGAAGTACTGGGAAACTTTCAATGAGATTGAAGGGTGCAGTGAGGAATATGCCATAGCCACGTTCAAAACAGGGTTGCCTGTTCGGGGAGAGCTGCGTAAATCCCTGAACATGAACCCGGTAGATACACTGGCGAGGCTAATGGAACGAATCGAGCAGCATGCCAGAAACGAGGATGACATACTGCGTGAGGACAACAGGATGGTTGCCGAACAGGCGAAGGTTCTACCAAAGAGGGCGGATAAGCCAGAGCCCAGGACCTACAAAGATAGGAAGGAATACGGGCAAGTCAAGAAAGAACCGTATAAAGAGAAGCACGCCCCAGACCCCAAGTCTTTCTTTTCGGTGACAACGGTTTGGAAGGAACCAATCTATCGGATTCTTTACAAAATAAAGAATCGCCCATATTTCAAGTGGCCCCCAAGGCTGGAGGGGGACAAAGATGCGAAGAGGGCTACGAGTCAGCATTGTAGTTACCATAAAGACTGGGGGCATATGACGGAGGATTGCGAGATGTTCAAGCAACACCTCGATGATCTGGTCTCACGGGGTTACCTGAAAGAATTTATTCAGGAGGAGCACAAGGGTGCAGAGAAAGCATTGGAATTGGATTACGAGCAGAATCCAAGAAGGGTAATCCATATGATACATGGATTGGCCGCGCCTTACACGAGAAGTGAGGTGAGATTGCTCCAAAGACAAGTAAAACACGACCAGCACGTGATGCAGTTGGGAAAGAAACGAGGACGTGAAGGAGAAGAATGCACTGGGGCATAATCTTCACAGACGAGGACCTGGGGGGAATCCAGGTACCGCATAATGATGCCCTAGTCATAACCCTACGAATTGGGGAATATGACATAGAAAGAATCCTGGTAGATTCGGGAAGCTGCACGGAGATACTGTATTATGACGCGTTCAAAAAGCTAGGGCTGACACAAGCAGATTTGGTGCCGTCAACAACTCCTTTGGTCGGATTCAGTGCAGGAGCAGTATGGCCATTGGGCAAAGCAACTCTCCCTGTTCGGGCAGGAACAGTTGTGCTAAGAACCGACTTTTTGGTGGTAGATGTACCATCTTCCTATAACGCGATTATTGGGAGGACGTGGTTGCACAAGATGAGGGCGGTTTCCTCTACTTACCATCAGATGGTAAAATTTCCCGGGTCAAATGGTATCGAAAGGATTAGGGGAAATCAGAAGGTCGCCCAGCAATGCTTGGTTTCTATAATCAAGAAGGCACCAAAGGCCCGGTTAGTTCAAGCAATCGAGGTTCCGGATCGGCCGACCATTGAGGATGTCGGAGGGGATCCCGCCGAGAAAGTGGTGGAAGGCTTGAAGAAGATTCAGATCAACGAGAATGATCCAGAAAGGTATTTTCTGATTGGGGAAAATCTGAATGAAGCAGAAGAGGATGAGTTGGTGAGGTTCCTCAAGGAACACGTTGATGTGTTTGCTTGGGTGCCTGAAGAGATGCCCGGAGTGGATGCAAACGTGATTTGTCACCACTTGAATGTGGATCCGCAACATAAGCCTGTGATGCAGAAGAAGAGACGATCCGCCGTACATCACGTGGATGCTGTTATCGAGGAGGTGGACCGATTGCTCGAAGCAAAGGCTATACGAGAGGTATACTACCCAGAATGGCTGTCCAACACTGTGGTGGTAAAGAAGAAGAACGGGAAGTGGCGAGTTTGTGTCGACTTCACCGACTTGAACAAGGCATGCCCCAAGGATAGCTTCCCCCTCCCCAGGATAGACCAGCTTGTCGATGCAACGGCTGGGTATGGGCGGATGAGTTTCCTTGATGCTTATCGGGGTTATCATCAGATAGCCATGTACGGCCCCGATGAGGAAAAGACATCTTTTATCACGCCAAGTGGTCTGTACTGTTACAGTGTCATGCCTTTTGGTCTGAGGAATGCCGGTGCAACATATCAGAGGTTGGCAACGATTATGCTAAAGAAGTTGCTCGGTAAGACCATGGAGGTTTACATAGATGACATGGTGGTCAAGAGCAGAGAGAAGGAACACCACATCGCTGATTTAAAAGAAGCCTTCGAGATATTGAGAGAATATAAACTGAAGCTCAACGCCTCGAAATGTGCGTTTGGGGTAAACTCAGGAAAATTCCTGGGGCATTTGGTCACCATAAGAGGGATAGAAGCGAACCCCGATCAAATTACAGCGTTGCAAAGGCTCCAAAGTCCAAGGACCACGAAGGAAGTCCAGAGGTTGACTGGGATGGCAGCGGCTTTAAACCGATTCATCAGCAGGTCTAGTGACAAGTGCAGACCCTTCTTTCAGCTGCTGAAAAAGAGGGAAGGATACGAATGGGGAGCAGAATGTGAGCAGGCGTTCCAAAACCTGAAGAAGTACTTGGCAGCAGCCCCCCTTCTGTCCACCCCCGAACAAGGCGAGTCCCTAACTCTGTATCTAGCAGTCTCCGAACATGCTGTAAGTGCGGTGCTACTGAGGGACAAGGGATCCGAGCAAATCCCTGTCTATTATATCAGCAAAACGTTGCTAGACGCAGAGACAAGATATCTGCCCCTCGAAAAGTTGGTCCTGGCATTAAGAACAGCGGCACGAAAACTGCCCCATTATTTCCAGAGTCACAGAATTGTGGTTTATACTGAGTATCCGTTAAAATCTCTGCTACGAAAGGCAGATTTCTCGGGACGTATCTCAACTTGGTCGGTCGAACTGAGTCAGTACGACATAGATTACCAGCCGCGCACCGCAATAAAGGGGCAGGTGCTGGCGGACTTCGTAGCTGAGTTTTCACCTACGGTGGCTCCCGAGCCTCCTACGAGACAGGAGCCGAGAAAGGAGCAAATGAAGGAGCAATCAACGAAAACAAAGAAAGCTCCAGCCGAACAGGATCCCACGGAGTGGAAATTATTTGTTGATGGCTCTTTTGGTGTGGTGCTTTTCCCTCCTGAAGGAGCAATGATGGAACTGTCCCTTCGATTGGGATTCAGTGCTTCAAATAACGTGGCGGAGTATGAAGCACTCTTGGCAGGGTTAAGAAGTGCAAAAACCCTGAAGGTGAAAAATATACAAGTGCATTGTGACTCGCAACTCGTGGTGAACCAGTTGTCCGGGGAGTATGAAGCCCGGAACGAAAAGATGGCTGCCTACGTGATAGCCGCCAAAGATCTGCTTGACACTTTCGAGAAAGTATACATCGAGCAAATAAGTTCTGGGCAGAATGCCCATGCTGATTCTCTTGCCTGGTTGGCCGCGGTTGTACCAACGGAGTTTAAGAGAAGGGTGACAGTAGATTATCTTGCTGAGCCGAGCATCGGAAAAAGTGTGGAACTGGTCTTGGACGTGAACCAAGGACCGAGTTGGATGGATCCAATAGTGGAGTTCCTACGAGATGGGATACTCCCCACAGATAAAAAGGAGGCTCACAAGATTAAAACAAAGTCTGCACGGTTTTGGCTGTCACCAGAAGGAAAGCTGTACAGAAAATCCTTCACTGGTCCTTATTTGCTTTGTGTGCACCCCGAAATGGTGCAGAAGTTTCTCCACGAAATCCTCGAGGGAACGTGTGGGAGTCATGCTGGAGGGAGGTCCATTGCTCACCGAGCAATAACCCAAGGGTACTGGTGGCCTCATATGCAAGAAGACGCAAAGGTGTATGTAAAGATTTGTGAGAAGTGCCAGAAATTCTCACCAATGATCCGAACACCAGCCGAAGATCTGGTGCCCTTGACAAATCCTTGGCCCTTCGCACAATGGGGGATGGACATCGTGGGTCCACTTCACAAGGCAATAGGAAATAGGAAATTTCTGTTGGTAGCAACAGACTATTTCACCAAATGGATTGAGGTGAACCACTGGCTAAGATCACTGAGCCTATGATAGAGAGGTTCGTTTGGAAAAGTATAATCACCCGTTTGGGGTCCCTTATTCCTTGATTACGGATAATGGGTCCCAATTTCAGAAAAAGTTTAAAGCCTTTTGTGCCCAGTATGGAATAAGAAATTATTATTCCACCCCAGCCTACCCACAGAGTAATGGGCAGGCAGAGGCATCCAACAAGACTATACTTGATGGGATCAAGAAGAGGTTGGACAAGGCAAAGGGGAAGTGGCCCGATGAATTGCCACTTGTTCTTTGGGCGCACCGAACAACGCCTAGGAGGTCTACGGGAGAGACCCCCTACTCATTAGCCTATGGGACAGAAGCCGTAATCCCATTAGAGGTTGGTTTGCCGACCAACAGGACCACTTTGATTGAAAGTGGAGGCAATGACAGAGCCTTGGAAATAGAACTGGATCTTGCCGAAGAACGTAGAGAAAGGGCTCTGGTGCACTTAGCCTCGTATCAAGAGCAGCTGATGAAGAGCTACAACAAAAATGTCCACACCCGAGAATTTGGTATTGGAGACCTTGTACTTCGCAAGGTGCTCGGCAATACCAAAGTGGCCAACGAGGGCAAGTTGGGAGCAAACTGGGAGGGCCCGTATAGAGTTACGGAGATTGCGGGCATCGGGGCTTACCGCTTGGCGGACCTGGACGGGAACCCCGTGCCAAGGCCATGGAATGTCCACAACTTGAGGAAGTTTTTTGTTTGAAAAAAAACTTCAGCGTATTTTTTAGATTGCACATCGTGATTGTGTGGGAATTACGAGTACAATTCCTTTGTTTTTTATTTATTTAGCTGCAAGGGGTACGAATAACGCCTCCTTGAGTTTTTTGAATTATGAATAAAATTCTGATTTTGATTTAAGACGTCGTTTCTTTTGTCTTCATTATGATTAGAATACGAAGTTTGGTCCTTGCTCCTCACTTCGTATTGGGGAGCAGAGGGATAGGTTTATGCCAAATACGAATACATTTGAGCGGACTCAAAACTTTGCAAGAACAAATATACTCGGTATGAACAAACCGGGCATGTATACGTGGAAATACACACTTTTCCCAAATATGAAAACATTTGGATAGACTAAGTATGAATACACTTAGACTTACGAACAAACATTTGGCGTGCATACGAAAATATGCATAGCTTCCCCAAATACGAAGACATTTGGGAATTTAAGTACGAATAAACTTAAGAGGGTTATATTCCAACCCAACAAAATGGGCAGCATACGAATATATGCAACAACTGTTTAGGTACAAATACACCTAGAATTGTCTCCAAGTACGAGGAAAAATTGGGCAGTACATGAACGAATACGAAATCGTCTAAGTACGAGCATACTTAGAGTCACCTCCGAATTACGAGGAAAATTCAGAAAGCATTCGAAAACATGCAAAGCAAAAAAGCTAAACCAAACAGTTGGCCATGAAAGGGCCACCAGCAATGTCAGAAGGCCACGAAGGGCCGGGCAAAACACAGTTAGACGCCAAGGAGGGCCAAATACTTAAACCAAAGTTTTGGGAATGTATCTGTGCCGCACAGGGCAAACTTACAGCCACGCAGGGCCATCACTACGTATCAAAAATTATATTGTTCCAAGGGAGGAAGACTTTATACCTGTTGATCGACGATAGGGTTTTGAGTGACTGGGGTTGAGTCTTGAGTGACTGAAGCTGGGGTCTGATCTTGAGGGACAGGAGCAGGCGTTTGCGCGGGAACATCTTTCACAGCAGTGCTTCCATTTGTTGGACCACCACCGGCTTCCTTCTGGCCAGGGTTGGTCACTTCATCATTAGCATCAGCGCCGAGCTGCTCGGGAATATCCACGCTGGGCTCCTCGATCAGATTGTCCTCCTCTTCCTCGATCTCATCTTCATCTACCATAGCGCTTGGAAGATCAATTTCCGTCCACAGGGAAGAAGATTCAGCTGTACCAGACTTCCTGAGGCCAGCAGCAAATACTTGATCTTGGATCTTGGGCATCTGACTTTTGTAGCTTTCAGTGGCTACGTTGATCCCTTCGTTATATCCCAGCTGGTAAGACGTCTTCGCCTCGCTTTTGCTCGCCTCCAGCTCTATCAGAGTTTGGTTCAGGCTATCTTCAGCACCATCCAGCTTGTTCTTCAACTCCGTTGCCACATTTCGAGCTTGGTTTCTCTCTCTCTCAAGCCGGGCTATGGAGGTCAGGAGTTTGGCGTTTTCACTGGCCAGCTTTGCACGCTGGGGCTCTGGTGACCTAACTTTTGGGCCATGGCCACCATTTTTTGTGCAGCCTGAACATATTTTGATAGCTCAGTAACAACGAGTGAGAAAAGGACGTAGTAATGTAACTAGGAAATAAAAAAGGGTGAGACAGGTTTACCTTGAAGCTATGCACCATAAATGATCCAAGCAGGTTGTCCGGTGAGTTGACCACTTCCTTTTGCATGTCCCCGGGCAACATGAGAGCCTGGGATAGGGCCAGAGCAGTCCCTTCGGACTCCACACTGTCCCGGACGGTGACGGTCTTGTTTCCATGGGAAAGTTGGGGAGCCCATACTGGAGTTTGGGGTATTGGAGTTTGGGTTGAAGCTGCCCCAGGTGCCTCAAGACGCGGGCGTTTGTCCCTGTGACTTGCCTCGATCTCTTCAGGAGAAAATCCAGGAGGGGCGTCGATTTGTGTTATTCCTCGGCGGCCATGCGAAGGCACCGGACTCTGGGAGCGACCTCGGCCACGAGAAGTGCCGCGGCCTCTTCCTCGCCCGGCTCCTGGGATTGTGAGGAGGCTTTCGAGGCTGATGGGCTGATTCATTTCTGGAGAAGGAGAATACCCGTCGGATGACGTAGATGCTTCCTCGACAATTTCCACAGATGAACTGCGGAATGGGGGAGTTCGAGAACGTCTATCCTCTTCAGTTTGCTCGGGTTGTGCAGCGACAGGTCCAGGAACTGGCGGGTCGTCTGCTGCTCGGATGCGCCGATCAATGAAGCCCCCGTAAGATGCTCTGTAACTCAGGAGCACCTGCGCTGCTCTTGCTCGGCCTGCCAAGTAGGTGCCCTCGCCGTTGAAATTTAGGACCTGGTTGATGTGTGCCACATGTACTTGGGGGGTGATGATGGCGTGCCCTTGGTTGATGTTTTCAGCTGCAACATGTGAAGTTAGCAGTTAGAAGATAGGAAAAACTAAAGAGTGCAATACGATTAAAATTGCTCGACAAGTAAATTTATAAAGAGGAAAAAACTAACGTGGTTGCCCAAATTTGTGAGGGGCATGAAAGCCTATCACTTGATCATCCTCATTTCTGGGCTCGAAATGTCCAGTAACGACGAGGAAGTCATCATCATCTCCTCGGGCGGAGTCAGGCAACTCAAGCACCAGTCGCCTTCTGGAATCCCTACTCTTTAGGTAGTAGGTAAGGGCATCTTTGGTACGTGAAATGCTGTACAGATGATGGATGTCATATAGGCCTAGAGACGTGCCTAACATCTGGTTTAGGGCATATACGCCCATGACAACCCTAAAGAAGTTGGCAGAGACTTGCATAGGGGATAGCCTGTAATAGGCCAGAACCTGGAGGAGTAATGGCGCCAGGGGGAATCTAACGCCGCCCTCGACAATGGCAACTACCGGGATGTGGAGAGTGTCGTTGTTAGGACTCTGGCGTATGGCGTCTGCGGGGGCCAAACTGGTGGCAATATCATCAGGAATCTCATAGCGAGATCTGAATGAAGCCATGGCCTGGGGAGTATTGCAGTGGCGTCTAAACCTCCCCATTATGAACAGGGATGGTACAGACAAGTAATGTGGGAACGAAGAAACCCAGAAAGCGATTAAAAGAAACCCTAGACCGACGAAAGGAAAGGGAAGAGGGAAGTGATGACTTACGATTGAGATGATCAGGGGTCTTAAGTGCACAAACGAGGAATCTCGAGGTATTGAACAGGGCTCCAATGGCGGATGTGCTTGTGAGTTCTGGTTGCAGAGGGAATTGAGACAGAGAAAGGGGTTTCGAAATAAGGGGAAAATCCAAAAAGTGCCCCAAGCTTAGTGAGGTGGCGTATGCGAAACGTCATCTCAGCGCCGTTTGGGCGTTCCGTTTTCCAAGGGACGTCCATTCGCGTTCAATGCGGGCGGTACGATTTGTGCCACGTGGAAAAGTTGGGGCAGGAAAGGCTTGTCCAGCCCAAACGACGAGACGTATTTAGGCTGGTATAATGATGATATTTGCACCAGTTTTTTGAGAAACGAAGAGTGCATGAACAAAAACAAATGTTATTCGGATCCTGAGTAGCTTTGCTCGTCATATATGAAGAAATAACAAGTAAAGCTGGGGAGTAATTGTAGGGAGTAAATCCCGAGCAGGTACAAATTGTGCCCTGGTACGTGGTACGTGGGACCACGATACAATTATGATAGGGACAGTCGCCGTGCAAAACGGTGGTCGGCGACAGAGACCAATGATATGAGAAATCATTGGTTCAGAGAGTCCATGCAAGGTCAGGGACCAGTAGCATGTAAAGTCATTGGTCCAGGTAGCTTGTTCGGCAACAAAAAGGCCGAACAAGGGAGGGATTCATACGAAAGTAGTCCCAGAGCAGGGGACGATCCAGAAGGTTCCGGAAACAGAGATGTTCCGTGAAGGAATGAGATCCCAATAAAATAGGATCTTGGGAAGATACCCAACGGGAATGGGAAGTTCGGCCAGCTGTGGAAAAGAGTCCTAAACAGACTAAGGTAATGAACTGATAAGGGAACGAGAATCCAAGATATTCTGGGTTTCCTATACGAGATAGGAAACCTAGGGAAACGTGGAGACTTGGGCAGCAAGCATCCATAAACCTATAAGTACGAGGCAAACCTAGGGGAAAAAGGTACACAATACATTACGGTTTTACGCATTCTTCTACTTGAATTAGGGTTTTCGACCAGTACGTGATACTAACTTGGGCATCGGAGGGCCTTTGCCACGAGAGGCAAAGGTGCACTCACCCTTTGTCTGTTTTGCAGATAAAAGACTCTGGCGACATATTAGGGTTCCGGCGAGGACCTCGAAGTAGCCGTTACGTTCTTGTGCTGCTTAAACCACTCTCGGTTTTTCTGCACTTACAGACATAATCGACCGAACCAAACCGATGAGATTCTACACGGAAGCACACGGTTTTTGCTACCTGTCGGTCGGTAGCGGTTCCTGAATTTCTTAAACCGACTGGTTCTGTTCATTTTAAAAACCGGCCAAAAACTGACCGAACCGATATCATCCCTACTTCTAACTCTGTGTAGGTAAACAACTGTCTCGTCAAACAAGCTGCTTGAAGTTTTCCAGTCAAGGCAATAGTTCATTAGTAACTTAAGGAATTTCTTTTTTTCTGTATTCCAAGTTTGTAATGTTGGGCATTTTGAAGTTGTCACTGGATATATGCTTTGACATTGACATGTGCTATTGGACCAGCATATGCCAACAGTGTTGCTTCTCTGTGCATGGCCTTTGTTCCTTTTGAGTTTTGAAGCTGTTGTTTCTCTTCTGATATATCTTGCTAGCTGTTTACTTTGGATCCTAACTGTGTGTACAGTTGTCACTTTGAATCTTACTTGTGTGAGCAACTCTTGTTCATCGGTTTTAGCGTGTAACTCTTTGGAGTGATTGACGTGTTGGACAACCGTTAGTGGATGGCCTTGGCTATAATGTGTTACTAGCGTTTAAGTTTTTAGCTTTGTTTGCTTAAATATCAGGCATGTACAGTACTGCTTTTCATCCTTGAATATAAGAGCTCTTAATGTTACTGCTGATTTTCTGGTTATGTAGGAAGAATTACGCCCGTATTTCTCATTGCCTAAAGTTATGGATGGCCTTTTCAACCTAGCAAAGATGCTTTTTGGGATTGTTGTTGAACCAGCAGATGGTTTAGCTTCGGTAATATGTTTCACTTTCTTTATTTTGGTTGCTGGTTTGTGATATAGATGTTAGTCCATGTTCTGATTTTATGATTGTCCACTTTTTAGGTTTGGAACAAGGATGTGAAATTCTACAGCGTGAAAGATTCTTCCGGCAGTCCAATTGCATACTTCTACTTTGATCCATTTTCGCGTCCATCTGAAAAACGTGGTGGTGCATGGATGGATGAGGTTGTTGCTCGTAGTCGTGTATTTTCACGAGATGGTGCCTCTCCTAGGTTGCCCGTTGCTCACATGGTGTGCAATCAAATGCCTCCAGTGGGGGACAAACCAAGCCTGATGACATTCCGTGAGGTACACCTATCTTTTAGCTCCAGTTGTTGATATTTTCTAAAATAGCTAGATGCGGAAGTGTCCTGGTCCACCTGGACTAGCAGCGAGCAATAGCTCAAGCTGTTTAGAACAAGTCTTGTCAAAGGTCCCAATCAGGGGGTCTTTGACTAGGAGTGGTCAAACTATAGCAACCAATTCAGGTGCCACTTCAAGCTGATCTTCTACCTCCTGATTGTCTTCAAATCTTGAATTTTGCTCTAGGTGATGTGGATCATATACAGTTTTATGCTGCATGTGCTGAATATTAGTTTGAATGTAGACACCGTTTATTTGATTAGCAATTGTAGTTTGTTGGTTGCAGCAAGCTAGAAGTGGTATATTGAAAATTGTCCCCATAAAATTGAAGGAAACGGGTCTTGGGCAGCCCAATTTGATAAATGGAATGGATCCGGATCCTATGTGAATACTGCATCCTGGAAATTGCCTTCCATTAATTGCATGCCTTCAGCCAGTATTCAAATTTTTTTTTTTTTGAACAGCCAGTATTCATTACCGTGCTATGTCAGCCTGCATAAAATCAAATTCATTTGGATTCCAATCTCTACGCGGCGCTAACATTTAAATGCATTTTACTAGTCATTTTATTTTTGCTTATCCATTTTCACAATGTCTATATCGATATATGATTTACATAAATGACAAGTAAAATGCACTTGCTGGAGTCTAATGATGAAGCTCCTTTTAGAATGATTCACAACTTATTTGAAGGGGTTGGATAAGATATTTGATATGTTGAATGAAACAAGTTAAACAACTATCTTTCTGATCGGCTTATTAAAACAACATCTCCATCTTTTTAATCCGACTAGGATCTTAAAAACTTTATGCCTTGTACTGTAGTGAGCCATTACTTTATTTTTGTAATGATCAATTGCTGATGTTATTTGCAGGTCGAGACAGTTTTCCATGAGTTTGGTCATGCACTTCAGCATATGCTGACAAAGCAGGATGAGGGTCTTGTTGCTGGTATACGAGGCATAGAGTGGGATGCTGTTGAATTACCCTCTCAATTCATGGAAAATTGGTGTTATCATAGGTAATGTTGCTTCACTACATTCTCATCTTAAAATATTGGTGCTGTCATTTGGCTGGAGGATGTATTATCAAGGTCTTAGCACAAGAAAAATACTGTGCAACAAACAGAAAGATGTTACCTCCCTAGATGTAATGTCTTGTCTTACTCCAGTCTTAAACAGACTATCTCAAAATGTAGGCTATAGTATCAGGCCTGGCCACCTAAGGACCTCAATTTTGGGCCCAAAATTAGGGCCCCACTTTAACGAAAAAGTTGTTATATATTTCTTATGTCAATTCATTTTCAATGTCGTGCTCTGGTTCAGTTGATTAATTGTGTGCCTTTTCCTGCGAGTGGTTCAAGTTCAATACATCTTAAAGCTATTTTTTTTTCTTAATAGTGCTAAAATATTTGTGGCTGCTAGGTTTCAAGCTTTAGCAAAATGGAAAATGTTGTGCAAGTACCTTAGCGGCTTAGCCACTATGACAATTTTTTAATTGTCTGATTAACAAGCAAAACACACACACACACACACACATATACATTCATATCTATCTATATCAAAAATCTTATATAAAAACACATCCACTTTGTTAAATTTATTTTCTCACCGTTGTAGCTTAGATTGTCTTTTGAATTTTTTCAGACACTTGATTTGCTTAAAAATATGTTCTTTTTTTCAAATGACTTATAATGATATTTTTTAATTTCTATATGGAAAACATAAGAGGGCCCCCATATTTCAAATTTGCCTAGGGCCCCAAAACGTATAGGGCCAGCCCTGTGTAGTCTGAATCCTTTTTTTTTTTTTCTTTCTAAATTTTCCTAGCAATTGCTGTAGGGATACTTTGATGAGCATAGCAAAGCACTATGAAACTGGAGAGACTCTCCCTGAAGACGTATATAGGAAGATCCTTGCAGCTCGAACATTTCGTGCTGGGTCGCTAAGTCTTCGTCAGGTAACATGTTGCTTTCTTCTTCTTCATCTTATTTTTATCTTTTTTCTGGATTGTGTTTCTGGTGTAGCATTCTTCGTTCATATTATTAGTGTTGAGTTTGAATTTTGTTAAGCATATGTTGGTTTTACAAGTTTTATCTACCTGTCTTTATGGGATGATGGTATACAACCTACAAATTCATCATAGAAACAAGTTACACAAGGTAAAAAATAGGAGCTACTGTGCTAAATCAAGTTTAATCTTCTGCTTTCTCTTTTGTTCTAGTGCAGTACTTCTAATTGTGTTGTAACTTTTACCTTTTTGGATAAGAAGAATTTATTCCATTCTCCTGAAGTAAACTGTCATTAGTGCATAATACTTTGCTGGGATAGATATTATGAAGGGTAAATTATAATTAACCCCCTCAAACTATGTCTTGCAGACACTTTACCCCCTTTAACTATTTTTTTGGGACATTTAACCCCCTCTGACTTATAGAAATGCTTCTTTCGTTTCCATTCTGTTACAATTTGGATGGAAAAGGTCACATGACCTCTAAATCTGGAAATTTGAGACCTTATTACCCTTTCCACCAGATATATACATATACAATATCATTGTTATCTTCTACCAGCTCTCTCTCTCTCTCTCTCTCTCTCTCTCTCTCTCTACGTCTTTTGCTGTCACAGAGATCTCCGTCTTCAAGATCCTGCCCCGCTCCACCTCCGGCGGCTACAAGTGCGGCGAGTGCTCCACTCCGACAAGATCTGGACCGGCCGCGACCACTGCGAGATCCGTCTCAAGGACCATACTGCAGCCACCTCCGGCGACGACCTCTTCGCCGCCTGCTTCGTCTACCCCGGCCAACGTGAGGCCCCCGTCAAGCCCGTGACGTCGTCATCTGCCATGGGTTCAGAATGTCTTCGGAACGACGTCGTCCGCTATGGGTTCTGTCCGTCATCAACTTGCTGCAGTTCGGTGCCGGAGAACCGGAGATGCATGTGTACACATCTATATATGTAGAGAGAGAGAGAGAGAGAGAGAGAGAGAGAGAGAGAGAGAGAGAGGGGGGGGGGGGAGGGGGGGGGAGCAAGAGAGATTTTGGGTTCCTCTATGAGTTTCTCATTTTTGACTGGGTGTGAAGTTGGATTTTGAGTGTGTATTATTGAATGGCTGTGATTTGGGGGATGTTGGTCTTCGAGACTTTCATTTTAATTTTTCTCTTTTTTCCTTGATTTTAGTGTGGCTGTTTTCCTGTGCTACCGTACCCCATAATTTTCCAATAAGGGCAAAATGGTAACTCACATCCTCTCTGTTACGGAAGTTAGCCAATTCTACATTTCTATAAGTTAGAGGGGGTTAAGTGTCAAAAAAAATAGTTAAAGGGGGTAAAGTGTTCACGAGCCATAGTTTGAGGGGGTTAATTATAATTTACCCTTATATGAACTTATGTCTCAGCACTTCAGTCTGAGAACTCTTTGCTAGCTATTACTGTCATACCAATATCTTGACTACGGTGTGCTGATTTCAATTGGAAATTCATAGTGGTGTTAATGGTAAGTTGGTAACATCAGCATGCAGTAGTGAACTGGATTGCTCGGGGAAGATAATTATGCGAGATTGCAGTTTTAATGTTTGGAAATTTTTTTATCACTGCTGGATGTACCATTGTAAACTTCTCCAATGACTCGAGATCTTAAATTTTCAAAGGCCTTGGAATCCACTACAGACTACTTTTTGTATTTTTTTTAATATCTGCAGCAAGCGATGTCATTAGCAAGAAAGAAGAAGTACAAAGGAGGGCAAGAAATCCACCAAAAAAGTAAGAAAAGATGGGAAACTAAATCATAATTACCTCTCGCACCCCGCCCGGCAATTAGTAGTAACGAGGAACTATGGATATACCCTTGAAGGAAGGTGGCAGTAATAAATTATATATTGTAAATCCTCCATCCTACTGTTTTATCTTCTAAATTCCCACCTTCCTTTCCTACAAAATTACCTATCAAACCGCAATTTGTACATTCTCAAAGAACTGGAGTGCTTCTAGTGTGAACAGATTGTGCACTAGACTGTTATTCGTTACCCACATAAAATCGTGATTTGCAAATATGTTTGGAGTTTGAGATATCTTTGTATACAACTATGGCTTAGGTTCTAACTTCATTCCTTAGTTGTTAATTATGCTTTCTGTTCTCATTTTTACCATGGGGTAGGCTTATTAATTGTTCAGTAAAATTACTTATCAATGCATCAGTTGGTGGATCCAGAAATTGACCCTGGGTTCTGTTGTAGTGCCTCGTAAATTAGTATCCTTTTTTAAGATGCATTGCTTTGTGTGGAAGATGCTTTCAAAATCAACAGTCCTTGGATATGTGGCTGGAATTATTATTTCTTGTCATCTAGAATTTATGGCAAAGGGATTCATAAAACTTTGTTGGGTTTTGTAGTTGAGATTTGCATGTGTTGATTTGGAGTTGCATAGCAAGTATGTTCCTTGTGGATCGGAATCAATCTATGATGTTGATCAGAGAGTTAGTAAACGAACGCAATTGATCCCTCCACTGCAAGAGGACAGATTTCTTTGCAGTTTTAGCCATATATTTGCAGGTTTGCTCTTCCTAGGAATTTCATTTTGTTCTGTTAGCCATACATCTTATTTTTCCTCCAAGCTGCTTATGTTGTTTCCTTATTCATTTGATCTTTCGTAACGTACTGTTCCTCTCCATTGTTTGGTGTTTTTATTGTCAGGTGGATATGCTGCTGGGTACTACAGTTACAAGGTACATGTCTCTCTCTCTCTCTCTCTCTCTCTCTCGTTAAACTATCTTTCATTAGTCTCATTTTTTACTTTTCTCATTGATTTGTTGTTTTTGCTGTGGTTTTTTCTCTTTCTTTTCCTTTTTTCCTTGCTTACTGAGGTTGACATGTTATACCTGATGACCTCCCTTTGGTTGATATATGCATCGAGTTGAGGCTTTTATCTTTTTTATATGTTTTTACCATTTGTGCACATTGCAGTGGGCAGAGGTGTTGTCTGCAGATGCTTTCTCAGCATTTGAGGATGCTGGATTAAATGACGAGAAGGTACTATGGTTGTTCATAATTGCCTTTATTTATCATGTTATTGCAAACAAAATCCTGTTCATTTATATGCAACTTATAGCTGTTAAAGAGAGGGTTTTACTGACTCTAGTTTCCTGACAGTTTTTCTTTGTTCGGAACTTGTGTAATGAAAAAGCCATATTGACAATAAATTCTGCCAGGACTGATTGTTGTAGTCATAAGAATCTTCTGTAAAATCCAATTCATTTGTTTGTTGATGACTGGATTTCTGTGGAATGGAAGTATATTTCATGAATGATGTGTAAAGAGCAAGTTCTCATACTTTGTATAGGCTGTCAAAGAAACCGGGCACAGATTCCGGGAAACTATTCTTGCTCTTGGAGGTGGAAAAGCACCATTGGAGGTTAGACACGATGATTTTGCATTTTGGTCCTTTTATATTTCCTCAATAGTGGGATAAATGCTGCATGGCACAAGTAGAAGAAAAAAAAAAAAGTTCTGAGTTACAACCAATCTAATACGAAAACAATGAGTAAATGTGTTTTGAGAAAACAGTTTTCTGGAAAACTCATTCGGAAACAACCACCATATAGTTAACTTTGTTGCGTGATTTGTCCAGGTTTTTGTGGAATTCCGAGGGCGTGAACCATCTCCAGAGGCATTGCTGAGGCACAATGGGCTTCTGCCGGTCTCCACCTCTGCTTGAGACACGAATTACGGTTGTCTTGGCAATTAGTGCACAAAATAAAGCTTGTGAACACACCACAAGTGTACTAATTTTATGTGGTTTTTCCTTTTCCGATTCATAATTTGCCATGCTCGGATACTTAGCGTACTGTAATGTTTCAGCAGCATTGTATCTCTTCATTCTAGATTTTTTGTTGTATTTGTTTGAATTAATAAGGGGCATTTCTGGGATGGTGCACAAACCCTGGGTTTGCATTTCAGTTCCAGAAAGTCTACTGGCACAGCAAATCTGTGCACAGATCGTGCACAGATTTTTATGTGGGGCCTACTACGGGTCCCACACAAGTGATCCGAGCCGTTCATTATGTTTAATACATTTTTTCAAGTGACCCCTCAAAAAATCAGCTCAATCCGACACCTATAAATACTTGATTTAATCGTCTTAACTTTTCATTCTCTAAAAACCAGAATGAAAAGTTAGATGATTAGATCAATCATTTATAGGTATCAAATTGAGCTAATTTTTCACGGAGGCCTTTGAAAAAATGTTTTAAACATAATTAACGGATCGGATTATTTTTATGGGACCCTTAGTGGGCCCCACAACGCGATCTGTGCACAATGCACAGATCTGCTATGCCAGTAGCAAGGTTCTTTCAGTTCGTAGTGGGAAAAAAAAAATTTGAAAGAAAAAGGACACCAATGACGAAAGATATGAGCTTAACTTGAGCGTAAAGCACTAGAGTATCCAAGATTTTGAAGGGTGAAAAGGGACATCTTCCAATTTTCTTCTTAGTGGCGCTGCAAGGGATGCCTAATAAAACAATTTGCTGCAAACTGCAGACAATATAACCGTTGCTTGACACATGCACCCAACCTAGATCTGATGTGCGCATCATGCACCGACGACTGGCCGCGCGTGGGGCTACTCTGGTGGCCTGACAGTGACCGGAAAGAGTGCACGGGGATTGTCTTTGACATAGGAACCCAGTTTGGTGCTCGGATTTCGTCTTCGAGTAGTTCTGGGTATCTGTAAATGAATCAGTGCTTTGGAAGTTCCAAGGCAGCTTGGGCCGATCCAAGCATGCTGACAGGGGGTTGGCTGGAGTTCTTTCCGGTGGTGTCGTGATCGTCGGAGGGAGTAGTACAACGTATTAGTCATTCTTATATTAAGATTCCCGTGTCGGTTATCTCTGATCAGAAATTGCGGAATTGAGGGGCAGTTTTCCGATTGGGCACCACCCAATTGCAGTATCCGACGACTCTATATCCCTCGACCCTCATCAGTCGGTTGAACCTGCTTTGTGATGGGATATGGGACGTTATGTCGAATGAGGAAGTAGTGAGATTGGTTCGACGTGAGCTAAGCCGCCACAATGATCCAAATCAGTGTGCCATAGAACTTGTCAATGAAGCAATGCGACTTAATACAAGTGACCACCTCACTGCCATTGTAGTGTGCTTCACTTCTCCTGTTTGTCGCGAGTCTTCTACTCAAAAGCCTAGGTTGAGATGCTGCAGCCTTTCTGTGGAGGCTAGGAATAGGTTGAGGAGCTTGCTAGAAGGCAAGTGAAATGTAATTGCAAAACCATTTCCTGATCTTACGCGAAATGGATTGGAGTGGAGTCGGTTTTCTTATTTTGGCAAGAAATTCATAAACCATCTATGTTAGAAAGTGTAGTTCTAGTCCCGATCTTACGCGAAATGGCCCGGCTATCCAATACCATATCAATCTTTTAACGAGGGGCTATCCAATACCATATATATTAGAGGTGGCAATCTCAACCCATATTTTTTTAACCCGCCCAATCCGCCCACTTATAACCCAACCCAATCCGCCCATATTACATATTGGGTTTATATGGGTTGAACCCATATATACCCATATTTACATGGATTTAGATGGGTTAAATATGGGTTGAATATGGGCTAAAACTAAAACACCCATTCTATACACAAAAGTAAACTATTGTTACGTTGTCCCGCTATATCAGACGAAACCATTTTTCTTTTTTGGTTTCAAAAGTGAACTGCTGTTACTACTACTACTCTCTCTCTCTCTACTGTTACTACTACTACTCTCTCTCTCTCTACCGTTACTACTACTACTTCTCTCTCTCTCTAGAGTTTTTCTCTTTGACTATCGGTCCACCACATTTTGATTCTACATTTTCGCCTAAGGCTACGTTCTCTTGAATTTAATTTAAATTTGTGAATTTTGTTCTTATTTAATTTTTTTTCGTATTCGGACCGTCAAATTCATCCACACAAATTCTCTTTCTCTCTCTCACACACACACACACACACCCCCCAGTCCCTTGAGCTCCTTTTGATTGTGATAAAATAATTACAAGACCAATCTCTTGAGCTCCTCTCTCTCTTTTGGGTTTTTTTTCGTTTTGTTCGTATTCAACTTTTTTCGTGTTTGTTATTTTGCGACAAGTATTTTACGATTTTTGATTCGCTCCAATCGGAAAAGTAAAAAAATATGACTTTTACCTAAATATTTTTAAAAACATCCAAGATAAAGCCCAAAAACCGATTTTTTTGGGATTTATCTTGAATATTACAAAAAAAATATTAGGGTAAAAGTAAAAAAAAATTTACTTTTTCGATTCTCTCATCGAGACGAACTAATAGGTGTACAAAATTTGTCTTAAAACAAGCAAATACAAAAAAAAATTGAATAGAGACAAAAAAAAATTAAGTCACTTGACCTTTTAATCCAAACCCAAGAGGTGGCTTCGGCTCTTCGTAAGTCTCTCTCTGCATACATAAATTAATCATATTCTGTACCCACATTCTTGTATAAGCATAATTGATTTTAATTGTAACACCTGAGACGATTTCGTGTATTTTTTTTAAGGCATGACTTGGGGTTTTTTTTCCTTATTGATTCGAAACGTTCGTAGATGTGATATTTTTTTAAGCAAGTCTGAGTTTCGATAGAGGGGAATTAGTTTCTGAAAATTAAAAATTAAAAAAAAAAAAAGGGAAAACGGGTCGGGTCGGGCGGGTTTGGGTTTGGCTTGACCCATATTCGACCCAACCCGTTTCAACCCGTTTACCTTTTGACCCATATTTGACTCGTCCATATTTGACCCGTGACCCGTTTCAACCCGCCCAGACCCGCCCATTTGCCACCTCTAAATTATATATCAACCTTTTAATGAGGTGCTCGGCCTCTGGACAACAAGGCTAGGTTCTTAACTCTTAGGAGAAAGAAAAAGTTGATTTCTCCATTGTAGAAATGGAGTTATCTAACCATAGGAGATTCCAAAAACATTGTTTGTGTCTAAAATATTGTAGTTAGGTGTGTAGAGAAATTCGATGAGGAAGAAAAACCAACCTAATGCGCGGAGGTGTCCCTTTGTTCTATAATTAGAGGCTGAACCTTCACCCCCCACAGGGATTTCTACCATTGAAGGCAAAGTCACTAAGGCATCGGAAAAGTTTTTATTTTCCCTTGGTAAGAAGTGAAAGTCAATCTTCTTACGGGATTAAGGTCTCAAGATAAGCGTGTGGTACGGGAGTCACTTTTCATCCCTAGTCTTCTACTTCCCTTGGATTTGGGATCTATCAAAGCCGAATCGCCATCAAGAAAAAGAGCAGCAACATATGTAGAGCCATAGCTAGCAGCACCAAGAGCAGCATACCCAACTTAATGGTCTTGACCAATCAATTAATCCCAATGCAGAGATGTTATTGAAGACTGACACATGCTTACAATCACTCTCATGTAAAAATCATGCCTCAGATATGGGTAATAGAAGCATATTACAAATTATCGAGGTCGGCGATTTATGTGACATCATAACTCTCTGGATGATAAGGAGGTCATTGACTATTATTTCTTCCTTATAAGGAGTCTTTCTTCTTCATATGGAGTTATTTCTTTGATTCTTGTTTATTGGATTTGATTTTAGCATCGTAGACTCCCACATAGTTAATATGACGCCCTGTTTGTTTTGGCAACTCTTATGCTATATGTGAACCTAGTTCTAATGTTTGACCAACAAAAAACAAAGGGTTTGTTATGGAAAAGAAAGAAAAAGAAGAAAAAAGCAAAATATTTAAGCCCGGAAAGCTTTCCCCTTACATTTTCCCCATACTATTCTCACATTTTCTTGTCAAATTATTTAATAGTTCAGGAGTACCGCCACGTGATACTCCGGACCACTCTACAACCTCACATTTTCGTGGGGTCCACGACTAAGTTTATAGACCCCACATAAATATGTACTTCAAGAGTGGTTCGGAGACTACTAAATTATTACTCCATTCCGGACGACTGAATAATTACTTCATTTTCTTTAACAATTTTCTCTTCTCTACCCTTCTTTGTTCTTTTTTTTTTTTAGTTCGGAAATGTACTTCCCTACCCTTCATTTTTCCACACGTTCCAAAGGGACCGAAAATGGCATAAACATGTGTATTACTATTGCGAGATAAGATATGGGAGGTAAGTACAATTCCATAAAAATCGATACCGGTCAATGCAATTATACACAATCTCAGGGGGATGTCACTGCGATTAACGCCAAGAACGGTAGACGTATAACTTTGACAACTGTCTTCCTTTGGAGAAAGTCGAAACCACAAGGGCAGAAAATGGCGATGGCGGCCTTGGCGCGACGGAAGGCGTCTTCTTTGCTTCTATCGAAGAACCTCTGCAGTTCGTCCGATGCTTTCAAGTACTCTCTCTCTCTTTCCTCCTTCTCCAGGGGCTTCGCCTCTGGATCCGGCGACAACGCCGCCGCCGCCATAAAGAAGCGTGGTACTCTCGTCGGTTGCATCCCTTCCAAGGTAGATTATGCGTGTATCTAATTGTATGTGTAAGATGTGTGTGGTGTGGCCCCATGTGCGTCTAATAGTTCCGATCACAGTTGTGTTTTTAAGTTGTGCCCGTCATTGCTCGAGGAATTATGGGATCCGGAACGGATTTATATTCCTCGTTCCCCTCGAGATTTATGTCATCCGAACTTAATCTTAGGGAAGGATTGAAGGGAACGCATCTAGTGATAGCCCCCATCATAGCAACTGTAGGTGGATTTTACATGGTTGAGATGTGGAGGTTAGAAGTTCTCTTAGTTGAGACTTGAGATGTGTATGTTAGAAGTTTTCTTTGAGTTTTTCCATTTAATTTCTCAGTGGTGTATGTTTTGGTAAAATGTTTTTTTAGGTCAATTTCATCAAAGATAACTCTTCAAACAGAACTGAAGTCGTTGATCTTTAATAAAAAATATAAAAAAAATTCCTTGATGTTTATTTCTCCTTTCCCCTTGTGAATAACCCTACTGTAGTTTCAGACTACCAATGCATTTTTGTTCCTTTTGTATTTATGGTTTTTGAGGAACTTTTGTACGGCTCTCAGTCTGCCTCCCTCTCACAATCCCCAACTTTGCTGTCCTCTTAAGCTATGCTTTCCGAGTGTTTTTTTTTTTTTGAGTCTCTGCTGCTGTTTATATTATGGTTGGGTCCATTTGATTATATATATAAGATAGAAGCAGTTATGCCTTTATTGTTACATGTAGGCGAGGGGTGGGAATTTTTGGCATGACACATTAACATGACACAAAGTTAGAGAGTTAGGTTTGGCCTTTTTCTGACGGCAGTATGGAACCCCACGATAACACTAATAATAAATGGGTCGGGTTGGGGTTGAACCTGAGAAACCCGAAATACAAAAATTTAACCCAGTTAGTAAAAATGTAGCTATGGATTTTTACGATATTTCAAATAAGGGTTGTAGGGACATACGTGAAGTGACGTCACTTCTTTCGAGAAAATTAAAATTAATGTAACATTGAATATTTGGGTTGATATAGCCTCTTGTTTCATATTTGAGGTCAATTTGAAATGAATGTTGGGATTCTGTAATATAATTTATTTAATCCCTGGAATTTTATTGTTCTCTTTTAATTCAATTTGTATATTTTCCATACTCCCGGCTAATAGTCAATGTCTTTATACATACTCCGGTAGTTACAGAGCCAGCCGATTTACTTCAAGTAATATTTTGGTGCTTCACAGTCATCATAAATGTATTTTAAATTAATTCATGAACTTGCTGCACTTCGGTTTTGGAAGCTTCTATTGAGAGTGTTTGTGTTATTTGCTCTGTCTCTTACCATGAACTGCTATTATGTACATGCATTCTATTAATACGATTTGTATATTTTCCATACTACTGGCTAATTGTGTTAATGCTCTGTCATAAAGCAAGAAATCCTGCCATCTTCAAGGTCTTTTGGTCTCTCTCTCTCTCTTTCCTAATCATTGTTTTCGTTCTTGAGATGGGCTCTTATTTTACAATACAATTTATTTTGGAGACACTCACCTATTGAGAATTAGTCATCAACAGCTCTCTTGCTCCATTTATTTAGGCATTATCACCGGGAGTATCTGGAGGAAATGCTTTAAGGACAACAATGAAAACGGAGACTCTAATACCTGGTTTGGTGTTCAACAAAGGGTACCATCAATGCTAGTATTTTTAGAAAACATCTTTTTGTACTGTATGCATTCGCCACTTGCTTATTATCCGAAATTCTACGAACAGAACTCCTGATTTTGTATGTTGTGCTGGCAGTTCACTGGTGCACCCCAGGAGAGGCTATTCGACTGATTCAGGTATGTTCCATCACTCGTACAGACAATTATAAAGTGTTATAAAGATTGGTAACTTTGGGAGATTCCTTGTTAGTGGTGACAGAAATATCACGCCATGAATACAGCTGTATCCGATCATTAGTGCAGTTATTCTTTTGTAATTATTGTTAATCTTGTCAAAGCTACTCGATTATCAGTAAGCTGTTATTTTCTCCTTCGATGGGGTGCTTATGAAAAAAAAAATTGTCTGCCTTTATGGGTAATTCTAAAATTTATCTTCATGCATGCTTTTGTGATTTCCTTGCTGCTTGCCTGGAAAAATGTAATTTTATCTACAGGCCATTTCAACTAAATATAATGAAAATAAAGAAAGTATACTTGATTAAAAAGAAATTTTTGATGCATTGAGGTCTTGTGAGTGCTCAATCGAGGTTGTCCATGGGCCTATGAGGCCATTAATCAATTAAAACATGTACGCATGAAGTCTCTCATCATATATTGGGCTTGCAGTTTATAAGTGCTCTCTCTCTCTCTCTCTCCGTACTTTGAGTTCTCAAATTGAATAACCAACTTGGCAGCGTAAAACTAATTAGGACCCCAATGCACCATTTAAAGGCTTTAGTTTTTGTGTGTAATTAGTCAAACAGATTTTTATTTAAGCTTTCCTAGCCTCCTAGGTCTGTAATTACCATGCAATTTACATTTCAAAGGAATACGAGGAAAATAGTATTAGACGAAGGATGGTGGAAAGATTTAAGAGGAGATTGGCAGCATGAGAAAAGGTTATCCTTGAAGGGTAAGCTTATTTGACAAAAAGACCTCTGCAAGCAAACGACATAAACAAATTACCGACACTTCCTTATCTCAACCACAGGTTCTTACGCGTTACTTCCCCATCCGCCCCTGGAAACACCACTTTCCATCTGCTTATTTCTTTCAATTTTTGCCCTTGTTACATCCGTGGCACTTAGATTGGATAAGCCTAAGAGAAATATCATTGGCTTTGTGGGAAAGAGTGCTAGGAAACGAGAAGAGGGAATCATGAACTTACTCGTGATTTTCCCTTTCCCCACTGGATGTATTTACTCATGACATCAGATATATTTAGCAGGTTTAGTTTGAACTTTGGATGTCCAATGTATGATATATGTTGTACTAAGAACAGAAGAATAAACCCTGGGATCTTTAAGCTTTAGCCTTGTCATTCATATTCAATATTGAGGGTTAGATGGGCCTACAAAAGCTGCTTGCGATATCTTTTAGTGCACTTATAATGTGTGGGATAATTTTTCTGGCAACATCCCTGTGAACATAGCAAACTAAACATTATTGCAATCCTATGTAGCACAGATAGGGATATGGACACGGACGCGAATACGGGGAACCACTATTCTCAAAAAATGGTGACAGGCGTTTCAAGGGGACATGACATTCTTTTTAAAATAAGTCTTAAAATTGGCAGGGGCGTGTACTGACCTCCGTTTGGAGGGGAAGTGCAGGGGTCAGGTGCTTATTTTTATGATGTCTAAGGACCTTCTTCTGTATTGGTAATTTTTTTTATATCCGCAAACTACTGTATTGGTAGTTGGTACAAAAACACAACTTCACATGCGGATAAAAGTTGCTCAAGTAATGTGTTAACTTTTTCTGCAAGTTTTTTTTTTGGAGAGGTAATATATGTATTGAAGTTGACAAAAGGGGCTTGACCTCCCGGACATCAATCTAAAGAGAATGGATCTGTACGGTTTTTTAGAGCAAGGACTTGTATATCCGCAAGCAGTTCCAACAAATAATATACTATGGTGTTCTTTCACCTTCACCGTCCCTTTTCCTCTCTTAGGGCAGTAATTTGTGAATCCAGTAACTGTTAGCCTATAATTGGGTGGTCTTTGTGAAGTATTTTGACTGTTTTAAAGAAATGTTGACACATTCTGTCCTTTTTCTGTTCTGAAAATGATGATCTTTCCATGCTTTGGACATGTAATTCAGAATCATATTGTTTTGCCACGTCATGTTGCAGGCCTTCCTGCACACCAAGAGATTGGGATGCCTTCTCTTTCACCGACAATGACAGAGGCATGTAATTTATTTAAGTAAAAAGAAGCACGCACTTCTAGATCTACTATTTCCTTCTAAGTGAACATGTGGTAGGCTGCTGTACCTCCACATTGTTTGTGGTGATAATAATTTTCTTGACACAAATCCAAGCCACAATGCTAGATGTGGCTAGCACTTGTTGCCCCACCATCTGCGATTTCCTTCTGAAGGATTTCTTTTTTCTTCCCATGCAACGCAGGGTAATATTGCAAGGTGGTTGAAAAAGGAAGGTGATAAAGTTTCTCCGGGTGAAGTACTTTGTGAAGTTGAAACAGTGGGTCCCTGCCTTTTCTATTGGATCTAGTTGGCAAAGTTGTTGTAATAGTGACAAGATGATCGCGTAAATTAACATTGCATTATAATCCCATTTGGTATTGAAGGATAAAGCAACAGTTGAGATGGAATGCATGGAGGAAGGGTATCTTGCTAAGATAGTACGTGTAGACGGAGAAAAAGAAATAAAAGTTGGTGAGGTACTACTTCTGTGTGGTATTCCCAATTTGATCTTTTTTGGTTATTCTGTCTACTCTTTTTTCTTTTCTTTTTTCCTTAATCCAAATTGAAATAAATTAGATGGAGCATCTGTCTCATGACTGCAATTAGGTGGTTCTCACTTCTAAGGAAAGTTATTGTGCACATAATGTCCTTCCTGGAGAATGTGCTTAGAATACCTGAAGTACCCCACTCCTTTATTAGCTTATTTTTAGTACATTGTTCGATGTAGATTATTTAAGTTGGATCCTATTGGACAAGTGGATGTCACTTTGAGGATCAACTTCCCTAAAACTTGTTGGGAAGACGAAATTTTTAAGTATTTTTTCTAGATTGCGGAAACAAAACTGATTTTTGCAAAACAAAAAGTTTTTTGAGCTTGAAATCCATCTAAACGGTAACCATATTGTGGATCTTAAAGGCCTTTTGATTTCAGTCGCTTAACATGCCATGAGCCTGCTTTTGACATCATAGATTTTGTCAAGCCTGGTGATTTGAAATAGTTATGGAAATAATCTGAAGTCAATTAGCTGAGTTGGTATGTGCAAAAAAATAAAATTAGCTGAGTTGGAAGTTTTGAAAGAGATGGTATTCTTTTTTAGCATTGAGATTTTTCTTATATTCTCCGTAGGTAATTGCAATAACTGTGGAAGATGAGGAGGATATTGCAAAATTCAAAGACTATGAACCTTCAAAATCAGGTGATGCTCCTGCAGCTAAAGGGCCCTCTGATTCGGCTCCACCCAAAGAAGAAAAAGTAGAGGAACCTCCTATCCCACCAGAGCCAAAGGCTACTAAGGCCACTGCAGCTTCGTCCGCGGAAGATCGCCTTTTTGCTAGTCCTCTTGCAAGAAAGTTGGCAGAAGATCACAAGGTAATTATATAGATTTGTTCCCCACTGTTCTGCGAACAATCCCATGAATAGGAGGCCAACAATAGCTGAATTCTTGTTTTGATATTTTGCATACATCCTTTACTGTAGGTTCCACTCTCAAGCATCAAAGGAACTGGTCCAGATGGACGTATTGTTAAGGCTGATATTGAAGATTACTTGGGTACTCTAACAATAACTTTATGTTTCAAGGATTTTGGTGCTTTTCTCATTTAGAGCCTATTTCCCTTAGTTTAAAGGCTAGATGCTGTTGTATGATGTAATCACTTGTAATGTTTTGCCTCTTTTACTTGCAATTTCCTGCAATTTTTTCGCTCAGTTTAATGTATGACTAACTTTTTGGTTCTCTCTCGTGTAGCTTCTGGAGAGAAGGCAGCACCCAAAGTTGACACAGCAGCAGCTGCTTCCTTAGATTACACAGATATACCAAATTCTCAGATAAGAAAGGTATCACATATGAGTCATATGACCAGTTTTGTTGCCAGCATCATAACCTAGCTTTCTTTTGTCAATTTCAGTTCGCAGACTCTTTCTAGCGGCACTCCCATGCCTTAATTTCTGATTCATATCCTTTGTACAATTTCCACAGATCACAGCTTCACGGTTGTTATTATCGAAGCAAACCATTCCGCATTATTATTTGACTGTAGATACACGTGTTGACAAGCTAATGGAGTGAGTAGTTGTCAACTTTGTTTGGAATGGTTCAACCTTTAGAACGAGGTTATAGAAACTGAATTGCTACTTCCTGCAGATTACGGAGCCAACTCAACTCATTACAGGAAGCTTCAGGGGGAAAGAAAATCTCGATCAATGATCTTGTAATTAAGGTATGTATGATTCTCTTGGAACGGTTAACTTTTTGGTTGTCTGTCTTTTTTATTGGGAATCCCAAGCTTGACAAATATGCATAGGAGTGGGCTTTACTGCCACCTGAACTGATAGTGCATTGCTTAGCTATGTTTCGAAAGAAGTAGGTTTATACCTGTATCTTTTAGTGTGTGTAACGATATATGCTGGAGTTTATAGATGCACTCTAGCATTGTTTGAAAGATTGAACTCCTGGTAGAAGAAAGTGGCTTTGCATAAAAGTAAGTTGCTTAAATAGCAGAAGCTCTAGTACCAGCACAATGTTTAACAATATGTAGTCTGTACTATAGTGCAGCATGTACACGAGCATATGAACATGAGATCTTTTTACACCACCCTTACCGGTGGTTTGGGCATATATTCTATTTGTCTAGGAAATTTTATTAAACTAGCCAACTGATGTAGAACTACTCATGCAGGCTGCTGCTTTGGCTCTTCGGAAAGTTCCTCAGTGCAATAGTTCATGGACAAATGATTATATTAGACAGTAAGTTTTCATGCGGGAAGCCTTGTTACTTCATTTCTTTGGGTCATTTGTTGTGATGCGTTTTGTTTTTTTTGGTTTAAAATAATCAGGTATAACAATGTGAATATCAATGTCGCGGTGCAGACAGACAATGGATTGTTTGTTCCTGTAATCAAGGTGAGTCATGACAATTCACAACTTCGTGCTAAGAATGATACAGTTGCCTTCAGGCCTGCTTACTTTTAGCGTCACTGAACACACACGCGCGCGCGCACACACACCACAGACATACATACACCCACACACACCCTTTTTCTTCCTTCCCTAGACTTCAGTATGTTTGCACTAATCCCAAAGTTTTTGTTATGCACAATACTTGTTGGCATTTACTATAATGCCTCTGTTATCTGAATACTTTCGTATTCCTTCATTACCATGGTTTGTTCTCATAGACACCCTGCGTTGGGATTGTAGGATGCCGACAAGAAAGGTTTATCGAAGATTTCTGATGATGTCAAACTGTTGGCCCAAAAGGCGAGGGAGAACAGTTTGAAGCCAGAAGACTATGAGGTTAAAAAGTACTTCATGTTTTTAAATATCAGCCGCCTTGGCATATTGTACGTGGTATTTGAGTATGTTTCCTTTTGCAGGGAGGCACATTTACGGTATCAAATTTGGGAGGGCCCTTTGGCATCAAACAATTTTGCGCCATCATTAACCCTCCTCAAGCAGGCATTCTAGCCGTTGGTTCGGGTAAGATGGCCGCCTAGTGCATTTATTTGGTTTATTTTTCACATTGGCGGTCAAGTGACCCCCGCCTCAACAAGGAAAACTAAATTCAGGAAAATAATTATGTAAACGTATAAAAAGTTTTGCCAGAGTTTTCCGTGGACTGCGCTGGATAGCATAATGGACGCCCTGATGATGTCTTTTTAACAAGAAATTAAAGTAGTTGATTAGCAGACCTTTTTTGGGGGCTAATTGGTTTTCCATTGAAAGCAACACCAAAAGAGAGGCAAGGGGATTGCCTAGAACCCCAACACTACAGCAATAGCAAAACAACACAAGCTACTTAAAGTAGCAAAACACAACCAGAAACAAAACCAAACAACTAGCCATAGTAGGAAAATAAAACTTCACACACCAACTACAAAGCACTGCAAGAGAAATTTATATTCCAGACTACACCTATTATATGCCATTCCAGACTTGCTATTCAAGTTAATAGATTTAAATCAATCCAACTTGTTACATAGTTGATCTTATAGCCCTACGGCCCCTACCCACCATATAGTAATTATTTCATCGCACAGCGACTGTTTGGTTATGTACATCGAGGAAAATGTAGGAGTATTTGATAGCAGGCGTTGATAATGGGGCTGTTATGCTGCGATTTCAATGTATATGATTTCGTTGAGGACACTAATAATATTTCATGCATTCGTGTATTTCTCAAAACATTGATATCAATATGTAATTAACCTATCTTTTGTTCTAATAGAAGTCGGCGAATTTAATCTTGATAAAATTCTGGGACAACAGCTGTAATTTTTCATTCATTTCTTTTCTTTGTTTTCATTTTCGTCTTATTTACTTTCGTTCTTTCTCTTCTTTTCATTGATTTTAAGACCGTCCTCATCTCTAAAACTTCTTGAGCAGCTGAGAAGAGGGTCATACCTGGCTCGGGCTCAGAGCAATACCAGTTTGCTTCTTTCTTGTCTGCAACATTGAGCTGTGATCATCGTGTTATTGATGGTAAGTTGCTTCTGAAGTTACAGCTAGCCTAGTCTATTCATTTGGGTTAATAAACCCTACTACATTCATTCGATTTTACTTGTCTGTAGGTGCAATTGGTGCAGAATGGCTGAAAGCGTTTAAAGGCTACATTGAGAATCCAGAGTCAATGTTGCTCTGAGGCGATTTAACGTTTTCTTTTTCCGTTTAAATTTCTCCATGGTCAACCCAGATGAGGGACTTCCCGGGCTGGATATAGTTTGTTTTGATTGCAGCATTCATATGTGTTCCTCGTAATAGGAGCAGGGTTAGATGGTTTATGGGAATAAAATTTTGGGGGCACGAGGCTTGTACCTTACACTTAAATTTTGCTCATGTAGAGTAGAAAAGCCCCTTCATTGTCGAAAATGTGTCGCAATCGATGCTTGATTGAAGGATTTGTTTTTATTGAGGAAAGTCGAGTTGTTGAGGCTAAATAAATCTGAAGGGTATAAACTTTGAATTTTTCGAGGGAAATCCCTGCAAATCCCAGAGCAAGGAGCGACCCGCAGCAAGGAAATTTGGTTTTGTACAAGTTTGTGAAAAAAGGCTAATGATGAAAATGCCTCTCAAAAAGCAAGTAATTCTGGTACAACTACTTGCTTGAATTCATGTTCATAGTGCTTTTTGTTGGTGCCTATGAAATACCTTGGATACAACAAACCCAAATGAATATTGAAATGTCTGAATCAATTTTATGCTCCCTCTCACTTTTTAGGTGTTTACTCGTGCAATTTTGGGATCACACAAAATAAAGAACTTTCATGCATTTTTTTTATAATTTCTTTCCAAGATCTCAATTAGTTTTAATAATGAGAGCTTGCCTTTTTTGTGTCTGAGGAAGAGAGCTTGCCTTCGAAGATCAGGATGTCACCAACCTGTCGATGACAGAAGGAAAAACAAAAGGTGGCAAATGCATAATTAGAATTCACCGTATGGTTATGCATAAAACAGGATGACACGAGAAATTTTTCAGTGCCGGGTGGGCACGGGACACGTGGTGCCCGTGCACCATCTCGGCCGTCCATTCGGGCACCACGTGTCCCGTGCCCACCCGGCACTGAAAAATTTCTCATGAGCATGGGTCGGATTCAGAGGCGGCCCCACATGTGGAGGAGTGGGGTAGGCTGATGCCATGGAAAAAGGAGTTTACTCTTACAATATTACTAGAATTTTCTGATTGGTTGATACTTGACACCATTTCGTAAACGTATGACCCCCCAATCCATGAGGAAACACCACCTAATCATTTTCCCTCTGGGACGCATTTCACAACTGCTAATCTGCACCCTTTGTGTCATGATCTCTCACTGTCTCTGAAACCCAAACTGCCCACACATTTCCCTCTCTCAACTATGACAAGAAGTAATTTTAAACAGGGATTGCTTTTAGGATTGCATTTGGTAAGAATCAAGTGTCAATGTTTCTAATTTGTGAGAAAACATGATTTGGGCCAATATTCTCCTAGGATTGCATTCATTAAAATTCAAGGGTTTATGGTGTCCAAGTTGTGAAATACATAATTAGGAAACTATATGCTACCAAGTGAATTGACAAAATACATGAACCTTGTGAGTTGTTTACTATTCCAATTTAATGGTTGGTTAGAGCATCTCCACCCCTTACTCAAATTTGAATAAAAATATGAGTAAATGTTTGTGTGCTCCAATGGGTAAAATCAAACCCAAGCACAAATATGCACAAATTTGAGGAAAAACTTTATTAATGGCAAAGTTGTAAATTTGCCAAAAAAAACTTGATTAAGGGTTTGAGTCTAACCAAATTTGAGTACTCAAATTTAGTATAGGTTTGGATAAGAAGTGGAGAAGAGTTTTGGATGATTTTTACTCAAATTTAAGGAGTGGAGATGCTCTTAGATGCAAGGGTATATAACAAGTGGAATTTTTGTTTGCAAATGACCCCATTAATACGAATTCCTTGAGTCGCTACTTACTGAATTTGTCCGATTTTATAATAAACCAATAACAAAACCGCTACATACAGATCATGAATTTCAAGAGGCAACGAACCGAAACATTTCACTGTTTTTTTTTTTTGTTTTTTGAACTGTGGTGTTCACTATTTGGTCAAATCAAATTTGTCTTGAAAAAAATAAAACGTTAGAACCAAAAAAAAAAAAAAAACTTAAAAAAAAAATACTACTCCGTACTACTATAATTCGTTTAGTTGCATTTTTTTTTTCGTTCGTGTTTACGTAGTTGCTCTCTCTCTCTCTCTCTCTCTCTCTCTCTAGACTTACTGGTCTAGCAGTAGAGAAATGGCTCGAGCGGGAGGAATAACGAACGCAGTGAACGTAGGGATAGCAGTTCAAGCAGATTGGGAGAATCGAGAGTTCATTTCTAACATCTCCCTCCACGTCCGCCGCCTCTTCGATTTCCTCGTCCAATTCGGTAATTGCCGAAAAATGAAACTCATCTAAAATTTCGGTCCTCTCAGATCTCATTTTTTTCCAAAATAATTCTTTTTTATTTGTTTCTTGGAATTTTATGTAAGTTATACTGTCGAAACAGGATTTATGTTGCTTTTAGTATGTGTTTCCTCCGGCCGTATTGCTTTGTCTTGTACTGTAGATTCAACTTTTTAAGGATAAAATCTTGATTAGGTTTCTATAAAGACTACAACTTTGATCATTCATGAGTGTTAATTTGTGAAAATTCGCACTTTTTACTTTGATTTTTTTAACAAAGACGAGCATTTTGGGGCATCCAAAATAGAATACTTGACGAGCATTATGGGACTGAAGGAGTAGTTAATTACATGGAATTAACATTAGACAAAAATTTCAAGTCTTCAACCATATATACCATGGTCTAGTAACGGAAATTACGGTGTCATGTGTTGAGTGTTGCATCATGGTTCATAGGGGTATTGGAAAAGTATTTAGGGTATGCGAATTAGTGGATGTTTTAGAACATAAGATTCGTGTAGAGATACGTTGCGATTTTACCTCTAGATGTGTCGAATAGTATTAGGATACGTATCGTGAATGGTAAGATTTTGACGATTTCAATCAGAAGTCATATTTTTTGGCTGAAACGTGCTTCATAAATCTGTTCATTTTCTCTTTGGATACGTATTCATTGAAGACTTGAAGGTGTCTTTGGATCTCCTCTTAAAATCAAGTGGGAATGTTCACGAATTCTTGAAGTTGTTTAGCGTGATCCGCGTGGGTGGAGCTATATGAACTGTGTGGGCTCAGTCGAACCCACTTGAATTTTGAAGATGATACTGCATGAAATTTCTAGCTGTGCTACTGGTGATCTGATCGTCCTAGGTTGTGAGGTTTCTAAATTTCTTGCTACCCTGTTGCCAACATCTTCTGGTATTGTCGTGCATTTTATCAAGCGGTACTCATCCTGAAGATATAAACACGATATTAGAAAATTGTGACCATGTAGATAATCTGTATTTAAGGTGTTCCTCGTCTAGCATAGCATTTACAACTTTATTTTTATAAACATGATATTAGATAATTGGCAATAGGCAGATATATTTTGCATGAATATGACTGCCTTCTAGGTTTTGTGCCTTAAAATCGTTTGCTGCTGCAGAGTCTTTGGCATTGCTTTGATTCAACATTTGTATCTACGGTTGCGATCAACTTTACTATTTAAGAGTTACAGTATATTGGGTACAGCTTGGTTCGAATTGAAATAATACAACTTCTGCTTACTGTATCATACGTCATTTTCAGAGGCTACAACGAAGAGCAAATTAGCATCACTAAATGAGAAGCTTGATACCCTAGAGCGCCGTCTAGAACTGCTTGAAGTTCAAGTGGGTACTGCTGCAGCCAACCCTTCAATATTTAACACGTGATGTTCACTAGATCATGGGATGTTTGAAAGAAACTAGCATGCCTGTAAGCAACTCTTAGCTGGAATTTGGATAGAGTGTTTTGCTTTGAATCGTTTTTGTAGTCAAATACTGCTATGCTGTCACATAGCCAGTTCTTTTGATTGTGAACATATATCATGTATTATCAGCTACAAAAGATTAGTTTTTCATGGAGTATATTATATATCAAGTCTTATTGTAGCTGCTTTTCAGGTATGATAAAATTGAAGGGTTATTCTATGTTTTGGTCTTCTACCACAGTATGCAATTGTCCGTAGTTTTGTCTAAGCATGTGACGTGATAAGATTTAAATGAAATGTTGGTGCTTGTGGATACGTCTATTCCATTAGGATATGTTCCGAAACTCTCTGCTGTTTCATACTGATTCATCAAATTTATTCATACGGATACGTCATAGTTGAAATCTTCTTCACACGCTTTCATTAAACCGGAATGTCATGACTGTTCAAGAAGTACCCACAAAAACAATAATAAGAGAACAGTGAATGCAATCACCGCTGTGTAACCCAGAATGAAGTTGGGACCACTGTGTTATCTAAGACCACAAATGAGTTGGTTGAAAGAAGAGAGATAGAGAGAACAATTAGGAAGTACAGGAAGGACCACTTAGTTTAAGGCAAACTACACTATTCCCGTATAGACTACGGCTTGAAGAAGAAGAAGAAAGGGGAGGTAAGTAATCAGAATGGCTATGGTGTATGAAGAGGCTCAATACGCATTATGGAAAGTCTCATGGACAAAGATGAAGTGACCTTGGATAAAATTCAGAACGGCGTCATTTGAAGAAAAGAA
Organism: Rhododendron griersonianum; assembly: GCA_018127125.1. Taxonomy (NCBI): domain Eukaryota; kingdom Viridiplantae; phylum Streptophyta; class Magnoliopsida; order Ericales; family Ericaceae; genus Rhododendron; species Rhododendron griersonianum. Next base: position 11,613,488 of record CM030795.1, read on the forward strand.
GAAGAGGCAAACAGTGAAGATAAGAAACTTAGGCAATTGGTAATTCCTTGGAGTTATTTTATTTTGTTTTCATGAACATGGTGGCCATCATGGATCCCATGATGGTGAGAAACATCAGTCTAGACTAGAGGGGAAAAGCTCCGGTGTACGGTGGATGTTTTTGTGGCGCATGAGGATCCATATCTCTGAGGAAAACAAGTTCACAAATTTTGGACCGAGGTGTTTGTGATACGTCCGGGCCTGGTTGGAGCAACGTTGTTGTGGGTCTGGTAGTGTTCTTCGTTGACAGTGTAGTCACTGCAGTTAGGTGTTGGGCGTCTTTGACCATTGTCTTGGAGTCAGGTGATGAACTGCACAAGCCACAAAACCATAAGTTAAAAGAAGAGGGAGCACAAGAAGTCAGTGATTGGGTCCTACAATCAGTGGCGTAGCTACTTAAACACCAAGAGGGCCGCATGCCCATTCTTTTGTTTACATGCCCCTTCTTATGTTTGTAAGCTTTTATTATAACCAGTTTTCCAAACTTTTCTCCTTTGAAGTTTCACGTATAGCCTGTTAAATTACAGTAGAGTTTTTCTTTTTCATCCGTTTAAAGTTTCAATAATACCCTTGACTTTCTTATGACGCCTCTTTTCTTTTATAGTCCTAACAAGGTCCCAGGAATTTGGCCCTTTTACTGTTCAGCTGCAATTTTATCCCTTGTTTTTCTGTTTTTTTTCCCCCAATATCTTTTCTTTTTGGTGATTCAGCTGTTATTTGCCTCCTTAGATGCCTAACTCATTGGAAAATCCTTCTATATAATATTTCTCCTTTAGAAATACTCCGTTGTTTAAAGTGCATTTTGGGTTCTTTGAAATTGGCGGGATTCATCTATTTTCTACTTTATCACCTTTGAAGTTTAGGTGGCTTCACTATATCAATCACTTCATCGATGCAACTGTCCTTGGCATGATCCATTTTGGAGAGAGAGAGAGAGAGAGGTTGGTTATGTCTCTGTGCAGTCTCCCAACTTGTGTGGGATGTGTCGAGGAGGAATTAAAAGGGTGGCTGGCTTAATTAGCATCAAATAGTCCTTTTTGAGTTGTTTCGATCGAAAAGAGTAAGAGAGGATTGTTGTTTTCTTCATCATCCCTTTTCAACTAAGTATTGTGTTTTCTGTACATTGTCTATTTGGATGCTTCTTGTTCATGCAAATGATATAATGCTTTTGTTAGTTGGGAATTTGCTGGTTATGATTGTGTTCGGCTTAAGAAACATATGTTTTGTCGGTAATTAATCTTTCTGCTAAGTATGTAGATGATGATCAGCTTGTGCTGCATTGCATCAGTTGTTTGTAAGATACTCTGAAGGTTCTAAATGGTTACGGCTGTATATCCTGATTAGCAAGAAAAGGGAAATAAAAGGCGATCGAGATTGCTAACGTAAGTATATTGTGGTCTTACCTTGTTATTTGCCCTAGTCTTGTAAAATATACTTTAGATGTTTAAATGGTTATGGCTGCAAACCCTTATTTGGCTATAGGGAAGAATAAGAATTTGTGATTTGGAACATACTTACAGCTAGAACTTCTATGAATGGATGATGAGGTACCACTAGAACTTCTATGTAAGTTCTATCAGAAATGATTTTGGCATTGATTTTGGATATTATCATTGTAATTCCTTAACGAAGCACCCATCATCGTGCCACACATTGCATAAAAGTGTTGCGTCATTCTGTATGAAAATACTTCATAATAGAATATTACTCGAATGCTTTAGACTTCAATGTTTTCTTTTGCTGCGTTTTTTGTTGGTACTTTCCCGTTTGCACATAAGAAACAGCATTTGCTTCTTTGTTACAAAACTGCATATTCACTTGAGTTCACAAAGTTATCCTGGAAAACTTCCCCGTTGCCTGCATACCCGCATGGAGGTCGCAGCAAGTTGTTTCCATAACTCTTTTCTTCCGATTGGTTGAGCTTTTGATCAGTAAACATTCAAAGTGGTGTTTAAAATTCGTATGGAGGGGTAATGTTGTTGGTACACTTTGAAATTAGGGCAGTTGTTCACTTCAGACATTGATGGGAAGTTATGAGATTTATGTTAGTGGATAAGTCACATATTCTTGAGAAGCTTATACTGACCAGGACCTAATATTCGGCAAAGTTTCCTTAAGCCTGAACAGTGAACACTAGCTTTTGTTTGGTACTTCGGTTATAGTTCGAATCCTGCTACCTTTTTTGTGGATCATCTTGTGGTGGGTCGCGATCAAGAACGTCAGAATCAGGCTCTCTATCACTATTCCCAGAATTTGGATTCGTGAACCTTGGCTTTCAAGAATCCATCCAGTGGTCTATTCCTATCCAAACCAAAATGTTAAGATTGGTTAAACGTTTTTAGGAAAATTGTTAAAAATTGTCAAAAGTATTGAAATCATTATAAAGGCGGTTTTGGATTTTCCTTTTCTTCCCAAAACAAGTGTTCATTCTCCCTGCTCCAAACCCTCCTGCGACTTCTACCTAGCTCCGCCATTGTCTGCAAGTATGGGATCTAGCAGTGAATGGTAATTTGTCAGCACACCCGAAGTCGGAGATTATCTCACCAGCCAAATAGAATTGCCATCCAAGAAAATATATACCAAGAATTCAAACCATAACTGTTTATTCCACAATCTCCCCTCATTTCGCCAATAATAGTTTTTGGTTGTGGACAGCAATAATCGGAGGATTAGAATCGCTAACGCCCCAAAGACCTTCTATAAAACAGGACTGAACCTCCTTCAAAAGATAAGCCATGGATTAAGGAACCTAATTTGTTGCTAATCATTCTCTCTACATCCATGTTATCTCTCTCCAGATTTAGCTTCAATTACGAAAATACTTGACTCGCAGGGTAGCACCACACAAGTGAACCTATGAAAATACCAGTCCCTTTGCCAATCCTATTGTCCAGTCCAGCTTTCACCATTTGTTGCCAAAAATCAAATTAGACTAATTAGACTGCATAAACAAATCACACTTGTTCAAAAGAAAAAATGATAAGTGTGCGGTCCATAGTGTAGAGTCCATTTTTCACCTACAGTTCATTTCTTCTTGCATTCGAGTGATATGTCCATGTCCGATCAAACTAAATTTTATCCATCTTTTTCTTGCATTCGAATGATATGTACATTTTGTTCTTGTACAAGGGTGATATGTTCATTTTGTACTTGCAAATAGCAGCAGGGCTCTATGTTTTTTTTTGATCCGCCAGGGCTCTATGTTCATGCATGAAATTATTCATGTCCGATCAAACTAAGGTTATGAATCTCGTACCGTACCGGTATTGTCCCTATTCGGTACTCTACACATCTAATTCCGTTCCGGCTCAAATACCAATTGGTACCAACCAATATTGGAGGTACCGGAGATACCGGTCAGTACCGTTCAATACCGAATAGTACTGGATTATTTTTAAATTTATTTTTTTCTTCAAGTACCGGTCAATACTAGACGATACCAGGCAAACCGGACGGTACCAGACAAATACCGGAATATTTTTTATTTTTCTTGTTTTAAAACGTGTATTATATTATAAATTCTTTTAGATAGGAAAATAACGCTAATAGCAATCAATCCGAAACGGTATCCGGTATCTCACCGGTACCAATACGTACTATATTAATAAGAAAACCGATAATCTAGCCGGTACGGTATTCAGAACCTTGGGTCAAACTAATTTTAAGCATAAAATCTATTTTTGCAAGATATTAAAGCTGACTGGTTTGGATTATGAGAGCAATTGAAGGGACCGGATAATTGACACCTGCACTTGCAGCCCAACGCAAGAAAAGGCACTAGTTCAAAGAGCAGAAAAGGGTAATGAGAAAAGGACCATTTGCTATCATCATTATCCATCACTGGGGCGGGGGGGCAAAAGAGTCCCAGGATTTCAATTGGAGTTTCTGATGACTTGAGCTGTACACAAAATTCCTGAATTGCTTCTCAACCACTTCAAACAAAAAAAACCATGTGGTGTTGTTGTCTCTGTATCACTTCATACACAAAACAAAACCCCTTCATTTTCTTCTTCCATCAGGGGCCCCAAACTCTACTCTAGTCCCTACCTTACATCACTACTATGTCCCTTCATTTAGTCCTAATCTAAACTGCTAACTAAGTAAATTCCTAACTTCCATTAGCAACTTCCAGTCCCCTAATTAGTGTGTGTCCCAATCTGCACCATCCAGCCAAAGAACAAAAGAACCAAACAGATTTTGTTAATCGATTCACACCACCAAACAGACCCCTTCAACCAGGGTTTTGTTAGGTCAGAGCCTCCTCGACTCCTTTCGATTCAACAAACGGCGACTGTACACTATCTTCCTCCGAGTCACTCCCCGAAGAACTCCCCGAATCCGAACCTACAACAACAAACCCAATTCACGATATAATGAATTCTCAATTCACCTTACAATCAAAATAACCCCAAGTTTTTTCAAAGAGAGCCAGTGTGGGTTGTTATACCACTAGAAGACGACGAATCACTGCTGGAACTCGAGCTGCTGCTACCATCATCCTTTTCGATCTCCACCGGCGGGAAAACGTTGACCGGAATATCTTCCCCGATATCAACGTCCTCCTCCCCTGCATCACACCCCTTCTTGGCCTTCTGAATCGCCCCCGCCTCCGGCATCTGCTCTATCAACGGTTCCAACTGCATTTCAATCCAAAACAACATTATTAGCACAAAACAGTCATCAACATTACCAATTAATCGACTCAAAGCATAAAAAATTGCCCTCAATTTACCTTGGCATTAGCAACCCCTTGTCGCTTCATCGTCTTGTTCTTGTGATTACACACAAACCTATCCAACTCCCACAACGTCTCCACATCCAGCGCCTCGATGTCGAGCTCGATCTCGTCCCCATCGGGCGTCATCTGAGAGTTCCTCCTCCTTATAATCTCCAGCATCGCACCCATCTTCTCCGGCGGAAGCTCCTGCAACCCTAACCCTAACCTCTCCTTCTCCTCAAAACTCATCCCCCGCTTATTCGGATCCCTCGCCTTCGGCTTCGCCAATTTCCTCGGCGTCCCAACAACCGGTTGAACCGACGTCGTATTCCCCAAATCCTCCCGACCCCGCATTGCCTCAGATTCCTTCGAATTCAACAACATTGGGCCGGCCAGAAGCCGGTGCTGGCCCTCGAACTTGGCATAAGCCGGTCCGAACAACTTGTCAAACAGAGCAACCAAAGTCTCCGCCATTACATACACGTCCGAGCCCTTGGGGTTGTACATCCGGGCGTTGTCGAACGTCAGCCTGACGTCGCAGGCAAAGTCCAGCGGGGTCTTGTACTCCTTTTTATCCAGCCTGGACTTCACCGTCCCGAGATCCATCGGGTTCTTTATGACCCTGTGGTAATCGTGGAGCCCTAAGGCGACCGCGTCGACGGGCGCGTTGAACACCCAGCCGGACTTGTGCTTCATCAACTTAACCAATATCTGGCTGCACCTCTTCATTGTGGTCGTCAACAGCTTGCCGAATTGCGACGTGTCCGAAACAGCGGCGTTTTGCCGTTTCCTGCCTCTGCCGGAACCTAACGGAATCCCGCGTTTTTTCCCTGAGGGCTTTGGTGTAACAAGCCTTTCCTTTGGTTCCGATGAGAAATCAACCTGAAGCGGAGGCGGCCGGGGAGGAGGAGGAGCAGCCGCGTCTCCGCCGTACGCGACGGCAGATCTGTTCTCGATCTGAGCCCTAAGGTTCCGGACCTGCTCCAGCTCCGACCTCAAGCGTCCCTCCAGCTCTCTCAGCTCGGCCCTCGTGTACGCCGCCAGGTTGAACGTCAGGTACTCCCTGCGGAGGCCATTCTCCGCCGGAGACGGCCTTGACGCCGGCTCGTCGTGCTTCTTCCAATGATAAGGCGTAGTGCCGTTCTCGTGGATCTGTCCAGATAGGGCGGGATTTGAGGTCGGGTATCTGTTAGGGTTAGGGCTAGGGTTTAGGATAGGGTTTGTTTGGTTGAAATTATTGAAATGAGGTTTGTTTGTATGGTATTTCCTCATATAAACCTTGCGTTCGCCCCAATAGGATTCATTTCTGCTGGGCAAAACTGCCGATGCCATGTACAGGGCAAAAAAATAGGGTTTCTACGAGAGGGGATGGGTTTTCCGGCGGCTAGTCTCCGGGGAGGGGGAGGAAATGGCGGGAGCTCATGGCTATATCTCGCCGGAAAATCCAACCACCACCGCCGCCGCCGCCGTCGGCCGGAGAAGAAATCGAAGGAGGGGAGGGAAGGGAAGGAAAGGAAAGGAAATAAATGGGGGAACCCTCCTCAGGTTAATTTTGTGGTGAAAAGAAACGATGGGCAAACTCGTCTTCTTAAAGAAAAACCAGATCTGCCCGGTGACGCCTCGGGCAGAATCTCGACCGCTGACGCGACGAGAGGATGTGATCGCACGGCACAGATGTCGTTAGAACCTGACCGGCGAAGTGACCGGGACAGCTGGAACGGACGGCTTGGATCTGGGACTGGGTACACGTGGCTAGAGGACGAGGCGTGAGATGGGAGTATAGCGTCTTTTAGGTGGGGAGTTTAAATTTTTTTGAGGAGGGCACGAATTTTGCCGGATTCGAAAATTGAATTCAATCTGCTTTTGGGATTTGGTGGGGCCGGGGCTGGGTTGGTGACGTGGAGTGTGGGGTCCACTGCCGTGAGAAGGACATGGACGGCGAAAAATATATGGATCGTTGTGTTTGGTTGAGAGTTTAGTTTAGTTTAGTTTTGGTAGTGGGTGGAGAGAGAAATAGAGTAATGATTGAAGATAGGGGTAATGATTGGAGAGAGATAGAGAAAGTAATAATTGAAAAAATAGGGTAATGATTGAAAAAAAAAATAGAGTAATAATTGAAAACAAAACTAAAACTAAAACTAAACGGGTAACCAAACAAAGCCAAATCTTATGTTTTGGGGAATCTTGTATATCACGATTCACGGGAGGACTTTTGCCAGGTCAGACGGGAATGGGCCAGCGATGTTGTGCCACGTTTTTGGTTCTGCCGTCACTGTAGGGCCCCCAACGAGCGACCTCTGCTCCGTTATCATCGCACGGCCGCACCCTATTGCTTCCTGATTGTCTAAATTTGCTTACAATTACATGGCTGATTTTGTCACTCTATTTTTTTAACGCTACTCTCCTATAAGTGTATTTTTTGTGCAAAAATATACTTGCAAGGGAATAGCATTAACAAAAAAAAGAATGACAAAATCATTTCCCTTTATTTATGGACTAGTACTTTTTAATCGAAAACATCTCTTTTTCCGTCTAAAAAAGTAGTACACCATTCACGTCATATAAAAATTTATCTATATTTTGCAACACTTTTTAATATGAGTGATTTCGGTTCGGTTCGGGGTAAAATTTCGAAAGTCCGATATAGTTCAGTCCAAATATTTCCAGGACCGATCCTGACCAGAGTTGAGTTCGATTCGGGGTGGAGTGGGGTTTGTCCGGTAGGGGATTTCCATCCGCCCGAAATATAAAATTTTCATTTAATTTAAAGTGTATATAGGTAAACAGTCAGGATCAAGTCAGAACCTCTTACAGTCAGGACCATTAGGATCCGAGCCACTCAATGTGTTCAGAACGTGATTTTAAGGGTACCCGAAATAAATTGGCAAAAAAAATGACCGGGAAGGACTTGAGTTGAGCAGTTTTTTATTGAACCGTTCAATAAAAAATTGTTGGGATGAACCCTTCCCGGTCATTTTTTTTTGCCAATTTCTCGCGAGTACCTTTAAAATCACGTTCTGATCACACTGAGCGGCTTGGATCTTCAAATTTAGATCGGGAAATGGGAGATCGTGACGGTCCTGATCATAAGAGGTCCTAACTTGAACAGGACTGTATATGTAAAATATATAAAATACATAGTTGTTCGGTTCGGGGAAAATTCTAGGAAATCGAGACCGAACTGATTTCGGCTCGGCTCGGTTCGGTCCGGAAAAATTCCGCCATCACCCCGACCGAAAACCGAACCGATCGGTTGGTCGGATTTTTTGAATTTTTTTTGGTCCGTCAATTTTTGTAACACCCCTACTTTTTAGTACCAAAAAGATTTTACAAACTTTGTTTAATACTACATATAAAAACTTTAGAACTTCAAACATATTGATTATTTCATATTTTCATGAGACGTGTGAATATTAGTTTTCGACATTGTTTATAGGATTGAGAGAGTGGGAAACGGGGATGGCCCCTGCACAGCATCGTGATGTGCACCATCCGAATTGTTCACTCGGTAATTCAACGATTCAAATGTCATCTCCATCGTGTAGCATTCGAGTCGTTCATTGCCGAGATGAAATCTGAGCCACTAGATTGCCTAACGGACGGCTCGGATGATGCACGACACCCATCCCGTTTCCAGAGAGAGTAGTATGGTTGGATTCATAATTAAATGAAGAGCTCATTACCTCCTATACTAATTAAGCTACGAGGGAATCAATTAGGGCTAATTCAGTTGGTCATGACTCTTGCATCTCACTATGAGATTAAGAGGTCGAATCTCCTCACCCACATGTGGTGTTCTTGCCGAAAGAGAGACTCCTGATTTCTTTATCTGTTTCTTCCCTGCTTATTTCTTGTATTGATTTAGTTGTTGGGCTTAGAGCATCCGCAATGGTTTTGTTAACTAGTGTGTTAATTGTGTGTATTAAGACTTAACAAACAAAATTGTATTTTTTGTGCAACAATGCATGTGTGCTAGAGTGTGCTAGAGTATGCTAAATCTAGTAGTGTGTTAGCATGGTTATTAAGTTTGGTAACCAAGCTAACAAATAATAAGTGGGTCTTATCTCTATAAATTCAAATTTCAACCATAAAACATAAATGCCTCCACTACTTTCTTTAAAGAGTTAACACACTCCTAACTAACCCATTGAGGTACTCATATATAAATTAACACACTAACACACATTTGTGGGACCCATTTTTTATCCTAACACATACCTTAACAAACATTTTGATACACAAATATAACACACCCATTGTGGATGCTCTTAGTTATCTAGTGGACTTTCACAATTGATGTATTATCATATGGTGTGTACTTTGTTAGCTACCACGCATCTTCAATCGAAAACGTTTGTGTTATTGGAGTAGAATCTGATAAAACTTCTGGTCTAAATATCAGTCTAGATGATCAATTTTTCGGCACTTAGGCACTAGACGGGGGTCCAACGCCTAGATAAAAATCGGCCTATGATACTTTTAACAATTATGAACCATTAACGTTAGAGATGGACTACTCAAATTGTGAAGTATAACCCATGTAGTGCATTCGTGCACCACAGGTCCCGATTCCATACTTCTACAATATCTTCTGCATTATACTATTGGGTATTTGAAAACTGTACCATCTTCTCAATATCCATTTGCAATGGTTACAACTACACTTAGGCCAATTTTGGTTAAATACAAAAAGTGGCTTATTTTTTTTGTTTTTTATTCGAAAAAATTAGCATTTGCTAGTTTTGCGTCGATTTTTTTGTGAATTCTTGTGCCGTCATGATGAGAGGATTCTAAAAAGTAAAAAATTAAAATCAATAACCCAATTTTTTTAATAAAGACGAAAAAAATGTGGGTTTCTGTAACGCCCCGATTTTCTGAGGAATTTCGGAAGCATTAATAGATTATACTTAGCATAAATAATATCCTTATTATTACAAACCACCGAAAAATATCTCTTTATTACAGTTTGGAATGACGTTAATATGCTCTACCCCACATGTACGGAGGCCCTTGGGTGACATGACGTCACAGAGCAAAGACTCAGAGCGACTCTAGTTCTGATACGGATTCCAAGCGAACTCTTGCTCAGTCTCCGTCCTTGGAATCTCTCCAGTGATGAACTGCTCCAAACTGGGTTCCTGTTCTTCTATGTCGTCATTACCTGCAGCTTCTGGCAAATTGACCGCCGAAGCAATCGATTTACCAGGATACGAACGTATCCGTGAGTGATAAATCACTCAGTAGATACCCCTAAATCCATAACCCATAAAATACAAACAATAATATAATAATAAGCATAATGAATAAAGTTACAACAATCAAGAGCATATTATGAGATTATCTTGTCTTTAAGTGATTTCTAGATTTCTCTACCATAAGAAATAATCCTCCCGAACAACCGCTGAACTATGGCGACTCTGCCGATTTACCCTCTCCTTACTTGCCCAGCCTGGGGTCTCAGACGAATAAGACCAAACTATATGTCGGGTCAAACTCGACCGTACCATCACAACGAGCGAATGATAACCAACCAACCGCGAGAAATGATACCCATACTCCGGTTTCATCCAATAAATCCACCCCCGGAATATCCGGAAGATAAATCCAACAGTGCCATGTTCAAGGTTCGCAAGATGATAATTCACCGGTCTTTAACCACAAGTGCCGATACCGACGACCAATCTTTCAGGAAACCCACGGTCCTCGGCCACTTTGGTTATCTCCTGACCAAAACAAAATTTCACTTTCCCTAGGAATTTAACGTCTAATTAATTTATTCCAACATGCGAACACCGCCCGGGGTACCTATTGTCCAATTTCTACGTTCACGAAGCAACAATACGGCAATAACAATTTATCGAAATTCATGAAATTCGTTTTCACAATTTTAGTACCCTTAATTATTAAAACGTCCTTTTTATATATTCTTTTACTATTTATTTATTATTAGGGATAAAATCAGTTGATTATTTATAATGACAAATTAGTAATTTTTATGATTTATAAAATAGTCCACCTATTACTAAATAGTTTAAAATAATTTCTTTTTAAGATTAATCACAAGAATAGTTATTTCTTTAATAAATATTTACTTTAAATACTATACTATCCTTAATGATATTTATTTAAATATCATACTAAGATAATATCTTCTTTTCCTTTTTTGTGCAACTTACTAAATTTTAGTAGGACATTGGAAACCGTTTTCTTTTGAAAATCCTATTATTAGTTAACAAGGTTTATTAATCTATCGTTTTATCCTTTAATATAATTTGGAGAAATATTTCATTACCACTTATAATATTAAGTTAAGGATATGAATATCTTTTATTCACTAATTTCCTTTCTAAAATTACTAAATAAAAGTATTATTAATTTAATATTTTTATTTATTAATCTACGATCTCAAGATATTATATGTGTAATCATCAAGTAAAAAAAAGAAATTTGAGCACACATATAAACTAAAATTATTACCAATTATCCACTTAATCAACTAGATAAATCAAACTGATATAACTAATTCGTTTAATACTAAACTGATATTACTCAGTCAAAAATAATATCAAGTCAGTAGTTTTTCATAATAATAATATCATAAAGGTTGTAAAATAAATATCATAAGGGTCATCTTCAACGTGAATAATATCAAATAGATAGTCGGGCCCATAAATAATATCAAAACGATGAATCGGGCCGAAAATGGACAGTAAGCTATATTTTTCGTTTGGGATCATTTTAAGCCCTAAAAACACGTCAAAACTACTCTATTATACTTAGGGAGAGTGGGAGAAGAGGTACATACTTTCGGTTTTGATCAAAACAAGCTTAAAACGAGTTTTTGAGTTTTTCGGTTCGCCGGAGAGATGATCGGAGTACGGCTGTCCGGGATTGATTTAGGGCCGATGATGGATGTTTTGGGAAGTTTGAGGTGTGTATGGAAGTTTGGGGAGGTTAATTCGGGTTAAGAGGTGGTGCAAAAGCAAACCCACCTTTCTCTCTCTTAATCCTCCATGGGAGGAGCTTAAGCTTTTCTTTTCCCTTTTTTTTTCTTCCTACTTATCTATTAGCTTCCTAACTGGACCGGGGTTTGAGAGAGAAGTGAGGAGTTGTGGTTTTGAAGGTGAGGGAGGGGTAGTATTTATAGAGGAATTGGGGAGGAAAGGAGAGGAGAGAGAGAGAGAGGTTTCGGCAGAGAGATGAGAGAGAGGAAATCTTGGCGTGGAAGATTTGGAGGAAAATAATCTAGTGTGAAAGAGTGTACCAATATACGTAGAAACGAGTCGCGTGGTGTTCGATCGTCCGGTTTTCGTTTTCGAAAAATTCTAAGAATAACAAGAATTTAAATAAAAACTAATATTACGGAATTTTTATTTTATTAAAAATTTCGGAATATTACAACCTATCCCCCTTAACAAAATTTCGTCCTCGAAATTTAAGGTGCACTCTCTATAGGGAATAGCTCTTTGTAATTCTCTCTCATTACATCTTCTCTTTCCCAAGTACTCTCTTCTATTCCACGGTGTCGCCAGAGTACTCTAACTAGTTTGATTGTTTTTCCTCTGATGACCTTCTCTCCATGGTCCTGGATTGCTACGGGTCTCTCTTCGAATGTCGTATCCTCGTCGACTGTGACATCTTCCCAGTTGATTATGTGGGAAGGGTGGGCCATGTACTTCCTTAACATAGAGACATGGAAGACATTGTGCACTCTGTCAAGCTGCGGTGGCAGTGCTAGCCTGTACGCAACTTCTCCAATCCTTTCGAGAATCTCAAATGGTCCGATGTAGCGAGGCGATAGCTTCCCTTTCTTTCCGAACCTGATGACTCCACGTTTAGGTCTGATCTTAAGGAAAACGTGGTCACCAACGGTGAATTCTAAGGGTCTCTTTCTTGGTTCAGCATAACTCTTTTGGCGGCTCTGTGCTGTTTTGATCCGCTGAGTGATGATTTTGATCTTCTCATTTGTCTCTTTGACAAGATCTGGTCCAAGCAGGTGCATCTCTCCCACTTCGGTCCAGCATACCGGTGATCTGCAAGGGCGTCCATACAGTGCCTCGAATGGAGCCATTTCTATGCTTGCCTGATAACTATTATTGTAAGCGAACTCCACCAAAGGTAGGTGTCGCTCCCAGCTTCCCTTGAAATCTAGTACACAGGCTCGGAGCATATCCTCCAGGGTCTGAATCGTCCTTTCGGATTGTCCATCTGTTTGAGGGTGAAAGGCGGTGCTCATCCTGAGATCCGTTCCCAGCGCTTTCTGTAAACCTTGCCAGAAAGCCGAAGTGAATCGTGGCTCTCGATCTGACACAATCGATACTGGAACTCCGTGCAATCTGATGATCTCCTTAATGTACAATCGGCTGAGAGTGTCCATGGAGTCTGTTATTCGCACAGGTAAGAAGTGTGCAGACTTTGTCAGACGATCGACGATTACCCAGATAGCATTATGGTTGTTGACTGATCTAGGCAATCCTGTGACGAAATCCATGGTGATGTGCTCCCATTTCCATCCTGGAATAGGAAGAGATTGTAGCTGTCCTCCTGGTTTCTGGTGCTCGGCCTTTACTTGCTGACACGTGAGGCATGTGGAGACATATTTGGCCACGTCATCCTTCATTCCGCTCCACCAATATAGACGGCGCAGGTTATGATACATCTTGTTGCCTCCTGGATGTACAGTGAAATTAGAATGGTGGAACTCTTTCAAAACTGCTTCTCTGAGGGTCCCTATGCCTGGTACAAATATTCTGTCTCTGAATCTCAAACTCTTGTCGGGGTGAACTGTCCATCCTGTAACTGCTTTGTTGGTCGCCATCTGATATCGAATAAAGTCGCACTCCTGATCGAAAGTCTGAGCGAGCAGGATTTCTCTGTGCAACGCTGGTGTAGCGATCATGGCGAAAAAGCATGCTCTGTTGGATTCTGGTGATGGCTGAAGTCTGAATTCATTGATCTCATCCATCATCTTCCATTCTCTGACTGCCATACTTGCCACTTGTCCTCTGCCCTTGCGGCTAAGTGCATCAGCAACTACATTGGCTTTGCCTGGATGATATGACAAAGTCAGCTTGTAGTCCTCCATGTATTCCATCCATCGTCGTTGGCGCAGATTTAGCTCCTTCTGGGTGAACAGATATTTTAGACTCTTATGATCAGTGAATACCTCGAATTCTTCCCCATATAAGTAATAACGCCATGTCTTGAGGGCGAATATTACTGCTGCTAATTCCAGATCGTGCGTGGGATAGTTCCTTTCATGCAGCTTAAGCTGGCGTGAACCATACTCTATAACTTTCCCATCCTGCATGAGCACACATCCGAGTCCATCTCTTGAGGCGTCACAATATACTGAATATCCCATGTTTCTCTCAGAAATGATCAGTATCGGCGCACTCGTCAATCTCCTCTTCAGCTCTTGGAATGACTTCTCGCATGCTTCATCCCAAACGAACTTGACTCCTTTTTTAGTCAGTCGGAACATGGGCTTTGATAAAACGGAGAAATCTTGAATAAACCTTCTGTAGTATCCAGCTAGTCCCAGAAAGCTCCGAATCTCAAACACTGTTGTCGGTCGCTTCCAGTTCAGAACGGCGTCAACCTTGCTGTCATCGACGGAGATTCCTTTTTCTGACACAACATGTCCCAGAAATTTAACCTCTTTCATCCAAAACTCGCACTTGCTAGCCTTAGCATACAATTGATTGTTTCTAAGGATTTGCAGTACGATTCTCAGATGTTCTTCGTGTGCTTCCTCTGTTGGCGAGTAAACCAAGATATCGTCGATGAAGACCACCACAAATTTGTCCAAGTATGGTTGAAAGATCTTGTTCATCAAGCACATGAACACTGCTGGTGCATTGGTCAACCCAAATGGCATCACTAAGAATTCATAGTGACCGTATCTTGTCCGGAATGCGGTTATAGGAATATCACTATCCCTAATACGCAACTGGTGATATCCAGACCTCAGATCGATCTTTGAGAAATAAGTTGACCCTCTCAACTGGTCAAACAAGTCATTGATCCTCGGTAGTGGGTATCTGTTCTTGATTGTCATGCGATTCAACTGTCTGTAGTCGATACATAACCGTAACGTTCCTTCCTTCTTCTTAACAAAGAGTGCTGGAGCTCCCCAGGGTGATGTACTTGGCCGAATAAAACCCTTGTCCAGCAATTCCTGTAATTGAATCTTCAGCTCCTTCAATTCTGCTGGCGCCATTCTGTATGGTGCCATAGATATTGGTGCAGTACCTGGTTGAAGTTCGATAGTGAAATCTATCTCCCTATGTGGAGGTAGCCCAGGCAGTTCTTCAGGAAATACATCTTCGAACTCACACACAACTCGGGGTAAGTCTAGGTCCATCTGATCATTCTCCTGAAGTGACAGCTTAGCTAGCCATCCCGACAGTTGGTTGTGCGGTTTGTGTGCTGATGAAGTGGAGACAGGATCTTGTCTATCCCCCTTAAATTTGAAGCACGTCCCATCCTTCGAATAAGCCGTCACCATCTTGCGATGACAATCTATGACAGCTCGATAAGAAGAAAGCCAATCCATTTCCAAGATCACATCAAAATCCGCCATGTCGATAACCCTGAGATCACAAGTTATCCGCAGTCCAGAAACTTCTATTTCGCACCCTTTACAGACTAATCCAACAGATATCTTACCCCCTAATGGTGAAGTAACTTGCATCATCGCTCCTAGGGGTTCTGTGTCTAGTCCAAGTGATTTCGTACATGCAGTAGAAATGAACGAGTGCGATGCTCCAGAATCAATTAAAGCTTGTATACAAGTGTTGAAGAGTACAAGTGTACCTTGTATCATAGAGTGATCATTCTGTTCCTCTTCTGCCTGCAGTGCGAAGATCCTGCCAGCTCCGCTTGCCTGGTTGTTCCCTGCTGGTGCTTTACCCGCTGCATTGCTCTGGTGCGGGTGGTTCTGTTGTTGATTCTGCGCTTGATTCTGGTGCCACCCAATTCTTGCCGGGTTCTGGTTATTCTGATTCCACCCGATTCTATTCTGGTTGTTTTGGGGTTGAGCAGGTCTTAGTGGCAACTTTGGCTGACTCCCGAAATTATTGTTCTGCAGTTTGGGACACTGATTCCTGAAATGCCCTTCTTCATAGCAGTGAAAACAACGGACTGGTCCGGATTTTTGGAATTGACTCTGTCCCTGCCCGGATCCCTGGTTCCTCCATGGTTGCATCTGATGTTGTTGCGGCCGGTTATTACTATTCTGGTAATGCGGCTTCTGATTGGCAAACCCTTTGTTGTTGTGGTTATTGCGAATCGGCCCTCCAGACGACGATCCTCCTTTCTTGATGTTGTTCCCTATCACCTTGGAGTCGGCATTCTCACGTTCCATTATGAGGGCACACTCAATAGCCTCAGGATAAGTGCGAAATTTTTGAGATACCACACTCTTCCGGATGCTAGGGTGAAGTCCCCACGCGAACCTCTTTGCCCATGCTGCAGGGGTTGCTATTAGGCTGGTAGCATGACGCGCTAAGCTTTCGAAGCACGTGATGTATTGGGAGACAGTCATCGTCCCCTGTTTTAAATCAATAAATTCTTGTAGTTTCGCGTCCTTGATTGGCTCTGGAAAGTATTTCTCGTTGAAAAGATTCTCAAATTGTCGCCACGTCATTGTCTCGACAGTGTTGGTGGCCTTGATCAGATCCCACCAATGGTCAGCTTCTCCTTGCAGTTGAAAGGCAGCTAGAGCGATGCGATCCTCTGCATGTGTGATGTTCATCGTGTCTAGAAACTTGGCAATCTGTTTCAGCCAGGTCTCAGCGACTGTGGGGTCACCTTCCCCATCCCAGATAGGTGGACGGCGCTTGCAAAAGGCGTCCAATAGCTGGTCTCTATTTCTGACCTGACGACCCTGCTGTGGCGCCGGTTGACGGGCCCCATTAACCTGTGGCAATGCTGCTGCTACTGCAGTGGCTATTACCTGCGCCAACTGCGCCACGTCCAATCCCCCGAGATTTCCGTTAGGGTTGTTGCCATTATTTCCGCCACTCGTACTAGCGCGATGATGGTCATTCCCATTGTCGCCAGGGGTTCCGTTTCCCGAACGAGTGTTCACCATCTATGAGTGTTCAGAATTTTAGTTAAGAGGGGGTCTATATAAGTCAAAACTATTTTGGGAATGTACGAACTACTGACAGAGGTAAGTAACCAATAAAGAAGTCAGACTTATGTTTTCTCACCGTACGTTCTCGATTATATAGTACTGATAGATTAAGAGGAAATACATAGGTAACAGATACGATCGAGTTTACGCTCTCGGATGTGATCTACCCAATCTACCCAAGTCTGAGGGGTTGAACCTATGCTGGTGGGAGCTGTAACGCCCCGATTTTCTGAGGAATTTCGGAAGCATTAATAGATTATACTTAGCATAAATAATATCCTTATTATTACAAACCACCGAAAAATATCTCTTTATTACAGTTTGGAATGACGTTAATATGCTCTACCCCACATGTACGGAGGCCCTTGGGTGACATGACGTCACAGAGCAAAGACTCAGAGCGACTCTAGTTCTGATACGGATTCCAAGCGAACTCTTGCTCAGTCTTCGTCCTTGGAATCTCTCCAGTGATGAACTGCTCCAAACTGGGTTCCTGTTCTTCTATGTCGTCATTACCTGCAGCTTCTGGCAAATTGACCGCCGAAGCAATCGATTTACCAGGATACGAACGTATCCGTGAGTGATAAATCACTCAGTAGATACCCCTAAATCCATAACCCATAAAATACAAACAATAATATAATAATAAGCATAATGAATAAAGTTACAACAATCAAGAGCATATTATGAGATTATCTTGTCTTTAAGTGATTTCTAGATTTCTCTACCATGAGAAATAATCCTCCCGAACAACCTCTAAACTATGGCGACTCTGTCGATTTACCCTCTCCTTGCTTGCCCAGCCTGGGGTCCCAGACGAATAAGACCAAGTTACATGTCGGGTCAAACTCGGCTGTACCATCACAAGGAGCGAATGATAACCAACCAACCGCGAGAAATGATACCCATACTCCGGTTTCATCCAATAAATCCACCCCCGGAATATCCGGAAGATAAATCCAACAGTGCCATGTTCAGGGTTCGCAAGATGATAATTCACCGGTCTTTAACCACAAGTGCCGATACCGACGACCAATCTTTCAGGAAACCCACGGTCCTCGGCCACTTTGGTTATCTCCTGACCAAAACAAAATTTCACTTTCCCTAGGAATTTAACGTCTAATTAATTTATTCCAACATGCGAACACCACCAGGGTACCTATTGTCCAATTTCTACGTTCACGAAGCAACAATACGGCAATAACAATTTATCGAAATTCATGAAATTCGTTTTCACAATTTTAGTACCCTTAATTATTAAAACGTCCTTTTTATATATTCTTTTACTATTTATTTATTATTAGGGATAAAATCAATTGATTATTTATAATGACAAATTAGTAATTTTTATGATTTATAAAATAGTCCACCTATTACTAAATAGTTTAAAATAATTTCTTTTTAAGATTAATCACAAGAATAGTTATTTCTTTAATAAATATTTACTTTAAATACTATACTATCCTTAATGATATTTATTTAAATATCATACTAAGATAATATCTTCTTTTCCTTTTTTGTGCAACTTACTAAATTTTAGTAGGACATTGGAAACCGTTTTCTTTTGAAAATCCTATTATTAGTTAACAAGGTTTATTAATCTATCGTTTTATCCTTTAATATAATTTGGAGAAATATTTCATTACCACTTATAATATTAAGTTAAGGATATGAATATCTTTTATTCACTAATTTCCTTTCTAAAATTACTAAATAAAAGTATTATTAATTTAATATTTTTATTTATTAATCTACGATCTCAAGATATTATATGTGTAATCATCAAGTAAAAAAAAGAAATTTGAGCACACATATAAACTAAAATTATTACCAATTATCCACTTAATCAACTAGATAAATCAAACTGATATAACTAATTCGTTTAATACTAAACTGATATTACTCAGTCAAAAATAATATCAAGTCAGTAGTTTTTCATAATAATAATATCATAAAGGTTGTAAAATAAATATCATAAGGGTCATCTTCAACGTGAATAATATCAAATAGATAGTCGGGCCCATAAATAATATCAAAACGATGAATCTGGCCGAAAATGGACAGTAAGCTATATTTTTCGTTTGGGATCATTTTAAGCCCTAAAAACACGTCAAAACTACTCTATTATACTTAGGGAGAGTGGGAGAAGAGGTACATACTTTCGGTTTTGATCAAAACAAGCTTAAAACGAGTTTTTGAGTTTTTCGGTTCGCCGGAGAGATGATCGGAGTACGGCTGTCCGGGATTGATTTAGGGCCGATGATGGATGTTTTGGGAAGTTTGAGGTGTGTATGGAAGTTTGGGGAGGTTAATTCGGGTTAAGAGGTGGTGCAAAAGCAAACCCACCTTTCTCTCTCTTAATCCTCCATGGGAGGAGCTTAAGCTTTTCTTTTCCCTTTTTTTTTCTTCCTACTTATCTATTAGCTTCCTAACTGGACAGGGGTTTGAGAGAGAAGTGAGGAGTTGTGGTTTTGAAGGTGAGGGAGGGGTAGTATTTATAGAGGAATTGGGGAGGAAAGGAGAGGAGAGAGAGAGAGAGGTTTCGGCAGAGAGATGAGAGAGAGGAAATCTTGGCGTGGAAGATTTGGAGGAAAATAATCTAGTGTGAAAGAGTGTACCAATATACGTAGAAACGAGTCGCGTGGTGTTCGATCGTCCGGTTTTCGTTTTCGAAAAATTCTAAGAATAACAAGAATTTAAATAAAAACTAATATTACGGAATTTTTTATTTGGGAAAAATTCAAAAAAACCCCTGAACTTTGAACTCAATGTCAAATAGGCACCTGAACTTGAACTTTCACTCCGTTATCAATTTACCCCTGCCGTCTCGGATAAAAAAAAAAAACTTACCACCGGTTTGCAATCCTATGAAGCGAAAACGGATTTTGAGAGCCTTAGAGACAAAATATTATGTCTCTTTAGAATAATATGATCGAGAATAATAAAATCTTCACACCCGTGCAAACGGAGTTTTTGTTTCATAGGATTGCAAATTGATGGTAAAGAATTTTTATTTAACCAAAACGTTGCCATGTTGGCGTTTAATAAGTGGAGAGAGATAGAGAGAAATGTTGGAAGTAGGGGAATTTTTTTAAAAATTCTTTTTGAAAATTTGAGCACTTAATTTTTTGGGATCGTTTATATATTAAAAAATATGGTTAAAAAATTAATTGCTCCAATTTTTAATCCGTTTGAACGGGTGTGAAGATTTTATTATTCTGATCATATTATTCTAAAGAGACATAATCAAATTTTGTCTCTAAGGCTCTCATAATCACGTTTCTGCTTCATAGGATTGCAAACTGGTGGTAAGTTTTTTTTTTTTTAACTGTGCCGTTAATGATCCGAGACGGCAGGGGGTAAATTGATAACGGAGTGAAAGTTCAGGTGTTCAATTGAAGTTTATTTAAGTTTAGGTGCCTATTTGACATTGAGTTCAAAGTTCAGGGGTTTTTTTGAATTTTTCCCTTTTTATTTTATTAAAAAATTTTGGAATATTACAGTTTCGATTGTAATTTTTTATTTTTTAAATTTCTCTTATCTTGACATCCACAAATATCGACGCAAAATTAACAAATGCAATTTTTTTTTAAGTATAGACAAAAAAATAATCTAAATAAATTAATTAGCCAAAATGCCCCTAAACCTTTTGGTTTATGGATGCTTGGCTTGTGCCTCACAATACAATCAAAGAAAAAGTATTTCGGTTACTGAATTGCACATGCCCTCTCCCTCTTTAGGATTTATTATTTGTGACGTGTTGTGTTGTGTTGCAGGAATTTAGCTTTTGTGTCCTCAATATGATTCATGTTTTTGAGAGAAAATATTAAAGTCTGGCAAAGAAAATCTAAGGGGCGTTTCCGCTTTACCAATAAATTATGGACAACTTCTTATTGTTCAAAAATGTTAAGTTGTTTCCACTAATTTATAAGTTGCAGACTTGCAGATGGTATATGGGTGGGTGAAAGAAAAAAAATAGAAAGAAAAAATAGAGAAAAAAATAAAGAGGAAGAAGTTGTGGGTTAATGTAAACAACATGATAAAATGCAATAACTTGTAGTCCAAAATTTTTAGTGGAAACGCATTTTCATTCATGTCACCACTACAAACTATAAAGAGCTTGAGAAGAAGGATAATAATTTTGGCACTCCACTTTCTTATAAATGCACTCCAAAAAATGGTCTTTTAGTTCGTAAAATTACACACAATACAAGCACTAAAAGACAAATTATAGAATGCATTTATAAGAAAGTGGAGTGTTAAAATCATTTTCTTGAGAAGAACTCAAGTGGTGAAATTCAATATTTTTTTCTGGCTTTTTTCATTTGGAGAAATGATTTTCACGCTATTTATTTTTATCCATTTGCAATTCTTTTTTTATTTTTATCCATGTGTAATTATCAAATTGTCCTTCATATTAATCATTTGGGAAAAATTATTTTCACATTTTTTTTTTAACCATTTGCACTTCTTTTGAGTTTTTATTCATGTGCAATTATCAAATTGTCCTTCATGTTTAGTAATTTTATGTGGATAATGAATTGTGTGGGCGTGGTTGATTAGTAGGGGCTTTGTTGATCATCTAGTTCAAGCTCATGTATTGTTCTCTCTGCTCTCAGGTGTTTTTGCACAGGTGACAACCATCGTTAGTGCTCGCACCGGCCAGAGTCAACATAAAGACACTCTGATGGTTAAGTAAGTCTCTGTTAAGAGATGAAAGCAAATTGACAATGAGAACATGATGATAAAAGAGGAGTCCGAAAATAATTTTCCTTTTCATCAGACCGTATAATACACGGGTTTCATTTAGTATACTACTATTAATAAGTACTCTCGACTCTCGAGTAGTCTTCCAAAAGCATTCAGTAATTACTCATTAATTATTATTAATAACATATATATAAGGACGTAGACATTTTGTCCAATTGCCAAAATATTAATCAGTCATTTGAGCATGCATATAAGACACCACCAACACCAAGAGGGAATGTATTGGCAACTAACTCTTTAAAGATAAACGATTTCTTGGAATGGATTCAAAATTAATGACCAGAAAAAAAAAATACTAGTAATTACATCTATGCAATTGTAGAACAATGCATGATCACCATACAAAAGTTTGGTCATCAATCCCTCTCAGAACCCAAAAAGGTTCAATGGTTGGTCATCAATCAAGACAAGGATCCTAATATTAAATAAGTTTATGTAACCAAAATCACATCGCAATGATTTGAACCGCAGAACATTTTATAGATTTGTTGAATAGTACTTGGACTTAAATTTTCGTTAATCGGGGCATTGATACCACAATCATCTTCTTTTTTTATTTTTTATTGAACATGTTGTCAGATCAAATAGCTAATGGTATTCATCAAATTAATTCTTTTGCTTGGATGAAATAGTTAGTGAGACTCCCATAAACTCAACGTCATGAATTACAGTAATGAGAGGATAAAAAAAAATGAAAGAATTATATTAATGAAATCTCGACGAGGTATCTTGTACTACATTAGCGGGCTATAGAGACCCTTTGTTTCATAATCGTCATGTTTGATGATAAAAGGATGAGGTATCTTGTACTGCATTAGCGGGCTATAGAGACCCTTTGTTCTATAATCGTCATCATGGCTGGCCCTGGAAAGAAGCCGGAGGTGCGGCCGCTTTAGGCCTCTGAGATTTTAACAAAATATAGGGCCCCGTTTTTCATATAATACGTGTATATATTATATGTAAGTTGTTCCGAATTCTAGCACATCATGTGTTCTGGTAGTGGTGGTGCATGCTATCTTATTGAAGTTGCTGGTTAAAATCCCAGTGGTGCTCTTTTGCAAACTTTTTTTTTTCTTATGTTCCCCTTGGATCAAGGTCTAGGTAATTATGACTCTTGTTCTTGATGTTGAGATTATAGTTATGCTTAATTTAGTGGTTGTAGATGTTACTCTAAGGCCAAGGTTCAAATATTTTGGACACCATAAATGTTTTGAGAAGTTTTGATTTTATTTTCCTTTGGTTTATTTTAATTTTACTTTTAATTTTTATATCAAATTCATAAATAAAACACTATTGACTAAAATAAACCAAAAAAAAAATACTTTCACTCAACAAACTTTGATAAAAAAAAATTAAAATAAGTAATTCTCTCATTGTTAAAAATACCATGATTAGGTAAAGAAAACGTTGAGTGGTACTCCGTTATGTTTGAATCATATTCTTCTAACGGTGTAAAAAAATTTAAAAAATTATTTTAGTTAAATTACGAAGTTAAAATACCATGTTTAATCTTTTTTACTTCATATTACTATTGATTTTTTTTTAAAGAACCAACGCCCCATTTTAAAATTTATTTAAGGCCTCCAAAATATCTGAGCCAGCCCCGACCATCATGCAACAAATGGTTCATGTCAATCACCCTTTCAAGTCAAGTAGTAGTATATAGTGATTTTGGTGCATTGCTATATACGTGGGGGGTGTCAACACCGTTTTACATGTTTCTGTTGTGAAAATAGTGTTGGGGCATCGCGTGGATGAAATAGTTTTTTCTTGCTAGTTGGGGCAATCTTAAAGGCAGAGCGCCAGAGTTGAAGGCTGGGTAACCTGGGTTGATAGTGGTTGTATTACTTGTATACCTCCGACTTGTAAACGTTTTTATTTTTTTTGTTTTTTAATGGAACGTTCAGTTACCAAAAAGAAATGGTCCCGTTCCAGTTTACCTTCCTTTTTTAAAATTTCTTTTTTTTTTCAATTTTCAAACTCAAATATAATGAAAATAAAAATTAATTTTTTAATTTTTTTTGCACCGAATAAAAGATCTCAACAAGATCTATATTAGTAGAAAAATTATTTGTGTAAACACATAATTTTTTAGCTTGAAATTATTTTATTTTTTCAAAAAATATTTTTTTCACCATCCGAAACACCCCCAAAAGAGTTGAAGGCTGGGTGATTGGACTGGAATACTTTTTCGAGTAAATTTCTAGTAGTAGTGTGTTACACAGAGTGGACCTAGTTGGGACTCGTGGCCCATTATGACTCCACGTGTCTGACCAATTCATCCAATACTGAAGCCGTTCCAGTTTGAAGGAAAAGTACGGAGTACGTTTTAAAAAAAGAGGCAATTTTAAGTTTAAAAATTATATATCTACGCAAATAGTTTTTCTACCAATATGAATTTTGTTTGATAGATTTCATTGAGATCTTTTATATAGTGCAAACAAAATAATAAAAAAATATTTTCATTATATTTGAATTTAAAAATTAAAAAAAAAACTTTTAGAAAAAAAAGGTAAACTGGACCGGGGCGAGAGAGCCCTCTCTGTAATTCGGATTCCATGAATTGCTTCGATAATCGGGAGACTGTAATTATGGAATCAATTTGGTTTTGACTCCTACTGATGTTCAACTAGAAAAATCCTTAAGTTGTATAGTGAGTAACTATAAGAGAGTCTTCTTCTTTTTAGGATACATTATATTATGGGAATTGATTTCTACACTCTCTATTATATATATATATATATATATATATTTGTCAAAATGATAACAAATGATATTATAGATACAAGAAACAGTACATCAAGAGAAAACTTCATCCCTAAATAAGGGATCAAGAAACCAAGCAGGAGAGGATTCAATCCAAAAACTATACCCAACTCTAACTAAACTCATTGCTCCAAATAGTCGGAGCATTACAGAAAACAACCAAAAATACCCACACAGGGGTGATATAAGCCCCCACAAACGAGGAGAAATCCCACACAGTGGACACCAAAGAAAGAACAAAAAAGAGAAAAATCAGTAACGGAATAGACTTCATCCGCCAACCTAGATCTCCCACTCCGGCAGGGAGGACGCCTCCGGCGACCACGATCTGCAAGACACTAACTCCAAAAGCCATCAAACTACACGGCGGAAGAGGTGGAGGAGGGGCGGTGGATGGTGGTTTGGGGGGGAGGATGGGGTGAAGGGGAAAGGAGAAAAAACCTATGAGATCTAGGATGGGGAGATGGAAAAACCCCACGAGGGAGAGAAATCTCTCCCCTTCCATCACCCATTAGGGCGTAAAACCCTGGAGGGAGGGGAAGGAGGAGATGCGGGGCGGCGACTTCTTTAGGGTTAGAGAGAGAGAGAGAGAGTTGGATTTTATTGGCTTATCTACTTGAATTTACTATCTTTCCCTTTATTCAATACACTTATTCACACATGCAAGGACAATATTGTAAATTCATGTTAATAAAAACAAGGAAGGGAGTGTGGATGGATAAAAGGAGAGTGTGAAAATCATTTTCCTTATATATTTAGATGGTAAATTAGTACTTAGATTCTAAATTATAAACAAGATTATGAAAAAGTTTATAGAGATAATATGCGAGAAATTAATACATTATGCAGCAGAGTAATATTTAAAAATTTACTCTGGAAAAAGACAATAATATACTTTTGTGTAGTCTTTCATCAGATAGCCTCATGGGCAAAGAGGGACAATTTTGTCCTTTTACATTCCAAATAGTTTGGGAAATTAATACTACATAATGAGAATGAAAAAACTTTTGACGAATGTTTATGTCATGGGGTGGCGAAACGTCCTAAAAGAAGACGACTTTGATCAATAATTGACTTGGCATGTTCGACAAATTTAAAGTCTACAATTGGAGTAAATCCAACGTTGGGCATATCAGTATTGAAGCTTGGACCTAATCATGTCAATATTTTGTTACACCACAATTTGTACCTGTGTGAACTTAGAAAGACTGTCATCACGCAAATTCAACATATGCTTCAGTAGTTTATTTTTGTAGACAGTGTAACCTTATCGAGCTGAGTTGAGTGTTCCTCAACCATGATTTTACAGCTGAAGGAGTTTTAGAAACAAATTTAGCGTACTTAGTAAGTTGTTGATTTTAAGGACCTTAAAACGGAGTATCAAACTCCAAGCTCCATTGTTCGATGGGAAAATAATAGGAGCTCATTGTTCGTTAGGGGTGTTTACGGAGGGTTTTTTTAGAGTAATGAGTGGAAAGAAAGAGATAGAGAAAAAATTATTGGAGACCGTCTCTAAAAGTTTTGAGACCCCCAAACGAACACTTATGCGATAGCTCGTTCTAGATGGCTCAGCTTTTATCGATTCCTAAACTTGCTTAGCTAGTTAGTTCTCCATGGCCATGTAGAGGGCCAAGCCTTAACCCTGGCCCAGCGTTATCACAAGCAGCCCTATGTGAGGTTTGGGCCTAAAAAATGCTACGATGGGCTGGCCTGCTTGAGATATTCTCGATGAGCAACCCAATTCAGGGTCCATCAACCATTTTTGCGTCCAGCTTTGTAATAAGCTAGTAGTAATAAATATAGGAAATTGATTTTAGCACTCCAAAAATTGATGGAGGAGCTCCAGAACGACGTCGTTTTGTGTATCAATACAGTTCCATTTTGGAGCCCCTCCATCAATTTTTGGAGTGCCAAAATCACAATCCTAAATATACCTTATATGGGCTATATCCCATTTTAACAAAAGAGAAAAAAAAGAATGATTTAGTGATAGGTCCACTGTAGACATTTAATAAGCCCACAAGTCCACCTAATAGTTTTGTAAAGCCATAAGTTCACACAACCTAAACCCTACAAAAGTGCATAAATCACTAAAATTCTATAATAAGAAAGTACACCCTAAAATCTTATAAAAGTGCCTAAACCCTAAGGTACCCTATGCTACCCTATCCTATAATTAAAAAGTGCACCCTAAAGTCTTATAAAAGTGCCTAAATCTTAGGGTACCTTAAAATGGACTTGAGACCTTAAAAAATTAATAGGTGGACTTGTGGACTTATGAAGTTCACATAATGGACCTAAGACTAATTTTCTAAATAAAAAAAAAGAGGGTTCTCATGAATAAGTAAAAATTAGTAGTAAGGAACACCACCATGTGGTGCTTCGAAGGCCTCTACAACAACACATTCAGGTGAGGTTCAGGATTTTATGTATGAATCTCATGTGAATGTGTGGTAGCAGGGATGGAGCTAGGGAGGGGCCAGTAACAGAGGTCGCCCGTGGTAGAGGCAATGTATACGCAGTGGGGGCGCGATAATAATACCAGTTTTACCCCCGAGTTACAAAGGCCATGACAAATTTGTATCCAAAATGCAGTGGGGGCGCGACAATAATACCAATTTTACCCCCGAATTACAAAGGCCATGACAAAGTTGTATCCAAAATTATACACATTTTTCCCCTTCTAACACTTACATCCCCTAATATCTCTGTCAAGTTTCAAAAGAAGTTTCTTATACGTATTTGTTTTTTCATAAAGACCCGTTATCTACATGTATATTGTAGCAAATTTTACATTCTAAGTTTTTTTATTTTATATTACGGTTGTTTACTATGAAGGATAGAAAATTCTAAGACAATACTTCCTCCGTCTTTTTTTAAGTGTCCCGCTTCGTATCTCCAACTTATTAAGAAAACATCATCATTACACATTTCATATCAACTTTTACCTCCACTTTCCATACTTACCCTCTATGGATACATCATCATTACACTTTTACTCACTAACTTTTCAAAATAGAATCTACTTTTAGGGACAAAATGAAAAATGTACCAACTTTTACCCACTAACTTTACAAAATGGACACTTATAAAGGGACAGCCCAAAATAGAATACTAGACTTTAAAAAGGGGATGAAGGGAGTATTAATTAATGATGCCCCCACCGAGCTAAATTCCTTGCTACGCCACTGGCGGTCGCCCTAACAAAGGAAAACAATCACTCTACTATTATATACTCCGTATATAGAAAAAAAATTCATATGAAAATATATAGAAAATTATTAGATTGCATACATAGTCGCCCCTGTGTAGTAAAATTCATGTCTCCGTCATAGTAAGGGTCGCTCGAGCATCACGTGGCGATGCTCCAGCACTGAATAATCACTCCATGAGAAGAGGTCATGGTGTGGAAATGATAAACGTGGTTCTGGCATTCATGCTGCCGAGAAGAATGTCATGTGCTGAGTCTCCTGACTTTACTCATTTATGTTATTTAGTACTCCATAATTAACAGTATTAATTTTTTTTTTGAATTAGAAAAATAAGCAGGTCGTCCCACTAAATAAGGTTATTTGTTTATTATTTATTTTGAAATAATAAACAAACGAACAAATAGGACCTTAGTGGGAATAGATTTTGAGAGGTTGAAGCATTTGTTACTCCCTCGGTCCATTTTTAAGTATCCTATACAAAAAAGACATGTTATTTAAAAATTAATAATTCTGTGCATAGTTTTCATAACTTTTTTGCACCAATTTAAATACAACTAACAAGGTCATCAATTTAATGTAAAGAAATTATGCATGAAAGTACTTCTTTTTTTTTTTTAATTTATCTAGAAGGTGCCCGTCTTTTTGGAGAAAAGGGATGGAGGAATCACTTCTATTGATATTGGAGAAATTAAAACAAATTAGAATCCTGCTCCTGAGTTCATATATCCTAACAATCGATCTCTGAGATTCACCATTCAATGGCCAAAGTGTTTGGTGCTCTATCGTTCTAAAAATCTCTAGACACTAATAGGGTAGTTGTGAAATGGCAGGCTCCTCACAGGAGTGTTTTCAAAGTCAATGTGATGGGGCCTTCAATGGAATTCCTAGACATGCAGCAGCCGGAGCCTGGAGGCCAGGACTAGTTCGTGACGACGGTGGGAATTGGATTAAGGGTTTTGTCTGCACAATTTGAAATGTGGACGTTTAACTGCTGAACTTTAAGACATTTGAAGAGGTCTCAAGCTTGTGAGGAATATGGAGCTGCATGATGTTGTGTTGGAATTGATCTCACAACTCTCCATGCGATTTTCGATTTAGCACCCCTTTTGATCCGAATTACCACCTGATCATGTTGGAGCCAATTACTAGTACATCAATTGGCTAAAGTATTACAAGCAAATATCTAAAAATGACTCTCTCTTTTTCCCGGACTAAAAATGACATTCAAAGTACCAAAAATATCATGACTATTTGCAAATAACACTGTCACCCTTGTTGATACCATCTGTTCAAAAAAAAAAATACCTTTTCCAAGCAAAAAGAATCCCAATTACTTACCCCAAAAAAAAAAAAAATCCCAATGCTCCAAAAAAAGACTGAAAAAAAAGGGCAAAAAGAACCCCAAGAAAACAAACAAACCTATATACAAACACTTTAACGAAAAAAAAAAATAGGGAAAAAAAAAATCATTGTCAATGGGCTT
The DNA here is from genome assembly GCA_018127125.1 of Rhododendron griersonianum. Classification (NCBI taxonomy): domain Eukaryota; kingdom Viridiplantae; phylum Streptophyta; class Magnoliopsida; order Ericales; family Ericaceae; genus Rhododendron; species Rhododendron griersonianum. Next base: position 11,642,617 of record CM030795.1, read on the forward strand.
TGCTTGCGTACTGCGGCCGGCCTACATGTTAGTCTTACCGTCAGCAATCTGATGAGGCGACACAACTCCTACCACTCCATTGTACACCTCCGGCCTCCCCCCTTCATCTCCCGCCACGTGTCCTCTCTCCTCCACTCCCACTCCATTCATCGCCGCCGGAGCTGCGTGCATCGCCGGAAAATAACTGTACACCGGCACCATTCGCACCGCCGTCACCCCGTACGGCCCCGGCGCACCCCCCTGATACCCCTGTGGTATCCCGTAAACCACCTGCCCTCCTCCCGCCACGTGCGAATTCTCACGCGAGAACGTCTCGTGCAAACCATGAGGGGCAAACGGAATTCCCTGAATCTGCGGCTGGATTTTCATCTCCGCTGTGTCCCGCGGATCCGACCCGGCGAAGAAATCGGGCCGAACCGCGCCCGAGCCCCGAGGAAGATCCGTTTCCTGAACAGAACGTGTTTGGTAATCGTACTCGTAGTCCTTGTCAAACCCGAACAAGAAGTCCGGATTCAGCGGCGGTGACGTGGACGCCGTCTTCGTCCGGTCCAATCCGGTTCGGTTCGCGGAGAAGAGGAAGATCCGGAGCCGGGCCGGCTTGGGCGAGACGCATTCGCAGACGCGATCGTACTCGGCCATCATGTGCTCGAGGTCGTCGTCGTCGATCACGGAGACCAGGGCGTCGAGATCCTCGCCGGGCAACTGGTACTTGAACGAGACGACGTCGTCGTCGGGCGCGGCACCGGAGAGGGAGTTCAGCTTGGCCAGAATGTCGGAGAAGGTGACGCGGCGGTCGACGGCGAGGATCTTGGTGTCGCCGCCGGCGTAGGTGAGGTGCTGGTCGTGGGGGCGCGGCTGGATCTTGCCGCCGTAACTGCACATCAACTTGACCTTGTGGCTAGGCGGTTTGGAGTCGTCGCCGATGGAAATGGCGCTGTTCTGTTTCTCCATCGGTAGTGAGAGAGAGAGAGAGAGAGAGAGAAGTTTGTTGGAATTGTGGTTTGGTAGTTGAGTTGTGTGATGATTTACTCGAAAAGAATGTTTCGTTTCAGGACTCCATATTTGATTCGATAGAGATGTAGAGAATTTTTTCAATGCCAAGTGGGTACCACGTCACTGGTGTCCGAGCGGGGGCACATTTGAACCGTCCAAAAATATATGAGACGGTCTAGATTGAAACACTCTTTCTCCTCTTATTCTCGCTCATTTTTTTCTCTCTCTAAATTCAAACCGTCCAAAATCGAAATGAACAACCGGATGCACTGAAAAATTTCTCAGAGATGTATAGATAGAGAGAATTTTTGGGGTGGTTTGTTTGCTGGGGTCCACGCGGAAACCATATCGGTCTACTTGGAGTGGGACTGCGGGAGGTAGACTGGGACTAGAATGAATGCGGGGATAGGGAATGGGGCTTCTTTATTACTAGTACGTAATTGTGGAGGAAAGGATTTGATGTGAGCGGCGTGATGTATATTCCTACAAAGAGAGCCTTTAACTGTTCTTTTTCGGAGTAGGATTTTCAGTGCCGAAAATTCTTGTGCCGAGGAGTTTTCGGCTATTGAATTTTTGATTAAAATAAAAATCACTCAATTTAACACCAAAAATTCCCTCAATACAAAAGCACATGAATTTTTGAGATAGGGGAGATCGAACCCCGTTTTTTCCTCCCCAATCTTGATGATTATTGACAGCTTTTCTCCTTTCCTTTTCTTCACCCTCTTTAATTAATTACTCAATCTGTCCCATTTTAGTACGGAGTATTTTACTCTCTTTGAAATTGCCATTTGTCCAAAAAAATATAAATAAAATCCCAGTTTGTTAAATTTTGAATTTTCAAATTAGTAAGGAGACAAAATGATTACTTTTCAAAAGCTTGAAATTTTCAAGAATATCCTTTTAGCTTTTGATTTTGGATGAAAGTGCACTCTCCCGGTGCATAATAGAGAGGAAATTAGGGGAATATTTCAAGGTCAAAATAAATTTGGACAAATACTTTGGGACATAGAAAAGTAAAAAAAAAAAAAAGACAAACAAATTAGGACAGGAGAGTATCAATTTTGTCTATCCGTTTAATAATTAATAATAGCTTCATAGGAAGAAGATAAAGAAATGCATTAATTACATGTCCCCTTGAAATATTAAAGTTTCCTCTAAAAATGCAAATAATATGGAAAGGAGAAAGTGTCATTTAATTTATACATTGATGTGACACAAAGAGTTAAAAACTTGATGAAGAAATAGTCAATTGCTTATAGTTTATCCATTTTGGACATATTTCTTGAGTATATTTGACTAATAATTTATTCCGGATAGGAGTTGCGGATTCTCGTACAACCAAAAATGTTTCTAATTATTTCTATACATATCACGATCTACGTAAGTAATCTTCAACCGATTGGATTGAACAATAGAGAGAAAGTTTACGAGCATTAATACAGATACATCATAATCTTCGAAAAATGCCGGGGATCGACAATACATTAGTTGAATAATATCGAAATGATATCGTATATTGCTCAAATTCTTGGTGGACTTTTCAATTAAATCACGCCTTTTTTCAGGAGGTTAACAGTGGTGTGTGATATTCGCAAGTTTGCTCAAACGTGATCGAGGATATACTTTCAGATGGAATGGGAGGGGCTGTAGTGAATCCGCCACCGCACTACACCATATAGTACGGCCGATTCGGCCGTTCTTCTCAGCATGGACGGCTCAAATTTAATCTGAGCTCCTACAAATTCTAACCGTCTATTGGTCGGATGAAAATTCGAGCCGTCGATTGTCGAAATGGATAACCGGATTAATCGCACTACACGTGTTAGATGGATCAGGAGATCTGCAAGCACAGCTGCGCATGAGGTTGCTTCCCTTGATCCGAAAGGCATTTTACCTCTACCTTGGAGATCTGTTCATCTTTTTTCTTCTTCTCCTTTTTGCTTTTGTTGTGTAGTGATGTCCCCAAACGGATCAAACAAAAAAGAAGTCCCCAAACAGTTCATATAATTGTTCTCCGATCCATAAAATATTACATGAAATGACATTTTAAACCATATAAACTATATTGTCCCATTGGGATCGCAAAGATGACTCAACTATTATACTCCTTATTTCAAATTTCATATATGTTCGAGTGAATTAACATGATCGAATACTAGTAAAAGTCATCAATTATTTAAGGGAAAAATTCAAAAAAACCCCTGAACTTTGAACCCAATGTCAAATAGGCACCTGAACTTAAATAAACTTCAATTGAACACCTGAACTTTCACTCCGTTATTCAATTTACCCCCTGCCGTCTCAATCTGTGACTTTCCTAACGGCAACCGCTGAGCTGGACACTAACAGACAGAACAAAACGTTAGAGGGAGAAATCAGAGGGAAACAATAGTGATCTGGCACCTTTTTAAGGCCTCATTCGGCTAAATAAGCCTATTGGCTTACTTTTTGTCCTTATTCAAAAAAAATTTCATATTTGTTAGTTTTTCGTCAATTTTTTGGGGATTATTGCATCGTCATAACGAGAGGAATCTAAAAAGTAAAAAATTATGATCGAAATCTATTTTTTTAATAAAGACGAAAAAATTGGCTTATTGGATTATTTTTGTCTTTATTCAAAAAAATTAGGTTTCGATCGTAATTTGTTACTTTTTAGATTCCTCTTGTCATGACGATTCAATAATCTCCAAAAAAATAACGAAAAACTTGCTATGTTTGGATTGGTGTTTGAATTTTTTTTTGAAAAATAGTATGAGTAATAAGTGGAGAGAGATAGAGAGTGAAATGTTGGAAGTATGGAGAATCTAGAGAGAATTTTTTGTAAAAATTCTTTTTGAATTGTAAAGAGAACAAGGCATAAAAAATACAAAAAAAAAATTGAATAAGGGCAAAAAATAAGCCAGTAGGCTTATTTAGCCGAACGGGGCCTTAAAAATGTGCCAGATCACTGTTGTTTCCCTCCAATTTCTCCCTCTAACGTTTTGTTTTGTCTGTTAGTGTCCAGCTCAGCGGTTGCCGTTAGGAAAGTCACAGATTGAGACGGCAGGGGGTAAATTGAATAACGGAATGAAAGTTCAGGTGTTCAATTGAAATTTATTTAAGTTCAGGTGCCTATTTGACCTTGGGTTCAAAGTTCAGGGGTTTTTTTGAATTTTTCCCATTATTTTATTTGATACTAACTCAAGTGTCCGAATCAATTTACGACAAGCACCTCTAATAATTTTGGAGAACCAATCCCGTCTACCACCAAAATGAAAACCAAAACAAATTAGCCTCGTATGTTCTGGCTCCAAAGAAATTAATAACACTGAACAGATTTCAAACTTAAATTCTCATTCATCAGTAGTGGGCAAACCCATAAATGCAAGAAGGCCTTGACCATCACCTACTAGACTCCAGCGTGTGGTTTGTGGGGTATGTCGTTTTTTTCTCCACCGGTGAATGCATCTGCAAGGAATCAGAATATGTTACAGTATTTATTAGAGGTTAGGGGAAGAGGAGTGGGAATATACCATTCCAGGTTTGACTCCAACCAAGAGTCCACAGCAATGCACAAAACTATACTCGCTACTCCCTCCATCGATCCCAAATTGCGCTCCCCTCACGAAAAATCGTGCAATTTTTTCCGTCCGAAAAATAAAATACTTCCAAGTACTATCATTTTCCAAGTTTCTTTATAGTACGAAATTACAGTACTTGAAGAGCTCTTTAATATGATGCGAAGAAATTTAATGAAAGTATTTTATTTTTTGATTTCGAAATTGCATGTCTTTTCCTGGGCGTTCAATTTGGGACAGGGGTAACTCTGCGTATGGCAACAAGTAAATAATTAAAGAAGAGAACCATCTATTCCTAATAAAATGGATTTAAATACATTTTACACCCGTAATTTATGGGTTCCTTTGTCAATTGGGTCAGATTCTTTTTCCGGGAAAAAATATGGGAAGGGACCACCTCGGCTGTACCCTTTTCCAATTTGTTTCTGTTTTGTGCGTATCAACGACTCTAATTAACTGGATTGACAACGATGCTAAAAGAAACATTTCATTTAAATATGAGAGAGAGAGAGAGAGAGAGAGAGAGAGAGAGAGAGAGAGAGAGAGAGAGTTATGGTAATGTTTACAAAAGAGATCTCTCTCTCCTTTCTTGATCATGTGAGCAGTGGCTGTCATGAGCTGGTAAATTAGTTTTACTCCTTTTTGCTTCAGGACCTTTCTTCCATCATCAATGCAAAGCCCCTCTTTTTTCTCCATATTGTTTTCATTCGTTTCTATTCATTCATTCTATTACTGCCCAAAATTATTTAAGAGAATCAAATACTACTAGTGAAATAATCGTTGCATTGAAATATTTTCCGTCCTTGATTCCTTTCCTATAATTTCCGTAAAAATCAAAGACCATATGCCTCCCAACAAGGGGCTTTACATTGATTCTATTCTTAAGCTTTATTTTCTTAATTGGGCTCACATTGATTGTACTTTTAATTAGCTTTATTTTCTTAATGAATGCGACGACAATTTCCCTCCAAAAATGGGCTAGGGCCCCTCTTCTCTCCACGTACACATAATAAATTCACTTTCTCATTTAACCCTGTTTCATCCCGTATGTGTCATGGGTTCTGCACGTATATATAAAATCTTTCGATACATATGGGCGGGTTTGGATTAAAAAGTAGGGAGTGATTTTTTTCTTCTTTATTCAATTTTTTTTTCCGCATTTGTTCATTTTGTGTCAAACTTTTGTGACTTATTGGTTCGTCTTGACGAGAGGAACCGAAAAGGTAAAAAAAGTTTGATCGAAACTCATAATTTTTTTTTTACAATTTGTCTTTTTTTGTAAAAATATGGGTTCCGATAAAAAAAAAATTATACTTTTTCAGTTTCTCTTGTCGAGACGAAGCAACAAGTCACAAAAGTTTGACGAAAAACTAACGAATGTAAAAAAAAATTTAAATAAAGATGAAAAAAGTCACTCCCTACCTTTTAATCCAAACCCACCTATAATGTTAATCACTGATTCCTTTCCTATCATTTCAATGAATCAAAGAGTACTACTCCCAACAAGTTCACACATGAAGCAACCACCCATCATTCAGGCAAGGAAAAAGAAATAGTAAAACAGAGAACTAGTTATAATTAAATAAAAATATGATTTGGGTAAGGAGAAAAAGTAGCCCCAAAAATATTTATAAGAGTGCTCTAAAGAAGTGGACATGCATTTGTAAAATACTACTCCAATCAAATGGCCCAGTGGTTGGTTTGAGATCTAGACTAGAAACTATCATGTGGGTTTGTGGGACATGAAGTTGAAACATTGGAACTTCTTCAGGATAAGTTTTTTTAAAACGTTTTCTCATTGACTCTGGCATGGATATAATCTACCTGTCTGCATGCGCAAAGTTCCAGTTTTGGTTACCTCCGTATTGCTGCATATATATAAAGACTTTTATGCCTGCCTTGTCTTCCCAACATAAATTGTGAGTTACATTTTGGTTCGACGGTCAGAGTGTCCGAGCCAGCTTACGTACACCTCAATGAATCCTCTTGCTTGTCCTGTCAAAGGCAGGCTAGCCACGCCGGGACAAGGGAATTCACAAGAAAATACTACTTTCTTGCGGCCTGACCCCAAAAATCAACACCTTGTCAATTGTGTGGGGAGCAAACCCACTTAACCAACCGGACTAACCCTCGGGCTGTTTGTTTTTCTTTGTAGTAGTAGAACTCTAATTTCTCTGAATCTGGCTAGAAAAAGCCTCAATGCGATGGACCCTACCTGTGACACTTCGATTTTTTCATACTATATAAAAACATTTTTTTCATATATAAGACACTTATTTTTCAAATATATACCAAAATTTTAAATTATAATTAAGTATAACTATTATTTTATTGTATATTAGCTTATGTTAACGTACTCTACGATACGCGATATGTATCCCGATACGATTCATAAAATGAAATAAACGATACACGATACGTATCCGAATACGATTCATTAAATGAAATAAATGATATACGATACGTATCCCGATTTGAAAATACTGCAAACAAGGTACAGTAGTCTATAGAGATTCTTCCTCTCCTTACTAGAATACATAGCACATGCAGTCTAGTTGGAAAATAGTCGAACCTTTTCGTTGGTTTAGTAATTGATAGCTTTATAGATAGTGGAGTGCCAAACATAGCACATGGACCGAACTTGGGCGTTGGCCGAGCTAATAGGCTGGGTCCACCTAGTTCGGATGGTTCGGGTAGCGCTTGGACCGAGCCCAGCAAATTTAAGACTACCCATGCCTATGCTTCACATGAGCATAGACCAGCGCTTCAAAATATTGGAGCACGTTATAATGGTTAAGCACTAATTGTCTTTCTGGGCAAAATTATTCTTTCGTCTATGCACGGCCACTATTCTTTCACTCTGAAGATTTAGACAAGTTACTTTCCGAGAGTGAGATAAGTGATAAGTTAGTTTTTCTCAGCCTCGAAGGGTTTGAGGTTGAGGTTGTGCTAAGTGGTCAGATTGCCGTTTATCAAGACGACACTGAGTAGCCTTTCGAGACACCTACAACAACTTGCAATGGTAGCATCCAAGATCCAGCATAATATAAATCCCATCTAATGATACATGTAATAAACCAACCTTCCATTTTAACGATTATGGATGGGTACGTTCAAGCTCATATCATTTAATTTACAGAGTCAAATTATAATGTTTACAGAATAAATATTATCTTTGTAACTTCCTAAGGGTTACGTTGAAACTCCTGACCGGCTGACTTATAATCATGGCAAAATCTTACAACTAGTTCCTGTTTCGAATAATGCTTCAAGGGGGATCGCGAGACAGCTGATTGGTCAAATATCAGCCATTCTTCATGCTTGGAATAAGTCACATTTTTGGCAAAGAAACAAAATTATGCAGTACTTAGCACACCAGATTGCAAGGACATGCATGTTTTAGATCAGCATATATTTCATACCTGCAATATTATAAGAGATGGAAGCAGGTGGACGAGTACTAATTAATGTGCATAAATTTAACCACCACCTCTAAGGTGGTGGTTTGGTTTGGGACATAGGTTTGATCTTTTTGGGCAACAGTACTGTGCTGATTCATGTCTCATGCCTATTTATTCAGGGCCACCGGATTCTTGCAACTACACCATCAGTGAAGACGTTATGATGAGGCCCGTCTTGGCTCCTCTTGTCTGGCTTGCTTGTGAATAGGTTCCTTTGGCCATGCCCGCGGGAGACGTGCCACACTGGTCATCCCCAACCCTTATTGAAAATTAGTACTAAAAAAAGAGAGACAAACACCCAAAAAATAACGGTGCAAATCTGCATAGGCAGCCAGACAAAAACACCTAGTGTAACACTTACTTCTACTTAATTCAAGAATGCAGTGAGTCCTAATTAACAGACGCGGTAAGTTCTATATGGAGGCAGATAATTCATCAATTGAAAACCCAATGAAATTCCTCCAAAAACTACTCCAACGAAAGTCCTAAGAGTCGCGGAGTGGAGAGTGGTTGTTTGCTGTGTGTTGTTCTCTACCGGTGGAATTTTGTGGGGCATTTTCACAAACACTTCGTTGTTGTTGTTGTTTTTGTGTTGGGAGAGTGATTTTCGCACTCCACGATTTGTTAACCGCATCCCAACAATTTGGGGAGTGCAAATATCACTCCTCTTTTTGTGGTCGTCTTCTTCCAAGTATAGGGCTTTGAGAGGGAAAATAACTGCTGAAGTTCAAAAGCCTGGATATTCACAGAAGCCAGGAGTACTTTATAAAAATGCTCACAGGCCCAGGCCCATAATCAGGTCCAAGTTCCTACTCAAGGCCCAGCAGCTAGCCTTTTTTTTTATTGATTATCACCCAGCAGCTGGCCTATACCTTTGGTTTTGTCAGGTGAAAATCTATGTTTCACTAATTTATCCGTTCTCCAAAATAAATAACACAAAATATATCACTTTCAATTTGAAAGGAAAATGTTTGGGACACATATTCGAACATGTGTCCGAAACCGCCCGATGTGAGATGTGAGTCACACATTCTGTGAGGCCCATATATATAGGACAGTATTGAACACATCTATATCCAAATCATGTCCATAGCATTATTCAATCTGAAAGCTACGCGAACTTACATCTCCATTTCGAATTGTATTATTTGGAACTATTGGAAAACGGTGATATAATTTATTTTCCTTTTGAATTTCGAATACTAGGTACATATATATATATATTTAACAACGTAATATAATTATAAAACCTAAAAACTTCGGGCACTTAGGATTTCTGTTTTACTATATATCAAACAAGATCATTTGGTGATAGGGTTTAGTGGTTGTTTAAAGGTAGAAGATTAATCATACAGCCCTGCAGTCCTAATACAACTTGGGTTACAAGGTTTTTGAATGCTTCCTTCTAAAAATAAAACAAAAATATATCTATGAATCTCCATTGTTGGAGGTTTTCCCGGTCATTGAAGATTTATTTAGCTGTCAACGTTATGGTTCTGAGATTCGTCTAGGTGCACGTAAGCTGGTCAAATATCAAAATATTAAAAAATCCATATGTATAAATTATAAATATATGTCTCGAATCTGGTACCCTTCTCTTTGCTGGTTTTCTTTTTTATACCTGCGGAGGTTTTAGTGGATGAAAAAGGGTTACCAGAAAACTACATAATCCCTAGTTTAGGAAAATTAAATAGGAAAATGATTTTGCCACTCCTTTTTTTTTGTTAACGGCACTCCCCTGCAAGTATATTTTTGCACAAAAATACATTTGCAAGGGAGTGGCGTTAATAAAAAAAGGAGTGGCAAAATCAGCAGCCATTAAATATTCAGGTTAATAAAAGAACAAAAGGAAAAGCCACCAGGTAATAAAGAAAGAAAACATTATAGTCTTAAAAGGTGTTGGTTATGATGTTTCATTTCATTTTAGATAAGCATTCAACTCATGATGACACTAATTACCAATCAAAAGAAGAGCAAAAGTTTGACTTATCAAAAAAAAAAAAAAAAAAGAAGAAGAGCAAATTAAAATGGTGACAATTTTCTTCACCTAACTTTTATTCATGGCTGCACAACCACTTGAATTCAAGCATCATCTTTAGAGGTGACACAATTAGTGTATCACACAAGAATCAGATGCTATAAAGAATTTGGAAATCTATGCTATTCTAGTAGTAACATACTCCAAAGGGAGAGCGCCAATTTTGTGTCCCTTTTTTAAAGCTCCGTCACACTTTTAATTTCCTAACTCACACGATAGTTTAACAAACATGGAAAAAACCAAGGGTAAAAATGCCAAACTATACCTTCTTCTAAGCCGTGGTGGGGATGAAAAAAACTGAAGAGTTTGTGGACAGTTTGGCGTTCTAATAACAGTGCGACAATTGAATTCGATCCCGACTGTTTATGGTCCCACCTTCCCGCTTGCACTCTCTACTGTGACTTTGATAGTTTATTGTTCTGACGGCGGCATTCCAATTCCTGCAGTTCCGACTCAAACGCTACAGGTCCGACGGCGGCATTTCCGTTGGCTCTTAATCGTATAAGGTGTATTAAATTTTGAAGCTCCTTTCTCTCTTTCAAACTTTGGAGCCCCTTTCTCTCTTTCATGTTTGTTTTTTTTAAAAATAAAGAAAATGATCAACGTGTATGAATCTTATATTGGGTTGAGAAGAGACAAAACTAGGGGCCCTTTGGTTGTTTTTGATGTTTAAGTTGAATAACCCATTGAGTTCCACAAAAAAAAGTGAATCACCAGTCACCATTATTAAAAAAAGAAGAATTAGAAGTTGAATTCACACCCACATTATCCTACGTTTGTGCAGTTAGCGATTCTGAATCCGGTTGTGTCCAGGGTTCTTTCGTTGGAGTTCTTTTCCTCCCGCTTCTTGGAGAAAAGTTCAACAACGGAATACAACTGCGTCTAGAGCCGTTCGATGCATGTGTACTGATCTTATGTGTCAAGCGGCTCCGGACACATTTGTGTCCGAAGTTGTATTTCAAAATTGTATTTGTAGCTTTGCTTGAAAGAGAGGGGGTTATATTTTCGGCATATGCTTTACTTTTTACAAGGATTTCCACTAGAATACATGAAATGATCATAGTAAAACAAGGGCACTTGATTAAATTACCCAAAAAAAAAGGGCACTTGATTGATTCGTGGTGCCTTGTGCTTTCATAGTACCCCACTATATCTACATCGGTTCCTTCAGTTTCAGGCAAATCTATCAAACTATGATTCTCCTGTTTATCCTAATTAGTACACAATGTTTTCCTATATCCACAACAATAGCACTATACGTCGTTAGCTAATGAGGATCATTTCGAATGGAAACCATGAATCCACATTGAATGTTGTGGTACGAATTCGAATCGCAAGAGCAAAACCGAGAAAAATTGTACCTGAGCAAGTCTTTCACGCAGGATACGGCCTTTATTGTTGGGGGTTCGCGTAGGAGAAATTTATTAGAAAAATCATCTTGCATCTTTGGGAGAGCGGTTTTTTTTTTCTTTTTTGTAAGTAATTTTCACCCAAAAAAAACACGAGTTACAAAATTAACTGGGCATCTCCTGAGGGAAAAATTATACATGATCAGATCACCTAGGTACAAAACCAACCAAGACAACAAACAAAGGAATCAACCATTATTGACCCTAAAAATTCTAGAATCTAGAAGCCAAATATCACAAAGCCTCCCATTAGTAACAACGATAATTGTAATAATGACTTTGACGTTTACATTCTAATGTGACACACTAATAGTTCTTGAATATCACTATATATGTGGAACTCATTATAGTCTCGATTGTAAATATGGCACATTAGATATTTATTATTGGTCAAAGAAATATATCTCAACCATTGATTATCGAAATGCATGGGTGAGATTGCGTGTTTTCCGTGAACAGCTTATTCACGACCCCTCCATGAATAAGTTTCTCTCATAGCATGGGAAAATCTTTATTTAGGGAGGTTCGGAGGCCAATATCGGTCATCCAAAAGTGTTTTGGACGACAAACTATTAATGGTAATAGATATTCATCACCGGTCGAAGATTAAAAACATATCTCAACCGTTGATTATCGAAACAGACGGATGAAATTGCGCGTTTTCCGTGGACAGATTATAAACGGCCCATCTGTGAATAAGTTTCTCTCATATTGCATTACTTTTTTCCTTACCTTCCCAATTACAAGTGGTTCTGCTCGCGTACGATACACTGATTACTCTCAATGAGGGGAAGTTCCACTCGTTTATTTTATAATCTGAGTATCATTGTAGAGGCACACCAATGATTATAACTTATTAATTTCCTTTTTCATTGTTCAATGATATACTATGTGGGAATCTTATCCTTAATTCTTCACTTTAGTGTTCTCAAATATATATCATAATCTGCATTATGTATAACATGGATATCCATAATAGGTTATATAATTGCACACAACAGCATGGTTTTTTTAATTGTTATTTTGATACCGGCACGAAGATAAATAAATATCTACACATTTATATATATCAAAAGAATTACAAGCATGAAACGTCATATCATATCAATATCAATATCAATATTAGAGAGTCCGCAATAACTAAATCAAGTGCATTTAAAAATACCCAAAGAAATAAGTAAAGCAAACAATATTATGTATTTTTTATTATATATAATAAAAAAAAACTTCGTCCTGTCTAGAAGTTCATACAAAATGGTATAATTGGCGTAGTACTTTTGAATTTTGTATTAACTCCACTAAAATGAATTAATCATTGAAGGTTATATAAATTGCCTCCCATCATCAATTAACCAGGGGGTGAAAGAGAACTCAAGAGGGAGTTATGTATGTACTTCTTTGGAGCTAATCCATATGGAGTTTTGCTCCTATTTTAATTGAGCTTCCCGCAAATGAACGATAGAATTAGGCCCAGGATTAATGAAAGCGCGCATAAAATGATCCAAAAACCGGAGTTATCAAAAACTATGGGGGTAGAAAGCACTGAGATCTCCCCACTAGCTATCTAGCTATGTAGGCACCTTAACCAAGGGATATGGAATGCAAATTAGGGCCCCTTTGCATGGCCTGTGTTTTAGTTTTTATCTTTAATTATGTTGTTTAAAATTATTTATTTAGGAAACAAAAGTTAGTGGTGTGGTTAGGATTTCAATTCACATCGAAAAAAGAAGTGGTCGTGTTGTCCATTGTCGGCCGGCTGATACGTTCTTCCGTCTATCACTCTCGTGTGCTCCGATTTGTACTTAAATTCCTCCATAAGAGCTAATTGCGAAGTGAGCAATTCGTTAGTGCCTGCATGCCAATCGAAGACGGACCTATGGACACTCCGATACTTGAGTCAGTCTCTTTCATAAAAGGTCCATACCTTACACCTAGAAATAGAGATGCACTGTTAATTCTATCTTCTTCTTTTTTATCTATTTCTTTTTTACAAGGAGAGTTGCTTGGCCCCCAAACACCTCGGCTTGTGATGTCATACATGATTTTGATGAATGCCACGTCGGCTTTCCCCACGTCATCGAATCGTGCCACTCTGGCATCGATGTGGCTCCAACTAATCGAAGACGCATTGTGGTCTTGGCATGCCCAATGATGGGCTGAAGGTTTGGCCGGCCCAACTTTGCACGTGGCCGGCCTTGGTGATTTGGCTCATCGACTTGTAATGATATGGGTTAGGTTTGTGCAAACGAAGCCCAATATTGGGAATTAAGGTGTTTAAATGAAAAACAAATCAGAAGATATGGATTTTAATGAGATTTTTTTTTTCCCGGTAAAACGGAGGCTTGCAAGGACACGGCTAAGTATTCTCATGGTAAATAGGATTCATATATACACGAAATCTCCAATTTGCTAGTACAACGGCACGGCTATTCGCGGCGGCTTAGGGAGCTTCTGCACCTGTATGATGATGTTCTCCGGTCGTGGAGGCTCGCAAGGACACGGCATTGCTATGAACTTCGGCATGCGATCGCCGGGCATCAGTACCGGTAAGCTTTGGCTTTGGAGATCCTATTCACAAGAAAAAGTAGGTAATAATAAGTATAGTGATTGTACTAGTAATAGGCCAATAGCCAAGGCATATGCATATTTTTGCCGAGTGGAAAACGCAAAAACGAGAACAGAACACAGAATAACCATACAAGAATGTCACGAATTCAAAGAACTTACACTATCGTCCTAAGTATAAATCTACGGCCAAAAAAATATCAGAGGTACTTCACTATGCATATAAAGCATTGGGAATGATTTCGGTGTCCCCGGTCATTTTGGGGACACCGTAACTTTTGGCATAACAAAATCATTAGGAGTATAACCAAAACTCATTACAAGCATAACAGAATCATAACAAGACATAACTTGTTTGTTATGCCTTGGTTGGGCTTGGTTATGCCTTGATTGATTTTTTGGATATTCCTTGGTTATGCATTGTTTGGATTCTGTTATGCTTGTAATGGGTTTTAGTTATACTCATAATAGTGAAATTATGTCTAAAATTACGATGTCCCCAAAATGACCGCGAACACCATAGCATCACCCTAAAGCATTAGTTCTTTAAAGTGGTGCCAAAAAATTCATAGCACGTAAGTTCAATAATCTATTTTTCCTAATGAGAATTTCCTTCTAAAATTCTAAAACTTCTAGTATATCAATATTGAAATTCTGCCGAAGTTTTTATTTTTTATTTTTTTTCATGGTGTAGGTTTCAGAACCGAACGACACCAATTATTTTGTGTTTCGCTGTGATTGTTCTGTTTTTTGTTTATTGTTTTCATCATAGGATTTTTTTAAAAGCAATGTTGCGCAACTTTAAAGCACAATTCTAGACAAAACTGTGTCTGGAATCGTGTTTTAAAGTTGTGTGCATAGACGTTTTGGTTTTTTTTATTTTTTTATTTTTATGGAGGTAATTGATGGAGAAAGAGATATTACCATGCGTGTGGGTTTAGGTTTGGAGGGTGGTCCATCGTTATCTGCCTCGAGATCCGTGTTGCTGGTGGAAGATCGACGGAGCGTTCGGATTCTCTCGCAGTGGTAGCAACAGGAGAAGACTCCACTCAAAGTGAAGACGACTATCAAGAGGAGGGCTGTCCCAAGAGGGAAGCCCAAGGACGGTCGAGATTCGTCCATGTGGGACGACGCATAATCTCCACTCTCCATCACTTGAAGTAGTACTACTGCAAATAAATCTCCCTCCTCCTTGTCTCATGTGTAGAGGGGAAGAAGAAGCAGCAGCAGCAGCAGCAAGCGGTTGCTTTGTGTTGAAGAGGAATTTAGATGAGTGGAGAAGAGAAGAGAAGTGTGGAGATTACTTATAAAGTGGGACTTTTTGGCTGAGTTAGTACTTTTATTTCGAGTACTGCTATGAGTACCGACCGGTGCTGTAGGGAAATCGTACTGATGGCTACGCCGGGCCGTCTCCGGTCACCGGACGGTCGATCCGAGCTGTCCAAAAATTCTAAAAAAAAAAATCGAGGGGGCTATTGCGGGGAATCAACGGCATCTGATGTGTGTAGGGTGCTTAATCTAAACACTCTATTTTTCGTGTACACACATCGGATGCCGTTGATTCCCCACGCAACCCCCCTCGGTTTTTTTTTAGACCGGTCGGTACGTATATCATTTTCAATTTATTTCTTTTTGGCATATTGAGAGATTGGGGTGCTACTGGGTACGTGTAAAGGCCCTAAGGGCCTGTTTGGATGGGGGATTTGGCCCCGGATATACCAATCCCCCTGATTTGTTATCCCCCTCTCCATCCTGTCCGGTGTTTGGGTGGGAAAAATGCAAGCGGGATTTGAGCTCGAAGCCGGAGATGGAATCCGGCTCTTCCAGGTTTAGTTAACGACAGGGTTCGCCCTGGTGCTCGTGAATCCGGGTGGCCATTTGACAGTTTTGCCCTTGACTTTTAACCACTAATTTGCAATCCTATGGAGCAGAAACGTGATTATGAGAGCCTTAGAGACAAAATTAATAAAAGTCACTTTAGAATAATATGATCAGAATAATAAGATCTTCACACCCGTTCAAACGGATTAAAAATTGAAGCAATTAATTTTTTAACCATCAATTTGCAATCCTATGGAGTAGAAACGTGATTATGAGAGCCTTAGAGACAAAATTAATAAAAGTCTCTTTAGAATAATATGATCAGAATAATAAGATCTTCACACCCGTTCAAACGGATTAAAAATTGAAACACTTAATTTTTTAACCATCAATTTGCAATCCTATTGAGCAGAAACGTGATTATGAGAGCCTTAGAGACAAAATTAATAAAAGTCTCTTTAGAATAATATGATCAGAATAATAAGATCTTCACACCCGTTCAAACGGATTAAAAATTGAAGCACTTAATTTTTTAACTATATTTTTTAATATATAAAGTTCGGTTTTATTTTTATTTTTGAAAAGATCGTAATAAATACTACTAAAATTTCAACATTTAAAGATAAAATGAATTTATTTTACCCAAAATTAATGATAAATATGTATATATTCTAATATATATGAAATTAACATTTATTATCCATAAAATTAATAAACTGGGGGCAATTATGTCATTTGACATCTTATCCCATCATATCCACCTTCCAAATCCCCCTTCTCAAATAACCATCTAAACACCTCATTACAAATCCACCATTCTTAAAAGGTGGGGCCACCCTTCTTAACATATCACCCCTCATTACATATCCACCTTCAAATCCCCCCTCATTACAAATCCACCTAAAACAAATCCTCCATCCAAACGGGCTGTAAAGGGTATACCTGGTGTCGGGGCCATGGTACGGAATCTGGAGAACCACGTGACCGTGTTTTAATTGGGAGCACCGAAGAATTATACTTGGTTGCGGAGATGGAGTCTCCAGAATCGCCTCATCGCATAATGGTATAAGAATCACACATTTGTAGTGAAACGCATGGTATTGTAGGGAAAGATTCTAGAGCACCATTTGAACACATAGTACAGTAATTTTTAGGCCAGGATGCATTTGAATTATTATTCGCTAGTCCTCGTTACAGCCACATGGTATTCTGATTTTCTCCAAAATCATCCATTTATGTGAGACTCATTTACCTAGTCATAGACTCTATTTGAATGCATAATTGTAAATGAGGTTGAAACACCATACGATGGTGCTCCAGAATTGCTCAATAATTCTTTCTTTTATTAGGATTTTGTTGGACTCCATGATCCTTCCCTGTTTTTGCTCTAGCAAAAGCTTTCCTCCATTTGCTTGATTTGTTGAAAAATAGACAAAAGAGGGCTAGCAAACGAAGAAAATAGAATCTTGAAATACCTTATGCTGTAATTGTGAGTAATAGATATCTTTAAATTAGTAATGAATTTTATATTCAATATGGATCTTGTTTGATAGATCTCGATTTGTTCTATAATACAATGTTTTAAAATCACCTAAAACATTATAAATTATAAGATATAATCAATTGAAAAGTGGCACGAACCCCAAAAAGTGACAATTAAATTGGGACGGAGGGAGTATTTTCTAAGACAGACAGTAAAAACTGCATTTCAAAGCAAGCTCACCTGTTGTTGCCAAAGCCATTTTTAAATTTCCTACAGTATTGACAAATAAAGAAAATAGCAATGTTGCTGCACCAGTATGTTACCATTTTGGCACAATCTCAAATCTACTCTATTGGATTAAACCCATCTCCTTTTTTATGCAAAGTAAATGGCTCGGATTATGTGGCAAGTTTGACAATTGTCAAAATTGATGCCAAATTCAGCACCAAGAATGGCAACGCCAAAATTTGGCATTGAATTTGGCACAAGGGTGGGGAGGGTTTAGCCATTCCTGATGCAAAATTTCACTCGTTTATTTTTCTAAACTCGGGTAGTTCTGAAGTCCTAGGCAAATAACAAATCACAAGTTGCCCAATTGATATCAGTACCCTACTAGCTCCATAACCAAAAGGAACAAAAATAAATCCCACTTATCAACAGCAATCCTGCCAATGTGGTCCATGTCCTCCTATGATGATAATGTATTGATTTCACTCTCTCCCACTTTGTTAAAAGGAGAGAAGTTTTATATGGTAGCTAGTAATAATATTGGTTCATGAAATATTTTATGGCCTATATATAGTGCCCTTTAATTAAAGGATGATACACAACCGAATATACTAAGAGCAAGTTTATCAGTAATTAGGTAAAAAAAACTTGTGAATAGTGCATATTTTTTATTTTTTATACTCGCATTTCTTTCAACACTACACTAACACTATCTATTTAACCCATTCTCTATTAAAATATATTTTCTTTCTTTCTCCAGAAGTGCACCAAAGTAAAGTTTTTTAAAAAAAGAAGAAAGAGGAAGAGAGAGGGATGGAGAGAGGAGAGAGAAAATAATGTTTTAATTTACATACCTGATGAATAGTGGAGAGGTAAAAATGGAGAAGCACTGTTCATAAATACACTTTACCTCTATGTTTACCTACTCTGCTGTAGGGGTACTTTTTCCCTTTTGGTGAGCTAAAATAGTTATAAAGCTAGTTTAGTTTTGCTGATAAACTTGCTCTAAGATTCCGTTCCACTCTCTTTTTCAATCTTTTTTTTCAAAAAGAAAATAATTTCAAGCTCGAATATAATGAAAATGAAAAATAATTTTTTAATTTTTTTTGCACCGTTTAAAAGATCTCAATGAGATCTATCAAACAAGATCCATATTGGTAGAAAAATTATTTACGTAAACGCATAATTTTTTAGCTTAAAATTACCTTCCTTTTCTAAAAACACACCCTAATCTAGTTTACACAAAGGAGAAGCCACTGGCAGGATATCATGTTCATTTCTTGCATAATTGAGCAACCTACGCAATTACTGGGGGAACTATGGATGAATCTTTCCATGGTCCATTATCTGATTATTATTATGACACAAAAGAAAGAGTTCTTTTGACTGGTCAGACTAAAAAGAGAGCATATTAAGGATGAACAATTTCACCATGAGATTAAGAGTGAACAGGAAAATTTATTTATAAAGGCAAAAGATAATGACAGACCAAAGGGCGTTCAACCATGAGCTGCACGCCTGTCACTTTATTACGTAGCTCATAGTTTTTGTAACTACACGTGAGATTTAAAAGTAAATGAGTGAAAATTTGTCCTTCTCAAAACATAAGACCATTGTTTTCTGTGTTGAAAGGCCAAAATAGACTGGAGTCCTGATTTGCATTGATTCAAGAGAAATCTAGCTAGGAGAAGTATCTCGTAGTTGTGCCTTGTTCAACCACAGCCCACTGCCAGTCTGCCACTAGGCATCGTATCGCAAAACCGATTTATAAATGACATGCAACGAGATATTGTACTTTCTATCTTCTCTTAAGCAACTGTCGATCGATGGAGTAATGTATTTGCTATGTTGTATTCAAATTACACCGCAATCAAACCGGTTAATGGTTGAGCTAATGTGGGCCTTCAGCATCTGTATTTCCACCTCATGATTTTCGCGCCGGCAACCAAGAGGTCACTGTCTGGGGGAATATCTGTCTTTTGAAATTCAAAATTTGAAACGTTTTGGAAAAGGTGTGCTACTAGCCAGAAGCTCCAGCCTGAGAGAGTTCAATTCCCCTTTACTGGTTTGATTGTCCCCCACCAGGCCACCACCCATTTTTTCCCTTCACGACACAGACTTTGCAAAGAAAAATACACTACAAAATTATAAGTACACTGTAAGTACGGTCTCCTGAGAAAACTCACTTTTTTACTAATCAAACTTTCTTTCTTTTTTGTTCTTTTTCTTCTACTTTACTCATCAGGGGGAAGTAGCAAATTTCACTTTTGCCAATAAGTACGAAACATTTCACCATTGCCTTGAATGGGTCTGATACGTTAGGGCAACTTTCGTCCGCCTAAGCCAATCTGTAACCAGAGGAGGCCAGACGAATACCCTGCTTTCGTTTGAATGGGTCTGATATGTTTACCCTGCTTTCGGTTTTGGGGTTTTTTGAGTTTTGTCGATATTCTTTTTTTTTTTTGCATTCATTAGTTTTGCTTTAAATTTTTGTGGATTATTATTTCGTCTTGTCGAGACGAATCGGAAAAGTAATTAAAGAGTTATGCCTTTTTCCTTAGGAGTATTTTTGAAAATAGCCCAAAAGGCCAAGGAAAAAGTAAATTATTTTTACTTTTCCGATTCCACTCGTCGAGACAAATCAATAATCTACAAAAGTTTAGTGCAAAACTAAAATATGCGAACTTTATTTGAATAAGAACAAAACTCAAAAAGCCCGAAAGCTCTTAGAGCATCTCCAACCCGTTCTCTAAAACACAAAAATAGAGAATGAATGTGACATATTGAAGGAAGATTTTGTAATTTATTTCCTATTTTTTCACTTTATGGGAGAATATTGAAGGGATCCATAGAACTTTTTAGAGATTTGGTCTCTAAATTTACTTTTGGATCTCCAAAAATAGAGACCCTACTCCCATTTTGGAGACCAAATCTCTAAAAACTACCATGGGTCCCTCCAAAATTCTCTCATAAAGTGCAAAAAGAGGGAATAAATTACAAAATCTCCCTTTAATATGTCACATTCATTCTCTATTTTTGTGTTTTAGAACTTGATTGGAGATGCTCTAAGAGGAACAAAGTCCAACAATTTTTTCAGTAATAGTAGTCTTCCATTAAAAGCCCAACCACAAGAAACATCACAGCATAGAAGATTACACTTTTCCAACTGACTATACAGAACCAAGAAAACAAAAATGCACAGCAGGCCTTAGCAGACCATACTTAATCCAAAACAAAACAGCTAAACAAAAACAAATTAAAGCACTTGCAGAAGAGCTAGCAGCCTCAAGAATTCTATGAGGCACATTCTACATTTTGCAAGTATCTCTTCTCTCCTGGCTGGGCTTCAGATTCCTCCAAGATAGCGTTAGCATCCCGAATAGCATTTACTTAAGAGCAAGCCAAGGTTCCAAAATCTTCTGTTGGAATAATCTATACACTGCTGCAGCCAGAGATTCAGAGTTTCCACTATCACAAAGAAAACAGGATTCATCAGATACCACTCGGCTCCCCAAATAAGCAACTGCCACTGGTGTTTAATTTTTGCTACATAGTTAACCACAGAGTCCATCTCGGGACATACTTTGGAAAACCACACCACTTTGCACCACTCCCAGGAAATTAGAGGCACGCCGGCCTGATAGCATTCCAAGTTGACTGCATGGTAAATAGGCCAGAACTAGAGGGAGTCCACGCCCTAGAATCTTCAAGTGCCACATATTGGGCAAAAAAACTAGCTGGAGTATGAGATTTAATCTCTTGCATAATTCTATTCCTTTCCATGGGCCAGTGGCGGAGGTATATGGAGGGGGGAGTGGCACCCGGTTTCGGGAAATTTTTTACCAAGACAAATATTCTTTGTTGATGCCTTAGTTTGTGTATTTTGAGCTTATTTTTAGGGAAAAATTCAAAAAACCCCCTGAACTTTGAACCCAATGTCAAATAGGCACCTGAACTTAAATAAACTTCAATTGAACACTTGAACTTTGAACCCAATGTCAAATAGGCACCTCAACTTAAATAAACTTCAATTGAACACCTGAACTTTTACTCCGTTATTCAATTTACCCCATGCCGTCTCAATCCGTGACTTTCCTAACGGCAACCGCTGAGTTGGGGTTAATTGGTTCTTGAAGTTGGTTATCATCCTTCAAGTACCACATGGGCCACGCAAATTCATTGGCCCTAGGCCTCATTTTATTTTATTTGTTGTTTTCCTTTCTTGTAAATGCAGCTCTTGTTGCATGTTTGGGAGATCTGAAAGAAAAAAGAAAGGGAGCCAAATCTCTGCTTCTCTCATTCCAAAACCAAACATCTCTCCTTCCATCCCAAGCCAAAGGCCGAGAGCAAAGCTCTCATTTTGTCACTCACATAAAACCTTCTTGTTCTTCCAGAAAGAAACCACCCCCCCCCCCCCCCCCCCAAAAAAAAAAAAAATTCTCATTCCCCAAACACAAGAAAAATCTGTCTCTACCACACAAAAAAACAAAAAAATCCCTTTCCCCAAACACCACTGGTGCAAATCACCTTCTGGATTCCGCAATGGATGCACAGTTTGTCCTCAGCATTTTGGGAGCTCTCGTTAGTACTACCAGTGGTGTTCATTGTGTGAGTTTGGACGATTTTTGGAAATGGTAAGGAATGGAGAATTTGAAGCTATGGAAGAGAATATTGGGGGTGAGGACCACATGCTCTGTTTTAAGGCAGATGAATCAGATCTAAAAAGGGGGGAAATTTTCTAGGATTTTGGATTTTCCCTCCAAAAAACCTATGACTCATCCCATCGTCTGTTAGTGTCTAGCTCATCAATTGCCGTTAGGAAAGTCACGGATTGAGACGGCAAGGGGTAAATTGAATAACGGAGTAAAAGTTCAGGTGTTCAATTGAAATTTATTTAAGTTCAGGTGCCTATTTGACATTGGGTTCAAAGTTCAGGTGTTCAATTAAAATTTATTTAAGTTAAGGTGCCTATTTGACATTGGGTTCAAAATTCAGGGGTTTTTTTTGAATTTTTCTCTTATTTTTAAGAGTGTAAATTCCATCCACCTTAGGTGGTGGAAAACTTGGGTTTTTCACCACTATCAATTGTGGGCCCCACCGTGCGTATATTGTAGTAATCTGAACCGTTCATCTTGTAGGTCTCGCAAAGTAATACATCTTCACAAAAAATCAGTTTTATCGGACATAGATAGGTATATAAAAAATTGAAATTTGGTTTAAAAAATAGACAGTAGATAAGTTTAAAGTTAAACTATCCATAGCCGTCTATTTTATAAACTAAGATTTAATTTTTAACATACCTATTGATATCCGATAAAGCTGATTTTTTGTGAAGATGTACTACATTACGAGTCCTACAAGATGAACGATTCAGATTATTATAATATACGCACAGTAGAGCCCACAATGAATGGTGGAAACCCCATAGTTTCCCCGGTTTCCACCATAACCTTCAGTTGGGGTTCATAAATGTTTGGGAAAATTTCAAAATACTCCCCAATCTTTATACCAAAATTCAATTAGACTCCCAATCTTTTAAAAACTTCAATTTTACTCCCAACGTTATCTTCCGTTAATCAAAATGCCCCCTTCCGTCCAAATGACTAACGGATTTCGTTAAAAGCTCCATTAAATATCGTCCCGATCGAATTTCGATGATCCGAGCCGCTCAATATGTTCAAAACGTGATTTTTAAGGTTCTCGCGAGAAATCAGCAAAAAAAATGACCGGAAAGGGCTTCATCTGAACATTTTTTTTATTGAATAGTTCAATAAAAAAACTGCTCAAATCAAGCCCTAGCTTCCTGGTCATTTTTTTTGCTGATTTTTAGCAAGTACCTTAAAAATCACGTTTTGAACACATTGAGCGGCTCGAATCATCGAAATTCAATCTGGACGATATTTAACGGAGCTTTTAACGAAATCCGTTGGTCATTCGGACGGAATGGGGCATTTTGATTAACGGAAGATAACGTTGGGAGTAAAATTGAAGTTTTTAAAAGGTTGGGAGTCTAATTGAATTTTGGTGTAAAGGTTGGGGGGTATTTTGAAATTTTCCCTAAATGTTTTATGGTCTTGTCAATTGTCGATATACATCAAGTCCAACTGAAGGTTATGGGGTTTATAAATGACTAGGCCCATGTGTAGATTATAATACTGGTGATCCAACCCATGACCAAAACTTAATGAGGCATATTTAGTCAGCCCAAACGACTAGGCGGGCTTTAGGCTCTGTTTGTTTCGATGTAGAATATTTGATAATGTAAAATATTTTTTCAGAAAATAAATTTCAAATTTTTATTTTTCGGTGTTTGGTTGTCACTTGAAAAATATGTTCAGAAATCGACAAAATAGTGTACAGAGAGGGGGGCTTAAACGGTGGAAAGATCTGAGAATATTGGAATTGAACGTGAGTCAGGACTGACGATCGAGAAAATTGACCAGTGAGAATTGCAGTAGAAGGCAGCGGGTTCATTTCGGAAAATAACTTACGGAAGATTTAAGGGTAAGCCATTTTCATCCAATTAATGGAAAATGTTTTACATATAAAATGTTTTCCTCATTTTTTACACAACCAAACACCGAAAAATAGGTGAAAATATTTTACGCCCAAACAAACGGAGCCCAGTTTCAATCAAATTGCATGGCGAGAGACAATCCTGATTCCACATCCCACACGCACCACATAGCTTACTACTACTAATTTTGGTAGGGTAGTTATTGGTGCATAAATTGTTGCAATCAGTCGCATGCAACAGTATAACTAATGTACACAGGGCAATGCAAATATAAAACAACAGGGAATTAAAGAGTATACAGAGCATAGAACAGTAGGTGGCTTGCTTTAATTGAATGTTAGATAAATAGGAACCCACAAAGGAGAGATAAAGGTAGATTAACGACTGAACTTGGAGCATTGGGATTCTTGATCGATAGATATAAAGTGAAATCTCGAAAGAGCTAGCTTAAAATCGTGCATGAGTTAAAGAAAGTGAAGGGTAAGAGACAATATGTAAGTTATTAAAATTGTTTATTAAGCTGTCCAAACTCTCTCCTCATCCACGCAAAATAAATAAATAAAGGATCCAAATAAGAACAAAACTTTCAGATTTAAGTTAAGTTCAAGAGAACGGGACCTAACTTAATTATATAGCATTCAATTAAGGATGATCAACATTTATGTAGATTTGGATTTCAATGTTTAAGTTTTTCCTGTTAGAGTTGTTGAAGAACATGTGGGTGTTACTAATTTCATCAATGCGAGCTGCAAATGTAATAAGGGTTGCAATGCTAAACTATGTGGCCTTCAAAGTCTAAGGAGAAATCCGGAGGAGAGATGGGGTCAACGTGGAAGATATGATAAAGAATTCATCTAATAATGGGGCTGAGG
The DNA here is from genome assembly GCA_018127125.1 of Rhododendron griersonianum. Lineage (NCBI taxonomy): Eukaryota > Viridiplantae > Streptophyta > Magnoliopsida > Ericales > Ericaceae > Rhododendron > Rhododendron griersonianum. Next base: position 11,667,564 of record CM030795.1, read on the forward strand.
ATGTGAATGGTGAAAATAAGGAGATCCATTGCTCTAATAATTTTCAATCTAGAGATAACGTTTTGGTGATTGAGAAAGATAATGTTGTCGAGAACCGTGATGTTCAAAGAGGGAAGGTTGATGGATTGGTCTCTTTGAGAAACTCTTCCCTTTCAGAGTGTCAATCTACTACTAGTCCCACTCCTCTTTTGAGGCCAGTTATGAAGGATAGGAGTGATGTGAAGGATAGGAGCAATGAGCTTAGTATCCTGGGAGAGAGATTCATTCACCAAGCTATTGAAAAATTGGAGAGGAGGTTGAATAGATTGAGAAGAAAGATTAGAAAGAAGAAATCTCTCTCCGAATTTGGGTTAAAGGAGGCCAAAATGTTACAGAAATATAAGAAGGTTCCCAATTCTTCTCTTTCTTCTCATGACATATGCAATAGAAACTCCCTCTTAATTAATTAAGCAGGCTCGTATGTTTATGGATATAGGCGCTACTCTTGGCGTTAAGTATTATGGCAGGAGAGAGAGAACATTAATTTTTTTTTTTTGATCAGCAAAAAAAATTTCATTAACTCATAACACGAAGTACAGAGATAATAGGGGCTTGGATACATCGGTCTGACCATCCAAGACCCTCTTCTCCTAGTCACACGGAGGAAACTGATTAAGCCCCAACTAGCTGAGCCCAAACCAGGAGGAAAAACCCCTAAAAAACCCAAATGGTTGGAAAGGAACCAACCCAACCCAAATAACACACCCCTAATCAAAACCCAAAACACTTAAAACCCAACCCAAACCCTAGTACACAGACCCTAAACACCTCCCACCACTGCGCCTGCCAACAGAAGCACAGCCACACACCTAACTGCCGCCGCAGATCCAACAAGAAACACAACTGCCAAACACCTCCTACCACCACCCGCCACCGTCGTCGGCTGGGACAAACCCAACCAGTTTCGCACGCACGCTCTTAACCAACTGATCAAACCAAGGCACAGGGCAGAAGAAAAGATCTGAGCTAGGCAACGAAGAGAAGCAGCCCGCAAACGCCAGCAACGAAGAAACCTAGGCTGTTAAGCACGAGACCGACCCCAGAGATACCGGCCGGCGGGTTCCACCGCCCAAAGCCCAAAACCATCAGCTCGCCGCTCTCCACCACGCCGTTAGGCACCAAAACCGGATCCAACCAGGAGAGGATCTGACTGGAGGAATGGCGAACGGAGGGGGAAATGAGCGCAGAAAGAGCAATCAGGCCGGTGAAGGAGAAAAATGGAGGATCTGACTATAGAGAGAGAGAAAGGGGAAAAAGGAGGAGGGGAGAGCCGGGGGGGGGGGGGGAGGGGAGAGGGGCGCCACCCCCCCAGGTGGTACGGATAATTAAAATAAAGAAATTGATTGAACTATTCAGATAATTAAAAGGAGGTACGGTCGTAGGGTTCATAGCACTCGTAACCAGCCCGGATTAGCCTGCTCCATTCAATGTTTTTAAAAACTTTTAACTTTAGTTTAGAAAAGATACCCCGAAAGATGCGAACCTTTATGGTCGCCGTATACCCATGCGCAGCGAAGAACGAGTTTTGTTCCCCCATTCCCCCGTTCACATGGGCTGCGGCGATGCCCCGGGTTCGTCTAACGAATGTTCTTATTAACCCAAAATTACTTTTTCATTATTAAAAAGCAGGAGCAGTATCCGAACTGATCACGGCATGCTAATCACCCCGCGACCCTACCTATAAAACTACTCACTCATTATTGAAAGAAAAATAAAAGAGATTTTAACTTGCATCATGCTTCAATTACGAGAAAAAGAGAAATAAACGAGAAATACCAACTAATTGAATGCCAATAAACAACTTTAATTAAGAACGAAAACTGAAACGAGTTACCGAAAGGTGAGTTCTTGAACAAATACTTGAAAACTTCGAAGGAAAAAGCTCTGGAACGGAAAGAACGGAAAAGTAAAGCTGCTATGTAAAAGTTCTAACCCTAAAAACGGAGTTTGGGGGTATTTATACAAGTCCCCGAATAAAAAAGGAATAAAGAATAAAGAAAGAATAAAATAAACGACGAAAATGAAAATTCCCGCTGATGCCGTCGGTATCGATACTGTCAAAATGAGTATCGATACAAATTGCACTGTTCAACCTTTGATTAACTTAACACTTAATTGTATCGATACGGGAAACTATGGTATCGATACCGCACGCATTACGGCATGCTTTCGATTATTGCATGGGTTTTGGCCACCCGACGCCTCACGCTTCCGCCTTGACTTCCCATGACGACGTCCAAACCGGCCTCAAGGCCTCGCAATCCAATCTTGGCGCCAAATCCGTCTTATTACCTACGAAAATAACAAAAACACAAAAACAAAGGAAAGCGCGCATCAAGTGGAAAATGGAATAAAACGCGCCTCTAACGCGCTAATTCGCCCTACTTAGGCGCTCCTATCAAAGATATCACGCGCCTATCAGTTCTTCTGTTCTTTTTGGGTATTCGTCTGTTGCCTTTGCTGCCTTTTGTTGTTAGTTTGTTGTTTGTGTTCTGTTGCGGTTGCTGGGGTTTTGTTTTCGGTTGCTTCTTCGCTTGTTTTGCCGAGGTTGTTTTGTTGTTGTTTTTTCAATACTCCGTCTTCCTTTTTGCTGTAGAGGCTGGGTGGCTGTTTTCAAGTTGTAGTCTTTTTTCAGTTTCATCTGTGTGTGGTGGCTGTTTTTTTTTTCTTTGGTGTGACTATGCCTGTAAGCGTCCCTTTTGTTTAGTGGCTATTTTTTGGTTTAAGTGGATGTTTAGGGTGTTTTTTAGGGGGTACTGAGCTTGGCCCCCTTTTTTGTTGGTCTCTTGCCAACGTTTTGGGTCTTGGGTAGCCTTAGGTTAGTAATTTTTCCTTCGGATACCCTTGTCCTTTTAATCTTTATATTTTTCAGAGATTAATAAATTTCTTTTGCTGAGAAAAAAAAAAACATTTATGTGCATACTGCCGGGCCATAAATTTGTAGAGTTGATATAATAACATGTAAGAAAAGGAGAGCATGCAATTAAGTTTACAAGCCGTACGGCAGATAGCTATCAATATCAATAGAAGGAAAAAATATATATATATATATTTGCACCAAATTAAGTTTTCGATTAATACACTTTTGGAATGAATCTAATTTGAGCTGATTCACGATGGATAATAATAATAAATAAATAAAAGAATAAGAATTGAGGGGGTGTCATAAGTTTTCATAATTTAATGGGAAAATTTTAAAATAGCACCTGAACTTTCGCTCCAATGTCACAGAAACACCTAAACTTTACTTTATATCAATTAAACACCTAGACTTCCAAAATCCCCAAATTAAGACACCTGCCTTTATTTTCCGTCCAATTTGTCTACAAACGTGGTGACGTGGCATTTTTCTCCTGTTAACTGCCCCATTGGCACACAACACTCAGTCATTGCAAAGCACATGATCAAAATCCCCTTTTTTCTCTCTCCACGCCCCCCTCCCTCTTTCACCAGAACTCATTTTTCTACACGCCTCCCTCACTCTGGTTAATCAATTCCATTTCAACAGCCAAACTTGTTTCTCTTCCACAAATAATTTTCCTCTTCTTTTTCCCCAATTTGTTCCCCAAAACACAAAACCCAGGAACAGAAAAACCACAAAAAGTATCATAACTATCCAAATCAAAATCTTTTTCTGGTTATTACTGGAACTGGAGGAATTGGACAAATTGAAACTGAAGAAACACTGAGCCGTACCGTGATTGGCGGGGCCAAACCGGTTGGCGAAGGCAGTGGCGTAAATCGACGGGTACACGGGCAGAGAAGTTCCCGATGGATCCTCCGGTTAGGTAGTACGCCGGAGGCTCGTGGTACACGACGCGCTGTTGTACAGTGATTGGGATTTGGTGGTGATGTACAGAGAAAGAGAGACAGTGAGAGTGAGAGAGGCAATGGAGTTAACTGCTGCTGCTGCTGCTGCAGCCTTGGAGGAGGAGTAGGAGTAGAGGGGAGTTGGGCGGTGGAGGGGAGGAGGGAGGATCAGAGAGGGGTGGGTGAAAGAGGGAAGGAGGCATGGAGAGAGAGAGAGAGAGAGAGAGAGAGAGAGAGAGAGAGAGAGAGAGAGAGAGAATAGAGGTTTACCAAAAAAAAAAAGAGAGAGAGGATGGGTATTGTATGCAATGAGTTTACTTCCTAACATGTCTAGTGGGCCCATTTAACACCTGAAATGTGTCACATCAGCAGATTTGTGAAGGAAATGGATGGAGGCTAACGGCAGGTGTCTTAATTTGGGGATTTTAGAAGTCTAGGTGTTTAATTGATATAAAGTGAAGTTTAGGTGTTTCTGTGACATTAGAGCGAAAGTTCAGGTGTCATTTTGAAATTTTTCCTAATTTAATTTGTATACTACTAGTAGTATATGGTTAGCAGTTTAGGTTGCCGAGCAATCATTGTGAGGAATCTTTTCCGTGAAGATGATACGTGGAAATTATCTAAACTTGGGTTTCAATTGTAAAACTAATCAATTGGTCAATTAATGGTCGTGAATAACGTAACCAGAAAGAAAACGTCTGATCAGTAGCGTGTTTATATCAAGTAATTAAGACAGTGTTAATTAATTACTAATATATATGTTTCACAATAAGTTGTAGAAATGCATGCTAAACTTATCCGCAATGGTAATAATTAAAATCAATAACCAAAATCGTCAGCATTTGATTATTCATTTAGCCTATTATCAAACTTAGTAACATCTACCTCCACATTGGTTATTTTTGTATTCTTAACAAAAAAAATCCTACAATACACAATGCATATTTGTCCAATCGCAAACGAGTTTCAATCACGCACCCGATCACAGCAAATTATTCGTCTTGATGAGACGATTCCAATGTGGGGTGCTTTTGAGTTATTGAGTTTTGAGTTTGGTTATAGGTAAAAGTTGTTAAGTTTGGTTATAGGTAAAAGTTGTTAAGTTTGGTTATGAAATGGGTGAAATTTGGTTATTTGCTAAATGACTTGTAACTTTACTTATTATAATGTAGGGTGTTTTTTTAGTATTGTTGTTAAATTTGCTTATCCACACCTATTAGCTTATTACAATGGGAATGCTCCAAGTCAGAAACTTATTTCGGTATTTTTTATTTTCGTAACTTTTTGTTTGGCTTTTTATTGTGTAGGTAGGAGGGTTCCGCTGGATGTGCTTACGTGTGTATCGGTGAGCTGGAGAGGCGCGATTGACTGATGATTAGCAAGAGGGAGAAAAGGGGAGGAATCTTGTGGGGTGAGGGAAAAGAGCAAGAGGTACTGAAGGAACAAATGCAGCGTGTTCCTTTTGTTCTCCACGGGGGGTGTCTGACCTTTTCCGGGTTCGAATGGATGAGATCACCTTCTCTCTGGGGAAGAATATTCTCCTTCCTCAGAATCAGTGCTCACGCCCTCTCTTTTCGAAAAAGTCAGCTCTCTCTCTCTCTCTCTGTAATCATTGGGAATGTCAGGGGTATTTATAGGGCACCTGGGCCTAGGTCAGGCCCAGAACGGCGCTCCTATAAGACCCCAACACGTGTCCCCTCTGTACCTCCAGGTCTTGGATAAACTCGTCCTCCCGCGGAAGCTTTTCCGCGAGAGGGCTCGAATTTCCGCGACGCTACCTCCATCCTAAGCCACCAGAAATTCCCCAATTCCCGCAAGAGCAAGGTCGCAACCCGCAGTGATCGTGTGTTTTCCGCGGAGTCCCCTCTGGGCCCTGCCTCTAGGCCCAGATGGAACCTCGGAGACTTCTCGATATGGCTTCCTTAGACTTATTAACATTCAGCAGTCCGCGGGGCCTTCTCGTAACCCTCCGCTGCTGAAGCCAACTCGGAATATGTTTGATTTTCCCGCGGTAGCTTTTCTTCCGCGGGCACCACCTTTCTATGTTTTTGCATGCGTCCTTTCCCCATTGGGCAGTCAACTATTTCTCTTTGAATGAAGCTTTGACTAGGGCTTCTTTTCCGCGCGGGTCCCATTGTCATGTGTCCACGCGCAATTGCAGGGTCAAAAAGTCTTCCCTGCTAATGTATTAATAATTTTGACCGCACCTACACATTGTAACTTTGGGGTTAATCATTCGTCTCGACAAGACGAATCGGAAAAGTATAAAAATATGAACAGATGTAGAAAAAATTCAAATAAAATAGCTAGTATTTTAGACAAATAAGACAGTTATTTGATACTTTTTTTTTGTTTTAGGGAACTTTTTTTTTTGCTTTCGGTCAATTTTTGTACTTTTTAGACTCCTCTAGTGGAGATGGATGATTAATCCTAAAAATGTCATGCGAATCTAATAAAAAATTTAAAAAAGACAAGAAAACACATAAAACAAAGAAGGAAAATAAGTTTACAAGAATGGAGATTATCTTTCTTAATCATTACCCATACGTCCAAGAATAAAAACGGGGATGGAATTTGTAGTTTGTAGCAACCATGAAGTTGTAATGTTATTTTTTTTTGTTAGTCATGGAAATTATTATTGCAGAAATAAGTGAATTCATGAGAGGAAACTCCTCAATTTTCTGTCTGTCATGTACTTTTTTTCTCGGTAAAAGGAATTTGTTTTTGAAACTCGACATGGGTAAAGAAACTCTGCCTTGCCCAGGCGAAGTCAAGCTAAACACGGATGGATGCTAGTATGATTTCAATGACAAAGCTAGATTCCAAGGAATCTTTAGAGATTGCTCTGGTGCCTGTTTTCTGGGATACTACGAGAAATTATCGAACAAATCTAGTCTTGAGTTTGGATTTACTCTGTGGAGGATTTCAAAAGGTTTTTGGACAGTATCCATTCGTTAAAATTGTAATTTGTTTTGGTGTGAATCTTTCAACCTCCGGCTGGATGATTTGCATCTCCCCTTCCCCTGGTTGAGTTTGGGCATTTGTGCTCCTCAACCCCCCTCTCGATGTAACCTTTCGAGTGTTATAAAATTTCGTTTTGCCGAGGAAAAAAAAAATTCCAGTCTTGAGTTGGAACTTTGGGCCATTTATAGAGGTCTCAATATCATTCTGGAGAAAGGCATCCTCAAAGTCGAAATTGAAGCAGACTCTCATCTCTGTGAAGCTCATCAATGGAGATCCTGCCATTGCTCACAACCATGCTACGTTAATAGAAGATCCCAAGATGTTCATGACTCGAACTAGTGAATCTCTCTGACTCACATCTAACCGTATCGCCAATTAACCAGAGTGTCGACAACCTTGCCCGACTTGGGGCTGAGCAAGATAAAAGCCTAGTGGTGACTTATGATATTCCTGCTGCCACAATGCCGTTCATCCAAGATTATAAGTCTTAGTTTTTGTTATCTTGTGCTACTCTTTTTCTCTCTATCTTTATGATTTTGCTGTAACAAATCTTGTACTTTCTTTTCTGAATTTTCGAGGTACCCAAAAAAGAAAAACAAGAAAAAAGATTAAGAAGAAGGGGTATGCTCACATCAAATTCATAACATAAGTTCATAATGTTTGTATGTTACGAGTTTTTATCTTGATGTTATGACCTATAAATGCAAATGCTACTAATTTCTACACAAATGTACGTAATTAATTTATGACGATTCAAGTTCCATCATGCATGGCTAGCCTTCGACTGGACCAGAGAGGAGAATAGTCAAGGTGCATATAAACTGACCCAGACACCCTTCACCATCGAAAAAAAAGTGGCTAGCTAGGAGAGAATACAAAGCTAAATGTGCTATAGCTAGTAGCTCATGTATCCACATGATATATGGCCATTCTGGTAACGTGTATGGAGTCTATGGATACAAGTAAAGACTAATAATTAATGCGACTATTTTAATCTTATTATCACCAACAATACAGTGATAATAAGATTGTTTTACTTGTACTTATTGTTTTACTTGTACTGTTTTACTTGTACTTATCTTAAGATTGTTTTACTTGTACTTATCTTGTTTTACTTGTACACAAGTAAAGACTAATAATGAAATGCGATTATTTTAATCTTATTATCACCAGCTTGTAATTCTTGTTCAGGTGTCTTTACATCCAACTTTCTGTTGGATGTTTGTTTTACTTTCTTTTTTATTCGAGTAAGTTCTTATACTTATCTTGTTCTCCTCTTGATGTATCCCTTTTGAATTTATAAAATTTTCGTTTGCAAGAAAAAAAAAATTAGAGTGATTGCTTAACGATTTCCTAGTTCTAAAATAATAGGTTGCCCCAAGCGTAGGGCAGAGACCGACGTAGCACAATATCCGGTAAGTCCGGAGTTGAATCCACAGAGACTGAAACGTGAGTTGACTAAAAACTCGGGTTATTATAGTTTAAACGGCTCTTAGGTAGCCACCCCTTGTCGGTTTGATTGAAAGATCAACTAAAACAAAGAAATTGATTGTACTATTCAGATAATTAAAAGGAGGTACGGTCGTAGAGTTCATAGCACTCGTAACCAGTCCGGATTAGCCTGCTCCATTCAGCGTTCTTAAAAACATTTAACTTTAGTTTGGAAAAGATACCCCGAAAGATGCGAACCTTTATGGTCGCCGTATACCCATGCGCAGCGAAGAATGAGTTTTGGACCCCCATTCCCCCGTTCACATGGGCTCCGACGATGCCCCGGGTTCGTCTAACGAATGTTCTTATTAACCTAAAATTACTTTTTTCATTGTTTGAAAACAGGAGCAGTGCCCGAACTGATCACGGCGTGCTAATCACCCCGCAACCCTACCTATACGACTACTCACTCATTGATAAAAATAAAAGGAATAAAACTCTAGAATTAATCATGCTTCTTAAAATTTATAAAATTAAATAACGGGAACCAAAGATTCAAAACAAATAAAGGAGAACAAAAGACTTTAATAAATAAGAAAACCTGAAACGAATCTCCGAATGATGTATTCTGAACGGAAGAACAAGAAAACTCAAGAACAAAACTTTGAATCCAAAATCTCCAAAAGCTAAGCAGTGCTTAAAAAAAATCGTAATCTAATAAACTAAAACTGTTAAGTATTTATACTAATCCTACCTCCCAACCAATTAATTCCAAAATAGAGACGGGAAAAGGGAATTCCGGAGTTAACGGACGCGTATCAATACTAACAAATGCTGTATTGATACGCATATGCTAACAAAAGCATCGATACTAACAAGCTCAGTATTGATACGAATTCCCCTGGACAAGTTTTAACTCATCCGTATCAATACTAACATTCCTAGTATCAATACGCGTTCTTTTCGTGGGAATCCAACCCCTTTCATGCTCGCCTTGACTGAATTCTCTTGCCACGCACGCACGTCCAATGATTCCCTCACTTCGCCAACCATGCTTGGCGACACAACCGCCTTATTTCCTAAAATTAACCAAGAACACAAAAACCAAGGAAAAAGAGGCATCAAGTGAAAAAATGAGATAAACCGCGCATCTAATGCGCTAACTTGCCCTACTTAGGCGCTTATATCTATGATATTGTGCGCCTATCACACCCCTCAACTTGAGCGTTGCTAGTCCCTGGTAACGAACGAACAGAGAAATAACAAAAGAAAGACTAACAGGACACAAACGGGGATACAGGGGTTATGCATGCAGTACAATCAATAGGCGGGCCAAAAGATTTTTGCCTCCTCACTCACCTGCAACTCAAATACATGCATGCCTTGGCAAAAAGATGAACAATATAAGTGCCGAAACAAATGCAGAGATAAAAGCCCCCACAAAGGTAACAATGCCACACTCACTCACCAGAACACTCAACATCCCATAAAAAGCGCTTGGCGAATTACGTGGGACCGAAACAAAGGCCACCACGTGCCAATCAAAGACAACGCTTACAAAGAATAAAAGCACAATATATACAATCACGATTCCACAAAACGAGCAACACTAATATAAAACATGCATGAACGAGAGTTTAATAACGTGCACAAGATCTACTAAGGACTTAATTAGGCTTATAATGACCGCGGTTCCGAACAAAAGGGAAACTGCAAAATTATGCGACGGCCTATAGTAACGCAAGGTAAACTACCCAGACTGGCCGCCACCTTCCCCTTAACTACCCGATATGCACCCATAGGTGCCAACCAAACCATATCCAAACGAAAAAACAAAATAAAAATCACGAAGGTTATTACAGACCCACATGAAATAACAGAAAATAAAAAAATTCCACCGACACTAACGACTCAAAACAACACAAAAAATGACACCACCACCCTAGCTTCATGCATCACGAAAGGTCAAAAATCAATCCGAACTGCTCTCGGCAAAGTCGTCGCTGATCTCTAAGTCCGGAACTGAGGCGGCTGATCCAGAGTCGAGGACTGCTCTATAACATGATCATACAATCATTTATTTTGATGTGCCAACAGGTGTTGATTCCTCCCAACTTGCCTCAATTCCCTTTTATTCTGCGTTTTCTTTTTCTTTTTCTTTACTTTTCTTTTCTTTCTTTTTCTTTTTCTTTCTCTTCTCTTTTCGACTTAACTATATGGCTTGAAGGTTGGGTTTGGTTCCAAAACATGACACCCAACAAGCCTTCTTCACTTTCTCTTCCAATGACAACGATGCTTCAAACAAGACACTCATGATGCACAAAGCTAGACCCACCAACTACAATCCAACCCACACACCGGTTTCCTAGGCTAGACTCAGGAACTGACTCGAACTGGTTTAAGATTGGTCAATGAGACTCGTATGTGGTCTAATCATGCAAAAATGCCTTGTCTCATCCCCTATGCACGTTACCAACTCTTACAAATGCATGCACAACATCTAGCTACTCAATTGTGACACAAAAGCCTACTATTTTTCGCAAATGCAAGAAAAAGAAAATAAAGAATATGAGAATGTTTATCAGGATGCACTATTAACTACGTGGGGACACATACTCAACGTCATCGACGGCACAAACATGTTCACAAAGGGCGCCAAATATATGCATGAATTTGAATTAAACAGGCATAATAATTCAGCTAATTCTAACATGCTCGCCTAATCATACAATCAAGTATAACAAACGTATCCCCGAAAAATAAAAAATAAAAATACCCTAGCAACGCACAAAAACATGTACAAAGTACACCCTCCCCCCAACTAGAAACATGCTATGTCCCCAGAGCATGGAGAGACAGCAAAAGAAGACACAAGGGAGAAGAAATGGACCTATGGGTGGCAGCCAACCACCATGACCTCGGCCAATATTCGAGGAATTTGTCGTTTCCGGCCTCCACGCAAGCCACCAAATCCTGCAAAAGACATTAGTACTGCCCGGTCGTGGTATCCGGGCTCCCAAAACAAAAAATAAAAAGAAGAAAACTCCACCAAATCTTCACGCGATTAACGTGTTATACTTTTCTCCCATCCCTCGCCGGTAGGCAAGAAACGGGTGGCTATACAAGACCATGATGCTAATTTTTTTTACTTTTTCCAATTTCCATTTTTTTTTGAAATGAGAGAAGAAAAACAACTAAACAAAAGACAAGAAATAATGAACAATAAAATAATAAACAATGATACATAGATTGTGCCAAAAACAATAGAACTTAGTAAAATTCAATGTCACCGACACAAAATTGCCCTTACTAACCGGAGCTGGGCACACGATCCTTATTTTAATAGCGGCGTGCGAAGCAATAAAACCCAAGTCAATGATGGGTACCCCTATCGCTAGGGGCCGGGTCCACTTCTCAATAAAGAGAGTGGTACGCAAAAGCTACCCGTCAGAACGTAAGAAGATAGGGCCCCCAGCGGCTCAAGAACTGGGTCCCAAGCGGTGCCACACACATCCTCGACTGCAAGTATCGCCATTCGACACCTTTTATCAAGAATTGAACTCGGCCATGCCACAAGTTAAGATACTTCGAGTAGCGCATTTGCCGAATTCGTTTTAGACACTTAAATTCAACCAAGTGCTTAGCCCAAACTAGATCAATTTTCAAAGAGTTAACAAAATCCAAAAGATATGGATGATAAATTAAATTAAAATCATCAACACCAAGAAAATCAATCTGTTCCACATTTAAAACCTCTTGCGAAAGTGGAGACTCGGTAGGAGGGTTGGCACTATCTAGAGCAGAGAGTATTTGATTATTCAGTGCAACTATTGGCAATGACTCCTCAAAAGGCATACATCCTTCACTAATGACAAGCGGCTCTATTTCCTCTTTTTCCCTTGCATCAAGAACAAGTGAACTTTGCACAGTTATTGACAACGACTTCTCAGGAGTCGCGTCATGAAAATCCATCTCAAGTGTACAAGAATGCTCTCGAGAAGACTGTTGCACTTCATGTGAACCAACTATTTCGTTAGTTACAAGTGGCTCTATTGTTTCATCTTCTAATACACAAGAATTACTCACTTGAAAATTTTCAACTTGATTGCAAGAAAGAGAATCAGCTAATTGATCAAAATAAGGCGGCTCTATTTCCTCTTTTTCCCTCCCATCAGAATTGGTATCCTCAGAATTTTCAGTCAACTCACAAAATTGGAGCTTTTGGGTTAATTCATCTAAGTAATCCTAAGCATCTTCAGGGTTTTTATCAAGGAATTCATCAGTAGACCTAAAATCCACCTGGCATGGCTTAGGATTTAAACTACGACAAAAGATAACCAGAAGACTGCCAAGCTCACAATTAAAACTCGACCAAGAGAATACGCAATTTTTAAATCGCTCCCAACACTGTGACAAATACTCATCATCTTGTTGAGAGAAATGTGATAGTTCTTGCAAAAGCATATGAGTCTCATATGAGGGATTGAAAGTTTAGAAAAACTGTATCACAATCTCAAGCCATGTCAATTTTGGACTCAAAAAATTAAACCAATCTTGAGCACTACCACGCAAAGATGCTGGGAATACATGTAAAAGAGCCACTTCATCGCTAGCAAAAACCTCCTCAAGTTTATGAACATGCGTAAAAGGATTTTCTGAGGCCAAACCATAAAATATAGGAAGATCAAATTGGTTTGCATAACCTCCATAGCACCTAGCAAAATGAGCCATTTTTTTTTTTCAACAATTAAAAAAAAATAAAGAATTAAAAATAAAAAAATAACTACCCGAATTCTTAATACACATTACCGTCCCCGGCAACGGCGCCAAAAATGCTTGACGATTTCCTAGTCCTAAAATAATGGGTTGCCCCAAGCGTAGGGCAGAGACCGACGTAGCACAATATCCGGTAAGTCCGGAGTCGAATCCACAGAGACTGAAACGTGAGTTGACTAAAAACTCGGGTTATTATAGTTTAAACGGCTCTTAGGTAGCCACCCCTTGTCGGTTTGATTGAGAGATCAACTAAAACAAAGAAATTGATTGTACTATTCAGATAATTAAAAGGAGGTACGGTCGTAGAGTTCATAGCATTCGTAACCAGTCCGGATTAGCCTGCTCCATTCAGCGTTCTTAAAAACATTTAACTTTAGTTTGGAAAAGATACCCCGAAAGATGCGAACCTTTATGGTCGCCGTATACCCATGCGCAGCGAAGAATGAGTTTTGGACCCCCATTCCCCCGTTCACATGGGCTCCAACGATGCCCCGGGTTCGTCTAACGAATGTTCTTATTAACCTAAAATTACTTTTTTCATTGTTTGAAAACAGGAGCAGTGCCCGAACTGATCACGGCGTGCTAATCACCCCGCGACCCTACCTATACGACTACTCACTCATTGATAAAAATAAAAGGAATAAAACTCTAGAATTAATCATGCTTCTTAAAATTTATAAAATTAAATAACGGGAACCAAAGATTCAAAACAAATAAAGGAGAACAAAAGACTTTAATAAATAAGAAAACTTGAAACGAATCTCCGAATGATGTATTCTGAACGGAAGAACAAGAAAACTCAAGAACAAAACTTTGAATCCAAAATCTCCAAAAGCTAAGCAGTGCTTAAAAAAAATCGTAACCTAATAAACTAAAACTGTTAAGTTTTATACTAATCCTACCTCCCAACCAAGTAATTCCAAAATAGAGACGGGAAAAGGGAATTCCGGAGTTAACGGACGCGTATCAATACTAACAAATGCTGTATTGATACGCATATGCTAACAAAAGCATCGATACTAACAAGCTCAGTATTGATACGAATTCCCCTGGACAAGTTTTAACTCATCCGTATCAATACTAACATTCCTAGTATCAATACGCGTTCTTTTCGTGGGAATCCAACCCCTTTCATGCTCGCCTTGACTGAATTCTCTTGCCACGCACGCACGTCCAATGATTCCCTCACTTCGCCAACCATGCTTGGCGACACAACCGCCTTATTTCCTGAAATTAACCAAGAACACAAAAACCAAGGAAAAAGCGGCATCAAGTGGAAAAATGAGATAAACCGCGCATCTAATGCGCTAACTTGCCCTACTTAGGCGCTTATATCTATAATATTGTGCGCCTATCAGTGATTTTTTGGCATAGATTGGGCAGCGTGATAACTGTCAAGCCGTACAAAAGAAACTTCGACAATTGATTGTTACTCACAAATTAAAGCAACCAAAATTAGGACAGATAGGTAATTCTAAACAAATGTAAGGAAAAAATTTAGTTTGACCCAAGAATGGAGCCAGAAGGGGGCTAGCAGAGGCTGTCGCCCTCCTATAATTATTATACTTTTACCTTGAAAAAGAAACTTTTCATCAAAAAAAATTTTGATTGTATATTCGCCCCCTTCCATACGCAAAAATTCTGGCTCCATCTCTAATTTGACCCCATGTGATTTGGGTTGGGTGTGATCACACCCCTCTCATTTGAATTTCAACACACCACCCTATGGTTTGTGGACTAATGTACACAACTGACTCCGTTAAATTATTGGAATATGTTCGTAAAATAACATTTTGCCCTTTCTTATATATATTTATAAACCTGACTGGGTCAAGCTGACCCTCCTGATTCCTAGATAAGAAAGAAGCCAACACCTAGGGCTTCTTTCTCAACCTACGATTTACATAGGTTGGCTTCTCTCTCTCTCTCTCTCTCTCTCTCTCTCTCTCTTCATGAAAGTGCACTGTTAAGGGTGTCAAAATGGCATTTTCAAAATTATCTTCTGACTTGTTACAATACCAAAAAGCTAAAAACAATAGTCGTATTTGCATATGGATAATGTGCTGGTTTGGACGTTGCCAAATTCAGACCATTAGACTATACTGATACAAATCATTTGTTTTGCAGTCAAATCTTAAAAAACTACTGAATTTCGCCAAAAATGATTTGGCTTAGTGATTTTTTGCTTTTTGTTTTGCAACAATGTTAGTTCACCGGCAGACATGAGTTTCGCCCCAAAAAAAAATAAAATATATATATATATATATATATATCAGTTAAATTATGGTCCTTTTGCCAACATAGAAACGTAGGGCTTGTTCTTATGGTATAAGCGCATGTGCCAGGGAGCTCATGTGTATGTTCATACATATACACTAATCTTCTAATGAGGACCTAAAATGAGGACCACCCCATTTCTTCCCTTTCCCGGTTGAATTTTGATGATCCGAGTCACTCAATGTGTTCAGAACGTGATTTTAATGGTACCCGCAAGAAATCGGCAAAAAAAATGACCAGAAAGGGCTTGATTTGAGCAGTTTTTATTTGAACCGTTCGATAAAAAATAAATAAAAACTGCTCGGATGAAGCCCTTCCCGATCTTTTTTTTTTTGCTGATTTCAGGCGGGTACCCTTAAAATCACGTTCTGAACACATTGAGCGGCTCAGATCATCAAAATTCAATCGGAAAAGGGAGGTCCTCATTTTATTAAAATGAGGTGGTCCTCATTAGAAGGGGACTCTATATATATATATATATATATATATGGTTAGGTATATATATATATATATATATATATATATATATATATATATATATATATATATATATATGGTTAGGTATATATAAAAATTCTTTTCACATTTGAGCAGTGATTAATTAATTAGAGTGAGATTTTGTGCATAGATCGGACAACAACGTGATACTATAAAAAAATCACTTGTCAAACAGTAATTCGATATTTTTAGAAGAAACTTCGATTATTGATCACTATTATCGATCAACTTCGATTATTGATCGTTATTATTGGTGATAAAGTGCCAAAACTAAGACTATTGGATGATTCTAAAGTTTAGTTTAATTGATGCCTTCTAATTGTTTTGCTTGGAAACTAGTTGTATATAATGGAACTACTTGTTGTCGTTGCATTGCATGGTAGGGTACGTTTTTTCTTTCAGCTTTATTTTAAAAAATGTTTAAGGGCCTTAAAATGGGTCCTCCAACAACTAATTAATTACTTGAAAAGTAGGAGAAAATAAACATCTCACATCATTATTTTTGTAGGTAGTTGCACCATTAGATTCTAAACGTGGACAGATATCCTTATTTTTGTGTGATCAACGTCTTGCACGTGAAGATTGATTATTGGTCTCAAGTCATGAAATAATTACTGCGAAAAGTTGAGATTTTTCAGGGTCTAATTGCAGATTCTCAGAGAATATTCCTTTATTCTCCTGAATTTTAAGCATTAAAAAGGCTAAATACGTGAGGATCAGTCATGAATGCCACGTGACACTCAATGAAGCACATTTCAGTTGAATATGGTCAATGGGATGAGCAAAATTAGGGAATAGTCCCTGAAAAATAAGAGTTTTGCTAATTTTTGACCTATTCAAAGGGCGACGTGGGCAACCATTAGGGGATTTCGGTTTTCAATCAACGTCTACAATCAATTTGAGCTCAAAAGAAGTGGTTTGGAGATGTGGGACACGTGTCGCATTCTCTGAGCCTAAATTCAAGGGACGGTTGACATTTTTCAATACATATTTAGGGAATAGTCCTCCACTATGACGGTTACTAGAAAGTTATTGCTACATGGAGTGCGAGTGAGCCATGTTTATAGCAGAAATAGTTCGTGCATGCTTGAAAGTGAGAGAAGGCCCTGAAAAATAGAAGTTATGTCACTTTTTGACCGATTCAAAGGGCCACGTGGCATCAATCAGAGGAGTTACCACCAATATAACCGGTGGTACATATTTTTAGCTTTTTTGAATAAGTTGGGAGCAATTTTTTGCAGAGGACATGTGGAGCACTTTCAGGGCCTTTATCTGTTGTTTTTCAGGATCTTTACTACTATAAATAGGGGAAAACAGGGCAGGCCCAAGACTCTTGCCTCATCATTCAATTACCAATTTTTACAGCTTCTCAGCATTTACTTTCCAACACTTTTTCTTTCACGCAAGACTTGTAATTCCGACATTAATTACTAAGTCTAAGTTCTTTCTTTTTCTTGTACCTTGTCACTTTATTCACGGAAATACAAGTGGCTTTTGTTTCTTGTCCATTTTGTTATTCACTAAATACTAAGTCCTTCATGAGTAAGGCAAAATCCGAACCAATTCTCATGGCCATTCCCAGAAGGCTGAGGAGCAAACGCTTGCAAGAAGTCAAATTAGGGTACTACGACTCCCTAATCCGTTTAGACCATGCACAGTGCCGGCTCCGGCATTTGAGTTGCCCTAGCCCAACCTCATGTTTTGTTGTCCATTTTGTTGTCCACTTACTATTAAGTCATATAAAATAAAATAGAAACATACAAGTACAAAAAAAAAATCAAAATGTACATTGTTTTTTTTAGCTTGAATAACATCAAAAAAACAATATTAAAATGTAAACCCCAGTTATAGTGCTTTAATCTCTCTTGCGAAATGGTAGTTCGAAGATTAAAAAAAAAGGGAAGAGTTAGCCCGCTCGATTTATTTTAACTATGACATTTTTATAATCATTACTCAAATATTCCAACAAAAAGAGGAGGAAAACAAAAGATGGAGAAACAAAGAAAAGAAGAGGTTTTGGTGTGGGCTGGGAGTCGTACTCTACCCAGCCGGGGGTTTCACAAATGCAATAACAACAGAACCAGGCGGATGCGGATCAAAAAAAAAAAAAAAAACAGAACCAGGCGGACGGTTTGTGAATCTTTGGGAAACTTTATTATACTTATCATCTATCTTAATTTTTTTTGTTTTTGATTGCCCCAGCCCGGGGGTTGCTCAAGTCCGAGAGCTTGCAGGGCTTACCTCGAGGCTGGCCCTGACCACGCACAGTCTTAGCACGCCTGCATCACTCGAACTCAACGTCCCCTGCAGTAATGATTCTCACACATATGTTTTTGCACATACATTTTTGTGGGGCCCATATCGGGGTCCCACAAAATGATCCGAACAGCTCATCTTTTTTAAAATATTTTTTGGAGGGTTCCTGTAAAAAATCAGCTCCAACGGATATCGGTAAGGGCTTTCTCAAAAATCGTAGGATGAATCATTCTATTTTTCCCTACGAATTCTGATAAAGCCTTTACAGATAACCGTTGGAGCTGATTTTTTACAGAAACCCTCCAAAAAATATTTTAAAAAAGATATGCGGTTCAGATCATTTTGTGGGATCCCGATATGGGCCCCACAAAAATATATGTGCAAGATATGTGCAAAAATATATGTGCAAGTAGCATGGTTGCGTCCCCTGACCGCAGGGTATGTACCGTTTTTTGAGCAAACAGATAGTACTACTGATCACATCATCGATGCGTTTCACGTATTGTGTCATACAGGGGCGGATTCAGAAATGTCGTTTAGTGGGGGCACCTTGTTAATCATAGTGGCGAAAATTTATTTTTCTAGTTAACCATAATAAGATCGTACACAATTAAGGCATGCATTACAAACTACAAAAATATATAACACATACTTTCACTTAAATTATGTAAAAATAAGCAAAAAATCTTTAACAAAATTTGAGAGTATGTTTTACATGAATATTGACAAGTTTTAGAATGATCGATCTAGTTTTATTAATAATATTATTTTAAAATATTGCTCTTAGACGGTTAAAAATAAGTACAATTAAGAAAGAATCTATCCAAATAGACAAATAGTTCGAAAATCAACAAGTATAAATGCACCATATGACGAAATTGAAACATAAAACTAGTTTTATATGTATATTTTCAAGATATATGCACGTATTTATGTGTAGTAGCACACTTAATTTCATAATTATACAAAATATACGAAAATATAACAAAATTATTTTAATTTCGAGCGGGGGCACGTGTCCCCCTTTCCCTCCGTCCCTAGTGTCATATCAGAATTATCACACCCTTTTTTTTAGGTTATCCGAGGTTGTAATATAACGCAGAATACTTCAGCCATTGTCGGACCGTAATCTCATATACTAAATAAACTACACCCACTGGCTACTTGTTTAAGCAACAAATCAAAGCTACAAGCACACGTGAACCCATGATGAACCATTGTTTACTTTTTACTCATGATAATTAAACCAGTCGAGTCACCAATAAGATATTGCAATACCAATATAAAAAGGAGGAAAACAAATTGAAATAACCACCCTCGTACAACATGGCTGTTTTAGTTGTTTATTTAGGAAAATGATATTGGCACTCCAAAAATTGATGCAGGCACTCCAAAATCAGTGTAACTTCAAAGCCACTTTCCTTTGTTTTTTGGAGTGCCTGCATCAATTTTTTGAGTGCCAATATCATTTCCCTTTATTTAATGTAGGTTTTTTGAAAATTCATGTTATGTAGTTCACAGAATGAATGTCCTTGTCATTTGTGTAAGGTGGTGTACAATGAGCAATGGTGACCATAACTGAGATCGAGTACCATATTTTGGGTACTATGTGAGGTGTTACCATCGTATTGGTAAAATATGCTCCACTATATGACAATGACTCAATACCCATGACCATGACTCGATCTTATATCCGTTCAATGCACGTGGAACAAAAAAGTAATCCTCCTTTTTTTAATGTCTAGTGCATCGAACAGATACAATGCTAGTTAATAAGGAAGAGACCAATCAAAAGATGTGCGGAGTCTGCAGACTATTTTTCTGTGAGAAATTTGCCGATAAAAGTTAAGAAGGAAGTAGCTACACGTATGGCTCTTTTATTTCGAATTGGAATTTTGTTAGAAATATTGATACATATACAATTAATGTACTCCCTCTGTTCCAAGTTGCTCGTCCCTTGTACTATTCTGGGATGTTCTAAATTGTTAGTCCTCTTTGAAAAAAGTCAAAACAAAAGTATTTAATCTTCCAAAATAGTTCATTTACCAGTAAGAATGATTTTATTCAAAAGTTGAAATATAAGGGCCTTGTTGAAAATCAATGTATCTTTTTAAGTGTAAATGTATTTATTGAATGTCTTCTTAAAAAGTATGAATTCTCGTAGAGTATAGAGAAAGACGTGTGAGGGAGGAATACCTGTTTAAAATAATCAAAAACAAGCACATATTAGTGTTGTGCTCTCGCGATGGACGGAAAGATATCTATATTGATTACCACTAGTAATATATAATTTGTTCTTATTTCTTTTTTCAATTTGCCATGTCAAAGTTGGCAAAATTTTGCATAGTTAGTAACCTTTTTATTCCCTCTATCCTATAAAGTTGACCCCCTACGAAAAAAACGTACAAATTGAGAAATTATTTTAGTAAATACATTATAAGTTCGGAAATTGCACTTAATTTGTAGGAGACCAATTTTATAGAATGGATGGAGTATATTTTTCATCTTTATTTTTTTTTCTATTTAAGTGTGTCTAGACCTAAGTCACGTAAAGCGCGTGCAAGTGCGCGAGCGTGAAAGTGTCTCTCAAGAACCTCCAAAACAACTAAAATTCATGAGTTCAATGATTGAGATAGCGAGTGTTGGGCCATTATGAAGGATTATGTGACTAAGGTATAGACTTCAGGTAAGAAAGAAAAATAAAGATTTGATAACTTTCATAGTACATTGTCCCCAACCGAAATGGGGGACCTTGTTGTCCCCTAAGGGACATCATGGATATTGGTTCCATTCTGACCGTCCATACTTGACAATGGACGGCTCAGATTTTATCTCGACCGAACAGATCGATCTCAGCCATCCAATCGCGGTGAAATATGAGCCGTCTATTGCCGAGCATGAACAACCTGGAGTGTGCCAAAATACTAGTATATGGAAAAAAACAAAGCCAGCCCACATTAATTTGTTGAGGCTGATGCGTGTCTTTTGTATAGTACTAGTATTTTACACGGAACGGTGGTGATCAGATGATGATCGATCGAAGAAAAAGGTAAAGGCACATGCATGCATTCCCAAGACTAATAATTGTTGATTGTGTGTTTTGTTATTGGGTAAGTTCCCCAACACTGATTGTTGCTCATTCCCACAATGCATGACAGACGCCACATGAAGGTTGCGTCATGCATGCTCTTACCCAGATCAGATGGCATGACCAGTATATACCAGGCCTAGCTAGCTCCACTATTGTTTCCCCTCTTTTGCTCCTTTTTTTTTTGGTGCTATTCACTTCATTTCATTTCTGGTTGTTGCTACAAATATTGATCTATTTGATCTACCTTACTTCTATCTGTGGTCTGGTTAAACAGACTGTCAAATAGGGAAATCTGTACTACTTTTGTCAAACGAGAATTTAGAAATACTCTCGTCGTCGTCCTATTTTGTTAATACCTTATTTCATTTGGGGATGTTCCAAAAGGTTAGTCTTCTTATTATTTGAAATATATATGTCCCAAAACAAGGAAGGTTGTTACACAGGCTTGGGAAGTGCATAGGGGATTTAATCAATTCAAGAGTGGCGACATGGGTGAAGGCTAAATTCGACATCCAACTGTTGGTTGAGAGTGTAACCTAGCTTTGAGGTGTTCTATCCAACTGTTGGTTGGATGCATTGTTCTGCTTTCTTTTTGCAGCCAATCATCTTTACGCTTTATTGATTTCCCCTCGATATACCCTTTTCGAGTTTTATAAAATGTTTTGTTTGCCAAACAAAATAAAAAAATTGAGTAATGTATTTTTAATAGGAAAAATCTAACTTTTTGCCGCCTAGTATTCAATCACTGAGTTCTTTTTAATTTATAAAAAAAAGTTAGAACTTTTCTTTGTTACAAAGAATTTTTTTTAAGCTCTCGTCTCAATGACTAGACAATGTTTTTGGAATGAGGCTATACTTTTTTATTGTGTTGTAAATGATCAGAATGCCACTTATTCATCAGGGAAGAAAAGATCATATGACCTATTTTGCCTATAGATTTTTTGTGTCTCCACGTAATTGGAAAATAATTTTAAAGTTGAAATTACACTTAATACTACTCGTCGATTTGAGATGCGTTATATGAGCTAGCTCTTAACAAGTTTTTTAAACAATTACCCTAACGAGAAATTCTGGAACCACCACTGCACGACGTGATATAAGACAACAAGAAGGGTCCCAAGAGGAATGTTTTCCCATATTGTTAGATGATATTATATGGATATATAAAACCAACACTATTTGTCACGTTCATCCAAACAAATAATATTTGCCCATCCTCTTTTTTTGTATGATTGCCATGTTTTTCTGTTTCGGTTTGGCGAACCGTTTTGGAACTTGGGTTTGCACCTTCTGGACTGTACTGCGTCATTTTGGAATCCTCTTTGTTACACACTCTCTCTCTCTCTCTCTCTCTTCAAACAAACAAATAATTTTAGTTAGTTAAATCCTCTTCTTCTACGTAATTAACCTTTGATTGATGTGAAGATAGCCATTACTACTACTATCACGTTATTCAATGGGGGAAATTCAGTTAATCACCCACAATGTGTCATGATCAATGATGCCCATGCCATTATGGTTAGAACCGGAACACCGTTGACCCATACTTATCGTGGGGCGAATCAATGTGCCGACCACTTTGCTAGGATTGGAGCTGAACAGAATGAAGATTTTGTGATCTCAATGGATCAGCAGCCGCTCTCGATCAGAGAGTTTATGAGTCGGGATAGCCTTAATCTAAGGCAACTTCTAGACTAGTTAGGGTTTCCTTTCGTTGGGCTGTAACTATCTCCTAATGTTCGCACTTTTGTTGCAAAAACTGTTGTTCTGATCTTTATATATTTTCGAAGTACCAAGGAAAAAAACACTATATATATAGCTCATTATATCTCCTGCAAATCTCTCAAATACAAAATTTCAGAACATTCAAATCTCACCTGAAATGTTTTAATAGTACAATTGAGATGCTCCAGCAGATCCCTTAAAAACTATCTCACCCCTCCAAATCTCGGCTAGCACCCTTCTTTCTTTTTTGCCAAGATAGTATATATTAATGGAGGGTTACAGACAGGGAAATTAGTGAGTTAACAACAAAAGGTAGTTCGACGTCTCTCCATAGACTCAAACCTAGATCTTTCTCTTGAAAGTCAAGAGGTACAACTAGAGAGGATAGAAGTCACATCTATGGCTAGCACCCTTCAAATGTCAAACTAATATCACTTTATTTTGTTAATCTTTTCAGATACCTTAGGTATATACTATCTTACCATTGAAGGATTTTATCTTTTGCAAAGATGATCATTTTCCATTAAACAAATAGTGTTTGCAGGCTCGTCTAGGTTCCCAACAAGAGGAGGCTCTGGTGGTTACCAAAAATGTTCCTTTCGCGGCTAGGGAGTTTGTTCTCGCCGACACCATGGGGGTTGGACACCTTAGAACCTAAATTTGGTTCTTGCTTTCCTCTTAGATTTGTCTATAATATGTACTTAGTCCGTTCGACTATGGCTCTCTAGTTTAATTTTTTTTTAAATAGCGTTTGCAGGGTCATATTTGAAGAATCTTATTAGACTTGTCCCACATCGCTCATCTAAGCCACCCAAGCTTGGTTAATAAATTCTAGAGGTTACTCCACCTATTGCCAATTGGTTTTAGGTTGGAACCTGTGGGGCTCCTTTTGAGGTAGTTCGAGTATCTTTGCTCCGTGGTTTGGAATTCGTCTTCGATCCTCCTTAGTCCTGCAAAACAGAGCACGACTAAGGACCACGCCGAAGGTTCTCCGGGATGGCCCTCCGGTGCAAGAATCAGTTCTCTTGCAGAGAGGATAGACCAAGTGTTTAGGGTTTCTCAATAGTGTTCAGAACGTACCTCTTTCAGGAGGCATAGCAGTGTATTTATAGGGATCGTCCAGCTGATCTCCAAGATCGTATGCATGCTTGCCACGTGTCGGCTGACGTACCTCCTACGTCACCTTTTAGGGTTTCGTAATCGCTTGGCGAGTGAGCGGGCCCCTTCACGTGGTACCATCAATCTAGTAACCGCTCAGCTGACGTCACTTATCGTCATCAAAGCCACGGTGGCACTCCCACGTGAAGGAGAAGGGAACATGGCCCCCACATTCGTTCAAAGCCGAATGTGAGCCGACAGTCAAGGAGTCGGCTAGCCGAAAGTTATTAGCCGAGAGATATATCACGAGGAAAAGATCATTCCTCGGGAAACCGAGGCGGTGAGATACCTCCCTGGGTCAATTTGGACCGCGGGTAAGCCGAGGCTCCGTCGACGTCTCCGTGGAGGAATTAGAACCATCGGTACACCGAGGCTCTGTTAGCTTTACTCAGAATGAATATGGACCGTCGGTCCTGCGGCTCGGTATTACGCCCGGTGCAGCCCGAGCCGTCTAACTCGGCCTGCTACAGAACCCTCCAAGAAATCTAACATGGTATCAAAGCTAGGGTTTCGGAGGCTTTCCCCTTTGTCTGTGCCATAGTTGCACTTTCTTTCATTGTGATCCGTGTGTTTCAAATCCTTTGTTTACCTCTCCACGTGCGAGTCAGGGGTCGCATGTGCTGGGGAGTGTTGGGATTTGTCCCACATTGGTTAATTATCTCCTCCAAAACTAGTATATGAGCCTGGGTGGCTACTCCACTCTTTGCCAATTGGTTTGGAGTTGGATGCTTTAACATGGTATCAAAGCTAGGTCTTGGGTGGCCTCACCTCTCGTGGGAAAGTCTCTGTCATCTCTGTCGCCCGAATCAGTCAGTCAGCTCCTGGTCTGTCACCTCCACGTGCATCCGGGCTACACGTGAGGGGAGTATTAGACTTGTCTCACATGCTCATCTAAGCCACCCAAGCTTGGTTAATAAATCCTAAAGGTTACTCCACCTATTGCCAATTGGTTTTAGGTTGGAACCTCCAAGAAATTTAACAAATCTATTGGAGTGTACCATAAAAAAATATAAAAAAATGATTCTTTAAATTGTTATATATAAAGTAACAAAATAAACTTTTGGTGTTAATCCTCCCACGTTGATAGCTCCAGACACTTCTACATCAGGATTGGTCCCAATCATTTTCCTGATCGTTTTGGAAAATTGGGAGACCTGTGAATTGAATAACGTGATGGCAATTTTTTTTTTTTTTTTTTTGGTTTTCAATAATTTGCGGGTGCTATGATTAACCAATCTTCTATCTCCATCAGTATCCAATGGTTATACAAGTAGAAAGATCCTAACCATGCATGAAAAAGAAGTCATAACCCACATCAAATACTTTAATTTTGCTTCTTTAGTAAATGAAAAGGAATAAATAATATTCTCTCTATATATATCAACTTAAAACACGACATAATCAATGATTAATTGATCAAGACTTGGAGATTTCTCCAAGAGGTTAGATTTTTTC
Organism: Rhododendron griersonianum; assembly: GCA_018127125.1. Lineage (NCBI taxonomy): Eukaryota > Viridiplantae > Streptophyta > Magnoliopsida > Ericales > Ericaceae > Rhododendron > Rhododendron griersonianum. The sequence goes on from CM030795.1 coordinate 11,693,044, forward strand.
ACTATATAAAATGTTCGTTTGATAGGTACTGTTAGCATGCTTTTTGGACTTTTTGTTGGCATTTCTAAATTTTGCTACTGATTAAAAAATATTGGCAAAAGGTTCTGTGTAATGTTTTTTTTTTTCTTTTCTAACCAAAAGAATTTATTAATTTTTATAATTAATAAAAACCCCAAAGGTTCTGTGTAATGTTTCTAGACGAAAATCATTAGGGTACAATTAATTAAGAAGTAGATATATATTATATGCAATCTTGGTCGACTATAAATAAATTTAACCAAAGAGAGAGAAATCTCAAAACTTTTATGTATGTGTCAGCATCAACGGGACCAGGTATTATTGCATGCAATTATTTCCCAACAATGGCACTCAAAAAATTTCTTTTAAAAATTTGGGGCAAAAGTAGTATTTAAACTTCATGTTGGGAGTTTGTCCGATGTATCGTCCTGCTACTGCGTGCTCAAAACCCAATTTGTATGGGAGTAATGGCAAAGAGTCTACCACATCACTTGGGCCCAATATACATTAAATAACTCATACCCATTCAAAGTCATCTCAATTGGGAGCCAACGTGCCTAGTCACCGGCACTATGCTCCCCGACAAGAACTCCATTGAGAGCCAATGTGCTCGTTAATTCAACAGTCCCGTGCTCCCCGAGGAGTCAACTCCATCGATAATGAGCCATCCAATACAACACTCCAACATCGAGCCAACTTGCTTCATCGGGAGTCACCTTGGATATTTCCTGCTCCACTGAGTGTCTTTTGTGCAAGCCCATTCAATTCAATGGTGCGCTAAGAGTCTTCCCATAGATCGTCAACATGGCTGGGATACCGCTTATTGGGAGTTTGTCCGATGCATCGATCCGCCACTGCGTGCTCAAGGCCCAATTTGTATGAGAGTAACGACAAAGAGTCCACCACATCACTTGGGCCCAATATACATTAAATGACTCATATCCACTTAAAAAACTAAACCTTGTAAGTGGTGAGTCATTCAATTGTATATTAAGGTCCAACTCTTTTTCTATTTATCCGATATGAGACTCAATGTTCACACATGTTCTTAACACTTTCACAACAGATGGACCAAAATTTTCCACGCCATACCAAGGGTTGAGTCTACACACTCCACCTGGTTTCAAGTTTGTTTTCTTGTATTATTTTGTAAGTAAATGCATGCATGCAACACTATATTATTGGATTCATGAAGCCTGATTTAGTTTGGTTTATCACTTCTTCGACTATGTCGGGGTTCGAGTTAGAATTACATGAATTCATGGTGCGCAGCGGTAGATATGATCTGTACTCTTATGTTATTGTTGAGAGTTTGTGTGATGCATTGATCTACACATGCATGCTCGAGACCCAATTTGTTGTGGCGTGACTGCAAGTAGACACCGTATTACTTGGGCTCACTATATTGAACGGACTCTGACCCACTTAAAAAGAATTAGCTTTTATTCTATTTATCCATTGTGAGGCTCAACACTCAATACAAATTCTAAAAGCTATGAATATTTATGCAAATATTATGATTTGTTTTATACAAATGTTATGTGTTGGGCCCGGAGTGCCCCCATGAATTTGGTTACACAATGTCACTCCCTGCGACCGCTCTAAAAACGGACTTGCGAATGCGATGTCGAATATCATAAAAGACTTTACTGAAACTCTCCGAAACACCAATTGATTTTAAGAGAAATAGTGGGAAAGCAGTCCAACATTATGAATTACTATATAATAAGGGTAAGAAAAAAGTAACATTGCTATCTCGGTCCGTACATTCCGTAGACTCCAAAATAGAAATGTTTACTGTGGCAGTTAACACGCAAACTCTATAAAAGGAGTGGGAGCCCATAGCCTGCCTTAGAAATTAACAAAGAGAGCTCAGGGGTGCTATCAGTCCAATGTGAGCTTCCCAATCCTCTCCATCGGTCATGGAGATATCTTTATTAATGACTTGTATTATTCCTTAGTTCTATCGAATCATATAAAATGAACCTTTTTCCATTACTCTTTGAATGTTTGAGAACCATTTCTAGAATTAGTTACACAGATAGCTCAAGGCTTAGTTTTAATGCACGCTATCTTGTCATTTTCATTGCCCCTTGTGCAGAAGTTAAGAAGAAGAAGAAGAAGAAGATCGAGTTCATGGACTCGCCGATGCCGTGGCCATCTGAGCTGGTACGAAACTCATGATCTTGCCCATGGCAGAGTTCATTATAAGAAGAATACTTATGATACAAATTAAAGTGATGAAATGCACTGGATAATCCAGTGGGGATTTACGTTCTTTTGTAGCCTACTAGCCGTATAAGCTACCTAGATTGTCGTTAATTAAGTACTTCAGGGATTCTCCTTTCCTGAATATTCGTGTCTTTCTATTCTTGTTTGTTTTTTGTTTTTTGTTTTTTTTTAATTATATAAACACAGACAAAGCTTCATGAATAAGGAGAAGCTACACAAAGCAAAATGGCCTAGACATTGTCACTGCTCATGGAGTGCTGCTACGTGGTGCTTCAAAAACCTTCTTTATCACACATTAACGTGGGGGTCACACACTTGGTGACGGAGCCTACACAAATATTTGTGAAAAAAGGACTTGAAGGAGCACCACTTGGCATTGCTCCGGAACAAATAAAAGGGCGCTCTCTCCTTAACTCTCTCTTCATCTTTTTGTTTATTATTATACACTTTTTACAAGATGTAAAGTATATATACTTTATTTTGCTTGAAAGTGAAACTACTAAGTTCAATATTTTGCATAATACCTTTCTTCTTTCTCTCTATTTTTGTTTTTTTTTAACTGTTGTGAAAATTACCTAATATTTTTGTGAGAAAAGGGGGTTAATTCCAAGTGTTATTCATGTCGATCCACTGATGTACAGGACAACAAGGAACTAATTCTCACTGATTTTTTTTTTTGCCCCCAATGGGCAAGACACTAGTATGCTCTGTACTCATCATGTAAATAATAATTTACCCATCACTCTACCAGTTTAACCTTTTATATGAGATAGTAGTTAAAAATCAAATACAAAAAAAAAATGCAGGGAATGGAGGACCCAATATTCACGGACCATTTTGATATAATGGAGTATTTTGATGAAGAGCTGGTAGCTGCACTCGGAGATGACTTCCAAAACTCTCTCTCCTCAGAAAGCAACTCATCTTCCTCTACCTTGTTGAACGATATTCCAAACAGCAGCTCCACCACCAACTTACTCTGTGCTTCATCAACCCTAGAAGCCCTCGAAAGCCCTAACTCCAAACACCACAAGCCCAACTCTTGGCCCACAAACAGCAACAACAACAACAATGACAGTACGGCCGCCGCTATCCTCGATCAGCAACCGTCTGTTTTTTCTTCTGGGTGCATTCTCTCATTCGGAAACTCGGGTTCGACAGAAAACCCGAAAATTCCCCCGGGGGCATTGAATTCGGAGGACGAGGAGGTGGTAGCAGCTGGCATGCTGTTGTCGAACAAAAGTAGCCAAGGGGCAAAGAAGAGCGGCAGCAGCAATCCTAGGCCAGCTTCACAGACTTATGATCACATAATAGCAGAGAGAAAGCGGAGGGAGCAGCTCAGCCAGCTGTTTGTCGCTCTTTCGGCCATTGTTCCCGGCCTCAAGAAGGTACATCTCTCTTCTACCACAACTTTTTACATAATTCCAATTTCATATCACCCTTATTTTCCCTAAGTTCTAATTAGGTGTGTAAATAAATGCGGCGATTTGTTTTCAAAGATTAATGGTAGACCCCACAAGAATATGTGGTGTAAAACTTTCCGGAGTACTGTTGGAATGTGTCCCAGATCGCAAGGACATGTCCCATATGTGCTGGTTATAAGGTCCCAGTTTCCCTCTTCATAACACATGAATTTTAAGGAGTAACTAGTGTGAGTTGAACTTTTCAACTTAGTATCAGAGCTTAATTAGTTAAGCCTATGTTTGGTGGAACGTTGTCCGGTTGCCATTTGTTGTGGTCCATGAGGGTGTAATGGAATGTGTCCCGCATCGCCTAGACATTCCCCATTTGTGTAAGTGACGGTACTCCCAAACTATTGTGTAATTTCACTAACTTTTGTGAGTTGGCGACCAGCGGAAACCATGGACCTCGAATTACTTAACCAACAATATTTGTCAACAAAACAGTGTTACCAATCTAATTCTGATATTAGAAGTGACAACAGTGATTGTTTTGAATTGCAATGAATCAGATGCAAATAACGGCTCCATTCTTGAAAAAATCTTCCTTATGGTGGTTTCCGTAAAGAAGAAGTTACAGAGCCCAATCGCGACCGTTCAAAGTGTTTGGACGATTCGGATTGAAAATCAATTATGATCGATAATAATATAATTGTGACCGGTCATATTGAAAACGAATCTCAACCATTAATTACGCGAATGAACGGCTAAGATTGCGTCGCTCCATGAACACCTGTTCACGGAGCCTCCATGAAAAAGTCTATCTCCTCCATTCTTATGCCAACAACTTCCCAAAAGCGCATGCAAACATACATTTGTTACGTGATTCAACAATTTCCTACGTCGAACAACAAATAGAGATTAAATTATTTACATTATCGGTGTAAATATTTGTTTTCTCCAAATCAATTTTGTTGTGTCACGTCGCCATGTTCCATTAATTGGGACAACTGTTTTAACAATGTGGGGCAGTGTAATTGATTTAAAAGGAAACAAATATTTACACCGCCGGTACATATAATTTATTCTCCAACAAATATTACTTGTGAGAGAAACTATACTGCGGGTTTTACTTACCATTCCAATTAAGACAAAGAAAATCCAAACAAGTCCATGCTCGCTCTCATCAGGGTCAGCCCAAGGTATTTGGAAGCTTTAGGCAAAATCATGGAGTGAGGCCCTACACATATTTACAATTAAACTATAATAATGAAAAAATATATAAACTGTAAGTATATAATTATTCTAGTCCATGTACATAGGAAAGGTTTTGGTTCAAGTGGCTTAGGTAATTGCCTTGTATTCTCATTCTTTTTATCATGCCTTGTATCCTGTCTTCTTTTTTTTTTTAACAGCCGATTCATTAAAATAAGAAAAACATTAATTAAGCGTTTACAATTCTAGGGTACAAGACCCCAATCAAATCCGCATAAAGGAAACTAGAAATACATGCAACTAGGAATAACTGAGTAGATATATAAATCTCCCACCGAAACCGGAGCATCATTTATCAACGCATGTACACACCGATTAGCCTCACAATAGATATGCCTGATAGAAACTTCCTCAAACCCTTGCACCAGCAACCTACAATCAAATAACAAGTTGCCAGGCGGGTGTTTCACCATGTTAGTGTCATGAATCAAGTTCAACACAGTCATGGAATCCTCATTAACGCACAGGTTCAAAACATAGAAACTCCATTTGTCTATGTTGGAATATTATATATATATATATATATCCTAACTAAACCCTTTACTGTCCGCACAGCTCATTTTCGATGAAATTTTGATAATCTGAACTGTTAAATGTGTTTTAAACGTGATTTGTGATCAATTGTATAGGAAGGGGCCGGGAAGGGCTTGATTTGAGTAGTTTTTCATAAAACAGTTTCTGTCAGCATTTATTTATGAAAAATTGCTCAAATGAAACCCTTCCCAGTCTTTTTTTTTTTTTGCCGATTTCTAGCAAGTACCCTTAAAATCACGTTTTAAACACATTAAAAAGTTCGGATCATCAAAATTTGATCAAAAAATGAGAGGTGCGGATAGTGCAGACCGCAAGAGGGCGTGGACTTGAAAAATTTTGTATATACACACATTTATTTAGGAAGGGGCCTCTATTTTGGGACCATAATAAGGAGGTTCTAGGCGGCAAGGCCCGTCCTGGTTCTTAAGCACTTTTCCTACAATCCAAAATTAACAATCTCAAGTATGTTTTTGCTGACCTTTTTTTTTTTATCGAGAAGACAAGTACCTAATGGCCTGTTTGGATGGGGTATTGTGAAGGGGGGTTGTGAAATCCCCCCTTTGAATCCCTGGGAATAGCCGAAGACCCCCTTTGGATTCCAAAAGGGCACTGTTTTTTGCAGCCACTTATTTTCTGAACGTAACATGTGTACCATATTATAAACAGATGTGTACCATATTATATACAGGCTACGTTCAGGAAATAAGTGGCTACAAATAGCAGTGCCCTTCCAAAATGGAGGGGGTATTATCTTTACCCCGGCTTCCACTACACCTGCTGCTAATACCCCTTGAGGGGGTGTTAGAGATGGGTAGGGTTGGACCAGTTGCTGTGGAATCCCCCCAAATCCCCCTCTATTTCGGACGATTCTACCCCTCGTAATCCCCATTTCCCACCCCGAGGTACAACCAAATATTTTAGGGCTAACCAACGAGAGCCCTAAAGCCAAAAATTAATTATGACCATAAAATGATCAGAGAAATAGGATTTTCGTACCGGTTCAAACGGATTGAAAATTAGAGCACTTAATTTTTTAACCATATTTTTTAATATATAAACTGTAGGTTGAAAAATTAAGTGTTCCAAATTTCAATCTGTTTGAATGGGTGGGAAGATTTTATTTTTCTGATCATTTAATTCTAAAAGGTCATAATTAAATTTTGACTATAGGACTCTCGTTGATTAGCCCTAAGAAAGTTGTACAACCAAATATCTTAGGACTAACCAACAAGAGCCCTAAAACCAAAAATTAATTATGACCCTTTAGAATTAAATGATCAGAAAAATAAAATCTTCCCACCCATTCAAACGGATTGAAATTTGGAACACTTAATTTTTCAACCTACAGTTTATATATTAAAAAATAGGATTAAAAAAAAAACGAAGTGTGAAAGATTAAAAACGAATCTTTCAACCTACAGTACTAATTTAATCTACAGTTAGTTTTTTTTAATCCGCATCTACAGTTGTTAGTAAAACTGACTTTTTCGATTTATATATTAAAAAAATGAATTTTATCAAATTAAAACTGACTTTTTTATTTTGTAATATTATTAAATTAGTACATTTATTAGTAAAATTAAATATTAAGGCTTAAAGTGTGAAAGATTATATTTGTAATTATATATATAACGTAATAAATAATTATGTTTGGGAATGCACAAGGGCAAAAGGGTCATTTGACAGCTTTTTACATAATCCACCCTTCCTTATACCCCCTATTTATTCTCCATCCAAACCAAGTAACTATTTTATACCCCCTCCATAAATATCACATCAATGTGGGTCATCCCTTATTAACCAATACCCCTTACTCTCCAATCTCCCTTTATTACATAACACCTCCAAACCTAATCCCGCATCCAAACGAGCCCTAACTACGTTGCAACACGAATAGAATGTTGCTGAGAAAAAAAAACAACTAAGAAAAACAAAAAAATCTGTGATTTATTAAACCACCCCCCAAAAGAAAAACAAAGAAAAAATTAAATTTTTTGTCGGCTGCGGTGGAAAACCCCATATTTCCGCCACCCGTTAGAGATGCTCTTAGTGATTTGAGTAGCATTTTTTTTTTGGGTGAAAGGAACTACAAGTATTTTTATAGATTGAGAACAGGCACTTTTTTATTCATGCTCTTCCAAAGGTCCACAAAGGATACTTTCGTTAATTAACTTTGAAGCAATATAATCCTCAATTTGAGTGGGATCTTCATCAATCATTATATATGAAATTAATTACTAACATATATTATATATACTCAACTCAAGTTTCTATAAAATCCATAATACTCGTTGAACCTATTGGAAGCATTTTTGTGAAGTCTTTTTTGGTGTTGTAACTGCAGATGGATAAAACCTCTGTTCTCGGAGAGGCTGTGAAGTACTTGAAACAACTCCAGGACCGGGTCAAGACCCTCGAAGAGCAATCCGCGAGGCAAACAATCGAATCGGTGGTGCTCGTGAAGAAATCACAGCTCCTGGTCGAGGACGAGGCAGCCGTGGACGAGAATTTTGTTTCCGGGTCGAGCGAGCCGCTGCCCCAGATTGAAGCCAGAGTCTGCAACAGGAGCGTGCTGCTGAGAATCCACTGTGAAAAACACAAGGGCGTTCTGGCGAAGATATTTGGTGAGATGGAGAGGCTCAACCTAGCTATTGTCAACACCAGTGTTGCTCGGTTTGGAGCTTTGGCTCTTGACATCACCATTATTGCTGAGGTACTGAGGCTTCACTCTTAAAAATTTGATGCCAGCAGTATTGAACTATATTGAGCAGGAGAAGACATGTGTGTAATCTGATTTTGAAATTTTTTGGGTGCAAATTGGTTACCACGTGGCAGTACGTAGCGCCCATCCGAGCTGTCAAAATGTGTTTTGGACGTCCAAGATCCGAGCCCCTTCTCTCCTACTCAGCCGACCACTCTCTCCTCTTTTCCTCTGCTCAGATCTGGATTGTCCAAAACACGTTTGGATGGCTCGAATGTGCTGCCGCGTACCACGTGTACAATACTCTATTTGCATCCAAAAATCTCTCCTCATACCTGATAAAACCAAACTTAATGTTGGAATTAATTCAGAAACCTCAACTAGGAAATGATCTTTTTCTAAAAAAAATATCATAGACGACAATTATACATTTTTCGATACTCAAAGGGATTAGAATCTTTTTTTCTTTTCTTTTTTTGTCAAAAGGGATTACAATCTCACTTAGTTTGAAGATATGATTCCGATCTGGATAGCTGAATCGAGAATCACTTTCACATCTCGGTCCGTACTGAGAAAATCATCGCGGGATATTGAAATACTTTTGTGTATATAGTACTACTAGTGTAATTTGAATCTCAAAGTAATGACAATGTTTTCTTATGAAATCCAGATGGAAGCAGAACTCTGCGTCACAGTGAAAGATCTTGTGAGAAGTCTGCGTCCAGCCCTCCAACCTTTCATGTAAAAATAAGCGTCACAGTGAAAGATCTTGTGACAGTGAAAGATCTTGTGAGAAGTCTGCGTCCAGCCCTCCAACCTTTCATGTAAAAATAAGCGTCACAGTGAAAGATCTTGTGACAGTGAAAGATCTTGTGAGAAGTCTGCGTCCAGCCCTCCAACCTTTCATGTAAAAAAAAGCGTCACAGTGAAAGATCTTGTGAGAAGTCTGAGTCCAGCCCTCCAACCTTTCATGTAAAAATATATAGGAAGCTTTTAATAGTTGTGGAATCACGTCAAGAAGACTATCTGTGAGAAAGTACTTATTTTTTGAATTAAATGTAATGTATTGTGAAAAAATAACGTGTCTCGTAAAGCAGAAAATAAGTACACTTAAAAATAAAAACTTTAACGAAACAGACCCATAAATGGTTTTGGTGTTGATGTTGTTAGGGAGTGGTAGCATCTTATGTAGTACTCTTCACAGGTTGCCAGAAGTGTATTGCCATGCCAAAATAAGGTTTAAAATAAACAGTTTTGCTCATCAAGTTTATTGCCTTGATAGGAGCCAATATATACAAAAAAAACTTTTTCTGAACGAAAAATTAATGGCTATAATTTTATAAATTAAACTGTGAGCAAAATATTTTTCGTTCACAAGGGTGACAATATATGAATTGAGATCGTATTAATGTACCCAACATAAATCCAAACGGGAAAAAGAAAAAAAGAGCACGACACCTAGGGATGGCAATCTCGGCCGACCCGTTCGAACCCTCCCCGTTCCCCGCCCCGAAAATCTCCGAACTTCGGGGATTCGTTTGGGGATTGGGTAGGGTATGGGATTTTTTTTTTTTAAATTCGGGGATCGGGTAGGAGGCGGGGATAGGTCTGTCCCCGCCCTGAATCCTATCCATCCCCGTTCCCCGTTCGTTACCCGCCCCGTCCCCGAAATATATATATTTATATATAAACATAAATAAATATATACTATATTATATATACCCCTTCAGTAGTATGTTTTTTTAGGGTTCTCATTCTTTTCCATATATAATATATACTATATTATATATATGCCAATGTGTGTTGCAGAATTCTGCTTAAGCTTTTCAGTGATAAATATGGCCGTTCCTGATACCTTACTTTATTTTATTTTGTTGGCTTTTCTAATTCTGTTTGTGGAGCTATATTGGCTTCTAACTTCCTGGCCAACCGACAACCGTTACTAGTACTGGTTTCACAGCCCTTTTCCCTGGAAAAAAAATACAAAACAATCCAAGTCCTTTCGGCTTTCACATGCTAGTATATGCTGTTAGGTGCTGAAATTGTGAAATACAGGTGCCCGAATCCCCGTTTTGGATCCCCGTTTCCCATTTGGGTCAGGGATGGAGGAAAAAAACAAATCACCGTTGGGGATCGGGTCGGGGATGGGGATGGGGTAGGGGGTAATGGGTAGGGGTGGAGGTAGTACCCCCGACCCGTCCCCATTGCCATCCCTAACGACACCATTACTACACGAGCAACTATAGCTTCATGGTGGTTCTCATTCATCCGAAAGGCCAATACCGATGGAGAAAAAATTCAGGAAGAGTCAAATTAATCTGTTACGGTGCATATGGTGGAGGCCGCCTTCGACAGCAGCTCTTTTTTATCAAGAGACCAAGAATCGATCTAAAAAAATCAAAAAACAAAATATGTCGCTTCATATGAATTTTTGGGTCTTTTTCGTCTTCTTATATGAACTGTTTTCAACTTCAAACTATGTTTTTTCTACTTTTCCGATCCTCTCGTTCGAAATCGGAAAAAAATATGGCATAAAAATTTAACCTGAACTTGTAAAAATTAAAAGAAAGGGGAGCAACCAAAAAAACCATCAGTCCATCACAAAAGGCCCTTGAAAAGCTAAACCAAACTCACTCTTCAAACTTGGGACGGCCCATGAATATTGTACGGTCCAACATTCAATATCTTAATCGGCCCAAAAATGGTCTTGACAAGTCAGCCCGATCAACTGGGCTGACTTGTCTTCCTGGCACCAACAACGGCCATGGTGGAATTATTCTTCTGGAAAATGACGGCCTGGGATGTGTTTTGATAATTAATACATGCAAGGACATGCTAAGAACATTTGTTACTGCTGAAAATGTCCTTGACGGGTATTGATTATCAAAACACGTTCTTGGCCGTCATTTTCCCTTATTCTTCCCTAAAACACCGACTTATTAAACGGCATCTAAAGATAAAGCAAGATGTTTTAATGAATTTTGTTTGATGGCTTAGTAATTTAGCTGAAATAATTGTTAATATAATCCTGATTTTGCCCCTGACCCAATCACAATATAAACTAAAATATTCCTATGATAATTTCCATGAAAAAAATATATTTCAAGCAACAATCACGAATGCTTCATTTGAAGTAGTAAAAATATTGCCCTATATAGACATTTTTATCAGAATTTTCGGTCTGTGAATCATTACTCTTTTTAATGTAGGCGAAGAGAAGTCTTTTCTGATAGAATTTTTTTAGTTTTATCAAAATTAAAAATGGAGAAGAAACATTTTTGTTTTTAAGAAACATTCAATATCAAAATTAAATGCGTTTTGGTAACCTTTTCAGTTTTCAGTTTTTTGTTTTTAAGAAACTAAAAGTAGAAACAGATTTATGTTTTCATGAAACAAGAAACATGTTTGGTAATAATTTTTTGAAAACAAAAAAAATTGAAAACACAAAACATGTTTGGTTGGATGATTTCGATTTTTTTTTATTCTTCAAAATGAATGAAATTAGAAGAAACCAAAGAATAAAGTTATTTATGTCGTAACACACCAATTATAATTTCGTAATCGATCGTGCGCGCGCTCATCCAGCGAGTGATTTTACTAGTGTGTGCATGTGTTACCCCGGACCAAACCCAACCTTTCCCCATTTCTTTTTATTTCGGCAGATGGAGGGAGTACCATAATCCCACAAATTTCTCCTTGATTCACTCCCAATGCGACGACACTATATTGTCCATGGGTCATTACCCCATGCAAACCCACTCTTATATCCCTTCTCCCATTTTCTTTTCTGTTTCCCAGCATCACACGGAAGAGGAGGGAGGGAGAGAGAGAGAGAGAGGACACAGCAAGCACAACCTCCGGTCCGCACCACCACCGATCAGTGTCACCACCTCCATCCTCCTCCTCTGAACACTCTCCGGCCGAAATCACCTCTCACCACCGAGCTCTGACCCGTCCTGAAATCTCTCTGAACCCCGTTTCGCCGGAGGAAAGGTAGTTCGGAACTCACCTCCCTAAGTATATTGAAGAGTTTAATATACTTATGGAGCACCAATTTCTCTCGGCATTCACTGGATTAGCTGTAAGGTTTTAGGATTTGACACTTAAACTGCAGATTTGCCCCCTATCTATTGGTTCACATTAGTAATTTTGTTGCCGTCGCCGTCAGTATCCGAATCGTCATTCCCTGACGATCAAGTTGTTTGCGTTTCTTCTGATTGCTTTAACGCTGAGATGATGGGGAGAAGACGGCGCCGCAACCGCCGTAGCTCCAGGAGAGAGAGAGAGAGAGTTATGGAGAGAGAGACGAGAGTGGGAAGGATGGAGGGTGGGAGTAGCGTATGGAGAAGAAACGATCGGAACAGGAGGCTTCTCAAAAAAAATCGAGACAGGATGAAATAATTTCTGTTTTGAAAATTGTGTAAAACTCTCTTTTCTAGTTTTCATAATTTCCAAAAATTCTAAAAAAGTTTTTTAAAAACAAAAAAATAAAAATATGTTACCAAACAAGTTTTCTCTTTTAGTTTTCAAAAAAATGAAAATAAAAACCAAAAACTGAAAATGAAAAGGTCATCAAACACCCTCGAAGTTGTGAATTTTCAAAATTCTCTACTTGTGTATCATTACTCTTTTTCAATGGACAGAGGAGGTAACCGGAACCGAACCGAATATTCAAAAAAATTCTCCATCAGAAAACGAAACCGACCGAGGACATTAATGGACCGACCGAACTAGACCGAACCTCGATAATTCCGGTCGGTTTTTCATTCGGTTCGGGGTGGTCGGTTCAATTTTCACCAATTACAAGAAGATAGGCTTCTGACTGGCCGGCCCAGTTTTGTTAGGGGGTTTCCTTCTATTCCCATTGCTTGTCAATTCTATTCCACATAAGCCCTATCTTAAGTGAATATCCAAAATACCCCTTTTATTAAGGGCTTCCAGAGCTTCGTGAGGGAAAGGAGTACTCGACGAGGGAAGAGTATGTGCGCCGCCTCGGGATATTCGCCAAGAACCTGGTCAGGGCAGCGGAGCACTAGGCGCTGGACCCCATTGCGGTGCACGGCGTCACGCCCTTCTCTGATTTGTCGGCGGAGGAGCTTCGCTAGCTTCTGCAACGTCTAGTGGATCTCGAGTCCGATTTTTGAAGCCCTCTGGTTGAACTCCGACTTAACCGCAACCGCCGATCTCGGTCCCTCCTCCTTTGAGTTCGAACCAATTCCATTACTATTGTTGCTACTCGACGGATTCTGCACCGACGCGAACGATTTGTGTTGCTTCTCCGCCATGTTCAGGAACTCCTCTGGATCGTCATTACCGTCGTTGAGACCTTGGCTTTGGTCACCATGTTCTGGCATATTTCTTCATGTTTCTGTGGCTGTACTGTCTAATTAGGGTGTAATACCTTAATCTTTTTTATTTCCTCTCTCACCCTCTATCTGTGATGTGTATATATGTATATGTATATATATTTACATCCACGTATCTGTCTGTTTGAGAAAAGTTGAATAAAAATTCCAAATCCATGGGGTAAGATTTTGAATTTGGGGGAATTTGGTGGTTTCATTTTCTTATTGCATAGAGATTTGATGGTTTGAGACAATTAAACTGTACAAAATGCAGAATTCACATGTACAAAAGACAGAATTCACCCTTGGATCCAAGGGCGTGAATTCTGTAAAGGCGTTTGAATTCTAGGGGGTGTGAATTCCTGCAAACGGGTGTGAATTCTTGGGGTGTGAATTTTGGACGGGGTGTGAATTCTTGGGCGTGTGTGGTTTAGTGGTTTCATTTTCTTATTGCAGAGAGATTTGATGGTTAGAGACAGTTAAACTGTACAAAATGCAGAATTCACAAGTCCCAAAATGCAGAATTCACATGTTCAAAAGACAGAATTCACCCTTGGATCCAAGGGCGTGAATTCTGTAAAGGCATGTGAATTTTAGGGGGTGTAAATTCCTGCAAACGGGTGTGAATTCTGTGGGGTATGAATTTTTGGGGTGTGAATTTTGGGCGGGGTGTGAATTCTTGGGAGTGTGAATTATGTGGGGTGTGAATTCTGCGGGATGTGAATTCTTGGGGGGTGTGAATTTTGGGCGGGGTGTGAATTTTGGGCGGGGTGTGAATTGTGTGAATTGATGTGTGAATTTTTGGGAGTGTGAATTCTGTGAGGTGTGAATTCTTGGAGTATGAAAAGTGCAAGGGGTAAAATAGTAAAAGCATCTTTAAAAATGGTCTAGATGGGATAGCACTTTAAAAAAGGGTTTGCATGGAACCCCATATAAAATTTGGGACCGGCCAGGAATTTCCCGTTTATTTAGGGGGCCATAGGGTGATGGGTTAATTAATGGGCCGCTTCTGGACTATAGGAGTAAAAGTCGTGGTAAGTAAATTTTTAGGCCCAAGCCTAACGAGCCACACTATTGGGACAGATAACAAACCACGCCGGATGGAAACGAAAAACAAAAAATATGAAAACGAAAACAAAAGTTATCCCCCCATTCCCGAGTCCGGCTCCTCTCCGATCCGGGCCCGTAAAAATTCTTACGATCTCATGTCGATGATCACAACAGTTTATTTTATTTTGCTCGTTGACATAGGCTTGTTTGTATTGGGTCTCAAAACCCCTGCGCGCAGTCCCCAATAAAATTTCTCTATCTATCTCTCTCCTCATTACCCAAAAAACCTCCCTCAATACTCAAACCGAACATGATCGAAGTATGCTAAAAAATCAAGTTTATTGGATATCATTAGGTATGATTTTGGAACACATTAGTATCTTGCAAAAATATAAGATTGCAACACTGGAACAAAACCCCTTTTCCAAATCTTTTGCAAAACAAATCTGTTTCGAAATCATATTAAACGATAATTGATCAAACTGATTTTTCGCATGCTTGATGCTCTCAATGAATTAAAAATTATGAACGGTTCAGATCATTGAAGTGTGATTGAAATTTTCTTTTTTCCGACTTCCGTGTCAAGATTAGAGAGAGCATTCTCTCCTATCCATTTAAAGGGATTGGAGAGGAGCTGGACTCTCTATTTACACCCTATCATTCTTGTTTAGGTTGTTTTACCAGCTTTTGATGGATACCAGCTAAGTGTCAATTTTCTATCTTATCTTTATACTATTACTAATTTGCTAGCTTAACTGCCCCAACTTAGAAGCACACTAAAAAAGACAGAATAAGAAACAATAAAGGGAAACAAAAAGGAGACACTCGAGAAGACTTCGTTTGCACCCCCCAAAAAAAAAACAAAAAAAAAATGATATAATTTGATGTTATGGTTTTCTTTTTCGTCATTGGAGATTGTAAGAGCTCTTGTACTTATCGTCAATGTTTTGAAACTTTGTCCGAAGTCTATATTTTGCACTATTTCTAGGAAATTGATTTTAGCACTCCAAAAATTGATGGAAGGGCTCCAAAACGACGTTGTTTTGTGTATTAATACAGTACAATTTTGGAGCCCCTCCATCAATTTTTGGAGTGCCAAAATCACAATCCTATTTCTATCCCAAAATATTTGTCCGTTCTGCAAAAATGCAAACTTAAAGATGGAGAATATTTTTTTCAAGGAAATTTTTTATAAAAAAAATCATAAATTAAAAGAACTCGTTGATATTGTTGAAAAAAATTGAATTATTTTTGAAAAAATATACTCTATTATTTTGTAGTTCTCGTTATGCGAACTGAACAAACATTTTGGAAGAGGGTGGGGTATTTGATTTTGTCCGCTCATTGAATCTCTCTAAACTGTTGCCGATTGGAAAATTTTGAAGCCGTTCAAAAAAATATATATCTCTCTCTCTAAATTGTCTTTGTTTCTGCTATAGATTAGGGATTTTGTCATACTCCAATCCAAGTGCCCAGACAGGCTGCAAGGAGGGTTGGTTTGGGGATCTGCTTTTTTTTTTTTTTTTTTGGCCCTAAACGCTGCTATTAGAAGCACATCAAACCCCAAGACCATAAAATTAATGGAGAAAAATCCCCGTTTATGGTTGGTCTGCTGAACAAGTACTTCAATGCAGTCTCGAATCAATACAACAAAATTATCAGTGGAGTAATTAATTTAAGAGGTCACTTAGGTTCCGTTTATTTGGGCGTAAAATATTTTTCGATAAAATGTTTTACCTATTTTTCGGTGTTTGGTTGTGTAAAAAATGAGAAAAATATTTTACATTAATTGGATGAAAATGACTTACCCTTAAATCTTCCGTAAGTTATTTTCCGAAATGAACCCACTGCCTTCTACTGCAATTCTCACTACTCAGTTTCATCGATTATCAGTCCTGACTCACGTTCAATTCCAATATTCTCATATCTCTCCACCGTTTAAGCCCCTCCTCTCTCTACACTTTTTTATCGATTTCTGAAAATATTTTTCAAGTGCCAACCAAACACCGGAAAATAAAAGTTTGAAAGTTTGTTTTCTGAAAAAACATTTTACATTGTAAAACATTTTATATCGAAACAAACAGAGCCTCAATGCAAATAGGTCTAATGTTCCGTTCTGTTAAGAAAAATAAATACTCCCTCCGGCCCATTTTTATTGTCCATTTTCGTTTTTCGTGCCGTTCTTTCAACGCTTATATCTCCAATCTATGTTTTTCATAATTTTAAAAAATTTGTATTATAGATCTAATCGAGAACTATCAAACAAAATCCATATTGCATAGTTTTGGAGATTCATATTGAAAGATATAAGCATTGAAAGAACAGCACGAAAAACGAAAATAGACAATAAAAATGGGACGGAGAGAGTACTTATTTTTTAAATTTAAAAAAATGCATTCTGAGAGAATCAGTTGTTGTCTCGTAAAACGAGAAATAAGTATTTAAAAATAAAAATCTTAGCGGAACATAACCTACCATCATAGACGACGGAGATACGGAATAAGGTGGGTACCTAGAGCTTGTTTTGATAGTACTAGGAGTTAAGAGAGCGCACATAGCTCCAACTAGAAAGCTCATCTTATAGGAAGTTTGTAAACTTCCACGAGAGAGAGAGAGAGAGAGAGAGAGAGAGAGAGAGAGAGAGTTGTGAACTTCGATCTCGTAATCATCCTTCTTAATATACTCAGTAAATTAGTAACCTACCGTCACATTTTCCTTGTAGACCCCTAGGAAAAAAATGAACTCATTTGCTTGTATGTAGGGTTTTGTTATTCCAGAGAGAGGGAGTCTAAAGAAAGGGACAAGAGGAACAGCCCCCGAGACTCTCTTTTTTTATTTTATCAGTGCCTCCGAGACTTGAAACCAAATGAAATGGGGGACAAACTTGTTTTAAGGGGGAGAGATAGAAGAGCATTGGGCTTTGAGGCAATTTGTAACTGAGCCCAAAGTGTGTAATTTTATAATTGGAGGACTGAAGGGTGGGTTTTTGAAAACACAAAAGTAATCAGCCAATACTCTCTCTACCCACTCACTGGTCTCCATTCCATGTAACCAACCGGGCAGTGTTAAAAGCCACCGGTCCCGTCCAGTTTCGCCCATTTGTGGGCCTTTTCGGGTCTAAATAATGATCGAAACTGTTCATTTTTTAGAGCTTGTCGAGATTATCGGCCACGTCAAAAATCACATTGATCGGATAACATTTCGAAACTATACCAAACTGTATCAGATCAAAGTGATTTTTTGACGTGACCAATGTTATCGACGAATTTTTAAAAAAGAACGATTTTAATTATTATTATTATTATGGATCCGAGAAAGTCCGCGAAACTGAAAAGGACTAGAGGGTATCTAACAATGGACAAGAGCTGGCCCCATAACCAACCAGCCCCACAAATAATTATCTCCGGCAAAGGGATTGTATGCTCTCTGCCTCAGGGTACTTCTCACGCTACGCCAACTAATGGTCCCACATTTTTGGTGGCATTATTTTGGAGTTTCTCTTCGGTCTCGGATGCTTGGTACTGCTTGGAGAAATTCTGCAAGGCATTTTCTGTAGTGCATCCTGCAGGATACGTTCAAATCGTTCATGATTGTTTTAAATTCAAATCATCGGAAAGATTTTTGGACGGTTGTGATTGTGCCCTACAGGGTGCTCTGCAGGATCCCCGGATCCTACTTGGTACACGCCAACCTGAGTCCACATATCTAAAGTTGTCGTATGGGTTATTTGGGAAAATTTTAAAATGACAGCTGAACTTTGCACCAAATGTCACAGAGACACCTGAACTTAAGTTTATTTCAATTAAACACCTATACTAACAAAATCCCCAAATCTTTGTTCTATTACACATATTTTCAACGAGGGACGATGCACCCAAGCGAATGTAAAGTACTTATACGTAGTGGGTGATCGTCCCTCGTTGGAAATGTGTAATAGGGCAACTTAAACGGGTTGGAGATGCCATGTTAGCAATTTTTGGGACAGAGAATAACGGCGGGGGTCTAAATTTGGGGATTTTGTTAATACAGGTATTTAATTGAAATAAACTTAAGTTCAGGTGTCTAAATTTGGGGATTTTGTTAGTACATGTGTTTAATTGAAATAAACTTAAGTTCAGATGTCTCTGTGACATTTGGTACAAAGTTCAAGTGTCATTTTGAAATTTTCCCGGGTTATTTTTTGGCATTTTATTTCTGTCGGTAACATGCTTCGTATCATATATAGCCACCGGACTCGTTTATTAATTGTGTTGTACTTTAGGCCTAGCCGAATCAATGTGCTAGCCACCGTTTGTTCGTATCGTGCCTTCACCTAGTCGCACCTTGTGAAGATAATTAAAAGGGTACAAAATACCTTAAATACAAATTGTGAACAATTGTTTTAGAGTTGAATAAAGAATTGTCAATTAGCTATACCTAAATAACATCACAACTATGAGATGTCCATTCTTCCTTTACATTATCATGATTTTGCACTTTAATATAGGAAATTGATATTCGCGCTACCTTTCTTGATGCAGACACTCCACTTTCAACGTGAAGTTAATGTAACTTTTTTTTAAATGTCACTTATTAAATCAGACACTTGTGATGATAAAGAAGTACAGTAAGAAAATAGGAGTAATCGTTTAAAACTACCCAAATTATTTAGTAATTGATTGTAAAAAGAATAGATCTCATTTCTATGAAGTTAAATTTAATGAGTCGATATCATTAATGTAACGATCCGGATTTTTTTTTACCTAATTTTTTTTAAAAAGTATTAATCGTAATAATAAAATTATTTTCCTTAAATAGATAAATACAAAAATTATCTAATCCTTTTTTTTAGTTGCATGCATGATTAAAACTCTTCCATCCCTATCTTATTCCTACTCCTACTCCTACTCAGTCTCTAACTCCTCCCTGATCATAATTTTCGTCCACATCTCGTCCCTCTCAAAGCCCAAAGAAATAGAAACCTTTTCGAATACGAACTTATCACCCTCATCGAAATTTTTTTATAAATACCTCATAACTCCGACCCTAGGGCACACCACGCAATTCCCCACACCCCACCAGTCCAGAAGAGAGAGGAAATTCGTAGGAAACAAAGCTCCAATCCATGGAGATCTTGAGAGAGAAAGAAAGAGAGAGAAAAGTGGGTTTCATAGCCACGACCAATCGAAACCCGAATTGATAGATCCGATCATCTCCTACAACTCCTAGCATCACCAAAAAAGCCTCAATTCAATCCCAAGGTACCCCCTCGGCCGAAACCGAAGTCATCTTCCCCAACGATCAAAGATTCGATTTTTGATCAATTCAATCAAACCAAGGTATTATAATCCTATCCAATCACTCCTCTAAGTATATTTAGTGTTTTTATACTTAACCCATCGCCCCTTATAGTCCCATGCATCGAAAACCGTGAAGAAAACCAAGAAAACGAAAATTGCTTTCGACCTTGCGGCCGCGAGGTGCGGGCCGCAAGAACCAGCCGCGAGTTTGCGGCAGCGAGCTCCACCGCAAGGTTGACTCGGTCAAACCTTGCGGTTTGGACAGTTTTGTTCCGAATTC
The DNA here is from genome assembly GCA_018127125.1 of Rhododendron griersonianum. NCBI lineage: Eukaryota > Viridiplantae > Streptophyta > Magnoliopsida > Ericales > Ericaceae > Rhododendron > Rhododendron griersonianum. Next base: position 11,713,158 of record CM030795.1, read on the forward strand.
GTTTTTCGACCCTCCGAACATCGTTTTTGACGCCCGATCTATTTTTCCTAGACTCCTAACACCTCAAAGATCATAACTTGTTAATATCATATATATTTTTTTATTTTAATATCTATTTAATTAATTTTTTTGTTTATTTTCAATCAAAAGTTTAAAACGAAAAATCCTTGCGACCTTATAAACCATTTTATAAATTCCCAAAATATTTTTTTTAGATTCTTTACATCATAAAGATGATATGTTATTAATCTCGACATATTTTATTTATTAAATAATTTATTATCTATTTATTCTACTTTTGACAACTTTAAAAATCATTTTTATTTTAAAAACAATTCCGTAACCCTCCGGACCCACTTGATGATACTCGAACAGATTACGTAGAACACTAGGACTCCTTTAGAGCCATGCTACCTATTCTAGTGTTATTAATTACTTATTGTATTTATTATGATCATTAATCGATTTATTTTCCTAAATAAAAATTTATACAAGCTTAGATTATATTCTTTTTTTTTTTAAACTTTTATTTAATAAAAGTTCCTTACCTTATTAATGACTTGTTGATCATACAGAACTAAGGGCAACGGCCCATTCATAAAAGGTTATGTGATTTAATGCATATTGTTTATTTCAATTATTATCCTGTTTGCCTAATTATTATTTTCAACTGCTGATTGATATGTTAGATTGGATCCTAGAGACATGGGGCGGTATGCGAAATAGAAATCACCTAGACGATGATAAGTAATGGATGAATTGGAAAAGTTTTTGTTTTAGATTGCCTGCAGGCGTGATTTTGAAACTGGCAGAGTAAGCCCAGTGTTGTGTGATGATTTTGAAACTGGCAGAGTAAGTCCAGTGTTGAGTGATGTGATTTGAAACTGGCAAAGTAAGCCCAGTGTTGAGTGATGATTTGATACTGGCAAAGTAAGCCCAGTGATGATTGTGAAGTGGTACATAAGATAGGCGAACCCTAGTTATGATTCAGGCATGGTAAGCTTTCTTTTGTTGTAATGAGAGGGATACACACTGGGTACATAACTTAGGTGCAATCCGCGACAGCAAAAGAAAGTGACCCCATGGGACAGAGCATGGCTAGCGGTTGGGGTGGGGAGGAAAGATCTCGTGGATTGAGATCTTAGATTTCACGATAGATTAATGGATAGTAATAAACTGGTTGATGTGAAAAATCTCTGATTTACTTTTTCGTATCATTATTATCTTGTTGCTTGCTAGTTGTAAAGTAAGAGGGGTGGTTGGGTTGGATTATTCTACTGGGTGATTTATCACTCACGGATACGTCTGTATCCTGGTAAATCGATTGCTTCGGCGATCAATTTGCCAGAGGACACATGATTCAATGGAGAGGATTCAACAATGGTGCAGTTCGACACAAGAAGAATATCAGGAATGGAGATCGAGTATGCTTGGGATTCGTATCAAGCCTAGAGTCAGCTCTGAAGTTAATGTATTTTGAATCGGTAAATTTATTTTGAGATTGTAATAGACCTTCATTTTGGAAAATTATATTTATTTAGCAAAATTTTCTTAAGAAATTATTTTATTTTGCTTTCGAAAAAGCGGGGCGTTACAATTAAACCCTAAAATGAAATAACACATCTGTGCCGGTGCTCATTCCCTTTTCTTCTTCTTTTTTGAGAAGGTGCCCGTGCTCATATCATGCTTGTGATTTATCACGCCAATATTGTTCCCAGAATGACGGCTTAGTCCAACCCAGTTTAGTGTTTATGTCCTGTTGTTGCCCACACCGTGATGCATGTTCAGATTTTTAAACTTTCTTACTCGGCCTAATTACCCTGCAACGCTAGTATACATCAAAAGGCCCATGAGATAGAGGTGGGTGTAAAGAGGCCAAATAGTCTTGTCGGATCTCCGGAACAACTTGTGCACTCAGGTCGGCTCTAGGCATAGGCCCACCAAACGACCGCCTAGGGCCTCTTGTTTTGGGCCTAAAATTTGGGGCCCCGAAATTGTCGAATATATATTAAATAGGAAACTGATTTTCGCACTGGTAACGCCCCGATTAGGGTCGTTACAGCGCTCCACTTTTTACTGATGGCACTCCACTTTTAATGTGAAATTACTAGTAACTTCTTAACAAAATGAAACGCCATCAGTAAAAAGTGGAGCGCGAATATCAAAATCCTATTAAATATAATGTATGTGAAGAAATTTAGAAGTAGGCTATTGTTGTGGCATAGTGGTTAGGTGCGCGTGCAAAGAGTGTAAGGTCGCAAGTTTGATTCTTGGAGTCTTTCACTTTTTTAAACAACAATGGCTTTGGTAAGTGAAGTCGTACAAAAAAAATTGTTTCAAAATGACAGTTCAGAGCCCCAAACTCAGCACCCTAATGCCAAAGAGGTGACACACAGTTATGCCACTAAACCACAACACTTTCACTACTTCTTTTATTGACCAACTATTTAATATACTAACATATTAGAGGCCCCATTTTCAAATACCGCTTAGAACCTCGAAACACCCAGGACCGGGCCTCTGTGCACTTGGATCTCCGGAAGAATTTGTAATCTATCCATTAGAATGTGCAGTGTGCACTAGGATCACCCTCCAGAGGAACTTGTCATTTTCTCCAATTTTGCACCAGGGAGGAATCGTAAAGTAAATTCCCGTTGGAGGAAAGGTCATAAAGATTCATTTCTTTTCCCAAAGAGAGGGCCTCTTTTTTAAGACATGATGAGGTTCACTCAAATAGCTACCGTTAATTTGGATGGTGAGGACCTATTCACATAATAACGCTACTTTTTGCACACAAAAAAAGGAAAAAAAAACAGAGAGAGATTTAGCCAAAAAAAAATTATATTTACATTTTTTGAGTTTAAGGACAAAGCACATTTTGCAATCAAACATAAAGATAAATGTGCCTATGAAAGTGCCTAAACCCTAGGGTACCCTATGAAATTGCCTAAAATCTTAGGTACCATATATACTAAAGTGCCTAAAACCCTAGGTACCATATATACAAAAGTGCCTAAAACTACAAAAGTGCCTAAAACCATATATACAAAAGTGCCTAAAACCCTAGGTACCATATATACAAAAGTGCCTAAAACCCTAGGTGCCCTATATACGAAAGCTCCTAAAACCCTAGGGTACTCAATGAAAGTGCCTAAACCACTAAAACCCTATAATTGGAAAGTGCACCCTAAAATCATATGAAAGTGCCTAAACATGTTTTGGCCTTATAGCTAAAAAACTCAAAAAGTTGAAAGACATTCACTAAAAACTATTTTGCTGGTATTCTTTCCGTGAATGAAAACCATTTTACTGTCCTTATGGCTAATTTTCCAAAAAAAAAACTGATAATGGATTCCATGAGAACCGAAATTTATTTAGGATGTATCCAGACGAGAATAAATATGACTCATAATTAAAGTTTTCTTTTGCATTTTTTTCTTCGCCAATTCATCCCAAATTCGTTTTTAAAACACAAACTTTAGTACTCGGAGGTGACGCCCAAATCTAGTTTCATAGTAAAATAATTATGTGTTCGGAAAAATAGAATTTGAAAATGCCCACACTACAGAGGTCGTAGAGCGGCCGATCCGGCCGTTCATTTTGACGCCAATGGCTCGGATTTAATCTGAGTTCCTATTGTTCCGAGTCGTTCATTGCCGAAATGGATGGCCGGATCGGCCACCTTACAGCCTTGTTGAGCAGCCTGTCCTACATGATCCCTGGTTCCGGAAAAAATAAGGCCCGACTTCTATGAAATTTATGCACTTGATATTTAGGTCACACGTAGATTTTACAGGGGATGCATAATTTTTTTTTATAAAAAATCAAACGGATCCGATCATTTGTGTGATAGCCCTAAGTGGATCCCCATAGAAGGCGGTGTACACGAAATAGTGTACCCATAGCAGGGCTCCACGTACGTAATAATGTAGAGGGAGTGGGGTTGAGACATGAGTTTGAAGCACTGAATAATTTCTCCATGCAATCACACTTGTCGTTTTCTCTCAATGCCAGTCAACCTTACTTGACCAGCTTTAGCTTACCTGCCCCACATATGAATAATATGATTGTTCCACATTTTATTTTATTTTATTTTATTTTATTTTATTTTATTTTATTTTATTTTATTTTTATCCGTTCCACATCTGATCGTACCCAGTAGTTACCTACACTACGCCATGTAGAGGGCATTTGGGAGTAGTTTGGACATTATCCCTGAGGTATCTGACTAATACATTGGCATCCCTTACTTATTCTCAGACTTCATTGACATCCCTTGTCCTCTTTTTTTATTTTTATAACAACGATAAAAAAATTATTAATCTTTAAAACATAAAGAACGTTACAAAGATTAAACGGATATCTTGCACCAGTGGTGCGTGCAAAATACATTAGAGCTAGGTGTCCATATATTGTTCGACATCCCTTATCCTCAACAGACTTGACAATTCGTTTTCTTGAACCCATTTGTCATTGCACTTAATTGTTGATATGTTGCCCTTCACTCATCGTCGTTGAGCATGACGCTGGCAAGAAAAAGTACTCTGTCATTTTTCAATATGAGTGTATATATAAAGTGGGCTACTGCATTCGCCGACTTCAAACAAAGTTGATTTCGCAACATCCGAACTAGTTCATTTCCACATTCGCCTATCATTGTGATTAATTGGGTTGGATAGGGTAGATTAGATAGCATGAAAAAAAGAGAGAGATCGTATCACATTTCAATGAAAGAACAAAAGTTTATATGATGATTTATCAAAAGGAATCATTAATAGCTGTGATTATAAAAACAAGTGATTCATATTTTAGTATTTCATATTTCTAATGAAGTTCTGCAAATTGTATGCAGTGATTTTTTACATTCTTGGAGCCGTGACTATCAATTTACGAAATGTTTTGGCAAACTTGTTTAGTTGACGATTTTCGACCATATTTCTAATGAGCTTCGTTTCGTTTGCGTCTTTTGGTCAAACCTGAGGGATTATGTGAGATTTAATGAGAGATAATCTGTATTTAGTGAGAAATTTCAATTAGAGTTTTTTTTGTGGGTTGTGATAATGCCAAAATTATTTTTGTTAGTGCCAAAACTCCAATGCATAAAAAACTTATACACTGGATATGGTACAAGCCTTTTATGCCCTGAAATTTTGACACTAACAAAAACAGTTTTGGCATTGTCATTTCCCTTTTTTGTGAGAGAAGTTAGATTTATTGTGGAGTTGGTGAGTGTTTCTTTGTGAGAGTTTTGTTCAGGGAAATGATATTGGCACTCCAAAAATTGATGGAGGCACTCCAAAAAACAAAGGAAAGTGATTTTGGAATTACACTGATTTTGGAGTGCCTGCATCAATTTTGGGAGTGCTAATATCATTTTCCTTTTGTTTATTTGTCACTCTTGTAGCTTTTCAAAGCATTGTTTTTTCACATAGTGAAAATCGTCTCTTGTTTGTTTGCCTGTGTAGTAGATTTACAGCCGTAAGCTGAACCACATGCATATTGGTCTCTCTTATTCGTTTTGTTGGTGGTTTGGTTTCTCCGATTGTGTTTTGTATCTATTTGGTCTGTTATTTTTCCTTCAAATTAATTTGATGGTCGTCAACGATCGTCGAGTTGTGATTGGGTCTTTAAGGGGCTCGTTGCACAACAAATTATTTCAAAAAAGATGATGCAAATCTAAAAAAAAGATTAAGAAAGACATACAAATAACAAACGTACCCACAAAACGAGAAATACTCGAAAAGTTTACTAGGGATGGATTACATAAGAAAAATGGTTTTCACACTTCCCTTTTAACCATTCACACTCTTTTTTTTTGTTTTTATCCACATGAATGTACAATATTGTCATTGAATGTGTGAAAAAGTGTATCAAGTAAATAACGAGATATTAACTTCAAGTGGATACAGACATGGCCGGTGGCACTAAGAGACTAGTCACTTTGATTTTTCACGAGAACATTTGTTGCAACCAAATTTTGCTATTTTGATCTCACAAAAAATCTCTAAATTGCCCCAACTTGTTTTAAATGCATAAAAATTTCAAGCGTTTTATTCTTTTCGAGAGTTGGCTATCATGCATTGGAATATTTTTCAAATATAACAAGCCTTTTGGGGCCAATTATGAGGCAAAAATGAATTATTAGTGCATTTCGATCATATAATTAACCTCTTAATTTAGTTATTTTTGCACTTGTGCTTAGAAAAAATATATTGCACATGAATCTAATTTTTTATCCTACTAAACAAAATTCTCTGCTCCACCCCTAGATATAGACAAAAAAATGGAGTGTGGATGATTAAAATAATGAACTACTTTGGCTGTTAAAATAATACTCCATCCGTCCTATTTTTATTGTCTATTTTTTAATTGCGTGTCATTTTTTAATAGCTTATATATTTTAATCTATAATATTTTTCATAATTTTAAAAACTTTGTATTATAGAATTAATCGAAATCTATCAAACAAGATCTATATTTCATATTTTTCAAGATCCACACTAAAAAATATAAACAAGAAATATAGAAGAAAATAATGAACAATAAAAATGAAACGGAGAGAGTGCTATCGGAAAAGACCCAATAGGACTCCTTACTCCTACACGAGTCACGACAGTTCGGCTGATGAAAATGACCGAATTGGACCCCCTTCTTTTCAATTTAACAAAATGACAACGAAAGGCCCAACACAGGAAAAAAATGCACATATAAAGCCTCACGTTTCTCCACTGTCTAGTGTACTCTCTCCCTCTCCTCCTCTGGCTCGTTCGTCTTTTTCTTTCCCACTCACTCTCTCTCTCTCTCTCTCTCAAAAAAAACCCAAACCAGAGAGAGACAACCACCCAAACCAAAAAATGCGACTCCCCGCACTCCTCCTCTTCCTCCTCTTCCTCCACCTAAATCTCCGCCGCTCAACCGCCGCGATACCACTCCGCATACCGGAGTACAGCGCCCTCCTCTCCCTGAAAACCGCCATCACCGACGACCCCCAGTACGCCCTCTCCACGTGGAACGCCTCCACTAGCTACTGCACGTGGTCCGGAGTCACGTGCGACCGCAACCGCCACGTGACGGCGCTCGACATCTCCGGTTACAACCTCTCGGGGACCCTCTCCTCCGGCGTCGGCCACCTCCGTTACCTCCTCAACCTCACCGCCGCCGCCAACCAGCTCTCCGGCCCCATCCCCCCCGAGATCTCCCTCATCTCCTCCCTCCGTTACCTCAACCTCTCCAACAATGTCTTCAACGGAACCTTCCCTCTTCAACTATCCCGCCTCAGATATTTACAGGCAAATATCTCATCTCATTACATAGTCACGCCATTTCTAATTTGACTAAAAAAAAGGAAAAAGAAAAGAAAAGAAGAGAAGTTATACGTTAGGTTTTTGACGCGAAATTCGGTCTAATTTGTGCTTCGCGGACTATTCTGTAAAAATCAATTTGTCTTTCTCTGTCTCCTTGATTGTTCTTTTGCGGATTGTGTTTCTATTGGTTTGCCCGATTTCTCTACAGTATGTGCTCACTTTCTGTGTTTATGCATCCATTCTCCGTTCGCAAACTAAATAAAATATTGTAAGTGAGCTTGCTGCCATGATTCATTGAGATTTACTCCTGCGTTTGAACAGAAGAGGAAAAAACACTATTCCTAATTTGAAAAAACAATGAAAACTATCTACTCACACATTCCCCATTTTTTAACTTAATTTTGAGAACGGTAACCATCTACTGAGATTCAGCTCTATACCTCTCCGATTCGTAGCTAGAAAACTTGACCCAAAAAGGAAAAAGTGCCTAAAATTCAGGATTCCTAGTTTAATTGCAAAGACAATGGAAATTCTGAACTCATAGATTCGTCATTTTTTAACTTAATTTTTGGTTCCTCATTTTTTACAGGTGCTGGACCTTTACAACAACAACATGACCGGAGACCTTCCGGTGTCCGTAACCCTAATGCCGAGCCTCCGCCACCTCCACCTCGGCGGAAACTACTTCAACGGCACCATACCGGCGGAGTACGGCCGGTTTCCCACCCTCGAGTACTTAGCCCTCTCCGGAAACACCTTAATCGGCGTCGTTCCGCCCGAACTCGGAAACATCTCGACCCTCCAACAACTCTACATCGGGTACTACAACACATTCTCCGGTGGCCTACCGCCGGAGATCGGGAACCTATCGAAGCTCATCCGGTTCGACGCTGCCAACTGCGGACTCTCCGGCAAGGTTCCGCCGGAGATTTCCAAGCTCCCGAACCTGGACACGTTGTTCCTCCAAGTGAACACGTTTTCGGGTCCGTTAACTGTAGAGCTGGGATACTTAAAGAGCTTGAAATCCATGGATCTTTCGAACAACATGTTCACCGGTGAGATACCAGACTCTTTTTCTTACTTGAAAAATCTGACCCTTTTAAATCTGTTCCGTAACCAGCTCTACGGCTCGATACCGGAGTTCATCACTGGTTTACCGGGGCTACAGGTGTTGCAATTGTGGGAAAACAACTTCACTGGAATAATCCCTCAGGGGTTGGGAAGTAATGGGAAGTTACAGATTGTTGATTTGTCTTCTAACAAATTGACTGGGACCCTGCCTCCTAACTTATGTGCTGGTAATACTCTTGAAACCCTAATTGCATTGGGGAACTTCTTGTTTGGCCCGATACCGGAGTCGCTAGGGCAGTGTCAGACCTTGAGTCGAATTCGAATGGGAGAGAATTATCTGAACGGATCGATACCGAAAGGGCTGCTGAGCTTGCCTTTGCTGACTCAAGTTGAGTTTCAGGACAATCTTTTGTCTGGGGCTTTTCCTCAGCATGATTCGGTGTCGGTTAGTTTAGGGCAGGTTAGTTTGTCGAATAATCAGCTCACCGGTCCTTTACCAGCGAGTATTGGGAACTTTTCTGGTGTCCAGAAGCTTTTGCTTGACGGGAACCAGTTTTCGGGTCCCATTCCTCCTGAGATTGGGAAGTTACAGCAGCTATCGAAAATGGATTTCAGCCATAACAGGTTTTCGGGTCCAATTGCACCAGAGATCAGCGAATGTGTGGTTTTGACTTATCTTGACCTTAGTCAGAACCAGCTCTCCGGCGAAATTCCGACTGCGATTACAGGTATGCAGGAACGGAGCTACGTTATGGACCTTGTGTTTTTCAAACTTCTGTTGCTCTTATACTTTGTGAGCATTTCACTGATTACCGTAGAATGGCACCCCTAAATTTGGAATCAAATTCTTCTACTAGCCTTGAGTTTTCCTGCAATGCATATTGGAGTTCCCAGCTATTTTACATACTATACAATGATATAATATTTATTGATTTTCTGTTATATTATCTGCAAATGCCGATTGTTTTTCCGGTAAGGGCATCTCCAGCCTTCACCCATATTTTTACTCAAGCTTGAGTAAAAAATTAAGTAAAAGCTTCATTTGATATGAAATAGTCCAACTGACCCAACTTTGAGCGTAAATTTGAAGGCACATGTATAAATTTGAACAGAATAAAATGTCCTTGCCGAAGTTGGTTAAACATTTGATTAAATTTGAGTAAAACTGAAGTTGGCATATGTTTGTGTATAAGTTCGAAAGATTTGTGAAACAATCTTACAAAGTATCCAGTCAGATAAATTGGTTTCATGATTTTCATCATAGTACATGTTTCTAATGCATATGTAACCAATTATCTTCATTTTGGCGTAGTAATGCACCAAAATTAAACTTCACACCCCCATAAACAAACTTCTGCTTTGTCTATGCAGGCATGCGGATTCTGAATTACTTGAATTTGTCAGGAAACCACTTAGTAGGGTCCATTCCAGGGGCCATAGCCACCATGCAAAGCTTGACTTCTGTTGATTTTTCCTACAACAATCTATCCGGGCTAGTCCCGGGCACTGGCCAGTTCAGTTACTTCAATTCCTCTTCTTTTCTCGGAAACCCTAACCTCTGTGGCCCGTACTTGGGGCCTTGCAAAGATGGAATTGCAAGCGCCACTCCCCAAGGCCATGTCAAAGGCTCATTCTCGTCTTCCTTGAAGCTCTTGCTTGTTATGGCATTGCTTGTGTGTTCCATAGCTTTTGCAATTGCTGCCATTTTAAAAGCCCGGTCCTTGAAAAAGGCAAGTGAGGCTCGTGCGTGGAAACTGACAGCTTTCCAACGTTTGGATTTCACTTGTGATGATGTATTGGATTCTATGAAGGAGGATAATATTATTGGGAAGGGTGGTGCTGGTATTGTTTACAAGGGGGTGATGCCAAATGGTGATGAGGTGGCAGTCAAAAGATTACCAGTGATGAGCCGCGGGTCAACCCACGACCATGGGTTCAATGCAGAAATACAGACCCTTGGGAGGATTCGACACCGTTATATTGTTAGGCTATTAGGATTTTGTTCGAATCATGAGACAAATCTTCTGGTTTATGAGTATATGCCTAACGGGAGCTTGGGTGAAGTGCTCCATGGGAAGAAAGGGGGGCATTTGGTTTGGGACACGAGGTATAAGATTGCAGTGGAGGCTGCAAAGGGTCTTTGCTATCTTCACCACGATTGTTCACCATTGATTATTCATCGGGATGTGAAGTCTAACAACATATTGCTTGATTCCAATTTTGAAGCACATGTTGCTGATTTTGGGCTTGCCAAGTTCTTGCAGGATTCAGGCACTTCTGAGTGCATGTCTGCTATTGCTGGCTCGTATGGATATATAGCACCAGGTAAAATTCCAACCGTAAATTATTTGACAAGATATGAACTTCTGTGTTTCAGTTGATATATGCCCTTTCCTTGTTTAAGTCCTTTATTTGTCAAACATACGTGTCGTCTACATGAAACATCAAAAACGCTTTCACTTGACTCAAATCCTTTTTCTGTTCCCCCCCCAGAGAATTTGCATTATTTTGCATGCATTCTTCTTGTTTAGAGCCAGAATGGTAATGCTAAAGTCATCTTTTAGCTAGTTACTGTCCCAAATTACCATTATAAATTGGCAAAGATTCAGGCTAGGTACGATTTTTTGGCAATGGATTTAACTAGCCATTGGAGTCGAATTTTCTAGATATGCAGCCACATTATGGGTTTGACTACCCATAAGGGATGCTCTTATTGTGATCTATTTTGACTTTGCTGTTTCAAGAAACATGACATGTGAATCATGTGATCATTGGTTGTCCGTTAAAGTGACATTTTTGTAACAATCAGTCTCTTTCTCTGGCTCTGGCATTAAATAACTATATTGGTAAAATGATTCTCATTGTTCTTGATTGTTCACCAAGTGATAGGCCTGTTGTTCATAAATGGGGCTTAGGTATGTAAGTGATTCCTAACTACTTAGGTACTGTTTTGGTTGGTATTTTAAAAGTACTACATGCTGCTGTTCAGATCAAAATCAAATCTACTTTTGCTTCTCCTAGTCAAAATAGGCATATTTGAAATGTTGTTCTACCTAATTTGAACTACTACACTAAAACAGTGCAAGTCGCCATTCTATGACTTTGACTAACCCATTTTCAATTTGTACCTTTTTTCTTTTTTGTCGCAGAGTATGCCTACACACTGAAGGTTGATGAAAAGAGCGATGTGTACAGTTTTGGCGTAGTTCTCTTAGAACTCGTATGCGGTAAAAAACCGGTTGGAGAATTTGGCGATGGAGTAGACATCGTACAATGGGTGAGGAAGATGACCGATGGGAAAAAGGAAGGAGTGCTAAAAGTCCTCGACCCAAGGCTTCCCACGGTTCCGCTTGAGGAGGTGATGCACCTATTCTATGTAGCAATGCTGTGTGTAGAAGACCAGGCCGTCGAACGCCCAACAATGCGTGAAGTTGTTCAAATTCTAACAGAATTTCCGAAGTCGCCAAATAGCTTAACACAGGAAGACTCAATGGGCACAGGGTCCTCAACACCGCAAGCCTATGCTTTGGAGTCTCACACAGAAGCAACTAGAGATACCAAAGGACATCACCAGCCTCAATCTCCAGCACCTGATCTTCTTAGCATTTGAAACTTTTTGTATTGGCATAGGAGTGTTTGCTTTAGTTTTCTAGAATTGAGTTGGCTAAGGGTGTTTAAATTTCTTCTTTTCTTTCTTGGATAATTTCGTGGTTGTTTTTTTTTAAACTCCTTTAATTCAAGGAGGTTGTGACGTTTGCAGTTTTGTATGTACAGTTGGAATGCTGGGGCCTCCTTTATGACATAAATTGTCTTCACGTTATGCTATTTCTACTTCGTGTCTACCTCCTATGTGAATCATACAACTAAACTTTGTCATTTGTATCAGGAGTGGTGCTCCAGATTAACGAGCGCTCTAAGAACGGACTTACTGGCCAACTGTTCCTCAAAAGTGGGGTTGGGTTGAGCTCGGTCCTAACCATTGATTGCGTATAGCTCGATGAGTAGTATATATTATATATATACCCTTAAAAGAACAAGTTAGTCATACATCGGCGGTTGCATAACTAAACGAAATTTATTCTCGATTGTATTTTCAAAATTGCATTTGCCATTTATTTTTCCGAGAACAATATATTTTGATCTTTGATTTATTAACGTCCGATAAACTTAATTATTCGCTCAGACGGTCTAGCTCTACAAAAGAACTGTACAGATCAAACTTTTGAGTTCGGGATGAAAACCGTCTTGGAATCACAGCCTCTGTTGTGCCCCAGGTCCTCTAAGTGATACTACTCCTTTCTTTCGCAGTTTATGTAGAATTTATAGATTCACTTGTGTTGTGAAAACAAGGTGTACAATGTAAAATTTTTGGTAGGATGTCAACCAATGCCTCGGAGGGCCGTTAACCAAAGCCCTGACACTAGCCAAGAAAACCAGATGTGACAGACCCCATTGGGTGGAATGGGAGATGCTGCCAAGCGGGGGTGCTTGGCAGCGGTGCCGAGCGACCGATCCGGCCATTCATATCTGAACGGACAGCTCGGATCTAATCCGAGAGCATAAAAATTTAAACCGTCCGTTGCTCGAATTAATATTCGAACCGTCGATTACCGAGATGAACAACCGGAACGACCGCTTCGCACCTCTGCCAAGCACCCCCGCTTGGCCCCATTGGGTTGGCTTATGGATAAATGGATCAATAGAGGAGTAAATGATTGCCCCTTTATAGATAGTAGATATTGGAGTGGACCAGAAGCAGAGAGTGCAGTAGTGCAGTGCCGTTCAAGTCCCGGCATTATGGGAGGGCTCAGAATGAGGGGTGAGTCTTCCTTGGCCTTCTGGCTCTTCCAACCTCTGGACTTGAATTCAATTCGAGTCATTCGACTGGGCACTGTGGAGTCCTAGCTTTCCTGTCACAGAAGCAAAGGAAATTAATTTCTCTCTATCTCTTGGTTCGACGGTGTGTCCGGACGAGCTTACACGTACCTCAACTAATCATCTCCCTAGTCCGGTCAAAGACAAGCTATCCGCGCTGACACTATGTAATTGACAAGAAATTACATTCTTGCGGCATGACATCAAAAATCAAATAATGGTTAACTGTACAAATGGTAAATCCATCAACCAACCAGACTAACTAATGCTTGGGGCCTCCCTCTCTGAACGTTAGAGTTGCCAGCCATAAATCTCTGTGGGGGAAAATCTAACGGTGGTTACGGGCCGATGATCAGTAGGTGGACCACTCAATTTGTTTTATCCTATACGCCATGCACTTCATCCACATGCTAGTAAGATGACAAGTTGTTAAAAACAAGTGTACGGGTTAGTTGAGAGATTTTTGAATCAACAAAATGGAGAATCTGTTACTTAAAATGTTCGAACAGCACCCTTTGATGCTTCTTGTCGACTGCTAATACAAAAATGGCATATTAACTAAGGCCCCGTTTTTGCTAAGATTTTCATTTTCTAAGTACTTATTTTTTCGCTTTACAAAACAGGTTATTCTCTCATTGTCTCACAACACAACACATTTAATTCAAAAAATAAGAAGAGAGGATCTCGTGCCCATACTGATGTAGAACACGTGGAGGCCTAATTTCATGATCAGCTGGACCGAGCCAAGCCCCGGAAGCCCAAACGGTGTTTAATTTCAGATTACCCAATTTGGCAAAATTCGGACGAGTTCGGAATAGGCCCAAACTTGGTGGGCTGACTTATTTTCGCGCTCCGGTCAAGGCTCACCACCCTAAGTTCGTAAGCCCTGGTGTTTTTCGGCGTAATTCATTTATTTAGGCCTTCAATTGCGTTATTTTGCTGTTTTAGGAAAGATTATTTCGTTAATAACTCTTAGACTGTAATTCCTTTTACGTTGATTCTTTTTGGGAAAGTCTTGTTTTTCTTTCCCGTTTTCAATTTTAGGAAAAATCCCAAATTCTGAGACTTTTTATTTTCCAAGTTTATTTTTAGGGTTTCTAGGATTTCGACCTATATAAGGGTTTGTAATCTAGAGTTTATGCAGTTTTTTTTTATGGTAATAAACGTACAGGGCCGGCCCTGACATTTGTGAGGCCTAAAGCGAAATAAAAATTGAGGCCCTAGATTTATGATGAGAAAAAAAAATCAAGATAGGGGGCTAATACAAGATGAAGGATTATACATGATATTTTAAGTTCTATAATTTAACTAAAAATAATATTAAAAAATTATACCATAAAAAATGAATCAAGCATAACGAAGCACTGTTCATGCTATGGATTTTTTTTTCCTAACTAATCATGTAATTAACTTTACTCTCGTAAGAAGACTTGTTTTAGCAATACAAAGTTATTTATTCTTAACCTTTTTTTATCATTCATTCAGTTAATATTAAAAATATGATTAAAAAGAATGAAAAGAAATAAAATAAAATAAAAACCTATCCAAACATTTATGGTGTGCTTTTATGAACGTTGGGCTTAGTGTAACATCCACTACCACTAAAACTACCTAATTTTTTATACAAGTGGTGCAAAAGTTATATTTTATCTATACTAGTTCCACCCCAAAAAATAAGGCAGAAAATCAAATGGCAAAATCGGACAGAACAATAAAGCCAAAAAGGTAGCCTTCCTGGGTATCCTGCGTCACTTGTGCATGCACTTGTATGCTTATTGCTGTGACAAATAAAGATGCAGTTTCAATTGGTGCTTTCATCAAGACTAGGTGGTGAATTACTACTTCATTGTCATTTATTTTTTTTTATCATTAGCGGCTCGACGGCAGAGGCATTCTAGTTCCGTCCCCGGTCACTCTGCACTGCATTTGGTACGTATTATCCAGCCGAAAGAGAAGGCCTGTGGAATCCTCCTATACTCCTAGCTACTAGTTAATAGTTATAGTCTCTGTATTGGGTGTGGGTTGGTAGTCAGTAGTTGCTCTGTTCTTCCTTGTCAGGTAGACCGAGACAAAAGCTCAGGTAGAGTAGAGGCTGTTTTTGTAGCCTTTGGGTGCTAGCTAGCTAGCTTAATAGGTTTTGTTTTGTTTTGTACATCATGATCCGTCTGGCTACGTAGTACGTACAACAACACTTGCATGCCCATGCCAATTATTGTTTGAGATGCCAAGATGTTTAGGTAACCATTTTTGGTCAGAGAAAAAAAGTTTAGTAGGTAGGTGCCAAGAGCATCGATCTTTAACTGATTTTTAAAATTTTGACTCTTTTCATAGTTTATACATCAATGAGATTAGAGGAGTTGGGGGACTAGTAAGTAAGTCCACTGAGGAAGGCTTGGGATCACGCCAACTGATGCAAGGCTCATTGGCTAAAATTTTGACTTCAAAAGTCTGTTTTGCTACTTCCTACAGTAATTTGAAAGATGAATTTGTTGGGAAAATCTCGGCATATACACGAAATCCAGAGAACAATTTCCATTGATAATGAGCAATTACATAATCGAAATACAAGAACAAAACAGATTGAAACAATTGAGATACAAACTGAATTTTCTGTAAGTCCATAGCTCTGAACCCCTCCCATGCCTATTGCGGGGCTCAAACCCCTGCCTCCACTGAGGAAGGCTTGGGATCACGCCAACTGATGCAAGGCTCATTGGCTAAAATTTTGACTTCAAAAGTCTGTTTTGCTTCTTCCTACAGTAATTTGGAAGATGAATTTATATAGTGCACTCCAATTAATCCTTCAAGAGAATAGTTATTCTTAAAGGAAAAGACCAGAAAAGTAGTCGAAGATTTTTCATGTGCATGTTGTCAAGTACTGGCATTACTAGGATACAATCGAGTTCTAGCTATACCTAGAGCTAGATTGTCTACATATCGTCGATTTTGAGCAATAAAATCGTATTAGTTTGGCATTTGAAGAGTGCTACCGGTGTTTGAATTTGAAGGGTGCGATGGTATTTGAGACATGTTGGAGTATGCAAAAAGTACTAAAATTTTCAAATCTGTTGATTTTAAGTGCTTGAGGGACGGCTGAAAATGCTCTATTTTAACGTGTTTTATTAACCTTGAGTCTCTGCCAAAGACCAAAGTGGTTTTTCATTCAAGGAGAACGTGAATCCAGGTAGCAAATCAAATGGCTATAAATCCTAATTAGATTTAGTGGGAGAAATGGCAATGTCATCTTCGGTGCAAAGTTTGGCACCAAAAATGGCATTGTCATTTTTTTGACACCAATAAATGGCAATAGATGGACTTAGATGTTGTAAAAAACAAAAAAAAACAAAAACAAATGATAGACGTTGCTACGGGTTGAACTTGCTCTTATTCTCATAGCCAACCCCAACAATAAAGCTAAGGTAACGTTCACACTTCACCACTTGTGGAACGTTGAAAAGTTTTAATGTTATCGTCTGGTTCACCAAAAAAAAAAAAAAAAATTAGGGAAAACAATTGGACTCCAAAAAAGTTGTACTCCGTACTAAATTATTGAGATAGCTCTGATCCAAAAAAAAAAAAAAATTATTGAGATAGCCATTGTTGTCGAATAACTTTACTTTTGCATGAATGCTCATGAGCACCAACAAAATGATAGAGCTAGATAATTAAAATTGGCGAGCCCCATTTCTCCTTGACATAAAGACTTTACTATCGAGAGGTAAAGGGGTCCAATCTTGTCAAATACAGAATTGTATATTGATTTTCTTACGTAATTTTGAATAATTTTATTTATTTTCTTTCGATAATTTTTCCCCCCGTAATTCTTTGAATACTTGACATAAAATAAATAAATAAATATTATCGTGGAAAAGGTGATCCAAACGAAGCAGGCGACAAGTTTCTTGGATTCCACTGGCCTCTACCCAATAAAAACCCATTTACACGTGAAGTTAATTTTCTTTTTTGTGATTAAAACTAGACAGAGAGGGGAAAGAAGACAATTGATTTGATCTCGTAAAAGCAAAAGGGAGATGAGAAATGTGTTTGCCTTTTATGCATGTTGGAAACTTTTGAAATTTCTAACCTGGGAAAAAGTTGTAGGGGGGACGAGGGAAAAGCTGTGAAAAGGAAATATGGTTAAAAGAGACTTTTTGCCACTAACTAGGTTCAATAATTTTGTTTTGCCATATAGTGAAACATGGGCCATGGGATGAAAATGGAGGGACTGAAAGTTGACTACGAAAGAAAAGAAGATAAACTCGGTCTCCATCATATCCTTCTACAGCCTCAAGCAATTCTCCACCGACCGACGGTCACGCAGAGACCCATTTTGGGTCTGCAATCCTGTAATCTAAATGAACTATGGGAAGGCTGGATCGAGCAGCCACACATATCGGATTGAGCTGATTTTTAGGGGCTCACTCATTTTTTCTTTTAAATTATTGAACGGCTCGAATTTTCCGTGCGGGACCCAGAGTGGGTCCTGCGTGGCCGTAGCTTTTTCGTTATCGTATCCCTGCTGCTCAGGGCTAAGGTGAAGGAGGCGGCGTAAGGCCCCTAGGGCCCCCAACTATTTTTAGTACCCAATATATAAGCTTAAAAAAAAAAAGAAAGGGAAAATGACGGCCAATGACGTGTTTTGATAATTAATACCCGTCAATGACATTTTCAGCATTAACAAATGTTCTCAGCATGTCCTTGGCGGGTATTAATTATCAAAACATGTCATTGGCCGTCATTTTCCCAAAAAATTAATACCCAAAATGTAAGCCCAAAGGAAAAAATTAGAGCCCCTTCTTCAAAATTCGTCTTGAGGCCTCCGAAATATTAGGGCCGGTCTGCTTAGACGATTAATTGGGAAAATGACGGCCCAGGACAAGTTTCGATAATTAATACCCGTCAATGACAAGCTAAAAATATTTGTTAATGCTGAAGATGTCCTTGGCGGATATTAACTATCAAAACACGTCATTGGCAGTCATTTCCCCCGATTAATTCGGCTTTAATTATGTAGAATCACACTTCGGCTAGTGCTTAGTTTATGCGATGATAAGACATGGTTGACAAGTTCACAACTGGCATCCATTGTTGGGATTATAAATGTGTATTACTGTATATTGGTTACGCAAAATTGTACTCCACGATAGCCCATATTTTGGCCCAATACCCTTCATATGATTGCCTTGGACCCATAGGATTCCTTTCCCATAAGCACCTTATCAGAGCCCAACTCAAGATTAGCTATCGTAGGCCCAATTCTGTAACTGAAAAGCTCAATCAATAATACGGACCAGAGCCCCAAATTTGCAAAAATAAAAGAAAACCAAACACAAGGCAGTGATGAGTCAGTAACGTAAAAGTTAAAACGAAGTGCAATGTGCTAAAAATGCAATTGCCTTTTGTAATGGGAATTGATTTTGCCACTCCCTTCTTCTCTTACGGTACTCCCCTTCTGTCCCAAAACAAATCACCTAAATACCTAATAGAGACACAAAGGGGAGCACCGTTAGAGAAAATGGGAGAAGCAAAATCACTCCCCTTTCTAATTTGGTAGAGTCGGGAAAATAGAAAAAAAAAATGGAATAGTATTGGTTTTTTTTTTTTTCCCCCCAGTCATTCCGTTTCCCTTTTTATTTCCATTTCATCTCTCTGAATTTAATTTTGTTCCCCCTCTTTTGAACATTACCCTCCTTCCTATTGGGTGAAACGGTGTGGATTCCACCACAAAGTGATGTCATGCTTATCAAAAAATGTATTGCATGGGTGAGATTTACATCATTTCAACTAATAGGAATGATGGGAATATGTTCAAAGCGAGGGAGACGGTTTGGGCAATATAGTTGTCGTGATAAACGGGCCTCAATTTTGGAAGATTCAAAAAGCGTTTCACTGATGACTGGGCTTTCATGTTTGTGTTTTTTTGATCCGCTCTGGGCTTCATGTTCAACAACAAAAGTTTCTCAAACGCCAGGTTGAGTTTTTCGGATGGGCATCCTTGGGTCACTTCAATGATCTCTACTATTCCTATTCTATTTTGAAACTTACTGAGAACATCTATCTTTATCTACACTATATAGTATTGCTGGATGACATTTCGTGAGGAGCAGCAACGTGGGAGCGACAAGTGCCCCTTGATTTTGTACGCTTTTTCATTTTATAAGCTCTCGAAAATTCCCAAAGGTATCTCTTTTTCTTTTCTTTTTTTTTCATATAGGACATGTTAAAATGAGAGAGGGGGCAGAGGACGATGAGGATAGATATTGACGAAGAGAGAGAGAGAGGTGGAGAGACAGATTGAAAATGCAAGCATGTGGATGTGCATGTGCAATTGTGCATTGACAGTTATTAAATCGGGGCAATAGTGTAAAATTGCACTCACAGGACCTACAATGCGTTGCACTTATCTACCTAATAAAATATAAGGGTGTAGGGACCACACAAACACAAGTTGAAAGAAGGGCTGACATTCATTTGATCTAAAAGCTGACGTGTGCTTCCAACTCTCTTAAGAAAACACTGACACTCTTACAAATATATTACAAAAATGTCATCGGTTCTTTCTACCCACTGCTCGGCTTCTGGTGTTGACATAAAAAAACAAACATATATTACAAAAATCCATGTGCCTACAGCACTACTGAAGTGCGTAGTACTGTAGGCACGGACAAACACTAGTAAGATAAAGATTCCCCAAGCCATCTCTATTATAAAACATATAAGGGTGTGGGGACAAGTTGTTGGAACGGCTCAGATTTATTTGATCCAAAGGCTGTAGTGCATCTTCCTACTTTCTAGTTAAGTGCCCATGATTTTCACCTAAATCACACAACTGTCATTTCCTTTCACGTTTATTTTTAGGCACAGACAATTCCAACTGGGATGCATAGTGCCGTAGGCACGAGCAAACACTAGTCTATCTAATAAAACACAAGGGTGTGGGCCTCCACACAAACACAAGTTAATCCAAGGGCTGAGATTCATTTGATCCAATGGATGAGGTGTGCTCTCCAACTCTCTTAAGAAAACACCCACACTTTTACAAATATATTACAAAAATGTCATCAGTTCTTTTTACCCACTGCTTGGCTTTTGGCGTTGGCATTAAAAAATAAAAAAAAATATTACAAAAATGCCCATGTCTACGACACGGAATGCATAATGCCGTAGGCACGGACAAACATTAGTGAAGTAAAAAATTGGAACCGGCTGGGCATTATCCATTATTTTGTAGGTGTTGCCATGTGATTTTCACATGTGATAGCTAGGTGGATGGGTGCCATGTGGTTGTTTATCTGTTTTTTTCAGAATGATGATGTGTTCGACCAATCATTGAAGTTAGGTGGATCTGCGATCATGCTTTCATGTTACTCCCTTTGAGATTTTAATTTTTAATCAAATCTCACAGTTTGATTAGGTTTGTATAGATATTTAGTCACAGTATATATTTCACCCATTAGAATTTCCATTTTCGTTTCTGGGTGTTGTAGATTTTTGTAAAAATTGTAACCCTTTTTGGTACTGTATTAATTAAGGCTGGAAGTGTAAAACTAAATATAGACTATTGGAGTTTACAATGAAATACAAGAGCCGAACAATAAAATTTTGGTTAAAATTGAAGACTGCATAAGAAAGATAATCCGTATCAAAACAAAGAAAATTGCTTACCAGAAAAAATAAACAAAGAAATCAGAGAGTTTTTTATTTTAATCGACGGAATTTTTCATTCGTTAAAGGTTCAACGATACTTACACAAGGATTCTATCCGTATTATAGAGATAAGAAACAAAGATCCAACATCGTACGAAGGATAACACAACTAGGATAATCGGAGGGCAGTAAATTGTGACTTTTTCCTTACTTTTTTATAATATAGGAGAGTAGTTCCGATCGATGAAAAGGACAAGGAAAAAAGAAAAAAAAAACAAAGACAAAAACTGCAGGAGTTTTTTTTTTTGGCATATTTTTAAGTGAGTGCGTGGTAAGTAGGACTGTAGGTGTAGGACTGCTTAGCAAGGCCATTTTACTATCAAACGGAAAAATTAATTCGTTGTAGTATACTATATGATATTTGAAAAAGAAGAAGAAAAGCAATGTGCCTTTTCGATATAATTATCTAGGTACCTTTTCCAGGTTTCTGGAAGAGTACAAGACTACAAGCAGCCCAAAGGATCAATTTTGGGTTAAACTAACTTTGCCTTTTCCTCCTATTTTAAGATAATAATTCATTCTTTTTATGAGCAAGCTATTTTCATGCTTCACTTTTGTTATAAGGGTATTTTCAATGACATATCCAAAATTGGATAATAAAAATTTGTCATATAACGTTGGCCCTTGAAAACTACGTTGTTCCATGAGATGCCATTTACAGCAAATTGTTCTCGCTACAGGACCCTGTGTCCCCCCCCCCCCCCCCCCCAAAAAAAAAAAAGTTTGGTGAGCGAGAAATAATATTTTCATCTCATAAAAGATTTATTGTTTATAATTGGTGTCTTAATTTGTTTCTTTTTTACTAAAAAAGTCTTCAAAGTCAAAGAAGTATAGAAAATTTAACGTTCGAAGAATTTCTTAAAATACAATCAGAAGCGACTCTTCAACTTACCGTGTGTCACCGAGGTTAAATTGAGTGTATAATTTCACTACCTTCCTTAAAAATGCTCTTATTTGATCGGGTCATTTAAAAATACCATTACAAGTACAATTTTGGAGGTTCCAAAAAAGAGTTTAATTACACAATACTCTTAAACTCACGGGAAGACCTATAATAAATTCTAGAGTGATTTACTTTTATATCCCTTCGACTTATCTGAAAAGTTCAACTTAGTCCTTCCAGTTTCAATTTCACCCAACTAAACCTTCGATTTGCAAATTGATTTCAATATCATCCTTCCGTTGGCTCCCGTCAGTAATTTGGACGGAAAAGGGCCATGTGCCTATCACGTGAGCATCCCCCAAGGGCATATTTGCCCATTCCCTTCCCTCCCCTAACCCTAATCAATTACCCTCCTCCACTCCTCCACGCCATCTCCCACTGCCAGCCAACAACCCACCCACCATTAACACCTCTCTCCCCTTGAGCCACCTCCTATGGTTCACCTCCCTCGCCGTGCACCTCCACCCTCGGCCTCCTCCGGTCACCACCAAGAACTCCATAACCACCAACCGGAGCTCACCTCCTCCGTACCTCCAGCCCGTACCACTCCCTCCTCCATAACCGAGATCCCCATACCAAACTCCATGGCACCACCACCTTTCAGTTCCCCACTGAACCCGCCACCAACGAGACCACCCAATACCGAACCCATCACCTTCGGCCCGTACCCACCACCATCGGACTGCCGTACCTCACCACGAACAGTGAGAAGCAAAGACACACTCACGGCCGTGTGGGTATCCTTTCTCTGTTTTTAATTACTTGTTTTTGCTTCTTATTTTTGTGTGGGTGTTTTCGATTTGTGCTAATTGGAGCCTTGGAGGGCTTATTGGAATGGATTTGTGTAGAAATCAAACGGGGAGAAAGAGAGAGTTGAAATTCCTCCTTTTTGCTTCATTTTCTTCTTCTGTTTTCTTGAATCCGAAATCCCATCTCTTCTCTGTGACTGTGACTGATGTATGGCGGTGGAGGTGGTGGTTTATGATGGTGATTCCGAATAGGCAGATTGAAATCCAAAATTGGGGTTTTCCGAATTGGGGGTTTCAGGTTAATTTCGAATTTAGGGGTTTCTGACATTAGTGTTCTAAAATTTGAAATTGGACTGTTTAGGGGTTTGAATTCGGGTTTGTGCTGGCGGTGATTGGTGGCGTTGACTGGTGGTGGTAGTGAAACGGGTGGTGAGGACTGTGATTGGATGGGTTGTATGGGTTTGTGTAGAATTCATGAGAGATAGTGAGAGAGAGAGTTAAATTATTCATTGGGCCAATTGAGTAGGAGGACATACTATAAGGTTTTTTACCATAATAAGGACATAAATATTTTCCTTTAAAGTCTAAAGGACATTTTGTCCAGAATTTACAAAAAAAGCCCTTATATCACGCGACCCTCACGCGAGCCCAAAATTACAAAAAAAACGTGAGCAAAATTACAAAAGTTCACTACGGCTCTCAAACTTCACTTTTACGCCAAATTTCTCTAGAAACGAAAAGGGAGAGAGAGAATCGACAGAGAATCAACAGGAAATCGGCAGATCGTTTTCATTTCGATCGATCGATCACAAATGGAACGTTCGGTGAGTTAATCGACCTTGTTTTCACTTCTCATCCTCTTGATCGAGTTCTTCATTGTCTTCTTCATCTTAGGGTTTCATGTCTGTATCTGAATGCATGTTCTCGTTTTGATTTCTCTATCTCCTTCTAACTTAGGGTTTCATGCTGTATCTGCTCTATCTCCTTCTAACTTAGGGTTTTATGTTGTATCTGAATGTATATTGGTAAATCTGTTCGATTCTTGTAGTTTGAAGCAAGAATGGTCGGTTGGTTTCACAGTTGATTTCATCGTATTCTACTGGAGATTCTCTGTAATGAACGATTTGGTACATCTGTTTGTTTTGTGCTCGTATCTGTTTGCTTTTTGACATTTTTTTGGTACATCTGTTTTGTAGTTTGGAACAATGTAGGTCTGTTTGTAGGTCTGTATCTGTTAGTACACTTGGTACATCTATTTTTGTCTTCTACGTATATCGTTGTGCCTGTATTAGCTTATTTTGTAAGTTTTTAGTTTCTTTTGAGAACCTTTTTTCAGAGTTTCTGTTCACCAATTCATGGATCCTAAAGAACGAAGTGCAAACTAATATGCCTTCAATATCGTACTTATTTTGGTAATTTGGAACAATGTAGGTCTATATCTGTTTTGTAGTTTGGAACAATGTAGGTCTGTATCTGTTAGTACACTTGGTATATCTGTTGATTTGTGTTTTTTTATTCTAAACAGGAAGATGTAGCAGAACCGATTAGAATGTTAACAGCAAAAAAGGTAAGATTTAAGATGCGAGCAAGAAAGAACTCACCTTCAGTTGCTGGAAAGAAAACAACAGATCAAAAGGAAGATGATGATGATGAAACACAGATAAAGGAAACTGAACAGGAGAAGAATGACATCGAAACGCCACAGAAAAGGAGGGCTTCACAGAAATCACCTGTTCAAAAAACTCCATCGAGGAGAATAACAAGATCTCTTACCAAAAGAGGAATAAGAACAAGGGTGTCAAAGAAAATGGAAGCGACGATTGAAATAAAAAAGAAACCTGTTCGAAAATCAAACAGAAACAAGGAGACTGGAAATGAGGAAGAAGATGATGTAGTAGTCTTAGAGGAAGACGATGAAGAGGACGAGCAGGAAGATGATGAAGAGGACGACCAGGAAGACGAGGAAGAAAGTGAGGAAGACGAGGAAGATGTTGAGGAAGATGAGGAGGAAGACGAGGAGGAAGACAAGTTTGTCAAGGTAAAGGGAAAAAAGAAGAAGTCCAGCCCCCGTTTTCCTAAAAAAAGGGTAAAACAACAAGAAGGGAAAAAGGAGAAGCAGGAGAACGAAGAAGTTGTTGAGATCAAAAAAGAGAGCTGCCAATACAGGTATCTGTTTTCATATTGGTGCATCTGATTTATGTTAGTTTATCTGTATCTGTTACATTACTGGTGTATCTGTTTTATCTCCTGTTTTATATTGGTTTCTCTGCATCTATTCCATTATTGGTGTATCTGTTTTTATATTAGTGCATCTGTTTTATGTTAGTTTCTCTGTTACATTTCTGGTGTATCTGTTTTTATATTGGTGCATCTATTTTATGTTGGTTTCTCTGTATAACATTATCCCATCTGTACAAACCTCCTGCAGGTCTAATCTCGTCAGCCTTGTACGGCTTCTGAAACGCAGAAAATTCACTCCTCTCCAAGTTCGTGAGATCAAAAAAACCCCTTTTGCAAATCTCTTGTTTGCAATGACCAAACCGGAAATTAATGAACTTTTCGTGAGGAAAAGCAATGAAATTACATTGAAGTTGGTCGAAAAGTACAAAGGGGAGGGATACTTTGATCTTGGTGGCAAATTAGTTAAGATAAGTGTCAAGGATTTGACACTAATCTTTGGAATCAAATCTGGACCAACCAAAATACACCTCCAGGGGAACCCGAGAAGGCCAATTTCTGATTTTCTCGACAGAGTCTTCAAAAAAGAAAAGGAAATGTTAGTTTCAAGGATGAAGATATTCTTGAGAGAAGCTTTTACAGAACGTTCTATTGAAAGTGCGCAGGACGTCGCACGTGTGCTAATGATGTTGGTTCTTGCAACAATCTTTGTCCCACTCTCACAACCAAAATTAAGCTGGGCTTATTGTCCATTCATTGAGGATCTTAACACATCCACAACTTATGCATGGTCAACATTCATTACAGAGCACCTGGTCAAAGAGCTTGATACAAAGCATACAAATCCAACAACTGTTGGTGGATGTGTACTTGGACTACTGGTAAATATCTCTTCTTTTTGTAGATTAATGTCATGTTTGTTGCTATATCTGTATATGTGTATTCATTTTATCTCTGTATCTGTATCTGTATCTGTTTTATATGTGTATCTGTTTTCTATATCTGTATCTGTTTTATATGTGTATCTGTTTTCATACTTGTATCTGTTTTATATTAGAATTCTACAGTGAAAGCTACTTTGCTTGAATGCAGTACTGGCTCTGCGAGCATACAAGCATAATGAATATGCAACAATCAAAAGAAACAGCAAATTGTCCAAGGTTTATGAAGTGGGATATGTGTGATCTACCAGAAGCGTTCGCACGAACACCGTTGGAATCCCTTAATCCAGAAATGGTAAAGGATGCAGAATTGGAGCCCAACAACGAGAAAGAGAAGAAGTTGTTGCATCTTCTTGAACAAATTGAAGATGAGAGTGATGTGAAGGATGATGACACTCAAGAGTGCAGCTTGGACCAAGATGGATCGAAATCTGAGAAGGACGAGGAGGTTAAGGACACTAACAATGATAACAACAACTTAATTTCCGACCTACTCAAAGAAATTGACAGGTTGAAGGAAGAAGGGAAGGAAAAGGACAAAGTAATTCAAACTTTGCAACAAAAAATAGCCGAACTTGAAAGGGACCATGTACCGTATGAAGACGCTGCTGAGCAAATGTTTGATTATGAAACAGAAGTCGGGACGGTACATGTTGAAAAGGGTATTCTACAGGAAGAAATTGTGCAAAAGGAGGTTGAGATAGGAGGTTTGTACGTCAGCAACGAGTTATTGGAGGAAAAACTTGAAAAATCTGAAAAAGAAAAAGCAAGTTTTGAAGATGGCCTAGATGACATGGTAACCCATTCGGTTACACAAGAATACCACGTAAGAAAAACATCTCTTCTTAAGTATGTTGCTATATCTGTTTGTATATCTGTTGGTATTTGTTTGGTTATATCTGTATCTGTTAGTCTCTTGTTATATCTGTATGCCTTGTCATATATGTATCTGTACATTAGTTACACACATAAATCATAATTGCCTAATTCACTCTGTCAGGACAAAGAAGAAGACAAAGAGAAAAGGCAAGAAGAGGAGGAAAGCAAGGAAGGAGGAGTTGATCAAACTATGAGCGAAAGAGTTGAGATAGCAACTGGATTGCATGATGAAATTTTGTCTGACGAAGTCATTGACAAAACGATCTGCCAAATCTTCAAAGACACGCAGGAAGGAGAAAGGAAGGAAGAAAAGAAAAGGAAGGGAGAACAAGATGATATTGACCCGCCGTCAATGGTAAAAGATTTGTTGGTATCTGTTTGTGGTATATCTGTATCTGACTATCTGTTAGTCTATTGGTATATCTGTATGCCTTGTCATATATGTATCTGTACATTAGTTACACACATAAATCATAATTGCCTAATTCACTCTGTCAGGACAACGAAGAAGACAAAGAGAAAAGGCAAGAAGAGGAGGAGAGCAAGGAAGGAGGAGTTGATCAAACTATGAGCGAAAGAGTTGAGATAGCAATTGGATTTAATGATGAAATTTTGTCTGACGAAGTCATTGCCAGTACGATCTGCCAATTCTCCAAAGTCATGCATGAAGGAGAAAGGAAGGAAGAAAAGAAAAGGAAGAGAGAACAAGATAATATTGACCCGCCGTCAATGGTAAAAGATCTCAAGAGCAAAGATGACAGAACAGTGAAGTCGGAGGAAGGGTTCATCTACTATGGTAGGAACCCGAAGGAAAGAAAGAAAAGCAATTCTGTATTTGAAATGACAAAGCTGTTCAATTACATTTCAAAGGAAGATATGGATCTACTGGATACGATTTATCAATTTGAGAAAGAAGACAAAAAGTAAGTGAAATCAGCATTGCTAGATTCGTATAGACTAAAATTCACAAATTTCATTCCATTTAATGCTGCTTTTCTTTTGGCAATCGCAGAGCTTTCGTCTGGCAAAACCAAGTCAACAATGATACAGTCACAATCGAAGACGTCCTGAATCTGTTGAACGAGGGTGATATTGGAAACACGGTATCACCAAAGAAACTATTTTTACTTGTATCTGATTTTATGTCAGTGTATCTGTTAATACGTTTGTATATCTGCTGGTTTCTAAGTTGGTTTTGTATATCTGCATGTTGGTAAAACTGTTCGATTCTTGTAGTTTGATGCAATGCTGCTCTGTTGGTATATTTGTATCTATAGAAGGTGTTTTTAAGCATGTTTGGTAAATCCCATCTGTTTAGTAGTTTGGAACCATGTAGGTCTATTGGTACATCTGTTTTTATCAACTTCAATTCTAACATCAGCACATAACTATTGCAGTGCATTGATGGGCTCACTTACATTTTGGAAAGACAGGAAGAAAAGACAGCAAAAACACAGGGGAACAGCTTCTACATTACATCAACCTGTTGGGTATGCGAACCGTTCAGTATTCCATCTTTGTCAACTGAGAACAGATATATGTTATCCAATATCTGATAATATGTGAAATACATTCTTTTTTTGACAGACACTAATCAAAGAAAAAGCTGAAGCGAGAGCAAACTTAATCAACGGAAAGCTGAAAGAACTGGACCAAGTCATCGACATAAATGGTGTTGCATTCTACAAATATCTCATATTTCCGATGAATTCAATGGGAGGCAGAAAAGTGAAAGTTCCTGACCATTGGACTCTTCTGGTCTACGATACTTCCAAGCAACAATGGATGCACTATAACTCTTTGACGAAGCCCAAGAAAAAGAAGGATCCTTACTTGACAGATGCCTCCATAGTGGTACATAACTTTACCTTTAATCTGTTGTCTAGTAGTCCATCCCTCAATCATAACATTAAAACAAATTTGCTGTTTTTTACAAAATGTAGAAAGAGTACGTAAAAGAGCAAATGAGGAAGTTGGCTAAACCACCAAGCTTTGAACTCGTTTCTACACCAAAACCAACACTGTTTCCAACCAACACACTCAGTGCTCCAATAAGCTCCATTGATGATGCACCTCAGCAACAACCTGGATCGTAAGCTTCTGTTCTATTTTTATGTTGGTGTATCTGTCACTGTCGTGTTTCTAAACTCTTCTCTTCTTCGACCTGCTTTCTATGAATTCTACAGGGTTGATTGTGGAATAATTGTGTGCTATATCATTAAACAACTTGCGGAACAGAAGCCCGTGCCAACATATCTCACTGTGGAAAATCTTAAGAAATTCAGAGCTGAATTGATCCATATATTCTTGAATGACAAGCCCAGAACATGGTCGACAGAAGAATGGAAAAGCAATCAGCTAATGCGCGGAATGGCAATTTAGACATATACTTTTGCTCAAGAATTAAACTGTTATACTCATACTGGATGACAAGGGTTATGAAGTAGAATTAGTTTGTATATGTGAATGCTGGGCTCCAAACAAGTGGAATTTGCCATAGCAATGGTTGTACATTTTTTTGGTTGTACAAACAATTGGACCACAATGGTTATGATCTTTACTGAAGTAGAATTAATCTTAATATCTCTTGTTTTTTCATTTGTAAAATTATTCTCAGTAGGCATCCACCTGACCATGTCTGGAATGTCGTCCATGATTTCATGGATTACATGATTCTTGGCCCTAGGCCATTTCCAATTCCCATCCTTAAAGATGCCAATGTTCAAACGGATACACAAATGACAGTAAATGAACCACCTCAATTTATTCCCAAATGAAAGTCAATTACAAAGTGCATTCTGGATAATGATGAAAATCGTATGTATGGTTTGAGGGAAATCTTTCAGACACACTAACGCAACAACAGATACAGACATACCACAAACAGATATACCGACATACACATACAGATACACCAATATAGCAACATAAAGACATAAACAGATACACCAATGTAAAACAGATACACATATACCAATATACCTTTATAAAACGGATAAAGTTATACCAACATTCAAACAGATACACAAAATGACTGCAGTAAATGAACCACCTCAATTTATACCCAAATGAAAGTCAATTACAAAGTGCATCTAGAAAACGTAAGAATAGAAATCAAAGAATCATCAATCAACGGCCTCTTTGCAAGTCCTTCTGTTGTGTTTTCCTAACTTCCCACACCTCCCGCACAACATTTGCCTTACTTTCTCACCCCTTGATCGGATTCTCCCAACTTTTGGCCTCCCACGTGGCCTCCTCGTTTTTGGAGGAAGAATGATGGCAGATTCTTTAGTGATCACTGGAGCTCCAAGAGTGGGGACCGGGTTTATAGTACCTTCATACGACAATTGGATAGCCTCGATGGTATAGGGATCAATATAATCGTGCATTTGCTTTTCTGTCTTTTGAATAACTGTAACAGCATGCACACATGGAAAAAGATGAATCTGCCAACGACAGCACATGCATGTCCTCTTCTTAAGATCAACCACAACAGTCGGCTGAGAAAAAACCTCAAAAATATCATCGTTTGCTGCTGCCACATGCCAAGTTCGGCCCTTATTGAAACGGTCAACCAACTTTTTCTCCATTACAGGACAAACATAGCTGCTCAACTTGTTTGATAGTAGTCTCCTGTTACACATCTGCTCCATGATTAGCACCCTTATCTTATCAACCAACTCACATATTGGCAAATGACGGAATTTAAGAATCTGGTTGTTAAATGACTCAGCTGCATTTGAAGTCATTTCACCATATCGTCTGCCTTCAAAGTACGCGTTTGCCCATCTCTCACGCGGCAATGACTCAACAAAATTCTTTGCACTCGCTCCACCAACAGTACATAGCTCTTCAAGAGCCTTGGCAAAAGTTATCACCGTAGGAGCATGTGCGCAATCATTGAAAAGATTGACTACTTTCTCCCTAAACCCATTCGAGAGTCGACCTGAAAGCTTATCCCTAAGATTTCCCTTCAAATGTTGCAAGCAGTAAGAGTGATAGCCAGTTGGGAAAACTGTAGGCACATACTTTACAAGACCAGAATGACGATCCGTGAAGAACGTAAGAGGCCGAGAACACGTAATAACTGTCGACAACTTCTCCAAAAACCACTGCCAATTTGCCTCAGTCTCAGAGTCAACAACACCGATAGCAAGAGGAAATAATCCTACTCCAACAAAAGGCAACAACAAAAAACATTATCAACTGTATCAACAACAGATATACCAAACAAAGAAACAGATACACAGATATATCAACAAAACCAACATGTCAAGAGACTAAGAGATACAACAAAATCAACAACAGATACACGAACATACTGACAGAGATACCAAGAGACTAACAGATACAACAAGCAACAAAAAACAGTAACTAACCTTGATCGGCATCCTTTCCTATAGCTGCGAGAAGCGTTCCTTTGTATCTCCCCTTCAAAAAGGTACCATCAACATCCAAAATAGGACGACAATAGTTGAAACCTTTAATGCAGGCATCAAACGCCAAGAAAAACCTTATAAACCGATTAGTCTCATTGCAATATTCCACATCCATAACAGTCCCCGGGTTTTTCTCCTTTAATTCCTCAGCATACCAGCGGAGTTTGTCAAAAGATAATTGAAAATCACCATATAACTCCTTATTTGCTTTCTCAACAGCTAACCATGCATGGTAATAACCAATCAAACAACCATACCGTCCCTCAAAATGTTTCAAACACTCTATCGGTGTATAAGATGGCTTCGAACGAACCTCCTCAACAATCTCTTTGGCAATAATTTTTGAGGTCATTCGAGGATTTTTTGAACTAAAAAATGTACCAAGACAGTTGTGCTCTTTGTGAAACTCCCTAATAACAAAAAATTTATTCGACCTTTCCAAAGTAGCGTGAATAAACCATGTACAACCATCCAGCTTTTTACAGCACTCGGCCGTTACTCTTGATCTGTCATTTTTCAGATATTTATACTTGAAACCAACTTCAACGGCATATTTGGACAAACAAGCCTTAAAATCATCTACACCACCTCTGAACTCTTGACCAACACACTTAAGCAAATTAACCCAATCGGCTGAAAGACGCACCGTCTCATGATGAATACAAAATTTATCAAGCGGATCTTCTTCCTCTCCTTGAAAAGTACTACACTCACCATATTCAAAACTCCTAACACATTCACCATTTTGTCCACCCAAACTTTTAACACATTCACTGGTAGAAGAACAAATAACCCCAACAGATACATCAACACAGGTCACACCATATGCAGCAGCTAATGCAATCATGCTACAAAAGTCTTCATCATTGTCCATAATGCAATTATGATGGTCAGCAACAGCATAAAAAAGCTCAAAACTACCCAAATTCTGCCACTTTCTATGAATGCTTTCCACCAGATCATTGAAACCAAAACCTCTTGTAGCCATGACAACTAGAGTAACTTCACCAAATTTGCACATCAATATAACCGAAGAAGCCATTGAAATAGAGTAATCCTACTCTGCAAAAACAAATAAAAAACAAAGGTATAACAGGACAGATATAAACACATATACTAAACAAAACAGAGAGATACAGGGACACAGATACACGAACATGCTGACAGATACAGAACAAAAACATACAGACACACAGAGACTAACAGATACAAACATGACAATAAAATCATTCTGACAGATACAGATATAGATACAAATACAAATATACGAACAAAAACATGACAGGTACACACAGAAACTAACAGATACAAATATGCCAATACACAAACGATCATTGTGCCAGTAAATCAACTACAGCATTACCGAACAATGACAGCTCGCACAACTCTTAAAATCGCACAATGACAAATCGCACAAACTCAAAACGGAGTCAACATCGCACAAACTCAAAACTAAGCCATAACTTGCAAAAAAACCAACAATGAGATCGAGAGAGAGAGAGAGAGACGTAACTGAGAGAGATCGAGAGAGAGAGAGATCAAGAGAGAGAGAGAGGCGTACCTGAGAGAGATCGATAGAGAGATCCAGAGAGAGAGACGATCGACAGCCCTAGCCTTCAACGCGCCATTAGAGACACCGCGCGATTTGAATGGAAATTGGCCCGTTTTAAATACAAAAGGCTAAAATAGTAAATTCAAGGACCCTAGACTTCAAATAAAACAAAATGATGGACCAAGCCCAGCACAATAAAAGAAGCTGGGCTAGAATCCAATTGGGCTGGTCCAATTTGGATTGTAGACCAATTTGCTGTTATTCATTTTGCTGAAAAAAATTTCTTCCGGGTTTTTTTCTTTTCTTTTTCTTCTGAGTTTTATGGAGGAGGAGGAGGGGAATGGGCAAATATGCCCTTGGGGAGAGCACATGTGCTGGGCACATGTCAATTTTCCGTTCAAATTAGTAACGGCACCCAACGGAAGGATGACATTGGAATCAATTTGCAAATCGAAGGTTTAGTTGGGTGAAATTGAAACTAGAAGGACTAAGTTGAACTTTTCGGATAAGTCGAAGGGATATAAAAGCAAATCACCCGAAATAATTCTATGTTAAATCAAGTTTGAATTTAGATCATCTTTGTTTTTTCCTGAATGTTGGTTAATATTCATCCATATTTTTTTACTTTTTAATTCCTCTCTACGAACAGGTAAATAATTCAAAAAAATCAACGTAAAACTAAAAAGCTTCACAAAAACAAAATACCGTAAAATGAAAATAAACAAATTAGGTCAACCCTCTTCGGATTATTTTTTCCAGAAAATTGTTTAATTTAAATAATTAAAAAAAGGCTGGCCAATCAAGCATCTTCGCTGGCAGCCGGCTGTGACAACGGTTACAACCTCCCTAATCCGAGTAATTATCCAGTGCCCCAGGGACACCACGTGGCGATGTCCCAAACTCTTTTTTACCACACATGTTTATGAGGGCTCCAAATACCTGTAGTGGAGACCACACAAATGTACGTTGATAAAGAGTTTAGAATATCACGTGGCCGTGCTCCAGGAGCATTAGATAATTTCCCCCCAATCTCCCACGGCCCCACCTCTCAGATCTATACCTATTTCCCACCCTCCGTCCTATTTAAACAGGCCAAGAGCGTCTCTCGAGCCCCATCGGCATTTGAATCCCGGCGGCGTCTTCATAAACGCCACCACAATCTCTCTCTCTCTCTCTCTCTCTCTCCTCCTTCTTCTCTTTCTACATTTCAATCCATCCTCGCTTAACCGAAAATGAGGGAGTGCATTTCGATCCACATCGGTCAGGCCGGTATCCAGGTCGGCAACGCCTGCTGGGAGCTTTACTGCCTCGAGCATGGCATTCAGGTATATACATATTCTTCTCTCTGCTTCTCCCATGAATCTTTATATATCACTATGTGATTGAATTTTATACGTACGTATGGTTTGCCTTCTTGTCAGGTCTAAGACGTTTTGATGAATCGCGTAGTGTATTTTTCATTCTAGATTATAGGAGTCAAATCCTCAATGATTAGATTTTGATCCTAACATATATACGCATGTATAGATCTAGATGTCGTTGGGATCCAATTTACATTCTGGATCTGCGAGAAATTTTCGAAACGATTTCATTTTGGGCGTTCTTTTTTGGATTTGAGTTAACAGGCTATTGTTTCCTTGATCTGATATATCTGATATGTGATCTGGTCCAACTGAAATGCATGGATCTTGCTGTGATTTATATCTTCGAATCTATGTTAACTTTTTAGATCTAATGCTTTTGCTTTGGATCCCGGTGATCTGTGCGTTATTGCATGATGATTTCATTTAATCCTCATTTCGTTATATTTAGGTTTCAGGATGATTGCTAATGGTTAATTAATTGCGATGTGCATTACATCATCTGTAACTCTCCGGATCAATGTTTAGGGATAGGAAATCGTCATGTCCATGCATTCT
Organism: Rhododendron griersonianum; assembly: GCA_018127125.1. NCBI lineage: Eukaryota > Viridiplantae > Streptophyta > Magnoliopsida > Ericales > Ericaceae > Rhododendron > Rhododendron griersonianum. The sequence continues at coordinate 11,747,715 of CM030795.1, forward strand.
GATGCATTTCCCCACAGTTGTACCATAGTTGGATGTTGTACCATGAGAATATCAATCAGTTAGTATACTTTTGTATTCCGATTCACTTCATTCCTCTACCTTATGTACAACATGTATAGATCTAGGCCTTTGCTGATTTATTACATTCGTGGTTGTGATTGAGGGCAATTGGAAACTGCATTTTCTACATAATACTCATTGGGCGCATATGTGATTCAACCGATGATCAGATTTCTCATGTTAATTTCTACTTGTTAGGTTTGCAAAGTATATTCTAAATTCGAGTAGCCACATAATGTCTAATTCTGGCATAAGTCAGTTGTAAGAACTAAGAAATGTTGTCAATGAAAAAATGTTGCTTAAGTCCGTACCCTGTACGCTCATTATTGGCTGAGTATATGTTTGGAACTGTTACTTTATACCTGTTATGTTTTTGGGGCGGACTAGAGTGGCAAGGAAGTTATTTGTTTCTGCAATTGGTGAATACTGCTGGACCGATACTCTACTTGTTTTACATCACAAAACAACTTTTTTCCTGGATTGTCTCTAGTCTGATCCTGATTTTTTATTTTCTTTTTCTCCATGGTAGCCTGATGGCCAGATGCCAAGTGACAAGACCGTTGGGGGAGGTGATGATGCTTTCAACACCTTTTTCAGCGAAACTGGTGCTGGGAAGCATGTTCCCCGTGCGATCTTCTTAGATCTTGAGCCCACGGTCATTGATGAGGTGAGGACTGGAACATACCGCCAACTCTTCCACCCAGAGCAACTCATCAGTGGCAAGGAAGACGCAGCTAACAACTTTGCGCGTGGACATTATACCAGTATATTGTTTTGCTCCTTTTAAATTCTGTTTTGGTTCTTCTGATTCACATTTCAGCAGTAATATTCTGATTGCATTTGTATTTTCACACTGAGCAGTTGGGAAAGAGATAGTTGATCTTTGCCTGGATCGCATCAGAAAGCTTGCAGACAATTGCACTGGTCTCCAAGGTTTCCTGGTCTTTAACGCCGTTGGTGGAGGCACTGGTTCTGGTCTTGGTTCCCTTCTGCTGGAACGGCTCTCAGTTGACTATGGAAAGAAATCCAAGCTTGGATTCACTGTCTATCCCTCACCACAGGTCTCAACGTCTGTTGTTGAGCCATACAACAGTGTCCTCTCTACCCACTCGCTTCTGGAGCACACTGATGTTTCCGTGTTGCTTGATAACGAGGCTATCTATGACATTTGCAGGCGCTCCCTTGACATTGAGCGTCCCACCTACACCAATCTTAACCGTTTGGTTTCTCAGGTACTGCCAATGGTTCTTGTTGGGTTCTTCTTGCTAGGGGGTTAAACGAGTTTGGATTGTCTGAACCAATCTTTTCCATTATTTTCTTGTAGTCTTTACTGATATTTTTTAAGTTCAATTATTATTATTTTTTCAAATGAGAGGTCGGAATAGTAAAACATATGGAGGTGAATTCATCCTTTCAGACTTGTCTTTCTCATATTCGTCTTCTTTTTATGCATGACGCAGGTGATTTCATCCTTGACTGCCTCTTTGAGGTTTGATGGTGCTTTGAACGTCGATGTGACCGAGTTCCAAACCAACCTGGTGCCCTACCCCAGAATCCACTTCATGCTTTCCTCTTATGCCCCGGTCATCTCAGCCGAGAAAGCCTATCATGAGCAGCTTTCAGTCGCAGAAATCACCAACAGTGCATTTGAGCCTTCCTCCATGATGGCAAAGTGCGACCCCCGCCATGGCAAGTACATGGCTTGCTGTTTGATGTACAGAGGAGATGTGGTCCCCAAGGATGTGAATGCCGCCGTTGCCACCATCAAGACCAAGCGCACCATCCAGTTCGTTGACTGGTGCCCCACTGGATTCAAGTGTGGAATCAACTACCAGCCTCCGACTGTGGTTCCAGGTGGCGATTTGGCCAAGGTGCAGAGGGCCGTTTGCATGATTTCTAACTCGACAAGTGTGGCTGAGGTGTTTTCAAGAATTGATCACAAGTTTGATCTGATGTATGCCAAGCGTGCCTTTGTGCACTGGTATGTGGGTGAGGGAATGGAGGAGGGTGAGTTTTCTGAAGCGCGTGAGGATCTTGCGGCTCTTGAGAAGGATTATGAGGAGGTGGGTGCTGAGTCTGCTGAGGGTGATGATGGTGACGAGGGAGATGAGTACTGAGAGGTGAATTGGTTTGGTTGTTTGTGCTCTTTGGTGTTCATGTTTTTCCATGTGGTTGTGTCCTTGTTACTGTTTGTGTTCACGTTGTTTGTGATTTCTTTCGTGTTGGAAGTAGCTTTTAAGGTGGCTTTTGGGTATGTTTTCATGTTCTTGTGGCAGACCTTTTATATGATATGAATGTGGTTTCGGTTTGAAAACTTAACGTGCCGGATTGTTTGTGCTCTTTGGTGTTCGCGTGTTATGAAGGTGGATTCATTATTGGTTGTTCTTTTGTTTTATTTCCTGCGTGTGTGGTACTGTGGTTTAGTTGGTTGTTGCAAATTTTCTCCTCGGGAAAAATTAGCTATCAAGTTAATCTTTCCCCATGTAGCAGAGACTTTTGCTGTATTGCCGTCTAGGATTTTAGTTGGTGTGTATTTCGCGTATAATTTGTCCTGTCTAATCTCCCACTGCAGATTGCGGTGTAAGGCATTAGAAATATTATTCGTGAGCTACTTGTTTACCCTGTAAATTTCGATCTGTCTAGGTAATTTAGTGTTTGGAAGGTTATGACATCTTTGGAGTTCTTTTCTTACTGTTTTCGTTTTATGTTGTCCATTCTAGTTTTTAATCATCATGTTTTTTTCGCTGGTTAGTCTGAAATTATTCAGCATTTTGCCTTATTATTTCATCCTGTCATAACATCTGTGCTTGGTTCTGTAGTAATTCTCTGACTGTTAGATAACTTGGGGTGAATATTCATATCCATCATGGATAATCCATGAGCGACATATAAGAAGTCTGGAGCAGGATCAGACAGCAAAAGTTAGTTTTCAGGGGGGAAATGGACTTGAATTTGCTATATTTACTTAATTCTTTCCGGGGAATTTGTAAAGCACTCGTTCAAGATATTGACACTTGAAGCCGATCAAAAATAAAAAGAAAAAAGTTACGGACACTTGAATGACGATAAGAACGGCCTATACCTATCCTGCATTTTCAGCTGGACATCTATTTGTTTTGGCCGAAGGACATCTATTTGTTAAGTGGTCGAGTTTACTGCTAATTTGTGCATGAACCATGCTACACACAGATGTTTGACCAGAGAGTCGGAGAAGGGTGGTCTTCCACGGTTCCACCAAGTTTCCGTTCCTTTCCAGGCACTTGCTCCCCTTCTACTCCACAACCTCCCAAATTTTTTAACTCCATTTTGCAGTAACTATTGCTATTAGTTTTATTAATCCCAAACGATTCCCTCTGTTTTCTGCAGGATTGCATTCTCACGCTTCTTCTATATAGGATTTTCCAGTTGTTTGTCATTGGTAATATCATGATTTTCATATTCGAACATTTGGTTTGTGACCTATAACCACTATACGATAGCAAGAAATTTAAATCTCCAAGCTCAACAAGGACCAACACTTTTGAATCAAGATCCTCTCATAGTCTCATGTGATAACCTCTCATGTGATACCCAGGGGCGGACCGAGTAAGGGACACGTGCCCCCACCCCACCCCACCCCATCCCTTCTTTTTTTTAAAAAAATAAATTAATAGTTTATTTTTTAATGGAAAAATGAGGTTTTTTTTTTTTGCCAAAAATGAGTGGGAGAACGAGAAACTCACACAGAAAACTCGACGGGGAGAACTCGCCCGATGCTTGATTTACTTTGTCGTTGCTAGTCACTCGTCTCTGTGGTCGTCGCCTGTCACCTCACCATTTTTCTCACCAATCATCAATTAAATTTGGGACTACACGGCAAAAGTAACATTTTATTGAAAGGACTTTTAATTTGGGGCTACATAATTTATGACTTTTTATTCTTTCTTTTTTTAAGGTTTGTAATATATATCTTGATTATTTGGAAAAATTAGGCCTTCATTTCTTTGCTTGGTTTTTACCCGATGAATGAAATTTACAATTCAATTTTCAATAGTTTGTGTCTTTGCGCTTAATTTCGATTTTCGCTTAAAGTTATTAGTATAATGAGCCCCACATGAGGTAAATCCTGGATCCGCCACTAGTGATACCTCATGTGATACCAAACGGAACCTGTGGTAGGCTAAAATTTATAAGTCAAATAGTCAAAATATTGAACATAGTCAAGGTGAAAAAGTCAACAAGACACATATTTTACCACGTGTCTCCTTAGATTAAGAGTTAGGAATACATTTGAAATAGAGAGACAAGGGCCGAAGATAATAAATTTTACGGAGTATTGGTTAAAGGCAATGTTACATAAGTTCTTGCCGGGCTAGAAGATAACATTACGAAGAAAGAAAAGTAATTGCTTCAAGACATAGAAATACGAATCTCTGCCTAATTGCCGATTAAGAGTTAGAAATACGAGTCTATTCATGTTCCTCAGGCTCCGTTCCAGAAATGAAATAAGAACTTATTTTGTGTTGAATAAGAAGGTGTGTTCCGGTAAATAAGAAGGGTGCTTCTTATTTTGGAAGAAGCACCCTTAGGTACCAATGGGCGGCGGAGGGAAATCGTACCGGCGGCTACGCCGGGCCGTTTCAGGCTACCGGACGGCCGATCCGAGCAGTCCAAAAATTCTAAAAAAAAAAACCAAGGGGTGATATATACACGGAAAATGGGTGCTCGGATCAAGCACCCTACACACCTCGGATGCCGTTGATTCCCGCGTAGGGGCCCCCTTGGTTTTTTTTTATAGAATTTTTGGACGGCTCGGATCGGCCGTCCGGTGGCCGGAGACGGCCCGGCGCGGCCGCCGGTACGATTTCCCTCCGCCGGCGCCCAACACAATAGCAACAGTCTGTTTTTTGTATACGGCAACTTCAAGCTCAAAAATCATGTGTTTACGCAAATAATTTTCCTATCACTATGGATCTTATTTGATAGATCTCATTGAGATCTTTAATACGGTGCGGAATTTTTTTCTTATCTTTTTCATTTACATTATTTTTGAGTTTGAAAATGTGAAGTGAAGTTTGTATTTGAATTTTGTGGAGGCCCTTATTATTTTCGAATTTTGAGTATGAGAAATAAGTACTTATTTTTTAAGAAGTTTTCCGAAACGGAGCCTCAGACCCTTGGAACAAGAGTCAGGAGGGCCCCTGAATGACATGCCTCTATTTGATATCAATGATTCAAACCCTTTATTATTCTTAAAATATTTTTTTTACTAATTCGTAAAAAAGATTAGCTCAATTCAATATCAGTAAGTCTAACGGTACAGAAAAGGGTACAGATTTTGTGTGGGGCCCACTACGGATCCCACACAAATGATCCGAGCCGTTCATTAAATGTAAAACAGTTTTTCAAGATCCCTCGCGAAAAATCAGTTCAATCCGATACTTATAGATGCTCAATCCAATTATAGAATGTTTCATTATTCGGGAATCGAAATCAAAAGTTAGATGATTAGATTGAGCATCTATTAGTATCAGATTGAACTGATTTTTCGTGGGGGCCTTTGAAAAACTGTTTTACATTTAATGAACGGCTCGGATCATTGTGTGGGACCTGTAGTGGGCCCCACACAAAATTTGTACTCAAAATCTGTACACTTTTTCTGTACTGTTAGACTTACTGATTCAATATTGATAAGAGCTTTTTTAGAATTCTTAGGGGCCAAACACTTAATTTTTGATTAATAATTTGTTGACTTTTAAATTAGCCTCACGATGATTTAAGCTGCTCATTATTGTTAAAATGTTTTTTTTATGAATTCCAGTAAATAAAATTTAGCTCATTTTTTGATAATCAAATTTAGCTCATTTCATTGTTTGGTTTTATGCTCCCTTGATTTAATACTCTCTTTCCCATTTATTGGGCTGGACCGGCTGGTAACATAGACCAAGGGGAGAGGTTTCTCGATCCAAAACGACATAGTTTTGGATGGACAAACCCATGCTGTTCCAATGGGCCAGCAGGGTCCCGCTCCCTTAAATCTCACTTATGACAACGAGAAACTTATTCACGGAGGTGCCTTGAATAAGTTTTACGGAGCTCAATTTTGTGCGTTCAAAAGTATTTTGAACGATTCAAATTAAAAATAAACCATTACTAGTCAGAGACATTCATTTCCAATCAAAATTTAAAAATATATCTCAATTATTGATTATCAAGAAGGACGGATAAAATTGCGTGCCTCCTTAAATAACTTATGTCTTAAAAAAAAAATAGAGGAGAAATTCTTCACTCTCTGTGGGCTCTGGAGTCTGGACACCTGAGCACTTTCCGAGGTCTATAATTTTTCCTTTTGGCGCCTTTTTACATGTCTACACTCTGTCTGTCTATATCTCTCTAGGGCAATGTAGTACTATCTGTTTTGCTCTTCCAAAAAAAATACTCCTCTTGCTCTTTTGTGATAGAGAAGCAAAGGAAGACATAGAGAGGGTAACTTTTGTAATCAAATCATTGTTAAGCCATGGAAAAGAAGAAGAAGGATTGCAAGCTTTCTTCCATTACCTCTCAAGAGGTAAGTAATGAGTCAAACCAGCCCTTGGTAACGATCCCTGCCATTTTTCTCCCTTAAAAATAGGTTTGTTTTAATTTTTCCTATTCCTAGTTATTGGGTTTTGCCAAACCCTCTTAAAGTTTCCTTCTATTTGTCACTTGGGATTGAATTTGTCTTTAGTTTTCCTATTTACTTGGGATTGAATTTGCCCTATTCAATCGTTTTTTTTCGGTTCTGTATGTCCAGTTACTAATGCTTAAATCATACCATAAGCTGGAGCAGAATGCAAAAATGTTGAATAACAACTCAGGAAGTTTGCATTGAACAGATTCAATAGATCTTATTCTGGAATTTTTTTCACTAGTTGCACAAAATATATGAAATTTGTTCAAGTGGGTTGCATTTCATTGAAATGATGCAGCTCTTTCAAATTTTCAGTCTTTTTCAAATTTTTTTTTTGTGCATTGTGGCTACTGTTTATTTTCAGATGATGATATTTTCTAATAACATTTTTGTGGGGCTCCGATCAAGCTGGTTCAATTCGCTCCTTTGGATCTGGGGTTCGTGATTCGTCCTTGATCTTCTCCTTGTCCGGCAAAAGGAAGCACGACTACAGACCACACCGGAGGTTCCCCGGAATGGCCCTCCGGTGCAAGAATCAGTACACTTGTAGAGAGAAGTCCAGGACCAAGAGCTAGGGTTTTAGGGTTGTATAGAACGTACATCTTCTCGTAGGGCATAAAGAGGTATATATAGAGAACTCCTGGCTTGGCCTCCAAGATTGCACCTACGCTTGACATGCGTCGGCTGATATCACCCTTGCGTCATATTAGGGTTTTGTAATCGTTTGAAGGATGAGATGGCATCTTCACGTGCTCCCATTGTTATCCTGATAACCGTTCGGATGACGTCACGATCGTCATCATGGCCACGGTTGTTTTCCCCACATGGGTGAGCTGGAACCTTGGCCCCCACGTCCATTCAAGGCCGAACGTGGTGCCTGTCCATCGAAGGATCGGTAGGCCGAGCCGATTGCTTCGATTAGTTATCACGGGGGCCTTGACGCGAGATCGTCGGCCTGCCGAGCCGAAATGAGACAACGGCTAAGGCTCTGCCGAACCGTCAAGGGGTGGCTTGGTATCTTGTTCGGCATACTTGGCTCGGCCTGCTACAATTTCCATTGGTAACCAATAATTTGCAATTGCAGCAAGTGCCCATGGGAGTGGTTAAGAAGCTAAAATACTGTATAGTCCTCAATAATATTGTGAATGTACAATTCTTTGAGGCATGGTTAAGTAGTTAACCAATACTCTATAGTTTTGGTTGTGATGCTTGTACTGAATTACCTTCTGTGGCACAGTTGTCTTTCCTTATATGTAACTTGAACAGAACACTGAATTAGTTATTACTGCTTATATTTGCTTGATGATTTTAACCATGACCAGAGGAAGGAAGATCAAAACCAATCTAGCGTCGGACTTGCTGCTGAAAAGTATCGCACAATTAGTATCTCGTCACATGACAATGTACAGTCTTTGAATCACCATTTCCAACCGGTTGTTCATTGGCCGTATACAACCTTTTATGCAATGGAATTACAATCTCCAATAGTACAATCACCCTCACCCGCTGCCCATCAGGTCCAACACGGCCAACCACTCTTGCATCTAGCCCAACAAACAATGCCTGTTTGGCCTGATAACACATTAAGTGGTGTCAATGCACATGTTTCTTATCAGCCATTTGCCATGACTGGAGGAGGTGTTCCAGCAAGTAATCATGCCCCGATTCCAAGCTATTGTTACCATTTTGGTTACCCATTTCCAGGCTTCCCAGGTAATTGGATGGGTTTTTACGAAATTCTTGATTGAAAAATCTCATTTCTTAGTGTGGTAAAATGCATGAGCAGCTGCAGCAGATGTCGTATCTTGATCCTATGAAGTTGTAGTTGACTTTGTGTATCTCTGATCTTCCATGGCAGTACAAATTAAAAAATAATCACAATGTTCCTAGAATTTCATGTTTAGGTTTACATCTTCATAAACCTTGGAAATTCATAACTATTAGGTATGTTATTTAAACTCTTGGAATTTTATACTATAAAGTATCAGTGTCACGCACTCAACACTTGAGTAAGGGTATGTGATACGTGTCCGACATTCTAGTGGACATTCACCCAGGAAACATATTCAATAATCCAAGTATGCCATACTACTGTGGATAAAACTTTTATAATTATGCATGAAATGTTCCCTGACACCTTGTAAAAATTTTTCTCCTTATAGATTGGAGCTTATGTGACTAAGATGAATCCCAAACTGAACACATACCTGCTACGATTGTACTCCCTCCGTCCCATAATATTTGTCCGGTCTGCAAAACAAGGACGTAAAAATAATGCATTTCTTTCAATAAAAAATTCAAACTTTTTTCATAAATTACAAGAACTCATCGATATTTAATGAATTGTTGAAAAAAATTTGAATTTTTCTTGCAAAAAACATATTATTTTTACGTCCTTGTTTTGCGCACCGGACAAATATTATGGAACGGAGGGAGTACTAAATAAGTGAATATTTTGCTAGGTCTCTGAGTGTGTCCTTCGAATGCGAATGAGATGAACTGGAAAGTAAACACATACCTGCACCTTGGTGCATGTGACCTGGGAGTTTATAGGTGTACTTGATAGTTGCCTAATTTACCTCAATGCCGGAATAACATTGTGGTTTCATTTTCTTGTTAATAGGTCCTTGGGATCCAGCATCTTGGTGGGGTCAACCGGGACCATCGCTGCCTCCTTGCACCAACTCTTCCCCGGGACCAGGAGCATTTGCCTATGTATCTTCAGTGCCACCACCAATGCCTAGTAGCTTAGCCACCTCCAGTGAAAATTTTCAGAGAGGAATCATTAAGCTGCCAACAAAACTTTCCCTGAAGCACCAACAACTGTGGGGAGCTCAAGTATGGATATCCTTATTCTCTTCTCACTTGTAACTTTTGTTTCAGCTATTTTCATCTATGTACTGGTAATTATACAACAGAGGAAATAACAATGGGATTTTGCACTGTTGACATGCAGTCAGCAGAGAATGTTCAGCTATGGGCTGTGTTTGGTCAGCTACAAACTGAATTGGCTGATTGCAAGAGCCGACTAATGATGCTTGAGTCAGAGGTTCTCTCTCTGAAACCTAAAGTTGAAGAGCCCACTTGTCATGGTACTGGAACTTCGTTAGCTGGGAAATCATCAAAGAGAGGGAGACCAGAGAAACAAATGTCCTCTGTTGATGCATCACGAAGTCCACTTGATTCTCACCTTCATGCTCGTGGTGGAAAGCCTAAACTAAGTAATGTCCAATCTGAGACTGAAAATCAACATTTCAGAAAGAACCATATAATCAAAGTTGAAGGGAAGGAAAATTCATGTCATTCTACTGGAGACATGGAAAATTTGTTATACAATCATATTAGTGGCATTGAGTTTTCTGAAAGCAATCCTTTGTTTCATAGTCAAATTCAGAATGATGTTCGAGGGGCCGGCCTTTCTTCCACTGAATCAAAAGCTTGTGATGGCAAGAATGGTGCTTCTATCAATCTACTGGGTAGCACCAATGACAAAAAGTTTGAGTGTAATTCAAACACACAATCTGAAGTTTGTGGAAGAGAGCTGATTAACGTTACGTCTGAACCATATGACGATGATTGTAATGGTGTAGGAGGGAATTCTGTCGTCAAATGGAGTTTTGGAAATGACGATTCCACTGCTATAGGAGTTCAAAATGCCGCAGTAGAGTCTGGCAAAGATGAAGACGATGATGAAGAGATGGATGATGGTGAGAGCTCTAGTGTGGAAGATATTGCATGAAAAGTTTGGTTATCAATTTTAGCCTAAGGGGTTTGCGTCAGTTAATTAAGTAGCCTGTGACAGGATTTTCTCTGTTTCTTTGCATCTGTTTTTTGTCACACATGTTTTGCTTTTTCCATTCCCGGATGAAGAGATGGACGATTATGATGATGTGTATTCCTTGCTCAGTTGGGTTCTCATCGGGTATAGACTGAAGAGTTAACCCAAAATTTTGATAGGAGCAGGATTTCTTATTCTCTTCTCATTTTGATCCTGTCAACAAAATACAACAGGTGATGATATGCCCCTATCGACAACAAACATCCATTTCAAGGTACTGAGTATCTGTTTTGTTTCCATTTTTCTCATGTAGTGTATCTACAATTTCCCTTTTGAGCAGCATAAGCTTCGTGCGAGTCTAACCACTCTTAAGTTGCAGGGCAATTCCACTGCTGCGTAAGCAAGATATATATGAAGAGATTAAGCTAATGTATAGGAAAAACTTGCAAAATTTTGGATAATTTGTACACTATAGGCATACAAAATGGTACAAAATATTTTCGCGTACAATTTACGTTTTGATTTAGTCGTTCTTCAAGTGTTTGGTGCAAATTAAAGTAACTAGTACTTTTTTTTTTTTTTCCCTTTTCCCCAGCATATGAAAAGATGGTTGACGCCGATATGCTTATAAGCTAGTTGAGGTTTTTTTGAGTATCTAAGAAACACAATTACGCATACAATCACATGAATTGGGAGCCGATGAGAATGCCTTGATTCTGAATTTAGTTCAAAATTGTGAATAACAAACAGAATGATTTGATCAAGTACTTATCAAGGTAACTAAAATTGCGACTAATTGATCAAAGGGGGGAATTTTCCCCAGGTCCACTGTACCATATTCCAAACCCCATAAGTCCACTTCTAAATTCTATAACCCCTTAAGTCCACTAACCTACTAATCAGGATATAATAAACCTGTTTAGTCTAATATACCCCTATTTTTAAAAAACCTTTTGCCACGTTTTGTTATCTATTTGAAAAAAAAACGTTTGAAATTTCTAATTCCTAAAATCTCTCCCGATTTCTCTCCCGAAAATTTATCCTTCCCTTCGGTACAAAACCCTCCCCCCCAGCCCCCCCTCCCCCCAAAATTTCAGAACGAACAGCGACTCGCCATCGCCACCCACCTCTCGTCGCCGCCTCTCCCCCACAATTTCAGAACGAACAGCGACAAACATCGCCACCCACCTCCCATCGCCGCCTCCCCCCCACAATTTCAGAACGAACAACGACAAAGATCTCGTCGCCATCGCCACCCACCTCCCGTCGCCGTCACATCGCCTGCTCGCCGCCTGCTCCTCCTCCTCCTCGCCGTCACATCGCCTGCTCCGCCTGCTCGCCGCCTGCTCCTCCTCCTCCTCGCCTGCTCGCCGCGGTGCACTCCTCCTTCTCCTCGCCGCCCTTCGTCGACATCCATGGCCGCTACCACCATGGCCGAGTTCCCACCCTCCATCACCGCTACCACCGTTGTAACGATCCGGATTTTCAACCCAATTTTTTTTTAATAGCATTAATATTATTAGGTCTTAATTATTATTATTATTTTTCTTTAATAGATAAATACAAAAAAATAAGTATATTATCTTAATTATCTCTTTTATATATTTTTTTTAGTTGCATACATGCATGCAAACTCTTCCATCTCCTATTCCTACTCGATCTCTACCACTCCCCTGACCATATTTTCGTCCATATTCCGTCCCCATCGAAACCCGAGAATTTGAAACCTTTTCGAATACGAATTATTCACCCTCATCGAAAATTCTCTTATAAATAACCCTTAAGCCCGACCCTAGGGTTCACCACGAATTTATTCATACCCTACCAGTCCAGAAAAGAGAGAGAATTCGAAGAAAATCGAACTCCAATCCATGGAGTTTTAGAGAGAGAAAGAAAGAGAGATCAAAGTGGGTTTCGTAATTGCAATCAATCGAAACCCGAATTCATCATTCCAATCATCTTCTGGAATCCCAAGCATCCCCAAGCATCGTCCAATTCGAGCCCAAGGTCCCCCGTTCGCCCAAACCGAAGTCATCTTCTTCAAAAGTTCAAGATCCGTGTTTAATTAATTCGATCCGAATTGAGGTATTATAATCCCTTCCAAACATTCCTCTAAGTATATTTAACGTTTTTAGGCCTAACCCATAGTCCCCCATGGTCCCATGCATCGAAACCATCGCGAAAAGACAAAAAAACGATTTCTGGACCAGACCTTGCGGCCGCAACCTGCGGACCGCAAGAACCAGCCGCGAGTTCGCGGCGACGTGCTCCACCGCAAGGTCAACCGGTCCAACCTTGCGGTTTGTTCTGTTTTGTTCCGAATCCGTTTTTCGACATCCCGAACTCGATTTTCGACGCCCGATCTATTTTTCCTAGACTCCTAACACCTCAAAGATCATAACTTGTTAATATCATTTTTATTTTATTTTAATATCTATTTAATTAATTCTTTTGTTTATTTTCAATCAAAAGTTTCAAACGAAAAATCCTTGCGACCTTATAAACCAATTTATAAATTCCCAAAATATATTTTTTAGATTCTTTTCATCCTAAAGATGATATGTTGTTAATCTCGACATATTTTATTTATTAAATGATTTATTATCTATCTATTCTACTTTTGACAACTTTATAAATCATTTTTATTTTAAAAATTAATAATTCCGTAACCCTCCGGAACCGCTTGTTGAAACTTGAACAGGTTACGTAGGACCCTAGGACTCCTTTTAGAACCATGCTACCTACTCTAGTGTTATTAACTACTTATTGTATTTATTATGATCATCAATCAATTTATTTTCCTAATTAAAAAGCCTAGATTATATTCTTTTTATTAAAACTTTTATTTAATAAAAATTTCTTGCTTTATTAATAACTTGTTGATCATACAGGACTAAGGGCAACGGCCCATTCATAAAAGGTTACGTGATTTTACGCGTATTGTTTATTTCAATTATTATTTTGATTGTCTGTTTATTATTTCAACTTCTGATTGATATGCTAGATAAGACCCTAGAGACATGGGGTGGTATGCGAAATAGAAATCACCTAGATGATGCTAAGTAATGGATAAATTGGAAAGTTTTCTTTTTTAGAGATTGCCTGCAGGCGTGATTTTGAGATGTGATGAGATTGAAACTGGCGAGTGTCCAGTGATGAATTGATAGACTGGCGTGTGTCCAGTGATGAATTGATAGACTGGCGTGTGTCCAGTGATGAATTGATAGCCTGGCGTGTGTCCAGTGATGAATTGATAGCCTGGCGTGTGTCCAGTGATGAATTGATAACCTGGCGTGTGTCCAGTGATGAATTGATAGCCTGGCGTGTGTCCAGTGATGAATTGATAGACTGGCGTGTGTCCAGTGATGAATTGATAGCCTGGCGTGTGTCCAGTGATGAATTGATAGACTGGCGTGTGTCCAGTGATGATTGTGAAATGGTTGTGATGTGGTATATAAGATAGGCGAACCCTAGTTGTGATTCCGGCATGATAAGCTATCCCCTTGTTGTAGTTATTGTAACTTAGGTTATCTACGACAGCAAAGGGAAGTGATCTCATGGGACTGAGCATAGCTAGCGGTTGGGGAGGAAAGATCTTGTGGGTGAGATCTTAGATTTCACGATAAGTTAATGGATAGTAAATAATCGATCAATGTGATATATCTCTGTTTTACTTATTCGTACCATGTTTATCTTGCTGATTGCTAGTTGTAAAATAAGAGGGGTAGTTGGGTTGGATTATTTTATTGGGTGATTTATCACTCACGGATACGTCTGTATCCTGGTAAATCGATTGCTTCGGCGATCAATTTGCCAGAAGGCGCAGGATTCAATGGAAGGGATTCAACGATGGTACAGTCCGACACAGAAAGAATATCAGGAACAAAGATCGAGTATGCTTGGAATTCGTATCAAGCCTAGAGTCGGTTCTGAAGTTAATAAATTTCGAATCTGTAAATCTATCTTGATATTGTAATAGTTAAACCTTTATTTTGGAAAATTATGTTTATTTAGCAAAATTTCTTAAAGAAATTATTTTATTTTGCTTCCGAAAAAGCGGGGCGTTACAACCGTCGCCGCATAAGAATTCCTCTCTGTTAGGGTTTTGTATGTTGTATTTTTGTTTACCTGCTGTTGGAACATATATGGTTATATGTTAAGATTTGTTAGGGTTTTATTTTTTGTACTTTCGTTAGTGGCTGTTAGGTACATATATGGTTATATACTCAGATCTGTTAGGCCGCAGCGCGGACCAATTCATATAAGGTTATATGTGGTTATATATATATAACTAGGTCGGGTTATATGGCTGAAATTACACCCCAAGTTCTTGAAAGTATCGTTTTCGCCGCGGGACTCCTGCCCCCACGCCCCCGGATGTAAACATATAACATTGTAATGTCATTCATATGTTATTGTGTAACATTATATAACGTTATATATTCTCCTGTTGGTTGTTTATAAAATGTCATTTTGTTCTGTGAAGATGTATGGTAGCATAAATAAGAAGCAGAACAAAAAAACATATAAGGTTATGTATGATCTGAATATATAACCATATAACCATATTGTTCCTTACTCGTTATAACCATATAACCCTATAAAAGAATAATAAACCATAATCATATATAACCTTATATGAATTGGTCTGCGCAGCGGCCTAACAGACCTGAACATATAATGTTATGGTATGGTTGAATTAAGTTAGGGATTCGATTGATAGTATATATAGTTATATCAATGTTGGTTATATACTAATTTTGTTAACGGCTGTTATTTGTGCAGTTGTTCAAGGGGTGAAGAGTATTTAGGACGCTGCGCGGACCAATTCAATAAAGTGAAAATATAATGGAAAGAAGTTACGAGATCTCCACTTTTTATTTTTTTAGAGTTAGAAAGGACAAAATCTCATGTATAACGTTATAAGGTTATATGATTATTTTTTGTCACATGTATTACGTTTTTTTTGTGTATTATTGTTAGTAGAAACAAGTCATTGAGGCTGCTGCGTGGACCAATTCAATAAAGTAAAAATATATTGTTATATGAGAGTTTTTGTGCAGCGAAACTCAAAAAAAATTCAACAAAGCAGTTGAGATCAAGATGTAACTCTACAAAGCAGAATATATAATGTTATACAACGTTATATCAGTACAATAACGTTAGATACAAAACTGATCCAACATAATACTTGTTAAAACTTGATCATATATATGCATAAACATATAATCATAATCATATATAACCATAGACAACCTTATATTTATTGGTCCGCGCAGCGGCTTAACTCTTAAAAAGGAGAATATATAACGTTATATATGTACAATAACGTTATATATAGTGTATCAGAAAAGGAGAATCTTCGACTGTTATATAACGTTATATAAGTACAACAACGTGATTGACGTGATTTCAAATAGAGAGAGACGAGAGAGAGATACCCGTGATTGAATGGATAAGTACAAAATTAGAAGGGATAATGGAGAGATAATGAGCTAAATGGATGGGATTTGAATGGAAGGGTAAATCTGTCAGGGATTATTTATCTTTTAAATGAAGTGGACTTCATGCCTTACCAAATACCTATTAGTGGACTTAGTGGGTTAGAGATTTGATTAGTGGACTTAGTGGGTTACAAACATGCTACAGTGGACCTCCCACCAATTTTTTATTGATGAAACACATACCGAGGTCTAATTGAGTTGATTTTTTGAGATGCAAGCTAAAATATCAAGGTCCACAATTAAACAGATATGATCATCAATTTGCATTCGTTATGAACCCTAGACAATATGGGTCCATATTGGGTAAAAAAAAGGGGCATTCGTCTTCTTAAATATAGAAAAAAAAAAAAACACCTTACAAATACCTTCTCTAGACAAAATATTGAGCATGTAATTCTCAAATTCAAAATATCCATGGATACCCTTATTATTATCAAATTAAAGATTGCGTCTTCAAATTCAGGCAATAATTAAATACACAATAAACAAGCATTTAACCTACCCATTAACTTTTTTGAACAAAATTCAAACAACAAAAGTGATAAAAGTTGCAATTTTTAATCTACTCATATTTTGTGTAATTATTTTTAATCTATTCATATTTTGTGTTAAAAAAATTTATACTATATTTTGCGATGCCTCGCCGTAGAAAGTAGGCCGAAATCACATTCACTTGCCAAACAACAAAAGATAAATTTGATTGGCCCTTATAGATAACTCATAAAATCTCAGATTAACGACTCCAGTATAAATAACCAGTAAAAAAAAAAAAAAAAAAAACCATACGGGACGTTGCTCACGTTAAAAAGGCAAAACAGGACGTTGCGGAAAAACCTCTTTCGCACGGTAGATTCGTGTGAAGGGTTTTGATTGGCAAAGGAAGAGAGAGAGAGAGAGAGAGAGAGAGAATTTAATTGGCCAAAAAGGATTAGAGGAGAGAGAGAGAGAGAGAGTCGTAAATCGTTTAGAAGTCGGGGGGAGAGAGAGGTGACGTAAATTATGGCGACGGCGATTTCAAGATCTGTACTCAGGACGACCCTACGCGGTGGTGGCCCACGGGCTCCTGCTTCCAAGAGAACCTTTTCTTCCTCTGCCCACCACGACGACGCCTGTATCCTCTCTCTCTCTCTCTCTCTCTCTCTCTCGATCGACCTATCTATGGATATAGTCGTTCATAAGGCATTTTTATGTTAACGATCTGATTCAACTGCTCATCTTGTCTTTGTGAATTAAAATCACTTTTGACTCGTAGAACCATGACTCTAGGGGGCTTTGATTTCCTTCGCTCTGAATCTGTGATTGTGTATTTGCGATGAATGAAATGTTGATGCGATTTGATTATCTAAGCATTGCAAATGTAAAAGACATCAATCACTATACATGGGGATTTTAAGATATAGTGTTGTCCAGAATAAATAAGGATCAAATGTCGATATACTTATATGAAAGCGCAAACGCACCAGTTATGCGAGGAAACTAACCCTACAATTTACCCTCTTTTTGTTGGGATAACTTGGGGCTAGTTTATTCGAACTTCGATTAATCCCCAGCGGTCCAATCCCACCATCCACCAGGGGCAGCGGGGCTAATCCCAAATGGACTGGCCCCGTCAGGATTGATAGCACCTGGGGCTGGGAGGTTCTGAACATGAGAAGTTTGAGGGAGCACAACCCTAAGTCCCAAGCCTTGACCACGAGGCCAACCATTTGGGGTTACTGACCCTACAATGAACTTCCTGTGGAGCTTCTATGCGTTCGGAACTGAAAATATCACTCCTTTCTACTTGGACCACTTATATTGATTATAGCCTTCAACCTTTCTTAGTATCTTTTCTGATTTAGGGCATGCTGAGCCTAAAAATCCATGGTTGTCGATAGTACGTATAGAGGTGTACCCATTTTTGTTAGGATGGCTACTTGCATCTATGCATGTCCATGTATATCAATTAGTGACTATTGTATTTATCCTGTACATGATGTGTTTTATACATGATTGTACTTGAATTGTTCTTTGTAATCTATGCAACATGTCATATGCAAATGCATCCATTTATATGTGACAACACTTGATATATCTGCGTTACATTCTCATTCCCTTGATTATGTATTTGTTTGGTTCTAGACTTCTAGTTATTTAAATCTCCCCTAAATGTGTCAAGCACAACTTATAAATTTGTTCTGTCTTATGTTGATTGGTTCTTTAGATTAATTTTATTCAATCACTTCACTTCCAGAGGCGGAAAAAAAAGGCTCTATTAAGCTCATGTGGAATTTTGGGTCCATTTGTAGAATGGTACTTTGATGTCTGCATTGTTTTCTTCGCAGATGAAACGGCAAAATGGGAGAAGATAACATATGCTGGCATTTTCACTTGCACTACTTTGGCAATCTTTATCCTTTCAAAGGGCCATCCTCATCATGAAGAGCCTCCTGTAAGCTTTTTTTGGGCCCATCTAAATATCTCCAATTGGTCCACGCACCCTTGAATAACTAGGGTTCCGTTTCTATTTGCAATATCATTGTTCATCAGATGAACACTTCGAAGTGGACACTGATTATTTTATTGGCTTTCCGACCTTTATGGATTTACGCCTTGTGTGCGAGCGGCCGAGCGCCGACACGTGTATCGCGTGTGTACTTCATCTTATGAATATCCTATTTCCTTACGAGGCATTTCTGTGATTACAGGCATACCCGTATATGCACATTCGCAACAAGGAGTTCCCCTGGGGTATGTTTGCTATACCTTTGTGAAGACTTGAATTTAATGGTCATTTGATTTCTTTTGTACTGGTATTTTCATCTATTGATTTTATCCTTTTTGGTGTCGTTCAATATCTGCTCTAGCCATATTTGTTTGGCATTTCAGAGATTACTTTTTAAGTATGAAAATAATGAAGTACTCTTTTGATTTCATTGTGTATTTGTATTCCTGCATTTGACATAGAATGTGGAAATATAGTTGGTTGACTTGTCTTTTGTTGGATAGATTACATGGAATAGTGATATACCATGGAGGACAATGATTAAACTTAAGTGTCAGCTCCAATGACATTGAAAACACATTATGCAATGGTTTATTTTCATATTAACGAGACATGGTTTAACTCTATTGGTGATGATCTATAGTTTTAGGTTAAAACCACCAAGTTTTAGCCCCGTTGATTGGTTATAGAAACTAGAGGCCGGGGCACACGCGATGAGTGCGCAAGTCAAAATTTGCAAATTTTGACAAAATTCGATCAAACAAAAAATGGCAAATTTTGCGGGAAGTTATTGATCATATTTTGTCATAATTCGACTTGCACACGCATTGCATGTGCCCCGGCCTGTAGTGTTTTTCTAAGAGTGAAAATGTTAATGTTATGAAGATTTGCTAGTACATGGAAGTTTATCTCCTAATCATGAGCCTTGATTGTTTGGAAAACAAAATCTACAATACAACAAAAGATAATTTGGAGAAGGAAATGATCCCTCTTGAAGTTATCTACGTTTTTTTTTTGTTCAGTTGATTAGTCTTGATTCTTGAATATGGAGAGAGAAATTGGAACACAGAAGTTTTTTTATGCCTTTTTCCTTTTTGAGCAGCAATTTTTATTTATATATGCCTTTTGGGTTATACCCAAACAAAATTGTTGAGGATAAAGAGAAAGGGGGGTGCATGAAATGAAATAGATAAAGTAAAGAATTAAGACAAAAAGTGGAACACCTCTCAAAGAGAACCTGTAAAAAGCTCCGAAGAAGAGAAAGGGTAGCATGAGCCTTGAAGTTTCTTTTGTTCTCCTTAGTCTCGATTTCCAAAACCTAAAGCCATTGTAAGAACTCCTAAGAAGAGTCAGAGGATGAAAGTAATTGATCAAGTCTGAAAGTACACTTATCCTTTGATTGATCAAGTCTGAAAAGTACAGATATAGTATAACGTGTGTTGGAGCTTGTCCCACATTGGTTAAATATAACCTCCAAACCTAGTATATGAGCCAAGGTGGCCTCTCCACTCATTGCCAATTGGTTTTGAGTTGGATGCTTTAACAACGTGTATATGTACATTTGCATAGAAAATCGAGTAGCACTGTACTATAAAAAAAGAGTGAGAAAGCCATTGGCATACCTGTGTGTAGCAGAGGAGCCGCAGGTCCGGTTTTTTTTCTCTGGAAATTGAAACGGAAGGGGAACGTGTGGGGGTAAGGCTGTTGGAGTGAAGTATTGGTCAATCTTACCCCCAAGCAGTTACTACACGGAAAGCTCCGTAAAAAGGTTATTGGGGGCAAAAATGGAAAAAACTTTTGTGATAGGCCTTCCAAGATGGGAGACACCAAACTGGGGCTCTCCATTTATATATATATATATATATTAGAATAGATATCTAGGCTACTGGAAAGTGTACAAACTTATGAAGGAAACCTTATTTGTGGTACCATTTTGTCATAAATGGTTGCCATCTGGCATGTTCTATTTGCAATTTTGAACAATGACTAATAAAGTAGCTAATAAAATGTCCTTCCATTTTGGGGGACGACATGACCTATTATTTTGAGAGGGTCAGATGGTGAGTCGGTGACATGAGGTTTTGTGAATCTATTAAGTCTCATGCATGTACAAACATTTGTGGTCTTGAAGGATGAGAACCTATGTAGCAGTGACATAGACATAGATACGGACACAACAAACTCTGAAACGTAAATTTTTGAAGTTTGGAGGACACAATGAGTTGGGGACACGTTGAATAAATGTTCATGTATACCACTATCGTAATAAAACATAAAAAAGTGATGCTCTAATTGTAAATATGAAACACCGTGTATATGTTAAATCATTTTTATCATAACATCATATACAAAAGTATTTCAACAAAATCATTTCATCATTGATGATTGATGTATCTTATAATCAGTAAAACATCACCAGTGACACAAAAAATGTAGACTTTCCTAAATTCAAGTAGAGTTTACTAATTCTGTTAACACCCCCAACTTGTTTTGCAAGTGTCCCAAGGGTGTCCAGATAATTTTTTAGAGTTTCCAAACGAAAAAAGGTGAGAAAATATAAAACGCCTTGCACTTTAGGGTCGGATGCGTGGCAGGAGAGTGTCGGTGTCCGACACTGGTACGTGACCTCCGACAAAGTTTCTGTACTACATCAATGAGAACTAATGGGGGATGATGTGATCCAAGCTAACTGAACAACATGACCAATCTGGCAACTTGATGACCATGATGTTATCACTGTTTGGTTTGTGATTTATATCTTGGTGATACATACTTAAGCTCAAACAGCTGGATAGTGGATGCCGAGTCAGCATTATTGTAAAGTGTGATTAAGTGGAAAGTATGTTGCATTCACAGGCTTGCAGCAGATAGAGTTGTGAGGTTTTCAATGCCTGCTGATTCATCCCTATTCCCTGCTCAACTCAAACATTTTCTTTGAGAAACAAGTAAGCTTGTCTTTATAAGGTTTTGCATTGAGTCAGTTTGAAGTAGGTATAGGCATGGTTAAGGCGTTGCGATTTATAGCTGGGTACGGGGTATATAGTTAAGGAATAATGGCCTCTATTTCCCACCAGGTCTTTTTGTTAGAATTTCCTTAAATACTTTTCTATTTATTAAGGTACCATCCTAGATCTATATGTTGAAGCTTATTTTCTTGGTTCAAACAGTTCAAGTCTAGAATTTAGATCTATAACTATGATGTGGGAATGTATAATACGTCCTATATGTGCCATGCATCTGAGGTGGAATTTGATGGGTTCTTCATAGTAAGGTACTCGAACCTACTTAGCAGTGTTCTAAATAGTGGCCGCCTAGGCTGATTAGTCCCCGCCTAGGCGCTAGGCGGTGGTCCGACGCCTAGATTAGACAGCCGACTAGCCTAGCGCCTAGCGATTTTTAGAACATTGCTACTTAGTTTTATTATTTTATACTCCTTTGCTCTTTTAGTGGAGCTAGTTGTGTGATCAATGTTGTAGATGACATTAATTCTAGTCATTTTTCCATTTGCCGTATGGGATGATGACCTGGTGTCATTATGAGAAATAGAAGTATGGTTGTTGTCAGAATGCAGCTACTTAGGAAACCATTAGGTTTGGTTGTAGTAACCTGGCCTTAGAATTTCTCAGATATATAGTTCTAATAAACTAATGGTAAACTAGAAGAAGAGCTCTGTAAAGAGATTGGAGCTTTAGCAAGCCAAATCATTAGAAAAATTAGTCATGATGCTTCTAGAATTGTGTTCTACATGAATTATTAGACTGAATAATGCTCTATTTACTGAAAGCTCATCTCTTGAGATAAGTGTATCTGAAGATTGCTATCTATACAAGCCCATCCCCACGTTCTACGTAACAAAAGTATCTACACTACGTCGGCTTGGTTTGTCTGGAGTTGTACTATAAAGAGCAACTAAGTTTCTACTTTTGGGAAAGTATGCGTAGCCGTCCGTAGATGGATATTAGGTTTGGGATTCCTCATTCATCCCTTCTTGACTCGATCGATTTTTTTTGTTTGTTTTCGTCGTAATAAACTTGACAACGACTTTATAAAGTTTAGCCTGAGTATAGGCATGGTGAAGACTTTGTCATTTATAGCTGGGTATGGCCTATGTTGCACGATTGCTCCAAAAATTCCGCTGGGTACAGGAAAATACGTACTAGGTATGCCAAAGACATATCAGCTACATTTGAATGTTTGGGTACAGCATTATACAGGATGAGTACTTCTGTGGGTACAGGAATGCTATCCCTGTTGTGTATTTGATTTACTTGATGCTAGATATGTGTGCCTAATGCTTTGTTCTTTTCTTTTTCCCCAAACCTATGGTCTTGTGTCCTTCTGCTCTTACTTTTTTTAATACATATGAAATAACTAATTTAACTCCCGCACCAAAAAGAGAGAGGAGTATAGAAAGTTAAAGTGGAGGAGGTGGGACACCACCCTTGAATGAAGATCATGTTCCTCTTTTGGAGTTACGTTTTCTTTAGTTCAAGATGATTACTTTTGGAATTTGTTCCGAAGTTCTGCTTTCATTTTGTTTTGGGTATATGTGTCCATATTAATTCACATAATCCGGCATAAATAGTTGTATTTCTGTATAAAAATACAGACACAACCCGACTGTACATGTAAGCTGTGATGCGTTTTTTGAGGTTTTGGTGTATTGCCATATCTGTAGTGGATACTTGTGCTTTATATGGTACGGTGTATCTAGTGATTCACTGATTCTACTTAATTAATTACACCCGCTATTTCCTACGTACCCCCAACCTACTCCAAGCTTTCTTTTCGTTGGAATTTCTTAAATTAGTTGTTGCTCGTCTTTGTTAAATTACCTTCGGGAAACTATATACTGAAGGTCATTTTCATTGTTCCAACAACTATCTACTGGAATCTCTAACTCGTAACGTTGCAATGCATATTATAATATCACCTTCCATAAATGTATAGGGTACTTGGGACCTGCTAGGTTTTATATTCATTTGCTCTGTCAGTGGTCCTAGTTGTGCCGCTAAAGGTTTGCATTTTCTCACTTGTGAACGAACTGTCTGGGTTTCAGTTTCATGTTGTTCTATTGGTGTTGGCCATTAGGGACGATGACCTTGTGTCACCAAAGGAAATTGTAGTTGTCGGAAGGCAGCTGTTTAATAAAACAAAAGCTCCTGCTGCAGTAACTAAGCCGTACTACTGAGCAAAAAGCAAGGTTTACGGAACCTTATAATTTGTAGTTGTTATTGTAGTGGAAAACTAGTGGTGAAGTGGAAAAAGGTTTTTTCTACTGAAACATTGTATGTGTGAGGTTTCAACTGCATATTTACTTGCTGGATTGAGCGACGACATTCATACTTACCTTTTACTTTGTATTACTGTATTCTTCTAATTAATGTTGTACATTGACACTCTTCTTTCTTGCATCTCCTATGAAATGCACAGGTCCTGATGGTCTTTTTGAGGCGAAGCAGCATCATTGATCCTTAAAGGCAGGCAATACCATGGATATCTATCTGTCTTGGAATAATTGTTGTTCAGTTCTGTCCGGTTTGTGTCATCTGGAATTTTACTTTTTGAGACGAAGATCTCTATGAATTCGGTGTTAGGCGTTCGCATTACAGAATCCGGGATTCGGGCTGAATGTTGAAGTTTGTTCGTCTCTTGTGTTTCCTCTTCTGACTCGTTTTTCATACCCTGTTTGTTGCAAATAAGGACTTATGAATTGGATGTCCTCCAGATAATTCTAAATTTTTAGTCTGGTCGCTGTATGTGCAATTGGTCTCTCGGAGAGACGGTGCTCTCTCTCTCTCTCTCTCTCTCTCTCCATGCATACAGTTGGCTTATCTAGCGAATCAGTCAGCTGGATTTCCAATAACTGATTTACACAAGTCGTCCCTAGGACCTCCTATTTCCAAACTCCTGCTTGTATGATCAAGTTAAGAAAAACTGAAATGTTACTCTCTCTGCAGAAACTTTAGTAGCAGAAAATCTGTCGCCTCGATCTCGGTGAGAGAATTCTAGGAACTTTGGCTGCTTCTGGGATCCAATTGTGCACCTGCTGGATCTCAGCTGTAATTTGATTGCGCCACATTTGCAGGCATTAGATGAAAGACTGAATACTTTATAAAAATATGATCCTATCATCTTATGTACAGAAATGAGAAAACTCATCCAGAAGGATGTGATAGTATTTCTTTATTCAGAATTGAGAATTATATTCGTATACAATGCTTCCTAACTTAAACTGTCTGTCAACACTCATGCAGAAAGCAACGTAGAGCCACAAAGGTTACAACATAGGGCCGCATGGCAGAGAGCAACAAAGTTCACACATGACACTTAATATTATTAATCAAAGGGAAGGACCATCTCAAATTATTTTAGCAGTTGCTACGAGGCATCACTCAGCGGCTGCAGCATCATTGTTGTTGTTCCCTTCCCTTTTGTCTCCTGCTAAACTTCCCGGATCCGTGCGAGCATCTGTCTCTCCATGCCGGATTGAAGAATCAGAGGAATCAACTGGATCATGCGTAGTGCTGTTGGCGTCTTCATTCTCTTTTAAGGAAGCCTCTTTCTCATCTTGGGGCTCTGAAGAGTGAGAAGAACTATCAGTTGACTCACTTTGTTTCCCATCTGCATTTTCACTTATGTTGGAGGTCGTGTCCTTTTCTGCGGCTTCCGCCCCAGGATTAGTATTAGACTCACTTTGGTTCCTATTTGCATTTTCAGTTCCGTTGGTGGTTGTATCCTTTTCTTCGGCTTCCGTCCCAGGATTAGAATTAGACTCACCTTGTTTCGCATATGCATTTTCACTTCTGTTTGAGGTTGTATCCTTTTCTTCGGCTTCCGTCACAGGATTAGCATTAGATGCATTTTCACTTTCGTTGGAGGTTGTATCCTTTTCTCCGGCATCTGTCCCAGGATTAGCACTAGACTCACCCTGGTTCACATATGTATTTTCACTTCTGTTGGAGGTTGTATCCTTTTCTCCGGCTTCCGTCCTAGGATTAGCACTTTGATTCCCATATGCATTTTCACTTTCTTTGGAGGTTGCATCCTTTCCTTCAGCTTCAGCTTCCGCTCCATGGTTAGTATTAGACTCCATGTTCTGAACTACATTTTCATTCGCATTTGTGATTAAAGATACAAAATCGTCCTTTGCCCTTACAGCTGTGTTGTTGCTTTCATTCTGCTTGTCTGAAATAGCAGAGTCAATGTTATTCAAAGAATTTGAGGGTACTCCATTTGAATCTGCGTATGAGTTATTGCCCGCATTTTCAGTTGTGGAAAGAGTCGAATATGGATTAGATATTTTCTCGTTGGAAACTGTTTCCTTTTGTTCATGTTCCTCTTTCAGACCACTCTGCGAGTTGTCATCTTTAGAAACTGCATTTTCCTCTGGTTCATTTTGGTTTTGAGCTACATAAGATGTAGAGCCATTGTTCTTCTGCTGGTTTCCATTAGATTCCATCATTTCTGCAGTTGTGGGGTTGGAACTATCCACTTCCCTCTGCTCTTTCGTCACTTCACCAGCATCCTCTTTGCTCTCTCGTTTCTCTTCAGCTAGTTCTTTTTCTTCGTTCTCCTTCACACCTCCGCTCTCCTTGTTTAGTTCACTCTCCCCTCCAACTTGTGTTTCCTTCTGCTCTTCTCTCGCTTCCGCTTTGATTTCCTCCTGTCCACCTTCATTTTCTTCACTTTGCTTTTGTTCGTTCTCTTCTCTTTCCTTCACTTCACCTCCCTCATTTTTATTCTCATCACTTGCTTTCTGGACATCATCGCCTCCCTCCTCTTTGCTTTCCATCTTGGCATTTTCTTCGTTCTCCTCTGCTTTTCCTTCATTCTTGTTGGTCTCTTCTTTCTCCTTTTCGCTACCCGGAAGTTTGCTCCCGGCCCCACCTTCCACACCGAATTTCTCTTGAGAGCGATTGAGCATCGCATCATCTCCCCCTTGTTTTCCTTCACCCTCACCCTCTCGAGGATTGATGTCTTCAAGGACCTGCTGATTTTCTTGTTGTTCGTCCTCCTTTTGCTTCTCATCCTCAATCGTTGTTTTCTCCACTCGAGAATCTAGGTCTTTCCTTCCTAACTTTATAATTTCTTCAGACGAGTGCTGGACTGGGTAAACAAGCCATACGCAAATACCAACCAGCGCAAGTATCTGCAAAGCATGCTTTACCTTGAAACCTTTGGATCTGAAGTTCCTACGAGGTGACATCTCGAATGCCATGGATTTCACCAACTTTGAACTTATCTCCGAGCAAGGCACCTGCATAGAAAATTTAACCTCTATTAACTCTTCAACTTCTTTATCAGAAGAGATCGACGCTCATCCTAAAAAGATGTCTCATTTTGTGAGAAATAAAAATCTCAAAGATGCTCATTGCTAACTCATCGGCAAAATTTAAGATCCTCTCCAGATGTTCCTTGCAAAAGGCTATAAACTAAAGGGAAATAACCCAAGAAAACCAAAACCAAAGTAGAACCTGTGCTCGAAAGACAGCATACACAGAAGCCCAAATTCTGCCACACAATTAGTTTTGTCCTAAACTGTTACAGATGGTACGTAGTTAAGGACCTTCTCTTCCTGTTACAGAAGAGTTTTTATCGAGGTTATATCGACTCGTATACGGGGATTCGAGGTGATTCAGGTGAATATCTAGGTGTGGAACCCTCAAACCACCAACCGAGGGATACACAGCCTTGGCAAAATCAAAATTTTCAGTGTTTGATACTATTCAGAGAGAAAAAATGGTGCCCGTTAAGAAAACAATTAAAACAAAATAGACATATATTAGTCCAAAAAAAGAAAAGAAAGCAAAATAGACATATAATTACAGTGCCAAGTATCGAATAGGACGTCAGACGCATGACACACATTATATATGTAAGCGAGGTCAAGTAATCCACCAAATTGCCAAAAATCCTTAGAGCTATAACTTTTACTCCTAGTTTATATTTGGGGTAATGCTATGGTGACCATACTGTTTCTCCGGCTAACACTGTTGGGACTCTAATTCGCCCCCGGTTTTCCCATGTATACGTAGGCTCAATCCGTTGGGAAGAGTATCCACGGAGTACACACTGCAACCCCTGTACCCGATATAGATTGAATGACCCATATCCACTTAAAAGGTTAGGCCTTGTAAGTGGTGAGCCACCAAATTGTATATTAAGGTCCAACACTTTTTCTATTTATTTGATATGAGACTAAATATTTTACACATGTTTCTAACAAACACCCAAACCCTTATTCAGTGTTAAGTTCCCCTTGAATTTTTTTAAAGAGACTATAAGACAGGTATAAATACCAATTAGTAGAAAGCTGCTAAATAAACAGCTACAAACTTTGGTTGTTTGTTTTGAAGGCTATTTTATTGGCTTGGTTGGTGAGAAGGTAGTAGTGGTGAATTTTTTTGGGTTGTCATTTTATTTAGTTGGCGACTTGCCATCTTCGTTTTTTTTCCTTTCTATACTTTTTGCACAATTCTATGGGTACCAACCAAGCATATATGCACCGATGGTGCACGGATCGGTATGTGGGGTCCACTTCCGGGTCTCAAACAAATGATACAAACGGTTCATTATTTTTAAAATTATTTTGAGTGGCCAAATGAAAATTCAGTTCAATCGAATAATCGTAAGCGCTTGATCCAATTGACCAAGTTTTCAAATTAATGAACGGTTTGATCGATCTTTTCTGCGGTACCTGAAAATGGGTCCAGTGCGCCAATCCATGCACCATCGGCGCATGCTTGTTGGTACTAATATAAATGGGCTGCTATTGTTTCTTGATTTCAAGTTATCTATTGGAACATCAATTAGTTATGAAATAACTAATAGATGTTCCAAAAAATACAACAAAAAGTATAAAAATAATTAAAAAAAATTGCAACACAATTATAGTATACAGGTTAATGTCTTAATCCTACCCTAGAAATCAAGCTTCCACACCGAATATGAAGCTCTGAAACTCAAGTTCTTTACCTGCCTCAAGTAACCATGCATCTAGCAGATATCAAAGCATATCATCCATTTCTAAGAAAAGAAAATTTGGAAGACAATACTAATCTGCATTTCCAATCGAAATTTTACGAAACTCAGATCATGCAAATTGGATATAAGAAAATAAATAAATAATAGAACATGGCATTCAAGAATGGGATAAAACTCACAGAAGTAGAAAACTATACGTACCTCCAGTGGCAAAGAGATCTAATGTGTTTCAGAAAACTCGAAAGTGCTAAACGAGTACCGCCCAGATCCTGAGATATATATATGAAATGAACAGTTGGCCTTTCTGACTTTGGCTAAAAAGTGAGGACCCAAATGGATTTAGTTACTGGTTTGGCACGTCAAAAAAGAGAGAGAAAGCCTTCCTTGGTGGTGAAGGTGAAGCAGATTTAAGTTAGGAAGTTGAAATGGTAAAATCAAAATTGTCGAGACAGGTGAGCTGTTTTTGTTGGCAGAAGGGATTTGCAAAAGCAGACACGTCCATAGCATCTCGGGCCCTTGACCTCTTAACTGATTCGGAGCTAAATCCAGAGTAAAAGTACCTAAATTCGCTCCGGTCTTTTAACTCCATCCCATACTAGATGGAGTTCTACTTAACTTTTTAATCAAATCAAGGGAGATCATTGAAATTTTTACTCGAATTTTTTTAAATCACTCTTCGTTATCTATAATTATGCCATTAATAAAGCATTTATTCGAATTTAATTGTGCTTAAATTTGAGTTTATGCATTAGAGTGCTTCATATCAAGTGAAGCTATTCCAAAATTTTTTACTCAAATTTACAATTCACTAGTTGGAACAGGGAGGGGGAGAGATATCATCAGTGATCCAACTCCCCTGGTTTTATTGAGAGTTGTTTATTTGATGTGTGTCAACGCCCTTTAGTGCGGGAAAAGGTTTTGACATTCTCATTTGAAGCTTCCTTTTTCCTTTTCCTATTGTGACACCAGAGTTTTTTTTTTGGAACACGATTAGAAATTCATTAATATCAATAAGGATTACAATCTACAGCGTGCCTCTAATACAATTGGAGAAAAACTTATCGCACACAAATTAACAAAATACACTACCAAAACAAATGAAGGAATCAAGTCCAGCGATAAATTGATTAGACTGGCAGAAGTCAGAGCTGCGCATGCAATGTGTCGATATCCAGCTGTCGTGGTAGTTCCACAATTGTCGATGCTTTCCACAGAGACCGACCGATGCCAATCTATTGCGATCGGAAAGTGACACCAGAGTTGGTAAAGCTAACTAGTGGAGTACTAAAATTGGACTATTTTTGCAACCATATTAATGGCCATAAAAAAACTTATAACTTAACAAATAATTGGGGATTGTGTGTTGCGTGGTTAATCAACGGGAAATGGCTATTCCGAGCTTGCAAACAGCCCTTTTGGATTTTTGTAGTTTTTTTTTTTTTTTCTCTCGCTCTACTTGTGTAAATGCTGTTAAGCTTCCTACAGTGGCGGCTCAATGATTTTATAGTAAGGTGTTCAACAATTACTTTCTATTTGTTTGAGCTTTCGGTTTGCCCCATTAGTTCATTGCGCGTGACTTCCGAACAAAATCTTTAATTTTACTAGCGGAGGTATGTTTGATGGACGAAGTTGGATGGACACGACTCAATTTTAATCTACTGAAGGGGTATACAATAAATTTATAGCATATGTAATTTTATTGGACTAATTTGAGCGGAGTAACAATACAAACACGATAATGTATGCATACTTGCTGAATATTTGAGCCGAATCATTAAAATATTAATTACTTAAATACCGAATATGCCATCTAATTAGATACATAGTGTGGATGGATGCACATGCGACTTAAACAAATCTCTCTTAATGGATGAAGAGTTCTTTCAAAAATTTAACTACCTAAAACCTATATGATACGAGTCTACTAAACAATGGCAAGTTGTTATTTCGAATTTGTTCGAAATTTTTTTAATCATCTTGTCAACGTACCCTAGGAAAAAGAGTTCATTACCACCACCTTTAGGTGAATTCTTTCTCTTATTTTCGAATCTTATTCCACTAAACTTTTATTTTCATGGGATCCATTTTAATAATAAAATTTTACTATTTTTAAAATATTTCACCTTTTGATCAAGATATTTAACTTTTTAAATTTGTCTCAATGAGAAGGTTAAGAAATAAAAATTATAAACAACATCCAAGAAAAAGTTTAAAAAGGGAACTTGCCTACTTTTATTATATTTTTATCTTCAATAAATATTTTTATCATTTAATCATAATATCCATAATTTTATAATAAAATTTTACAAAAATTAAACAATTCAGAAAATTAACATGCCAAAAAAATACTCCTATTAAATTAGGCTAAACCTAATCTCAATCCTTTCATTTTGTCCAGAGGCTCCTATTCTTCCACGTGTCACCCATACATTTCCCCACATCTCCACCGCTGATTCGGTCATTACCCGACCCGTTAACACGACCTCTCTTTCTTTCTCTCTCTCTCTCTCTCTCTCTCTTCCTCAATTACACCCTCGACAGAAAACCTCACCCTAAAACCCACACGACAAACGTAATAAAAAAACCAATCAACCATGGCCTCCAAGCTTCTAGCCACCACCATCCGCCGCTCCTCCCCCTTCCGCTCCCTCTCCACCGCCGCCGCTGCCGCCATCGAATCATCACCCGAAGAAGCCGGAATCTCAATGAAAGGCGTCAAGATCTCTGGCCGCCCCCTCTACCTCGACATGCAGGCCACCTCCCCCGTCGACCCCCGTGTCCTCGAATCCATGCTCCCCTACTACCTCTCCCGCTTCGGCAACCCCCACTCCCGCACCCACCTCTACGGCTGGGAGTCCGACGACGCCGTCGAGCGCGCCCGCTCCCAGGTCGCCGCCCTCATCAACGCTTCCCCCAAGGAAATCATCTTCACCTCCGGCGCCACCGAGTCCAACAACATCTCCGTCAAGGGCGTCATGCACTTCTACAAAGAGAAGAAGCGCCACGTCATCACCACCCAGACGGAGCACAAGTGCGTCCTCGACTCCTGCCGTTATCTCCAGCAGGAGGGCTTCGACGTCACCTACCTCCCCGTTAACCCCGACGGCATCATCGACCTCGATACGCTCCGATCCGCCATCCGGCCCGACACCGGGCTCGTCTCCATCATGACGGTGAACAACGAGATTGGGGTGATCCAACCGGTCGAAGAAATCGGGCAAATCTGTAGAGAGAGAAACATTCCTTTCCACACGGACGCCGCTCAAGCAGTGGGGAAAATTCCTATAGATGTGGAGAAAATGAATGTGAGCTTAATGTCTATTAGCGGGCATAAGATATACGGGCCGAAGGGGGTTGGGGCTTTGTACATGAGGAGGAGACCTAGGATTAGGGTTGAGCCGCAGATGAGCGGGGGAGGGCAGGAGAGAGGGATTCGCAGCGGGACGGTCCCAACCCCACTGGTGGTTGGGATGGGGGCCGCGTGCGACGTGGCGATGAAGGAGATGGAGTATGATGAGAAGAGGATTTGTAAGTTGCAGGAGAGGCTGTTGAGTGGGATTAGGGCTAGGTTGGATGGAGTGGTGGTGAACGGGAGCGAGGAGAGGAGGTACGCGGGGAATTTGAACTTGTCGTTTGCGTACGTGGAAGGGGAGAGTTTGTTGATGGGGTTGAAGGAGGTGGCGGTGTCAAGTGGGAGCGCGTGTACCAGCGCAAGCTTGGAGCCGTCGTACGTGTTGAGGGCGTTGGGGGTGGATGAGGATATGGCGCATACGTCCATTAGGTTTGGGATTGGGAGGTTCACGACGGAGGAGGAGGTGGATAGGGCGGCTGAGCTCACTGTGAGGCAGGTTGATAAGTTGAGAGAGATGAGCCCGCTTTATGAGATGGTGAAGGAAGGGATTGATATTAAGAGTATTCAGTGGTCGCAGCACTGATATGTTGGTTTGAATGTTATGATGATCGCGAAGACAATTGCCGGAGAGGTTGTGGGGTAAAGCTGCTTAACTATGTGGAAGAGGACTGGTTGCAGGGTATCATCCAGGTTCTCCCTAGGCTTACTCTTGTACATGCCTTGGAATACTTGTAATGTTTTATTCTAGATTTGAATTTTGGCAAGAAGATGAATAAGTTTTGATTTGCGGACTTTTGGTTGTGTAATATACAATACGTGCTTTCTCTTGCTATAGATATTTTGTATGTCATACAGTCCTTCCGGCTTCAAGTAGTTGGATGGTGCTTGTCCTTTTGATCATGAGTAGTCATTTGTATTCTTGAGCTATTGTCTTCGGTGTTGTGACTTAGTGTGTTGAGATTGTGGTTGCTTATCAAATTTTTGTTCTCGTGTAATCAATTTGATATAAATATGTGACGTAACATTGGTAAACCTATTGCTTATCTTATTACGACTCAGATTAGAAGAACTCAAGAAAACAAAGTAAAAATAAAATCTAGGCTAGACTAGTCTAGTCATGAATTATTGCATGAGTAGTTAGGGATTCTTGTGCACTAAATTTCTTTCTGTAGAATGTTTGTACAACTAGGTAGTTTCACTGCAAGTCCCCTGGAATTTAGTGAAATCAAGTATGTAGGGTCCCACTACTATAAGCGAAGTAACCAACTTGTGAATGATTTTGAAGCAGTAATTTTTTGGGAGATTTGGTGATAGGTTCACTATAGAGATTTCATAAGCCCACTAGTCCAGCCCCACATTTTGTAAGCCCACAAGTCCACACACTTAACGTAACCTAAACCCTAGGGTACCCTATGAAAGTGCCTAAACCATTAAACTCTATGAAAGTGCCTAAACCACTAAAACCCTATAATAGGAAAGTGCACTCTAAAATCCTATGAAAGTGCCTAAACCCTAGGGTACCCTACCCTATGATAGGAAAATGTACCCTAAAACTCTATGAAAGTGTTTAAACCCTAGGGTACCCTACCCTAGGGAGTGGATTGGGCCTACTATGAACTTTTTAAAATGGACTTGACACCTTACAAAACTAAGAGATGGACTTGTGGGCTTATGAAATTCGCATAATGGACCTAAGACCAATTTTTTATATAATTTTTAGCTTTGTCATCGTCCTTGGAAGATTGTAGGCACTTGATGGCATGGGCCAAATGGGATGAGAAAGATAAGAGCTGGAGCAATCATTTGAGAGTGAGAGAGGAGTTGTGATAGAGGCAGTGATGTATCATGATCTTGTTAGGTGTGACGGGATTTCATGAGGCTTGGGAGAGAGGAAGTAAATGCTTCTAGGCGAGGGGGAGTATATGCTTTGAGGGGGGAGGGGGAATTTACTTCGAGGTACGCTTTTCCAGGCTTCATCCAAGTGTTGCCGTCCGTGGTCTTCTTTGAGTGCATGGCCATCGAGTGGTGGACCTAGATCAAATGATCAATGCTCCTAGACTATAGGTCCTAACCTATGGTGGGAGGAGGGGAACCTGTGGATATGTTATGTTAGATTAAGTCAATTCTCCTTAAAGCTCTGTTAGTTACTTAGTTATATCAAGGTAATTTTGTTTCATGGGATAGTTGAAAGTTATATGTGTGAGCAACTCTTAATTGATTTGATTTCTTGCTGCAACAAAAGAGGAGGATCGAAATTTCTTTGCTTCAGACGCATACGGTTAATGGCAACTACACCTTTGTTGTATTATGCTATCTTCTCCTATGGTTAGACTCAAAATAGCATTGCTGTAGTCATTATGTTACTAGTTACAGTGTCAAAATGTGATTTTCTGACACTCTTGCTTGATCGAGGGAGGGAGGGAGGGAGATTGCTCTAATGTCTTTCACATTGCTTCTATGGTCACTTCCTTTGTTGCTGCTAGAGAGTTGCTCTAATGTCTTTCACATTGCTTCTATGGTGAGAGAGAGAGAGATTGGCAGAGTTGCTCTAGTGTCTTTCACATTGCTTCTATGGTCACTTCCTTTGTTGCTGCTAGATTCTGTTTTTTTCAATTCCTGCTTCATTAACCAAATCCTCGATCAGTTCTATATGTTTGCATTATTCCTATGGGCACAATTAACTCTAAGCGTGCACTTGATGTTATTAGCTTCCTTGGTTCAGCACTTCTCTCTTTGCCTCTCTCCAAGTTTACTGTGTCTTACCTTCACAAAGATTCCTGCGTTTGTGAAGTTCTATATATAGGGTGTTGTCATGTCAAACGTTTTGTTGGCTTAGACAATTATGCTGCATAGTTGATTTCAAGCAAATTATAGAAACCTAGTACAACTAGGGTGTAGGGTAAATCGAGGCCTGACCCTGAGATATCCAACCCAATCTTTAATGAAGCTGATGAGCTCAAACTCAGCCAAGTTGAATTCCTTGAGATTTGGTTGATGTTGGGTCAGCCAAACGGCCCAAACTAATCTAAGTTTTTTATCCGTCAGTTTGTCCTTAGAGAATTAACATTATTAAGGTCTTGTATTCCGTTTGTGCAATGAATGATAGAATTTCTTGATCAAAATAGGATTCAAGAGGAATGAAAGAAAAATGAACTGAAAAGGAAAGGGTACCAGGAGTTTACTAATTCCTTGGAAGTTCATGTCTATGGTTGCCAAGTTCTATTTCCCACGATTTTTGAGGGAATACGATGAACAATGTTTTTGGCGACGGCCTTTTCCAGCAGTGAGAAGTGTGATGGCCCCCCGGCCCCATATCTTATCCTTGTCATTAGTCTCCATAAAAGCAAATATTCGTGGTCTAAAGCTGTCATATTTAGTAAACACTGTTTCTTTCTGCCAGTTCATTACTAGTACAAATGAAGAGTTTATTACTAGCTATGAAGCACCGACACTCCTAGAGGTGGCCGTATTGGCGTGTCCGGACACGGGATACGTGGGGGACACGGCTAGAAACGTGTCTGACACGCCACGTGGCGTGTCCACTAATTTAATTTATTTTTTGGAGTGGGACATGGCTGGGGACACGGGGTGACACAGGTGGGACACGGATGAGACACGTCTGTGTGGATCATTAGGTTTTCTCTTTGTTAAACAGAACTTTCGTATAAAAGCCCAAACCGGAATACAACAAGAGTTCAAGGATAAAACCCCTTGCAACTACTACTAAAACATCCCTATACTTGCAACTACTACTAAAACAACAAAACAGAAATAGCAAGAACTTAAGAGATGCATTGCACAGGAGGAGCTTCAAGAATACAATGGGGAACATTCCACCCTTACATGTCTCCCTATTTCCAGAACTTGCCCTTACTTTTCTCCAAGCCAGCATGGAATCCCTGATAGCATTGATGATCTTAGAACTAAGGGAGCAAACATTCATTGTTTTGAGTTGAAAGATTCTCATATTCCTTTCACCCCAAATGTTATACACAGCTGCAGACAATGAGAGCTTCAGAATTGATTTCTGAAAGCCCTTTCCTGGAGTGTATCACAAACTAATCTTTTTCCCCAACCCAGTCCATAGCATCTCTATCAACCAGATTTCTCCTTAAGATAATCTTCCACAGACTTGGAAAAGGAGCAGTCAAAAGATGTAGTGATTTGTAGTTTCACTGGTACTGTCCTTGCACAGAATACAAGTTGCATCACTGATAATCCCCCAATGAAGGAGAGCCATCCAATGTACTAAGCCTATGTATAAAAGCCCATCTTGGGACTTTTTTTTTTTTATGGCAGACCACGCTATGCCAGTCCTTGATAGGATAAGAGGTTCTAACAGCATTCCAAGCAGAGCACATTGAGTAATTCCCATGAGAGGTAGGGAATCACTGCATCCAAAATAGCAACATTAGGAACAATTCTCAGGAGTATGTAGACAAATCTCTTGAATAGCCCTATACCTTCTCCTAGGCTGATTCCACATACCATTTTCAATAATGGAGGAGGCTTGAGCACTTAGAGATCTACGGATGTTTGAACAGACCCTATCACCATACTTCTTGTACAAACGACCCAAAGGGTGCCAATTGTCCAAGCAAACAAAAGGTCGAGTTTTCATACCAATTTTATAAAGGATCAAAGGTTGACATATCTCCCTCAGCTGAAAAACAGTCCAGTCCATGAAGGATTAGCAGGGTGCGAGGGACAGTCATGGTCCTGACTCCTGAGACTTTGTTCCTTGATAATACAGGAATGTACCCGCTTCACTCAAAGAGAATTAGCTTTCTTGCTAAGAGCCCATATCCTTCCCTGTATAAATAGAAAATCCTGCCTCTTTTTGAAGCGGGAGATGGCTTCGCTTTTTGGCTCCTTTTTCCCTTTTTTACCCCCTTCTTTTGTTGGTCTGTGGTGTAAAATGCTTGGCTTTTCTGTCATTTCACTTCCTTTTGTTTTATATCCATAATGGCATTGGTCTGTTTGTTTGGAGGGTATTTGGTCTCTCCTATGTTTCAATTCTACACGGCTCCTTCGCTGATATTATGGAGTTTGAGTTTTTTTTGGTAGTTAGGGAGTTTGAGTTCTTCACATCTCTCCTTTTTTCCAAGATTGAGTAGCTCTATCTCTTTCTGGAGAACGCTGCAGAGATAACCGGTCTGGTTAGATCAATTGCTTCACACGATCAGTAAAAGGGCAAAAGTAGGAAACCATTAAGCAAGACTTGGTGCCGTTGAAGGACGAAATCTGGCATCATGGTGGAATGAATTGGCAAAAAAGGCTGTCTTGGAATGATAACCCTATATACAGAATAGGAACAATCTGATGCTCAATTTGGTACAAGAACTTAGCTGATACAAGGTGATGCGGTAAGATTGGCTGGGAAGAACTGCCTTTAAGAGTTGGACTGAGGCCCAATGTTTCTTGATGTCAAGCCTAAGCTTCTCCATCTCGCATTGGCGATTCCACACAGAACCTCTATTACTTATAAGTTGATTCCTTCATTTTAGGGTTTTCAAAAAGTCTCTTTGGCCTTCACATGATTTCTGGTAATTTATGGTCTGAAAAGGGGAATAATAGGTGTCGTGTTGGTTGGTAAATTATTGTTTGAATTTGAAAGGATCAATTATTTTACGAACTGGGTGTGGGTTTTGAATGAATGGTTTGATTTGTTTGATCTACCATTTGAGATGCTATAAAGGGTTTCAACGAGATGGGTTTTGTTTGAATTTGTTCACTTTTGGGCGACTCTTGTAATTCACTTATGCTCACTTTGTGATTGCTTTTGTGGGTGATTACCACTTCCGTCTCACGGTTGAGAAGGTGAAGTTTGCTAGGAATTTAGAGACGGGTGAGAATGTTGCTATAAAGATTTTAGACAAGTAGAATGTTCTCAAGCACAAGATGGTCGGTCAGCTACTATCCATCTCTCGTATTCTCTGATCTTTCCAAAACACTTGAAGGATTTTGGATTGGGTTGAACCAGGATTCCATGTGGGTGTTTGTCAAAACATTTAATGGGTAAAAACTTTCTTTAGAGCAGAATCTAAAGTTGATTCTCTTGGTTCTTGTATCTGCAATCTAATTCATAGATATTGGATCGTGTTCAACGTAGATTCCTTGTGGTTTTGTCAGGATTTTAGACAGGTTAATCCTAATTTTGTGAAGCAGAAGCAGAATCTAGAAAGCATCGAAATGGTAGCATCTCATAATTTTATGCAGCTTTTTAAAAAAAAAAACTTTTTCCAAAAGCATAATCAAGTTGGCCCACTTCAGGAGGCGCCAGAATCCAAAACGCGGGAATTATTGGTGTTTTAGTAGTTGGACTAGGACCTGTCATGTCTAGTAAGTCCTTTCGTTTCCATGCTAAAAAAATCCTTTGGTTTCTTCATTTAGTTTAGTTTCCCTTGTTTTGCTCCATTGTACACAGATTGTTCAAGTCATCAAATTCGGTTGTGAATAAGAAAAGGACACAGTTTTGGAAGCATTAATTTTGGAAGATGGGTGTATTGCAAATCATGTTGGGGTCAGTTAATTGATGGTACTAATTTATTGGAGATGAATTAATGAATCTTTGGTGTAAAGACTTGTGAAGATATTAATTTTGCAAGTCATATTAAGGCTTGGTAATTGTATAGTCTTTCTCATGGATAGAGCACATGAAAATGGGTTCTTTGGAGCTGCGGATGCATCGATGCTTGTCAGTTTTTAGTTGTTGGAACTGATGCTTTGTCATGTGGACTGTATAGAGAGTAGTATAAAATGATTGTGATAGTTGAATTTGAGGAGGAATGGAGTCAGTGAGGTGCTTGTTTTGCAAGTTCCGTTCAAAAGATCAATATGTTTTTGAAGAGGAGTTTACAAGTACGGGAGAGAAGGTTCAAAGGCAACAACATCCGAGGAAACTCCTTCAAATACCACTAAGCAAAAGGTTGCAGCTGCTAAGCAGTATATAGAAAAGCATTACAAAGAGCAGATGAAGAGTTCGTAGGAGAGGAAGGAGCATTTGACTTCCGATATATACATTCCAGACATTATTTGTATCTGTAATAGGGTCAATTTACCTGTTTATATTATATGGATTTCTTCTTGTTAGAAAGTGGAAGTTGTTTGCATGCTCATTCATCCGAAAAAGCATTTGTCTGCATAAGTTTTTCATATTTTAACTGTCATGCGATTTCATGCAGCAGTTGCACCACTGCACAATGTCTCACTCCCCTGGCAAGTGAAGTAGTTCAACCTCCTTTTTAGTAGGTTTGTCATATTCTGCCACTGGCGCGGTAAACGAACCGAATCAAACCGAACCCTATTAAGTTCGGCTCGGGTTCGTTAAGGTACTAGTCTGGCTCGAGTTCGATTTGAGCCTGAACAACTTGGCTCAAGTTTGGCTCGTTAAAATTTTTCAAGGCTTGGGTTCGGCTCAGTTGGATTCGTTAAGGTACTAGTCTTGCTCGAGTTCGGCTCGGGTTCAATTCGAACCTGAACATCTTGGCTCGAGTTTGGCTCGTTAAGCTCAAACGAATCAAGCCGAGCCGAATCTAAGCTCGAATTGAGCTCGGCAAGACTCGGGTTTGGTTCGGCTCGGCTCATTAAACTCAAGCGAACTCAAACTCTCTCATTGATCGTATAGAATTTGAGAGAAAAATAAATATTGAATTATATATACAACCTTAAAATTTTTTATATTTACAAATTGACCCATATTGAATTATTAATTAAATTTAAATATAGGTTCGCGAGCCTAACCGAGTCGAATACCGTTAGGCTCAGGTTCGGCTCATTTACGGAATGAGCCTAGAATTGAGGTCAGGTTCAGTTCGTTTAGCAGTCGAATCGAACTCGAATGAGCTTTTACCGAACTGAGCCTCGAACAGTTCGCGAACGGCTTAGATAATTTACCGCCCTAGCTACAGGCCAGCTTACGTCTCAATATCACTGCAGCTTATCTCTTTTAAGTGTCAAATATTTTATTGATAATAGCAAGCTTACGTCCCAATATCACTGCAGCTTATCCCTTTAAGTGTCAAATATTTTATTGATATCAGCTTGCTGTCTTGGTGACCCAATCCTGTTGTGTGGTCTGATATCAGCTACCATATTGTCTAGCTATGCTACCGAATACAAGTCAAGTTAAAATTAGGGCTGCAAACGAACCGAGCCACTCGCGAGTGGCTTGCAGTTCGACTCGTTAGTGGCTCGTTCAAGTTTGGCTCGGAAGTTGAACGAACGAGCTCGAACCGATTTTTTCAGCTCGTTTTGTAAACGAGCCGAGCTCGAGGTAGGATAAGCTCGGCTCGAGTCGGTTCGCGAGCCGGTGTATATATACTTAAGTTTAGGGTTTTTATTGTTATTTCATAATTTGTTCTTTCTGTTTTCACTTTCCAGTCAACCAAGGGAGGCGAGAGCACACACACACCAATACACCCCCGCTCCATAGGAAAATGAAAGATATATACCTTCACAATCAAAATATTTTTGGTTGTATTAGGCCTATGCGAGGATATATATACATTTTTCGTTGGTCCATTGAGGGTTGTGAACAAGCTCGAGCTCGAGTCAAGCCAAGGCCCGCTCGGCTCGAGCTCGACTCGTTAAGTTTTCACTGAGCTCGAGCTCGGGTTCTTTAAAAACTTAATAAACAAGCTTGAGCACGGTAAAGCTCGGCTCGGCTCGTTAGCAAGAACATGAATGCTTGACTGGAGAATATGAAGAGGGCATTGGGTTGCAGATAGTTGTGCAAGGATGATGTTTATCAACAACCCATGTGATGTGGGTCTGTATAATGTTCTATCAGTCATTTAGATGTTAATTAATGAGGAAAAATCAACTTTCTATGACTAAATGGTCATGTTTCTTTCTATGAACAGTTTACTCAGATTTATCTCCTCTTAGTAAGTGTATAGTGTGAGCAGTGACTTCGTGGAAATTTAACTCTGAATCTGCAAATAATATGAGCTATGGGAAGTATTTGAGACTGGGAAATTGTAAGGTACTACTGTTTAGTGCTTGATTGGGGGTGGTTTGGGCAATGGGATGCCAGGAACACAAAACCACCGTAGACGAAACCCGGTTTGACAGATTGAACGACACTTCTGTTTTGGATAAGCTGTTTGTTTTGTGGTATACGATGCAAGTTGTCAATAATAGTACTGAAACAAATATGCAGATAGTGAATTGTAATGTTGTTTGCTTGCAACTGAGCAAGACAGGATATATCGCGGTTTTCTTCGTCAATTGAGAGCATGAATTGATAATCACGGGAGAAAATTGTTACGTTGATGGAACTATGTGCGTGTAACAGCGTTACAAACTATATTGAACCATGTGAGCGTAATTGTGGCTAGGACGCAGATGTAACTAACATATAATACAACCATGAACACAACCATGAAGTCTTCAACTAGTGTGTTTCCACATTACAGCTTCATTACTATCTCTATGCCTCTCTTTTTCAACAGAAATTATAAGGTATCATGCGATTTTTTGGACTTCTCTTTTTGTTTTTTCCCCCGTGATCGATCACCTCAAGAGTTTTCTTGTGATGAATCAAATGCTTAAAGCGTTTGGAGAGCGAGTATTTGCTGATTTTTCAGAATTTCAAGCCTATTATTTATTGCATTCAGAAACCAGAAAGTCTACCCCCACAGTTTTGTTTCGAAAATTCGGACTATTGATTGTTGAGACGAATAGTGAGATTGAGCAGAGCGATGGAATAATCTTGCTCTTCAGAAATAGCTTTTCAAAAACTTGTACTGCATTTTGATGCCACCGGAAAAATGAAAGAAATTGTACTACTGCTCTGTTCTGTTACACGAACAGAATCCTTGTCTTGTTACTGTCGTCTGCCCCTTGTCCTGATTTGGGATCAAATGCCATCACTGGACAAGTGGCCCACGAAGATGTCCTCACAATGAAATGGGCTGTGTTATCATCAGATCAGATGGAACCTTGATAATTCTGTCTGGGTCTGGGGATTCTTGACATCTCCTTTTCATTCATCCAGGGTTGGTCTTGGTCTACAAGCTCCTCAAACAATCTTTGTTTGGTTTTTTAGATTTTCAGGAAGGTTTTCCGAGTAATGAATGAATAGAGATAGATGGAGAAATTGGAGTAATAATTAGAGAGAATTTATTGGGGACCGTGCGTAGAGAGATGGGTTCGTTTCAGAGGCCCAAAGCGAACACAGTCTCTTCAAATCTTAAGCAAACATTAGTTTGTAGTACTCTAGATTGACCCTGTCAAGCAAACATTGTTGTCAAGCATGCACCTAATTGACTACGTTAGTAGAGCGACAAAGAAGGAGCGCCCTCATCTAGTCTAGTCGGTAAGACCCTACCGCCTTCTGCCATTTGCAGTCGCTACATTTGCTATGCTCCATGAGCACTCCTTGGAACAAGTCTTTGGTTCGGGATTGACTTTACGGACTTCATTAATTATTCATTTTTCGTCATGTTACTGCATTGAAAAGCCATAAAGTAGTATGTTGGAGTACCATTTTAGTGTCATTTAAGCACAATTTCAAATCAAGACCATTGGATTATACTCATATTTATTTACTATGCAAACTAAATGACTTGGATAATGTGGAATAAATGTTGTTAGCCATCTTTGGTTTGGCACCAGAGCTGCCACTCTCATTTTTGGCATCAACAATTGGCTATGGGGAGAGAAATAAAAATGCCATCTTTAATGTCACGACATCATTTATTGGCATCAACTATCGACGATAGTTGGATTAAATTTTTTTCAAAACAAATACCCCAAATTATATTTATAATAAGATAAATGACTATGAAGTGGACCTACCCTAAATAGCAATGGGTGAACTTGCTTTCTTATTTATTCGATACCCATCGTGTGGATCCTATTACAAAGTGATGTCATGCTTACCAAAAGTGTATTGTAGGAGTGAGGCCTACACTATTTTAACCAATAAGAGGGAGGACAACATGAACAAAATTGCACTCCTCCAGCGCAACGTTGAACGACGGATTAGCACTTCGGGGTAGCTACAAGATGCTAAATTTATGACTAAATTTCACTTTTATCCCTGTTACTATTCAATTTCTGTTTAATTAATCCTAAATTTATCAATTAAATCAAGTTAGTCCTTCAACATACCAAATAAACACCCACTTAGTGTGTGTGGATGTTTTTATCCGTATAATAGAACGTCAAAAACTCATACTCCTACTTTTTCTTAGGGACAATATTCTTGTACTTGGATGATAAAAA
The DNA here is from genome assembly GCA_018127125.1 of Rhododendron griersonianum. Taxonomy (NCBI): domain Eukaryota; kingdom Viridiplantae; phylum Streptophyta; class Magnoliopsida; order Ericales; family Ericaceae; genus Rhododendron; species Rhododendron griersonianum. Next base: position 11,790,762 of record CM030795.1, read on the forward strand.
CAATGTTCTTGTACTTGTACTTTTTTCATGCTTCTGTGATGCAGCGGCGTTCTTTTAATCGCATATCTGGTATTGAGAATAACAATGGCATGTGGACAGAGAATTCCCATGAGGTACAAGCAGTGTTCCAACATTTTTTCTCTGGTATTTTTACTGCTAGTTCTAACCTTAATATACAGGATACAGTTAATGGTATCCCCCACAAAATCACTAATGCCATGAACCAATCTCTTACTCGTTCCGTCACAAATTTGGAAGTTAAATCTGCTCTTGATGATATGGGGCCTACTAAAGCTCCTGGTGTGGATGGTATGACGCCATTATTCTTTCAAACTTATTGGCCGACGGTGGGGGAAGATGTTACAGCTGCGGTTAAAAGTTTTTTCCATACATCTCACCTGCTGCGTAGTTTTAACCAAACTCTTATCACCCTCATCCCCAAAGTTAATTACCCTACTAAACCAGGTCAGTTCCGGCCGATTAGCCTCTGCAACGTCTCCTATAAAATCATCACCAAAATCCTAGCCAATCGCCTTAAACTTATACTTCCCCACATAATCTCAGAAAACCAAAATGCCTTTGTCGGTGGTCGGCAAATTTCGGACAGCATTCTTATTGCTCATGAGTTGATGCATTCCCTTAAAAACAGGCGTAATGGACGAAAAGGGTGGGTTGCTTTGAAGCTGGATATGGCTAAGGCATTTGACCGGATTGAGTGGACCTATTTAGAGGCAGTGCTTCGCAAATTCGGCTTTGATGAGCAGTGGATTCGATGGGTTATGTCTTGCGTCACTACGACTTCCTTTGCTACTGTTATCAATGGAGAGAAGGGTGAATTTTTCTCTCCTTCTAGAGGTCTTAGACAGGGGTGCCCATTGTCCCCCTATCTTTTTATCCTGTGCGCAGAAGGATTTCACTATCTTATTCAAGAGGCAATCCGGGATGGAAATTTATTTGGCATCAAGGTGGGAAGACATTGCCCTCCCATTTCTCACCTTTTTTTCGCCGACGACTCAATCCTTTTTTGGGAAGCTACTGTTTCGGGTTGCCACGCTATTGAAGAAATCTTACGGAAATACGAGGAGGCTTCTGGGCAAATAGTTAATCGGGAGAAATCTTCATTATTTTTCAGCCCTAACACTCCGAATGAGGTGAAAGGAGAGATCTCTGGTTCTTTGAACATCCGAAGTGAGTGTCAAGGTGGAAAATATTTGGGGTTGCCGTCTATCATTAGGAAATCTAAATCTTAAGTATTTAAATATGTGTATGATCGTGTTATGAAAAGATTACAAAGCTGGAGGGATTCGGTTTTAAATTTGGCAGGGAAAGAAGTTATGTTAAAGTCGGTTGTGCTTGCTATGCCCAATTTTGTTATGCAATGTTTTCTTTTGCCGAAACGTCTTTGCAAAGACCTCTGTAGTGCTATCCGCAAATTCTGGTGGGGATCTAAGGATGGGGATAATAAAATTAATTGGGTAAGTTGGCAGAAACTCTGTAATCGCAAATCGGAAGGAGGGCTTGGTTTTCGGGATCTCCATGCCTTTAATCTTGCGTTTCTTGCCAAACAAGGTTGGAGGTTGCTTCAATCTCCCCAATCTCTATTCCAGCGCCTCTTCAAAGGCAAGTACTTTCACAATACATACTTTTGGGGGGCTGGTTGTCCTGGTACGGCATCTTGGGCTTGGCGAAGCATTGTTGCAGGCCGAGATGTCCTTAGAAAGGGGTGGCGCTGGGTTGTAGGCAATGGCTCTTCTATTGATATCTGGAATGATCCTTGGCTTCCCCGTTCTCTATCGTTTAAAGTTCTTAGTCCACCGCCACCGCCAGGATCCCCTCACCACCAGATTGGTCTTGTCTCGGAACTTATCGATGGTGACACCCATTGCTGGAACATCCCTCTTATTCAGTCTCTCTTCTCAGATTTCGATGTAGAGTCAATTATCTCGATCCCGATTAGCTCGCAAGGGGTTGGTGATAAAGGAGTGTGGCATTTCTCTAGCAATGGCATATTTTCAGTTAAGTCGGCATACCACCTGGCGAAAAGGAGCATTACCCCTCGCCATTCACGTGAGCGAGGTGAATCAAGCTCAGGTAATCCAGCAGACCCCTTCTGGAAATCTCTATGGTCTCTCTCTATTCCTAATAAAATTAAGATGTTTTTGTGGCGATGTTCCCATAATGCTGTGGCGGTTCTTGCTAATTTAAATCGGAAGGGTATTGATATCTCTCCATATTGCCCAAGGTGCCATTCCAAGCATGAAACCTTGGAACATATGCTCTTCCAATGTAAACTGTCAAGAGACGTATGGCGTAAATCCCCTTTTGCATCTGCTTTCTCTAATTCATGGGATTCGTTTCAATTTTTTGAGTGGTGGTCTTATCTCTCCCATACCCCTTCTTCAATTGTTGATGAGATTGATAAGGGTGCACTTCTTGCATCAATCTGTTGGTTCTTGTGGAAGGCTCGGAATGATACGCATTTTGAAGGCCATTGCTGGGATAGTAATAGTATTTTGGAAAAAGCTGGTGGAATTTGTTCTGAATTTAAAGCAGCGAATGTTTCTAACCGTGGTACCTCAGGAGCTCCTGCCTCTGTGCCTCCCCCAATGTGGCATCTGCCACCTATTGGTATAATAAAACTCAATGTTGATGGCGTTATAGGCAAGAACAATGGTCTTGTTGGTGTTGGTATTGTGGCACGCGATCACTCCGGCCTTATCTTGGGAACGGTATCCATTCCTTTTCACGGTTTATTCTCCCCGAGAACGGTTGAAGCATTTGGTTTTCGGGAAGCTCTGGTTATCGCTGCGAATAAGGGTTTCTCACGTATTATTATTGAAGGTGATTCAGTTCAAGTTGTTCAAGCACTTACTCAAGAAGGAAAATCGTTCTCCGATTGTAGCTCTATCCTTTCGGATTGTCTAGAGCTTCTTCCTTTATTTTCCTCTTGTGTTTTTAAACATGTTAATCGCTCTTGCAATAGGGTAGCCCATTCGTTGGCTAAACAATCCCTATTAGGTGCTAGGTTAGAGAATTGGGGGGGAGTTCCTATCCCTCACCATTTAGCTAGCCTTGCTCTTGCCGATGTTAGGTCTTCGGACCCTATTTCTTATGAATAATATCCAACTCTGTTTCCGAGTCAAAAAAAAAAGTACTTGTACTTTTTTTATTTTATTTTTAATTTTGAAATTCACGGACAATATCCTTAGCTATCTTATCTTATCTTATTAAAAAAAAGGAGATTTTTTTTTTGATTGACATCCTGTCTATATATACACAGTATATATGCATATCACAATTGACTGGACATTGTCCCCATTAACCACCAAATCTGATGACGATAATGAAAACGTCTGTTTGGTAAATAGATTGGGAATTCGAAATTAGACCAAGTGGATATCGATTTGGAAAGTTTAAGAACACAATAAGATTCTTTGGTAGATTAAGGATGAAATATAAAGAAATTCGATAGTTGAGGGGATAAAAGTAAAATTTAGCCTCCATTTTGATTGTCAATTTGCTACACAAGACTTCAAAAAGATAGGGTACGCACTAAGATGAAAATTTCCCCAGCTTACTTATGCTGCTGACAATCCTATGCCAATTAACCTTGATGTTGGTCAAATCCCATTGTTTCTTCCTAAAATTGGAACCAAAACCAAAGTTAAAGAAGTGCCGTGTACAAAATACTACTATGTACACATACGTCATTGACAAAATATATATATTTTTGTAATGCATGGTGTCGCTTGTGCACCTCGGACTAATCCATAAAGCCCATTCCACAGCAGTTTCACACGCTTACGCGTGGAGGTGATGTGACCCCAAAAATTGTTGGCAAAGGAGAATCGAACCGGAGACCCATATGATCATGGGTTAAAGATGGAATCTCCACATTTACACATCCAAGTCATGGGCTTATAGTTGGAGCTGTCATCCCCTCTAGCATAGTCAATACTGGACATTGAAGGAGAGTTTGAATTGCTCCCTGCTTTAATTTGAGGGTTTGTGGGCACCTGAATCGCTTCACACTGCCGGCATGAACTGCATCTCCTCTCGCACCTCGGTGGCCTCGAACCGATCTGCCCGTTCAGTAGCTCGTTCCCTTCCTATAGTATCCATCCAATCCAACAAAATGAAAAAAACACATATCCATTAGTATTACCATCATGTTAGATTTCTTGAAGAGTTCCAACCTAAAACCAATTGGCAATAGGTGGAGTAACATCTAGAACTTATTAATTACCAAGTTTGGGTGGTTTAGATGAGCGATGTGGGATAAGTCTAACAAGATAGAGGAAACAAGTTGTGTTCACCCACTTGATGGTTGAGATGTGGGTGGGTGAAACCGCTCTCTTGGGAAAGCAATAATGCTAGCTGCTCTTCAAACTTGTGAACTCCAAGGGATTGGCCTGGTGAATAACGTTTTGCTTAGGTTACTCTCAAGTTTTAAACTTCTATTTTTGACTTTTACTCTAGGATTAGTATCTCAGCTGGCTCGGGGCTCCTTGCGGTGCTGCCTTACGCTTGCTTGAATACCAGTATGTTACGTTACTAGAATAGGCAGTAGGTTGCTGCGCTACTGATCTCAACAGAAGGGTCTTTTCCTTTGCTTGCTACTATTGACTCTGGTTTAGTCTACACAGGAACCACGTGTTATAAATTATTATTTTTGGAACAATACAGAAACCACTAGTAGACGACAAGACTAGTCTCCGAAGATTAGTCAGGTGTACGTAAACTGACCCATACACTCTCTGAGTTATACTGTATATAATACTAGCATTTATGATCAATTCTTATAGGTTAAAACTGGAAGATCAACTTAATGCATGTGAGGAAAAAAGTGCTTATGGGATACTGTCACGTGGTATTTTAGGCCTCTCGATCCCTCATCTTTTACATTCATAAATGGACCCTACGTGAAAGTGTGATGGATGAGAGATTTGGATAACATGTGGCGGTGTCCCAGTGGCACTAAATTATCTCTAGCTAGCTTTTTAATTGAAAACACAGTTATTATTTGAAGTCACCAATGATGGTATGCAATATTGTTCACCAGCCTATCACTGAGGTCAAAATCTGGAATATTATCAAGGGGGAAGAGCTAGAGATCTCACCCAAGAATGATATTGTGCCGGTCTGAAAATTGCTCGACCTGTGACAAAGAAACTACTCCTCTTAAAAAAACAGAATTTCAAGAATGCCTCCAGTCCAGTGGATCGATCATGGTCAAGAAAGAATTAATTAGTAAATAGGGTAAGGGAATATTACCTTCAGCCATAAATCTAAGTTGTGTCGTCCAACTTGAAATCAAGATAAAGAGAAACGAAATACTCCTAAGATGTTGGAGTTTATAGATGCATATAAATTTGTGACTCGAGCCCATTTTGAAGGAACGAGAAACCGAGAAAAACAAATGGAGGCAACAAGTAGGGACTAGGGAGAGAGAAAGAGAGACTAATAAATACTGTATGAAGATGTGGGGCTGAATCTGCTTAATTGGCTGCTGATTGCAGTGTGAATTGTAGTAGTGAATAAGAAAAGAGTGTGTTAATAAATGAGCAAAAAGTTCAGCCAAGTGAATGAATGACACTACGAAAACAGCAGGTAGTAGTGGCACAGAGAGAGAGAGAGAGAGAGAGAGAGAGAGAGAGAGAGAGAGAGAGGGGTCAGGTGGCGGAAATGGGGTGGGGTGGGCTGACAATACGAACGAGAAAGAACCATAACAGCGAAGAGGTCCACACAAACGGACATCTGATTACAGCTGTTGGATTGGATTTGGGGTTTCGTTTTTTCTTTTTAGTACGTACTAAATTATTTGTCCTTGATTTGGGCTTTTCTTGTAGTGGTTGGTTTCTGCAGTCCCACCACTTCACGCCATATCCTCTCTCTCTCTCTCTAGAGTTCGTTCTCAAGACACGTATATACATGCACATGAATATGAGTGAAACAGTGAAAGGACGACCTGAGTTGCCAATGAAAGAAACACACAAGTGGCATAATCTCTCCTGACCTCAATGTGTACTGCCTAGCTATCGCATGATCAAAGTATGGGGTCCTTCATTTTGTGCATTACTCCTGTCAGGGTCCGGGAAATGCTGGGACATGCCTCTCAGTAACGAATGTATAATGATACTTAAGTAGGATAAAATCTGGTATGGCCAGCTTTGCCATAGGTACGGACCTGGGGGAGTAGGTATCAGCTTCGCCCAAGCTCCCCAGGAGAGCAACACCTACAGCAAGGAAAGAGGGCGCCAGCTACGCCTAAAAGGTAGAGCTGGAGCTAGGTCTGAGGACCAGCTATGACACGAAGCTGGTCCAGACCCACCGAGTATATCATGCGATTAACCCAAATCCTACGGGATAAGGGTGAAGAACCAGTAAGATAAGCGTATTATGCTTATCCTAATCACCAATAAATATCGGATAAGGATTCCATGCTAAAGCAGGGTGCTCGTGGAGTTCCAGCTAAGGCAGGACTCCACTGACCCTACCGAAGCGATCCAGATATCCCCGGAATGCAGTCCTACTAGGAACTAGGACTCAACCTCCTATCAAATGCCTATAAAAGTGACAGTAGAACTCCAACAAAGGTACGCTCCACTCACAACCGAGAATCTCAATTCTCCTACCACACAGCAAGTTCAATACTGACTTAGGTGTCGGAGGGTGGTAGGCAAGCCACCACACCGGTGACTTTTACTTCAACTTTGTTTTGCAGGATCAGGTCTGTGCCGGATTCAAAACTGCTTCATCAGCTGGCGCCGTCTGTGGGAACAACTTTTTCCTTACGGTGAACAGTTTTGTATGGTAGAGACTCGATCAAACAAGACGACGATGGCTTCAGACCCTCCGCAACTGGGCGTCGACGACGCCGCCAAGACCGCCGCTGCAGCCAAAACTTCTAAGGCAGCCGAAACGGCCAAGGCCGCAAAAGCTGCCAAAGCCGCCTTAGCCGCCGACAAAGCCGCCAAGGCGGCGGAAGCAGCCAAGGCCGCCGCAGCACTTAGAAGTGGGGGTGATCAGATGACCCCCGAGGCATTTGCCCAAATGCAGGAGCAAATAAAGACGTTAACCCAAGGGCTGCAAACTGCGATTCAGGAAAACGCGGACTTGCGAAAGCAAATCTCCGAACCAAGCATCTTAAATTCACGACACAATCGACAAGACGAAGAGGATGACGAAGAAAAAGGCGAATCCAGCGAAAAGGAAAGCCAAAATCGAAGGAAGGGTGGTAAGCCGCCCATGGAAAGGACCTCCCATGACCTAGAGGCTTTGAGCAAGATGCAAGATCAGATTGACGGGTTAATGAAACATGTTAAAGCACAAACTCCCGCCACGGTGGAAGAGTTGGTAAAAAATACGGATTCACCCTTCACATCTGACGTCATGGGGCTGCCACTTCCTAGGAAATTTAAGATGCCCCATCTAGAAACATTCAATGGTTCCACGGACCCATTGGATCATCTAGAGACATATAAATCCTTAATGCATTTACAAGCAGTACCAGACGAGGTGATGTGTCGGGCATTCCCAGTCACCCTTAAGGGAAGTGCTCGAGCATGGTTTAATAAACTCCCGCCAGGAAGTATCAGTAGTTTCAAAGAGCTTAGCACAAGCTTCGTAAGCTACTTCATCGCTGGTCAACGCTACGGCAAACCAGCTACACATCTATTGACGGTGAAACAAGGAAGATGGGAATCCTTGAGAGAGTATACCACCAGATTCAACAAGGAGGTAGTCCAGATTGACGAACCTGATGACAGCGTGAGCATAACAGCGTACATCGCTGGACTGTATTCAGGACAGTTTTTATACCTCTTATCACAAGAGCCACCCAAAACTTTGGCAGAACTTATGCTCAGAGCACAGAAACATATGAATACAGAGGAGGCCGTTTACGCAAGACGCACACGTGATAGCTTTGATCCCCAAACCGGGCCGTCACAGATCGGTGAATTTCCTCCTCCCGACAGGAAGAGGAGGGAACCCACTCGCAAAACCGGAGGGGAACCAAAGAGCAAGAAAGTGGACTCAAGATCTTCCTCGAAACGTGGAGGGGCAGGAGGACCACCTCAAGGCCGGTACAAGCAATTCACACCGCTCATAGCTACGGCAGAGCAGATCCTTAGCAACTTGCAGGATGACCTAGACCTCAAATGGCCTGGAAAATTGAGGACTGATCCCAACAGAAGAGCTAAGGACAAATACTGCAAATTCCACAAAGACCACGGTCACAATACCGACGATTGTATCGATCTAAAGCAGCAGATCGAAGACCTGATTCAAAGAGGGAGGCTTCAACGTTTTGTAACAAAGAAGCACCAAAAACCACCCAGAAGGGAAGATGCCAGCAAAGAAGGCAGAAATACTACAGCATCCCGATCAGGTCACATTGGAGAGATCAAGGTCATCCACGGAGGATTTGCGGGAGGTGGCGAATCTAGCAACGCTAGAAAAGTGCACCTCAGAAAACTAAGAACGGAGGAATACTTGGAGGTCAACACGGTTGGCCGTCCAAACAAGTTCCAGAAAAAGGAGGAGATACCCATTATTTTCTCAGAAGAAGACATCAAGGGCGTCCAGGTTCCTCACGATGACCCACTGGTTATCACCATTGTCATAGCAAATTACCTTACACGTAGGGTACTGATCGACAGTGGGAGCTCAGCTGACATCCTTTACCTCCACGCGTATGACCAACTGAAAGTAGGGCGAGAAAGGCTAAGGCCCATGACGTCCCCACTAGTCGGATTTGCAGGTACGCCTGTTTATCCAGCTGGACAAATAGCCCTGCCTATCACCATGGGAGAAGAAGGAAGTCAAATCACACGCATGGTGGATTTCATAGTGGTTGACTGCCCTTCAGCATACAATGCAATATTAGGGAGAACAACTTTGAATAAAATTGGAGCGATAATCTCCACACATCATTTGATGATAAAATTCCCGACACCAGAAGGAGTGGCTAGCGTTAGAGGAGATCAGAAGGCAGCAAGGGAATGTTATGTCACCTCACTGAGGGGGGCGAACATTACCATGAACGTAGAAAGTCTGGATACTCGAGATGAGGAAAAGCTCCAACACAGAGAACCAGTAGAGGAACTAGTGGAGGAGCTCCTGGAGCCAGGAAAACCTGGGAAAACGGTAAGGATCGGAACAGGGTTGAGCTCAGTAGCAAGAACGGAGCTGTTGCAATTCCTAAGGAAAAACAGAGACGTCTTTGCATGGTCCCACGAAGACATACCCGGGATTGACCCAAGGGTCATATCTCACAAGCTCAACGTGGATCCCACCGTTCGACCTGTCAAGCAGAAGAAGAGAATTTTTGCTCCAGACCGAAACGAGGCTGTGGCCAAAGAAGTTGAGGAGCTAGTACAAGCAAAATCTATCCGCGAAGTTCTCTACCCAGACTGGCTAGCTAACGTAGTTATGGTAAAAAGGCCAACGGCAAGTGGAGAATGTGTGTAGACTTTACGGATCTCAATAAAGCGTGCCCAAAAGACAGCTTCCCTCTGCCTAGGATTGACTCCTTGGTGGATTCTACAGCTGGGCACGAGCTCCTCACCTTCATGGACGCGTTCTCAGGATATAACCAAATCCAGATGCATGAACAAGACCAAGAGAAGACTTCATTCATCACCGATCGAGGGCTATATTGCTACAAAGTGATGCCCTTCGGTCTCAAGAACGCAGGGGCAACGTACCAAAGGCTGGTCAATAAGATGTTCAAGCAACAGATTGGGCGCAACGTAGAGGTCTATGTGGATGACATGCTGGTCAAAAGTGCCAAGGCACGGGACCACATAGCAGATTTGGAGGAGACTTTCCATGTCCTTAGAAGATATAAGATGAAACTCAACTCAACAAAATGTGCTTTCGGAATCTCCTCAGGGAAATTCTTAGGTTTTATGGTCTCTCAAAGAGGAATCGAAGCAAACCCCGAGAAGATTCAGGCCATACTTACCATGAAGTCACCCCAGAACATTAAGGAGGTCCAGAAACTAATTGGACGAGTTGCAGCCTTAAGCAGATTCATCTCCCGGGCAACTGATAAATGCCAGACGTTCTTTAAAGTCTTGAGAAAGGCTTTTGAGTGGATCTCCATGGATGAAACAGCTTTTGACCAGCTGAAGGAATACTTGACATCCCCGCCCTTGTTTAGCAGGACCCAAGAGGGAGAGGTCCTATTCCTATACCTTGCTGTCTCCCCCCACGCTGTCAGCGCAGTCCTATTAAGGGAGGAGCAGGGAACACAGCTCCCGGTATACTACATTAGCAGGGCCTTGCGAGGAGCACAGCTGAGATACCCCAGAGCTGAAAAATAGCTTTTGCTATGATAATAGCTGCTAGAAGGTTGCGGCCATACTTCCAAGCTCATACAATCAAAGTATTAACAGATCAGCCACTCCGAAGGATTCTCCATTGCCCAGAGACTTCAGGCCGCCTAATTCAATGGTCGATAAAGCTTGGAGAGTTTGATATAGAATACAAGCCCCGTATCGCCATTAAAGCTCAAGTGCTTGCAGATTTCCTTGCAGAGTATACGTATCCAGAACCAGAGGGGCTCCCCAAGGAAGAACCTAAACCATGGATCCTACAGGTTGATGGATCAACAACCAGAGAAGCAAGCGGAGCAAGTTTAGTGTTAACTTCCCCAAAGGGGCAACGCCTAAGCTACGCGCTCAGGTTTGAATTCAAAGCAACCAACAACGAGGCCGAATATGAAGCTCTCGTAGTTGGATTGGATCTGACTAAGGCCGTCGGTGCTAACCACGTGTTGGCAAAAAGTGACTCACAGTTGGTAGTAGGACAAGTTCTAGGAGAATATGCTGTGAAGGAAGAAGTAATGCAGAAATACTTGGATAAAGTGAAAGCCAAATTGCGAAGCTACAAAGCTTCAGCATTGTCCGAATCCCAAGGGAGGAGAACATCGAAGCCAGTCAGTCAAAGCTGGCCACGGCCAAAGAAGGTGCTATCCCACCAAACGCACCGATACGATACTTGGAGTTACCTAGCATCTTTGCCATGGACGTACAGGTACAAGCTGTCGATTACAGCAATTCATGGACAGGCCCCATAGCCGACTACATAGTGAATGGAACACTACCAGATGACAATGTCAAAGCTAGGCAACTGAAAATTAGAGCTGGTAAGTACCTGATGATGGGAGACGTGCTCTACAGAAGGAGCTTCTCACTACCATATCTTAGGTGCTTAATCCCACCAGAGTCTACAAGGGCTATGGAAGAAGTTCACCAAGGAATATGTGGGGATCACCAAGGTGGCCGCATGTTGTCCTATTAACTCCTTAGGCTAGGATATTACTGGCCAAGTATGCAGAAAGATTGCAAATCCATGGTCCAAAAATGTGAGAAGTGCCAGCGTTTTGCAAATATCATCCATGGGCCCCCCACTGTCTTAACCCCTATGAGAGGACCCTGGCCATTTGCCCAGTGGGGAGTAGACCTAATTGGCCCACTTCCAATGACAGCAGGCCAGGTCCAGCATGCCATTGTAGCTGTCGATTACTTTACGAAGTGGGTCGAAGCCAAGGCACTGGCCACAATCACAGCAGAGGTTGCAATCGACTTCCTGTGGAAATTTATTATAAGTCGTTTTGGATTGCCAAGGGTGATAGTCACAGATCGAGGAAAGCAGTTCGACAACACCCAGCTCAAAGAATACTGTATTTCTAAGGGAATACACGTACATTATGCCTCCAAAGCTCATCCAAAGGCAAACGACCAGGTAGAAGTTACAAATCGGACAATCAAGAAAGTAATCAAGAAAAGGCTTCTAGAGGCCAAGGGAGCTTAGCCAGACGAGCTTTACAATGTGCTATGGGCATATCGCACAACACCCCGAATAGCAACCGGAGAAACCCCATATTCTCTTGCATTCGGGGCCGAGGCAGTAGTCCCAATTGAAGTCGAACTCCTCAACTACAGGACTGCAAGCCCAGACCCCCAGGATAACCAAGAAGCTCTCAGGGCAGAGCTAGACCTCCTGGAAGAAGCAAGGGAAACATCCATGGCCAAGCTGGCCCTTTACCAACAGAGAATGGTTAAATACCATGAGGCACAGGTTAGGCCAAGGGATTTTCGAGCTGGTGATCTGGTCCTGAGAAAAGTTGATCCTACGGGGAAGAAAGTAGGCAAACTAGGCTCAAACTGGGAAGGACCCTTCCAGGTTCCGCACCATATCAAAGCTGGTGCATATAGACTCGCAACCCTAAGGGGAAAAGAGCTACCAAACTCATGGAATGCAGAACATCTGAAGAAGTACTACAAGTAGGTGCTTACGATCAAACCTCGCCTTCAAATAAGAGGTTGATAGAAACCCGAAGCGTAGGGCAACGTCATCAGTAGCATAATAACCGGAAGACCGGAATCGTTCCCACAGAGAATTCGATTCTAGCTTGAGATGGATTGTAGGTTTTGTAAGTAGGGTTTCGGCCTTGAAGACGGCTAACTTGGGGTTTTGCTTTGAAATAGATTGACTTAAATGAAACCTAGATTAACTCTTAATTAATTTAAAAGAGGCAAGTCTCAGGGTCTTCTAACCCTTGACAAAGGTCGTTACCGGTTCTCGATTATAACTCAGGCGAGAGCCACGACCGCGTGCTCAAGCCCGGAAGGTTTAACTTTAAAACGACTACGTTTAATGAAAGATGTGATTTCCCGGAGGCGAACCAACTTGTTTGTAATATTCATCGAACACAAAGGAGGCCACTAGGCCTCGGTAAGTCATTAGTCAAGACCGCTTGACAAACTCGTTACCAAGGGGTTAACACCCCTAGTTTAGACCGAAAATGCAAGTTAAGCCCTATTCCAGGAAAATCATGCTTTAAAAGCCCGATGGCTCGAGAACCATATAACAACCTAAGTCCTCGGGAAAGATTATCCCGAGACTTAGCCTAACGACTACTCACACATAGCTAAAGCATAAAACATAGCATAAAAACGAGACATAACTTTAAACCGATGAAATCGAAAATAAACTTGATATTAAGATAGACCTTAACCGTAGCAACAACTTTAATAAACGAGAAAATGAAAAACAAGTAATAACTTACAACCTTAATGGAAGGCAAAAGCTTGAAACTTCATTCATGGAGGAGAGACAAAAGCTAAGAAAATTAAGAGAGAGAAGACAAAGGGGATTATGATCAAGAGAGTGACCAAACAATGCTTAATAGGTCCCCTTTCTCTCTCTAGAAATATCCCAAAATATCCCAAAAAGGTGAGACAACAAAATATCCCAAAAGCAAAAAGCAGAGTTCGGGTACAGGGCATGAACCGGTTGGTGATTTAGTCGTACCGGTTCATGCCCTCGACCAAGGTTCTATCTTTAACTTCTGATGAGCATGAACAGGTTGGTGATAAACCTGAACCGGTTCATGGGCGGCAGACTTGGTTTTCTTCCTGCTTCGCTTGGCAAAACGGCCCGACGACGGCCCGATGCTTCAATTGCTCGGGCAAAACCACCCGACGACGGCTTGACTTGACCATGCCACGTGGCCTTGATCGGTAGAATACTTCCTTGGTAAATTCTTGACATTAAAAGCACAAAGTAACCCTGTTTTACCTGAAAACAACAAAACAAAACCTCACGAGCAAAATGCGATAAAACGGAATAAATAGGGACGAAACGCTACAAATACTATGATAAAAGCCCCCAAGATTATGCAATCTTGGGTGCGGATCACGCCCCCCAACTTAAGCGTTGCTAGCCCCTAGCAACCAAAACAACCAACAAAAAGAAAAACAACGTAAGCCTTCCGGAAAAACAACTATGGCACATGCTCGGGCAAACCTAGTTTACAAGAATTCAAAAAGAACCATTGTTATCCATACAAACTTGTAGCATGTTAAAAACTGAGCAACTAAACACTAAGCATGTAAACAACAAGCATCCAACGCGCGTATCCAAGATCAAAAAGAGGATACGACACGGCCAAAAATATTTTATACAAAAGCAGCCACATCCCACAAAAGGTGCTCGAAACTAGGCTCGGCGAACAAAAATTCCAAGCCTTATATAAGGAGAGCACCAAAGAAAGAAAGCTAAGCTAAACCAAATATTAACCGAAAATAAGTATGCCACAAACTAAACATGCCAACAAACAAGAATTGAATCAAACCGGAATCAAAACGTACGAACGGTTAACTAAGGACTTCCTTGGCTTATAATGACCTTGGTTAAGAAAGAACGGTTAACAAAACGATGGCGACCATTACCAAGCTTGGTTTAACTACCCTTAGTCGCCACCAACACTAACTACCAAGTCAAGGCAAAAGGCCACATGCCGGCCACAACAAAAACTTCCTAAAACTATGTACAAAGCGACACTAGAAACTGAAAACAAGATAACTAGGTGGGCTGTCAACCACCTTGCACCCCGACCAAGTAGAGGGTTTTACAAAATGACCACCACCGACACTATTCCTCACTATCGAAATCCTCATCCTCGTCATCATCACCAATCACATGTTCTTTACCCTTTCTCTTCACACTAGGCCCACCACCACTAGCACCAACTCCCGGCTCATCCTCAGACACCTCGGGGGTCGACTCTCGCAAGTCCTCCTCGTCGGGCACATAAACATCCCCTTCCTTGCCACATCTCGCTGCAATCCATAAGGCGACCTTCTTCACCACCGAAAGATCTCTCCTAGTTCTACGTAACTGAGTCTCCTGTCTCAACTGACGTGCTTCCAGAGTCTGAATTTGAACCGCCATACCCCTCACATACTCTTCAACCCTTCCCGTTGACGTCCTAGCCGTAGAAGTAGGTAAACCAGAAGGATCGGGCAATGGAGGCTGCGACAAAGACTTACTCTTCTCCACTGAACCACCCGTAATTGGACCGGGCGCTCCGGGAAAGAGTTTCTCCGGGGAAATTAAACCCTGGGCACCACATATGGCAGTCACCATTGCCGGAAACGGAAAATTCGGCTTATATGGACCCGAACGCTTCCTAAATGTCACCATGGAGTTCCAAATCATCAACGCCCAATCCACCACTTCATTACTAGACCCAAACACGAATAAGACCTCCGCATCCCCCTTCCTCGGGTTCTTTTCCGACCCGTGGGGGCATATGTTATACTTGACCACCTTATTAATCACCCGGTATTTCTCAAAAAGTTTCCCATTAACAAACCGATCCACTTTCAAAGGTTTATCGGTCAAAGCATCACGGATTTCCTCCTCGGGTTTAGACCAATTCAGGGCGGGGTAGGTTGTGGTACCAAAACGGGGCCGTTGGTAGTCATCTAGGTATTTGGCAATGATGTTAGGAGTTACGAGCACGGTCTTCTTCCCCATCACCGAGATAATCTTTTGATCCTTCTCATATATTTCCATATTTGCATAAAAGTCAAAAACCATCTTAGGCTTATACCCCGGAACTGGTTTGAAGAAAAACCGAAGACCACGTTGATTGATAATGTCGATTATAGGGTGATTTCCTATCTTCTCTCGGTCTACTTGACGCTCACAAATGTAGTTACGCCCTTTCAACTCTTTTTCCCATTTCTTCTTTGCTTCTTCTTTCTTCTCTCTTTTCCTCTTCCTACTCTCCTCCTCTTGTAAATCGGCCCTCTCGGCCTGTACCTCCGGATCGGGGCGTTTATAATAAGAGGTTCTCCCGGTTCTAGCATCAATCGATGCCACCGTACCCGTGGATTTCGTCGCATCCCCCAAAACTTTTTTCGTTCTTCCCATTTTTACTACCACCAAACAGAGCACAACAGAGCACAACCCCTCCAAACTACAATTAATCAACCACCTTGAAATTTTCGGATGGAGAGAGAAAACCCAAGCTTGAACTCTTGAAACCCTTGAAATTTCCTCTTGAATCTTGAAGAACCCAAGGATTGATGAAGATTGGTGGAGGTTTTTGGTGATTTTAGTGGAGTTTTGGGGGCCAGGGGAGGTGAAGGGTTTGGGAGGCCGGCGATTATGGTGGAAAAAAGGGGTGTGGAGGTTATAAAGTGGGGTAGGAGAGAGAGAGGAAAAACGTTTTTTTTTTTTTTAATTTCGGGGCTCCATGAACCGGTTGGTACATCTATCGTACCGGTTCATGGACCAAAAACTGGAAATCCAAAAATCTGCCCTCCATGAACCGGTTGGTAATTCCATCGTACCGGTTCATGCACCAAAAATTCTGAAAATTTTCAAAGTCCATCCTTTTGACCCCCGAGCGTATCCAACACCTTTCAAACACCCTCCGAACACCTTAAAGCATCAGAATAACATCCCACACATCCCTCCTTACTCCGGTTCCCTAAGTTCGTTGAATAAACGGTAAGACACGGACTAGGATACAAAATAGGACAAAAGGGACACTTTGTGGTCAAATCAAAGAAATAGGGCCTTGTATCATCCCCTAAGTACGTTATAGATTCCGAAACGATTCAATAATGCTATAAGCACGTTTAGGCATGATATAAGATGAATAACACGAACAAAAGAAGAAAACGACCGGGATATGGGTCAAACTTGCTCAAAAACACACTTAACACCTAATTGCTCAACTTCAACATGCCAATGAGTTAAAATGGACACACTACACAAAACATGTACCCCGAACTCTTGCCAAATAAGAAATACTAAGCATGTGCCAAGTTGCTTTAATCCACTAAAGTTGTAATAACGGAAGGATTACCAACCTAAAAACAAAGAAAAACGAAAAATTTGTACAGAAACAGAAAAACAACGAAAAATATATCACAGATATATCCCCTCCCCCCAACTTAAGATATGCTATGCCCTCATAGCATGAAGAACAACAGTATTGAGAGGAAAAGGGAAGAGATTACCCACGGGGGAATGTCAACCCCCTTATACCTCGACCAAGTTGGAGGCTTTTTCTTCACCGTCTCTTTTCGTCATCCGAATGGCTTCCAAGGCTCACTCTTTCGGCTCTTCCACTCGAACCACAGCTAGTCACGCAGGGACATGGCCGAAGCGTGTCGGACTAACAACCGCGACACGTAATCGCACCCATGCTTAGGGCTCCTGAATGCCTCAATCACTCCGGCTTTAGACCCAATCCACCAAGGCTGGCGTGGTAGTATGTTCCCCCTGCAAAAGACTTAAGCCCGAACTACCTACTAAGAGACAAATGACATTAGAACCGCCCGGCTCGTGTTATCCGGGCACCAACAAGCAAACATAAACAGAAAAACAACAAAGAAACACCACCCGATCTTCACGCAATCTTACGAGTCATACTTTTCTTCCCGAGTCTCACCGAAGAGATAAAACTCGGGTGGCTATACTAGACCGTCGAATTTGTTACATCACTCCCGCGATAAAATTCACCGCTTGACCTCGCCAAGCAATTAAGCCCAGCGTTCCCTTGGTCGAAACAAAGTGAGACAAAAGGTCAAAAGCAAAACTCACCCACAGACCTAAATTGCCACCGATAGGGACGATCGCGGAGAGCACGGATCATTAACGGCAAACTACCACAAGGGAGGGCTAATAAAAGCCCGATACAATGATGCATTGGTGAAATCTCTTAGTGATAAAACCCCGAAACAAAGAAAACAAAGAAAACAAAGAAAACAAGAAAAGAACTATAAACAACATATACAATATGAACAATATATACAAACATGCATAGAGTTAATATCAGAGCTCGGAGCGTCCAAGTCACCGCTGGACTCCGCCAAACAATCAAGTCCAGCGTCCCCTAAGATCGTAACTAGGCAGGCACAAGATAGAGCCAAGTGCGGTTATGGAGCACGGGATTACCGAGGCCTAACCTAAGATCTATACCGCCCCCGATGGGGCTAATCTGGTAGACGTGAGTGGTGCACGGTGAATTACTCCTATCAGAAGAGCTAATGAAAGCCCTATGTCACTGATATTAAAAAGAATTGCCCTTCGAACCGGAGCTGGGCACACGATTCTTATTTTAGTAGCGGCGTGCGGAGCTACATATACCCAAGTCAATGGAGGGTACCCCATACAATTAAGTCATGGGGCCGGGTCCGACAAACAGTTAAGTTCAGCGGTTACGCTTTCGCTCCCCGTGCAAATTCAATCGAAACAACTCTAAACTGACGGGCCATCCGCGTAAGCAGGATCGGCCAAATCCTCGTCGGGTTCACCAACTTCAAAATTACCAAGAAAAGGCTTAAGCCTCTGACCGTTAACCTTAAACGTAGTCCCATTTTGCATACTCTCTATTTCAACTGCCCCGTGAGGGAAAACAGTTCGAATCACATAAGGACCGGCCCAACGGGACCGCAATTTACCGGGATGGAGATGCAAACGCGAATTATACAACAACACCCATTGACCGGGCACAAAGTTCTTAATCACAATGTTCTTATCATGTTTAGCTTTGATTTTGGATTTATAAGAACTAGAGTAATCGTAAGCATTGTACCTCAATTCCTCAACCTCCGTCAATTGCAACTTGCGGCGAGCACCGGCCTTAGCCATGTTGAAGTTGAGCTTCTTGATTGCCCAATAAGCTTTGTGCTCGAGTTCCACCGGCAAATGGCAAGCTTTTCCATAAACAAGTCGATACGGAGACATTCCCAAGATAGTCTTGTACGCAGTACGGTAAGCCCACAGTGCATCGACCAACCGCGTTGACCAATCCTTGCGGTTAGGGTTAACCGTCTTCTCCAAGATATTCTTAATCTCTCGATTCGCCAGCTCCGCTTGACCATTTGTTTGAGGGTGGTATGCCGTAGAAACTTTGTGCACAATGGAATACTTCTTCATCAAGGCAGCAAATGATCGGTTGCAAAAGTGAGAGCCTTGATCACTAATAATAGCCCTTGGCATCCCAAAGCGTGCCAAAATATACTCCCGCAAGAATTCAACTACAACCGCGGCATCATTGGTACGAGTAGGAATAGCTTCAACCCACTTACTCACGTAGTCAACTGCCAACAAGATGTAAAGGTACCCGAAAGACGAAGGGAAAGGCCCCATGAAATCGATACCCCAACAGTGAAAAACCTCAATAATCAGTATCGGCGAAAGCGGCATCTCATTCCTCCGCGTTACACATCCCAACAATTGACATCGATCACAAGCCCGGCAAAAGGCAAACGTATCCTTATACAACTTCGGCCAGTAAAACCCACACTGCAAAATCTTCGCTGCGGTCTTCCGAAATGAAAAGTGACCTCCACAAGCTTCAGTATGACAAAACTTAATGACATTCTGTTGCTCGGAATCGGGCACACATCGTCGAACCAATTGATCGGCACAATACTTGAAAAGATACGGGTCATCGAAGGTGAACCGCTTCACTTCCGCTAAAAACCGGCGGCGCTCTTGAACATTCCAGTGGCCTGGCATCATCCCGGTGACCAAATAGTTGACAATATCCGCATACCATGGAGCCGTAGAGATCCCAAACAACTGTTCATCGGGAAAGGAATCCCGAATCGGAATATGAGCCGTATGATCGTCGAATTCCAAACGAGACAAGTGATCGGCTACTACATTTTCAACCCCCTTCTTATCCTTTATTGTAAGATCAAACTCTTGCAATAACAAAATCCAACGAATCAATCTCGCCTTGGCATCCTGCTTGGTAAAAAGATACTTAAGCCCCGAATGATCGGTATAAACCGTGATCGGAGTACCCACCAGATAAGATCGAAACTTGTCGAGAGCAAAGACTACCGCCAACAATTCCTTTTCGGTTGTTGAATAATTCATCTGAGCTTCGTTCAACGTCTTACTCGCATAATAAATCACATACGGCTCCTTGCCCTGGTGTTGACCCAAAACGGCCCCGACGGCGTAGTCACTGGCGTCGCACATAAGCTCAAAAGGCAAATCCCAATTTGGCGTCCGAACTATGGGTGGAGAGGTGAGGCTGGCCTTAAGCTTGGCAAAAGCAGCTTCACAAGCCGGAGACCACTCAAATGGCACATCTTTCGCGAGCAAGTGACACAACGGCCGGGCAATAGAACTGAAATCTTTAATGAAACGCCTATAGAATCCGGCATGCCCCAAAAACGACCGCACATCCTTTAAACACTTTGGCGTTGGAAGGTTGCCAATCAAATCAATCTTTGCCCGGTCAACTTCAATCCCTTTCGAAGAAACGATATGACCAAGAACAATGCCTTCGGTCACCATGAAATGACACTTTTCCCAATTCAATACGAGATTCTTCTCTTCACAACGAGCTAGCACAAGTCCCAAATTGGTCAAACATGCCCCAAACGAATCCCCAAAAACTGAAAAATCATCCATAAATACTTTCATAATCTTTTCCACCATGTCGCTAAACAACCCCATAATGCACCTCGAGAATGTACCGGGGGCGTTGCAAAGCCCGAACGGCATACGACGGTAGGCAAAGGTTCCAAATGGGCACGTGAACGTGGTCTTCTCCTGATCCTCCAAGGCCACTTCAATTTGATTGTACCCGGAATACCCGTCGAGGAAACAGTAAAACTCATGACCGGCGACCCTTTCCAAAATTTGATCGATAAAAGGGAGTGGAAAATGATCCTTCCTAGTGCTCGCATTTAACTTCCGGTAATCGATACACACCCTCCAACCGGTATGCACTCTCGTCGGGATAAGCTCATCCTTGTCGTTCCGAACCACCGTAACCCCGGATTTCTTAGGCACCACTTGAATCTGGCTCACCCATTTGGAATCCGCTATCGGGTAGATAATCCCTACATCCAACAACTTAAGAACTTCCGCTCGGACGACATCCTTCATTATTGGATTCAAACGCCTTTGCGGTTGACGAGACGGTTTGACGTCATCTTCCATATAAATACGATGAGAACAAAGGGAGGGGTCGATTCCCTTGATGTCGGCGATGGACCACCCGATGGCCTTCGAATGCTCCCGTAGCAAAGCTAGCAATTCCAATTCTTGTGAATCACTTAAAGAGGAAGAAATCACCACCGGGTAAGTTTGATCTTCACCAAGGTAAGCGTACTTAAGTTTATCCGGTAGCGGCTTGAGCTCAAGTGTTGGTGGCTTGTCGCACGACGGGACAGCTCGCTTTTCAATAGGTGGCAACTCTTCAAACTTAGGGACCCACGGGTTGATACCACACATATCCCCCTCATCTAACAACGAACATAAATAGGCAACCTCGGGGGCGTCAAGAAAGTCAGCTTCAGCGGACGTGAGTGCTAACTCCAACTCATCCTTGCAAAGAAACTCATCGACATGGTCTTGCACAAGTGAATCGATCATACTAACCCCGCACACATCATCGTCGTCTCCCATCTGAGTACCAATACTGAACATGTTGACCTGCATCTGCATATTCCCAAAACTCATATTGAGCCGGCCATCCCGGCAATGAATCACAGCATCTGATGTCGCCAAGAAGGGTCGCCCGAGAATAATTGGCACGGAAGCCTGAGCTGCTGGCACTGGACATGTATCAAACAAATTGATCAACTTGGACAAGAACGTCTTCAACCATCCCCTTCGGAACTCGAATACTACGATCTGCCAATTGCAAAGTCACCCTGGTAGGCTTCATTTCACCCAAACCCAATTGTTGATAAACGGAATAAGGTAAAAGGTTAACACTTGCACCCAAATCAAGAAGTGCCTTCTCAACAACTTTCCCACCGATGGTAATGGAAATTGTCGGACACCCCGGATCGTTGTATTTGGGTGGAAGGACCGATTGGAAAAGTGAACTAACTTGCTCGGTTAGGAAAACCTTCTTTTGAACTTGCAATTTGCGCTTGTGAGTACAAAGGTCTTTCAAGAACTTAGCATAGGACGGAATCTACTTAATGGCATCGAGCAAAGGGAGATTGACCGTTACTTGCTTGAGTACTTCATAGATATCCGACTTTAGGTTAGGCTTGGTCGGCGCTCTCAACCGATTGGGAAACGGGGCCGGAACGGTAAAGGTTGGCGGAATATCACTTTCCTTTTCCTTTTCCTTTCCTTTCTCCTTAGATGCTTGCTTAGGCGATTCCTCACTTGGCGGTGCCGGCTTTGATGGTGTTGGAACGGGAACCAATAATGGTATCACCGGTGGTTCGACTTGAGCGTTATCCACCGTCTTCCCACTTCGCAGAGAGATAATAGCTTTGGCATGCTCGGGGAAAGTCACCGAAGAGTTACCAGCCAACTGTTGTCCTTGTGGATTCGGCAAAGGTTGAGTGGGAAGTTTCCCTCTCTCTTGTTGCAATAAACCAATAGCTGTTGTTAATTTCCCCATCTGAACCCTCATATCATTCATGGCCTGAGTGGTTTGCTCATTAGTCGTAATCTGCATCTGACAAAAGGTGTTCATGGTATCTTCCAATGATCGCCGAGGTGGTGGTGCTTGCGGTTGAAACTGATTCTGACCCTGACCTTGGAATTGGCCCGATGGAATAAACCCTGGCGGTCCTTGGCTTGATGGAAAACGAGGTGGTCCCTGAAACTGAGATTGTCGCCAATTCTGATTCGGAGCCGGAGGTGGAGCTTGTGTAGCTGTAGAAGACCCTACTTCATTCTGATTATTCCAACGGAAAGCTGGATTAGACCTCAACCCCGGATTATAGGTGTTCGAGTATGGATCCCACCGTTGGTTCACTGCACACACTTCTTCCTGAGGTAGTTGACTATAATGGAGCCGAAGGGCGGGAATGGTAGGACAATTATCCGTCGAATGACCCACGGTTTCACAAATAACACATACTTCTTCAACTTGACGAACCTCCTTCACTTCTTTTACCGGTTTTACTTGAATTGCATCCAATTTCATTTTATCCAACTTACTTGACAATTCCTCCAATTTAGATTCGAACATCGTATGCTCACTCACTGAAAACTTGCCGGAACCTCCGGGTCCTTGATTTCTCATTGCTTGATCGCCCGGATCGATGAATTCCCACGTTTGAGCTCGTTCGGCCAAAGCATCCAAAAATTCCCATGCGGCCTCTGGATCCTTCCCCAGAAAATCTCCGTTTCCCATGGTATCAAGGAGCTGCTTGGCTTGTTGATTGCATCCGACATAGAAGTAGTTGATCACCAAATACATTGGATAGTTGTGGTGTGGTACAGCCGCTAGCAAATCCTTGTAACGTTCCCAATACTTGTAAAAGATTTCCCCATCCTTTTGTTTGAAATTCGCGATTTGATCCATAAGGAGTTTGGTTCGGCTGACCGGAAAATACTTCTGAGTAAACACATCCTGGACTTCCCTCCAAGTACGCAACGACTGTGGCTTCAACGAATGGAACCACTGCTTGGCCTTATCCTTAAGCGAAAACGGAAACAACTTCAACCTTGCTTGATCCAATTGCCCCGGAGTTGTCACAAAAGTGCTCACGATAGTCTCGAATTCCCGAATATGACAATACGGATCCTCAAGTTCACGCCCCCGAAATTCCGGTATAACCCGATGATATTCCGGCTTAAAAGCAAAAGCATTGGCGGCGGTGCAATTTGGAATAGCAATTGGTGAAACATGCGGT
The DNA here is from genome assembly GCA_018127125.1 of Rhododendron griersonianum. Classification (NCBI taxonomy): domain Eukaryota; kingdom Viridiplantae; phylum Streptophyta; class Magnoliopsida; order Ericales; family Ericaceae; genus Rhododendron; species Rhododendron griersonianum. Next base: position 11,814,215 of record CM030795.1, read on the forward strand.
CCCCTTTCCGGAGTCAAATAATCTCGCAACGTTCGGGCTACTGGTTGTTCTGCCATGTGCCTTAATGGTGGAGAGAACTGACGCGGTGGAGAATATGCTTGACGAACCCCTGGTGGAGAAGCAGAACGGTGTAGCCGATTGGAATAAGGGCTACGATATACGGTACGCATATAGCCTGCACAAAACTTAACTACCAGACTAGAGGGGCTATGCCGCCACCTCGTTCACAAACAGTCTCGTGGGGTTATGCCACCTCCACGGCATGAGAATAAAGACAAAGAGAAAGTGACGCTCAATTTAGCTTCGTTAAACCTCAGGTCGAATTGGTGGCTCGGTTAGAGGTATCCGCTAACTTGAGTTCACAACATGCAAAGAGTTCCCAATAAGCGAAGCAATTAACAAAAAGAAGAAAAGAAAGGGCAAGGATACGCAAACTAGCTTCGTTAAATCTCAAATTTGATATGAAGATCGGTTAGAGGTATCCTCTAACTTGCGTATATGGTGCACAAAAGAGAAATTAAATGGGATACTTACAGCGGTTTGTCGTAACCTCCAAATAAGCTAGAATAAGAAGATCCCCGGCAACGGCGCCAAAAATGCTTACGATCAAACCTCGCCTTCAAATAAGAGGTTGATAGAAACCCGAAGCGTAGAGGTTGATAGAAACCAGCATAATAACCGGAAGACCGGAATCGTTCCCACAGAGAATTCGATTCTAGCTTGAGATGGATTGTAGGTTTTGTAAGTAGGGTTTCGGCCTTGAAGACGGCTAACTTGGGGTTTTGCTTTGAAATAGATTGACTTAAATGAAACCTAGATTAACTCTTAATTAATTTAAAAGAGGCAAGTCTCGGGGTCTTCTAACCCTTGACAAAGGTCGTTACCGATTCTCGATTATAACTCAGGCGAGAGCCACGACCGCGTGCTCAAGCCCGGAAGGTTTAACTTTAAAACGACTACGTTTAATGAAAGATGTGATTTCCCGGAGGCGAACCAACTTGTTTGTAATATTCATCGAACACAAAGGAGGCCACTAGGCCTCGGTAAGTCATTAGTCAAGACCGCTTGACAAACTCGTTACCAAGGGGTTAACACCCCTAGTTTAGACCGAAAATGCAAGTTAAGCCCTATTCCGGAAAATCATGCTTTAAAAGCCCGATGGCTCGAGAACCATATAACAACCTAAGTCCTCGGGAAAGATTATCCCGAGACTTAGCCTAACGACTACTCACACATAGCTAAAGCATAAAACATAGCATAAAAACGAGACATAACTTTAAACCGATGAAATCGAAAATAAACTTGATATTAAGATAGACCTTAACCGTAGCAACAGCTTTAATAAACGAGAAAATGAAAAACAAGTAATAACTTACAACCTTAATGGAAGGCAAAAGCTTGAAACTTCATTCATGGAGGAGAGACAAAAGCTAAGAAAATTAAGAGAGAGAAGACAAAGGGGATTATGATCAAGAGAGTGACCAAACAATGCTTAATAGGTCCCCTTTCTCTCTCTAGAAATATCCCAAAATATCCCAAAAAGGTGAGACAACAAAATATCCCAAAAGCAAAAAGCAGAGTTCGGGTACAGGGCATGAACCGGTTGGTGATTTAGTCGTACCGGTTCATGCCCTCGACCAAGGTTCTATCTTTAACTTCTGATGAGCATGAACAGGTTGGTGATAAACCTGAACCGGTTCATGGGCGGCAGACTTGGTTTTCTTCCTGCTTCGCTTGGCAAAACGGCCCGACGACGGCCCGATGCTTCAATTGCTCGGGCAAAACCACCCGACGACGGCTTGACTTGACCATGCCACGTGGCCTTGATCGGTAGAATACTTCCTTGGTAAATTCTTGACATTAAAAGCACAAAGTAACCCTGTTTTACCTGAAAACAACAAAACAAAACCTCACGAGCAAAATGCGATAAAACGGAATAAATAGGGACGAAACGCTACAAATACTATGATAAAAGCCCCCAAGATTATGCAATCTTGGGTGCGGATCAGTAGGTACTTGCAGCCCGAATTTGTTTCAGTTTTAGGAAGTTTATTTATGTTTTTAGGAAACTCTGTGTGTTCAATAAAACTTTAGCAAACCAGTTGTTTTAGTTAGAACCATGTGTTCTTTTCGTTTACTAGCCCAAGTGGCCAATAAAATTCCTCACGAGGGATATCGTTTCAAATTTTCATTAAACGTGATTTAATTTTCTCGTAAGCATGAAATAAGAGAGACGACAAAAAGATAAAATTATCAAAATTTTATTAATAATCCACACCCCAAGGGATGTGGACAGCTTTTACATAAAAACTTTGTGGACAAACCCACAAAGTTGCAACCTAATCACTACCTCCCTCCCTCGGAGGGGAAGGAACTGGTGGCGCCGGTTGCCCTCGAAAAGCCTCCAACTGGTCCCAGTTGGCTATCAGCACCATGCGGACCGTCTTCTCCATGACAGAAATAGAATCCGCCATGGCCTCCATCTTCAAGGTCAGCCCAGTAATGGCTACCTTCAGGTTTTGCAGCTCCTGGCACAATTCGGTGATACAATCATTACTTGCCATTAGCGATTCGAAGTCGAATTTGGAATGGGGAGTCATCCCTTACAATCCAATTATATTTATAGCCGAATCGAGCAGTTCATTAACCGCTTGCTGAACCAATCAGCACGATCGAAATCAAACTTGCAATTAAAACCGCAATCTCAACCGCTTGGGATAATGGGAAGTTACACACCCCATTACCTCGAGCAGTTGAAACGATAGCTAAACAATTAAATGCAGGTGGCTTGAACTCTGCAGCTCAATCTCTCATGGCATGGGGAGTTATGATTTTCTAAAGGAAATAATCATCCGACCTAAGGGATACCCAGCAGAGTAAAAAAGTAAGTGCATTAATTAACAGCTAGAAATATTTCCGAAGCTCAAACGACGTAGCACAGCTATGCATTGATATAACAGCTTAGAAAAATTTCCAAAGCTCAAACGACGTAGCACAGCTATGCATTGATATAACAGCTTAGAATCAAACGACGTAGCACAGCTATGCATTGATATAACAGCTTAGAAATATTTCCGAAACTCAAACGACGTAGCACAGCTATGCATTGATATAACATGTTAGAAAAATTTCCCAAGCTCAAACGACGTAGCACAGCTATGCATTGATATAACAGCTTAGAAATATTTCCGAAGCTCAAACGACGTAGCACAGTTATGCATTGATATAACAGCTTAGAAATATTTCCAAAGCTCAAACGACGTAGCACAGCTATGCATTGACATAACAGCTTAGAAAAATTTCCAAAGCTCAAAAGACGTAGCACAGCTATGCATTGATAGCCGCGCGTTATTTAAAAAGCAACTCACCCAGATAAACCTAAGGGTAAACTTAAATAAGTGCCTTAATTGCTTGGACGCAAGCATTTAACCCACTTAGGGGAGTAAGAGACGTAGTGTAACTGCACTGTGACAAGTAAAGAAGGAAAAAGCTCTCAATTTAGACATTACATGTCTATCTAAATCAAACAAAAAGCTCAGAATAAAATTCTAGCTATGCAAATCAGTACAGCAAAAGGCATACCACTTACAAAAAATACTAGCACTCAGCACAGCAATAACAAGGACAGGAACTGGCAAAATCAAAATGTCTAGATAAAGACCATTGGAAAATGCCATACCATAAGATGAAAGTATCTTTTGGATTTTCAACCGAGTACCAGCACCTGTCATAACAAGCCTGAAGGAGGCCCCAAGATATGATCTTTTAAAGATCATCCTCACCAATCATTAGAAAAGTATTCAGGCCAAATTTAAGGCCACCCCCAAAAATACAAACCAAAGTACGAAAGTATTTAATAGTGTGTTACAAACCCAAATGAAATTAAAGTTTCAAGAGCCATTCAAAAGCTTGGGGTGGAACTGTTAATAGCCTGCCCATCACCAGATGATGGGCCAGGAGGTGTTACCGCCAGAATTGGAGTTTCAAGAGGGAGAGAGACTTTTTCCGGAGTGCTGAGAAGGGATGCAATCGAAGAGCTCGGGATAGATGTATCTTTGGATACCACTTCGTCGCCTTCCTCTCCTCCTTTCTGTCCCCCTTCAAGGCATGAGGGCCCTTTTTCATCATCAACCTCAAACTTGGAGAAATCCAAGTCTGGGAAAGCCAAGGCTGCCTGGCTCCTCATAGCTTCAAACCCATCAAAATATTGTTGGGTAACATCTTGACGGTACTCAGGGGACTGAAGGAAGAGTTCAATGGCGTCTCTATAGGCATTCTTTACCTTCTCCAACATCCCCAAACTTGTGAACTTATACTTTTCCTTTTCCTTATCCCAACCAAGGATTTTCAGTTCCAAGCTCCGAGCAGTAGCCATAGCAGTATCTCTCTCCTCCTCCAAACCTCTCTTTAACTTCAGGGCATTGTCCCTCTCAGTTGTTAACTTCCGAAGCTCTGCAACCATGACAGCACTCTGCTTGGAAAGCTTACTGTTGGTCTCAGAAAGTGCAGCCATTTGTTTCCCCAAACCAAGGCTTTGGGAAACCAGAAAGTGACCACGAACCGTAGCCTGCAAAAAAGGAAGACGAAATTAAGTAAAGAAACACCTGGAAAAGCTAGCTGACAAAAAAGCAAAAGAATAGAAAAGCCCACCATGGCCATCTCAACCAACATAAGCTCCCCCACAGCTTGGAGAGACATCTCCGCCATTGAATCCTTGTCAGCAGCACAGAGCAACCCAGAAGCACGCTCCAAGGCTTCCTGGAAATTTGCCAAAGTGGAAGGACCAGCAACAGCTTTCATCTTCTTGGAAGCAGGGGTACCCTCCACGGCCGTGCCCTTTGCCTTCCTCTTTGAAGCTTCAGCACCATCCACCTCAAGCAGCTCAACCACTAAGTCAAGAGAAGGATCTCTTGAGAAGTCAGCATCCAAGAAACTCTCAACATTTAGCTCCTTCTGGAGACGTGAGCTCTTCCTTTTTGGAGCCCCACCTCCAGGCGACTGCTTCACCCTCTCAGCCTTTAGTTGAGCCAGCAAACTCTTGTCCATTTTTGGTGCCATCACTGTATCTTCTCCTTCTTCCTCTGAAAAGGAATCAAGAGAGAATAATAAGAAAAGTCAGCAGGCAATCTAAATGCCTAAACAGAAACTGGGAATACCTCTCAAAAGAGCTAAAGCCTCACTAGATGTTTCAGGACCCAGCAGGTAGGTGGCCAAAGATTCTGGAGTCACAAGCAAATCCCAGCTATGAATTTCGTAACTCCGGGCTAACCTCAGTTCTGCTTCTATAGCCGGGGTCGAAGGATACGAGGCACGAGCTGCATAAAAGCATAAAACAGAGACCTTTAAAAAATAAAGAAGTGCTAAAAGCAAGGTTCAAGAAAATAAAAGAAAGCCATAGCTTACAACTGGCAATGGGCTCCCCCCATCTAGAGGGAGCATGCTGCGTATAGGACCCAATTTCCCAGTCCGAAACTTCCCATCCGTCTCCACCAACAAAGAAAAACATATCCTTCCAGTTTCTATGGACGTTAGGAAGATCAGTGACCAACTCTCCTCCGCCGGGTCTCTTGGTAAAGTAATACCATCCCACACCCCCAAGAGCCTCCTTTACTTGGAACTGGTTCAGAAAGGGCCCCTTCGTCAACGGCGTAAGACCATCCGACATGGCTCCCCAAAGAGCAGCACAGCCGATCAGTAAACGCCAAGAGTTGGGAACAATCTGGCCAGGAGCCAAACCCAGGAAACTCAACACTTCCCTAACCACGGTAGGGAAGGGCAAACGAAGCCCCCCTTCTAAAGCCCCGACATAAACACACATCTCGTTCTCAACAACAGAACAGGCTCGCTCGGACCCTAAGGGTTTTCTGAGAGTTACGGAGGACGGAATCGAAAATCTAACCCTAACAACGGCTAACTCTTCGTTCGTAATCGTCGAAGGAATTAAAGAAGCTGAAAAATTTGGAACCCTAATGGGACCCTTCGACGACGACGGAGGTGAAGAGGGCTTAACACTACCAGAATGACCCACATGCAAAGAGGCCTTACCTGCATTGCTACGACGCAATGGGACCTCTTCATCAACCGACGACTCTTCCACTTGAAGAATCAAGGAGAAATCAAGGGCATCCCCCGACATTGGTCTTATAATAGATGATCGTGGGCGTAAAGAAGTCGAAGAACTAAAAAGATCATGGAAGACCCTGTTTTGGAGAACAACAGAGTATGGGACAAAATCCTCTATAACAGCAGGACTAGGGTTAGAAGAGGCAAAATAAGCTAGTCTAGCATAAACAAACCTTCCTAGAACAGCCCGCCCTGGGCTCGGATTTTCTGTACCAAGAAAAGGGGAATCTAACATGAAAAGAAGATAAGAACAGCAAGGAAGAAAGAACGTACCTACGGGAGACGGGCTCTAGAAAAGACGACGAAGGAAGAGCGAAGAAGAAGGGTTTCGTGCAGAAAAATCGCCTGGGATGATCCAAATACAAACTGCAGAAATCTTGATCAGAGCTTTGAACCAGCTTAAGCGTCACAGTGCCAATCCCGATAAACGCTCCTAGATCCTCGTCGTCCACCTCTAAACACCAGGATAGCAAGGATATCGACACCTGTCCCACGATGCAACATTGCATTTAAAACCTCATAGGGAGAGGAAAAGCGGCAACCGCCATTCAGGTCTGAACTATGTTTCTAACCTCCAGCTGAGAGTTGGAGCTTGGAAACAGGGGAGTACCTGGTAAGTAGGATAAAATCTGGTATGGCCAGCTTTGCCATAGGTACGGACCTGGGGAGTAGGTATCAGCTTCGCCCAAGCTCCCTAGGAGAGCAACACCTACAGCAAGGAAAGAGGGCGCCAGCTACGCCTAAAAGGTAGAGCTGGAGCTAGGTCTGAGGACCAGCTATGACACGAAGCTGGTCCAGACCCACCGAGTATATCATGCGATTAACCCAAATCCTACGGGATAAGGGTGAAGAACCAGTAAGATAAGCACATTATGCTTATCCTAATCACCAATAAACATCGGATAAGGATTCCATACTAAAGCAGGGTGCTCGTGGAGTTCCAGCTAAGGCAGGACTCCACTCACCCCACTGAAGCGATCCAGATATCCCCGGAATGCAGTCCTACTAGGACTCAACCTCCCATCAAATGCCTATAAAAGTGACGGTAGAACTCCAACAAAGGTATGCTCCATTCACAACCGAGAATCTCAATTCTCCTACCACATAGCAAGTTCAATACTGACTTAGGTATCGGAGGGTGGTAGGCAAGCCACCACACCAGTGACTTTTACTTCAGCTTTGTTTTGCAGGATCAGGTCTGTGCCGGATTCAAAACTGCTTCATCACTTACCTATTTACCTCAGAATATTAATGGATGGTCCTAGGGCCTGGCCACATGCATGGCGCCAGGGGAGAACCAGAATTTCTCGATAGTGGAGTTAAATATATAAAGGTATACTCGATTTGCTTTTCTTCGGGTAAAATTTCGACATTTGTGGTGCCAAATATGTAAAATATCATGACAAATCAAACCTATATATATCTTACGGAAAAATTTTCAACTCGATGGGATCGTGACATCGTGTGACCCCTCTTCTCACTATGCCCCTCCGCCCTTGGTGGTGCCTCAACACTTTTTTCCATGACATATATGGAGAACACTGGATTTAATATATGAACCCCAGATGAATTTGTGGTGGAGAAGAAGAGTGTTCGGGCACCAAGACCATTGAATAATTATTCCGTTTTCCTTGATTTTGAAGTAATGTTACCATTTTCCTTTACAAGGTTTATCAGCTAAAAATTGAAATTTTTTTTTGAACGGAGGAAATGTTTTATTAATTTTTGAAAGATTACAAAGACTAAAAGGACAAGGAGAAAGGCAACAAATGCCTATCTGAGACCCAATCTCTTGACTGTCAAGATGCCAACTAAAGAGCAAACCCCAAGGGCCAAAGCGCAGCCCAACGCCAGACAAGGCCTAAAAGCTCCAAAACAATGGTATTAGCCCTATAATAAAGCCCAAAATCTAAACGCAAAATTGAAATCCGAAGCTCCAAGCTGCCGCCGCAAGAAAATTCAAAATAGAACATGGTGAAAGTATAATGCTTTCCATTTAGTCCAACATATGTACTCCATTTTTCGTTACTGCAAGTCTGCAACGTGAGGGTACTCGCAATTCCATGGAAAAAATGGAAGAGAAATATTAGAGTGAGGGATTTTGTAAGGATCTAAGTTCGTAAACAGATACCACCAAGGGTGCTTAATTAGTGGTTCATAGCTTATTCCCAAATAATTTGGATGGTCAAGAGGTCTAATGTTTGAGTAGTGCGAGCGACATCCCTCAAACTTTGTCCTTTTCACAAAGCTCTGCTGTGTTCCACTAGCTAGCTCTTGGTTGGGCAGCAAGCATAAGCCTCCGCTCTTTGGTCCTTTTCGGAGTCCGCCCCAGATGATAACGCTCAAGGGAGCGGTTCTACGCTTGGTCCCCCCTCTACTTTTTTTTAGTAGCCAAAAAAGAGAGTTCATATATAGATATAGATTGAAATGAATTCGCAAACAAATAGGGGGACCAAGATTTTATTTTTCATCAGCGCAGCAAGATACTACTCCGTATGAAGAAGCACAGAAAAAAACTTCTTATAAATACGCATTAAACCGACACTCCATAGGCCTTTAGGAGAAATACCCACTCCGGATTGCAACGGTTCGTTTCGGCCCGGGTTTTGCTAAAACTAGAATTAAAACCAAAATTTATTGCTGATACCGAAACTGCCAAGTTTCTTTTTATCTAGCTCGTAATCGAAAACATCAAGGACCGGTTCGGTTTGGTTCGGTTTGAATCCGGTGGTTAACTAGTCTTGCCAATCACTAATCCGGTTTGGTTCGGTTTGAATCCTGTATTGAATTAATTGAAGATAAAACCATTTTTCAGGTAGCCTAAAAACATTAACTGCTACAACATATGGCTCACCTTGTCAAGTGGGATCACATCTCCAAGAGCAAGGAGGATGGGGGTTTGGGGGTGAAGAAAATGATGCAACAGAACTTAGCCTTATTGAGTGGTGGTGGAGGTTTCACGAGGACAAGGACTCACTCTGCCTTACTGGCAAAGTGGTGGTGGAGGTTTCACGAGGACAGGGACTCACTCTGGGTGAAAGTTATAAAAGGGAAGTAAAGAATGGATCATGGTACATGGCTGCCACAACTTCCGGAATCAGGACAAGTAACGAATATTTGGAGGGACATATGCTCCATTGGCAATATCAATTCATGTATTGGACCTCTAATCAAGGAGGGCTTCAGGATACAAGTCCACTCCGGCCAGGACGTCATGTTTTGGAACCACACTTGGCTGGGGGATCAAGCTATACGTGAGGCCTATCCTAGACTCTATCTTATCTCCTCACAAAAAAATGATATGGTCAGTGTCGTGAGGGATGGGTATGGCAATGGCAGTTGGAATCTGCAATTTAGAAGATCATTACGCCCTTGGGAGGAGGACGAGAGGGAGGAATTAATTCAGAGACTACAAACCATAACGCTGGACCCATCAAAACCGGACTCCTTGTATTGGAAGTGGGAGGATAGCGGGCGGTTCTCAGTGAAATTAGTTTATGAGCATTGGGAACGTCAAAACTCTTCAAGGGACCTGATTCTTGGGTCGGTTTGGAAGAATCTTAGCCCTCCTAAAGTGGAAGTATTCTCATGGTTGGCAATTCAAGATAGGGTGGCTACAAGATCAGTGCTCCATAGCAGAAACATGATTTTGGATCCTCACTTGGCACTCTGCCCCTTTTGTTCTGAACAGGTCGAAACTCTCCAACATTTGTTTCTGTTTTGTAATGTTTCCTGGAGGGTATGGTCAATTATTATGGACTGGTGGCACATAATTTGGGTTTGCCCACCTTCTTTGGCAGACCTTGTTGTCTGGTGGTTTGACAGCGGGTTCCGCAAATTGGAGAAGCACATTTAGGAAGCTTGCTTGTTTGCTACCATCTGGTCTCTATGGCTAACAAGGAATAATCTAGTTTTCAAGATCTATACAGTGGAGAAATTTAAGGGCTTCTTGGATGGTATCCGAAAGTTTAAGCTTTAGATGTTTCTTGAGGAGTCTCTGTCTTTTTTTCCTCCAACTCTCGGTTGGATGTTTTCTGTTGTATTTTCCTTTGCTTTGGCCGTGTAGTACTTTTGTGCTCCGTGCCTTCCCCTCGATGTAACCCGGTTGAGTTTTATAAAAGTTTGCTTTGCCGATCAAAAAAAAAAAAAAAACATATGGCTCACAATTGCACACGAACAAACAATAACCAACATAGTCAATAGAAAAGTAAATATTCCAATTTGGTTCACAGCACAATCTAACATTAAATAGTTTTGGGGAAGTAGTTTAATTGCCGAAATAGAAGTTGCTGCACCATAGAGTTCAAAGTTCAAACACATGGAGTCAAGAAGAAATAGAGTGAATCCATCTTTCAAACCTAACACGCCATGTACTGTAGTGTAGTGTGTGTATATATATATATATATATATTACGGTGTTTTTGTAAATATTTTGTGGTTCAGTATAATTTGGGTACGGTTACGGCTAGTATTCTATAAAATCAAAATCGGAATCGAACTGGCTGGTTGTTTAAATAAAAATTTACCAACACCAAACCCCGGTTAAAAAATCGGTTAAAAACCGTCATGACTGGTTTAGTTTCGGGTTCCTATCGGTTGGCGTAGGATTGTCATCCCTAATTCCGTATGCATTGCGGAGAAAATGCTGGTTTGATTGGACTACAAAAAAGCTAAAATAAGATCACTAATTTTGCAATAGTAGAAATGCTGATCAAATAGAGTACCACTTTCGGGATACAGATCTTTTGAGAGTATAATTTTCTTGTCGACCATAACAAATGAAGAGAACATTAATCTAAGAGGAAATACTAGGCCTCCTTACTATTCTCTGGGCTCAATTTAAGGTCCAAAATTTTTCTACTCATATTTGAAACGAATTCTTTAGAGTTTGGACTGTTTAAATAAGCACCTCATACATGGGCCTTGACAGTACCGTAACTGGGCCATTGCCTGGAGCGGACCCCCTGTCGGTTTATTCTTTCATTTCTTTGTACTCCTTCTGTCCTAATTTAAGTGTCCTCTACGAGAAATATAATTTTTTAAGAATTCCAAAATTTCTGATCTGAATTTCCAAATTTACCCTTAAAAACTGTTAAGTTAATTATATGCATTTAAATTGCTTATATATTTTAATATGGATCTCAAAAAATATGTAATGTGAATATTATTTAATAGATCTCAATTAGTTTTATCATACAAAGTTTTCAAAATCATGAAAAGTGTTATAAATTGAAAGATATTGTCAATTTAAAAATGAAATGAATATAAAAAACTGTCAAATCAATCAGTTTTTATTGTAACTTAATCGTAATTTCGCAACTATGATAATTATATTTATTTGCTTATACTAAAATCTAAAATCAAGAATTTGCAGTTGAAACTGAAGCTAGGATTTAAAATCTTTATCAACAGCTATCACAAACACGCCCTAAGTTCCCTTATTTACAAATTAATTCTTGATTCAATCGCTTTCTACTTCTTCTTCTTCTTCTTCTAATCTACACATGTAAAGAAGATGTCTAGATTAGCACACTAATTAAACTCTTACAACATTACCCATATTATTTTTTTAAAAAAATTTAAAAGCAAGCAAACTTGGACTAAGACTTCAAGAGCATTGGTCCACACCAATCTCAATAATTTCATGATAGTACTGCAGATTACAGTACACACAAATTTCTCACTTTACTTATTACGTACTATAAATAATAGAATTGGATAATAAAGTGTCCCTAGAACACACAATTATGCACGAACTATTTGGTCATAGCTAGCCATAAGTTGGATGAGTGGACAAGGAATGGGGGGAGTTTTGGATAGCTCTGCTCGATTGGCATGGCGCGCAACTTCCAAATTCCATGAATGATCAGTTGAGTTCCATATACTATTTACTTGCAAATACTCGTATACTACAAGGCTAGCTTAATTGATGTCTAAATCAAAACTGCACACGGCCAACCAAATTATACTAGGCTTGATGTGGACAGAATACCATATCACAATTCACGAATCACTCACTCACTCACTCTCTCTCTCTCTAGAATGTGGTACAGTACTAGTAGTTAGCTTTCCAAACACTCCCCTATAGATCTTGGACCACAACTAGTCCAGTAAACCAGGTACTCTGGACTGATGATAGTCAATAGCGGCTAAATTATGAGAATTTTAAGTCTCACATCGGAAAAATAGAATAAATGCTTAATGGAACTAACCTGTTATAGGCGTTAAGATATTAACTGGGCATGGGTTCAATACAATTTAAATTGGATTTAAGGGATGTAGTGTGGTCAACTCTTCGATTTTTGACCAACAAATTGGGTCTTGACCCATGCAATAATGGAATCAATTCATCGTACCAACCCTAGCAATTTTTGCTAGAATTCTTTTCAAAATATTAGTTGTCAAATTGAAAACACCTTAATCGTTTACTTGATGTATTCCTTTCGTGAAAAAAGGAATCAAAAATTCGAATTTGATTATGATCAGATTTTGTGGGGATGTTATTATGAATTAATGCGATAAAATTTATAACTTCAATACAAAAGTTATCAATTAGAACTTATTTTGGTGAATACCACCATATGCATTAAAAAAAAAAAAAAAGTGTGCGTGTTGATTAATGGGACAGTAGTGTAGCGGTGCAAGCTGAGCACTTAAGTATTATCACGCTCATGTACCCTAGGTTCGACTCCGGACACTACAAGAAACTTGGTAATAGGTGATGAAATTGGTTTTCGTCGCAAATAGTACACATTGGCGACAAAAAAGTAAATATTTCCGTATTCCCACAAGAACAATGGCTTGGCATGGTGGTTGGGTGTTATGTCTCGTACACGGGAGGTTGTGGGTTTGAATCCCAACGGAGACAAAGAGGTAACAGCCGTGAGGGATTTCCTTGTTTTTGAAGTTTAGCAATGAAATTTTTCGTCGCCCATTGTTTAATTTCGTCGCCAAATTGCTACATTTGGGTAAAGGGTGCCCTTAAAGGCCATGCTATAATCTTCTCTGTATCCTTGGGTAAACAAGTTTAGAACCAGTTATTTTGGTTCCTCGGAAAACTGATACTGGAAATAGCAACCTTAATTACCACTGCCGACTTGGACAACTCGAACTCAATTATGCCTACATTCTTAATATATTCGGTAGCTATATATGATCTTATCTTATGATATATATATACTCTCCATCATATATAATTCATAAGTACAATAATTGAGATCAAAATGGAAGCACATAACCACCGTTTTAATTAGTAGGGCACTCAGATGTTGTATGGTCAAATCGATCGATCCACCCAGATTAGCATAGCAGGTTACAATAAATAAAATAGAGGTTGTCTAGTATTTGAAAGCTAAGTTTACCCGCCACATCAGGCACCCGGATTTTTGTGTAAAAACTCCGTTCCTAATTATTAGTCCATTATTTTTCATTTTTGGATGTTCCGAAATGTTGGTCCTTTTTCTAAATGAGGAAGTAGAAATTTGATGATCGATTTCCAAACGTGCCCCTCATGAGTGAATATAAGTGTTGTTAAGTAGGTATAATATAGAGGCAATACTGGAAATGATGTCATTAAAGTAGAATGTAGGAGCAATCATTACACGTCTCCTTAAAAAGTTTGAACTCCCAAAAGGGACCATAAAAAGCTGTTGACAACTTCGTGGTCGCCGGTGGTTTGGCCGTCTGATCGTGTGTTGCGTTTGTGGGTACTCGCTGAGCTCAAAGGGGGACGATGATGCAGTGGAGTGCGGTGGCGGCTCTTGGCTGGTCTTGAGGAGAGTTTGGCCTTCTCATTGGCGGTGAAGGCTGCGGGTGGTAGCTGTTCGCTGGTTCTGGATTTGAACTGTTTTCGGCCGTGCATGGGCTTTTCTGGTGGTGGTTGGTGGTGGCAGATTGGGGTGGCGGGCTGCTAGGGTTTTGGTATTAGATTTAGGGTTGTTTTGGATTCTTGGGATGACCTGATTGTAATATCTAGGTTTTTTAGATCCATAGAAGTGTTTGGGTTTCGGCTCTTTTAGGTGGGCTTCGGCCCAAAGGGTGTTCTTGATTGGCTTATTGCCAATCGTAGGTTTTGGGTTTCGAATTAGGCTGATTGTTCTTTGGCTGATTGTTATTTGAGCATGATGTGGGACTCCTTTCGAGGTGGTTCGAGTATCTTGGCTCCGTGATTGGGACTTCGCCTCTGAACCTCCTTAATCTTGCAAAACGAAGCACGACTAAAGACCACGCCGGAGGTACTCCGGGATTGCCCTCCGGTGCAAGAATCAGTTCTCTTGCAAAAGAGGAAAGACCCAATGTTCTAGGGTTTCGAGTTGGGTTTTTGAACGTACCTCTATCAGGAGGCATCACTGTATATTTATAGAGATCGTTCAGCCTGAACCAAGATCGTACGCATGCCTGCCACGTGTCGGCTGACGTATCTCCTACGTCACCAATTTAGGGTTTCGTAACCGATTGGCGAATGAGCGGGCCCCCTTTCACGTGGTACCATCAACCTGGTAACTGCTCGGCTGATGTCACCATCGTCATCATAGCCAGAATGGCATTCCCACGTGAAGGGGGAGGGAGCATGGCCCCACATCCGTTCAAGACCGAATGTGAGCCGACAGTCAAGGAGTCGGCTGGCCGAAGAAGGCGTCTAGAGGAAAACGTTCGTCCTTGGGGAAGCCGAGGGAGTGAGATATAGCCGAGGCGGAGAACTGCACTCCTAGAGCAATTTGGACTGTCGGTTGCCGAAGCTTCGTCGGAGTACCAAGGAAGGTTTAGGACCGTCGGTCCGCCGAGTCTACGTCAGGCTTGCTTCAGGAGTGATCGTGGGCAGTCAGTCCCCCGGCTCGGCATTACGCTCGGTGCAGCCCGAGCCAGTTGACTCGGCCCGCTACACATGATTTTAATTTTTTGCTCCTATTAGTTTTGTAACAATTTCAAGATTAATGAAACTAACAACGATGAGTGTTGAAGTTGCTTCATAGCTCATTTCATCCACACATAATGGTCACTGTATTTAGTACCCTCTTTTCTCCCTATGAAAACATTGATATGATTTTTCTAGATTAGAAAAACCCACAAGGAGCATTGTTATTTTTATGGTGAACAAAATGAAAATGCAGAAATGATATCATGTCAATTCTACGAAAGAATATTGTCACATCACATCACATCACATCACTATCATTTGGGGGCTCTACCGCATCGACGTCAGGACCGGAGTTAAGATCCTACCACCACACATGGTATCAAAAGTATGTTTAACACCAATAAAAGACTACGTGGACCTGGCCATGTCCAACCACATCCGGTTATGCAGTGTCGTAATGAATTTGCTGCGTTTGGGCCTGAACTCGTGTAATTATTTTACTTTTTTTTTTGTGACTGCCTGGCATTAGTTCTCATTGGGCCCCCGTAATTTACTATACCCACAGGCGTCAGGATCGCTACAAAGCCAGATTCGCACCTGCCGTTACCGCCACCCGTCCAGTGGGATAGAACCACGTGGACGACATGACATTAAACAACTGGTATTGCTATTAGGGCTCGGAAACCGGAGGGAAACGTGGTTGGTCGCACAAGTTGGCCACGTGGCGTGTTCCGGTTGGCTTTGCATGAATTATTCCCGTTCCTAGTATCTTTCCATTTCCACTTCCATGACACAGGAAAAAAATGATCTGTTTGTCTTCAACCAAGCAAGCAATAAACAGAGAGTCGCGTAGGGCAGTGTTTGGTTGGCCCACCCCAACTATTCCTTGTTCAACTTCCCCCCCCCCTTATACTCTTCTCCAAAGGGAAATAAGAAAAATCTTGGCCTTATTGTTTAGTAACTTTGGATATTTTAGTTTTGATAGTGGGTGGAGTTAGAAATATATAGGATAATGATTGGAGAAAAACATAGGGTAATGATTGAAAAATAAAATAAAATTAAAGTAAAGATGGGAAACGAACGATGCCCTTGAATTTCATAATCCAGCTCTACATTCTTCAAGCTTATCAGCAAAAAAAAAGAACCAAAGAAAAGGCCTATAGTTTTGATTGGTTTAGGAGCCGCCAAGTGTGCACGTTATCAAAGCTTTATCCACGAATCATAATACCTCGTCCGTTTCAGGTTTCTTGTCCATTTTCACATTTCTAAATAGCTCGAAAAAGTTATATATATATATATATATATATTTTCAAATGTATAATATTTTTAAATCTGTAATATATTCAACATGAATTTTGTTTGGTAAATTTTAATTATTTCTACTAAACAAAGTTTTTAAATTTATAAAAATAATAAAATATAAATAATTAAAAAATAACACGCATGTCCAAAAATGAATAATAAATTTGGAATAGAGGGGTAGCTTTCTATATAAGTTGGGGGGGGGGGGGGGAGGCCTATTTCAGCTGGCAAGTGCCAATCTCAACCATGCATGGGGTTAGATGTTAGGCCCACTAGCTAGTTTGTGGGGCCTAATCTTGGACTTATTCACCAACCCTCCCGTCGGATATCTATCCTTCTCTTGGCTGTCCACAGGTGGAGAATAAATGGTGCATGATTAGGAGTAATTTTTCAGAAGTCCGAGAGTACCGTCACATGATGCTTTGGATCAATTCGGCACCACACATTTTTGTGAGATCTATACACTTGGTCGTTGATCCCATGAGAATATGTGATTGTAGAATGGTCTCGAGAATTTTAGTACTCCAATATATATGAAATGTTATCGGAACACGTTTTCAAGATTGCATTCACAGATGTGCATCGTGCACGCGTTATGTGGCTTGCCTAGCTCTACACCAATCTGCAATTATACGAAATTAAGTTGACGGAAAATCCAAAGGTTGGGTGAAAGTTTACATTACAACTAAATAAAGCTACCACGACGAAATCAGATGATGAATTTTGCCACCGATTATACACTTTAGGTGACGAAATAGAATGTCGTCGTCTCAAGTGTGGACGAAATCTTTTTTTTTTTTTCTCAATTTCCATTTGACAAAAAAAAAAGAAATCTATTTTTTCTCACCAAATATATAATACCCTTTTGCCGACAAAAATAGAATTCATTGCCATTGCTAGCAACGAAACCAAGATTTTGTCGGAAAAAAGGTGCATTTTGTTAATTAGAAAAATAGATTTCATCGCCAATGCATTCTTCCAGATACAAAATCAAATTTCGTTGCAAATGTACCCTTTAGGCACATGCATGTACTAGTATATATATATATGAGACATGTATTATACCACAATACTAGTATATACCACCATTATACATACATATAATGATATAACTCGTCAAGCTCTACAAACTGGAATGATTCGGGTGATACTTTTAGGTTCAGAATGAATGCCACTTTTTTATTTTTATTTTTATTTTGAGGAGGGGGGGGGGGGGGTTGCGCTTGCTCAGCCCGATCTTTTATTTGCGTGTAGATTACATGACAATGTCATATGGTATTCCGGGAGGTTACATGGGTTAGGATTTGCCTAAGCAACACAAATGATTAAAGTCATACGTATATGATCATCTTGGTTCGAGAAATGGAATTACGTGCCAGATGATTATTGTTCTGCAAATCAGTCAATGTAGTAAAACCTTAATATCAGAATGTTGTTGGAATAACCAGACGAGTAAGGCAGTGAAACATGGAGTGTTGCTACAGGTACCGACGGATCGGTACCGAAATCGTAGGGACGGCCATGCCGGGCTGTCTCCGGTCACCGGACGGCCGATCCGAGCTATCCAAAAATTCTTTAGAAAAAAAATGAGGGGGCCCTCGCGAGAATCAACGGCATCCGAGGTGTGTAGGGTGCTTGATCCGAGCACCCTTTTTTCATCTATATTTGTACATACACACGAAAAAGGGGTGCTCGGATCAAGCACCCTACACACCTTGGATGCCGTTGATTCCTGCAAAAGCCTCCTCGGTATCGACCCCGTCGGTAACAATATCATTTTCGGTGAAACATGTACTCCATACAAATGGAACTCCTTTTTTTTTCCTTGACCATCAGATGTATGGATCAGTTTGCTCGCACCTTGAGTCCTTTAACTAATTTTTGAGTCCCTGAAGTTAATGACCGAACAAATCCTCGATTGGTCCTAAGGTTTGAAATTTTTGGCCTCCGTAAAATTCAAACATGTGACGTAGTATTTATTTGATTTTTCATGCCTACTTGGTTTATAAATAGGGAGTAGTTATTAATGGTACTGTACCTAGCTAGCTATCTATAGATATAGGTATATGTGGCATCTATATGTAGCAGTATTTGCCTAATTGCATAGGGAAATGATTTTGCCACTCCCGCTTTTGTTAACGTGGCAAAATCAGCAGCCATTGCATATAAGGAAAAGTGTACGTTAAAAGAAGAGGCGGGAAGACTTACAGACTTTCCCTCAAGTTCCACTTTAGACCTGAATGTTTATTTGTTCACACTTCAGTGCCTTACGTATCTAATTCGTTCCCACCAATGTTTTGAAACCCAGACCGAACCAATCGGTCAAACCACCCATTAGCATTTCACTCTTGTAGACCAGATACTTTTGAAAATTTATTTAGCTACTAATTAAGCTAGCTTCATTCATCAGAATCTTTATAAGACACTAATAGAAAGCCAAAAGATTTCATTGCTTTGTTTCTAACCGATTTGGGATTAATATTGAGAGCTCTTTGTAAACACTTGGCAAAACATCCCTTTTCGTTATAACCTTGTCATAGTATACTAACAAAACTCACATATTTGAATACAACTGATGATTTATCATTTCTCACATATTCAAGGTCCAATTATGCAGCCGTCATGGAATCCAATCTTCACTCGAGTCCTGTCGAGACGTCCCAAGCACATGACTTTTACGCCAATCCATCTGCTTTTTATACCGGTAATACCAATTTAATTTCTCATGATTGGATTATTGATAGTGGGGCGACAACCCATATGACGCCTCATCTATCCCTTTTTAACTCATATACAGCTACAAAAAAAAATGTTACCCGTTACATCTGCTTTTAGTTCTACTCATACTATCTCACATATTGGCAATATCACTATCACCCCTTCCATCACATTAGTTGGTGTATCACATGTCCCTAGTTTTCATTTCAATTTGCTATCTGTCCAACAATTATCCCGTGATCTCAAGTGCATTGTGTTTTTCTTTCCTAATTTCTGTTTTTTTCAGGACCTCAAATCGGAGACTGTGATTGGAACAGGTGAGACACGCAATGACTTGTACTACCTCCGCACCTCATCTTCCACTTCCCTCGCCGCTCCGTCCGATGATTCCAGCGTCACCTAGCAACCACTAGTTTACCTCGATCTTTTAATTACCGTCGTGCTACTATTTCACCTTGTGATGCCTGTTTACGTGGCAAACATACTCGCCTCCCTTTTAATTTAGTTCTCAATAAAAATACTATTCCTTTTGATCGTATATTTGTAGACACTTGGGGTGCTTATCATACTGTTTCTACTTGTGGGGCACGTTATTTTCTTACCATAGTTGATGATTGCACGGACACTACTTGGATGTACTTATTGTGTTACAAATCGGATGCTCTTTCCAAAATCCAATTTTTCCTCAATATGGTCAAAACACAGTTTAATGCCAACGTCAAATGTATTCGGTCGGATAATGCCCTTGAATTTTTATCCCGTCCGATTCTCAAGTTATTTCATGACAATGGCATTTTACAAGAATTAACTTGTGTTGATACCCCTCAGCAAAATGGTGTGGCCAAACGTAAACATCGCCACATCTTAAACGTGGCACGATGCTTACGCTTTCATGCTCACCTTCCCATCAAATTTTGGGGTGAGTGTATCCTAACCGCAGTTTATCTCATTAACTGCACCCCCTCACAAACTTTAAAAAACGTCCCCCCTTATGAACGACTTTTTCGCAAAATCCCCAATTACAAATATTTACGTGTTTTTGGATGTCTTTGCTATGCACAAACATCCCGTGTCGGCCGTGACAAATTTCAAACCCGCGGTGTTCCTTGTGTTTTTTTGGGATATACCCCCCATGCCACGGTGGCTACCGTCTTTTCAGTCTCGACACGAACACTTTTTTTTAATATTGAGAGCTCTTTGTAAACACTTGGCAAAACATCCCTTTTCGTTATAACCTTGTCATAGTATACTAACAAAACTCACATATTTGAATACAACTGATGATTTATCATTTCTCACATATTCAAGGTATATTGTAGCTTCTGAATCAGACCAAGTACATAACAGAAAGCAATTTATTTTTATTTTATTGTTACTGTTAATATTGTAAGCAGTCATGTATAGTGCCCTTCCGATACCAGCCATAGAAAAATCCACCATTAGAATGATGTGAAGCTTTAGATAGTTTACTTATAATATTGATATTTTTATGCAATAATCATTCATTACGTCCCAATCCATTTTTGGTTAACCTAGGTTTGAACAAGTAATCTATCCACTCGGTCTCTTTTCTAGTTTACTCAATAATTAATCCGGTCTTTAAAACATTTTTGCCCACAAGGGCCTCAAGAAGGGCTGTTAACCGAAACCGGAAACTTGATCGAAACCGAAAAAACTGGACCGGACCGAATTTTTTAAATCGGTCGAATAATTTCGATCCAGTTTATGTGTTTTAAAGACCGGTCGAAACCAGACCAGTTATAAAAACGTATAATATATACATATATAAACTATTTTTATGGGCTTAATGATGTTTTTATTGGGTTTTTTTTAATGTATTGGGCTCAAAATTGATCTTTTTTGTTGGGCCCCGAAAAAAGGGGTTGAATTATGGATTTTTGGTTGATATTTTGTGGGTTGAATTGTGGATTTTTGATGTGTTGGGCCCAAAATATGGCTGTGACTGAAAACCAGATAAACCGGACCGAAACCGGTTGAGCCGGTCGAAACCGGTTTCGACCGAAAAATATGCCAAAATCGGTCGAAACCGGACCGGTATCACCCCTAGCCTCAAGGCACCAATTAATGGCGCCCATGTTTTATGTAATAAGTCACCTAGTTCTACAGAGCATCCACTCAAATCAAAATCAAGATCAAGATCCGAGAATATCACCTTTCCTTGCTTTCTTCCTCCCATTTTGTGCAATTCGGGAAGTCATTCCCATAATTCCCAGGGTCCATACAAGGTGTGCCATACATATATAACTATTAACGACCTTGTGAAGTTGGTCCACAGTCGATCGAAGAAGCTAGCCTACACACTTGAAAGATGGACGGGAAAAATAAAACTGTAAAGGTCAGGGTGCGAAAGCCACGGGACTTAACGGTTGTGAAGTGTAATTCTATCCAGAACTAATAATAGGGTTGGGTAGAATGTAGATAGAGAGGGAGGAGAGAGAGAGAGAGTGAGATGGCGGGTCCAATGACGGGCTTACCGTTAGCTGTATGAAAAGCTAACCTTTGGTAGGTACTTTTCATTTGAAAGCAGCTATCCCTATCAGGCCCATCACTTGTTCATCACTACCCTCTCTCTCTATAGTCTCTCCCCTCCATATAAATACAGGAAAGCCCCATGCCTTTCTCATCATCATCATCATCATCATCTCATTTAAAACACAAACAATGGCCAACCCCTCCTTGAGAAATATCATTCTGATCTCTCTTTTCTTGCATTGCCTGCTTGCCTTTTCCTTCACAGCCCTTGCTCGACCTGCCACTTTTATCCAGGACTTCAGAATCACTTGGGCTGATTCGCATATCAAGCAAATCGAAGGAGGGAGGACCATCCAACTTGTCCTGGACCAGAATTCAGGTATATATATACATATATATATATATATATATACACAATTGAATTTCCGACGTACCAATTAAAATATATATATATATATATATACACACACACACATACCTGAGTTAAGGGTATTAGTAATTGTTTATATTTTTAATGAGTTGTACTGAGTTAGATTTGGGACATGCTCAAGTTACTATGGTTTTTGTACATGCTATATAGGTTGTGGGTTCGCCTCCAAGGGCCAATACTTGTTCGGAAAGGTTAGCGTGGCGATCAAGCTTGTTCCCGGAGACTCTGCTGGGACTGTCACCGCGTTTTATGTGAGTTTCTTCCTTCCAAAAATATTAGTCTACGAGAAAAGTCATGCTAGTACTGCGTAATTCTTTAAAATTGCACTAGATAAAAGATCTCAATAATTTCTTTTAATTAAACTGGTGCCAAAAAAATTCAAGATACCATACATGAAAATACTTTACCTTTTTATTCAATAATTACATGATATCCCATAGTTGATCACTAAAAATAGAACATTACTATTAACATAACAAGAGGGAGTAGAAAAATACAAAAGGACCAACAAAATAATTGGCTAGCTACAGAACTTCAAAAGCAACCCTGAAAAATGTCTTTTTCTGTAAGTTTAATAATTTGAAACTTTTTTTGTTCCGTACGTGGTACTATTGTTTTCTTGTCTCTTGGGGAATCAATCAGTTATACTGAATTGGATTTCAGATGAATTCGGACACGGACACCATCCGCGACGAGTTGGATTTCGAATTCTTGGGAAACCGGAGCGGGCAGCCATACACGGTCCAAACCAATGTGTACGCACATGGAAAGGGTGACCGGGAACAAAGGGTTAACCTTTGGTTTGATCCTGCAGCTGAATTCCACACTTATTCGATACTCTGGAACCATCATCATGTTGTGTAAGTTATACTAGTAATATTTTTCTTATAACTAGGCGTCCGGATCAGCTTATCACCATTTACCACTATATGGTTATACATTGTACGTAGTTACCCCTCAAAGAATCTAAATTCTATGCACTTGTGAAAAGATGTTTTTTAATCTTTGTTCTGTATCCCTGAAAAAGGGATCTGTGGGAACCAAAATAAAATTGGGTGTCATTTTCACATATTTTGAACTCCTCCAGTCAAGAGTAGAGTAGGGTACTGTTGCTATGTTATATCAATAGAGTACTTCAATAATCAACCGTCCCAATTTAAAGAAATTAACAGGGTTCTTAGACTACCCGTTCGGCTAAATAAGTTAAGTGGCTTATTTTTTTGTCCTTATTCTTTTTGTATTTGTTAGTTTTTCGTCAATTTTTTTGGAAATTATTGCATCTTCATAACGAGAGGAATCTAAAAAGTAAAAATTATGATCGAAATCTAATTTTTTTTTTGAATAAAGACGAAAAAATTGGCTTATTGACTTATTTTTGTCTTTATTCAAAAAAATTAGGTTTCAATCGTAATTTTTTACTATTTAGATTCCTCTCGTCATGACGATGCAATAATCCCAAAAAAATTGACGAAAAACTGACAAATACAAAAAAAAAATTGAATAAGTCTACCACTAGGTGTATGGACCCCACAGGAATGTGTGGTACTATGGTTGTAAAGTGGTCCGGAGTACCACGTGGCGGTACTTCTGGATTATTTGAATAATTTCTCGGGTGCATGGCCACCAAAACCACACGGTGAGCACCGTCGACGTGCGGCTGTGATGGCCTCGGTTACATAATTCGAGATCAATTCGTAAGAATTAATTTTCTAAATCAGAATGTTAAAAATCTGGCTGCACATATAGCTTAGGTGTGGCTCATACTACTGTACATCAAAGTTGATACTACTTTTTTTTTTTTTTTTTCAATTTAATTTTATTGGTAACTGATTCAATTAACTATGGAATTGCAGATTTTCTGTGGATGAAGTACCCATAAGGGTGTACAAGAACAACGAAGCCAGAGGAATCCCCTTCCCCAAATTCCAACCCATGGGAGTCTACTCCACATTATGGGAAGCCGACGACTGGGCTACAAGGGGTGGGATCGAAAAGATCGATTGGAGCAAAGCCCCTTTCTATGCCTACATGAAGAACTTCGAGCTCGAAGGTTGCCCCATGCCGGGGCCCTCAACTTGCCCGTCCAGCCCCTCAAACTGGTGGGAGGGAGCTGCGTATCAACAGCTCAACGCCGCCCAAGCAAGAAGTTACCGTTGGGTTCGCATGAACCACTTGATCTACGACTACTGCACCGACAAATCACGATACCCAGTGACTCCACCTGAATGTTTGGCCGGGATCTAAATATCCATTCAACCGCCGCCCGCCGATCTACTGTCACAAATATATACGTATAAGTTTGTATATATGTGGATATATATATATACAAATATCTTCATGCCGACGTAGATGTGCCCTTATACACTACCTTGGATTGGAAGCTATATATGCACTTCTAAAGTGTCTGAGGGGATCGACGAAAAGTCAATGTTGTCTGTATCTGTTGCACCATGCATATCTTGTGTGCCCAATAATGCTTTTGTATGTTAATTTCTTTCAAGTGTATGTACTAAATCTTCTTGATTAATAAAATTATCTAATTAAAAAAATCAGGTCGCACCAAAAATAATGCTTTCGTATGAGTGCCAAGGAAATGCATTTTGGATTGTTTCAGAGAATTAATAGTTGACTGAGAAGCAGCTAATTAGTTTGCATGGGCCAATCAATTTGTTCCTTCCTTTCAATAAATCCCAGACCTAAAATCAGGTGGACATTATTGAGCCGTGTACAAAAGTGGGCCCTTAATTTAGTTAAGCTGTTATGAATGTATGTGTTGTACACGAAAATTTTGTTCAATGCTGGGGACACTGCTACTCTTGTGCTACGTCGGTTGTCCCTGGCAAGTCTTTTTTCACTACACATTCAGTATGAGGCCTAAGACAAATGTGTAGGTCTAACGAACGATTCTAATGTGTTGCCATATGGGACCGGCCGGCAAGCATTAATTCATGGGCTAAGAATTGTGTGAGATATGTGTGGTTTGATAGTCCACTAGTACTGGGAAACGAAAGGACTGTCATGGCCAAAGACACTTTGAATGATGGATGACGGATTATTTCCGTTTGTTGGATCTTTCTGTTCTATAAAGGCTATACCATATAGGGATGAAATCGGTTCGGTTTTAGCTAATTTTACGGCTAAATCAATTAATTTGTTTGGTTTCAAGATTCCGAAATTGAAACCAGAAATTACTTCGGTTTTGTTTCGATTGGGTTTATTTGGGTGGTCTGGTTGACTTGCTTTTTTCGTTTTCAGGCCACTAACAAATCTTAGGGAAAAACAAACATGAATAAAATAATAAAAAATAACTCAGTCCAAAAACAAATAAAACCCCAACTATATATGTACCCAATAAAACCAAAACCACATAAGAAAAATCTCTAAAAGAATTAGAAAACATAAAATGAAATGAAAAAAAAACTCTAAACTTATGTCTAGAAACAATTTCCGTTTACCCTGTACCCATCAAACCTAGTTTAAAAAAACAAAAAACCGGGTCTTGGAGAATGGGTTGATAAAAGTAAAGTTTACAGCGGAGAGAAACACCTAAATAAACAAGCTAGCCCAATACTCAACCAGACAAGCATAAAGAGTCACCCGCAATCATCCAACCCCAATTTTAAAAAGGAAAATGCTAACTTCCGCCCATTCCCATTAGGCGGAGGATAATGTGTTGAAAGTATATTGATATCAGAGAAAAAGTATATATCAATCCATAAAATGTGTACTGATATTCAAACTTTTTTATCATGCATTATATGGAGTACTTATTATATTCCGCCTAATGAGCGGAGATTAGCCGTACCGTTAAAAAAAATCACCCAGCCAATCAAGAGTGAGTATTTAATGCACCTAGAGCACCTCCACGGAGTTCTATTGGGGTCTTTTCCGCCGCATAAAATAGCGCGTGGGAACCATATACTTGATGGTGGAATTGACATCAATGTGTGATAAAAACGGCCCAAAAAATATTACTACGTGACAATGCTCCAGGAGCAATTAATGATTTTCTTCAACTGATACCCTACATAGGCACTATATGCATAGAATAAAATATGTCACGGAATTTGAACCACGCATGCACGAATAAAGTATGTGGTGGTCATTAGATTATAGTACTTCCTAATGTGCCCTCATGGCTATATGTACCGGGTAGCTTGCTTTTGTTTTATTTTGTTGGAAAAACCTATGGTAGGTGTTCCATATTAATGTTTTAATTTATATATGTACTTTTTGGTTTATGTTACATAATTTACTTCACATTACGTTTTTTATTTTTATTTTATATAGTGTCCATAGTGTACAATATTGTAGCTAGATTGACTGATGCCGTAGTTATGAGGAGTTATATGATTATGTTTGAGGGTTAACACTACAGGGAGGGGTAGAGTGTAATGTATTTTTTATGGTGTGAGGGGGTGTTTGCGATAGTGAAAATTTTGTAGATTTTTATTTGTGATTGTAAAGTTAGGTATTTCCGGTGGACCGGTAGTGAATAAGGTGTTGAAAAATGTCAAGTTGTTTCCGGTAATGAATATGTTGTTGATAGGTTTATGAGTAAATTTACTGTAGCAAAAACAGTTTTTGTGAGGGGGTGTTTTTGGTAGTGAAAAATTTGTAGATTTTTATTTGTGATTGTAAAGTTGTTAGGTATTTCCAGTGGATTGGTAGTGAATAAGGTGTTGAAAAATGTCAAGTTGTTTCTGGTAGTAAATATGTTGTTGATAGGTTTATGAGTAGAGTTACTTTAGCAAAAACAATTTTTGTTGATAATTTTTTTGTTAGTGAAAACGAGATGATAAAATGCTGAAACTTTTTTTATTAGTGGAAACGAGATGGTGCGTTAAGTTTTTAGTGTTTTTTGTTAGTGAAAACATGGCCTGAGTTGTTATACATTTTTGGTTATTTAATTGTTACAATTTTTATAGTGTTTAATACGTATTAATGTGGTTTGCCCCCAATAAAAGGCACGCCGAAAAAAAGACGGAGAAAGTAAAAATCTTAATATCAATTTGAAAAAAATAGATATCATACAAGAATGGACCAATTCCAACACTATTTTCTTAGAGTCTGTTTGTTTGACAAGATCAATAGTAAAAACAAATATAATTGCACCGGACTAACTATGATTACGAGAATAATAATATATAGTACTAGTACAACATTTCCACTTGAAATTCTGTATTTCATTCTTTGTGATCAGATTATATATCTAATACATGATTAATCCAAAATTCCAAATCGTATAAAAAAAATTTAAAACATACAATTATGTAGCCATCTTAATTAAATATTATGGATGCTTATATCCAGTTAATTAAACAATCGGACAACTAAAGTATGATGGCAGTAAGAGGAAGAAGAAATGCATGCAAAAGGACGACAGCAAAATGCACGAGAGGAAAGACAAACTTATCGTAGGCATGCGATAAAGTCATCTGCACCATACCCCAAAACAAGGGAACAACTCTTGCAAACAAATAACATCCAAACAGTTGATGATAAAGGGATCCATATAATCCTCCCAAGTAAAGAAAAATAGAACAATAAAATACAATTCAAGAGAGAGATTGGTTTGATTCCCTCTTTCTCTGTCTACCTGTTATGCAGAGGATCAGCTCCGGTTGGAATACCCCTTTTTTCTTCGGTCGCATTGCAAGAAGCATTACAAGAAGAAGAAGCAGCAGCAAAACTAGAAACTTGGGTGAAATTCACAAATCCTAAAGGCGCCACTCGGATTCCAAGCCCATGAGAGTTCGTGAGAAGAATCAGCAGAATCACTAGTTCAACTAGACCACCCATTTTTGATCGCTAATAATTGAACGTGACGAAAAGCGAACCGCGGAACCGCACGATCAGAACATAGCACCAATAGTAATAGTCAATCGCTTCAACTTGAACACCCCCTCATGAACTTGAGTTCGATCTGGTGATAATTAAGAAGAGAGAACAGGGGACTACAACTTCTTCTTTTTTTTGGATCAAATAAGCAACACTGATGCCAATCTTATCTCCGTATGGCTGAGAAGTGGATCCCTTCTATAGGCGCTAACTTAGGGGATCTCCGAGAGTGATCCATAGAAACTCCACTTACACAGCTCATGAAGGAATATCTGATCCAGGCCGGCACAGTAGTTTGCTTCGGCTATATAGCCTAAGGGGACTGTGTACCTTGGAGATGAAGAAATGGAGGAGAAAAGCTAAGGGAATGGTCACTCACACTTCCAAGCTTCAAGTAAAAGAGATCTATGGATGCCTTTGCTATATACAACAATGGCGACCTGAATTTATGGAACAGAACATATATGAGACAGAGGAAAAGTTTGTCAGACCATTAGTTTTTGTTTCCCAAACCATATACTTAAATTAATCATCTCTGGGCTACCACGGCCTATGGGCACCTTATTACTATTTGGCCCCGGGGCCCTCTTAGAGCATCCCCATTGTAATAAGCAAATGAGTGTGGATAAACAAATTTAACAACAATATTTAAAAAACACCCCATATTGTAATAAGTAAAGTTACAAGTCTTTTAGTAAATAACCAAATTCCACTCATTCCATAACCAAACTTAATAACTTTTACCAATAACCAAAACTTAATAACCAAACTCAAAACTCAATAACTCAAAAACACCCCATATTGAAATCGTCTCATCGATACGAATAATTTGGTGTGATCGGGTGCGTGATTGAAACTCGTTTGTAATTGGACAAATATGCATTGTTTATTGGGGGCTTTTTTTGGTTAGAGATGCAAAAATAACTAATGTGAAGGTAGAGATTGTTAAGTTTGATTATGGACTAAATGGATAATCAAATACTGATGTGACATATTTTGGTTATTGGTTTTGATTATTACTATTGCGGATGCTCTTAGTGCATTTGTTTTTTAATGACTCGGGCATTCGGCATAGCTTACGTGTAACCAGGGTGGGTCTTGGGTATCCAAAAATTTTCAAATTTTAGGGAAACTCCAATATTATTTGTAAATTAGTATATAACACTATTTGTTCATTTTATAACACAAATGTTTTTGCTAGCTCAGACATGTTGCTTTTAGTCCATATGGAGTGTCTAAGTTCGAGTCTTCTGGGCAGCTTTTTCTTTTGAAATGTTTTTTCCCCAAAAAATTATGCTATTATAATTTTGAAACCAAGTCAAGTAAAATTCAAGCCAACCACTTTGGCCATTGGTTACAAAACAGTTAACACGCATTATTAAGTCTAAAGTAATAATATAAAGAAACATTTTTATCATTGTTGTTTAATTCTAAAAATACGTAGGACATCACCCTACAATTTAGCCTTGAGCATCCAAATCCCTTGAGTCGATTCTGCGTGCAACTCGACTTGTTTTGAGGGACCGTTCCACCGTCCACTAGCCGGAATTCAATTGAAGCACGAACAAATGCCCCATATAAACTGATTCCAAAAGATATTTCAATTAGTTGGTTCTAGTTGTCATTTCATAACTACAGTAAGTGCGTGCTTTTATTAAAACCCACAATCTATAAGCTAAAGTACGGAAAACTTGTTAAAGTTAAAAGACATAATTACTTTTAAAATGACACGAACTTTCAAACCGACAAAAAAAAAATTGGGACGGAGAGAGTACAAGTGACATCGTTATCCCTATATCGTTTTGATGCGTAAGCCCATTGATAAGTTTAGCACTCCCTCGTCGGAAAGCCTCAAACCTGCTAACTCCTTTGGGCAAACTCCTGAATGGCCCAATTCCGACAGGAGGCCCTCAGTCACATGATCAAATTTGGGCCTGTCAAGGCTATTTTAACTAATTTGGACCAGTCCAATTCGAATAGGCTTCAGGTGGTATATATGTGCGACGAACGACTTTGTACGTGTGCCCAATAATTAACTGGAAACAACCTTGAAGATCTTTATTAACAAACAGTGCAAAGAAAGAAAAACATATCTGAATACACACAAATGCTATCGAACCCGAAGGGTAGTCCGGTTAGTTGATGAGTTTGCCTATACAGTCGAACAAGATTCGATTATTGAGATCAGGCCGCAATAACGTACAATAACTACTGTGAATTCTCCTGTCTTGACGCTGATGGCCTGACTTTAACTGGACCGGAGAGCGGATTAGTCGATGTCAATATAAGTTTGGCCGAACTCCCTAACCGCGGAACCAAACAAAAAAAGAACGGAAAAGTCCCCAACACGGGCACATGGATGGTGGACCCACAGCAGTCACAGTCTTTCAAATCTCACCCTTGATATGGGTACGTATTTCTGGTGATCTTGATTTCTGTTACAAGCAGTTTTCCGTTAGCGGGTCAGCTGGGCCCCCCATGGCAGTTGCAATCTCTTTAGTCAAGCTCACGGTTAATCTTGGACCGTTCCCACGTTATCGTTTCTGCTTATACGTTTGCCACCCAAATAAATATAGAGTCCTTCTACCACCACACCCATTTACACACCCATCCACACACCCATACTCACAACAATGGTGGAGCCCCCACACACTATACACCCAATGTGTCCGGGCCCCACCTTTGTTGTGAGTGAGGGTGTGTGAATGGGTGTGTAAATAGGTGTGGTGGTAGAATTATTGATAAATATAATTACTTACAGAGAAATGATATTGACACTCTAAAAATTGATGCAGACACTTTTAAATAAGTGTAACTCCAAAGCCATTTTTCTTTATTTTTTGGAGTAGAGTGCCTGCATCAATTTTTGGAGTGCCAATATTATTTCCTTTACTTATAAAATCAAGGATTCCTAAAATAGTATCAAGTAGAAAAGGATTGCATCGAGTACAAGACTGGGTGTTTGTGAAACTCAAAACTCACCATCTTATGAATAAATCATTATCCGTTTCGAAAATAAGGATATATACATATTTTTGGTCATTATGTTTAAACATTAGGCTAAGTTCCGCTAAAGAATTTTTGGGCTTTTTTCATCTTGTGCTTGTTCAAATTTTTTTTTTTTTTTTTTTTTGCGGTTGCTCGTTTTGCGAAAAATGTTCTACCCCTATTAATTCGTCTCGACGAGAGGAATCAGAAAAAAAAAACTTTTACGTGAGTATATTGGTACTCTTCCTGAGAGTGGTGGCCTGAGAGGAAAATGAAAAAGTAGAACCATCAATACCATCCGAAATACTGTAAAGTTACTGAATAAGTCAACAAATATCATCTCAATCTTGTCGTCGGGAAGTTTCTTTGTTCGCTTTTGGTTTTTCTGAACGACTCCCTCTCTTTCAGTTTGGTCTCTAATAAGATTTTTCTCCGATTATTACTCTCATAATTTCTCTCTCTTTAGTCATGATTACACCAAAAACCTCCCTGATCAAAACTTAAAGAAAACAAAGTCGTGTCCCATGAGTATCCGGCACGTTTTGAAAACACATTAAAAATATATATATGCAAAACAAATGATGGTTACTTTTTTCGAGAGATACTTGTTGGGGTGTATGCGCGTCTATCGATATCTGATATGTAGCGTAAATGATACATATGTTGGAACATTTTTAATAAAATAAATGTTAAATATTAATTCCTCAATTATCATCCTCATTATTCTTCCGTTACACAATTATGTTTATATTAAACCAAAATCGGTTACAAGAATAAAGGGAATTTATGATTGTAATTATATCTATTTCATCTATATATATGGGTACTCCATACAAGTGTGAGGTTCATGGAAAATAGAGGAAGCATATGGAGAGTATACACAAAAAAACGAAAGAGAGTTTTAGAGTATTCATAAACTATTTTCTATAGAGTTGGGCAACTCGGTTAGTGACTCGTTCAAACCTCTCGGTGGTCGTGAACATCGGATGAGGAATGCTTGTGAGCTCTTGGGTTTAATCTTGGGGCTAGTACACTCCGGTGGAACCTTCACGAGGGGAGGAATATTAGCCTTAAGACAGTGACTACACGACTCTCATTCTCACAGGCAACATCTTTCCTACTTTCATTACTTGGATATTCTCTCGTACCTACTTGTTGAATTTTTATGTTTTATGTGTACCTATATAATTCTTGTGATAAATAAATATTTGTGAATAAAATCCTAACAGTTAAGGCTAATATACATCTCTCTCTGTAAATCTTGGAAAAAGATGAAGAAGCAAAATGGTATGGTGCATGAGTCATTACTGGCATGTAATTACATGTTCTGTTTCTGTGCAAAAATTTGCATCACCAATATTAATCACCATAATTTTTGGTTTTCTCACTTGACGTAACATCATATACACAACTCGGAATAGGATCTGACACATGTGTGAGGCACGTGTAAAAACCTGTCTAACTTGTGGATTTGCAATATGTATCATGCCTCGAGAATGTAGTTTTTCAGGTTCTAATTCATGATTTTCTATGGTTACGCATAGCTTATTGATACGAGAAAGAATTAGAGATTTTTGTTAAATTAAGTTATGGAGAAACTACTTGTGTGATCAAACCTTTTTTTGTGTGGTAAGCATGCGATTAAACATTTATTGGTTCTCTTGTCATAGTGGCCTCTTGAAAGAACAGTGTCGCCAAAACTAATAGACTACCAAAAGTGATTTTCTTTTCCTACTGTCATTTCATGCTTTTGGACTGTTACTAGTTGCACAAATGTCAAAATAAAAATGTTTATAGTCAGTAGTATTTTTTAGTAATAAAAATACCATACTCTGACGAATCATCAGACTTTTCAACCGTAAGATCTTCCAAATTATCGTTCTTCAAGAAGTCATCTGTTTTAGTCTCTTGATTCAACCCTTATGGTTGAATAAAAATAAAATAGCATAATGAGAATTTCTTTTTTGAAAACAGATACATCATAGATATTATTAGTATAGTGTTTGATTTGTTTGTAAACTAATTGATTGTATCATAATCCACTGATATTTATGAGTGATATATATTATATTTGTGTGCTTAATTTCATAGTATCATGCAGTGTCAGTAATCATAATAATATTCAGACTGTTGTTTAAGTTTGGTAGTAAAAGAAAATGGTATATGGGCTTGAGATAGACCGGCCGTTTATGTGACCATTTAATTCCTTGTATTTATCAGTGATTCGTTAAGTTAACAAACTTTTCCGATATATGAAGATTGAGTTCTATACTACCGCATAGAATTGACCATTTATTTTGTAGCCGTTGGTGATTTGAATTCCATAGGAAGGACAACTCCTCATAAATATGGTTGCTTTGGGCCTTTAAATGCAAATGAGAATGTCATGGCTGTTATTTTCTTGCAAGGTTTACAAACTATTATTATTATTATTTTTTTTAAAAAGGCTGAGGTGTTCGAAAATAAATCTTTGGAAAAGAAATTTATAGTATCTTGTTAGTAGAAGGCAAAATGATTTTCTTTTATGGAAAAAAAACAAACAATTTCTAAGTAAAACTATTGTGGGAAAAAGGAAAACCACGTCTTCTGTTTTAAAAGGACACAAATGTTGTTGATAATAATAGTGTTCAGCTCCTCATTCTACTATGACGACTGGAAAAAAAAAAGGAGGGAGGGGCAGCAGTGGTATGATTTGTTTTTAAAATTTAAACTTGTAAGAGTCATATGAGGTACTATTGGAATTGATCCATACTTAATAAGGAAGAAAACAGATTCACGTCTAATGTCAAAGTGGTGGTTTTGTTAATAAATTTTTTGGACTCCTTCAATATCAACGGATTTGGCAGAAAAGTAACTGACAAGACCTCTTTTAAATGTTATAAATGCATGTGGGTGATAATTGGCATATAAATATCGCATATTATGGCCATTACAAACATTAGATTGATGCTTGATTAATACTATGTGATTGTATTTACATGATACGTTAATCAATTGTGTTTATTTGGTGTTGTATATTATATTTCCTTTGACTACCAACTTCTGCTCTTCAAGTAGGCAAAGCGTTATTATTTTAGAATTATATGTAATGATAGCATGGTTGAATTTGCTCATTGCATTCTGCTAACTTTCTTTCCGAATCGGAGTTTAATGTTTGGGAATTTAGTTTTACTGGTGCTCCTTGTTTACGTGATTTGAAAAACCCCCACTAGTTTGGGTTTCTTGGGGAAAAAATAAAAAAATAATAAATTTGTGTATTCTGTGTTTTAAAATAAAAAATGGGGGGGTTCCTTAGATCCAAATTTGGACTTACTTTTTGTTGGTGGAAGTGTTTGGTGATTGATTTCACAGGTTGTAGCCGTGGAATTACCGTTTGATATCACCTAGAGCGTGGTGGCTCATGGGTTATCATGGTTGTAAGTAAAAGGTTTTGTGTACTTTATATTCCAAGTCCCTCTTAATTCTGCTTTCCTTGTAAGAAGACAAAAAGTTATTCGTGTGGCATTTTTTGGTACTTTATCATCTTAGTGCCCAGTTCATGACCTTTTGTTGCCATGAGTAAAGTGTCTTGTTTGGGTAGAGATCTGTAAACCAGTTTTTTTTAAAAGGCTCTATCTAGGTTTTGAATAGTTTATAGCATATATGATCAATTTCTGTTGATCACCATAATTTGTAGCATAGTTTCTGTCTAACAAGGAGTAAATCTTGTTTGTAGCTCTTCTGTTGATTATTTTTCGGATAGTAAATGTTCTTGCTACGTACTTTGTGAGCATATGACTCTGAAATGAGAAGGTATATTTTCTATTGTGCATTGATTGATTGAAGTTTTGAAACTTGTGGGGGAATGTTGAAGCATATTTACTTTGTGTAAGTTTCAAAACTTGTCATATGAATTTATTAAATATTAAACTTTTCCAGCATATTTACTTTGTGTAAGTTTCAAAACTTGTCATATAAATTTATTAAATATTAAACTTTTCCAAAAAAAAGGAATAAAAGGTAAAACTTTGTTTTTTCAAAATAAGTTGAAAATAATGCTTGGTTAATACTAGTAATCAAGTTTTACTTTACTAAAAGCTAAGTTGAACACCTATGGTTAAGGGGGGAAAAAAAGGATCGAAATGTGGGGGCTATTTATGAATAAAAATGGTTTATGTATTCTTGGTAAATTTGTGTAAATCTCGCAATTATCTTAGTATTTGGGAAAAATACAGGAAAGTATTTTCATCTTTGATCGTCTTTGAGAAGGTTTTATCTTAGTATTTGGGAAAAATACAGGAAAGTATTTTCATCTTTGATCGTCTTTGAGAAGGTTTCCAATATTTTAGGTTTAAGAGAATTCAAGAGTTTTCGTGATCACTTAAAAGGTTTCAAATGTTTTATTTTTCCTAGTTTTTAAAAAAAAAATGTTTCTCTTGGATAATACGGTTTTTATGGTTTGGGACATGCTTTCAAGTTATATAATATCAAGAAGAGTCGTATCTCTTTAAATTGTGTTATATACTTGTGTATTGGCCAAATTCTTTAAAGGTGCACAATACTCTCTTTAATATGCATGCTTCGTGGGTATTAAAATTATAAGTACGCTGCTAGTGTTATGTGGGGGCATATTAGTATTGATTGTCTGTGAATTTTATTTATAGGTTAACAAGCAGTTTGATTGGTCATATTAACTTGCCCTTGCTTTATTCCTTTTAAGGGAAATGGGTAATGCATGTAGGAGTTCTAATTTCTGTGAAAATATTGATTGGATATATATTTCTTATTGAGAAATTCATAATACTAATTTTATGTTGGCAAGTTGTGTTTGAAATTTATACAGGTGCATTTTGTAAGCTAGCAAGATGAAGTTTGAGATTTGCACCGATAAAAGGCTTGAGAAGCCGAAGCATGCATGCAAAGTACAATAAAGAGAAAATTGAGGCATATTGAGAATTATTGACTCTCAAGAGGAGTAATTGCCTCTGGACTAGCACAAGGCTAGATCCTAAAAATTGTCGAGGGGAATGAGCAAAGCCTATAGGAAGTCACCTAGGGAGGTAACCCAATCTCTGTGACTGGAGATCCCATGAAGGAGATTCAATGGGTAAAAACAATTCATATTGCGTGACTTGATACCAGCACTAAAGAAAAATTAGGAGACACCTTATAGAGTTGTTCTCCTGCTCATTCCTAAGGCACAGTGCTGAAGAAGTGACATGTTGAGGATGGGTTTTAACCCTTAATGAATCCAAGGCGAGGATCTTCTCGCAAGGTACATTCCGTCACTGTACCCTCGGAGGATTCACCTAAGTAGGGGTCGTCGTGAGGCCGCGATTATGAGGTTTAGGCTAACCTCTAGTAACCCTTATGAGAATCAAGATTCAGTGCATGGCCATTAATAGCACTAACCCGCGAACTGAAGTCCAATATCGGTACTGTGCGTGTGATATGTTGAACTCTAACTCAAAGGATCTAGTTCAAGACATAGTTCACTATGATCCTTCAGGGGTAAACTATTAACACTAAGTGAGGTTCAAGTCCGGAAGACACCTACACCTATTGCACAGTATATAGTTGCTCAATTTTATTTTCTAGTATGTATTATGAAACTCATTTGTTTTAAAAAATCAGACTATTAAATATTTTATTAAAAGTGGGGGATTGTTGGAACATTTTTAATAAAATAAATGATAAATATTAATTCCTCAATTATCATCCTCATTATTCTTCCGTTACACAATTATGTTTATATTAAACCAAAATCGGTTACAAGAATAAAGGGAATTTATGATTGTAATTATATCTATTTCATCTATATATATGGGTACTCCATACAAGTGTGAGGTTCATGGAAAATAGAGGAAGCATATGGAGAGTATACACAAAAAAACGAAAGAGAGTTTTAGAGTATTCATAAACTATTTTCAATAGAGTTGGGCAACTCGGTTAGTGACTCGTTCAAACCTCTCGATGGTCGTGAACATCGGATGAGGAATGCTTGTGAGCTCTTGGGTTTAATCTTGGGGCTAGTACACTCCGGTGGAACCTTCACGAGGGGAGGAATATTAGTCTTAAGACAGTGACTACACGACTCTCATTCTCACAGGCAACATCTTTCCTACTTTCATTACTTGGATATTCTCTCGTACCTACTTGTTGAATTTTTATGTTTTATGTGTACCTATATAATTCTTGTGATAAATAAATATTTGTGAATAAAATCCTAACAACATATACAACAGTACTGTTTTCGGGGTAGATGCATTTCATACGTATAAACACTTGGAAGGAAATGATTTGACAATAGTTTCTCAAAATTATGTCGAACTTAATTTGGTCCTGAATTAGGTCGGCTGGCTTTGTCTTACAATTATTGCCTATTACTTCAGCTTGCTTGATTACAAGAATGGAGAATTTAGCCCAACTATACCTACAAAGATGATATCAAATCAATACCAAACCAACCACATAATAAATAATTATTAAAAAAACAAAACAAAGTTATA
This sequence comes from Rhododendron griersonianum, assembly GCA_018127125.1. Taxonomy (NCBI): domain Eukaryota; kingdom Viridiplantae; phylum Streptophyta; class Magnoliopsida; order Ericales; family Ericaceae; genus Rhododendron; species Rhododendron griersonianum. The sequence goes on from CM030795.1 coordinate 11,851,455, forward strand.
TCCTTAGTAGGCTGGTCCTGGTGATAACTTTATCTCACTCTCTCTCCAAAATTCATAACTCTTTCTTTTAATAAATTGCAATTTATCTCTTTCTCCATTTATTACCAACCATTTATTTATTTATTTAGGCTCGGCTATTACCAACCATTTATTACGGCTGGTGGATTTGTTAACCTACCAATTTTCCGGATATAAACAATTTTGATATAATCTACTCCTATGTTTTTCATGGATTATATGTGCAAAATTATCATTAAACATATTGTAGGAGCGGTCAAAATCTGGACCCATCTCCTCGGGGTTCAGAATAGAGCCCAAAATATTCATGAGAATAAAATGTGCTGGAGAGGTAAAGAATGGTTAGTGTTTAGAACGAAGGGATGGAGGAGACATAAAGCGTGCGACCGTGCCCGAGTCATCAGGGCTGCCTACGTATCCCGGTGTACAGGGAATCAGGTCAAACGTAGTTCCAATTTCCTTCTCAGGGAGATGGTCTCTCCCTCTCTCTGAAAATCTATCTTCTTTCTCTAGAGGAGATGGCTCTCTCTCTCTAGAAATCTGTTTTCCCTCTCTAGAGGAGATGGCTCTCTCTCTCTAGAAATCTGAGTCTCTCTCTCTGTCTCTCAAGGAGAGGTCCCCCTTCTGAATACCAGCACTGGTATTTATAGGCAAGGAACAAAAACCTCCGCTGGACCCATATTGTCGCGGGCCTCGCCCTTCCGCGGGCCTGTCGCGGCCTTGTCCGCGCTGCCCTCGCTCACGATGGCTCTCGCGGGCCTCAATACCTCCGCGAGCTTGTTTAGCTGCGCGGGGCACATCTTGCCGCGAACCCCACCCGTCCGCGGGACTACCGCGGCCCTGCCAGCGGGACCTTGGCTGGCCGGCTACCCTCGCGATGACTTTCGCGGGCCTTTTTTACCCTCACGAGTTTATTCAGCTGCATGGGGCCCCTCTTGCGTCACATCTACGCATCTTATGCCTCGTGGCACCAAGTCTCTCTGTGGGCAGCTGCTTGCCACATGTCAATCTCACGATCTTTCCACGCGTCATCATGTGAGTGGTAGGTCAAACTTCTTCTGGGGTCAACGGTCATAATCTTAACCGCACCTACACATATTTTTTAAAATATAGTGGATATTCAAATCGTTCATGTTTTTACCACAACACACGATAAATTTGCAACAAAACATAATAAATAAGTTATAGACATAATAAAATAAGATACAAACATGATGAATATTTCACAATAATATTGTTGTACACATGATAAATTTGCAACAAACATGACAAATAAGTTACAAACATAATATAATAATAAAATAGGTTTCAAAAATGATAGATTTGCAAACCCTGTCCATCTCCCCTCTCCGCCGCCGGCCTGACCACTCATAGCACCAAACTTATGTTCCGTGAATGTAGAGGATCGATCGTCTATACATTCCAAGGACGCGCTGAATAATTTTCTCTTCTCCAAAAGAGGTTACCACCACCAGTACTACTTTGAGATATCGTACCTAAACTGCATAGTAGACATCGCCTTCGAACAAAGACTTCATGGCCGATGCCGTTGAGCACGTCCCAATCAGCCGCCTCGCTGAGCCAAAGATCAAGTCGGCTGCATGCCGCCGTCATCCTCCCCTCCCTATCCTTCCTCCCACGCTTCATGGCGAGATTTGGAAGGTAACATGGTTTTAGTAGGGATTCCAACGTCGAAACAAAAATACAAACCTAGATGAATTTGAACCAAATCTCAACGAACCCACATTCAGAAAAAGATAGGACGAAGAGCGAAAGAGTACTAATGTAGAATGACGAAAGCCCAGATTACTTTCGAACCCAACATCTTGATTAATTCCTAACAGTTCCCAATTTCGACACAAGAATTAACGAAAGGGGTTCAGTTTGGGAAAGAGAGTAATGGACGGTGTGTTTCCAGGGATTATGGAATTCTATGCACCAAACCGTTTTTGTTTTGGGATTAGCCGGTTAAAATTATAAACCAAAAAAGATGCTAAATATAAAATGAAGGCTGTTTTGGGATTTTTTGTGAAAGTCAGTGTTGGAACGTGTGGCTCATATGTTCTCGTAAAAGGCCAGTGCCGAGCGAAGTGGAGTGAGGGAAGCGAAGCGACCGAACGGAGCGAGGCACTGGCCCATCGTAGATTTAGTTGGTTGGGCCGAAGGCCCAAAAGGTTTGAGGGGGGTGCGGGGGGGGGCGTAGCCCCCCCCGCGGTATGGTACGACCGTACAAGGGTATTTTTGGGATAAGACCAAATACCAGGTTAGGGTTAGAATAGAGTCGCTATAAATACTCTATGTTATAATAAAAGAACAGCCGCTCTCGCTCCCGTGGACGTACCCGGTTTTGGGGAACCACGTATATCTCTGTGTTAATTCTTTACTGTTTCATACTCGTAAATCGTGTGCGTGTGTGTGACGATCCTAACAGTCAGGAAGGAAACATAATCATTCAAATCGACTAAAGATGAACCTCATGAGTTGGATGGTCGTAGGTAATTTTTTCTTGTTCTCTTTTTCTTCTTGCCTTAACGAGTGAGTGTTTTTGCACAAACTGTGTTCTCCCTCCCCCTCGATGTACCCATTTCAAGTTTTATTAAAGTTTCGTTTGCGGAGGGGAAAGAATTAAAAAAAGAAAAAGAAAAGGTGAACCGAACCTCGATCAGTTGCTTTCCAATATGATCTGTGAATGACAGAACAAAACAATAGCACCAAATTACATGCTGAATCAGCTTACCATATTCGTAATCCCACAACAAAAAATCGACAAGCCGACAATTTGCTTAAAGCTTGACATGTGTCTTCCAATCGCTATTTAAATGCGTGTTTATTGTTACTCGTATATAATTACGTGGGGCATAAGGGAAACTATCTCCTCCTCACTATTGTCCTTTTTTCAGAATAATAAAAAAATACAACTGGTATAAAAAAAAGGTCCTAAAACTAGACTAATACGTATTAGTACTAAACAAATTAGAAAAACACTTTTTCAGTTCCACGCGTGTTCAGAAACTATAATTTAATAATCACCTGAATTAGCATTCATGCTAACAAGCATATTTCAACGACAATCGTGCTACTCCCACCGCTCTGTTTCACCGCTTCCTCCACCGCATCACTCAATTTCATCGTCCGTCTCGACAATCAATGGTCCGGATCTTTTAAAACCCAGTGGAGGTAGACTTTCTGTTTCAACAATTTGGCCCTTGGTTATTCACTTACCCATAAATTCTTTCAGGTTTCTTCATAAGAATGGTAATTAATCACAACGACATGAATGGTGGATTAACTCAGGCATGAAAAGTGTATTAAAATGTAAAAAGAGCATAAATTAATGCAGCTAAAGCCGTTTGGTCAATAAACAAGATTTTGGATATAGAATATTATATTGGAGATGACGAGGAAATTATTAGCAAAATTATGTCTATGGAAGCAGAAGATGATGAAAAAGCTAATATTCAGTCTCCTCCGCATGTTTGCTTGATCCTTTGGCATAATGTGGGGTTGTATGTTTGGGGGTTGTGGGCTGTAGGTTTGGAGTTCTTTCTTGCATGTGGTTGCGTTTGTGTTATTTTTTGTGGGTGAGTTGGAGCATCTTTTTCAATCGGTTTTTGTTTGGCATCTCGCCAATTTCGTATTGTTTTTTCCCCTTCAGATCCTGATGGTACATGATCGTCAATGTATGGAGTTGTCTTTTTCAGGTTTTCTCTTTGTCCCATTATGATGCCTTGTGTACGTTTGAGAGATCCTATTAATTTAATTTTCGTAATTTGTTTTAAAAATATTTTTTGCTCTTCAAAAAAATAATTATTACTTGATATATGTAGACATAAGAGTCCTATATATATGCCTGAAGGATTAGTTGGACCTAGTTAGGATTTGTTTTAAGAGTAATAAAATTAGTAATGGACGTTATACGATACATTCAAATGAATGCTGATATGCTTGATCAATCTAAGTTTTTTTTTTTTTTTTGTTTTGAATAACGAACACATCGAGATCGAATACCAAAATAAAGAGTTTAATTAAATCAAATCGTCAAATATAATTCTGACGAGTTTCATCACGCACGTCAGATACGGTGTTACGGGAGGATATTGATTTTGCATCTTCGTTTAATAAAGCGTATGGGGGGATATGATGACGTAGACGATGATGAGACCTTGCATGCATCAAAGGTAACTTCCTAGAAAGTCCTCTAAATGATTTTGTTCGTCGACGCCATCAATTAAAAGCAACGAATATGAATGATTTTGGTGCAAAGTGGGACCATATGATCACGCGAGAGAAGAGAGAGAGATATTTCTCCTCCTCATTATTGTATATTTAATATGTAAGCTAGCCTTCAACATTACCAAGCATTTTTTGCCCACAACCCAATCATGATTGCGTGTCTCCAAAGCAATTGTAGCCCACACGTAGTATTTTACTTTTGTGCCCATTTATCCATTCATTGTCCCACCGATAGAGATATATATATATTTTGGAGGGGATGGTGCTTGAGGGAATCGAAGTACGAGGGAGACACCAATTGCACTCCACACCACTTGACACTTACAATACAGATGATATTTGAGAGGGAAAAAATATATTTTCAAGAGTTTCTGTAAAAAAAAACATCTTATTCGGATATCGATGAATACTTGGTCGATTTTCATTTCTAAATTTGCAGGAGGTAAAAATTGGATAAATTGATCGATCAAACTCTTAACGATATCAGAATGAACTGATTTTTTATTTAGATATTTAAAATTAGAGTCCCCTTCCTATGCGGACGTCCCCCTTTTCTTTCCTTTCCCGATCAAATTTCAATGATCCGAGCAGCTCAATGTGTTCAGAACGTGATTTTAAAGGTACTAGCGAGAAATCAGCAAAAAAAATGACTGGGAATGGCTTGATTTGAGCAGTTTTTATTTGAACCGTTCGATAAAAAGCAAATAAAAACTGCTCGGATCAAGCCCTTTTCGGTCTTTTTTTTTTGGCTGATTTTTCGCGGGTACCTTTAAAATCACGTTTTGAACATATTAAGCGACTCGGATCATCGCAAATTGGTTGGGAAAGGGACGTTCTTAACTTAATAAGTTAAGGGTACCCTTATAGGAAGTTTTGTGTTTAAAATATAATTTTAAACAAGTTAAACGGTTCCGACCATTAATGTAGAACCTCAAAAATGAATGGACGCAATCTCGTGTACTACTCATAGTGGGGCTATTTGAGAGAGTGAAGTTTTCTCGTAGGCATCTTCAGTCCGTCTTATAGTTCTGCATACTATCAGGCGGTGGCCGCATAAATCTCGTGAAAAGAATTACGTACTATGATCAAGAATTTCGGATTTTGTCCTCATTAACCTTATGGATAATACTATGTCCTTAATTTCAGCAATTTGTAGTTGAATTGCTGAAAGTGTTTACCGAAAGTGTTAACGTGGTGCCCCTTGTGTCTGCCCTGCCCTAAGCAAGAAGACACATACCACCGACTAAGAGGGTGCTTCCGGCATAAGATAAGTTAAGGAGATTTTTGCTGTGTTTGGTTTGGGTTTTGAAATTTTTTTTGAAAAATAGTAGGGGTAATAAGTGGAGAGAGATAGAGAGAGAAATGTTGGAAGTATATGAGTGAAAAAATTGTCGAAAAATGTCGAGTTATTTTCACTAATCAAAAAGTTATTGCAAAATGTCAAGTTATTTCTGCTAACCAATAACTTGTAAAATTTTTTTGATCGGAGAATTTTTTTATTATTAATCTTTGAAGACAAATTACAAAAATTAAATGGACCCAAAGCACAACTTGTTGATCACCAATAACTTGTTAATTAGTGTGAACAATTTGGTAAAATGACATAAGTTGTTGCCAAAAAAGTTAAAAAGTTCCATGTTTGGTCCAACGATAGCACAGCCACACTTAGGTGTCAGGAAAAAAAAAAAAAAAGGGTTAGGACTTCAAAATGCTGTAAACTATCCTAACAAAAATGACTTGCGTCGAGCAAAAAAAATGTTAAAAAGCTGAAAGTACTACATTTATTCTAACATTGCGCGATCTTATTGTAATAAGAGTATTGTGCCCTAAATATATTCCTTCCGTCCCATTTTGTTTGCTATGTACGAAATATTTAACCTTTTTAAAGTCCTTACGAAATTTGATTAGATCTTCAATATTGTCCTTTATTATTTACCTTTAAAACTACTTCTAGTCATTTACGGGGTTAGTTTTGGAAACCCATATATTTTAGGACATTCCAAAATGAAAAGGTAAGGAAACTCCAAAATGAAAAGGTAAGGAAACAAAATGGTACGCGGAGGGTATCTAATATGTCTATCATATTTTACCACTTCTCTTTGAAAATGTCATGCATTATCACTTTTAATCAATATTGCATTGCGTTCATGCTTTATATTTTCACTCTAGCTCGCGAAACTACGGACATATTATTTTTAAGCTTAAAAATTGCACGTAGCTTTGTAAGAGCATCTCCAGTGGAATAAGCAAAAATGAATAATCAAAATATGCCACATCAGATTTTAATTATCCATTTAGAGGTTGCTAAAATTAGCAATGTCAAGTCTCACATTGGTTATTTTTTGCTCATAATCAAAACCAATGAGACCATTGCTTCCTTCCCTGAGTTTTCTCCAAACTTTTCCCCTTCATTTCACGTAAATCTTTTGAAAAACTAGTTTATGTTAAAAATAGTTTTTATTAAAATAATATCTGTTCTTGAAAAAAAAAACAGTTTATTAAACAGTTTTTAGAAGAAAGAAAACAGTTTAAGTTGGATAAAAAAATAGTTTATGAAATAAAAATGTGTAAAAAAACAGTTTTGTGTAAATACAATTTTTTTATAAAAAATTGAAGAAACAGTTTTTATAAAAAAAGTTCATATAAAGACGGTTTTTTTTTATATATAGAAAAAGTTCCTGAAAAGAATAGTAAGAATAGTTTTTTATAATTATTTTTTGAAAACATTGTTGAGAGAGAGATATAAGATTTTTGTGTAATAATGGGTGTACTTGATTGACAGTATTTTCAAAATCACATAAAATATTATAAACAATTAAAAAATGCAAACTTCCAAAAAATACCATTCCAATGTGAACACTTTTTTGAGCAAATATTGCTAACTTTAACAACTTTTTGTTTTGCTTATTCCACTGTGGATGCTCTAAGAGACCAAAATTATGAGACGGAGGGAGTAATTTGAAAGTACTTTTACGACGCTTTCATACTCGTGCTCACGCACTTGAACGATTACGTGAATGAGACTATGAGATCATGGCCTTATTGAAAGCCCATGTAGCATGAAGGTGGAGTGTTTGGAAAAAGTGAAGTAAGGGGGGGGGGGGGGGGGGGACACAGGGACATCACGTGGGGCGTGACCCACCAGTCCCCTAAAAGTTAGGGCATCTCACGCTCCCATCCATGGCCCATGACCCTACAAAATAAATTATTCTCCTTTGGAGGGATCATTTGAATAATACTACTACTAATTACTCCTTGAGTATTTTGTGATCTATCCAAGGATGGGACCAGGGGATCTAGTGGCGGCGACCGCCACGACAAGAATTTTAGAAAATGCAATTATTATATGTAAAAAAAAAAAATTTATGCCCAATTTATATAATCTCGCCACCACTAGATTTTTTTAGTATACATTTCGCCACTGCTAAGGTAAAATCCTGGTTCCGTCCATGGATCTATCAACTTCTTCTTCTTCTTCATTTTTTTAAACTTGATCTATCCACTTCTCAAATGAACGTATCTCACAAGTCTTCAACCCCACTTTCTCTTGTACTCTTTATAATTTCTCCGTCTACAACCAAAAGGAAACTACAGGTACAAGTACGTGAGCCAACCCCCCCAGTGACCATGACACACAGGTCCCCAACTCATGACAAAGGGCACTTTGGGAAATTCATAATATTGTATGAAAGGTCTACTAAGCCCCGTTTCGCTAGGTTAAAATAAGTACTTATTTTTCAAAGAAGTGTTTATTTTGTGAATTAAAAGTGATGTATTGTTTGAGAATGATCTGTCTCGTAAAGCGGAAAATAAGTACTTAAAAAAAATGAGAATCTTAGCGGAAGGGTTAATACGAATCAGGTCGACTATTCCTTTTCCATACTTCCATAAATCAGGCACCATATATTTTCACTTTTATACAGTCAGAAAAAGAAGAGCTTTTAGCAATTTTATGAAATTGCATGAAGTGATAACATAAGCTTTGACATCAATTGAGGGACGCAAACTAAATGCCAAACACCAAAAAAAAAATAAATGGGCTTATTTACCTTTTCGGTCCTAATAACTCAAAATCAAAGTAGGCCACCCGTGAAAGATATGACATCCGAAAAATAGAGAGATAGCATATCACAATAGTCACACCATAGATATTCAATTATTTGGTAATTTACAAACGACAATTAGAAAGAGCATGAGATAGATTAGTAAATTCTAACTACAAATTTAACTACTCTAATCTGTCGATTATATATATTTTCCCTCAAACCAATAAAAAAGATTAAGGGTGATCTGTTTTTTTTTTTACTAACAGTACTACGTACTTTTAACAAGCGGCGGACGGATTGGCGAAGGGATTAAAGAAGTGAGGCTTCGGAGCCATCGAAAAGGGGCTCTTCGGAGTGGTATCGCCGCCGCTCCCGCCGCCGCCGATCCGCTCGCACGACGGGCACATGGTGAGGGTGGCTGCCGGGAGTTGCATGTAGAACGGTTGGGACAGCTTCAGAGCTTTCAGTTCTTGTAATTCCTTCTGTAGCCTCCTGTTCTCATCTGTTAGTGTTTCGCAACATTTCTTCAAAAACTCACAGTCCACTTCAGTTTGCTTCAGCTTCGTCCTACAAAAATACCATTCACTTAATTACTTGGATTTTCTTGGTAAAAAAATAATCAATTCCAAATTCCACATAGAATGATGTGCTAGACTTTGATCAATGGGATTTTTTTTTTTAATTTTGTAAGGAATTATCAATTATGGGTTTTATTATGTGTTGAAGACACAAACCTGGCTCGCCGATTTTGGAACCAAACTTCAACTTGTCTAGGCCTTAGATTCAATCTCCTTGCTAATTCTTGCTTTTGTTTCTGTAAATCCAAGGAAGTTAAAAAAGAATAAAAACCCATCAGTTTTCTTCCTTGAATATGTACGAGGAGCATAACGTGTGTGTGTGAGAGAGAGAGAGAGAGAGAGAGAGAGAGAGTGTACCGGATTAAGTGTACTATGTAGCTTAAAACTTTCCTCCAAAAGGGCAGATTGGTCTTTATTGAGCCTAAGCTTCTTCCTTGCATTAGTACCATCATCATCTTCATCACTGATTACTCTAGAACTCACTCTCTCTAACTCCACCTCTTCACTCCCAACCTCTCTCTCCCTCTTAACGCTACCGTTCGAGAACGACGACGCGCCGCTGTCCTGACGATACAACACCTCGACGGCGTCTTTACTGCCTTTACTACTGACTCGATTATACGTATCCCCGCACAGCCCCAGGGTCAACGACGGCTCGAAAACACTCGTCGCCGCCGGCTTATTCGGCTTCCGATCCTCGGCCGTCGGTTTGAAACCTAGACCCAAACCGAGACCCGTGTTGCACACGACGTCGTCGAAACCCATGTGTGTTTGTTGAGAGATAGTGAAACTACTAGGTTGTTGGAAGGGGTGGAGTGAATTGGAGGTTTGGGGGAGAGAATGAGGAGAATAAGAAGGGGGGGAGGGAAAGGCAATGAGGAAGACTTTTGTGTATTGGTGTTGGGATAGAGGGGGGGGTGGGTGGGTATGAATATTAATCAATGGAATGAATGAGTAGGGAGAAGAATATGGGGTGTTGGGAGGAATTATGAGGGAAAAAAAAAGGTCTCTCTTTCTCTCTCTACATAGGTTGACCATTTGGAGAGTAATTATTCAGTGCTCTCGGAGTATCATGAGCCGTTATCTACGTAATATTTTCAATAATTTATGTATCGATAAATTATCCAGTGAGAACAAAATCATTCATTTTTGTTAGGTAATTGGGAGACAATGTAAGGATCTCGCTTTGTGTGGTGACGATTTTTTCTTCGCAGAGAGTATCATGTGACAGTGCCAAATGGTACTCTTGATTGGAATAGCTAATCATTGGCCCATTTGAACCGAACCCCCCTTATTCTTATCTCCTTTATACAAAATACTATTGAAAAACAAAATGAGGAAATTACCTCTTCCTCTCCGCCTTCCTAATTTGTAAGGTGGGTAAATTAAGTTCATTTATTTCAACAAGTCGTTTTATTGGATTATAAATTGTTAATACAGTATTTCGTTTTGAAATAGTTAGTAGTTAACGAAGTAAATAATACAGATCAACTAGATAAACAGTAGTATTACAGCTGGGGTTTTCTGAGGTTGGAAATCGTGGATTGATAGGGTCGTGTTCGTTTTGGATTTTGAAGATATTTTTTTGGGGTAATGATTGAATTAATATGGTGTTTTTGCCTTTTCGGGTGTTTCAATTAGGCTTCTTTTAATTTTTGGTTTTTTGTTGTTTTTGGTTGGCATCTTGCCTTCTTTTACTTGGTCGGGTAGCGTAATGCCAGAGTCACCATGATCCCTTTAATCTTTTTAATTTTTTATAAGATTAATAAATTTATTTTGCTGACAAAAAGAAGAGAGTAAATGTAACGAAATTACGTTATTGTAGAAATATGGTAGTTTATTTGAGAGCTAGAGTCTACATCACACGATCCCTCATAATTAATTTGGTGAATCAAAGATGACTTTGAAGCCGGAATTCGGTTGCACATTCTCAAGTGGATGAATAATTATTATCAATGCATTTCTATCGTTCCCTCAAAAAAGTGGATGAATTACCTTTCTTTTTATTGATTAGTTTAAATAGTGCAGTCCACCAAAATTTATTAATTGGATTCATCACATCTTATCTACTTTTAACGGGTGGTGAACAAATTTCCCCCCCCCCCCCCCCCACCCCCTCTCTCTCTCTCTCTTCACTGTTTCAGGAAACAGAATATGCCTAAGACGAAAGATCGAATACGTGGATTCACACAAGGTATAATGGGAGACACATCAAAGAGAATGATTCGTCAACCCCCGCCACCCATTAACCTGCCAAATTTCACAATTATTACTTCCATATCCTACCATTACTTGTGTACCTTTTTCTCTTTTCAACGATTCGAATTTTTTGCTTTACATAACACCATAGGACACCAATAATTAGCTTGCTTTCCTCTGTTTTTATTTTTATCTTTTATCACTTCAGGAATAAGATATCTTCCGGACATTATTTATTTCTTTTTGTCCGTTGATATGTAATTTATAATGTCCGAGTCACCTTAAATGTACCTCAATCGATGTTTTGGGTATTCAAATTTTACATTAGCCAGCTTCTCTTTGGTACACCACTGAAGACTGACCAATTAAAGCAGTGGCAACATCTTGTGTGGATCGATCCGTAAAAATCGATACATAGGAGGTTTCGACCATGAAACATAAGAAGGAGCAAACCTCTAAAATGGGTACCCCTTACTGATGTCCAAAGGACCAATTAAAGCAATGGCAACGTTTTTTTAATTACCTTTCCCTAACAACGCATGTTTACCCCTTGCTGATGTCCAAAGGTCAAAACGGGTCTTTTTCCCAAAATAAACCATACCGGTTATGGCGCTACTTAATTACTTGACCTCTCTAATCGTGGAAATTATTAGAAACCCTACCAAACTTTTTTTCGCAATAGGCCACATGAGCTTGTCTCCCCCCCCCCCCCCCCTATCTTTGCTTTAACTAACTACTAGAGATGGCTTCACATTACAATCTACATCCCAATTTCCGCTAGGTGTAGTTAATTCGACATAGGTGGTGGCTGGTAATTCAATTCTGAATGAGGAAATTGAGACAGAGATGGGCACTACCTGGAACAGGATCGTGATTATGGCTTCTAATTTCTTCTTCTTTGGTGTGTGGGGATCGAAGAAAATGAAAAGCAATTGGGAAAAAAAAAAAAAAAAGGGGGGGTGGAAAAGTAATTAAGAAAAGTAGGTAGCAGTAGAAGAAATGAACAATTGGAGATTTTTCAAAGAGCTATAATGGGTGCCCAATAAATTCCTACGTACCCAAATAATAATAATAGTAATAATAATGGGTGCCCAATGGAATATGATTCATCAAGAAGAATACGGATCTTTTGCTTAACTAGAAAGTTGACATGGAGTGTGTTTGCTTTAGGGACCTACTTTTTCACTACAATACAATCACATTCAATAATGCATTGTCGGCTAAATGCTGATTACAAGTTAGGTCACCAGTTAATTAAACACATGATTTATAGACCCTAATTAAATCACGGATCCGACTTTTCTGCAGCCGACTGCAAAGAAAAGCGTACAGTCCAATTATATTGACGATTAATGGTTCGGATCTGTTGAATCTTTTATCAGATTCGAAACAGATCTGAACCATTGAAAACGCTGACCGACGATTGCGATCACTTGGAGGGTACTTTTGCGGTCCAAATCTGGCCGGCAGACGAGCCATATCCTTGAAATTATTAGGATGGTGAATGATCATGAGCTTCGATTAGTGGAGTACAAGTAATTGTAGAAATTGTTCCGATATGGTATGTAGGTCCCCCAGTGGGCCAGTAAGGAACAAGGAAAGTGGGGTGCACCGGTTTATTTCCACAAACTGTAGTTGCCGGCTGGAACTATATATGAGCTTACTTTTTGATTAGCTATTCAAAAGTTAACAATGATATCTTTTTTGGCTTTTCTCTATTCAGCAATCTTGGTAGGCAGTAGGCACTAAGTAACAAATTGGAAGGAAGCCAAGTAGTACTATATTTCATCAAAACTTCTTCGTTAAGACATGGGAGAGAGTTGTAGTCACATTAATATTTTTTCAGAACTCGAAGCGTCAGGTTCAGCTTACTTGCACACGATTACATTACATGTTGAATTCGATCAATCTTCGTTCAAGCATCTGTTTTTCTCACACATTTCATACCCTCAATTTTTCTTCCGGTTTTTATCCCACTAAAGTAAAAAAGATAGCGATATCAAATTTTTTTTTTTAATTAAAAAAAGACTTCTGGTTTAAGGGGGTGTTTCAGATAGTAAAAAAAATTGTAAATTTTTATTTGTGTTTGAGAAGTTGTTCGGTGTTTCCGGTAGTGAATAAATTGTTGAGAAATGTCAAGTTGTTTCCGGTAATGAATAAGTTGTTGATAGGTTTGTGAGTAGAGTTACTGTAGCAAAAACAATTTTTGTTGACATAACTTTTTTTTGTTAGTGGAAACAAGATTATAAAATGCTAAAACTTTTTTGTTAGTGAAAACGAGATGGTAAAATGCATTAAGTTTTTAGTATTTTTGTTATTGGAAACACCCCTAAGTCAAAGGTTTGTTTGATTTAATACACTTCTCATAACAAAAACATTTTTTTTTTTGGTCGAGGAGGGCTGAAATTTGCTCCAAGAGAAAGCACTCATAACACAAACTTATTGGCTATTCGGTGATAGATAAAAACCTAACATCTAATTCTAAACCTTTAAGGTCGGCCTGGTACTGAAGGCCCGAGAGCCAGTAGTTTTAGCAGCAATTCTTAATGTCGCCTGATCCCAATGCGTAAGTATGTGAAACACCTGTTAGAGGAACTATTGGAGGCGTGCACAAGCTGATATGCTTGCAACACCATGCTGTCCTGCATTAATTAAAAATAAGATTTTCGTAAAAATCAAGAATGAGAGCTGGCTTTGTACGAGCAAATCCCGAATAAATAAATAAATAAAAAGCATAATGCCAAAAAAAAAAAATCCCGAATAAATAAATAACATAATGCAGAAGATCTAACTAGTTGTGACATACTATATATAAGTCGGTCATCAAATAAATAGGATTATCCATATGTTCTGTTCTTGCATGTGTGGACAAGTACCAAAAAAGCATGGAGATAAGCATTGACTTTACACACTCGAGAACCTGAAGAACAATTCTAAATTGCTCTCGTGTAGTATATATTCCAAATTAAAAAATACGTGCAAATGATCTCCCTAGCTTTCACTTTATCAAAGCTTAGCCCAAAAAAAAAAAAAACTTTCACTTTATCAAAGATGATTGGAATTAATTGCACGTCCGTTAAATTAATCGGGAGCTCTCCTTAAAACCTAACCAAAGCAAAACAAAAGTGGAAAGAAAGCAACCAACAGTGAGGTTTGCAGCACCGCGCTGCACACCTCTGAGCCGTCAGATGCGTACGCAGCATTGCACAGCACCATCCCCGAATTCCATATAACCATAGTTTTCTTGCCGTTGATCATTAGCTGACTATGTTGTGCAGCAAGGAGTCTGGGACGCGTGGGACCTACTTCGGTTTTATTCCGTTTGTTATTTTTCTTTCAAATCTTGATATGGATGTCATCCGTAAAAAAATAATAATATGAGATTGGTCTGATAATCGTTACAATATGATTCGATTGATCACGCTTATAAAAAAGCAAAACTAATTCTGAAAATAGAGCATTTGGTTGAAAAAGAGACATACGGGAATCGATTATATTCTGTGAGGACGCAGAGGGGCTAGAGAAGCTGTATGGTATCACCAAAATGCAAGCAGTGGTACTGCTGATGGTACTGCTGGTACGGCGTCCGATGTCTTCTGTCCCGAAAACTCCTATGCTTCCATGCCGAGGGATTTTTCAACTGTTGGATTGTGAGTGTGTGTGTGTGTTTTTTTTTTCAAGTTTTAAATTTAACGGCCGAAAAACTCTCGACACATAGACACATGGATTTTCGCCACAGAAGATCCCGCCTCAGCGGGTACAAGATACAAGTGGTCCACATGCATTTGGACAAAGTGTTTTTTGTGATGGACAGGGAGGACCCACCAATGATTTGGTGTGATGGGCATTTGATTCTGTGGGGTGTAGGGTACTGGGGAATTGGTGGATTGTGGATCGTGGGAAGTTGGCAATGATATGGAGGGGATAAAAGAAATTTGAGAGAGAGAGAGAGAGAGAGAGAGAGAGAGAGAAAAAGAGCAAATGAGAAATAACGTTTGTGGGGATAAGGTTTTATACTACTGTAGTAGTTTCTCTTTTGTGCTGTGTCTGTGATGTCCCTTATTAGTTCCTCCCTTTACGGCCAGCCGACCAATGTTGCTTTACAACTTTGCCTTGTATCCCTCCGTTGAAGAAAACAGGGGCGGTCCCAAGGCCTGAATTTTTTTGGGCGACCTGGGCCCTGCACAATTTCAAATTATCTCGTGTGTTACTAATTCTTCCGTCCTATTTTGTTTGTCTATTTTTGTTATTCGTGTCATTTATTTAAACACTTATATGTTTCAATCTATAAAAGATTTTATTTTATAATTTTGAAAATTTTGTATTATGGACCTAATCGAGAACTATCAAATAAGATTCATATTGTACATTTTTGAAAATTCATATTGAAAGATATAAGTGATTGAAAACTGAAAGGAATATCGAAAAAAATGACAAATAAAATGGGGCGGAGGGAGTATATTACTTTTTCCGTACCCAAAAGGATGTCAATTTTTTGTTTTTGTGCCAATTTTGGTTCTTTGTAGTATCTTTTAAAATGGATCTCAAAAAGCATGCAATAAGGATCTTGTTTAATAGTGGTAAATCCTCAATAGTATAAATAAATGGAGCTTATTCCTTTCAATTTCAAATTATCCCATGTATAATATTAATCCTAAAACAAAATAATGTCATTCTACTGTATTTTATTTTGCTTAAAATTAACAACTCTTTTCTATTGCGCATTTAAAGATGAACGAGTACCGTAAGGGCGATATATGATGCCTAACACCTTCCGGATCCCCACTCATAATAGTGAATTACCAAACCTTTTATTTTCTATCTTTGCAGACCTAAGTAAAACAGAGTCACTCTTTTAAAAACCAGCGCTTTGGGCTCACGGAATTAATATCAAAACACTTCAACTATTCTTTTCGGATGATAGTTTAGCTTGACAATTTTGCATCAAAACTCTTAACAACGCTAGTCAATAACAAGCCAACATCTCAAGAAAGTAAGAATTACTCCCTCCGTCCCTAAATAAGTGTCCGGCGCGCAAACCTAAGCCTTTAAAAATATGTTTTGTAAGGCCTAATTTTGCGCGCCGGACACTTATTTAGGGACGGAGGGAGTACTATATAAAAAAATGGTATTGGTTGTGAACAGGACACAGGCAAATATACCTAGGCACTGTAGCTTTGGCTACTCTTTTACCAAGGCTCTTGGAGAGCTCATCATTTTGTAAATTTAGGTAAGTAAAATAGCTAAAATGTCTTTTTACCGAATCTGTTGCTCTTTGTTCTAATATGAAGCGGAGGCAGTAGCGTACTAGTAGCATAAAAGGGTATTGCGCCTTGTTTGGCAAAAAAAAAAAAATAAATAGAAATATAACGACTGTGTTGATTTGAACCGAGGAAAAAAAGGTACTTTCTTTTTCTTTTTTTTTTGTTGGGGCATGCTCTCCTGGTTCCCCTCGAGGTACGCATGGAAACCTGTGGTCATATATATCTTACTTAGTATTTTCTAGTCAACTTTGCACTCTATTCGAAAGATTGAAAATATCCGAAATGATTGACAATTTTTTTGTTTGGTAAGTTAAATGATGAATGATTGACCTTTACATAGAGTCTTGTAAGGGTTAGAGTCACCAATGATTGCAAAATTTGCAGTCATAAACCTCAACAGATATTTACTAATTAATTATTTGCTCTTTTTCAATCAACGGAGATGAATTTGCAGCAATTTACTGCAGGTTTGGAGGATCAAGAGTTTCAAATTGGTTTTTTTTTTCAAGGTTCGTCGCGAGAAATTGATCATTTTGTATAGGATTCCACAAAATTGCTCATGTTATATGCGTACCCCCACCACTATGCCACACTACTGTTTCAAGTCGAGAAGAATTAAACATCATAGGCGGCCGAGCGGTAGAAAAGTGGTATATATGCTCCACGTACTCTTGTGCTTTTGACAGGAGTTCAAACCTCACTAACTATACGTACTCTTGTGCTTTTGACAGGAATTCAAACCTCACTAACTATAACTAGAAATGCTGACTTTCGCCTAGGAGAAAAAAAGTCAATAAGATTACCGTTTTTACGGTTATGTTTTATTAAGATTTCTGTTTATTTACCACTCGTTAATCTATTTACTTACCCTACAAAAGTCATATAAAAACAGTATTGAAAAGTTGAAAAACTGCGAATTCAAATCCGATGAGCTTGGTCTAAAGCAGTCTTTGTACAAGGCGTGGCATATTTTTTACCCTTTGTAAACCAATAATCTCGGAGAAAAGTGATAAAGTATGATTGGGCCTTCTGAATAGAAAAAGGGGAAAACTAAGGGGATGTTGGGAGCCTAATTATTTTTGCATTTTGAATTTCGGATTTTGAGTTATTGGTTTTGGATTGTGGCCAGAATAGATTATGAATCTAATAGAAAGTTTAAGAGATATGTGCAGAATAGATTTTGTAATAGAGTAGTGTTTGGGAGGATAATACACAAAATAGATGATGAAATGATTTGTCACCATGTTTTTTTTAACACGGGAAGGTTTGTCACCATGTTGCCCTTGCTTATTATGGTATTATAGTTTTATGAATAACCATTCCAAGTTTGGAATTTTTTTTAATAAATAGTCCAAAATAACTTTTCTTCACAAAAGTCTTCACATTTTATTTGGTTCATAACAATCTTTTTCTCTAATTTTTTTAATAAATAGTCCTAAATAACTTTTCTTCACAAAAGTCTTCACATTTTATTTGGCTCATAACAATCTTTTTCTCTTCTTTTTTTTTTTTGAAACGGCAAAGGCACGCACATAACAATCTTAAATAATTATTTGTCGCTAAAATAATTAAACAACCATTATGCAATACAAATGTAGAGAGTT
Organism: Rhododendron griersonianum; assembly: GCA_018127125.1. Taxonomy (NCBI): domain Eukaryota; kingdom Viridiplantae; phylum Streptophyta; class Magnoliopsida; order Ericales; family Ericaceae; genus Rhododendron; species Rhododendron griersonianum. The sequence continues at coordinate 11,869,397 of CM030795.1, forward strand.
CCATGACCAGAAGAATAATAGAAATGACCCACAAATTACAAAAAATTAAAAAGTACACATAGGTTTTAACAAAATAAAATACACAACAATAATTCCATGGGAGAATAATCACCACCATTTGACAAGCATTGCAAACAAAATCAAACGTTTTTTTTTTTTTGAAAAAGGAAGGGGTAGTTTCATCTTTTTATCCCTATCATAATCTGATAATCCAAAAATAGATAATGGAAAAACTCCTTCAGGATTGATTCCGATATTGTGTTTTTGAATTATAGTTTTTATATTGTGGGAGAATCCATTTTGAGAATGAAGCTCCCAAACGAAAATTGTGGCAGGATGAATAATCACAATCCATAATCTACCTCCCAAACACCCATTAAACCAACATAATTTGGTTTATTTGTAGAGAGGGGAAGACAATAAACCCCAAGGATCGATCCTTGATCACACGGTCAATGGTTGGGGTTTATTCCTTTCAACTCTTAGCTTCGAAATTTTTTAGGTACTACTGTATCAACGTGTCAGATCGACCATACCAGGCTTTGTTCCAATATTGGATTGAGTGAAAGATGGAATTGGACCCTACGAGGTACATAATCTATGCATAAACTAATCCGAACGCGTTTTCGAAAAGTAGAGAGTGACAGTGGGGGATAGGGGACGGAGCAGTTTTGTGTTGTGATTGGTTTCTTGGACAAAAGTCAGAGAAATGTATGCGGTTCGATTTTTTCAGAGTAGAAGGCAATAAGACATCATCATATGCACCGACTTTCATTAAAGCAAAAGCTTTGGTTTGCCCCACTCTCTCTCTCTCTCTCTCTCTCTCTCTGGCTTTTAGGTTAGTCAGATTATAGGCTTTCAGATGGAAGCATCATGTTTGCGTTTAAAAGTAGAGACAGGTAAAACCAAAATGGACAAAGGGGAAAAAGAAAGAAGAGAAAGGTAAGACTAGCCATGTCACACCCCACCCTTGCTTTTGTTTTGTCGACTTCCCTTCGTCTACAAAGAAAGGGCGAGGGAAGAACTATTCTTTGCCCGAGAAGCAACGCTCGCGGGTCTTACTTTTAAGTATGTAAACCGTACCCTCCACACTTTTGTGAGAGGGCATTGCTTGTAAAGCACAGACTAATCTCTCCAAAGCGAGTAGGAAAGTGAGTTGAAATTAACTTTTAGAGTGAAAGCATGAGTAGAGACGGAGTTAGTGGTGAGTCGAGAAAGTTGTGAGCATTGGGCGGGTCATTCACGATTTTAAAAATCAACGTCTCCAGTGTCTCTTAATAACGAGATTGTAATCCTCCGAATCCAAGTATTTCATCAATAATACACATATGTTGTCATTGAAAATAATTGCATTTCTAATGCCATGCATTTACCCTATCCGAATTTTGAACTCAAATAGAGCTCCAATTTCCTCGAACAAGAATCGCAAAAGTTTAAGCGGTGTGTTCTTTAGTGCATGAGACGACGGGAAAATATTCTAGCGTGATGAACTCCATAATGGTGTCAAAATTATATTTTGATGGGGTCATGCTTAACTAACACTAGTTATTAGCATAACTACAGTGAAAATAACAAATTCCATGAGTCTTGTGACCCCACTTAAGATACACTATAGCATAACTATGGTGTATGTTTTTAACAATATACATTGAGAGATATAAGCCATTAAAAATGGCACGTAGAATCGTATTGGACACTTAAAAATGGATGAATGGAGTACTATTAAATAGCTATGTTTTGTTTATAGAGAGATTTCCTACAAGATAATTACAGATTGCAATTTTTAGTGGAGGCCCCTTGTTGAATTTTCCTTGATATAGAGTCAAATGTGTAACTATGGTTCAGATCTATCCTTCTTCTTTATTTTTCCAAAAATTAGTTCAAAAATAATAGGCTGCTGATTTTGCCACTCCCTTTTTTTTGTTAACGGCACTTCTCTGCAAGTGTATTTTTGGTGCAAAAATACACTTGCCGGGAAGTGCCGTTAACAAAAAAAAGGAGTGGCAAAATCATTTCCCAAATAATAATAATACTCCAAAATTGACCTGGTAGTTGTGGTGTAAAGGGGCAAATATAGGTGGAAGTGGAACTTGCCTCCTCTACTTGTGACACAAAGTTAAGGCAGTTAGGGCCCCCAGCCCATTACACATCCAACACAAATCTATTCAACTCCGTCTGTGGGCCTTTGATTGACACATCCAATTTTACCAATTCATTGCATGTGGCCCATGAGTATATATATCCCTTGTCTCCCCCAACTTAGTTAGGTTAAGTCAACTAATCCTTCCATAGGGGTTCTGCACTCTCGCTCTCAATTCTCGCTACAAAACTCGCGCTATTAGTTCTTGCTCTAACATTTGTTAATATTATGAATTTTTTTTTTGAGATACACTTTCACGCTCGGGAGTTGCGATGATCAAGTTCGCGTTTCCACACACTCATATGCATTTAGAACCGGCTTATGAGAGAAGCCAAGGAAGCCTAAGCTTAGGGCCTCCAAATTCTTAGGACTCCTATATATTGGGCCCATATATATTTGATTTAAGCTTTCTCTACACATAAGATGTCCGATTCAAATTGTTTTAATAGTAAATCTTTTGTAATGTTTATTTTTATTTTATTTTATGAAACTCTTTAACGACCAACTTTTGTATGAAAAATATTGAATGGACCTCATTTAAGGAATTCGCTTTCGGCCCCCAAAAGTTATGAGTCGACTCTGTATGCATTATGTGACTTACATGGTGAGAGAGAGGAGGCAATGCCCGTGTGACAGTGAATAATATGCCGTAGGTGTGTTGATATGTTTATATTTCTACGTACTTTGACAGGGGGATTTGTTTGTGCTCATAGCTAGGAGTCTGTCCTTTTGTTGCCTTGTTATATTTTGTGTTTTTGGTTCTTGAATAGAAGTTGGCTTCAAAAGATCAAGAAATAAAGTGTGGAGAGTAAAAATGAAAATTATGTAGTTGCTGTTTTTTTTAAATGGATGTAAATTAAGAGAATTTTGTTTTCGACATTGGTGTGCTTTTAGAGGTGTCCTAATACTTTTTTGTTATGGAAAGGGATCCTCTCCTCCCTTCCATAACAATCTAGTTCTCCCGTTTTAGTTCTTTTTCAGATCCACTTTGATGATCCAAGTTATTCACCTTTTAGAGCTCGTCGAGAGCAACGATCACGCTAAGAATTACGTTGATCGAATATATGTGAATTATATGATTTCAGACTACATTTATATTAGAAAATAAGGATTACGACACCGGTTTGGAACACATCGAGCGATTTAATTATCTAAAAATAGATTCATTTCAAACTTAGATCAACCGGCATATGTTCAACGCTGTTTTGGTATTCCCAGTTTTCTCAATGAGTTTTAAAATTTGATATGGAAAGGATTAAAAAAAGAAGAAAAACAATCGCTCTTTATTTTCTATTTTTGTGTCTGTAGGAGCTCCTAGACACAGAACATAGTTTAATAGTTTTCAGAATCATGGCAATTGGGCCCATGGACTTTCTCTACTGTCATAGCTGTAGGCCCTATATATTGACTGGTAGGCCCTATTTATATGGGCCGGGCTCTCGTAAATTAGATTGGGCCGGGCTCGCATCTAGATTGGACCGTTCATGTACACTTTAAGGGTATTTTCTTTGCTCATTTTCTTACACTTAGCATTCTCATGTAGAAAGGGACGTGAATCTTTTAACCAACCTATGGTTAGATGTTGAATTTGTGCACGAATATTTTTTTTTATTTTTATTAAACTGATTGAACAAAAATTAAAAGGGAATGAATTATTCATACTTTTAATTTTGTAAATAAAATGATTTTCGTTGTTTACTAAGCTATCTTTTCTCTTGTTTCTTTGTAGTTTTCAACTAGTTCATTATTTTTCTGATCTCTAACAAAAGAAATATTTTTTTCACAGTGTCCAGACTTGCTTATGCGCATCTCACTTTTTTTTTTAATCTGCACGCATCTCACTTGAGTCGTGGCTCCTCAGTTCTCAATTCCAAACCTAAAGATACAAATACTTAAAAACTCTAAGAAAATCAATTTGAAGAAAAAACATTGGTTAGATTGTTTGCTCCAATTTTACAATTGAAGATATTAAAACATTGGTTAGATTGTTAGAGCAAGCCCAATGGCACACAAATGGCTCCAATCATTCCCAAAAAATGGCAAAATTGGCACCCAAAAAAAACATATCCCAATGGCTGAGCCATTTTTGCCGCATCATCTAAAATCAACCAACAATCCTTCCCTTTCTCTTCTTCCCAGCAAAACTGTGCCTGTGTGTGGTGTGTGTGTGTTTGAGAGAGAGCGCGCTCAACCCATAGTTACTGTTGTCAGAGCCATTCCCGTCGCCGGAGCATTTCCCGTCCCCGCAGCACATCTGGTGTGTGTGGACTGAATTTGGACTGACGTGGAGTGAAAAACAGAAAAAGTTAGGAGTACAAAGGCATGGGGAGAGGGAGCTCATTCAGTCCGGGACCAAGTCAACCAAACTTTTATAGACCCTCCTCTTATTCTCGTCCACCTGGTGAATGATGATGAAGATGCAAAAAAAAAAAAAAAAGTTATTCGTTGTACAGAATACAAGGTTTATAGTATATTCAGAAGAAACATCTTTCGGAGTTTTTTTATTTATAGAGATGAGAAATGGTAGGTGGAGAATGGTAGATGAAGGTAGTTGGTGAAAGTTAGTTAGGAAAAGGATACGATGAAAATTATTGAAAAAATTGGCCGTGTGAATGGCAATGGACTATTGGTCCTACCATTGCCATTTTTTGGCCAAATAACACTATTCGTGGCCATTTTATAGAAATGGCTTAAGCCAAAATGGCCCAACCATTAGACTTGCTCTTAGCTCCAATTCAACATTTTGCATGCAACTATGCTATTGTGACCAAATTGATTCACCACTACTGCATAAGGTGGCATTTACCTGCACCAAATACGCATACGGACCGTACAATTATAGTTTCATGTTAGACCCACTATGAGATGATATGCACAAAGGTGATCCCTTAATAGCTTTGCTTATTATGTTATTTCTATTTTCATTTAAATTCCAATGGTGGATTTTGCCAACGGTATGAAAGGAATATTATCTTGTACGTAAAACCGAATTCGATTTTCTTTTCAACATATATTTGTTGCAATCAATCTGAAACAAACAAAACAAAAAAAAAAAATATTAAATGGCGAATCAACTGGCAGCTGTGCTTTTTTTTTTTTTCTTTTTTTCTTTTTTTGATTCTTTAGAAATAACCTCAGAGATTTTGTACTCCTGCTTGAGTTGCTTTAGTTTTGCATCTGAACATCTCCGTCTTCCTATTTCTCTTGTCTTGTTCTTTCTTTTCCTGAGGAGGGAGGGAGCCATTGATTTCCCAAACATAAAAAATGGAGTTGGGAGGTTGGGTCACTGGGCTCGGACTTGAAGTCAAAGCCGGGCCAAGCTTAGCCCATCAACGAGTTTCTTGATAAGCCCAACATCTACATATATGCATCACCAGCCTGCATCCCACCAAATTATTTGTACTAAATCAATCAAACGGCTCAAAACACATGAATACATAGGAACAGCAGGAGGAACATGGGAAACCCGATCGATACAGAATTGGTGTGCACCCCACCAACCAAATTCCTTTCATCACTACAAGAAAAATTACATTGGGTGACGAATGAAAATCATCACAAATTGTATGTTTTTTTGTCACAAATAATATAGGTGACGAAAAAAATCTTGTTGACTAAAGATTGTTGAGGATTTCTACCTGGTGACGAAATCTATTTTTCGTCACCTATAGTGCGTTTTGACGATAAAAAATTTCGTCACTAATTATTCCCTTCGGTGACCAAAAAATTCGTCGTCAAAGGTGACCGATTGGTGACGAAATTTTTCGTCACAAAAGACATTCTCATATGTGGAAAAAATCTCACTTCCTTGCTCTTGCTAGGTTTCAAACCCGAGACTTTTAGATTCTGCGCGCAAGTTTCAAGCAACTACACCACACACACTTTTCAATATATGTTTGAACGGGGCGGTTCCGGACACCCTTAAAAAAACCTCTAAAAAAACCCTCCAAATCTTAATCTCATAGTTCCTGATCAAATTTTGATGATCCAAGCCGCTCAATGTGTTCAGAACGTGATTTTAAGGGTGCCCGCAAGAAATTGGCAAAAAAAATAACCGGGAAGAGCTTGATTTGAGCAGTTTTTATTGAACCGTTCAATAAAAAACTATTCGGATGAAGCCCTTCCCGGTCATTTTTTTGCTGATTTCTCGTGGGTACCCTTAAAATCACGTTTTGATTACATTGAGCAGCTCGGATCATCAAAATTTGATTGGAAACTTGGGGGGGTTTTTTAGAGGTTTTTTTAAGGGTCTCTGGAACCGCCCCGATGTTCGGAATATTTAATATATAACAAAAAAACATTTAACATAAAAATATATTTCGAACGTCATTTTAAACCATTAAAAATTAAAATTAGCAATTTTGATAAACATGAAAGTTGTAGCCCTTTGTGTTATTGTTCAAACCCAATTTAAATTATCTCAATTGGAATTCTGAGCAAAGAGTTATGCCTGAAATATATTTGGTGATAAAGCGTAATTTATAAATTTCGTTACTAAAGGTATCCATTTGGCGACGAAATAATTTTTTGTCACCCAATAGTTATCTTTGGTGACGAAATATTTTTTTCGTCACCCAATAGTTATCTTTGGCGATGAAAAATAATTTTGTCGCCACTTTTTCGTGACTGAATATACATTTTTTTGTAGTGTGTTTTGATTTGGTTTGCTTCCACACTGATCGAATCATAGTGTGATCGATGTCACCATTCTACTGATGTGCATTTATATGTGGCGCGCAGGCTATTCACTCCAATTATAGTAGACATTTTGGACTTGAGAACAAACTATGGTACACTTCTTGGTGCATGTGTTACATCTCTTGGTTTTGTTTTAGGGAAGTGGGCCGGGGGGCCTGTGGTGACCCAACTCACCACAGGGGTGTAGTGACCCAAAACTATGCCGTTTTGCTGTATACTCCCCTTCCACCCTTTTATGCTTTTATGCCATGTTGGTGCCCATTAGATAGGAAAGAAATTAATTGTTTTTTAAAAAAAAAATTGTGAGGCCCATTACGGATCTTACAAAGATTATTCAAACCGCAAGTTATACTTAAATTTTTTTTTTGTGGGTTCTTGAAAAAAATTAGCAGAATTCGATAGGGGTGAATGAACCAGAACACGTGAAACGCAGAAACAATACTCATGCCAATCAAAAAGAAAAACATGCAAAGAAGAAACCAGAAATAAGAAGCGTTAAGTTCTATTCATGACGCGCATAAATGTGACTGGTTTTTTTAAACAGTAAATAAATAATATTTTGTTTCTTTCTTTTGATTTTTTTAATTGGTTGATAAGGTCGCCCACCCTAAAGCGTCCACTGTAATATGTTTATTGAAATAAACTAAGGCATCTAGAAACCAGAGCTCCATATCGCAGATTCCGTTAAAATAAAATATAAAAAAAAAACTATATCGCAGATGATAGATAGATAGATAGCTACCTGGGCTATCTGATCATTTGAAATCATCATTATAAAAATGAAAAAAAAATCTTCAGAAGCATGACTCTGGTCTCAGGCATTTCTAGATTTTTGACCTTTGGAACCATTATTTGCGGGTAGGTATGCATATAGTCATACCTGGATGTTGATAGTTTTTCATTTATATGCCAAACTATACCACAACTTGTTCTAAATTAAGGAGTAGAGTCCAACAATTTTGTTATAGATGTGTAATGGGGTTTTTTTTTTTTTTTTTGCAAGAAACAAAACTTGGTTGTAAGAAGAAAAAAAAATCCAACGGAAATAGCTACGTAACAAAATAAACTATCTCTGTCTAATTCTTTCTCACGACGACACTCCAATCTTCTTGCTTGTTGAGGAGAGGGCTTTCAAGACGGGCATAATGGAGATTATTAATCCACTGGATGGTTCATGCTAAGAGTTTGCAGATGCTGAAGCAAAGCCAAAGACACACCGTACTTGCCTTGAATTAAAAATGTATTCTCGAGATATTTTGAATCCAAGAGAGTTTTTCGAGATCCACAATTGAAAGAACAGACTTTCACTTTGTAATGTCTCATTTTTCATGAATAATACACATGTAACGATTTCTGCACTCGAGCTCTTTCAACCAAACAATTTTATTTCTATGACAATCCAATTCCCTCTACACTTATATTTTTGTTGTTTTCATTAGCCAAAGTTATGGAAATGTCCTTCTTCTTGTATGATATGAGTTACTACCATATATAGCAAAAGTACCGGAATTACATTTGGTCATGTCTAGGAAACTTCACTTTTACAAAATTGAGTAGATTTGAACAAAATTTAACAGAATGCGAAAATTATTTGTAGATTCTAATCAGACAGGAAATGGAACTTTTCTATTGAATTCGAAATGAATGCTGAATAATTGGATGGAATTATGAACATAGAACTAGTATATAATCATCGTAGAATAGTCAATCAACTTTCTCTAGTCCCCTCAAAATAAAAAAGAGGTATACTACTTTTTTTCTCCAGAGAAAGAGTGCATTGAGAAGATAGTAGTCGGATTGAGCTGGATTGCTTTAACAGATAGAGAGTCAAAGAAGACTCTTTCTTTTTCTTTTTCTTTTTTTTTTGGTTAAAAAGAAGACTCTTTCAAAACAAGTAGGTCCATGCTTAGAGCATAAACCAACGAACGAGAAGAAAGCTAGAAGGGAAAAAAAAAAAAAAAGAATCTTACTTCTTTGCGGTCTGTTGTTGGACTGCAGAGTGCCCATCCACGTGATCCTAGCCTTTCAAAAGTATTTTTAACGGTCCATTAAATGCAAAGATGAATAGCTACGATGAAACGACAGAGGTCTCTTTGCTGTTGGACCGCAAGAAAGCCAGGTCAAAAAAAAAAAGAAAAGAAAAGATCAATCCCCAAAAAGGTGTATGAACAGGACCGGAAGAAAAGTTAATTAGACGGACTTTTGGCTTAATTTGAATCCGTGAAATGTCAAAGGTGGCTTTAATCTATAGTTTTACTTTAGACATTGTTGTTGATTTACACTGTGTTTGTTGCATAATTATTAGCTTTACAAGTAAATAAAGTTCTTCTGAAAGAGAAGCACCCTAACGTTTTCAACGCGGACAGAAGGAAATAGTCTTCTTGGTTGGCCACCACCTCTCTCTCTCTCTCTCTCTCTCTCTCTCTCTCTCTCTCTCTCTCTCTCTCTCTCTCTCTCTCTCTCTCTCTTGTTTGTTATACATTTTATTCCACTGTCTTTTCAGGGGAAACCACAAGGCTGACTCTTTCGCTAGCAAAATATTTCGTCTAATTATACTTTGTAAAGGACCACGTACATGGAATTGGTTCTCCTTTTTCCATCAGGCAAGTGAAGTGCATATGGATAATTCACACACGCATCTCGACTATTTTCCTTTTCAGTCCGGTCTAAGATAGATTATCCACGCCAAGAGGAGGAGATTCAAAAGAAATTATTTTCTTGCAGTCAGACCTCAAAAATCAAATACTGATCGATCAATTGTATAATGTAGTAAACCCACTAACTAACCGGACAAACCCTTGACGTTGAATAGGACTTCTTCTTTCTTATCCACGCATGAACTATGTGACTGAGGCAAATCCTGCGTACGGAGATTTGGCAATACATTTTTTGCGCAATTTTGTTAAATTTTTAAAAGCGTTAATTTAATTCCACAATAGGTCTGATGGATCTTTTATAGAAGAGAAAAAAAAACCATTTCACGAGATGCAATCCGAGGATTCAAACGTAGGTCCTCAATCGAAATGCAGTTCAGTTAATGTAATTTTTTTTTTTTGATCGGCAAAATAATATTATTAGGGAATCTTGTCAAATGTTACAATAAGATAAGGGAAAGGGGGAGGAGTCCAACCAAGGTTGGACAAACACCTGAGGGCAAAAAACCCAAATACAAGCCCAAAGGCCTAAAAGCCGAGATAATACAATGACGCCCAAATAAAAACCCTAAGGCCAAAAAGCCCAGATAAAACAATAAAGCCCAAAAGAAGGCCTAAAAAGCCCAGATATACAACAAAGCCCAGCCTGAGAAACCCAAAACCAAACCCTAGATTTCAAAGCACACCAGCCGCCAGCCACCACCTCACCACCAGAAGCTAGGCAGATCCACCAAATGCACCGGCCAGAAAGTCTCCTCCAGACTCCACCACGCCACCACAAGCAACCACTGGAGAAAACCCGACCGGCACCAAAACACCCCCTGTCGCGGAAGCACCCAAAGCCGTTAAGCGAAAATCGTGAAAGCTCAAGAGACGATCACGACGGGAGACCAAACGCCGCCAAAATCGTGAAAGTTCAGTTAATGTAATTTGCAGGGTATATTTTCAGATCCTTGGAATCAAGGTTTAATCACTTTTTTTAATGGCAAAAACAAAATTTCATCATCATGGAGATAATAAACTAAATCGCTACAATAGAAAAAGAATCACTGAGAAAGCTTCAAAGAGTGCAGAAGACTCTTATATTACTGTTACTCACAAATTCTCAAAATCATTGAGAAAGCTTCAAAACAAGAACACTAGATATTGACAAGATGCCAACAAAATAAGCTTAAGCTTTAATCACTACTTCTTATACTTTGGATACCATTTGCGTCATTGAATGTACTACCCTCTATCTAATTTCATTAATCGTTAACACATCATCATTGTTGGTGGACTTTCTTTAATTTTTTCTTAAAATATTAGACTTTTCATATTCGTCAGGGGAAGAATTAGAAAAGTAAAAAAAAAAAAATTAATTAATTGTTTAGAAATGACAAAATAATTCAAAAAACAAATGTCCATTATATAGTTTAGTTCGTCTCATGATCATGATGAATATTACATAGTCGAAACAAAATTAACTCAAAACTAAAAAAAATTAATAAGACAAAAAAAAAAATAGGAGGCAGGTTCCAGCAGCCATTAACTTTATTCTGTAAGATATAACAACGCGATTTTCCATTCGGTTGGGCATTTGGTCACCAACCAAAGAAAAAATGGTGCCCCCAAACTCTGATGTGACTGTAAATAAGTACTTGCAAGCATAAAAATGGAGCTGTTTTTTGCAGCCTTTGTATGCTAATTTAGGATATATTTTGGGCGTTCCTGTTTTTTTTTTTTTGGGGTAATTTGGGCGTTCCTGTTGAAGTTAAAGTTGTGTGTTATTTGATCTTTTCACTTTGTAATCCGGGATCACATGTACATTATATTCAAAGTCTCGAAGGCCCTGTTCAGATGACAGGAAATGATGAAAAAATCAATTATCAGGAAAGTAGTGGGAATCACAAGAACACTTTTTTCACCAGGACTCACTTTCCCTCAAAATGCATCTTGTATCTTGAACACTCACAGGAAAGTAAGTTTTCATTTCATTTACTTTACTTCAATTCACTTTTTCCCAGGACTAAATTTCCTACACAACTTTCCTGATGACAACTGAACGGAGCCAAAAAGTTAAGTTATAGCTAGGGAGTTCCTTAAAACATATATAGTATCAAGTAATCACTTATTTTATACTCTATCCGTCCCACATTGCTCTCCGCTTATGAAAAATTAATATTTATTTTAGGATCGAAAAATGAAGTACTTAATTCTGTGCATTTTAAAAAAATACTAAATTAAAGAACTTTGTTTAATTTGGTGAAAAAAATTAAAAACTATGCATAAAAGCACAAGGCATTTTTGTGATCTCAAAATTGCACGACTTACCGTACAAGTCCGACAATTTGAGAATTCGGGAGTATCAAATTAATGTGAGATAGTGAGACTTATAGTATTATCCAACATCCCCTTCATGTGGAGTCATTTTTAAGGTTTACTAAGTGTAGCTTTTTTTGGACATGTCATCATGGGGGTCTAAAATATGGAATGTAATCGTCCCGCACCGGTACAATATAAAAAAAATTTAAATTTAACCTAAAATCTTAAGCAGCCCCGTTTCACTTTCTCTTCTTAAAAAATAAGTATTTATTTTCAATTTTCAAATTCAAATATAATGAAAAATAATTTTTTGATTTGTTTTGCACCATATAAAATATCTCAATGAGATATATCAAACAAGATCCATATTAGTAGAAAAATTATTTGCGTAAACACATGAATTTTGAGTTTGAAATTACCCTCAAACAAGATCCATATTAGTAGAAAAATTATTTACGTCAACACAAGATTTTTGAGCTTAAAATTACCTTCTTAAAAAATATGTACTTAAAATGGAAACTAAAAAGGTAATCCTCCATTATATTAAGCAGTCACTCGTTCCATGCCTAATCGGAATTAGTGCAAGACTTATATTTTGTACGAACATGTAAAGTATACCGATGCAAAAGTTGTAAAACAATACAATAAAACAAGGCTGCTGATTTTGCCATTCATTTGCAGGGGAGTACCGTAAACAAAAAATGGAGTGGCAAAATCATTTCCCTAAAACAAAATCTTCCAAATGTACCTAGATCACACGAGAAAAACTTCTTTACGGAGCAACCCATAAATAAAGTTTACGGCGCTCAATCGCGCGCGTCCAAAAGTGTTTTGGACGGTCTGGATTTTAAAAAAAATATATTCGCAAGAATAGTTTAACTATTTTAACAAATAATTTTTTTAAAATCCGGACCATTAATTGCCGAAACGAACAGTTGAGATTGCGCAAAACCATAAATAAGTTTCTCCCAAAACCACACTTTGTAGGCTTAGCTTCTGTCTTAATAATTGTTTCAACATTATACAAATTATATAACAAAGTTCATCAAATGAGAAAAATATCAACGCGAACTTAATAATATAAGCTTCTGAGAAACATATTTTGTGTGATACTGTACTGATGGTGCTATCAACTCCTTTGAAGTCAGTTTATATATATCTTCACTCTCCCTTTGCTCGAGGTGCGCAAATTATATATTCATCCATAGGTGACAACAGAGTGAAACCAACACTAATTAAATGGTCTCCAGATTAGTCGAAATGCACCGCAAGTTGGTTTTGGACACATAAGTATTATTGGGAAATTATTTTGCCACTCCCTCTTTTGTTAACGCCACTCCCCTGAAGTGTATTTTTGTACCCGGTACAAAAATACACTTGCAGAGGAGTGGCGTTAACAAAAAAAGAAATGGCAAAATCAGCAGCCTTATTATTATAAATAAAAGAAGAAAAAACCTTAATCTCGTGTTCTGGCATTTGAAATTTCCTCCATTATTCTATCCAATTAAATTGTCCTTGTTTTCACACACACAGTACCTTTCTGAAATCTGGTGACCATTCCAAGCCTCTCCTCCAGCTATTATTCTCTCTCTCTCTCTCTCTCATACAAACAGGTTATATATATTCATCAAGAGGGTGACAACAGAGAGAAACCAACACCAACCCCTCACAACAACAACACACACGGAACTAACATGGGCAGAGCTCCCTGCTGTGACAAAGCCAACGTCAAGAGAGGCCCATGGTCTCCCGATGAAGATGCCACACTCAAATCCTACATCGACCAACACGGCACCTGCGGCAACTGGATTGCCTTGCCACAAAAAATAGGTACATATAAAACCTTAATTTTGAGCCCTACTATCCTTATAGTTTGTAAGTTTCGCCTGTACGATGACAATTGACAGCTAACGCGCTAACCGCAAATGCAATGGAATTGCAATAACCACACTAATGCGAATTAATAATTATACACTATAACTTTTCTTTTATCGTTGTTATGAATGACATTTCTTTGCCGTTCAAGAAAAAGAAAACGTATATTGTGACTTGGAAATTTTCGATAACTTCTTGTTTTTGTTCATAAAGTTACTAAAGTCTACCCAACATTGAATTCGGAACTAAAATTTAATTGTTTGGATTTTAGGCCTCAAGAGATGCGGCAAGAGTTGCCGGCTTAGATGGTTGAATTATCTCAGGCCAAACATCAAGCATGGAGGCTTTTCAGAAGAAGAAGATAACATAATTTGCAGCCTCTATTTAAGTATTGGAAGCAGGTAATTGACCCTCCTTCTGTAAGCAACTAAAATTGGGCTTATCTTCTTTTTCTCCTTTCTTAAAATTCCATTTGTTTCCTGTATCAAAAAAATTCCATTTTTTGTACTTTCCAAACTCAAAAGATTGAACATGTTCTCCTTCGGGATTTCATTTGTGTAGGTGGTCTATAATTGCTGCGCAATTGCCTGGACGAACTGATAACGATATCAAGAACTACTGGAACACGAGACTGAAGAAGAAGCTCATGGGAAAGCAACGGAAGGAACAGCGCGCTAGTAGCATCAAGCATGAAATGAAGAGAGAGTGTGAGAGTTTCGTGGTTAATCCTCATGAGGCCATGAACCCAATTCTGTACTGGCCAGAACTGCCTTTGCATGACACATATTTGCAATACCCCTTTGATGTTTCCACCACCCAAGACCAGCCATGTGATAATTCCACTATCACCTTTGCCTCTTCCACCTCCATGAATTCTGTGAAGAGCAGTAGTAGTACTTTTTCCCAGATGCCAAACATGTTTCAAGGATTCAACAACTACCAGATCGATCTAGGAGAAATCGTCTACGGCACACCGCAACAAGTAGATGGATTGGAGAGTTTTGCTGGGGTGGATATGGTAAATCTGAGTAGCACTGGAAGTGGAATTAGCTCTGTTGAAAGTAATAGTTGGGGGGATATTAACTCTCTGGTCTACTCTCCCATGGTTCCCCATTATGAAGGCACAATGCAAGGTTCAACATGTGAAGCAAGTTACTTTGGGTTACAATAGCTCGTGGTGGGGTGTACTAATCAATCTGAATAGATAGGGGAATCTGTTTTAGTGCTTAATTTACTGGCTTATATATGCGCCATGGCAAGTCAGAACTGTTCTTCGATTTGTTTTTTCCATTGCAGTATTATCAGTTTCATTTTGGTAACTAAGAATTCTCATATTTGCTTCATTTACGTAGGCTTCACTTTTGCATCATTTGTTTCTCTTCCACGCAATTTTCTTAACCTTTTGTGGTCGATGGTTTTGGTTTGATATATGCTTGATATATTGTGTTGTTTATTGTATATCTGGGTTTCTTTGGCCCTCAGGTGTTGCATTGGGCTTGTCCCTTTGCTTTGGTTCCAACTTTTGGTTGAATACCCTTCCCAACCCCCCTAATAAAATGCTATTTTGCCGTTCAAAAAAAAAAAATGCTTGAACATTGGCTGACAAAAGATACTTGCACAGATCTGGACACAACTCTCTCATAAAAGGTGATAATGGGATCCTGTTGAGTGTGACTTCAAATTGGGAAAGAGCGTCTGGACAGGAGTCACGTTCGTCTAGACGCATGGCTCAAGCATAAATGGCCAAAGAGGTGTGTCAAGTGAGTCTGGGTGCTGGTCAAGTGTGTTCCGACGCGTGGCCCAAGGTTATTTCCGGAGAACTGTGTTTTCTTCGTCCGGACTCGGGGTAGCCCTATATATTGTACAGTATCTCATTAGTTTTAGGGTAGACTAAACTTGTTTTGGTGCAAGAAACCAAGAAAATCTGAGAGAGGCAATTAAAATGAGATTGGAGTGCTTTCCTTAGTTATTATATCAGTATTAATTCTTCCCGAATTCCAAGGGGTTGGCAAGTGGTCAAGGTTTGGGATTTAGGATTTGCTCCCTCCTAAGGTTCTAAATTTGAAACTTCTTAGATACTATTAACTCATTTAGATCTAATCCATACAGAGCTTTAATTTGCTCTGACTTTAATTAGGACCCTCGCAAGTGGGTGGTGAGGATTAATCGAGGTACGCAAAAGCTAGCCTAGACACCTAATCCCCCGGAGTAGATATACAACATGTGTATCGAAACATCTAAATCTTGTGTTCTTGTGTGGCTGTTTCTTGCATGCCTTATTCTTCTTTCATCTTTTATAGTTTCCTGTTATAGATCCATGAGTTCTTTGTGTATTCCACATAATCGTTCACAATTAGGGGTGAGCAAAAAATCCGTCAAACCGCTAACCCAGTCCAAACTGAAAGGTTTGGTTTGGTTTTTTAGTACTATGGTTTGGTCATGGTTTAAAAAAATAAGAAACAGCTTTATATGGTTTGGTTTGTGGATTCACATTCACAGTTATGATTCCAAACCGATCCAACCCGTATAGTAAATTATATGTGTATATATAAATAATCATATTCTGAACACATTGAATGACTTGGATCATCGAAATTCGATTGGGAAAGGGGGTCCGCATTTTAACTAAATGAAGACCCCCTCATGGGAGACAGACTCTGTGTGTGTGTGTGTATAATTTAATTTTGATTCACCAAATAAATATGGGAACCTTAATCAACTACTTTTCTAATTTATTGATCCACCGCAATATTTAGTTTTTCTTCCCTGCCTAGATAATTTAGACTATTTCTATGTCACAACCCATTCCTAATTTCCTATGACTATTAATTTATTATACACAAAAAATAATGGACTCGAACCTTGGTCACCACTGAAAAGGGAGATGAGTTACCAACTTTACTAAAAGTGATTCTCAGATTAAATCCTTTTAAGAAGGTGAAATTCTGAGAATTAATCTTGTCTAGAAGCTTGAAGTCCTAAACTAGAAAATTAATCCATTGCCATGTTGGTTCCATTTCTACCGCGTCATATAAATGTATGGTACTCTTAGAGGCCGTTCCGGTTTCTAAAAAAAGTAACTTTTGAAAAAAGAAGGTAATTTCAAGCTCAAAAATCATGTATTTACGTAAATAATTTTCCTACCACTATGGATCTTGTTTGATAGATTTCAACGAGATCTTTTATACGGTGCAAAAAAAATTAAAAAATTATTTATCATTTTCATTATATTTGAGTTTGAAAATTGAAGAAAAAGAACTTTTAGAAAAAGAAGGGAAAGTGGAACTTTTAGAAAAATTAAATGTATGGAACTTTTGTTTGAAAAGCATATGGTACTCTTTCCTCATGATCATACACTACTTTTAAAGTACAAAGAACCTGTACTATTTGTCTATATATAAATAATCATGGCATAAAAGTATAAAACTTGGTTTTGCTTATCTTTCTTCGTGATAGTATATGACTTGAATTAATGTTTCTATGACAAAGTTCTACAACCTACTTGGAAAGACAGAAGGGAAAGGTGCTTTGCTTTTGACGTTTTGGCAGCAAGTTGGTTGGATCGATAGCATGTAGGGTATCCAAAAGTTGGTGCATTCCTTTATATTTATCTATCTTCATGTCAGGAAAATAGAACAAGAAAGAGAGATAGATGTGAAAGAAGTAGCACCTGTCCATTTGATGTAGTTCCAATGAGAATGTAGACAACGTACTAGCTCGATTGGCAGCTCATGCCATGGCTTCATAATTTCATGGGCAGAGAGGGTTAGGATCCTATGTGCATGGGTGTTGTCTTCTCTAAAATCTCCTTCCGTCGCGTGCTACCACAACATCTCAATTGAGTACTACATACATTGCTAGCAGTGTTTAGTTTTTTTTTTTTTTTATAACTCAGGGTGTACGTCCAGGTAGCTTAAGTTTTCGAGTAGTCGAGCTAGCAATTTTAACTTACAAACAACGATACATTATCCGGCCAAAAAGAAATCCTTTTGTGGCAATTCCCAACTTAATTTAAATCACGAATTTTAAGAACCGCTTTGCAAATGTGATAAGGCGTAGCATGTAAAGAGCGACAAACTCTTTTTGTCATGATCACATAATATCTATTGAATACATAAATTATCAGAACTACAAAAAAGAAGAGATTATCTCTCTCGGATAAATGGTAAAATTTATAAATCTTCCGATATTTCCCAAGGCTTAGTTTTTTTAAAAAAAAATTGGTGAGAGATCCACTATAGCATGTTTCTAACCCACTAAGTCCACTAATCAAGTTCCTAACCCACTAAGTCCACTAATAGATATTTGGTAAGGCATAAAGTCCACTTCATTTAAAAAGAGAAATAATCCCAAACAGATTTACCCTTTCCATTCAGATCACGTTTGTTTAGCCCATTATCTCCCCCATTATCCCTTATACGTTTCAAATCCCGAGATTTTCATTTTTTTGAACTGGAGTGAGAAAGCAAGGGTTTTTTGAACTGGAGCGAGCGAGATTTTCGTCTGTTCCTTCTCCGGTGATCGCGAAACTTATTCTGTTGATTACGAAACTTATTCTGGCCCTCGTCTGTTCCTTCTCCGTTCCTTCTCCGGTGATCGCGAATCTGGTGGTCGTCTGTTTCTTTCCAAGCAATCCAGGCCCTAGTCTCGCCTCCCTCCCACTGTAACTCGATCTCTCTTATCTCTCTAGTTGATAATTGCATGTTACATACAGTGTATATAACGTTACATACAGTGTTGTACCTGACATTGTATATAACGTTACTGTTGTTATATAACATTATATATTCTCATTGTCGGATACGATGTATATATCGTTATTGTATTTATATAACGTTATATATTCCCCTTTTCAGATACGCTGTGTAACGTTATATATTATCCTTGATTTTTTTGTTTTGTTGTTATGTGTGCAGTTGTCATGGATTCAACAATCATGTTTGTTTGTAAGTATGGGTTGCAGATTCTTCCAGTGAGGATATTGGGTGGTGGAAGGTTGAAGGATATCTTAAGTAGCATTTGTAATAGGTGGAAGAATCTGTCTGTTGGTAGCTTTTGTGTTTCATATGCTTATGAAGATGGTTATTGTGTTCTTCAGGATGAATCTGATTTTGAGAACATGCTTTTCTTATTTAGTAACTGTGATCGAATAAATGCAAAGGTTGACGAGAACAAACATAGTAGCAGATTAATTGTTAGTAGTACTATTGATGAAGTGGGTGATTTTGATGAAGTGGATGATGATGACGTAGAACATGTGGATAGAATGGACCCCGCGGAAAAGTGTAGTAAACATGCTGAGACGAGGTATTTGACCGAAGCTTGGGCTGATTTGATAGAGGGTGTTGGTCAAGAATTTCCATTAGGTGTGAAGGAGTTCAGGGCTGTGCTGGCTAAATATGCAATTGAGAATGGCTTTATGTATCGTTTGGTGAAGAATGACCAACTTAGGGTGACGGCGGTTTGTGTTGTTGAAGGGTGTGGATGGCACGTGCATGCTATTGTAAATAGAACCAACGGAGTATTTCATATTAAAAAGTGTCATAACGAGCATAATTGTGGTTCAACGTACCGAACCAATAAGCATAAGCGCGTGTCATCCCGTCTGATTGCGGATGAGATAGCTGGGCTTGTCGAGAAAAAACCCAAAACTTCTCCAATCGACATGTTGGATTGGTTTACGGACAAGTACGGTCTTGATTTGTGCTATCATAGTGCCTGGTTAGGTGTTGAGAAGGCAAGGGGGGGATTATATGGAGATTATGAAGGTTCATTTGATAGGCTTCGGTGATACGTTGAAGCTGCAAGGGCTACGAATCCGGGGAGCGTTTTGAGGCTTGAATATGATCCTGTAACAAAGGAGTTTTCGCGGCTATTTGTGTCGTTTGATGCTTGTATCAAGGGGTTTAACTACTGTCGGCCTTTTTTGTGTCTTGATGCGACCCATCTGAAAGGTAGATTCAAAGGAACACTCCTTGCCGCAACAGGGAAAGATGCAAATCAATGTACGTTTAACTTGGTTGTTTATCTTTTGACGTTATATATTAAATTTAATTAATACAGTTTACAATATATAACATTATATATTGAATGAAGTATTATGTGTAGCTACACATGACAGAAGTTCGCATGAAACGTAATACGTTATAATTCATGTGCAGGTTTATTTCCTATAGCTTATGCAATTTGTGATGCTGAAAATGATGCTAATTGGACTTGGTTTCTTGGCCTTCTGAGGAGTACATTGTCCACTCGTCCTATTACCTTTATTACTGATCGTAACGCCGGTCTTGTCAACAACATTCCTGTTATGTTCCCCGGTTGTCATCATGCATACTGTCTCTATCACCTACAGTTTAACTTGAAGGATCACTTTCCTGGTCGGTTTAAGCAAGGTTTTCGGAACAGGCTCGTTGAATTGTTCAATAAATGTGCATATGCTTCATCGGTTTCGGTCTACAAAGCTGCTGAAGAAGAATTTTACCAATACGGTGGAGATAAAGCTAGGACCTTTATTGCAAGTGTCCCCATAGAGCATTGGAGTAACGCGTATTTCAAAGGTCAACGGTATGGTGAGATGAGCTCTAGTGCTGTGGAGTCGTTTAACAATTGGATTCTTAAAGCTCGGGAAATGCCTGTTTTTTATTTAGTTGATGAGCTTCGTCGCAAAATTATGAAGCAAATGGCAGCTAGGAGAGTAAAGTCGATGAAATGGAATTCAGTGATTTGTCCGAAGATGGATAAGAAGTTAGCTTACTTTATAAACAAAGGAAGGTCGTGGAGGATCATTATGTCAAAGGTGGGTTTGTACGAGGTGCGTTGTCTTCCCCCGAAGGTAGTATCTCTTGAGGAAAGGACGTGCTCTTGTGGTAAATGGCAGTCTACCGGTTTCTTGTGCAGGCATGCTGTAACGGTTATTATAAAAGCTGGTGGAGGGGAAGGATCTTTGGTGGATCACATGGATCCATTGTACCTTGTTGATGCGTATCGGCGTGCATATGAAGAACCCATTTATCCAGTTGTAGAGAGTGACATTCCCGATTTTACGACGGAAGGTGAACGAGTTATAAACCCTCCACGGAATAGGCATCCAGCTGGTAGGCCCAAAGTTAAACGCATTCGTTCAAGGGGTGAAGAGTCATATACTAGGCCAAATAAATGTGGGAGGTGCCACAAGGCTTCAAAGCACAACCGAAGAACATGCAAAGAGCCAAGCGATGTATGAGGCAAGGAGTCAAATATGAGAATAAAGAAGAGATTAGAATGAAGAACAGATTAAAGTTGTGGTTCTTTTTTTTCCTTATTCATGCTTATTATTGGAATTGTTTCTTTTGGATTATGGATAATAAAGAGTTTAATGTTTTGTAGACATGAGTTGTGCACAATTTGAGATATAACGTTAGTGGAACATTATATATTCTCCTGTTCATGTACACTGTGCTCAAGTTCAGTTTGGCGGTGTTATAAAACATCCTGTGCTCAAGTTCATTAATGTGCCAAATTCTCAGTAGCAGTAGCGTTATTGTTGTCTGAATATGCAAGTTTGCACAAGTTTGGAACTTTCAAGTTCCATGGTATTTGAAGGTTATGTTGGAGGAGTAAGGATAGTGTTTGAATGTTGTTGCTGGAGGAGTGGTGGAAGCCATATTGGTAGAAATGCTAGATCAAACAATCTGTAATCTGGCCAAACATCGGCGGTGTCTTGAGGCTTATTTTGGGTTGGTATTCTGACATTGTATAAATGGATGCCGAAAATCGGTTTCAAGCTTGTTGAACTTCTGGTTTATCATTCTTGTCTACCAACTGGTGTCACGTACACCACAATCCTGCATCAAATCTGGGCTAAGTTTTAGTCCTCTACAATGAACCAAGTTATAGGACTGTCAGATGAACCAAGTTACTCGACTTCGGGTCGCCAAAATACACATTTTAACCTTTTAAAGTTTTCAAATGAAGCTTGAACACACTTTTCATGACATATTTAACTTGCAACAAGTAGGTATAAACCATATAAAAAGGTATAACAAATTGAGATATAACGTTATATAACATTATATATTCTTATATCTACCACTTTCCAAGGAGCAATCACAGTTGAGAGATCACAGTTGGAGCCACAACTTAACCAATGATTCATTAGCTCAACTAATAACAGAATCATCCAAATGACAGACAATAGCCAATCCACAGCAGAACAGAACAGCAGTACAAAACAGAACAACAGTGTGCATAAAACCAGAACAAAACCACAATCTTAGATCTGGCAACGTTTATATAACCATATATTCCAGGAGGAACAGGTCAAAAATCTGATACAGAGATGTAAGAAATATCATATTGGATCCGTATAAGACCAACAAAGAGTTTTGTACCATCTAAGAACATCAAAAATCTGTATGTTATCCTTACAAAAAATTAAGACCACATTGGTCCCCAGGACACCATCTCACTCCCCATCTTACGAACGTTCTCATCATCATCTCACTCTCCATCTCACGAATGGTCATTGCGACCCCTTCCCCATCCGCCTGGCTTCCCATTTCTTTATTGTCCAGCTTCTTCCTTCATCGTTCAAAAATCGAGAGACTAAATCAGCTCTAAACTGATCAATTTCAGTCTTCGGCAGTGTTTTTGGGATTGGCTCAATGTACGCCAATAGTTCCATGAGCTTGCAGACGAATACCCCACAATCAACCCTGTATATTTTCGAGGCAAATAAATATCATAAGTTTAGTGGGAGAATTTTGCAAACTGTTGTATGTAGAAGTTGTATCGAGTTTTGAAGCTTACGATGTGTTTTCTTGTTGTGGAGCATATGGAGGTGAGCAGATTGGAGCATTGAAATTTTGTTCTTGAAAGAGTATTTCTGTACTGGTACTTTGGTTCTTCAGCTCATCATGCCTGTCCTTCATATAATTCTCCACGTATTTTTTCTACAATTGGGAAGCATAACATTAGTGTTGTTGATATTGTTCGTGAATCGATTTATGAGTATTTGCATATATGGAATTATTAAGTGTACCACAAAGGTAGCGTCTTTCAGCATTGGATCTCTGCCGTCTCTCTTCTTCAACGAATTGTAGTGCATCCATTTTTGTTTCCTAACATCAAAGAAAAGAATGGTCCAATGGTACGGTGACATTTTTAGCGATTTGCCCCCGCTGCCATTCATAGGGAATACCAAGTACCGATAGTATTTAGTCCCATGTTGCCGGACGTTTTCAAACACACATTGAAGCTTTTTGTCAAGCAGAACTGTTCTCATGTCGTTGGTCTCGTTGAGCAGTATAGTCTGTTGCATTGGAAAAGCTTTTAAATGCAGTAGACAGATGATCATATATAACATTAAATAAATAGGCATTTACGGAAGTAAAAAGATGTTTCTTACCCAGATGGTGCATGGGAAAAATGCAACGTGATGGGTAAGCTTATCATCATGATCCAGATGGATTGTTAACATATGAGCGAGACCATCAATCATCTGCATTAGTTTCCATATTTACTTAACAACAGACTCGACCAATACCCAGTTTGATATGTATTTGCAGCATGATATAAGTTAGGGTTGCCATACCCAGTTTGAGACGTCCCCTCCTTGCAAGAGTTTCATTATGTCTTCCAGGGGTACAACTTCTCTCGTCACATCATTGGTCCAGACAGTGCAACTGTTATCACACATGTGTACGGAAAAAATACCAGCAATAACTTAGTTGAGATCAGATCAGAGGAAAAAAATAGGTAATCCGAAAAATATATGAGGTTATAAACAGTAGCAGAGATCATGTAATGCAATCTTTCCATATGAGGTTATATGAGTGTAGTATATTTACTTACTAGAGATCTGTATCAGGGCAGTCAACAATTTGTCGCAACAGGTTCGCATCGGTATTCATGAGCAAATGAAACAACGGTGCTTCACTTGGATTCCACTTTTGTTTTGATTTATTCGTTGCCCCCTTTTTCAAATCAACATAGACATAATCGTCTAACCGCTTCTCCACTTTGCTGACTGTTTTCTTCACTCCTCTGGTCAACGACGATGATTTCACTTTAACTTTGGTTTTCCCCCTCTTCCTTTTAGGTGTGCCGCATTCTAGTATACTTCTGTATGCTTCAACAGTTGTACTATCCACTTTTGCATCTGGCACCATTTCGTGCTCTGGCCCACCCTCATCCTGGACATTTTCAAACCCCCCACCTTCTTCTTCTTCTTCCACATTTTGTTTTTCATGTTCCTCACTACCGGCATCCACTTTTTTACCCTTGGACTCCTTTTCACCCACAATTTCACCTGTCTGTTTTTTTTAAAAAAAAAAAAACCAGTTATAGTTGTTAACTTCTTACCTTCATAGGTTTTTTCCATGAATATATAACCTAATATATTCTGAACTACTATATAAAAGTGCATATATAACCTAATATATACAAACATTACCTGGTACGTTTGTGTTACAGTGTGTGTCACGAAATCATCAATTATATCTCCGGCCGCTTCCAGTTTTTCTTCAACATTGTCTTTCTCTATGATCAGGCCACCAATCTCTATCTGTAAAGTAATGTTTTCGTGTTCTAGGAGGTCTTTTTCAAACTGTGCGGAAATGACTTCGAATCCAAATCCAGGTGCTGTGGTTTGTGGATGGTTTGTAATCCTTCTCCTAAGTTCAGCAATTGTGGCATTTTTATCCTCGTTTTCCCTCTGAAGCTCATAAATTTTCCGGTCCTTTTCAGCATTTTCGTCGGTCAACTTTCGGACTATACCTCGGAGGGTTACCACTTCATTCTAATCACTATCCGCCTCCTCATCACTTGTATCCTGCACCACCTCATCGTTCGACTTGTCAACTGCAGTCTTCACCATAGAGTCTTTGACATCAGCCTCGTGTTCGGTCACTGGGCAAAACCTGTACAACTCTTCCTCTTCGTCGTTTGGCTCCAACTCTGAGGATAATACCTTTACAAAAAAAAAACAATAAACAATGATGTTTACAACTCACATATAGCTCCAACAATGTTTTGTAATGGATCATAATAACATAACAACTTCTACGGGAAATATATATAACCCTATATCATGTTTACCAAAAGAGGATTGAGAGAATCCAAGTTGATTGTACGCAATTCCTTGCTTAAGTCACTAAGCCTCCACTTGAGGAACCTTGGAATGTTGTGTGGATCTCCTTATTTAATTAAACACACATGCTCACAAAGCCAATACTGTTGACAAATGGGTGCACAAATTAGTTTATCTCATACCAATAATAAGGTAAAAAAATTGGAAGATGATGAAGAGGAAAGCCATTTTTACCATGAGTCCCATTACGCATCCTCCAACTTTTGCTGGATTCGAAGAACCCCTTAGGTTTAGTTCATGGATGACCTCTTCAGTTATGAAGCTTGACCAATTGTATGATGTGCTGTTCTCCAAAGGTTCAATGAAATCCAAGTAAGCCCAACTCACTCTGGATTGTGTGTTTGGGACAAACAGCGTCCCTATTAACAAAAGACAAAGGACACGCGCCAAGTCCTTCGCATCATTCAAAGTGGTACCATTAACAGCCTTGGCGAAGAAGTCCCTCAGTATCGGAGTGGTCAATATCCTTTGCCCTTTCGGACCAGGGCAAAGTCGATCCGCGAAATCTGTTTTTGGGACCCTTGGAGTTGGATTTATAACAATCCTCGTAGTACCAGACTTAATCCCAAATATAGTAGTAAGCTCTTTCGCCGTTATCTTGACAGAGTCGGCCCCCAATTTGAAACTTCCGCCTGACCCTTCATATTGTTTTACCAACTTCAAAACGTCAGGATCACTTTTCCTTACGTATGCCTCATCCAGCTTCGCTTCGACAATCCCAAACACAATATCCGCAAAGGGTGTTTTCTTGATCTCTTGTATTTGACGTGTTGTGAATTCCCCGTTAGGAATAGTCTGCAACAGCTTCACCACAGTGTTTAAGCTGGACCTACATAAAATAAAAGTTATACATAAAAAAATATATAATCCTATATATTTGGTGAACAAAACATCATATATAATGTCTCACAGGACAGTATATAACGTTATATAGATCAGTAACTATATATACATATTAGCCAAAATCATTACCTGTACTGGATTTTTTCTGGCTTTTTCAGGGGAATTTTAGACATTCCAGGTTCAACATTCTTGCCCTATTCACTTTACTTGTCTTCCCTTTCTTTAAAGTTGCCCTGTAAAGATACCCATATATATTTTGATGTTATACCATCGTATATGACTTTCCACTAGTTAATATAGCATATATAACATTATATGTGTAAATGGATAGGTGCATCTCCATTACTCAAAGCTCTGACAACAATAGAAAGGCATCACGATTGTATCAAATATACAGAAGACAATATAGCTATCAACGGTTCATTTTCTGATGCTGATTCTCAATTCAAAGTTATCTAACACAGAACTGCATCCCTAGCTGTGTCACAACAAATGGTAATGAACATCACCAAAATAATACTCGTATGATTATGTCAGTTAGTAACAGACAAGAAAGTGGGTTACCAAAATTTGTAAGGTCTACTGACTTTATTAAGTTGCAGATTCTGGCTTACAAAAGACTCATGCTTTACACAACTATGGCGCATATCGTGCAATTAAGGAATGATTTGTCCTCTTCCAGCAAAATGAGATGAAAATACTATTCTTAGCACATTACCCCACCACTCTGCACACCGACACATACCCTGGAATAGAGAGAAGATAAAGGCAACGAAGATGAAGTGGACAGGAAGAACAGTAGTACTATATAGACAACCCTAGTTAAATGATGGGCATCAGGAAAACACAAAACCCTTTGGTGCCTAGCATGCCAAGTAACTAGTAAAACTGAAACCAATGTTGAAGACAATTATTATCCTTCACACACACAAAAACCAATGTCAGGTTATAACAACACACATAACGTTTTCACTAGTAAGTGTATCCATATATAATATTATATCAATGTTATTATGGAACATCTATTATTGATATGATGGTGCTATACAATTAAAATGATACATTAAATCATATGTAACCATATATATTCCAGGTAATAACAACATATATGTCCAAACACATGTTTGTAGAACATATATAACATTATTTCAATACAATCATATACATATAAACATGTGCCCTTACCTGTACTGCATACCCCTTTTTTGTTCCACTTTTTCTTGTTTTGGTTGGCCTGTCTTACCCTTGACCCCTTCTCTCTTCTGCCCCTTTTTTACCTTTCTATTTTCTTCTTCATCTCCCTCGTCTTCATCCCATTTCTCTTCTTCATCTCCCTCGTCTTCATCCTATTCCTCTTCTTCTTCCTCCCCCTTTACCTTTTGTTTCACATTTCGTTGTCTGTTCGAACCTCCACCCTTGGAGACAAGTGGACTTGTTTTTCTTTTAATTCCTTTGTCCTCCTTTTCTTTCATGTCCTTATTCATCTTCATTTTCTTCAATGCCTCAGCAGACCGTGTGACTCTCTTTGTCGGGGTGTTCAGATCTATAACTTCTTCATCTCCCCTACTTGTCCTTTTCCTCCTTTTCTCATAAACCATTTTAGTTTCAGGCTTCTCGCCATGTTGTTTTGTATTGATCTTAATAGGGGTAGGGTAGGAAGTTCTGACAGTTGCTTCTACATCAACTTCTTTTGATCCTTTCCGGTGGGAGGGGGAGGAAGACTTGACTACCTCAGACTTACCTGCACTGTCGTCAATATTTATGACAGCAGGGTCTGCTGTCCGCTTCCTTGGTGATTTTTTCAGCCTCATCTCTTTTGGTGGGTCAATCATTGCCAATGGACGAGCATCTGTTGCGTACGCCACAGGTACCAACTCTTTCCCTGTTCTTTTAGGATACGTCATTGCTGCACATACAATGAAAAAAATAAACATATGGAGACAAACAGCTTTGTATGTGTAAGAAAGGATTCGAGATACTGATATTGCAATTTATGTTCCATGATGGACTTGTCGAAATCGCATGTTACATTTTCTGATATATAACCATGTGTATCTTATTTACAGAGGGAAAACCACAAATATCTGCATCAGACATAACCACATATACCCATATATACCCAAAGTTCACTTTTAGTTTCCTAAGGAACATACTGAACGTATCAAAACCCTAACTTTACATGCACATGTCTGTTACACCAACCTTTCAAATGTATATAACCATATATATCCAAAGTTCACTTTTGCAGTTTTACTGAGAAACAGAGTAACCAAAACTGATACCTTATCAGCATTAAATAAGCAACAGAAACTCCATAAAATGCATTTTATCAGGGATTATGGGGAAAGATTTTACAACAGAAAGTATTTTATCAGCATTTTTTTGCAAAGACTTGACAATGGAAAGTATTTCGGCCTACGGGTCAAAATTAATCAAATGAAGTCTTAGTAACTCCAACACACCAAACCATAAAATGCTCATAAAGAGAGTTCAGCAATCCAGAAAATGACTAAAGGTTATAACCATAGTAAGGCAACCATAAGCATTAGCATATCACCATATAATTACATTATTAAAATGGTCCGCGCAGCGGCATACTTGATCCGAATATATAGCCATCCTCAAAACCCTATGTTGACTCGCACACAGTATATAACCATATATACTCAAAGTTTACCTTCAGTTTTCTAAGAAACATACCGGACAGAGGACATACAACATTATATTATATATAACATTATATAACCCAATATTCGTATATAAAATCCTAACTTTACATGCCGATGTCTGTTATACAATCAAAATCCTAACTTTACCAATCACTTTACCAAACTCCAACCTAGAAAATATATATAACCATATATTCCAAAAGTTCACGGCAGAGATCTATTCTTCCAAACATTATAAGAAGATCCATAGGTAAGAAAATAAGTAAAGCTGACCATAACTTTACCTTGCAAATCCAAAATCTGCAATCTTCAGGACTGCATTATCACTATTTGTGGAGAGAAGGAGATTCTGTTATACAAATGATTACTACATTAGAACAATACAAGTAGGATGGCAAAAATAGATTATGTTCCAGATAAATTCCTTTGCAAACAGAAAGCTCCCTATTGTCATGTCATGTAAGAACTGAAAAACATAAGTAAGCATTTCTTCATACGACCGAAGATACGAGTGCCCCCACTTCAGTCCCTTGCCTATTATTTCTTGATTGTTCACTTGGTTTCAATTAACTCTCTTTATCCTAATTGCCCCATATTTACTATTCAAGTATTCAACGACGTCAATAATGAAAAGTCCAACAACACAAGCACCACGATCAACCACGTTGGTTGTACTTGATACACTTTACTAGCCCATGTCTGTTACACAATCAAAACCCTAGTTTTACCAAACACCAACCTGTCAAATGTATATAATCATATATATCCAAAAACTGATACCTTAATTAGGATATGTCAAGATCAAATATATAACCATATATAACCCTTCTTCACTAATAGTTTTCCAATAAGCATACCGAACGGAGGAGATTTAATCGCATACAGATCTGAGTATATAACTTCTTATATGTTACTATACATAACAATATATACCAATCATAAAATTTCCCCAGGATGCTATGTACAAAACCCTCAATCACAGGGCAAATAATTTTGGTTTATAACCATATATACTCGCAATCAAAACCCTAAATTAACTTAGCAAACCATTCATATAACCATATATACGAGGAGAAACATACCTACTGTATCAATGACGATGTAGGTTCTGCCGAAGTCGATGGAAAAACAAAGGCGAAAATGGAGACGATTGCGACTGAAGAAGGGCCGACACGACGAAGAAGGGACGACGACGAAGAAGGGCCGACGACGAAGAAGGGCCGACGACCTAGAACGGACGACGAAGAAGGGCCGAGGACGACGAAGAAGGGCGGAGGACGACGAAGCCTGACGACGACAAAGTCTGACGACGACGGAGGAGGGCAGACGAGGGTGAAGAACGTCGACGACGAAGACGGCAGGGAAATAGTCGATGGTTTCTGGTTTGTAATGGCAAATCCCCCAAAAGCTGTGTTTTCTGGAAAAGTGGGGGGAGGGGGGGGAAGGGGGGGGAGGGGCGAGGGGTTTTGTAAGGGGAGAAATTGGATCTGTTTGAAATTGAGAAAAAAACGGAAATTGAGTAAAAAACGGGGCAAACATTTTTTGAAAGACGCAGGGGTATATTAGACTAATTAGGGTTATTATATCCTTAATAATAGGTTAGTGGACTTATGGGGTTACAGAATTTAGAAGTGGACTTAGTGGGTTTGGGAAGTGCTACAGTAGACCTAGGAAAAATTCTCTGGTAAGTACTTAACCTTTTCAAAGAAATCCAAACAAACAGCACCCAGCTAACTAGTAAGGTATACAACGTTGGTTACAACATATGAAACCGTACTACGAAACAAAATAAGAAAATGCAGTACTTGCTAATAAGTCTATCATTCAAAGAGAATCAAAACGAAAAGATTTGACCAAGTGAGGCTCAGGTCTGAAAAACTAGAACTAATTAAAAAGAAAGTGGCTGAAAAGAAATTTATTTTTTTGTTGTGTAAAATTTTCTGTCCAAAGGTGATGATAATGATTGAAAGATTAATTAATGTGAAAAAAAGGTTATCTGATAGGCAAGGACAAAAATTGAGTGGCAAGTTCTTTAATTTAATTCCATACAAAAGACTGTGCACTAGTTTAAAACAAACATAGTGGACGGGGGGCCCCACCACAAGAGAAATGAATTTGAGCTAACGAAAATGATATAGGAAATAGGAAAAGTTTCCAAGAAACGGTTTGGGAAAAATTCAAAATACCCCCTAACCTTTACACCAAAATTAATTAGACTCCCAACCTTTTAAAAATTTCAATTTTACTCCCAACGTTATCTTCCGTTAATCAAAATGTCCCCTTCCGTCCGAATGGCTAACGTATTTCGTTAAAGACTCCGTTAAATATTGTTCCGATCGAATTTTGATGATCCGAGCCGCTCAATGTGTTCAAAACGTGATTTTAAGTGTACTCGCAAAAAATCAGCAAAAAAAACGACCGGGAAGGGCTTCATCTGAACAGTTTTTTTATTAAACTATTCAATAAAAAACTGTTCAGATGAATCCCTTTCCGATCATTTTTTTTGTTGATTTCTAACGGGTATCCTTAAAATCACGTTTTGAACACATTGAGCGGCTCGGATCATGGAAATTCGATCGGAAAAGGGGAGGTGCAGACCGAAGCAAAATCAGGATGTCCGGACTTGAACAAAATCCGGATCGATCTGCAACTCCTCTTTTCCAATCGAATTTCGATGATCCAAGCCGTTCAATGTGTTCAAAACTTGATTTTAAGAGTACTCGCGAGAAATCAACAAAAAAAATGATCGAAAAGGGCTTCATCTGAACAATTTTTTATTGAATAGTTTAACAAAA
The DNA here is from genome assembly GCA_018127125.1 of Rhododendron griersonianum. Lineage (NCBI taxonomy): Eukaryota > Viridiplantae > Streptophyta > Magnoliopsida > Ericales > Ericaceae > Rhododendron > Rhododendron griersonianum. The sequence goes on from CM030795.1 coordinate 11,900,506, forward strand.
AAACTGTTCAGATGAAGCTCTTCCCGGTTATTTTTTTTGTTGATTTCATGTGAGTACCCTTAAAATCACGTTTTGAACACATTGAACGGCTCGGATCATCGAAATTCGATTGGGACGCTATTTAACGGAGCTTTTAACGAAATCCGTTAGTCATTCGGACGGAAGGGGGCGTTTTGATTAACGGAAGATAACGTTGGGAGTAAAATTGAAGTTTTTAAAAGGTTGAGAGTCTAATTGAATTTTGGTGTAAAGGTTGGGGGGTATTTTGAATTTTTCCCAAACGGTTTAGTAAACATAAATGAATGGTCCAGATTTTAGATTAAGCAAATTTGAATCATTCATTTATGTTTCTTGGACTGTTTCCTAGAAACTTTTCTTGTACCATATTAGGCCGCCTCTTGAGCTAAAGATACAGGATTGACCAAGTCTTTTAAGGCCATTCACAGTAGTATAATCAAAAGTCAATTAATTTTAAAGTTAACAATATTGGTACAAAAGATGACTCACAATGATATAATCAAACTTAGCAACATCTTTAGAAATAATCAAATTTTGGGCTTTGGATAACCAAAACTAGTAACCTTTTTCAATAATCAAAATTTATGGACTCCACACCACTTAAGTTAACTAGTTCCAAAATTTGTATACACGTGTGTTTCAATTGGTATTTTTTCTTCTCTTCTTCGCTCACTCTATATCTTCTTCACTTCACCCACAAACTATTTTTCTTTATTTCCCTCAAAAAGTGAAGCTCATATCTCTCGATCATCTACAATTCAACTCATCATCGCCGGATTAAGGTATTTCACTCTTCTTTTCCATTTCTATTTTTTTTTCCCCAAAAAAAATTCATAATATGAGGGAAAAAAGTCACCGATTTTTCCCCAAAATTAAGAGAGGGAATTGATATATTTTTGCCAAAAAAAAAACACGTAAATAAAGGGAAGTGAATGACAAGAAACAGAGGGGGAGAGAGAGTGAAATTGTAGTGGATCCTTATTTTGGTTATAGACTAGAAGTGACCATTGTGAAGCTCAACATTGTTAAGCTTAACAACCTCTTAAGTGAATAATCAAAAGTTGATGTGTCAACTTTTGATTATCCTTTTTTGATTATACCACGGTGGATGGCCTAAATTTGGGAAACCCGACTGCAAACCACCGACCAAAGTGCACTGACCATTATGCGGAATTCACTCCGGGTCTTGTATAGATGATTCGAGCTGTTCAATAATATATTTTTTTAAAAACGGAGTAAGTTAGTGAAAAATCGACTACAGCCACCGACCAAAGTGCACTGACCATTACACGGAACTCACTTTGGGTCCTACATAGATGATCTGAGCTGTTCAATAATTTTTTTTTAAACGGAGTAATTTATGCTTTTTGAGTTGATGGACAAGAAGAATGAAAAAACATAAATAATATAATACGGAAATTAAAATAAATTCTCAAGAAACAAAAAAGAGAGAGAGCGCGCGCGTCAAGCCATTGCTTTTTAGGTTCACCTTTTGTCTTTCTCAAAACTAATGTATACTTTTATTATTTTCTAATTTCTATCGACGAGACATGTCAAAAAAGGAAAAAATTTAGTCAAAATTTAAAAAATTAGTAAAGAATATAAAGTCAAATACACAAACAAAAAAAAAAGAGTTAAAAAACAATATGAAAACTTTATTGCCTTGATGATCTTTGAAGCGATTTACCCAATCAAGAGAATTACTAAATACCCAAGATGCAATAACTCCCTGAAGTGAACGGGAACCACTCTATCCCACATCTATCGCGATGCTAATCAGCCATCTTGCGCGATTGGGAGCCGGACAAGAAGAAGACCTAGTTTATGATTAGGGACAGCCTAAACACATTAGGCAATTCCTAGACTAATTTTAGCTTGTTTTGGTCTGTAATATTTACTTGACTTTGCTCGCACCTCTGATGCGGACCTTCTTTGAGGTCTTGGACTCTAGGTTATACATGAAGTTACCGACGTACCCACACACACAAAAAAAAAAACTAAATTTACCTTTTCTTTTTTTTTGATCAGCTATTACAGTACTATATACACTAGTATTAGATTTAGGGTGGAAATTAAGTTTGTTGTTTACAGAGCAGCTGTAAACAAGGTCCGAATTTGAAAAAGACTTTCTGCGCGAACAATTTTTTTAAAATCCGGACCATTGATTGTCAAAACGGACAGCTGAAATTGCACGACTCTGTAAATAGTCTGTTTGCAGCTGCTCTAGAAATAAGTTTCTCTCATGTTTGATATAGACTGGTAACTAACTGTTGAGGAATATTTTTCTGAGCCTACAGTTTCAAACAGTATCTGGCTAGCTTTATTGATTTCATTGGTCAGCTAGATAATATATAAACGTTCGAGGATATCTCTAATGCTGATGTTATGAAAATTCCTTTGAGCTAGCTAAAGTGAAATCATTGCAGTATCAAAGCGGTTATCTAAAAGATGGCTTCACAAGGGCATGGGTGAAACTAAGCACCTCAATATCTGTAATTATCTGAAGGAATAAAAAGCAAAAAACGATGAACCCGTGATAGAAGTGGAAAACTTGTAAATGGGTAACAATCGCCAGAATGAATATGCAAACACTATGATTACCATTGTGTAATTACAAAAATCTTACCATACGATTTGAATCCTTACAATTGTCCTAAGACGTACGTATTTGTTGAATCCTCGTTCACTATACCCATTGTTTGACTGTCGTTGCCTTGAATCGATCTTTGCAAGCTTTCCATTTGCCTCTCGAAGATCCACCAAAGAACAATGTATAGCCTAGGTTCTCGTCCTAGGGCTTTCCTCAAATATGTTGAGGAAGACGAAAAACTCTTAAGAGATATTCAATACGGTTCAAGGATCCATAGATCTATGCATCTTTTGGCACAAGGCAAAAGAAAATCACATAACTAATGCGTCCATAAATTTATAATAATGACACTACATAAAATTTATGTGCATGTTCTTTCGGTGTTTGCGGGTTCGAGCCCCGTCAGTCCCGACGGATCCAATCAATACATCAACTCGCTCTTTTCTACGAAAGCTGATACAGAGGGCAGAGCCAGATTTCATTTGCAAAGGAGGTCTTTTTTTCTTTCTCTCACAATTGTTTCTTTTTTTCAAAAGTACTATCTGAAAAACGATGAGTGCATGCAGTTATAAAATGTACTGGCATGCATAATGTTTTTATATGTGGGACCGCAGACTTTTTCCTCCAAATTTTCTTTCTTTCTTTAGCCAGTTTATTTATTACATCTGGCTGATGCTGATGATTTGATACCGGTAGCGACTTTTGTCAAATCCATGTAGAAACACAATTCCTTGTCCATTTGTCTCCTTTAGAAAAAAAAAAGAAAAAGAAAAAAAAACAACTAACAATTCTTGTACAATATGGATGTGGTTTGATATATCTCAATGATATCTTTGAAATTGGTGCAAGAATATCAAAAAAATATTTTAGTAAATATAATATTTTTAAACTTGAAAATTGCACATAGTAATTTGTAGGGGACCAAAATTACGGGACGGAGGGAGTACACCGAAGTAAAATATGCACTAGAGATTATTCAGGGGTCCATGACCAAGAACAGCCTTGGTTAAGTTGCTCATACTCAACTATTCTTTGTTAATTAACAGCCTTGGTGTTTTTTTTTTTTGCGAAATATTGGCAGCCAAAAATCAACGGACAAAACTTCAAACGATGATTAACACAAAATTAGGTCTCGTTCCGTTAAGGTTCTTATTTTTTAAGTACTTATTATTTCTCGCTTACGAGACATGTCGTTCTCTCACAATAACAGGGATCTTAATCATCTGCTAGGTCACCCAAGCCATGAAAACAGCACCGGGGACGTACGACATTGCCACGAACTTTCGTTTTTGTACTAAGCCGGAGATTAGTTAACTACTAGTACTCCTACTAATTAAAATAATTGCTTGTTTTATAATGACATATAAACACTCACTAGTCGCCTACCATGAGAAAAGTAGGAGTAGATTTGTTTGAAAGTCGTAATTAATCTGTGTGGTCTTTATTAGAGTTTGTGAATTTGGTCTTACCTCGTGATTAAGGAATAGTAATAGAATGTTGACCGATAGTGTGAACATGGATAAACCCAAACCCCAATGAAATTCGCTTCATCGAATTAAAAAAAGTTGCCGTCAGCGCACGACCAAGATATGGAGATAGTTCCAGGAAACAAACATACTCCTATAAAGTACTGCTTTATTGCATTAGTTCTCTCTCTCTCTCTCTCTCTCTCTCTCTGCTGAAACTTACAATGAAGAGAGACTGAGAAACAACTTGATTATGTACTTGATTTCTCACATTAATTTAATAGATTCTCTTGGGTATTTTTGTACCGACGAATTTTCAGAACTTGTTTCATGACAAAATTATAGAAAATTTACATAATAGTTAAATCTGTAAATTTAAAAAAAAAAAAAAAACTGGTGGACTAATTCAGTGGCGGAGCTAGGATCTCCACTCGGGATAGACCGAATAAAGAGGAGATAAAAATTCGGCAAAAATGTACCTCTGAATATTGAATAATTAGTATATTAAAAATAGAGTTCAAAATTTAATTAAGTATGCTAAAAAAAAAAAGTTCTGACTATTAAAATCACAAAACGTGGTGTTTTTGTTTGTCTTAAAAATGAAAATTTCCACTTTACATATGTCCAATTGAATGACAGAGCCAAGTGATAGATGCATCATATACTCCCTACATTAGGTGAGGGTTCAAACCCCACCAACTTCTTCCCCTTTCGCCTAAATTTAGTACTACCAGAATAGGATTTTGTTTTGTTAAAAAAAAAAAAAACCCACACAGGCAAAACTTTTATTAAAAAATATATATATCTTGGATTTCACTTGCAAGTTGAAGGCCCAACCCAGCTAGAGCCTCAAAGTTTCAGCTCAGCCCAATTCCTATTCTCCCGCAAGACACATTGGCATATTCCAAAGGACAACAAATTTCCATTTGGAATTCCATTGGGGCTGGGCTGGATAGAGGTATAAATTCCGAGCAAGTTGTCAGGATCGGAGTAACCAAATGGTGTACCAGGAGACATCAAAGCAATCAATATTCCTTTGAATTTCAGCCTACTATATGTAAATTACCACACACTTTAATATAAGCTAACGACATTTTATGCGACATTTTACATTATATAGACGGCTATACTGTAACTGAGATACGATAACAGACCTACCGCGCGTCGCATGAATTGTGTATGAACCTAAGGAGTGAAAAATAGAGAGATGCATTCAAATACAGCTTATATCTACAGGCGAGTTGCAGGATGCTCCTGTCATCTTGTGGGAATATCGTATGCTTGCATGACGCCTACCATTAGAGCTAACATTCTAATGATCTTATGGGGAGTACATGCCTCATGTCAAAAATTCCAAACTATCTCATATGTATCGAACTACGACTTAGAACTGTTCAATCCTGTTCTAGTAAGAAGTACTACAAAATCTCACTTTAATTATCACCTCTTATGTGACTCTTCACGGAAACATATACAAATACATGATCTTGGTTGTGTAAATACACCTGACAAATTGTATCATACCCTCCTTTTAGTATTCCCCGTAATTCTTACATAAAGGTACAAGAATCTAATTATATTCCCTTCAGGCCAAACAACGAATAAATTCTATTCCAATGCTTCAAAAGTTCGTGGAGTTTGTTGCCCCACCTCTTCCAATGATTGCCGGTTTCCATAATTTATCTTTTCCTGTTTTCAGAAAACATAAGGACTCTGTACCTGCAGGAGAAGAAAAGGAAGAGGAAGAGGAAGAGGAAGAAAATAGGATGGTGATGACCGGAGGTGAACACCAAGTAAAACATTACTACAAATGCTGCGAGCCGCAGTTTTTCATTCAGATAGTAGCAATCGTGATGCTGGTGTTGTTTGCTGGGTTGATGTCTGGACTCACCTTGGGACTCATGTCCATGAGCCTTTTTGATCTTGAAGTTCTTGCCAAGTCCGGAACCCCCAAGGACCGTCTCCATGCCTGTATATTCCCGACTCCACTCTACTCTCCTATCCTTTGTTACTCGTGCTTTAGATTTCTGCTCCGAGACTAACTACGAAACCCTAGTAGGTGGATAAATCGAACGTGCTTCATACTGTACAGAATTCTCATATAGAATGATCAAATTAAAATGCCAATCAGATCAGTGAACAAGTCAATGTAACTTAGCTTTGATATGACATGATTGGCAAACCTAAGAATAAGATTGTGGTAGCACCATAATAAGCGACGAACGCAAATCACAAGTAGTGCACAATGAAGATACTTACAGTTTACTTTCTCAAAACAGCAAAAATTCTACCAGTTTTGAGGCAGCAACATCTATTGCTTTGCACTCTTTTGGTCTCCAATGCTGCTGCTATGGAGGTACGCTTTAGCAGTAGCCGGTAGTACATATGACAATTCAAGTTGCAAATATAGCATAAAAGAGTAGTTAACACAGGTGTTCTATTTATATCCAGGCACTCCCTATTTTTCTAGATAATTTGGTACCAGACTTGGGAGCAATTCTTATTTCCGTTACATTGATACTTCTGTTCGGTGAGGTAAGACAAATATTTCATTCAATCTTCTTGACAATTGATGAACCCCGTACTCTTGCAAATCTAACCAATCGGCGCTTCATAAGAAACGAATAAAGCTTTTCTTTTAGTACCTAACGAAACACGTGGTTAAATGCACTTTCCTCTACAGATTATACCACAATCAATTTGTACTCGATATGGTTTGGTCATTGGTGCAGCCCTAGCTCCAATTGTTCGTGTTCTTGTTTGGATTTGCTTTCCAGTAGCATATCCAATAAGCAAGGTGGATATTTATTTGGCTTGCCATTCTTGCAAATGTCTTATCATTTTCACCAGTCTGAACTATCAGTTCTTTCTCACCAGCTACTAGATTTATTGCTGGGAAATGAGCATGAACCTCTATACCGTCGAGCCGAGTTGAAAACATTAGTTGACTTGCACAGTTTCGAGGTATGCATTTCCTTGCTCTCAATCAGTTTCCTTTTGTCTACCATGTAAACTTCAAAATGCATTTACGAGACTCGGAAGGGCCAAAACATTTGAATTTCCTAGGAGACAAAACAAGTAGTAAATTTCTGAAATTCCAACATTTTCACTGACACATACTGAAATGCACCAAAACATTTCCATAATCTATGAAACATACAAAACTATGAGCTACTTCGTTGTTAGACATAACCAACAATGACATGTTCATACATTCTCAAGTTGTTTTGATATTTTTGTTGTGTTCCGGCTACGCTTCAAAATGTTTGCGGATCACGTCCAAACTACTTCCGAAACGTTTCCTTTTCCTAGCCAACCAAAACAGCATACCCAAACAAAATCTCTGTCCTTCATCTTTAATAATTTATCTTCCCTTCTTTCATGCAATTCCTCCCGTGTGCTTCATGGACTGAAGCAGTCGTAATGTCATGTTGCTAACGTTGGCTGGCAAGCAGGCAGGAAAAGGAGGAGACCTATCACATGATGAGATTTCAATCATCGGAGGAGCTCTTGAGCTCACAGAGAAAACAGCAAGAGATGCGATGACTCCACTATTCGAAACTTTTGCCATTGATATCAACGCCAAACTTGATAGGTATGGTGCATGATCACAAACAAGGACAGAATTTTAGGGGGGTTTCCAATGTAATTGAGCTGATGAAGGATATTGCATATCGGCAATTGCACAGGGATTTGCTAAATTTGATCATGGAGAAGGGATATAGTAGGGTGCCACTTTACTATGAGCAACCAAAGAACATCATTGGACTTGTTCTGGTAATTCTTTCCATTTACTGTAGAACTCATTTGGTTCTCTGGCGGTTGTTTGTTTTCCTTCTCCTCCTTGTTAATATCTACATTTTAAGATTTACAATTACTGTTTATCATTGGTACTATTCCTTCCTAAGAAGCACCGACACTCAAAACAAGGTGGTGTGTCCGTGTCCAACACATGTCAGACATCGACACTCCTTGGATACGTGTCCGGTACTGTATTTTGTGTCCATAATTAGAAAATAAAAATCTTAATTCGGGCACGTGTCCGACACGCTTTCTGCAACGTGTTCTGACACTTCTTTGGCATGTATGCTTAAGAGATAAATATGTGATCGAAACTTCTTGGACACTTCCTAACCTAAGTTACACAAACGCAGGTAAGTGAATCAGATACGGGTGTATGTCTAAGGGTCGGGCACCTCAAGCGGGAAAATAGAGGATTCATGGATATGTCATACACCACCTAGTTTTAAAAATATTAGGATTCATGGATATGTCATACACCACCTAGTTTTCAAAACATTTTTAATTGTTCCTATATTTGTAAAAGAGACTTTGATTTTCATGTGCCAAAAAAAGAAATAGAGTACAACGAACAGTCAGAATTTGAAGACTTCAAGGTGTTTAGGTTTTTAGTCAATTTCTGGTCGTCAGAATTTGAAGACTTCAAGGTGTTTAGGTTTTTAGTCAATTTCTGGTCGTCGCTCCTCTCCATTCAAAGCACTGCAACTGAAATGGCTTCCAAATCGATTTGAAACTTCAACGAGAAGTTCCAACAACAGATTTTAGGTTTTCCCTGAAAATTTGAAGACACATCAACACAACTAGTTTTATATAAAAAAAATTAAAAATTCTAGCCATGCCGGGATTTACAGAGTCGTATCGGACACGAGATCCCATACCGTGTCCATTTCATGTCGTGTCGACACGGGTACTAGCCGAAAACTGAGGATCCATGTATCATATTTGCTATCATTTGACTATCAAAGATATCGAAATTTGTACATATCACTATGATATATAAAGTTGAAGAAATAAGTAATTCTTAGAATTTAACATACTCCGTATTAAATTCATTTGGAATTTGTAAAGGATTTCTTGAGGATTCCGGACTGTGCCCATGTTTTATGTTTGAAGGATTTCTAGAATTTCATGTCAACTAGATTCTTAATATCTCATTGTATCTTATCTACTCCCTCCCGTCCCAATTTGTTTGTCTACTTTTTGAATTTTACATGTCCCAAAATGTTTGTCCAATTTTAAGTTGACTTAAAAAAAAGTATCCCTTAATGCCATCCCTCTTTGAAAAATTATGCATTGGAGAATGTGTACTCTCATTTAATGTTAGAAAGTGAGGGGTATTCTTGGAAACTCAAAACCTTTCCTTAGAAATCATTTTGTCCACTTCAGAAGTTGGAATCCCAAAATTGGACAAACAAATTGGGAATGAGGGAGTTTTATAATTTGGGATGTGTACTTACGGTGGTATATATACATAATCATATATTTAGACACCTATTGAGTGTATCCTCAAAGTGTCCGTGCCATAGATTTTACAGAAATAACCTATACCGCATATCCGTGTCGTGTTGTATCCGTGTCTTGTGTCCGTATCCGTATTTGTGCTTCTTAGATTCCTTCAGGATCTGTTTCATGTCAAGTAGCATTATTGCATCAAACCAACTAACTTGTTATCGAATTCATACGATTGCACGTTACTGTGCCCAAGACTCAAGGGATTCTTCATCAATTTTATGTATTGGTTGTTACCTGTCTAATATTTTACATGTACATTGCAGGTGAAGAATTTATTGACCATCAATCCAGCAGATGAGATACCGGTGAAGGATTCAACCATTCGCTGGATTCCGAGGTATAATGACTTGTCCCATGAAAGTACCATATTGCTCATTACCAAAAGCAAGAGCACCAATGATACAATGAGTTTGATAGTTTTGGGTTAAGACACAAAACCGGACTAGAAATATTCTCCAAAAAGCAGGGATTCATTTTTTCTCATCCGCTCCTCTTTAGTTGGTTTACTTTGACGGACATTTGACATGCAATATATTGTCCAGGGTGATGTACTTCTCATAATAGGCCAATATTCTCCTACAGATTGGCAAAAAGAAAAATACTGTGTCACTAAGAGAATGTTAAATTTTTAAGCAACAAACAAGTGCTAACTCCTTTTGATGGACCTTGTAATAGGGTTCCAGAGACAATGCCCTTATACGACATACTGAATGAGTTTCAGAAAGGTCATAGCCATATGGCTGCCGTAATAAAACCGCATAATCACATGGTGGAGCAGCAAGCAAGCAAACACCTAGCCAAAGGTGAGTATGATTTTCCCTATATAACGATTTTCCTATGTCAAGGAACAAAATTTTGCCCAAAACGTTTATGTTTCCTAGGAAACAAATGCTTAGTGAAATCCAAAATTCCATGTTCCCACTGAAATGCACTGGCAAACAGAGAAATGCTGCGTAAGATACCAAACCTACTTTAAAAATAAAAAATCCCAAATTCTTGAATTTGACATTTCTTTCATGTTTTCGAAAGGTTTCTGAATCGTTTCATTTCCTAGCTGACCGAAAGGAAACATTGATCCTTGCCACATAGCTGGTGTGTCTATAGTTTTTCTGAGAATATACGGAGAATTTGTTTTTGGTGGAGAATGATTTCATCTATATGACTGAATAGTAGTTTCAATGAGGGAAGTGGGACTAGACATTCAGAATGAAAGGCGGAATCAAAACCATAATGTGAAAAGCAAGAGATCGCTGAAGAATTTACCTGGAAGCGCAACCGTTCCACGAAGAGTAACCTCAAAGAGCAGGAGATGGTCGGAGCATTATGACTCAGAGGTTCTGCAAATCAATGACAAGTCATTATCAGCACTCACTGCAGATGGGGAAGTCATAGGCATAATAACCATGGAAGATGTCATTGAGGAGCTGCTAAATGTACAGACTTCTTTTTCTGTCAATTTGTCTGCTTTTGTTTTCTTCTCGAAAAACTTAAGCCTCTGCTGTGTGTTCTTTTTCCAAGCAGGAGGAAATATATGACGAGACTGATCTTCTTGACAACAATTCATAGCCTGATTACCTTCGGGATCCAAGAAATAAGGATAATGAGTTGAATGCAGAGAATGTTGAAATCGTATCGACATTATGGCTCACAGGTTTTAACCTACCTCCCAAAGAATGTGGCTCATGACTTGGGATAACTTACTGGTCATGGGGTGCGGCATGGAATTTTCTCAGATTTTTTTCTTTGGTTCACATGATATTATATGTATGACTTCCAGTAAGACTGCAACAATCAGAAAGAACATTTATTTGCAACAGACCTTACTATCATGAAGTTATTTTTCTCAATGTTATAATGAAGTTTGTAATACACTAATACCTACTCTACTTATCAAGACAAAGATCGTAATACCTATCCTATTTTACCCATGATGCTAATTAATAAGGATGTTAACAAGTATGCTGTGATTTCCCTTCTCTGCTTACATCTCTATTCAAGAACTTCTGTTCTTTTCTTAGATTCGTTTTTTCAATTTACCCAGTAGTAGGAAAAACTTATTAGAAACAATGAGTATGAGCTGTTTAACTAACCCAAACAGGCTAACAATGAAGAAAGACACCGACTTGCAAGACAGAAGAAAACATCAATATCACTTCTGCACTATTACTGTATAACTCCCGCAAGCTAGACCAAGTCATGTGTCATAACCTCAACATCGCACACCATAGCCATAGGTAACAATTCTGACGCATCTTGAACTCATGGAGAATCTGTAACATTACAAGGCCAAGAAATATTGTCAGCACTCCGCTCAAATGACAATTACCAATGAAGCCATATCTCGGTAGTCCTGATAAGTTCTTTGATTTCTCTCCACTACACATTCTCATACAATTTGAAGTGAAACACTGTGAAAGATATCTAAGTCCACAGCCCTGTTGGCTGTGCCTGAAGCTCCTATCACGCTAAACGGGTCCTACAGGTGAGAGGGAAGATTGTAAGCACATCCTAATGGCTCCTTACCACTCCTAAACTTCTGAAAGAGAATGTAGCTGTTTAATACTAGACAAACATACTTATAAAAAAGGAATGCAAAAAGCAAACATAACACTCGTGTCGCTAGACTACAGCTATAAATGAGTGAGCCGTGAGCGAAGCACGTGCTTGAAATTCTTCAGTCACAACCAGCAAAAACGAGTATAGAAGGTCCGACTTCATCAAGAAAGGTTGCTACATAGCCTTCTTCTCCGTTTACATAATATGATGGAATGTCAATCACCCAAAAAGAAGTACTTCATTCGATATACGTAATAATCGAAAATCATTTTCTTTTGTTGTGGACCACAGAGTCGGAGGGAACGACCAGAGCGTGGAAACCTTCCGATCCCTCCCTGAGCATGACTAAAGGAGCCTCTACCTGCTTGAGAGACAGACAAGAGGGGCCTAGATTGACACAGCAACGATAGGGTAACGCAACCTGGGGCGACAAGAGTTCTCCTAACAACACATCTGACAATTCAATAGTTTGCATACCTAGGTGACTCTTAGCCATCAGCTGTTACTAGTTCGAATGTATATGATAACTGATCCAAATGCTTGTGCCCGTAGCATCAACCGATTAACTAACAGAAAGAACTTAAAGTTGAAAGCAGAAAATTTGAGCCACAGAATATGAAAAATACAGGTATCAACTCTTATTAGCTAAATTTTTTTCCCCTATCTCCTCCTGGCAGCAAACCATGAATGGTTGGGCAACTCTAAATGAGGTGTCATGCCAACCCCAAGTGCAAGGTAACAAGTAACAACATCGTTGAGTAACAATAGAATTTCAACCAACCAGGGGATATGCCCATGACATTGCAAGGCCGTACAATAGTGCACAATTCCAAGAATAACTTCATTTTGTATCATCAAATTGGAATATCCATACAATAGTGCACGATTCCAAGAATAACTTCATTTTGTAATGTCATCAAACCTAACACTTGCAAAACTTAAAATCCAATAGCCATTTAAAAAAACAGCCTGAACTTCAGAATCGAAACATTATTTCCATGAACCAGTAAGTGCAGACTGGGAGAATGGAGGAATGACCACATTCATACCCTATGGAAGAAATATAACAGAGGAGAAGAATCTTCTCCAGCGTCGTTCCTCTGAAGGGCGTGTTGGCAGAGATCATCTCTTATTATCTCTATTGAACTCTTCCGAGCAAGGAGAGTCTGGTACCCTTGGTCCCACTCTGCAAGTCAAACAGGTTTACTTCCCAGCATGCTTCTAAGTTCTGACTCAAGTTACACCCAAGTTTGCTCTACCACGGCCCCCACCCCACTGGCGTCGACGAGACCTCCTCTTCCTCCCATCCTTTTTTGCCTTAACTTTCTCTTTCAAGTCCCTCTCACCTCGCCTCTTATACATCTTAAAGGTAACCCCTCTCTCTGCAGCCATCTTCCTCACCTTCTCAGTAATCTCAGCTGCAATCTGTCTATTGTACAGTTTCCTCAGACCCCTCATTAGCTTAGCAAAAGTATCCGGCTGAGGCATCAATTCTGCATCCATCATGTCCAAACAGTATGAACAAGCTTCCTTAACGTGCCCATTCGCAAACAGTGCATGAATCCAGATTGTCCAAGCATACACATTAAGTTCACATCCTTTAGTCATCATACAACTCCAAACATCTTTACTGGTTTCAAGTTTATCCGCTCTTAGTAGGGCATTTAGTAGCTCTTTCAAGGTACCATATTGAGAAGCAGAAAAAAGACCTCTTCCTACCATGTCTTTAAAGTAATCACTAGCTTCAACTAGACAACCTTGTTCAAGAAACCCATGAATCATAATCACAAAGGTGTCAAGCCCTGGACTCAGCCCATTTGCTTCCATATCATTCCAAAGTTGAACACCCTCTTTAATCTCTCCCAACTTGCATGACATTCGAATTACAGTGTTGTAGATGTTAAGGTCAGGCATGCAACCAATCTTCCGCATCTCCTCCACAAGTTCTAAACTCTCCTCTAGCTCTTCCTTCTTCTCATGTGCCAGCAAAATATGCAAGTAAGTCATCTGATTCGGAGCATGTCCTTTCTGTATCATACTATCCAAAATCTCATAACCCTTATCAATCTTCCCCCACTTACAAAACCCACTGATCAAAGTAGTGTAAGTCACAATATCTGCCTCACAGCCACTCCTCTCCATTTCGACAAAAACCTGCATTGCCTCCACCATTTTCTCCAGAGAACAAAGAGCCTGAATCAAAATAGTGAAAGAAGTAGCATTCGGCTCACAACCCTTCCGCCTCATCTCTTGCAAAAGATCAAACGCATCTGCCATTTTCCCTGCAACAGAATACCCACTAAGTAAGTTGTTATAAACCACAATGTCCGGCTCAAACCCAGCTTCCCTCATCTGAACCAACACGAATTTCGCCTCCATAAGCTTCCCCTCTTTACACCACCCATACAACAACGAAGTGAAATGCTTAATAGTCGGCGTAAACCGAACCCTCATTTCCTCAAACAGAGAAGCAGCTTCTTTCACACTGCCATTCTTGCACAAAGCATCCAACAAACACCCAAATACATACTCATCCGGTTCACACCCATATTTGGGCATCTCATCCAATACCTCCACCGCCTTTTTCACCATCCTCGCCGACGCAAATCTCCTCATTATCACAACAAACACTTCAGGCCCAATAAGCATAGTATTCTCTTTCCTCATCTCCTCAATCAAAGCCCACACAGCACCAAACTGCCTCATTTTCGCCAGACTCTTGATCATGGCCTTGTAAACCTCATAACTATGTCTATAACTAGGCTGCTTCGAAGCCCATATAAAGAACCTGTACCCTAAGTTCCCGGCATCGCCGCAACGGTTCAGAACGCGCTCGGTGAGCCCCGACTGGACGACGACGCCGGATTCTTTCAAGGCAAGTTCTAGTTTTGGAACCCTAGAGTGGAATTTCCTGAGGATTTTGTATACCTTTTCGACATCGGCCGCGAACTCATCGTGGCTGTGGCCGGTGGCGGCGGAGTCTTCTGGGTTGTTGTTTTCGAGGCGGACGAGGCCGAACCCACTACCTCTGTGACTCGACTGACGAGGAATTTCGTTGTGGGTTGGGTTGAATTTTGATGGGTTTTGGAGGGAAGACGTTGGAGGAGAGGGGGAGGTGAAATGGGTTGTGGGTGGATCGTGGAATCGGGTAGAAGAGTATGATTGTATGGGGATGAGTGTGTTTGGTTGGGAGGGTAGAAGGGGGAGATGGTAGTTGTTGCAGAGAAACACTGCTTTTGAAGAAAATCTCCGCATAACTATGGTTACTACATGACTTCTGGCGAAATCATTCCTGGTTAGCTTTGTGGGGGGAAGGGGATGTAGATTTGTTGTTCAGCTTTCAAGCTGAAACTGTGTTGAAAATGTATCACATTCGGGTAATGAAGAAGAAGAAGGGAGGCGGGTACGGGTGTGCTTTGGAACCCAAGGGGGCGAAAAGGAGGGGAGGGAGATTCTTTTTGTTGTTTGATGCGGCAATCAATCAAAAAGGTTGAGGTCCAGTCCAGTTGCACTTACCATCCAGTCCGGTCTAGTGTAGATTTTCGAGCCTGTTCCGGGCTCAAAAAAAATGATTTGAATCGTTCATTTTGTCGAGTTCGTCAAGGAATTTAACCCTGCAAAAATTCATGTCGATCAGATACCGATCAGTACCTGCTCCAACAATTCAAAACATTTTACTCTTAAAGCAAATGGGTGCGATCCAGTGAGCGATAAATGTGGTCCGATCAGGTGGTTATATGTATCCGATCAATATAAATTTTTTCAGGGTTGAAGTTTTCAACGAGTTAGACGAAATGAACAATTCGAATCATTTTTTTGACCCGGAATGGGCCCAAAAATCCACACTGGACCGGACTGGATGGTAAAAGCAACTTGATTGGACCTCAATCCCAGTCAAAACACAACCTCACCCTGCTCACGATTTTCAATACGGAGTATATTTTATTTATCTGTATGTCTCTTGGTGATTTTGGCACTCCAAATTTAGCTAATGACATTCTATTTTTAGTTTTATTTTCTCACACGATTAACACACATAGTGGAGTGCCAGTGGTAAAAAATAGAGTGGCAAAAACAATTTCCTTCACTTATTATTCTCAAAAATATTCATCAATCCCAAACCGAACAAGCAAACTGACTTTTTGGGATAAAAAATAGAGTCATTCTATTGACAGCCCACTGGATTGTCGATAAGCTCAGAAAAAGACAGAAAAAATCAATACATTTTTTACACTTTTCAATACGCTTTTATTTTATTCACTAGTCACCTATTTTAATACACTTTTTAAACTTTAATGACAGCTCAGTTACCTATTTTTAATATTTTCCTTAACAAGAGAGAAAGTACTAAAAATTTATTTTCTTTGTTTATTTTATGGTCCAAAAGTTGAAGAAATGAGGGAGGGGAACAGAAAGTTAAAATTTAAGAAGAAAGAGAGGAGAAAATAATTAATGAAGTTTTGAAAACAGTACGTAATTCTTTTCCACATTTTCCTCCCATTTTTCTTCTTATTATTTTCTCTTCCCTGTCCCTTCTTTTCCCACAACTTCCAAACAGGCTTTTAATTTTGTTTCCTATCTTTCATTAAATGCCAATATTTTCTTCTACTTTGCTTAAATTTTATATTTTCAAAAATGAAAAAATAGGAAAATAAGTAGAATATACTTGAAATTTCTCTCTTACAATTTTCAATTTCTTATCTTATTTTCTCTTCTTCTTCTTCTTTTTTTGATCCGCCTCTTCTTCTCCATTATGCACCTTCCATAAAATAGCAACAAAGTTACGTTCTACCAACATGCAGAAATGGAAAGTGTAACGTAAATCAAACTATTTTTTTTTTTTATAACTAAATCAAACTAGTTTGATGTACTAAAGGTGGAGTTTCTACTAAGTTTTTATGGTGAAAAAATGTAGGCTATTTTTTTCATCCCCAAATGTAGAAATTAGTGCTCCAATGGGGTTGGAAATACATTTGATAGATATGGAGATGGATATTTCCATCCCAAAATGACTGGAGCTATTATTGACACATCATCAATTGCAACTGTTGATATGGAAGATATGTTTATTTATAGATTGATTGTGAGAATGGTAGTTGAGTTGAGAATGATGGTTGGAGGAAAGTTAGGTGGACGAAGAATTTGGACGGTAAGTTAAAAATAGAAGATACTCCCTCCGTCCCTTTTTTTAGAGTCCATGATTCCATCTTAGTCCGTCCCTTAATAAGTGTCCATTTTGTAAAGTTAATGAGTTAAAGTTGGTACATTTTTTCATTTTGTCCCTAAAAATATATTCAATTTAGAAAAATTAGTGAGTAAAAGTGTAATAATGATATCTCTATAGAGAGTAATAGGAAAAGTGGAGGTAAAAATTGATATGAAATGTGATAAAATCACATTAATAAGTTAGAGTTACGAAGCTAGACACTGAAAAATGGACAAAGTGAGTGATTTTTAATTTTTTTTCCTAAAAGTCCTCGTTTGACGAACACGACAATTATTTTTGGACAGAAACATTAGTTGAATTAAGTTGGGGGAAAATAAGGTAGAGGAAAAGTTAGTTATTAGGACTCTTTGGTTCTATTTTAGAACTCACCATTAGAGAGGGGTAAGTCTTAATTTTTTTTTGATCGGGTAAGTCTTACTTTCGAAATTCGAAGAGAAACTGATATCCCAGATCAGGTCTTTTTCTTCAATCTTCAAGAGGTAAACTTTTGAAGAACCATGGCAAAGGTTTCCATCACTATGACATGCATGCAATACCGGAAGTGATGTTTTTTAAAAACCGAATGTCCGGACCAACTTGCACGCATCTCGATAGTGATGTTAGTAATAAAAGGAGACCATTATGAATAGTATTACTAACATAAAGAATGGAGATTTATTACATTTAAAAGGAAAATCCAGAACTAGGAAAATACATCTCACAGAGTTCTAAGAAAATGTTCATTTCATACATCTGGCATTCAGGTTCTACTCGTCTCAAATTCAACTAAGAAAAATGTACCGCTCAACTTCCGGGCGTGGTAGAAGCTTAGAAGCAATAAGCGTACTTCTCCATCAACTTTAGCAAGGCAGTGATCTTTAAGGCCGTGGAGCAGAAATCTTATTTCATTCAACAGGCGGTGCCCTATAATAGGCTGGGACAGTTGCAGGGAAGAACATTTGCCTCACCCCTTCAGCCTTAATTATCGGAAATATGATACCGGATGCACCCTGGAAAAAAGAATATTTTTGCAAAATTTATTTTCCATGTGCAGAGATTAAGGCTAGGATTTCGATTTTGTCAGTAATAGAATTTAGAGATAGGATCTAGAGATACTGAAACTGAGAAGTAGAAAATAAGTAAAACCAAAAATTAAACAACATACCGAAATTAACCTAGCTCCAATCCACAAGCGTTTAGGGGAAGGAAACGGAATTAAGAGACGACCAACACCATAAATAGCCACAGCGAAGAAATGGAGTACCAAGCTCAATGGTCGAGGGTTTAGCCCAGACAGTAGGGCCACAGGTCCAGTTGAACACACTCCTCCAAGGCTTAAATAATCAAAGCATGCTTCACGCATTTCCTTTCTTGCTTGATCAGGAGAGGCACAAAACACTTTGTATAGGGCTCCAGCCAAAGTATTTATAGTGGATGCCACAGGCTGCACGACAAGCATACGGTGTCAATAATATCATTGAATCAAACTCAAAAAACAATGAAAGAAACATTTATCAAATGAAATTTTGCCTTATCACTTCAATAGTCGGATAGAAGACTTAAAAGTGGGCATCAAAATGAACCAATTTAAGTTTTCCGGTCTTTCCTTCAACCTTTCATGTAATTGGATTCTTTTTTCCCTTTTGGGGGTGGGGGAGGTGACATGGCATATATTTTTTTTGATCCATTTGAGGAATGGAATCCTTCATGCATAAACTTATGCAACCCTTTTTAACTTTGGTAATCTTTTTATCACCATGACTTTACAACTACCACAACATAACGGTTATGTCGACTGAAATCAAATTTTGAAGTATGTTTTCTGCAATGAAGGGAAAATGTCATATCCCTAATAGTGTAGAAATAATAATTCGCTCAGTGAAAGAACATGCAACCCTTCTCTTTTGAACTCCTGTAGCTTTTCAGTAAGGTGATCATCTTTCCTACTTCCCATTGCAAAACTTCCCATTGCAAAGATAGTACTGCTACATATAAGCCACTTAATCATCTATGTTATAATGGCACTACGACTAAGGATTGGACTCCAGCTTACCTTGCGCAGTGTGTAAAACGATTCCAGATATTTACACAATGAAGCTGAATCATTGAGGTCACGCAGAGGCTTAAGCAGATCCCGCAGAACAACAATATCAGACAGAGCAACGGTCATTCCTCCTCCAGTTAAAGGATGCCGCATGTTGAAAGCATCACCCATTAAAAGTGCTCCAGGTGTAGGGTAGGGAGCAGCCGGCATACTTCTATTGGGCATTGTTCTAATATTTCCTTTGTCAATTGCAGCTAAGAATGCTTTGTGCAGCTCAGGTGGAACCTGAATTAAAATTGTATTATTTAATCCAATGTCTTAGTTGGAAGCATAGAAGACATGACAGTTTGCAAGAATGAAATCAGAAGTAGAAACAATAATGTTAGTTTATTGCATTTGAAAAGCTAAAGATACCTGGGGAGCGACGGCAGTCTTTAAATAGTTCGCCAATTCGCCGTTAGCAATAGAAGGGATCTTTTTGCCGGGTACATCAACCAAACAACGAATCTCTGTACTACTTATTGGATAGAATAAAATGGGTGAGGGATCTGCTAAAATAACGTGCCCGTGATTTGGGAATGGAAGGTTACAGTTCTCTAAGACCAAGCCAACAAAGCAAGAGGGCACATCTACCTGTAAAACAAATAAATAACAGAAAATTATAAAAGGAGTGCTCAATGCTTGTTAGAAGTCTAGAGCATTGGTCAAATAGTAGCAAAATCAAATGCGAGTATAATAACTTGGTTGGTTGCATCAGAAAAAAATCATATGAATGTTTAGCGAATTAATCAAACATCAAGCACAGAATAATTTAGCAGGTAAAGATTCTTTACCATAGGTTTGCAAAGAGAACGGCGTAAATTTGAGAAGCATCCATCGCAAACAATTGTAAGAGGAGCATATGATCTAATTTCTTCACCAGTCTTTGTTTTATACTGAACCCCCTTAATTATTCCGTTTTCCTCAAGTAGGGATGTTACAGTTCCTTGTTCGAGTCGCACACTGGATAGAAAAATCAAAACACAAAATCAGGGAATGGAATCAATAATCAAATAACGAAACAACAATATTTCAGCCATGACATGGTTAAAATGAACAGTCAGTAGAGGCTATACTGCATCGCACACTAGGAGTATGAAAAAATAAATTTTAATATGCGTCAGATAAATTTTGAAAGCCAAGATTTTCTGGTAGTAAAGTACTAAATTCAAAGCTCTAGGACATAAAAAAAGTTCATAAAATCAAAACTATCATTCTTGAAAGCGAGTGTTTTCTCGATAATCCTTGTGTGTGAAAAGTGAAAACCAGCTCGTGGAGGTACTTTGGGAATCAATTCAATTCAATGAAAAAGTTTTATTTTTCTTGGGAAAAAGGGGGAGAAAATAAAATTCCAATTTTGACAAGCATATAATTAGAGCTTAGGTGCGTTGTTGTTAATCTTTATGCACTATTCTTAATTAAAGTCACAAGTCATCATGACCAATCTGATTCCCTAACCAATGTGGAGTCATGACCTGTGAGGACAGACAAGTATTGATGGATCTGAAACTTAATTTGAAAAAGTGACAACTGTTTATTGGGTTTAACTTATTTTGTATAGCATGGTTCAAAAACTCTTTAGACCAAATAGGAAACAATGGGCAAGAAAGTATACTTCGGAAGGGTAGCGGCTTTATCTCTCATCCTCTGTATGAACCGCCCATTGTGGAAGCTTCTCCCAGCCACATCGGAATGAAACTTTTCCAAAGGATACGAAAGCCTAGTATTTCTCCCATCTTTGAAAAGAGCATATCCCAACACCCTCTGGGCATCAATTTCCTCCACACAATCTGCACTCCAAGACCATATGAGATTGAGCTTTCACAACCGAAAGAAACCATTCATGACCAAAAAAAATAAAAAATAAAGTAGTCAATAACTCAAATATATTGTACTTCTTACACACAGGACATATCACAAACCAAACCATAGGATAAGTTAAGGCATACCTTGAAGGCCCAATTCAATTAGCTTTAGGTATCCTCCAGGCTGTAAAAGTTCACCAACAATTCTGTCAGGCTCCGTCAAATCTCTTTCAATTACATGAACTCTCCGTCCTTCCTGCAACAAATGGAAGAAAATAAGATTGGAGTCTAATTCGTTCACAAGGGGAAAAACAAAGGGGCGGGCTTCTCTACAGTAACGGAAAGGTCCAGTCACGGTCCAGTCACACGGTTGGTCTGGACCCTCTAGTTACTGGGGAGAATCAAAGCATCGGACCCATCTCCCTTGTCATGGAATCATAATACTGTGGCCTTTACAGAAGGAAATAGAGAGAAAATCTGAAAAAGGAGAAAATAAAAAGAAAAGATTCTTTGACCATCATAAATCCAAAACCCTGCTAAGAGCATCTCCAGCTGCCTAAGCAGATGGAGTTTTTCGCTCAGGAGGCGAGTTCAAGCACCGAAATGGCAGACCCAGCAGCCTCGCTTCACGGTCGTCAAATTGGCGTTCCGCTACAGTAACTCGCTCGTCCGAGCGAGCTACTGTAGCACTCGGTTGGTCCCCTCTCTCTCTCCCCTTGCTTTCACAACCACCAGATCTGCCCGTTGTCGGTGTTGTTTGGCTCCGACGAGGGGAAGTAAGGATTCCCCTTCTCTTCTTCTTCTATGATATGGGTGCAATATTCTGAAAATTACTCGATTGTGGGCTGCAATTTTTGAGATTTCTAGTGGGTTTCTGAAAAATTACCGATTGTGGGTTGCAATTTTTGAGATTTCAAGTGCGTTTCTGAAAAATTAGCAATTGTGGGTGGCAATTTTTGAGATTTCCAGTGGATTGCAATTTTCTTGGAGCAGAGAGAGAGGTATGGCTGGTGGTGGTTACTATGGAGGTACCGGAGTTGGTGGTCGCGGTGAAGAGGTGGTGATGGGTTTTTTTTTTTTTTTTTTGGTTTTGTACTATTATTGTTTATTATTAGTATTTGCTTAGCCTAAATTGCCTTGGCTGTTGGGAACCTCAACTATTTTGTGGCTAGCTAAACCAGTTTTTGAGGTAATTTCTTGCTTAAATGGCTAGAAACAGTTTGATTTTGCTGGAGATGCAGAATGCTCTGCAGTGGCTTTTTTCTTCAACACACTTTCAAAAAATGCACCAAAATTTCCTACTTTTTATATATAATAAGGTGATTTTTCTTTAACATTGTCGGCATGAAATTACTTATACGTAGCCAAAGTAAACGAGAATTCACTTAAATTTAAGGTAGATAATCTAGCTCAACAAAACAAAATAATTAGGCCCATTAAATCTTCAACTAAAATAAATATAGGAGTATTTATTTTGTATAAAGCTTCATATACAAAACAATCTCTTTATGTTTTTCGCACCGCTAAACTAAAATTCCCGAGCCGGCCCGTAGATCATTGTCTTAGTGAAACAAATCTAGCTGTCGTGAGGGTATACTAGTGCTACGTATGCCGTACAGGCTAGCATCAATTTTTTATTTAAACATCGCCAAGGACCGCCGTTTGGCAGCATCTTCCAATCCCTAAAACTCCAGTTGTACTGTACAACTCAAGAAAGACGTTACCACTGCTTCTGGGTCTCGTTAAACCGGCTCCATGTCAAACATCTACGCCAGGATTAATTGTCCTCCCGAGAATTTCATTCTTTCATTTCAAAAAAAAAAAAAAAGAAGAGGAACAAGTAGCTGTGCTGTTTAACAAAAAAAAAATTACTCAAAACGATTCAAGTAATTAGGCCAAAAAGTTCAAAATCATTAAGAAGTAAAGAATAACTACAACACTAATCATTCCTTTTTTCAAAATCATCAACCGCTTAAACGAATAATCATCACATCTTCTCGGATACTACTTATCTTTTTCCCATTTATGAACGATTAGAATATTACAACACTAATCACGATTCGGTTGAAGAAAAAAAAACACTAATCAAGATTCTAGACCGCTACAGGATGAGCAGTGCATGAATGACCCAACCATTGGACTATCCGCCTTCCTCTATACCCTGTTTGTTTTGACCGGGTAAAAAGAAAAAAGTCTACAGTTGTTTCTACTTTCTAGTACCGTGAAGCATGCAAGTAGTAAAGATTATCATGGCTTTTCAAATTAGTTGCCAGAAAAATTACCCCTTTGAACAGGATGTTTTCTTTCCTCAAAAATCTTTTCCCGCAGAGAAAAGAAAAAAAGAAAAAAAAAACAATTCTTATTCTAATTCCGTACCTGGTAATTTCGCAATTTTCCGAGGGAAAAAATTACGAAGATACGGGATTAAAAAAAGAAAGAAAGAAGATCTGACCTTGCCGAGGGTGTGAGCGAGGGCAGCGCCGGCGACCCCTGCTCCGACGATGACGACATCAGTCTCGGGTCCTCCCTCGGGCCGGACCTCTCCGTCGGTGGAGCTCCGGACGCAATCATTTCGGATCTCATCAAACCCACCACCCTCCGCTCTTCCCTCTCCCCTTTCATCCTTCTCCGCCGTCGTTTTGCGCCGCAAAATGTACACAACAACGAACCCCAAGAGAAACGCCAAGAGGGTACCCGCGACGTAGTTGTCCACCATTACCGCCATATCCTTCGAACCGTCGCTTTCTCCCTCCACCCTCGCCCCGAAAATGCCGTTGCCGCCGCTTCTCGTTTTTGTCTCTGGCTCTGGCAGGTCGGGATCGGGTGGTGGGTGTTATCGAGGTCGCAGAGGGGTGTTGGAAGAGGTGGACGAGAGAGAGTGTCGGAGGAGGGAGGAGGGGGGTTTTATAGGCGAGAAATGAATCGTGGGGACGGCTCGTGCTGGCAGATGTCGTGGGGGTCCGGGTTGGAATCCGGGTTGACCCGGGGAAGAGTGGTGAGAGTGAGATGCGGAGGAGAAGGGTTGCACTAGTAAGTAGCATTTTGATGGGTTCTGATTTGACCTGGATCTTATTTTATTGATGGTTCGAGATTGTATTACGTAGACTTTTTTTATTCCATTTATAACTTCCTAACTAGTTAACCACACGAAAGCGTCTCCAAAAAAATCTCCCAACCTTGCCAGGTGGGTACCACGTGGTGCCCGTTTGGAATATCTAGGCCATCCATTTTCGATTTTGGACGCTCGAATGTCGAGAGAGAAAAAGGTGAGAGAGTGATGGGGTGAGAGGAGAGAGGGTATCAATATGGGTCGTCCAACACACTTTTGAAAATCCCGGATGTGCTACTCGGGTACCACATGGGCATGACGACTTGCATGGTACCCACTCGGTACCAAAAAATTTCTCATTTTGGAGAAACGTATTGTCCTACTTAGAGATTTGGTCTCCAAATATGATGAATACACTTTTATTTTGGAGACAAAATGTCTAAAAATGACGATGGATCCCCAAAATTCTCTTAAAAAAATATACTGTAATAGAAAAAATGAAGAAAAAGATAGGATAAATTACAAAAAAAAATCCTCAATATATCACATCAAATTTCTATTTTGAAGGTTTGGAGATGGGTTGGAGATGTTCTAATGGGGACCAACGAGAGGTTTGCTGAGTTGTTAGAAATTTTGTTGGACAATACACAGGCTTAAGTTTTTATAGCTTTTATTGGGGAAATGATAATGCCCAAACTGTTTTTGTTTGCACCAAAATTCTAGTACATAAAAACTTGCACATGGTACAAAAGTTTTATGCATTACAGTTTTGGCATTAGCAACACCCTTTTATTGTGACTAAACATCTTGATACCGTTAACAAGTAAAAAGATTTTAGCATTGGTCCCAATATAAATGCGGTAAAATTTCCTATAAATAGTGATACTGTTTGATGGATCAATATTTCTTGACGGAGGTGACGGAATATCATTTCTGTCTCGTGACCTATGACGTATTGACGTTGGACAACTAGTTGTTGTTTCTATTTTTCCTAGGAGAGAAAATGACATTTGTTCACTTGCCCTTTTAGTTTTAGTTTTAATTTACTGTAGTTTTTAATCATTACCCTACTTTTTTCTCCAATCATTACTTTTTCATCTCTCTCTATCTCTCTCCAATCATTATCCCTATTTTCAATCATTACTCTATTTCTTTCTCCATCTACTACCAAAGCTAAACTAAACTAAACTCCCAACCAAACACAACAATACTAGTTTGACATCTATCAAAGGCGATGGTATGGTCCCCACACTCTATGGTGACCCTGCAGGTGTTGTTTTGAAATTATTTCAAAAATGAATGCATTCTCTAATATTCCATTTTGTTTCCTCTTTTACTTTGAGATATCTTAAGAAAAATCAATGAAAAAAGTTCGTAAATTTCGACAAGCTAACCCTCTATAAATAAGTAAGAGTAGTCGTTATAAGAAAGAGATTAAAGGATAATGTTGGCGTTAAACTTTCAAAGGAGACATCCCTTAAAATTCCGTTGTAAGAAAATAAAATGGGTCAATGCGATTATTTTTTCTGGTAAAAAATAAAACGTCTTTTTTAAGTTTTTTTTTTTTTTTTGCCATATTTTATAGTCAGCGGGGGTTAGCGGGGAAGTTAGATTAGCACTAGGGGAGTCCAGTAGCTATCCATAGCTCTAGATCCCAACCGGCCCCCAGGGGCCTCAAACCTCTGCCTCCTGGACGGAGGAGAGGGTAGGTTGCCAACTGCACTAGGTAGTGGAACCTTCTTTTTTAAGTTCATCACATCGTAATTTGTAACATAGACTTTCTCCAAGTCTGGTCCCTCTCGATTAATACAATTCTATAGGAGAGGATGAAGTTGGGGCCATTTTCCTTTTGGAAAAAAATGTAGATTTAAACACGTTTTTCCAATTTGAACACATTTAATCAAGTTTTTACCATGGCAATCCATCTTTTCGCAAGACAAGCGTAAAACACAACCAATAAATAAAAATATAGCACCCAAATATATGAAATAGACGTGAAATGCTTAGATAGAAAGACGAATAAGATTGGCACCATAATGTAACATCTCAAAACAATATTTATTTTTACTCACAATTTTATTAATAAAGATAAATGAAGTATGTATAATTGGGGGAAAAAATGAATTAGTAAGAGAGAGAAAAAAAAAGAAGAGGACATTATTGTAATGTAGGAAAATATGTAGGGGCAAATCAGACTTTCAAGCATACCGAGTCCTAATATGACTAGCAGTAACAACCCCATGCATGGAGTTCCTATGACTTTCAAACACTCGTATAGAGGGTCCACTGGCAAGGACGGAATTAGGATTTTATCCTAGCAGTGGCAAACTGTATACTAAAAAAATTTAGTGGTGACGAGACTATATAAGTTTGGCATAATTTTTTTTATATTTAATAATTGCATTTTCTAAAATTCTTGTCGTGGCAGTTGTCACCACCCTACAACCATTATCATACCTGGCCTCAATGTCGTGGCTTCTAGCTACCTTGGTGTTTAAGAAACGAACAAAATCCGAATTGTGGTATTTTATTAGTGTTACTGGGAGTGTTTTCTGTACATTTTTTTTTTGCTAAGCAACTATATAACGATTAAGGACTCGAATTTGGGTCTTATCCAACCGTAGTAACATGTACAGATCAGTTACTATGGTTCGATAAGACCCAAGTTTGAGTCCTTAATCGTTAGTAATACTTTATTGGGGCTAAAATAATCTTTAACACCATTCATAAGTGGTGAGATTTTAATTTCGGTCCGAAATTCGTGCAGCAGCCAACAGGGTCCCCTTAAATAATAGTGTAGAGTGGTGAACGTGACGGGATACTTCATCGCGCAAGTGATGAAATACCATAGCAGCACTTCTATTCTAGAACAACAATAAAAAAATGTTACTGGGTGGCAGGGACGGAACCAGAATTTTGTAAACGCGGGAGCCAAACTATAACAAGAAGGTTTTGAAATTTCAAAAAAAATTTGGTTTAGATTATGAGAGAGATTTTTTTTGGGTAGGAGAGATAGAAAGAGAAACGAGATTAATAATTGAAGAAAAAACTTATGGGAGACCATGAGTAGAGAGCGGAATTGGGTTTTGGGACCCAAAACAAACACATTCTTAAAGCATTTAAATGTTTAAATAACACTCAATACAAAATATAATTTTTAACAAAAAAACAACTAAAAATAATATTAAAATTGAAAAAAAAAAAACCCGAAACAACGCAGGGGCCGTGGCCCCCATAAGCCCTCATGCTGGCTCCGTCTCTGTTGGGTGGGTGGGTGAGTTTCCTAAACACTACTCAAGGCATTTGGCACCGTGGTTCCGGAAGGCGAACTCTCAATTTTGATCGTCTAAGTTAATGCATGATTTTCCGCTTGACCGAAAAAAAAAAAAGAGAACTCTCAATTTTGCGTGCTCAAACGGAGTAGTTCCCAGTTCAAAAAAAAAAAAAACGGAGTAGTTCATTTCCTTCGATGAAAAAGGAAGAGGAAAACCTTTTGCTTAGCGTTGGTTTAAGCAATTCTCAAATCAGGCTATTAATTAATAAGCATTAAAACCGCTACATATTTTAACGTGTGTGGTCAGGGCGGTTTGTCATTAACTCGGCTCAACTAATTGTGTAGGCATTGGGTCAATATTGGTGCCATTGGTTTAATTACCATTAATAAGCCGATAAAGAAATTTATTACTCCGTTAAGAGTGTCCGCAATGGCTTAACCAAAATAAAGAATTTTTTACATTTAATAATGTTGGACCAGAATATGATTTACAAATATATAATCAAACTTAGCAATTTGAGGATTTAAAAAAAAAAAACTTAACAATTTATTAATTAATAATCAAATTTTGACATTTAGATAACTAAAATTAGCCATCTTTTCGATCTCTTGGCAAACCAAATCCAATGGGACCACAACCCCCCTCTCTCAGAACGAGGGTGGGACCTAGTTACAATGCACACACAGATTGCACGTGGCTTCCATACTACGGAGTAGTTAACTTAAACACAGACCACAGGAAACATAAAAAATAAAAAATCATACCTGCTGCACACAAAATAAAAGAAAATTTTCAAAACATTTGGCAGCGGATAATTAAACAGCTGTGCACACGAAAATACTATAGGAACTGTACAGCTGTCCTACACTAAGGTGTCTTGAGCCGTACGTTCAATGTCCGTGGAGTCATGGACAATTTTATTTGAACTAAAATAAATTATGTTTCTACTTTCTAGCATTGGATAAAGCAAAACAAAAGGTATTGGAACGCAACTACCGAACATGAATAATTGTGTTCAGAGCCGTTTGATGTGTGTATATTAGCGAATTGTCCGTGCCTAAAGGCACTTTCAACATAAATTTTATATCTTTTAGTAATTCCCGTGCATGAATATATTTGCCTCCAAGTTCACTTTTTCATTTTCACAAAGTATCAGAACCAATTTAAGAGAGAGAGAGAGAGAGATTTGGTAGAAAAAGGTAAGATTAAGTATTCCTTTTTTGTTTTTTCCTAATCATAAGATCATAAATTTTAAAGGAAGTGATCTAACGATTGTAGAAGTTACTTTCATTTATATGCCTAGACATTGTTAACAGAAACCGCTCTATTTTATAATATAGAATATATAGTAGGTCAAATATATTAATCGTTCCGGACATAATTATATCTAAAATTATGTTTTACTTTGTTTCTAGCATTCCTTTTAAGGGAAAAAAAAAACACATGTGCACACAATTACACAAAGATTGAGGGTCACTATGCAGATATACTTTTGTTGTGCAGCACTGCAGCCTCTTCTGCTTTACTAATATCATATCGAACTGTGCTATTCACATAGACAATATCAATACAGATCGCACACAGATTTTTTATGGGACTCACTACGGAACCCATACAAATGATCTGAGCTGTTCATTAAATGTAAAATATTTTTTCAAGGGTCCTCAAGAAAAATCAGTTCAACCGGATATCTATAGGTACTCAATCGAAACATCTAATTTGTCATTTGGATTTCAAGATAATGAAAAGCAAGATGACTGGATCAAGCATTTATAGGTATCAGATTGAACTGATTTTTCATAGGGATCCTTGAAAAAATATTTTACATTTAATGAATGGTTTGGATCGTTTGTGTGGGACCCGTAGTGGACGCCACAAAAAATCTGTGCGCGATATGTGTCGGTTTTGTCTGTGTCAACAGACTTTTAGGATCCATATACTACGAAACTACATATCTAAAGAATCTGCCAAAGAGTAAGCAAGCTATCAGTAGCAAAGCCTCCGTAAGGAGATTTCACACTTTCTTTTTGTAGGATCTTAAAGGGTCGGCGAAAGAATACTTACCAAGGCCACTGCTTAGCAAAGGAAACTCTGTCGTCATAATTCATGCATCATCGAGTTACAGGCGAACAATATCTTTTGGATAGAGATCTAGTGCTGATTCACCTTTTCTTATATATGTATACGTAGCTTTATTGGTTATGTTGTCTTATTTCCTATATACTGTTTAATTGTCGACTGAAGTTCTTGCTCTTTCTAAAAAAGAAAAGAAAGAAAGGCCCTTGCATTCATGTCCAGATTACTTTTTGACAAAACACTTGTAAGCAAATAGGAGTATACAAAACCCCTGTGCATGCACAGTATAATCAATCAGCCCATTACGTACCGAGAGAGAGAGAGAGAGAGAGAGAGAGAGAGAGAGAAATAAGCCAATTCTCGTCTATCATCCAAGAAACTTGTGCTCACAAATACAAAACAGTTGTTTGTTCATATCATGATCAATCAAATGATTCAAATCCTTAGTTTTACTCAAAAAACAAGAGCAAATCCCATCCATATTCCAATCAGTACTCCACGTTGAAATTTCATAGTATTCATGTCAATAATGTACAATACTATTAATTAATTGCATAGGTCGAGCATTCGTAGCTAGATACGTACCTAGTAGTGCCTGAAATTCTATTGGTGAAAGCTCTTAACACATGTGTCCTAGATTACTTCCATTAATTCTGTCGGTTATACAAGCGTTCGTTCTGTGCTATGCATGGATAAGTGATCATAATACACCGTTTAAAATGAAAATGCCAAACAATAAAAAAAAATTTCATGGCAAAACATCAAGCAAAACATACTTTACTCGAGTGTTGCTGTAAATTTTCGTCACCAAAAGTTACTATAGGCGAGGAAACAAGATTTTCGTCATCAGATGACTTTCACAGACAACCTATAAGTGACAAAACTAATTTTCGTTACTTATACTATTGACAACGTACAAAAAACATACATTTTGTGATGATTTCAATTCGTCTCTAAAGACCTAATTTCTCGTAGTGGAACCGAGGTAACAGAAACCCTCGATTCCCTACCAAATGGCTTCGAAACCCTAAATCGTGGTCTCTCACTCCCTCCGTTAAAACCCTAGATTTTTTTTGGCACAGAGTTTTACACCCTAGTATTTGCATGAGAAATTCATTGGCCCAATCAAAAGATGACAAGTGGCCATCTATATTGAACAAAGCGGAACACGTATGGGTTAGAATGCACATAATCACACACTTAAAAAGAACGATGACGTTCTGACTAATTTAATGTCGTTTTATGTATGAAGACAATCATTGCTAGTGTCATTCAAAGAGAAAATAAGGAGAAATATGCAGTTCGAAGCCCAGAGACATAACCGGTGTTATTCTAACATAAAACCACCCACTTCAGACACGATGCAATCAAGGGAAGTGGAGATGGTGGATTAACTGACCCACTATGGGATGGATGGGATGGTAACAAGCAAAGGCTTTGGAGTGAAAGTTTGAACTCAAAAGCAGAACTGACTTCAAAAATAGCTGGGCAGGAGAATGGAAGCCATTGAGAAGACTCAAGAGCTTACTTATAAATAGAAGAAACGAAAGAAGGAAGAACCCCCAGACAAATCATCAAACAAATAGCTATGCTATGCTTAGTTTGTCCATATATAGGAAGTAATTTAGGAACTTAGACATAGTTTGAAGTAATTAGGAGTAGTTAATCTATTCGTGTTATTTAATTTTGAAGTTGGAAAATCATTTGGAAAGCAAGTTGTTTTGAATTGATCAAGGTATTTTGTTCTTATTTGATTGTTGAATTTCTAGTGAATCGTTGTGCCGTTTCAATACTTCAGAAGAAAAATTCTTTTCCTTGAGGTAATTGAACTGACAACACAATCACCTAATTAAGTTTGGCTTTTATAAGCTTAAATCTGAAAAGGATAATTACAAGCCTTTTTCTGGCACGCTCGCATACAATCATAATTCTGAAGTAGCCAAAAATCTCAGCCAAACACCTAGAGAGTAACCCTGGTGTACTATAAATCGCGTTTAATAATTCAAGGTTTACGTTGAACAATAGAAACCTACAGGGTCTAAATTGTTTTAGCACGACACTCTGGGGTTTTCCTTGCAATTTCCCCCCTCCCCAAAATACAATCTTTTGTCTAGCCGGGTGCATGCGCCAAGCTAGAGTTCCTTTTCCATTTTAAGTAGATAGATGTTTACGCATCACAACTTCAATGAACAGTCCAGATCAAAATGAGTTCTTCGAAAGGTCAGGTGTTTATGTGATATTTCTTTAAGGTCAGGTGTCTCTGTGTGATTTTCGTGAAAGCTAGGTCAGGTGCTAGTATGAAATTTTCCCGACAAATTAACCAGAAAGATACCTCGGTGAAAGAAATAGGTTTGGACGCTGGGCTATAAGTCAAAGGTCTATCCCTTTGGAAAGAAGGACTGAATGTAATATTATCGTTTTGAAAAAATCAAAATAAGCATACCAAAATCACATGATAAACGTTGTTTTCATATGCACCTATGGTACCAAAAAAAGAAGAAGAAGTAATTTAAGTCGATAAATGGTAGGTACCGTGTACTCTCATGCATTTGATAGGAATTCAAGTGTCATTAACTACAACTAACAATGATGACTTTCGCCGAAAAAAAAAAACAAAGGAAATACTAAAATCAACTCAAAGGGCTGCTGATAAGGTTAGAAAAATGTATAGAATTGTGTGAAAAATATATTGGAGTATGTGTTTTGTTGTCTTAGTTGATTCCCCCCTTTGACCCCATATACTGGTAAATTCGCATTTTTTTTTCAATTTTTGTTTGAATTAAAAACTTGAAATTACTAAGTATAACACTGTATTCGAAGGTGCATGGAGTGTTATATTCGAAGGTGCATGGATTGGATTAGCAAGTGGAGGGAAGTAGGAAAATCATCACAACATGTTATGGGTGATTGACCAATTTGTGGTGGATGTTCCTCGAGCTAGCACGAGGAATACTCCAATATTGATCCCTCAAATGAAAATTACTTGACGGCTCCCTGGTTCAATTATTTTTCAGGTTTAATATCAAGAATAGAGTACAGGACAATGGAAGTGGTTTTCAATTCTGTCCATATTATATAAAGCAGTTACGCAAAATGCCATTCTATTGTGTTAACATTTTTTTTAGTAAAGAGAAGATCCAAAGATTCATCCGGATTCTCTGCAATATAATAAGGAAATAATTAAACATATTAAATGCATAAAATATCTAAAATAGACCGATAAAAAACTATTCGACCTTTTGAATAAATAAATATAAAAATAGGAAGGACCTTTACTCGTTTTGAGCTTAAAATATTACTCCATGCGTCCCACTTTAAATGTTATTTACGGAAATTCGTGCAATTTCAAACCCAAAATATATATTTTTACATTTTATTTTTTATTTTTTTACACCAAATTAAAGTACTCAATGAGCACTTTAATTTGGTGGAAGAAATTTAAAAAAATAATATGTAAATTTTTTTTTTGGGAGGGTTGAAATTGCACGAATTTCAGTAGGTGACATTTAAAGTGGGATGGAGGGAGTAATTCAACATCATATTTCAATGAGACAAACAAAAAATCATGGATGGACCATTATTAAATGAAGTTACGCCTATCGGCTAAAATGTTACGCCTCAGTGAAAATGTTACGACGCTCAATGGTGAGTGCATATCGTATCCTCCAAAAAGGTGGTGTGCATTGTAGCATTAATTACCCTTTAAATGAAGTTCGTTAGAGCACAACAAATAGGTTGTGGGCACTTTTATTATAAACTAGTTGCGTGCTAACGTGCAAAGCACGTAATTCATGCCCGTTGTGTAGATTGGTTTGGATTTTGCTAGTAGAGGAAGCCGAAGGCAGAGCAAGCAAAAGATTAATTGGATAAGAAGCAAAAGTAGCCATTTGCAGAAGTTATTGTACAAGATTAGTCAATAACAAGATTAGTTCTTGCAGTTAACAAAAAGCTTAAAGGTAGTGGCATGGTTTTAGTCAGATACTGATATATACAATTGCCAAAGGGCTAGGGCAAGCAAAAGGTAGAATTCATCATAGTTTGATATAGCAAAAGCTTGTGAGGATTTGGAGCAGGTGAAAGCTGATTATTTGTTTTGATTGGGGCTAGCTGGAGTTTCTTGAGTTGGCAGGGAGGATTCTGTTGGGTTGGTTTCTTCTGTGGTCTCAGTTGTTGGAGTGGAGGCTGAGGCGGTTGAGTCGTTGTGTCCTTTTTTGCTTCTTTTATTTGGAGTGTTTGGTGGCAAAGCGAGCAGTGGTTCTGAACGGTCTGTTGTTTCTGTGCTGTTATCAATGGAGATGCTGTGGACTGTGAATCTCAGTTGATTGATTCCAGCATAGCTGTTCATATTTGCTTTCAATGTGATGGAGCATTCCTTAAGTTCAGCGAGCTTGTGGAGCACTGGAAGAGCAATTTGGCCCTGCGTTTGATTAGTAGTTAGATAGTTTCTAAAGGGCAAGTAGTTGAGTTTATCTTGTATCAATCAATTATGTCTCTCTTACATCAATCACATCTGTTGCTGTAATGTTGTAGAATTCTGATGCAACTTCTGAAAATACTGTTGCCTCAACTGTTCCAGTTTGATCTGTGATGTGGATATTGAATTTGAGCCTGTAAATGAAGAGAATTTCTTTAGCTGTGTTGCTATAGATGACAAAATGGATGGAGGTGTAAGGAGAGTTTTGTACTTTGTCAGAGCTGGTACTTTTCGGGCACAGTAGTTGCACCAAAAGTCGCCATTAGCATATGCATTTGTTGCTTTTTTGCACAATGAGCAAGCTAGGTAATAAAAGTTTTGCGAAAAATCAATAACTCTTGCTATGCCTTGGACATTCAGATATTGTGTCTGCATAGGAGGAATAGGGAAATTAGTAACAGTTAGCTCTTATGTTCGATGTTAGAACCAAGCATAGTGGTTTTAGATTGTAATGTTTGTAGCACCTTATCCACTGATATGGGGAGGTTAGCAATTTTGATGGCATCATCTTCTGGATTTTCTGGTCCTTTTGGCATCAGGAGGTATTCTGGTTCTGTTGTTGCTAGTTCTCTGAGTTTGGCTGTATTTGCTATTGTCCTGCATAAGTTGGATGTAAGTCAAGGAAGACATAGTTAGTATTGTGTAAATTGAGAGAATAATGGTCTGATAGATCTTTTACTATTTAGATAATATAGTAGTTACCATGATTGTAGAGTGATTGCCTCTGGCAGTACAACGTCAAAGATGAAACTCGATGAGTTTCGTGTGGCAAGTGTACAACCTGTAATTGCATAATTTTGTGAGTATTAATGTGGCAATTGCGATATCAAATGTTGTGAGTAAAGAGTAGAGTACCGTAGTATTTTGAAGTTTTCAATCGCAGGCCAATTACCACTGGGAAAGAGCCTGGCAAATTTGCCATTGCAGGGGCTTCATATTCTGAGAAATGGTCCCAGAGTGACAGAACTGAAGGTTGTAGGCTAGAAAGATTTGACAGCTATATTGTTAGTTGTATTTTAGCTAGGTAAGTACATTATTTGCATTGGTTTTAGTTAGGATCAGGGTTTTTTCTATAGTGTTTACCTTTGATCAGTTATGCGAACGTCGACGACATATGAATTGTTTATAAACTTGCGTGGTCCAACATTGAGAATTACAAATAATACATCTGCAATAAGAGTGCACACATAAATAGTTTATAATCCATGTGAATTTGTCAGTATAGAGGCTTACCCAATCTTGGATTAGCTTCTTTGATTTGTTGGAGACTGGTGATTGGAGTAAAGTTGTATTTCATTGTTCTCATTGTCAGTCCATCGATTTCTATTTCCTCAACTGGTGTGCGCGCATTGATTCCCAATTGGTTCTTGTTCTCCAAGAAGCGGAACATTTCTGGGGTTAGGCGAACAGTAGGATTTGTTATGGAATATGTATGGTACAGCTTTAGTGAAGTTTCGAAAACTTTGATGTCGTATCCAAAGACTGTTGCCTGCATCCTGTTTTCCTGTTGAATGGTAGAGTTTTTTTGTGTCATAAACTCATACAGTATTTATGTTGCTATGTATGGAAAGATGGATGATTGAGCTGTCATGATTACTACCTCTTTGTCTTGCAACATGATCCTCTGATATAGGGAAGTGCCACTGCTTGACATTCGTGGGATGTTTTTTTCGACCACTATAGCTTGAACTGTGAAGTTCTTGCTTGCCAGGGTAATATCTTTCAATGCTTTGATGTTTGGAGCCATCTGGACCTGTGAAATGAAGATGGATTCAAATGGATTGGACAAATAACAAGGTTAGGAATGAGTAGTAATAGACTTTAGGAGAAGCAAATGGTGTTCATGATCTTTCTTAATGGTAAACTCAGCATGTACATATGGAATGATTGATGGTAATGGATAATCAGTATGTATCTGAATGCATCTACGAGAAAATGCAAGGTGATATACCTTTTTGTTTCTTCGATTATTTATGTGTCTATGCGTTCTATTATAATTTATTTGCTTGAATTATAAACAGTTAGCTTCTTCCAGCAGCTCTTTGTAGACGATATTCTTAGTGCAGTAGGATGATAATATTGGATTTTCTGATTGGCCGAGATGCACCCGTATTTTGGCTGCTGTTGTTGCTCTTGACAAAGTGACATAGAGTTGACCATGTGCGAAGACTGGTTGAGGGAGATATATGCCAACGGTAGCTAAAGTCTGACCTTGGGCTTTGTTTATTGTCATCGCGAAACATGCTCTGATAGGAAATTGACGACGTGTGAACTGCACTGGATAATGTTGGGGATCATTTGGTTGTAGAGGGATCCTCGGAATGAAAACCGTAGCTCCTTTTCTTTCGCCTACAGCTATCTGGGCAACAATCAAATGGCTCCTAAATTCCTTGCATATTAATCTCGTGCCATTACATAATCCCTGGGATGGATTTATGTTTCTAAGCAAAAGAATTGGGCTGTTCTTTTTCAGATTCAAACAATGAGATGGCATTCCTTGAGGTGTTACAGAATTTAGGAAATCAATGTAGAGACCTTGTTGAGTAGGATCAGATGTTTCATCAAAACTTAAATATGTGTGCTCTTTCCCTGGGAATTTTCCAATCATAACCTCATTGATTTCATCGACTGCTTGGTTCTTGGGCGTAAGGATAGCAGAGGTAGTTAAAGAAAGTGGATCTAATCTATGAAGATCGAAGGAGGGGAAGACAAATTGGATTAGCTGTTCTAGAGGTGGGAGTTGTGTATTTGGTTCTAGGATCAAGGATGATGGTAATTTGATTTCTCCTACTTCATTCTCCTCTTCCAAACCATTTCCAACTTGGAGAATGTATCTACTGAATGCTGGATCAGTCTTTGCACGCATATTCTCCTTCAGCTTGAATTTGATGAGTGATTGCCATAGGTATGATCTCACTAAGCTTGCATTCATGCAATCAATCTTTGTTCCCTTTGGTATAACAGGTAATACCTGCCTAAAATCACCTCCTAGGACGACAACTTTTCCTCCAAATAATATATCATCCTCTGTAAGATCGCGTAGGAGCCAATCCAAAGCTTCAATTGTTTCCTTTTTTGCCATAGATGCCTCATCCCAAATGATAAGGATGGCTTGTTTGATAAGAGCAGCCAAACCAGATTGCTTTGATATGCTACAGCAGAGTTTGCCATCAGCATTTATTGGAATTTGGAATCGAGAATGAGCTGTTCTTCCATTGGGTAGAATCGAAGCTGCAACACCAGAGCTAGCTGTTGCTAGTGCAATCAGATGTTGTGAACGAACTTGTGCGAGTAAAGCTCGATAAAGAAATGTCTTACCAGTACCTCCAGGTCCATCGATAAAGAAGCTTTTGGCTTTTCGATTTAGAACAGCATCAAGAATTTCATCATAAGCTATTGCTTGTTCTGGATTTAATAGAGCTGGGCTTCTTAGATCATCTTCTGATATGGAAAGATTCATTTCATCCTGTACTTCTTTTGGTATTACTCTTGTGGTTGAATCGGAAGTGAGTAGATGGGATAATTGGAAATCGTATAGATTTTTGCCCATAGATTGAAGCTCTGCATTTAATGCCTGGAGTAGGACCTGTCGTGCACGATCTCTTGTGAACTTTTGGATGGAGATGTAATCCTCCGTCATATCATCTTCGAATTTGTAGAATAGCTCTAATAGATTGATTGGAGCACAATAAACAAGGATTGTGCAGAATAGTTGTCTTAGCGATAACGGCATTCGATATTAGCAAAGAACTAACCAGCAGTTCGGATGTAGTTCCCTATTTGTTAAATGCTGCAGCGTTCCTTCACAGTCATGTTATAAGTTTAGGTGAGTGTGGTAATTGCTTAGCAGCAAGTTCATAGCATCCCTTTTAGCATTTATAACTCAGAATTTATCCTAATCTTAAAACATATCATGTACTTGCATTCAAATTATGTAATAAGAAATAGTGCATCTAACCAAACTGAGCCAAATGCTTGATCAACAACAAAGAAACTTCTGCTATTTTTTTGTCTATGTAGAAGACAAAAGCGAAGGAGGAAGTGGTGATTTATGTAATGTTATTACTCTATTTTTCTAAAGCCTGACGGATGGAAATAAGAAGTCTAAATTTAAGTAGTAAAGCTAATGTTGTTTTCTTGCTAATGACAGTAGGTAGCTACTGTTCTATTGTTATCGAGTCCAGCCCAGCAAGTTGCTGTTTTGTCGAGATGTTCTGTTTTGGATTTTACGGTGGCAGCTATGGTTTTTATAGGATTATTTGGTTTTGAGTCTTGCTCAGTCAGATTCAAATCGAAGATTATAAGGGGACTGTATTGGTAAGTTCATTCCACCACTGTCATGGGGACTTGAAGTTCAAGATGCTTGCACATAGGAGTTTAGGAGTTCAGTTTTACAGTCTCAAAGTAGATTCACTCTTATTTATTTCAGTAGTATGTACATGCATTCTTATTTTGCTGTATGGATTGATACATTGCCTTTACTGATCTGATGTATTCATATTTACTGGCAGAACCAAGACTTCCGATGTTGTGTCTTTAGCTAATGCCTCTGGTCAAAACATCAACATATATTCTTTGTCTCTAAGAATGTAATTTTTTCCTCTCATATATACATTTTGTCTACTATAAAACTGCTTCTTATTACTCAGAGAGGTGGAAAGAGGGATGAGTGATTGTGGTTTGCGGAAAAACAACACAATCTAGTAGGAAGTTCTATATCTTTTGAGAAATAGAGCAAAGTTTTTCATTAAGCATCTATTAGTCAAGACAACCGTGTAAGATAAATGCAGATGTATGGTATTGTGGAAAACCAGATTACATAAGAGCAAGAAAGAGTAAGGATTGTTAATGACACTCATAGATCAACATGCATGCCAATCTGGTAAGATAGTTCAGATAAGAAAAAGACAATAAAGAAAGAACACATGTACCAGAAATTGGAAGGACTGGAAATTAGCGAGACTGAACTGGATTGGGAAAGAACTGGATTAGCAACAGTTCAAAATAGAAGCTTTCTTCTATGAGCTGCCTGACAAACTGGATGTCTCAGAAAAATTCCATTTTTTTGTTTGTTTTTTGGGAAAGAAAGAAGAACCGTAAGACTAAAGAAGTATAATTTGAAAGAGGTGGTCTTTGTGGTAAGAGGAGCACGTGGGAAAAGCTAGGAGTGGAAGCAGAAAATCCATGGTTAAGTTGGAGTAAAAGGGTGGTCTGTCAGTTAAGAAAAAGATATAGTGGTGGAGTGGAAAATTGTAGCATTAACCAATAAGGTAAAAACGTGGCATGGACTAAGAAGCACAAGCAAGAAATGCATGGTGGAGGTAGAGTAAGAAAGGGATAACAGGTAGAGTACAAAATTGGTTTTAGTCAGCAACCAGGAGTGGAGAATGGAAATGCATGCATAGCAGTTCTTTCTCTCATGGAGATACAAATATATTATTTGTATCCTCCTCCCTCTTTAAAAGGATTTTTTTTTCCTGGCATATATATATTTTTTTGCCTATAATATAAAACTGATAACAGGTAGAAAATGGATGGATAGTGGACGTTTCTGTCATGGAGATACAAAGATATTCTTTGTATCCTCCTTTGCTCTTTAAAAGAATGTTTTTTTTTCCTGGGATATATATACTTTTTTGCCTGTATAAAACTGGTTTTTATATCATGCACATAAGTACTTCTATGGGTTTTTTTTTGTGGAATAGAGCAACGATTTTGATCAAGCACTGATTGGTTAGCACAACTTTCTAATTACTGAAGGATGCTTGGGGTATTCTGAGACTGAATTTAAAAGTGGAGAGGTAAGGCACGTGCAACAGAGAACTAAGCCTAGAATTAGTTCATTGGCACGTCCAACAGAGAACTAAGCTTAGCATTAGGATGCTTGAGTGTAATCTAACACTGACTGAATTTGTCATGATAAAGACAAGTAGAATTTTCCTCTGTGGAGTTGCAAAATTTGTGTAAGATTAACACCACTTTGCACAGAAAATATAAACACATATCAACATACTTGTACCAAAACAGTACACCTTATCCAGATAAAGTACCATAGATATATTGTCACATTGCTAGCTAATTACATAAGGGAATGAAATACATAGCTAATACAATACATCAAAAGCTGCTACCAGCAATTTCCTATCACAAAAGCCAGCCCAACCAGCAGCAGGGAAGCAAACCAGCAGTGCTAGATATCGATTCTTCATTCGTTCTGTCATAATACTGCAAGAGCCGCAGACATAAACTTCAAACTAAGAGCAGTGATAGAAAAAGGAACACAAAAATAAAATAGCACTCCTAGGCTGGTCAAAAGAAACATAGTCACGTAACGATCCTTCATCACTTTTGCCATAATGTTCCAAGAGCAGCAGAGGTAAACTTGGAATTAAAACCAGTCATAGATCCTTTCTCTATCATTTGGAGAATCCAGAATGACAACTCTAACGTCGAGGCTTGGCAACATAATGATTAGCACATAGTCATAAAGCTGAAGCTGCAGAGCATCCAAGAGTATGTTAAACATAGTAGCATCCAGATGTGCATTCTCAACAGATATAGACCAAGTTCTACTACCCATTCGGACTGAAATAAGCTCCAAATTCAGATCTTCAAGCACAAGCCGAAGCCTAGCCTGGAATTCCTGCATAATGCATACCTTCTATAAAACCACTAAATCTGTAATATATGTAATAACAGTGGTACGTAAGGATAGATAACCTAACTATACCTGCAGATAATTTGTCTGGGGGATGCACCAATATC
Organism: Rhododendron griersonianum; assembly: GCA_018127125.1. Lineage (NCBI taxonomy): Eukaryota > Viridiplantae > Streptophyta > Magnoliopsida > Ericales > Ericaceae > Rhododendron > Rhododendron griersonianum. The sequence goes on from CM030795.1 coordinate 11,941,182, forward strand.
CAGATTTCATGAGTGGCAAATTACGTTGGATTGTTGATGGCAAACAAGCGGTTATGAAATTACCTGACGTTATACAGAATAGTATAAGTACAAACTTTACTAAATGAACTCTAAACTCTACATGGTTTTTCCCAAACTGCTAACCTTCAAAACCATGGAATGTCCGCCAATGTTCATTAAGTAACATTGTCCAATTGTACGAAACTTCCACATCATTCTGATCAAGGATGATTGCATTAAAAATCCACTTCCGCTCACACGCTAAAATTAGCTTGTAGTTAGTTGTGAGAGCATGAGCTGTACGAAATTCACGCCAACCCCTTTGCATGACGGCATTGACAACTTGAATAGGCCAAGCCTTACATCCATGTTTTATCAAGATCCAAGTACTCCTACCGGTGCCTTCGAAAGAAGAGCGTAAACCATTGGGCAATAGCTGTGCAAGGCAAAACAATATATGGTGGGAAATTAGTAGCTTATGAATAATCACATAAGAACTGAGCAGGGATGTCTCTCATAATCACGAGGATAAAGATAGCATACAGACCATAGTTGGGGCGAACACGTAAAGCTGAGACATATGCTTAATATACCAGCACCGTCCAACACCTACAAAAAAATAAAACCACGATAATACATAGTAATTATAAGTACGTAGGAGTCACAAGAATATCATCATATGATCAAACTCTATCTATATGACAATTATAACTTATGCATTATATGCTGAATGTAAGAAATACCTGGAGTGCTATATCGCATGAAGGAATTATGCACAAGAGCATCCAACCATTTGACTAAATCATCCCGTTCACTCCATTCCAAATTCTCATCCAAACCCAATACGTCCCTATACTCGCGCACAAAAAGACTAAATGCTTTATACTCGAGTTGCCCAGGACGTGGATACCTGGCGACAGCAGCAATTACCCTTCGGCCTTCAATGGGGAGAAGGCAATAAAATCCTCTATGTGGAGTCTGAGGATTCTGATGCCTCACATGCAACCACCGGCGAAATGGAACACGCACAACCATACTACTAAATCATAAAACCAAGGATTCAGAACTCATTGAATATGTTTTGGAATAAAACAGAAAACAAAAATGACAAATCAACTGATCAAGATAATTCAATGAATTTCAGAATCTGTAGCACTGTGAATTTAGAAATCTGGAGCACCGTGTACCTTATCCCATTACTTCAATTCAGTGCATAGTGAAGAAGCATTAAGCTAAATTCGTCCAAATGCAGGAAAACCACATGCAGCAAGCAAAAAGAACAGCCAAGAACTTGTGCCTTAAGCTAAGTCTTGATATTAGTTCTGTAGTCTAAAATATGTGGATAGTGATTTGTTACCTATGATGTCTTCCTTTTTATCTGACGTTCCTATCTCCATGAGTGAAGTAAAACACAGAGAGGTCTATTACTAAATCACAGAACTTGAGATCCCTATAATAAGAACCAATTTTCTTGTGGCTAAATTGGTCCAAACCGTATGATAAGAACCAATCTTCCTGTGGCTAAATTGGTCGAAATGGAGGAAACAACACATGCAACAACCAAGAAGAACACAGCAATGAGAAGAACAGACAAAAAAAAAAAAAAACACAACCATATTCTTTTCTCAAGGACGGGCTATCTCCCATCCTATCTTTTGAGCATAGATACGGATTCTTGACCTATGGTCTTCAGAAGAATGAGAACAATCATCAAACAGGACATGCAACGACCAAGCCAAAAAACTCCACACAGAGAAATCAAACACCCGACATGCAAAAATCAAACACTGCACATGCAGAGATGGAAAACAGAAACCATAAAATCAGAAATGAGCAATAACAACTCAACACCCGAGAATCAGAAATGAGAATTAAATCACCCATTACCTGGTACCAACAGCCCTCCTTGTCCCTCTTTTCTTCTCTGGCCAGGTTAGTTCCTGCTTGTTTGCTGGGTGAGATGGGAATTCTACTGGGTGGGATGCTTTAGTGAGTTGCGTGGCAAGAGATGGAAGTTTAGTTAGTGGGTTAGTCGGTTGCGTGGCAAAAACAAAAGGGGTCAGTCAGTTAGTGGGTTAGGGAAAACAGGGGCGGGAAAAAGGGATGGAGAGGGGCTAGTGGGTTAGGGAAAACACGGGGGGGGCAAAAAAGGCTGGACAGTGCCAAGCGAAACCCACCCAAAACTGCTTCTTATATAAGAGGAGTAGGACATATACTTATAACTGATCGTGGGCCACTGATAAATTGATAAAGCACACTGCATAAAAGTAGGTTGTATTTGGTGGGGGATATTCGATCCATATACATGTGTCCTAATTTACTTCCATTAATTCTGTCGGTTATACAAGCGTTCGTTCTGTGCTATGCATGGATAAGTGAGATAATACACCGTTTAAAATGAAAATGCCAAACAATAAAAAAAATCATGGCAAAACATCAAGCAAAACATACTTTACACGATCGTTGTTGTAACTTTTCGTCACCAAAAGTTATTATAGGTGGGGAAACAAGATTTTCATCACCATATGACTTTTGGAGACAACATATATAGGTGGCAAAACTAAATTTCGTCCCTTAGACTATTGGCAACAAAAAAACTTGCATTTTGTGACGATTTCAATTCGTCTCTAAAGACTTTAATTTCTGGTAGTGGAACCGAGGTAACAGAAACCCTCGATTCCCTACCAAATGGCTTCGAAACCCTAAATCGTGGTCCACTCACTCTGTCCGTTAAAACCCTAGATTTTTTTTTGGCACAGAGCTTTTACGCCCTAGAGAGTAACCCTGGTATACTATCAATCGCGTTTAATAATTCGGGGTTTACGTTGAACAATAGAAACCTACCGGGGGTCTTTAATTGTTTGAGCACGACGCTCTTGGGGTTACCTTGCCATCCCGGCATCCCCCCCCCCCCCCCCCCCGAAAAACAATCTTTTGTCCAGCCGAGTGCATGCGCCAAGAGTTTCCTTTTCTCCTTTTTAAGTAGAGAGATGGAGTAGATGGTTACGGTGCGTGGCAGCGTGAGCCAAGTGTTTGCGCATCACAACTTCAATGAACAGTCAAGATCAAAATGTCGACAAAAAAAAAAAAAAAACTAGAAAGACAAATTAACCAGAAAAGATATCTCGATGAAAGAAATAGGTTTGGACGGTGGGCTGTATGGCAACGGTCTATATCACTTTGCAAAGAAGGAATGCATGTACACTGTGAATATTATCGTTTTGAAAAAATCAAAATATCATACTAAAATTACATGATAAACGATGTTTTCATATGCACGTAAGGTACAAAAAAGAAGAAGCTAGAAGTAATTTAAGTCGATAAGTGGTAGGCACCGTGTACTTTCATGCATTTGGAAGGGGTTTAAACTGCATTAACTACAATTAACCATAGTACTGACTTTCACCACAAAAAAAAATCAAAGAAAAATACTAAAATCAACTCAAAGGGCTGTTGACTGTTGTTCTTTTGTTTGTTTTGCAGGTTTTCATATTTCAAAATGATCGGAGAAGATGGGGCGTCGATCGGTGAGGGTTTCTGTCCGGTGGTGTGCTTCGTCCACAACCTCGCCTTCGAAAGAGGTTGAATTCCCCGAGCGTAGGGCTAAGTCGTTGTCAACATAGATACCGGAAATCCGGAATCGTTCCCACAGAGAGAATCTCTATAGCTTGTTAGGATTTTTAGATGCAAGTGTTCCCGGCGTTAAGACGGCCAACTATCGGTTTGCTTTGACAATGGATGAAAAAGACTAGAAACTTGGTTTTAATTAAGTTAAACAAGCGGCATGGCAATGAAACTACTATCGCCCGTGACTTAGGCCATCGAGCCATTCTCAACGAAAACTCGGTTGAATCGCACGGCTTAGGCTATCAATCGAAAGATTTAGCTTTGAAATCATTGAAAGACTAGAAATGAAGTATGGAAAGCAAGTGAGCTCTTTTCGTTCTTTTGGCAAACACAAGCCGAGACATCGCTCACGGAACCATATGAGCGAGCATATGATCACCGGAGATTAACATCGGCTAGTTTTGTTACATAAAAGCGAACCCTACTTATTTTTCATACTAAACTTTGAGCCGAGAGTTGAGAAAGGCAAGATAAACAAAAGTCACAAGACGATATTCGTCACACGGCCAAGTCTAAACGACTACTCACTCATGATAATTTGACTAGAAAGCATAGCAAGATTGGTAAACATAATTAACCGACGGAATCGAAAATAAACTTGATATTACTATTTACTACGGATCTAGTCCTTACAAACGACTTTAATAAACAAGAAATGAACAAAAGATAAGTACTTACTAGAGTTTTTGAAGGATTAAACTAGAAAACCTTGAAAGACTTCAATGGAGTTCCAAAATTTAAAAAGACTTAAAGTTAATTGTTGCTAGCTAATGAAAGAAAGAGAAAGAGTGATATATATACACCCCACCACTTTATTTACGGAAATATCACAAAACTTGCCAAAAGTGGCAAGTATTCTATAAATGGAAAGTTCAAAAAGCAGAAAAGATCTGCAGAAAAGCTCCCATATCGATACAGCCATTTCTCCGTATCGATACCAGAGCTCCACGGGGAAATTCCCAAAAGCTCTGTATCCAACTGGTATCGATACAGCCAATATGCTCGTATCGATACCGCCTTCTTTTCATCAGCAGCCCAGGCCGCGGCCTTGGCTTGGCACCCGACGAACCCCCAACGGCTCTCCAAACACCTTCACAACATTTGCCAGCCTTGTCCGGCACTTGGCTCAACACTTGGGGAGAAAACATGGGCTCAAGAAGGGTGAAAACACGGCCTACTCCGCCGTTTAACCTGAAACACTTACAAAACATCTCATGTGCAGAAATCTCTATAAAGACCAGAGAAAACACGAAAAGAACTACAAAAACCGGGACTAAGCGCACCAAATATCATCAATATTGGGTGCTTATCATGGTGGTGGAGTGGATGCGGCCCCCATGGCTGGGTGTTCTGGTCGTTTTGTGTGCCGAAGTCCGGTTGGCGACCATTCGGAGCTCTCAATCGGGTGTGGGGCTGTCATTTCGCTGCTTCTGGTTTGCTGCTGTTGCCATTTGGTGTCTGTGCTGCTGGGGTGGTGCTGGGGAGTTACGGCTGTTGGTGGAGGTTTTGTTCCTCTGGCTTTGACTGCTGCGGTTGTTTCTTTTGTAGGCCGGTTCGTTTTCTGCCGCCGATCTCTACATCTGGGAGAGATTGGCTCTGCTTAACGGCGAGGCGGGGCGCCGGTGGTTTGTGCGGAAGGGGTGGCCGTAGTAGTTAGGGTTTTGGGGATGGGTAGGGCGGGCCGGTCCAGGTTTGGACCGGGTTTGTATGTTGGTGCTGTTATGTGTTTTATCTGGGTTTGGGTCGGGCTTTACTGTCTTATTTGATTTGGACCCCTGTAGACCCTCGGGTGGTTTGGGCTTTGCCCTTATGATGTATTTTTCAACATTTTGTTGGATCCCCTTCCCCTTTCCCCATTTTTAATAAAATTCATCTTTTATCGATATTTGATAAGGTTAGAATAATGTACAGAATTGTGTGAAAACATACTGTATTGGAGTATGTGTTTTTTTGTCATTTTCTTTAGCTTGTTAAAGTTTAAGTGAGCTCTCAATTGATGGATCCCTATTAGAATAGGTTTCACCTTCGTCTTACATGTTTACATAATTGGCAAAGCTTTTGAATAGGAAATTTACTGAAACATTCGCATTTTTTTTCATTTTTGTTTGAAGTTTTCAATTCTGTCCATAGCTAGCAGTCATGCAAAATGCCATTCTATTGTGTTAACATTTTTATTTTTTTTTAGTAAAGAGATAATCCAAAGAATCATCCGGATTCTCTGTATAATAAGGAAATAAACATATTAAAGGTATAAAATATCTAGAAAATTAGAAATAGACCGATTTAGTACCACCTCTCACCCAATAAAAAACTATTCGCCCTTTTAAATAAATATAAAAATAAAAATAATAGGAAAATAATATTAACACTCCAAAAATTGATGCAGGCACTCCAAAATCAGTGTAATTTCAAAGCCACTTTTCTTTATTTTTTGGAGTGCCTCCATCAATTTTTGGAGTGCCAATATCATTTTTCAAATAATACTCCCTCGGTCCCATTTTCTTTGGACTTTTTTCATATTTGTGCCATTCGTAAAACTCTTTTATCTTCCAATATGAATCTCCAAAAATATGCAATATGAATCTTATTTGATAGTTCTCGATTAGATTTATAATAAAAAGTTTTCAAAATTAAGAAAATTATTATAAATTGGGAGATATAAGAGTTTAAAAAAAGGTGCGAATATTGAAAAAGACCAAAGAAAATGGGACGGAGGGAGTAATATGTAGAAATATATTTTTTTGGGGTTTGAAATTGCACGAATTATGGTAGATCAAGACATTTAAAGTGGAACGAAGGGAGTAGAATTCATGTCAATAATGCACAATACTATTAATTGCATAGGTCGAGCATTCGTAGCTAGCTAGCTACCTACCTAAGAGCAAGTTTATCAGTAATTTGGTAAAATTGCTAGTAAACAGTGCATTTTTTTTCATTTTACCTATTCATATCTCTTTCAACACTACATCAATACTATCTATTTAACCTATTCTTTATTAAAATATTATTACTTTTAGTTTCTTTTTTTCTTTTTTGAGGAGAGGGGATGTCACGGCCAAATAAGTCAAGGAGATCAAACGTACTCTGGCCCGTTCACAAGGGGACCAAATTCTAGATTTTGAAGGACTCTGCCTTTTTCCAGATTCTCAACTACCTGAGAAGTTCAATAGAACTGGCAATCCCACTAGCCATGTCCGCCATGTCATCAACACTCTGAAGCCAATGGGCTTGGATGATGAGCTCATTGTTCAGTTATTTCAAAGGACTCTTACTGAAAGCGCTCTCGATTGGTTTCTCACTTTGGTGTTTGTGCACTATCATACTTGGCCAGAAATTGCCAATGCTTTTTTCAAGCAATATGCATACAACGTCCAAATTGAGTTAACAACTCAAGATTTGGAAACGACTAAGCAGGAATCAAACAAGGACTTTGCAACCTTTGTGGCTAGATAGAGAGAAAAAGCCGCCAAGATGAAGAACTGCCCCTCTGAGGAAGATCAAGTGAGAATAGTTGTCAAGAGTTTGCAGCCCAAGTACCTCACACACATTTACACTCAGACTATCACTGATTTCAAGCGCATGTAGGCTACTGGGCTGCAGATTGAAGAGAGGATCAAACTAGGCCTCATTGGGAAAGAAGAAACTCTTCCACCCAAGAAAACCTTCACAACCCGTACATCTCCTGCCTTCATCAACGCCCTTAACTCAATCTTACCACAAGACCCTTTTCAAATTAGCTCATCCCAAAGCTCAAATCGCCCCCGTTGCAACTTTGACCATCTTTACATGACCTCATCTCAAGCCTTAGCCATTCTGAGCCATTAGGGGCATCTCAAACCTTTAAAACAAACCACTTCCTCAGCCACCCTATGGCCCAAACCATGATCCTAACAAACAGTGCGCTTACCACCAACACCCTAGGCATGAGACAGATAACTGCATGCGTCTCCGCCATGACATTCAAGATCTCATTGATAGCCGAACTATAAAACTTCCAAAACCTAATGTGCAAGCCAATCCACTTCCTACTCACAAAGCTGAGCCACCACCCCGAAACATCGATTTCATAAACAACCCCACATACAATCCTGGCCAATACATTGTCCAAAACAACCAAACCAAGCCAACCTTTACCTTCCCAGAGGAGGACGAATGTTTCATGATGGAGGAGGAAGAAAACAATGAGTCCAATCAATCAGAAGTGATCGATCCCGACATGTCTGACAAAAGTAATGAAGAAGAACAAGCAAAGGGGAAAGTGACTTTGACGGAATGGAAGGAGAATACGATGATCCACTCGATGGAATCTCCTTAGCATCACTATTCAATCAAGTGGAAATAGCTGACGACTACACAATCAATAAGGAGGAAGAAAGGGTGATGAAAACCTAGACTAACACTTCCATTTGGGGACTACTCATGGCTCAAAGAAGTAGCCACCAGTGAAGATGGATCCAGTTCAAAGGCCCTGTTTGGCAAAGAAGAGGGTGGAAAAGAGTATAAAGTTGCGAAAGGCAAGGGTTTTGAAAACGACCTCGAAATGCTACAATAGCTAAGAAGTCACAACATGGCAAAGAACATTAAACATCGCTTCTAATCAAGCTAAAACATGTTTTAAGCCCCTGCTTAGGCATTTAATTTCTACCAAGTGAATTCATGTTTCATCCTCTAGACTATGCTTATTCAATGATTTATTTCCTAAATTGCAATTACCAATACACTATAGTCTTTTTGCCAAACAAGGGAAATTTCAAGGAATCAAGTTCCTTGTGTCGCTGACAAAAAGGAAGGAAAGAATGAACTCTAGTTGCTTAAGAAACTAGGTTTTTGTCAAAACTTAGAAAGAAGACACTATCTCCGCGAGAACACTTAGGGTTAGCTCGCTCTTTATGAAGGTACAAACACAAGGGAGATTTAGAAAAATATCTCCATCAAATTCCTCTCCGAAACGCAGAAACCCTCTTGAGAGAAGTGCTCGTTGGGTAACCTGAAAACCCAAGCAAAAGTAAGAGCAAAGCCTGCTAGGCCAGAAAATGCAAAAACGCAGCCTAGGCAAAAGTTAAGGCATTCAAAGAAAAGCTCGCTAGGGACTCAACCTCCATTAGGTAACCTAGGCAAAATCAAGAGCATATGAGAAGAAAAACCAAGAGTGAAAAACCCAACCTCAAAGGTAACGATTTTGGAACTACGTAAAAGGCCTGATTCCCAGATTGGGATACGTAGGCAATCTCACATTGAGATGCGGCCCAAACATTTGGAGAGAAGGAAAAACGTCAACAGATTTGTACTCAATGATAGGTATAGCTAACCCTGCGTATTGAGCTCGCAAAAGATGAGTATGCTTTTCTCAAAGAATTGGCAACAACAATAGACACGAGAGCTATAGGTCATCCCCTCTAACCTAAAGGTAATTGACACAATGAGCAGGATACCTCAAAAATTCTCAAGTTTGGCAATCAGACTATGGAACATGGCAAAAGCAAAAGGCGAAAATCAAAACTAAGCATAAGAAGGAGGAGAAAATGGGATGCCACTTGGCCAAAACAAAATCTACCTTTGGATAATCAAGGTAACAGCCGAAGAATTGATACATTGGCCGCAACATCGATTCTTTAGCCGAGTAATCAATTCTTCGGCCAATATTTTATTTTCACACAAATTACTGTCTATCAGCAAATACTTGTTCAAACAGCCATGTTCTGACTATCGCATGCAAACTCAAGACATCTAGGGGCATAAAAAGCATTTCTCGTTTCATGAACAAAAGCTTGCCTACAAAATCATCACTGTGGTTGCTTTCACTATACAAATACAGTTTCTGCTTCTCTCTTTGCTAACCATGAACAGGAAGGAAAAAGAAAATCCTAAAGCTGGTTGTGACGCCGTCTTCGAGACAATCTCTAAGATGAAGAAGGGGATTGCTAGCTATCCTCCCCACTGACAGCTGGTGCTCATTCAACCTCAAGCTACAAGGAAAAGAATGCAAAACAAGGGGCAAGCACCAAGCGCCTCTTCTCCGTCATCAAAATGGAAGGAGACAAAGGAAAGGGCCCGTGGCCAAACAAGAGCAACTGAAGGAACAGCAGGCAGAACCAAGGAAAAATGGCAGTACTCCATACAGCCACCTGCCTAAAGAAGCAAACTCGCCTAGATCTGAGCATTCTCCAAGTCTACTTTAGACATCGAAGAAGTAGACCTCATCAACGTCGGAGGAGGAGGAGGAACAAACTGAAGATCCTCAGCACGCGGGCGCCACTGGCTGGCCACCCGATCACATAAGTACCAGGCTTAACAAAAGGGACCCTCGAACAGGCTACGAGTACAATCTGGAACCCTGGAACGTGTAAAAGGGGTGTCCTCTGATATACCACTCCAAGGGTCGAACCTCGCCTACAAACAAAGTCTAAATCAGCCACAGCACAGAGGAATGGAGATCTGAAGACAAGGAATGCAAGGGGTACCTGGTCAACCGTCAATCGGTCCAAAACTTGTCGCCAGGGCTCAAAACTGGCAACCGTGGCTTCCATTGCCCCACCAACCATCGCTCGTAGCAAGGAAAAAATCACAACGAGAAAAGAAGAAGGATATACTTCAAGTACTCGGTAGTGACCACCAAAAGTCTTGTCCCGTGAACAAGCCCTAAGGAGGCCATACAAGGTGGCCAAGGCAGATGCTCCCCAATCAAGCTCCCAAACAGCCTCCAAATACTGCAAAGGGGATAGAGACTGCCTATGCACTGAACTATCCTTGTTGGCAAACAACGTTTGCCCAAGGAGGTAGAGAAGAAAGGCCCGTGTCAGCTACTCAACACTCACCTGAGTCGAGATATCAACCTTCATAAAAGTCTTGATCAGCCAAGAGACGTCAACATGACCACGCGAGTGAAGAGGGGGCACCTTGCCCAAGAACCACTCCAAATCCCCTACTCGCTCCCAAAGCCAAGGGTTAACCCAAATAGGAGCTCCACCTACTCATAGGCCAGTAAGCAAAGAAAAATCACCTGGCGTGATCGTCATCTCGCCAACAGAAGGAAAGTGGAACATGTTGGGAGTATCCCACCAACCAGCGAGGTCATCAACGACCAATCCATCTTCAGAAGATTGAGGCCCAAAACAAACGGCTCAAGACCAGCAGCGCGTACTAACTCCCGAGCCTGCTCCGACAACGTCGCAAACCACTTGTGCACTAAAGGCCTCCACCGCAGGCCTCTAATCTCTTATTTCTCTGCCAAAGACAAAAAGAAGCTTACCGAAACATTGAGGACGCTCAAGTACTGCTCAGCAGCTCTACACCCACACCTTAACAGCTCTATGCCACGCCATGTGCACAACCTCGCGCTCAGCAGGCCAGTAAAACAATCCTATGGCTTCCACTCAATGCACCCTCCAGAAGGCGTTTATATTGCTAGCTTCCAGAAAGCGTTTATGTTGCCAGCTTGCAGAAAGCATTTAGCCACCAGAAGACATTTGAGTCGCTAGAAGGCGTTTGGCCTCCGGAAGGCACCCAGCAGTGGAGGTAATGGGGAATCTAGCCTTGGGGGCAATCCCGAGCATACTCAAAACTAGCCTTGGAAACATCCCAAGCATAAGGAACCAATCAAACCCTGTGGAAGATGGAAGATGGAATACTCAACAGCTCAGTAGCTCAAAGCCGTAACAATTCTCAACAATCCTCTATCAGCGGCTTTACGCCCGCCACCTTATCAACTCAGCGGCTCGAAGCCCACCATCTCAACTGGCTCAAGCCGTACACAAGCGATCTCGGCTCGAAGCCCATCATCTCAACGCTGGCTTGAAGCCATAACAATCAACTCGGCGGCTCGAAGCCCAACTCAGCGGCTCGAAGCCTTCGTCTACTATCACCCAGCCGCTCAAGCCCTTTATCATAGCGGCTCGAAGCCTGTATCAATTCAGCGGACCTGTGCCCATCATCTCTACACAACTCGGCGGCTCTAAGCCCGCTATCTCAACGGTCGAAGCCGTAAACAAACAATCTCGCGGCTCAAAACCCATTATCTCAAATGGCTCCAAGTCATCACCTCAACAGGCTCCAAGCCTATGTTTACTATCTCGACTCTATGCTCGCTATCACAGCAACAGACTCTACGCCTGTTATCACAAACTCTTAACAGGCTCGAAGCCTGTGTTCATCATCTCAACTGGCTCGAAGCCGTAAACAAGCAACAGGCTCTAAGCCGCCCCAACAATCAAGACATCTATTCTCAGGCTCTACGCCTGAATGCTCAAAAATCTAACATTTTTGAATGCTCAAGCTCTACGCTTGGATGCCCTACCACTGTGTACTAGATGCTCAAGTTATACACTTGAATGCTCAAGCTCTACGCTTGGATGCCCAACCACTGCGTACTGGACGCTCAAAGCCTGTACTTTGAATGCTCGGATTCTGCCGTCCGAATGCTCGAGCTCTACGCTCTGAATGCTCAAGTCCGGAACTTGATAGAAGCTCTAAGCTTAAAACAAACACACACGCACGGGCCCGTGCACATATTGCATTTTCACATCGAGTCTGCATCATCATATCTGTTCACATCTAACAACCATCATCACACATATACACTCTGCATATCTCTCATGAAACAGGTCAACCCTGCAATCAACCGGCACTATGCCTCGGTTTTATTGATCGGTTCAGCGCCTCGATCCTTTGGCTCCACGCCAACACTTATGATGAGAAAGCTCCGTGCACAGACCATCAGAATACAACCAGCTCCGCGCTTCGGTTCATTACGTCAAGCTCAAAGCTCTGACACCACAGGCTCTCATCCTGATCAATACCAGCTCCGCGCCTCGGTCCTATCCCATCCCCTCAGGCCTTCGCCTCAAGATTGCAACAGGCTCCACGCCTCAATTCTATCACTCTCCAGGCTCTCGCCTCATGACTACAACCGGCTCCGTGCCTCGGTTCCCTCATCTCCAAAATCTCCGTGCTCCAGTTACTGGCCATGTGCCCCCCACATCTCAAAAACAAACCGGTGTCCAACTCATCCCAGCAGATGGTTTGGATTCCACCCCATTACATCAATCCCATCCAGCTCATTCGCAAGGATAGGCTACTCTACCGAGCTCCTTTCAGTCAAAGTAAGGACGATCAAGAAAAGCAAACGCACCTGCAGTGTACTGATCTACCCCAAAATACTAAGGAAGCTCTCCGCAAAGAAACTCCCCAGGTAGCCCCGCGCTCCTTCAACTACTCTTCGCCAAAACCCTGGCTCAGTCTAGGTACGTCACACTACGGCTTTTTAAGCCCTAAGGTACGTCTTCTGTCTCTAACCCTCCAAACTTTTACTTTTCTTTATTACCCGAACTGCGATTGGTCTGAATTTCCCTTGTGGAAATTGAAGGGTGCGTTTAAGTTATACACTTGAATGCTCAAGCTCTACGCTTGGATGCCCAACCACTGCGTACTGGACGCTTAAAGTCTGTACTTTGAATGCTCGGATTCTGCCGTCCGAATGCTCGAGCTCTACGCTCTGAATGCTCAAGTCCGGAACTTGATAGAAGCTCTAAGCTTAAAACAAACACACACGCACGGGCCCGTGCACATATTGCATTTTCACATCGAGTCTGCATCATCATATCTGTTCACATCTAACAACCATCATCACACATATACACTCTGCATATCTCTCATGAAACAGGTCAACCCTGCAATCAACCGGCACTATGCCTCGGTTTTATTGATCGGTTCAGCGCCTCGATCCTTTGGCTCCACGCCAACACTTATGATGAGAAAGCTCCGTGCACAGACCATCAGAATACAACCAGCTCCGCGCTTCGGTTCATTACGTCAAGCTCAAAGCTCTGACACCACAGGCTCTCATCCTGATCAATACCAGCTCCGCGCTTCGGTCTCATCAAGCTCTAAGCTCACCCCAGGCCTTCGCCTCAAGATTGCAACAGGCTCCACGCCTCGATTCTATCACTCTCCAGGCTCTCGCCTCATGACTACAACCGGCTCCGTGCCTCGGTTTCCTCATCACCAAAGCTCCGTGCTCCAGTTACTGGCCCTGTGCCCCTCACGTCTCAAAAGCAAGCCGGCATCCAACTCATCCCCAGTAGATGGTCTGGATTCCACCCCACTATACCAATTCCTTCCAGCTCATTCGCAAGGATAGGCTACTCTACCGAGCTCCTTTCAGTCAAAGTAAGGACAATCAAGAAAAGCAAACGCACCTGCAGTGTACTGATCTACCCTAAAATATTAAGGAAGCTCTCCGCAAAGAAACTCCCCAGGTAGCCCCGCGCTCCTTCAACTACTCTTCGCCAAAACCCTGGCTCAGTCTAGGTACGTCACACTACGGCTTTTTAAGCCCTAAGGTACGTCTTCTGTCTCTAACCCTCCAAACTTTTTGCTTTTCTTTATTGCCCGAACTACGATTGGTCTGAATTTCCCTTGTGGAATACGTAGGCAGCCTCCCGGCCCGACCATAACAAAACCTTTTTCGAAAACCCCTTGGAATAGTGGTTGGACCAAATTGAGTTGCTTTTTACAGCTTTGACTCTTACTCAAACATGTCTCGCGATCCGTCTGAGTTCAGTCAAAGAGGGGCATCTGTAGACACCCCAATTTGGCCTAACGATTATTTCAAGTCCCACCTTGGGACAATCCCGATGATGAAATGGATACAATGATTGCTGATTGTTTCCTTGAGGACCTTAGGACTTTCGGTGAGAACTTTAACCACTTAGAGGACCCAATTCAAAGCCATACAGCCTTTCAGACAGAAATCCATCTGACGGCCGTGACATCGATCTAACGGCCACAACATCAATCCCTCACCCGAGCAACCTGTTGCCAGCAAAATCTCCCTGAGAGATCAATCCCTCGGCCGCAAGATCTATCCTTCGGCCGAGACATCCATTCCACGGCCGCGACATCCTTTGCTCGGCCGCCAGATCGACCTTTTTCCAGACTCTGGAACGTTCTGTCAGACGTTTGGTTTGATCCAACTACACTACCTTTCCGATGCGTTCGGAGATCACGACGTAGAGTTAGAGATGCATTGCAATTGCAATTGCCATCTCGTGATTTGATTGGCCGGAGTGAGTCATCCCTATGCCTATATAAAGGGGCCTTTGGGCTCCGAATTTAACACACAGAAATTGAGATACCTACACACTCAATCAAACCTCGAAACTCTGCACAAATACTCCCTCAAACCCATACTCCAAAAGCCCTAACCTTCCGAAGGCAGCCGTCAATCCGGCGATCAAACCCCGAAGTTCAAACCCTAACTCTAGGGTTCTCGATCAAGCAATCAATCGATCACACTCAATCCAAAGCAATCAAGCAACTGAGGGATCAAGGTGGTGAGGCCCAACGGCCTCTGGTTTGTCTTAATTTATTGCTTTTCTGATTAATCGTAGCATTTTTGATTATCCATTAATCTTTCTGTCTGGTGTGAGGAAGAACACCGACCGGGGCTTCGATCCCTCGGCCGGTACATTAAACCAGTGTGATTACTCGGCCGTGACATCCATTCACCGGCCGAGTAATCGATCTCCTGGGATATTTTGTTTGCTTTTCTGCTTTCTAATGCATGCTTCAATTATCGCACTGGCTCACTTTGCTTACTGTTTAAAGGAATAACTAAACAGACTATGTGTTAGAATTAGACAAAGCATCTATACGTCTTATGTTGAACGATTATGGGCCAGTCTCACGACTGGGCAAAGAGGGGTGCCTAACACCTTCCCCTTATTGTACTTTTGGCTCCCGTATCCAGAATCTCTATCTATTTTCCCAGTTTTAATAAACTGGGTGGCGACTCTATTTGATGATAACCGTTATCGTGTGGCGATGTTCCTAGCCATGGGAATGTCCACGATTTTGGTTTATGAAGTGAGCAACCAATCGAGCAAACAAACATGATCAATCTGTATGGCGATGCCCCGTTTGGGAGGTGTCTACAGTTTTTGGCGACTCCGCTGGGGAAAAATGCTTGACGATTTCCTAGTCCTAAATTAATGGGTTGCCCCAAGCGTAGGGCGGAGACCGACGTAGCACAATATCCGATAAGTCCGGAATCGAATCCACAGAGACGGTGATGTGTGCTGACTAAAAACTCGAGTTGTTACTTATTTAAATTGGCTCTTAGGTAGCCACCCCTTGTTGATTTGATTGAGATTAATTAAAACCTAAAAATAACTTGCTCAAAGGATTAAAAAGTGAGGCACGGTCATAGGGTTTATAGCACTCGCAACCAGTTCGGACTAACCTGCTCCATTCAATGTTCTTAAAAACGTTCGATTTTAGAGAGAAAAAGATACCCCGAGAGATGCGAACCTTTATGGTCGCCGTTTACCCATGCGCAGCGGAGAACAAGTTTTGGACCCCCATTCTCCCGTTCACATGGGCTCCGACGATGCCTGAGTTCGTCTCACGAATGTTCTTTACTAACCTAAAATTGCCTTTTCTTTATTGTTTGAAAACAGGAACAGTGGCCGAACTGGTTACGGCGTGTTAATCACCCCGCGACCCTACCTAAACAACTATTCACTCATATTTAAGCAATAAACAAAGGAAACCTTAGATTGAAACATACTTCTAAATACGAAATAAACAAAAGATACGAATTAAACAAGTACCAAAGAATAACTTTATTAAAGAACAAAAATTAATAATGCATTACCGGAGTGCGAGTAATTGAACAAAGCTTGAAAACTTGAAAGGAAGAAACTCGGAAGAAAACTAAACAATATTCGGAAGCAAAGAAATCCTGATGGCAGCCCCGTTCGGCAGCCCCGTTCGTCAAAACCTATTCTGTGTAAAAAGTGATCTGCCTTTTATATGTTGCTGATATCCTCCTCCCGTGTAAACCTCATGGGCTCCTTAATAATAGTACACCATTGCCGTGTAAAACTTGGGCCCACAAGCCAAGTTTTAATTCTCCTCTGTAGCCCACAATCACTCTTTTACTCTATGCCCACCTTTCAGTCCATAAGCATTGGGCCCACGCAATAAAATTGCAAAATCATTTTCCAGTAATGCCCGTGGACTAATTAGTTCAGTGTCAAACTTCATATGACCTTCTAAAGGACCAGCTTCCAACACCGTATAATATTTTAATTTGTGCTTTTTGTACCGAATCCTTCAAATATCTACAACACAAAAATAAGGCATAAAGCTCCGAATAATAATATAAATGAGACTTAATAAAGATAAATTAGGGGGCGCGTATGTGAACATTTACGCGCCTATCACACCCCCCAACTTATACTTTGCTAGTCCCGAGCAAAGAAAATAAAATGCAACTGAAGAAAACAAATTAAAACTGATAGTTCTTTTAAACCCCCAGGTGGCCCCGGTAGGACGAGTGAAGTCTCGTGAGGGTTTTCAGCAGTGATCACCCACAAAACACTATGAACCCTTTCACACGGAACTCAAAACCTGTCATACAACTCACTAGTCCATCAAGCAAAGAATGTGCAGCTACCACAAAGATATAAGAAGGCTCTAATAGTTCCAAACGCTATCAAGTCAAGAAATAAACGATGGCACCTAGGCTTAGTGTGTGTGTGATATGGGCCTCAACCAAAAGTGTCCAATAACTGACCGCTCTCTCCGGACCGAGTCTTGACTTCAATTCTCACTGTGTCTTGCACTCACAAATAAAATCACTCAAAACAAGGTGCATTATGAACTCTCAAGTGTGCGGTTAGAAGTTATGTAAATGAAAAGCAAAGTACCTCGCACATAAGACACGAAAAGAACGCTTTGTATGGTGAACACACGGTCTCATGAATAGAATACCAAGTATTGGAACTCTCTCTCACATCCATCAATCCACTTCCCATCACCCCTAGGATCAAATAGGACTTTAATTTTGGTTGTAACATTGGGTAATTGAAAGTGTGTAAAGGCTAGGGTAAAACATCACGTGTCTGAGAATAGGCAAACAACTTGGGGCTAATTTAACAATGCATGTCCATTTTTTCCACTCTTTTCAACTCCACCTTATCTCTCCTTCTAACCTTTTAACATTTTTCAACAATAAAGCACGATTCCTCCTTTTCATCTATATCGACGCCCCTCTTATTTTTCTCTTTCTTTTATTTTTTTTTTTTTAAAGGGCACCACCAATTCAAGCACAAAAGTTCACAATCCATCCAAAAATTACACCTTTATACTTTTGCCTTTCTCCAAAACAATATGGAAGGTGGAGCTAACCAAGAAAAGGCTAAATATATACGGCTCAAAGTGGCTCGCAAGGGATAAATGAAAAAACAAAGGAACGAACCGGCTCGAGTATCAAGAAAATGCCTATAATCCTCTCCCAGGGGTGTAACATCCATGTGACTAACCAAAATCCAAGAGATATTGTTATGCATTCAAGTTCCAACACTCAACAATCAAGAATAATAAGACCACAACAAATAGACTCTTTCCATGACAAACTAAGAGTTAAAGTGACACCACTCCAATAAAAGATAGGGCTCAAAAGCTCAATAGGGCATAAGTCTCCACTAATCTAGCCATCAAGATTGGTTAAGTCACAGCTCACAAGTGGTCAAGGCCCAAATAAACGTGACGTGCAATAATGCTATACACGAGTGCCATGATCAACTTCTTAAGACAAGTTAGCAAGTAGAACTACCAAGCCAAAAATAGATATCACTATGGTAGGCAACACACTTCAACTCAATTATTCAACAAGTAATCACAACAAGTGCCAAATCGCATGCAAAAAGGGTCCCACTTTGATTTAGATTTTTCAAAATTTTCAATTTTTTTTTGGATTTTTAAGACTCTAAAGACTCTAAGTGTGAAAAACTTACCAAAGTAATCCCTCCCCCCAACTTGAACCATTCGATGTCCTCATTGAATGCAAAAGAATAAAAATGTAGGACATAAAAGCAAATGAAAGGAAAGGTATCACCTCGGAACGGAGAACTACGCAAGAAATAAAATAGCGGAAAGAAGACCCCCCAACTTGAATGAAAGCATCCTGCAATGTTAGTCCTCACAACAAAAAGGAAAAAAAAAATAATAATAACTAACCTAAAAATAAATAAATAAAATAAAATAAAAAATAACAAAAACAAAAACAAAAAAAAAAACTATACATAAAGGTAATGCCATTCACTCCCATCACGAAAAATCCAAACATTTATCACATTACGAAGAGCAATCAAAATCAACATCCCACCCCACTTCAAGCACTCCGTTAAAAATTGTACGCGACCATGCCACAAAATCAAATACTTAGAATATCTTAATTGCCTTTGTCGCGTTTGAATTTTAAATTCCACCAATCGCATATTCCGAAATAAATTAACTTTCAAGTTGTTGATGAATTTTAAGAAAAATGGATAGTAAACCACATTAAAATTATCAACACCAAGAAAATCAATTTGCTCTAACTTAACAATCTTTTGCAATGGTGGATGCTCAATAGGAGTTATGACATCAATATCTATGCCCGGAGATATTTGATCATCAAGAACAAGTGGACTTTGCACACTTATTGGCAACGACTCCTCAGGAGTCGCGTCATGAAAATCCATCTCCAGTGTACTAGAATGCTCTCGAGAAAACTGTTGCACTTCAGGTGAACTAACTATTTCGTTAGTTCCAAGTGGTTCTGTTGTTTCATCTTCCAATACACAAGAATTAATCACTTGAAAATTTTCAACTTGATTGCAAGAAAGAGAATCAGCTAATTGATCAAAATAAGGTGGCTCTATTTCCTCTTTTTCTCTCCCATCAAAATTGGTATCCTCAGAACTTTCAGTCAACTCACAAAATTGGAGCTTTTGGGTTAATTCATCTAAGTAATCCCAAGCATCTTCAGGGTTTTTATCAAGGAATTCATCAGTAGACCTAAAATCCACCTGTCATGGCTTAGGATTTAAACTACGACAAAAGATAACCAGAAGACTGCCAAGCTCACAATTAAAACTCGACCAAGAGAATACGCAATTTTTGAATCGCTCCCAACACTGTGACAAAGACTCATCATCTTGTTGAGAGAAATGTGATAGTTCTTCTAAAAGCATACGAGTCTCATATGAGGGATTGAAAGTTTTGAAAAACTGTATCATAATCTCAAGCCATGTCAATTTTGGACTCAAAAAATTAAACCAATCTTGAGCACTACCACGCAAAGATGCTGGGAATACATGTTAAAGAGCCACTTCATCGCTAGCAAAAACCTCCTCAAGTTTATGAACATGCGTAAAAGGGTTTTCTGATGCCAAACCATAAAATATAGGAAGTGACACTGAACAATCGAACTGTCTTGCGTAACCTCCATACCAACTTGCCAAATGGGTCATTTTTTTTCTTTTCAACAATAAAAAAAAACAAAACAAAACAAAGAACTAAAAAGAAAACAAATAAAAAATAACTACCCGAATTCTTAACAGACGTTACCGTCCCCGGCAACGGCGCCAAAAATGCTTGACGATTTCCTAGTCCTAAATTAATGGGTTGCCCCAAGCGTAGGGCGGAGACCGACGTAGCACAATATCCGGTAAGTCCGGAATCGAATCCACAGAGACGGTGATGTGTGCTGACTAAAAACTCGAGTTGTTACTTATTTAAATTGGCTCTTAGGTAGCCACCCCTTGTTGATTTGATTGAGATTAATTAAAACCTAAAAATAACTTGCTCAAAGGATTAAAAAATGAGGCACGGTCATAGGGTTTATAGCACTCGCAACCAGTTCGGACTAACCTGCTCCATTCAATGTTCTTAAAAACGTTCGATTTTAGAGAGAAAAAGATACCCCGAGAGATGCGAACCTTTATGGTCGCCGTTTACCCATGCGCAGCGGAGAACAAGTTTTGGACCCCCATTCTCCCGTTCACATGGGCTCCGACGATGCCTGAGTTCGTCTCACGAATGTTCTTTACTAACCTAAAATTGCCTTTTCTTTATTGTTTGAAAACAGGAACAGTGGCCGAACTGGTTACGGCGTGTTAATCACCCCGCGACCCTACCTAAACAACTATTCACTCATATTTAAGCAATAAACAAAGGAAACCTTAGATTGAAACATACTTCTAAATACGAAATAAACAAAAGATACGAATTAAACAAGTACCAAAGAATAACTTTATTAAAGAACAAAAATTAATAATGCATTACCGGAGTGCGAGTAATTGAACAAAGCTTGAAAACTTGAAAGGAAGAAACTCGGAAGAAAACTAAACAATATTAGGAAGCAAAGAAATCCTGATGGCAGCCCCGTTCGGCAGCCCCGTTCGTCAAAACCTATTTTGTGTAAAAAGTGATCTGCCTTTGGGGAAATTCCTGGCCGGTCCTAGTTTTTTGTATGGGTTCCATGCAAACCCCATTTTGTAAGTTCTATCCCATCTAGGTCCTTTTTAAATATGCTTTTACTATTTTGCCCTTTTCACCTTTCAGCACCCACATAATTCATACCCTTTTGAAAAATTCACACCCCCACAGAATTCACACCTCCAAGAATTCACACCCCCAAAAATTCACACCTCCCAAAAGAATTCACACTCTCGAGAATTCACACACCTTCGAAGAATTCACATCCCTAAGAATTCACACCTCTTAGAAGAATCCACACCCCCTGAGAATTCACACCCATTTGCAGAATTCACACATCTTTGCAAGAATTCACGCCCCCAAAATTTACACCCCAAGAATTCACACCCTCGAGAATTCACACACCTTCGAAAATTCACACTTCTAAGAATTCACATCTCTAAGAATTCACACATCTCAGAAGAATTCACACCCCCGAGAATTCACACCCTACAAAATTCATACCCGTTTGCAGAATTCACACTCTTTTGCAACAATTCACACATTTTTGCACTATTCACGCTCGTTTCATTCTTGGAGGGAGTGAATTCTTGGGGGTGTAAATTCTTGTGGGGCCATTTTCAGAATTCACACCCTTAAAATCCACACTCTCCGAATTCACATCCATTTGCAAAATTCACACCATTTTTCAGAATTCACATCTACAAAATAAAGAATTCACACATGTTCTAACAACTTACAAAATTTGTAATTCAAACAAAACCATAACACTCAAATTAAAAAACAAATTGGCTTTGAAAAAGAAACAAAAGAAATTTACGAGAATGAAAACTCAAATTGAAAAACTTTAAAAAAGGCACTACTGTACAAGTTAAGGGGGAAAAAAAAAAAGAGACCAGACTCAACAAAAATCTATAATCAAGTTCTCGTTGTCGTGTTTTTTACTTTAGCTCTCGTCGGCGAACTTGGACCAGAGACCAAACCAGATCCCCGGTGCCGGTGTTTTTTTTAAAAGAAGTTCTCGTCAGCGAACTTGGATCTTACAGGGAATCGCTTACCCTTATCACTTTTCAACACTCCTAGAATTCACACCCCTCACATCCACAGGATTCACACAATTCACATTTCAAAGAATTCATATCTTCCAGAATTCATACCCCAAGAATTCACACCTTCTAGAATTCATACCCCTTTGCAGAATTCACATCTCATTTTTACTATTCATTCCCCTTTGCAGAATTCACACATATTTGCAAGAATTCACTCTCCCGAATTGACACTCCTTTGCAAGAATTCACTCCTCTTTGCACTATTCACGCCCTCAAAATTCTAGGTAAATTATTAGTGTGAATTCTTGAGTGTGTAAATTTGGCCCCAGTACACTATTTGCAAAATTCACACCTTTACAAAATTCACATAGCAATTTATACCAAAAAATACACAATTCACACCTGTAAATCAACCTGATATTTAATAAAGTAAGTTAAAAATGACAAAAAGAAAAAAAACTAGAAGTACAACATTCTTGGAGATTGTATTGAGCTTTCTAAGATCTTAATTCAGAATTCACACCACACATCTGTGCAGAATTCACACCTCTTTTCAGAAGTCACACTCCTGTGTAGAATACACACATCTTTTCAGAATTTACACCCCTATGCAGAATTAACATATCTTTTCAGAATTCACACTTATTTGCTGAGAATTCACATCTCATTGCAGAATTCACATCCCTTTAAAGAATTCACACCCCCAGAATTCACAACTCTTTTCAAAAATTCACATCCAAAATTCTTTGAGGTGTGAATTCTGAAAAAAAATTCACATCCAAATGCAAATGATATTAAAGAAAAAATCAATATATGAGAGAAAGAAAACAATTTAGCTCATTTATTACAAAAAAAGTAGTAAAATCAGAAATACTATGAGAGAAATTGGACTTTACGATTAGATGTAGTCCTGATCTTCTTAAATCGACGATGCCGCCGCCGCGAACAGCTGCTCACGTTGCTCGCACTGTACCTAGCCAAGGTCAGCAAAATCGAAGCATCAAGCCTTGTCGGAGCTCTCCCGGAGATGGAGGCCAGATTCACCTCTCCCCGGCGACTAAGGCGGCGACGGCGGCTTCTGCGCCTGTAAGCATAGCCAAGCGACGCTGCAAGCATTCGACACCACGTCCCACAACCCGTCGCTTGCCAAAATAAGGCACTCGTCCACCGCCGTCCGATCTGTTACGGTTACTTTCGGTTCAGGTATCACGAACGGCTTCAAGTAATTGTCACCCATAATAAAATAGATAAACCATCACTCGTCCTCGGCCTCTCGTTGTTCCTCGACCTCGATCTGTCCACCGTGATGGGAAGGTGGTGGTGTGTACCGCAACGGTGTGCGCGGGGCGGCGCTGGTGGTGCGGCACCGGATTAGGAGCTCGGGGCGGTGGGCCAAGGCGGTGATGATAGGAGCTGCCGACGCCATGGCCGTTGATATGCACACCAGTAATAAAGGTGGGGTATTTTTGGCACATCACTTGAAACGGGGTTTGGGCGGAAAGGGTGTTACTCGAGGTGGGGCTGGACGGATATGCAGAAACAAAATTGGGCCGGCCAGGAAGAACCCCTCTACCTTTTATATGTTGCTGATATCCTCCTCCCGTGTAAACATCATGGGCTCCTTAATAATAGTACACCATTGCCGTGTAAAACTTGGGCCCACAAGCCAAGTTTTAATTCTCCTCTGTAGCCCACAATCACTCTTTTACTCCATGCCCCACCTTTCAGTCCATAAGCATTGGGCCCACGCAATAAAATTGCAAATCATTTTCCAGTAATGCCCGTGGACTAATTAGTTCAGTGTCAAACTTCATATGACCTTCTAAAGGACCAGCTTCCAACACCGTATAATATTTTAATTTGTGCTTTTTGTACCGAATCCTTCAAATACCTACAACACAAAAATAAGGCATAAAGCTCCGAATAATAATATAAATGAGACTTAATAAAGATAAATTAGGGGGCGCGTATGTGAACATTTACGCGCCTATCAGAGAGGGAGAGGGAGAGAGAGAGAGAGAGAGAGAGAGAGAAAGTAATAAAGAAATGGGAAAGCTTGTGAACAGGGCTTCGGTACATTTACCTAACCATTTCAACAAAGCCAATTTACCTCCTCTTTTACCTCTTCTACTGCTACTTGCTTTTGTGGGTTTTCCTTTCGTAAAATAGCCAAAAAGCCAATTTACCCCACCTGATATACTTGCTCTAATAGTGCCTGAAATTCTGGTGAAAGCTCTAAACATGTGTCCTAGTTTACTTCCATTAATTCTGTCGACATGCTATGCAAGGATAAGTGCTAATACACAGTTTAAAATGAAAATGCCAAACAATAAAAAAAAAATCATGGCAAAACATCAAGCAAAACATACTTTACACGATCGCTGTTGTAAATTTTCGTCACCAAAAGTTATTATAGGTGAGGAAACAAGATTTTCGTCACCAGATGACTTTTGGAGACAACATATATGGGTGGCAAAACTAAATTTTGTCCTTTATACTATTGGCAACCAAAAAAAAACCTTGCATTTTGTGACGATTTCAATTCGTCTCTAAAGACTTAATTTCTGGTAGTGAAAGTACCGAGGCCACAAAAACCCTAGATTCCCTACCAAATAGCTTCCAAACCCTAAATCGTGGTCCACTCACTCTCTCAGTTAAAACCCTAGAATTTTGTTTGGCATAGAGCTTTATGTCCTAGACTAGAGAGTAACCCTGGTATAGTACTATAATCGCGTTTAATGATTCAGGGGTTACGTTGAACAATTGAACCTACGGGGTCTAAAGATTCCGTTCGTTTAAGAGTTTTAAATTTTGGATTCTAATTATTATTCTATCACTCTCTAATCATTACTCTAATTTTTCTCTCTAGCAATCTCTCTCCAATTATTACTTCTATTTTCAATAATTACTCTATTTCTCACTATACTCATTACCTATAAATTCAAATCCAAAATCCCAAAACGAACAGCCCCTTTTATTGTTTGAGAATGACACTCTGGGGGTTTCCTTGCAATTTCCCCCCTCCCCAAAAAACAATCTTTTGTCTAGCCGGGTGCATGAGCCAAGAGTTCCTTTTCCATTTTAAGTAGATAGATGTTTACGTATCACAACTTCAATGAACAGTCGAGATCAAAATGTTGACAAAAAAACTAGAAAGACAAATTAACCAGAAAGATACCTCGATGAAAGAAATAGGTTTGGACGTTGGGCTAGCTAAAAGGCAAAGGTCTATCCCTTTGGAAAGAAGGACTGAATGTAATATTATCGTTTTGAAAAAATCAAAATAGCATACCAAAATCACATGATAAACGATGTTTTCATATGCACGTAAGGTACAAAAAAGAAGAAGTAATTTAAGTCGATAAATGGTAGGCACCATGTACTCTCATGCGTTTGACAGGGATTCAAGCTTCATTAACTACAAATAACAACGATGACTTTCGCCGAACAAAAAAACAAAGGAAATACTAAAATCAACTCAAAGGGCTGCTGATAAGGTTAGAAAAAAGTATAGAATTGTGTGAAAAATATATTGGAGTATGTGTTTTGTTGTCTTAGTTGATTCCCCCCTTTGACCCCAGATACTGGTAAATTCGCATTTTTCTTTTCAATTTTTGTTTGAATTAAAAACTTGAAATTACTATAACACTGTATTCAAAAGTGCATGGAGTGTTATATTCGAAGGTGCATGGATTGGATTAGCAAGTGGAGTGGAGTAGGAAAATCATCACAACATGTTATGGGTGATTGACCAATTTGTGGTGGATGTTCCTCGAGCTAGCACGAGGAATACTCCAATATTGATCCCTCAAATGAAAATTACTTGATGGCTGCCTGGTTCAATTATTTTCCAGGTTTAATATCAATAATAGATGACAGGACAATGGAAGGGAAGTTTTCAATTCTGTCCATAGCTAGCAGTCACGCAAAATGCCATTCTATTGTGTTAACATTTTTTTTTTATAGTAAAGATAGAGAGATAATCCAAAGAATCATCCGGATTCTCTGTATAATAAGGAAATAATTAAACATATTAAAGGTATAAAATATCTGGAAAATTAGAAATAGCTAGACCGCTTTAGTACCACCACTCACCCAATAAAAAACTATTCACCCTTTTAAATAAATAAATAAATAAATATAAAAATAGGAAGGACCTTTACTCGTTATAAGCTTAAAATATTATTTCAACATCATATTTCAATGAGACAAGCAAAAAATCATGGATGGACCATTATTAAATGAAGTTACGCACCCTTTATATATAGGGGTTACGCCTATCGGCTAAAACGTTAGGCCTCTCAGACTCAGTGAAAATGTTAAACCTGTCAATGGTGGGTGCATATTCCATCCATCAAAAGGTGGTGTGTATTGTAGCATTAATTACTGCACAACAAATAGTTTGTGGGTACTTATTATAAACGTGATAAATTGATAAATCATACTCCATAAAAGTAGGTTGTATTCGGTGGGGGATATTCGAACCACATTCCATAATTCGCTCCATCAGTTCAACAATACAACTTCGGAGTGAAATAATCTTGATTTATTTAATTAATAAAACTTTAGAAAAGATATCTCTCTTTTAAAAAAAAAAAGTGGAATAGAAAAGATATCTGAAGTAGTGAAAATAAACAACCAAAAGCATGATAAACTACAGACTCCTTTTAAAGTGGGCTTCCACCATTTGTCTTCCGCCTCTACTTTACCATCGTCATACTTCCTTTTTCTTTTGTTCCTTTTAACTAGAGGTGGCAAACGGGCGGGTTTGGGCGGGTTGAAACGGGTCGTGGGTTAAATATGGGTCAAAAGGTAAACGGGTTGAAATGGGTCGGGTCATGTAACGACCCGAATTTTCGACCCAAATTTTTTTTAAAATAATAGCGTTAATATTATTAGGTCTTAATTATTATTATTATTATTTTTATATAATTCCTTTTCCTTATTAGATAAATACAAAAAGATATAATTATCTTATCCTATTTTTTTTTAGTTGCATGCATGCATACAACTCCTCCCATCTCTTCCTCTCCTACTCCTACTCGGTCTCTACCTCTTTCCTGATCAGAATTTTCGTTCATACCTCGCTCGTATCAAAACCCAAGAGTTTGAAACCTTTTCAAATACGAATTTATCACCCTCATCAGAATTTTCTTATAAATACCCACCAACACTCCACCATCCTCACATCTCTTTTTTTTTTTCCCCTTTTCCGGCCGAAACCCACCCTCTCCTCTGCCAATTGCAGTAGCCCAATCCCCATCTCCATTACTTCTTTTTTTTTTCTTCTTGTCTTTTCCTTTTTATTTCTTCTTTTGTTCCCAGCACACACACACGGCACAGAGAGAGAGAGAGAGAACTCGGTTGCCATAGCCACCGTGCACCTCCTCCGTACCTCCTGCCCTCCCGACGCCACCAGCCACCTCTCACCGCCGGTTTCCACCATCATCGCCGACCATCATCACCATCGGTCCGCACCACCACCGATCAGCCGAACCCGCCATCTCAACCGGAGCTCACCTCTGTCGCGGCTCCGACCCACCACCGAAGTCAACCGGTGCCCCGTTTCACCGTCGACATCTTCGTTTTACCGAAACCGTTTCGGAAACCGTCTCTCGCTTTTTGACCGGACCCCAGGTAGAACAACCCTCTCCTACTACTCCCTAAGCATATTATGTGTGAATGTATTGAATCGTAGTGTTTCGAGGGGAAGAAATCAATCGGGACGATCGCCACGACCGAAACCCAGTTTTCCGTTTTGCCTATGTGTTCCTGGACATTGAAAATTTGAGATTTTATGATATAATTACAGTTTTCCCCATTGACTATTTTAGTATAGTGTTTCGGTCCAAATTAGAAAATACAAGTTATGTTTAAATAATGATTAAGACCCCAGGTTTACTAAAATAGAAAAAAAAAAATCTATGTCAACAATACGTTTTAATTTTTCAACGTAAATGTTAAATGGATTTTGTAATTAAAAAAATGATAAAGTCATTATAATGTAAAGTATTATTTGACCCTTATCTTATCTATTATATTGGAAAGTATTTTACAAAGGTATTTATACAAGCCTAGATTATATTTTTTTTTCCTTGCTTTATTAATAACTTATTGATCATACAGGACTAAGGGCAACGGCTCATTCATAAAAGGTTATGTGATTTTATGCATATTGTTTATTTCAATTATTATTCTGATTGCCTATTTATTATTTCAACTTCTGATTGATCTGTTTAGATTGGACCCTAGAGACATAGGGTGGTATGCGAAATAGAAATCACCTAGACGATGCTAGGTAATGGATGAATTGGAAAGTTTTGTTGATTTTAGATTGCCTGCAGGCGTGATTTTGAGATGTGATGAGATTGAAACTGGCGGGTGTCCAGTGATGAATTGATAAACTGGCGGGTGTCCAGTGATGAATTGATAGACTGGCGGGTGTCCAGTGATGATTGTGAAATGGTTTGTGATGTGGTTTATAAGATAGGCGAACCCTAGTTGTGATTCAGGCATGATAAGCTTTCTTTTGTTGTAATGAGAGGGATACACGCTGGGTACATAACTTAGGTGCAATCCGCGACAACAAAAGAAAGTGATCTCATGGGACCGAGCATGGCTAGCGGTTGGGGAGGAAAGATCTCGCGGTGAGATCTTAGATCACACGTCAGGTTAATGAATAGTAATAAACTGATTGATATGAAATATCTCTGTTTTATTTCTTCGTACCATGTTTATTCTGCTGATTGCTAGTTGTATGGTAAGAGGGGTAGTTGGGTTAGATTATTCTACTGGGTGATTTATCACTCACGGATACGTCTGTATCCTGGTAAATCGATTGCTTCGGCGATCAATTTGCCAGAAGGCGCAGGATTCAATGGAAGGGATTCAACGATGATGCAGTTCGATACAAAAGAATATCAGGAACGAAGATCGAGTATGCTTGGGATTCGTATCAAGCCTAGAGTCGGCTCTGAAGTTATTGAATTTCGAATATGTAAATCTATCTTGATATTGTAATAGTTAAACCTTTATTTTGAAAAATCATATTTGTTTAGCAAATTTTCTTAAGAAATTATTTTATTTTGCTTCCAAAAAAGCGGGGCGTTACAAATGGTATCAGAGCATAGGTTCAACACTCGGCCTTGGGTAGATTGGGTAGACCACATTCTGATAGTGTAAATCCGAATAGCTAAACGTTTACGATATCTTTTACTTCTCTAAACTACGATATATCCTACCTAAGTATATCATATAAATATTTATTTACCTACTGCGACTCAGACTCCGAGAAATTACGAAATCAGCGTTGACTTTGACCAGAAGAAAGCGATGGAGCAGCCGTTTCCTTTCATACTTTAGTTGGTCGATCAAATGAGACAAAGAATCTTAGTATGAAGAAGACGAAGAGACAAATCTCGGCAATGGAGGATAATGTACTGTCGAAGGAGGCTACTCCGTGAATAGAGTACCTGTCGAAGAAGAATTTCCTTTCTCTAGGCAGATAACGATCGAAAATAGGATAGGATCAGTGTGAGAACGTTATTGCACACACTTCCTTGAGAGAACCAGATATTTAGAAACCCTTAAGACTCTAAACCTAACCTCGTGGAGCAGTTGTTACAAGATTAGTACCAAAGGTCAACGACGCCACTTTCTACGGTCATTTTGTCAACCTCACCAGTAAGGACAATATGTGTAACCCTAATACCAACGCCGCCCACGCCATCAACATGTTTAGGCCAATCTCGAGGTCTACGCAACACGAAGCCCAACGAGATACCGAGTAACATGGAGGTTATGCAACTTCTACAAGCGATTGCCACATCGACACCATAACCTCACACGCCATAGGCTCCTCAACATAATAGATCGACGAATAGAAGCATGATGCTGTCAGAGATTCGCAATCGTCACCCAACTATATACCATGTAAACTACATCCAACGACGACACCATCGTAGTTCAAACAGATCGAGAAGAGTTCAAGGTCGTGAATAATTGGGAAAGCGGTGACCATTCTCTTGAGGGAGGTTATATGTTTTTCTTTAAGGGGGATAGGAGAGCTACTGACGATCATTCATCTTAATCCTCTTTTTCATTCGATTGATTGTATTCTAACCTTCCGCTGTTTTTGCATCTCTCATGACTCTTCTTAAAATCACCTTCATTATGACTCTCCATTGTTAGAGTTGCAACTTCAACTAAAGCTCAAATCGTTGAACTCCTTGTCTATTCCAAGTACCTAACTCTCGTGACATTTTCCTTTTGTGAGTTGGGTATCCCTACTGATCATTTTGTTCCAGCCTTTCTTAATTTGACTTAATTTGATTTAAAGTCCACAGTTTACTCAATTATGAGTCTAAACTTTCTGATCCATTGAATACTACAGTTTGGAGCAATCCTGATTTATTCTGACTAGCTCCTCATTTATTCTGACCAGTGCACTATTTGGTATCCACAACCTTTGATTCTTTTGATATCACAACAAGACTTGTGTCCAATCTTACAAAACTCTAATTCCGTAAACGTCGTTCAATTTTGAAGTTGTTTAGTTCCTGAGGGCACAGATCATTGTCATGTTTCGCTTTCTTTAAGCTATATATCCTATCTTGAGCTAATGAAATTCAATAATCATCCTATCAATTCCTTGTTCTATTTTAAGAATGGACTCGTAAGCCATTACTTATTTTTCATTTGTGCCCCATATTTTCTAAGATGACTAGAGTTAGATGCTTATTTTGAAACGCATTTGGTCAACGTGTTGCAAAATAAATATCTAGTTCGATTTCATCGATTGGACCTTGTAATCCTTTTAAACCTATCGATAGATTGACATTTCTAATGAGAACCCTTGTTAAATTATTCCAGTGCATGTTTGGTAGATCAAATATTTGCTTGTTTCACCCGCATGTTAAATCTTCTTATCAGCACTATTTCAATGATGAAATCCTCCAATTCCAAATCATCATTGAGTATGACTTCGGTTAACTTGATTCTCGTTGTCCTCGTGTTCCAACTCAACTCAAACTACTAGTACTTCGACTCGCAGAAGAGGATCTGTTTGTACTTTCTTTTTGGTGCTTTGACCTTTAAACATTTGACTCATGTTTGAACCTCTTAAAAATTCTTGTAATCCTCTCGTTTCTTTGAGAGAAGAGTGCCCACCTTCTAAGAGATAGGGACCAAACTTTCAAGAACTGACCAAGGAAGGAGATACGTTGACGACTCCCGATCGCTCGAAGTCAATAAAAGAGCTACGCCGACAAGAGGATGAGACCGTAGACTTTCAACGTACTTTTTGTTCAAACCGCGCCGTGGGATCACCCGATTTGTCAAGAAAGGAAAGTTATCGCCTCGCCACATTGGTACGTTTGAGATCTTGGAGCAAATTTGAGAAGTTGCCTATTGCCTAACTTTACAACCGCAAATCGTCAAAATTCACGTTGTCTTTTACGATTCTACGCTGCGGAAAGATATGACCCATTCCACCCACGTACTCAATTGAGAGGAAGTCACAGTAGACGAGGAAACGATCATCAAATAGCAACCGGCAAAATTTAGGATCATGGAGAAAAAGTTACCCGAGGGCGAACGATCAAAATAGTCAATGTCTTATGGAGATACCGAGAACGAGAAGAATCATCTTGGGAACGCGAGAACACAAGGAACAGCCAGTGAAGATCCAAGACTATAGTGAGAAGTGCATTCAAGGCAAAACCATTCAACTCGTCCGAATCCTTTGGCGACATCGAGGAATTGAGGAATCAACCTGGGAACGAGCGGATACTATACGCGCCAACTATCCGAATCTATTTCCTCCTAAAGGTACACTTTAATTTCGAGGACGAAATTTTGTTAAGGGGGATAGGTTGTAACGATCCGGATTTTCGACCCAAATTTTTTTTTAAATAATAGCGTTAATATTATTAGGTCTTAATTATTATTATTATTATTTTTATATAATTCCTTTTCCTTATTAGATAAATACAAAAAGATATAATTATCTTATCCTATTTTTTTTAGTTGCATGCATGCATACAACTCCTCCCATCTCTTCCTCTCCTACTCCTACTCGGTCTCTACCTCTTTCCTGATCAGAATTTTCGTTCATACCTCGCTCGTATCAAAACCCAAGAGTTTGAAACCTTTTCAAATACGAATTTATCACCCTCATCAGAATTTTCTTATAAATACCCACCAACACTCCACCATCCTCACATCTCTTTTTTTTTTCCCCTTTTCCGGCCGAAACCCACCCTCTCCTCTGCCAATTGCAGTAGCCCCATCCCCATCTCCATTACTTCTTTTTTTTTTCTTCTTGTCTTTTCCTTTTTACTTCTTCTTTTGTTCCCAGGACACACACACGGCACAGAGAGAGAGAGAGAGAGAGAGAACTCGGTTGCCATAGCCACCGTGCACCTCCTCCGTACCTCCTGCCCTCCCGACGCCACCAGCCACCTCTCACCGCCGGTTTCCACCATCATCGCCGACCATCATCACCATCGGTCCGCACCACCACCGATCAGCCGAACCCGCCATCTCAACCGGAGCTCACCTCTGTCGCGGCTCCGACCCACCACCGAAGTCAACCGGTGCCCCGTTTCACCGTCGACATCTTCGTTTTACCGAAACCGTTTCGGAAACCGTCTCTCGCTTTTTGACCGGACCCCAGGTAGAACAACCCTCTCCTACTACTCCCTAAGTATATTATGTGTGAATGTATTGAATCGTAGTGTTTCGAGGGGAAGAAATCAATCGGGACGATCGCCACGACCGAAACCCAGTTTTCCGTTTTGCCTATGTGTTCCTGGACATTGAAAATTTGAGATTTTATGATATAATTACAGTTTTCCCCATTGACTATTTTAGTATAGTGTTTCGGTCCAAATTAGAAAATACAAGTTATGTTTAAATAATGATTAAGACCCCAGGTTTACTAAAATAGAAAAAAAAAATCTATGTCAACAATACGTTTTAATTTTTCAACGTAAATGTTAAATGGATTTTGTAATTAAAAAAATGATAAAGTCATTATAATGTAAAGTATTATTTGACCCTTATCTTATCTATTATATTGGAAAGTATTTTACAAAGGTATTTATACAAGCCTAGATTATATTTTTTTTTCCTTGCTTTATTAATAACTTATTGATCATACAGGACTAAGGGCAACGGCCCATTCATAAAAGGTTATGTGATTTTATGCATATTGTTTATTTCAATTATTATTCTGATTGCCTGTTTATTATTTCAACTTCTGATTGATCTGTTTAGATTGGACCCTAGAGACATAGGGTGGTATGCGAAATAGAAATCACCTAGAAGATGCTAGGTAATGGATGAATTGGAAAGTTTTGTTGATTTTAGATTGCCTGCAGGCGTGATTTTGAGATGTGATGAGATTGAAACTGGCGGGTGTCCAGTGATGAATTGATAAACTGGCGGGTGTCCAGTGATGAATTGATAGACTGGCGGGTGTCCAGTGATGATTGTGAAATGGTTTGTGATGTGGTTTATAAGATAGGCGAACCCTAGTTGTGATTCAGGCATGATAAGTGCTTCGCACTTCTCGATGTATCAAAAGAGAGGTCACCCCAAGCGTAGGGTATAAGCGTCCAATTGAAGCATAATAAATCCGGAAGTCCGGGATCGTACCCACAGAGATAACTAATACGGCTTGATGGATTGTAGATGCAAGTATGGTTTCCGGCTTTTAGTCAGCCAACTTGGTTTTTCGTATGCGGTGGAAAGTAAAAAGGCTAAATTAAACGAGAATAAACTAGATAAAAGGAAGGTTAGGTATAGGAATTACTAGCGCCCACGACTCGAGCTAAACTACATTTTTCACCCAATACACGGTTTTACCCGGAAGATAAGAAGGTTCGAAAATCAAGCTAGCTATAGAATCCATTTAGCAAACACCTTGAGCGACCGAGTTCCAAGCATCATGTGTGGTGAGTAGGCGAAGCTCTCACCTACACATGATCAAAGAGGTTATCACCTCGGTGATTTGACAAACGAATCCAAGCCCCACATCAATTTCCAAAACAAAGTTGTAAACTTTTTGGTGAAAAATACAATTTTTACTCAAGCCATGGGGTGCTAGTCACCCCATGACCCAACCTTATGAAACTACTCACACATATCTAAAAAGATAAGAGCAAGCAAAAATCTACTTATCATAATTGTAAACACAACACTAGAAATAAACTAGCTAGAAAGATAGATCGGGAGAATTTAAACAACTTTAATTAAAGAGACAAGAGTCAAAACTTACTTACTATAGTTGGAAATGCAGAAATAAAGAGCTGGAAAAATAAGAACACTCAAGAACATGAAGAACAATTCAAATCTAGCTCTAGATCTAAAAACGTAAGCAAATCTAATTCTCTAATTGTTTGTACAAAATGACATCACAAGGTATTTTATACTCCAAGGTACGCGCATGGGATATTCTAAGAAGATGCTCTGAAGATCCCTTCGTAAGGCCTCGGTACCGATGGCAATGGGCTTAAAATGTATTTAAGCTCTCGGTACCGATGTCCCAAATCCCAGCCATCGATGGCGAAGCCTTAAGTGCTGTCCCAGAGTTAGCTGCTCGGTACCGATGTCCAGGATCCTTGCCATCGATGCCGAGGCCTTATCTTCGGGCATTGACTGCTGCTTTGGCGTTGACTTGTTGACGCCTTGGCCATTGCTCGGGCCACCTTGCCTTGGCCATCGGGCCACTTTGCTGCTCTGGCCTCCCTTGGCCAGTTTGCTCGAGCCATCGGGCTGCTTCTGCCTTGACTGCTTGCAACGGGCCATGCTTGGCTGCTTTGCTCGCTCTTGCTCGGGCCATTTGGTCGTGCCTTCCTTGACCGCTGCTTTGGCCCGGGCAGCCATGCCTTGCTTGGGATGCCTTTGCTTTGAGTCCCTGTTTTGAGATGGTTTTCTACAAAACGCCACCAAACTACTTTACGAGCAAAAGTAACTTAAAAACAACTAATTAAATAACAAAAGTAACTAAGACTAGATACTAGCGCACCCTTTATTACATTGTCGGGTGCTTATCACACCCCCCAACTTGAGGTTTGCTAGTCCCTAGCAAATAAGACACGAAGAACAGAAAACTAACAACTTGCAATTTCCCCCGCTATCACAACTTAGAACATGCTCAACTTTGAAACCTAGCAAGAGTTCAAACAATCCAACGTTTTATTTCATTTCTTCAACTCACAGTTTCAGTTTCAAACTAAACAGGTCAAGTATAAGCAAGTTAAGAGCAAGCTAAAAAGGTTCGTGTCCTCGAACAATGGGAGGATACGGGACACGACACCTTGCGAGATCAAACTAAACATATCCGCTAAAGAGTGCTGGATAAACAGGCAATAGTGAAAAACAAGTACTATGCCTCAAACAACTACAGCACTTATTCAACAGATTTAACCAACTAACGGATGATTATTGGATACGAAAGGAAAGCAAGCTATTCAACTAATCATGCAAACATCAGATAGTTAATCATTAAGGAATCCAAGCGCGCAAAAGATCAACTAAGGACTTTTTCAAGCTTATAATGACCTTGGTATTCAAGAAAGGGTTAGCACAAATGGGCGACGGTCTATACTAGCAAGGTCAACTACCCAAATGACCGCCGCCAACAAATAAACAACCAAGCTAAAGCCAAACCGGCTCAACCAATATCAACCAAGTACGAGATACTGAAGTGCAAAACTAACTACAAAATAAAGATGCAAAAAGACAAAAAGACAACGATAGAGTGGTCGGCATGTCAACCAACCTAGACCCCGACCAAGTAAGGGGATTTCTAGCACCACCGACTCTCTACCAACTGCATGCCACACCACCAATCATCTCAAGTCATCAGCTCACCACATCACTGCCCTTCAATCTTCCTGCTCCTCACTATCATAACCCGCGAAATCATCACTGACTTCCCCTTCCTCTACAGGCTCGGGGGTATACTTTACTCCAAATTGCTACTCCAGGACCGAAGTCTGCCAGGCTATCTCTTTCTTCATCTGTCTCCTTTCAGCCTTCTCTTTCCTTCTAGAACTGATCATTGTAACCCCTTGACAAAATAATTTCTTAATCCAAGAAGACTGCTTGTCCTTCTTCTTAGGCATTGAGGTCAAATAATCCCCTCCTCTTGCCTGCTTACCTTTTGCTGAATGAGCCTGAGAAGAGCTTTTCGTATCAAAGGCTTCATCAAATGGCCCCGGAGACAATTCCTCCAAATTCTCATAACCCCAACCCTTGACTCCTTGTTTCCAACATAGACTAGTGATCATGCACGGGAATGGAATATTGGCCGTGATCAATGTATTAACCCTAAAATCTCTCAACTGTGTGAAGATAAACATGGGCCAATCCACCACCAATTCATCAGTTAAGAAAGAAAACATAAGCTCTCCACTCTTTCTACTTGGTCTGTGATCCGAACCTCGAGGGTATAAGTTAAAGTGGATTACTTTGTTCAAGAACCTAACATTCCCTTTTAAATTTACAGGCACATGGGGATCCGTTGCATTCGAAGGGTCAACATAAAGGGCATTACTCACCACTTGCGGATCAATTGACACACCCTTCATAGGGTAATTCACAGATTGAGGAGGGGGGCGTTGGATATCCAAATATTCAGCAATACTATCGGGGGTAATCTCAACATCAATACCAGCCACCCGAGACACAATTCTAACAGCAGGGTCATTTTCCCAATCTCCCTCAGGCACTTGCATAAACTTATAAAATTCTATAACAGTATTCTTATTATAACCATGCAATTGTTCAGTCCAAAATTTCAAACCTTTGTGAATGATGCATCTTACGCCCAAATGATCCGGTCTGAATTTGTTTGCATCCACTTGACGCTCGTTTTTGAACTTCCTGTTTGCAAAACTCCCCTCCCATTCTCTCCTTTTCTCCTCTGCCATCTCAGCCCTTGTACGCCTCTTCTTTCTAGTGCGAGAGCCCGAGGCTTCTTCTTGAACAATATCAGCCTCCTCTTGAATAAATTCATCCTCCACCTCCTCAATTTCCGGCACAGAAAATGAAGCCCGGTGCGCGGTTTGCTTGATTTTTGGCATTTGGAAATTTAAAAGGGTTTGGGTTATTCTTTTGGATTTTCGGATTTTGAGGGGAATTTCTAGGGTTTTTGATTTTTTTGTGGAAAATTGAAATGTAGGTTAGAATAATGGTGGGAAA
Organism: Rhododendron griersonianum; assembly: GCA_018127125.1. Taxonomy (NCBI): domain Eukaryota; kingdom Viridiplantae; phylum Streptophyta; class Magnoliopsida; order Ericales; family Ericaceae; genus Rhododendron; species Rhododendron griersonianum. The sequence goes on from CM030795.1 coordinate 11,978,333, forward strand.
TGGGTATATGGGAAGAAAATAGGAAGAAAACAAGAGTTTGTGTGGAAAAAATAGAAAATTTTCGGATTAAAAGAGGGAAGTGGGTTTACCTTGTTTTGGGACTGAAATTTTTGAAATTGGTGAAGAAATCTTGAGGATAGTTGAAGAGGTTGAAGGATTTGGGGTTTTTCTGTGGAGAAATGGGAGTTTTTGGTGGTTTAATGGAGGAAAGGGGTTAGGGTTTGGAGTTTCAATGGAGGAAATGAGGAGGGAGAGGGTCGGCTGTAGCAGGGGAAGAGGAAGAGCTTCAGAAGTTTGGTTATTGCACGTTCAGAAGTTTTCCTGACAAGCCTCTCGGTACCGATGTCCCATTTCCAAGCCATCGATGCCGAGCTGTTAACTCCGTTGACTGTGTTGACCGTAGAGGCTCGGTACCGATGTCCCATATTGCAGCCATCGATGCCGAGGTGTTAACTCCAGAATTTTGCCTTGTGTTCACTTTGAGCCCCAGAACTTCCAATCAATTCAATTAACACTCCCAAAGCACCTTTGATCAGGAATCACACACACAAACAACCCTCCGAACAACCGGTTGCCTAGGTTAAATCAAAGAATGGGAGAAAAACAGGATGCAAAATAGGACTAGGTGACTCATATGTGGTATGATCATGCAAAGAATGCCTTGTATCTTCTCCTAAGTGCGCTTTGGATTCCAAAATGATTGAAAATCGACATTTAAACACAATTAGAGATAGACATGCGATTATTCACCTAACTACGAGCTTTTTATTGAATTGAAAAAGGTGGGGATACGGCCAAAGCTTGCTCAAAAACTTTACTCAAAACCTAAACCGTTCAATTTCCAACTAAACATGCAAATTTGAGAAGCACCGAATTTCTTAGGATTGCTACGAACTCTTGCCACCTTTCAATTATTGAGCATGCAACAAGTTACGAAAAAGAGCTAAAAACATGATAAAAGGAAAGAATGGCAAGTTAAAAACCTTTATTTATTTTTAGAATTTTCCATTTTCTCATTTTTTTGAATTTTTCGATTTCTATTGTTTTTGGATTTTCAAAATTTAAGCAAAATTTCACAAAATCTAGCAAACAAATAGCACATAAGCAGCTAACCCCTCCCCCCAACTTAAAGCGATGCTATGCCCTCATAGCATTAGGAACAAGAGCGAAGGAAGGAAAGAGTGCGCGAATGTACCGTCCAAGGGGAATATCAACCCCTAAATACCTCGACCAAGTAGGAGGATTTCATGGCAAATGCCTGCTCCAGTCCGTATAGATGCTTCCAGGGTTTACTCTTTCGGTTTTGCCCACTCGAAACCAAAGCTAGTCACACTGGGCCATATCCAAAGCTTTATCGGCCTAATAACCGCGGCGCATAGCCGCACCCATGCTTAGGGCTCCTGAATGCCTCACTCACCCCGGCTTTAGACCCAAACTACCAAGGCTGGTGTGGTAGCACATAAACCCTGCAGAAGACTTAAGAGAAAGACTTTGCACAAACAAATGACATCCAAGCATCATGTGTGGTGAGTAGGCGAAGCTCTCACCTACACATGATCAAAAAGGTTATCACCTCGGTGATTTGACAAACGAATCCAAGCCCCACATAAATTTCCAAAACAAAGTTGCAAACTTTTTGGTGAAAAATGCAATTTTACTCAAGCCATGAGGTGCTAGTCACCCCATGACCCAACCTTATGAAACTACTCACACATATCTAAAAAGATAAGAGCAAGCAAAAATCTATTTATCATAATTGTAAACACAACACTAGAAATAAACTAGCTAGAAAGATAGATCGGGAGAATTTAAACAACTTTAATTAAAGAGACAAGAGTCAAAACTTACTTACTATAGTTGGAAATGCAGAAATAAAGAGCTGGAAAAATAAGAACACTCAAGAACATGAAGAACAATTCAAATCTAGCTCTAGATCTAAAAACGTAAGCAAATCTAATTCTCTAATTGTTTGTACAAAATGACATCACAAGGTATTTTATACTCCAAGGTACGCGCATGGGATATTCTAAGAAGATGCTCTGAAGATCCCTTCGTAAGGCCTCGGTACCGATGGCAATGGGCTTAAAATGTATTTAAGCTCTCGGTACCGATGTCCCAAATCCCAGCCATCGATGGCGAAGCCTTAAGTGCTGTCCCAGAGTTAGCTGCTCGGTACCGATGTCCAGGATCCTTGCCATCGATGCCGAGGCCTTATCTTCGGGTGTTGACTGCTGCTTTGGCGTTGACTTGTTGACGCCTTGGCCATTGCTCGGGCCACCTTGCCTTGGCCATCGGGCCACTTTGCTGCTCTGGCCTCCCTTGGCCAGTTTGCTCGAGCCATCGGGCTGCTTCTGCCTTGACTGCTTGCAACGGGCCATGCTTGGCTGCTTTGCTCGCTCTTGCTCGGGCCATTTGGTCGTGCCTTCCTTGACCGCTGCTTTGGCCCGGGCAGCCATGCCTTGCTTGGGATGCCTTTGCTTTGAGTCCCTGTTTTGAGATGGTTTTCTACAAAACGCCACCAAACTACTTTACGAGCAAAAGTAACTTAAAAACAACTAATTAAATAACAAAAGTAACTAAGACTAGACACTAGCGCACCCTTTATTACATTGTCGGGTGCTTATCAATAAGCTTTCTTTTGTTGTAATGAGAGGGATACACGCTGGGTACATAACTTAGGTGCAATCCGCGACAACAAAAGAAAGTGATCTCATGGGACCGAGCATGGCTAGCGGTTGGGGAGGAAAGATCTCGCGGTGAGATCTTAGATCACACGTCAGGTTAATGAATAGTAATAAACTGATTGATATGAAATATCTCTGTTTTATTTCTTCGTACCATGTTTATTCTGCTGATTGCTAGTTGTATGGTAAGAGGGGTAGTTGGGTTAGATTATTCTACTGGGTGATTTATCACTCACGGATACGTCTGTATCCTGGTAAATCGATTGCTTCGGCGATCAATTTGCCAGAAGGCGCAGGATTCAATGGAAGGGATTCAACGATGATGCAGTTCGATACAAAAGAATATCAGGAACGAAGATCGAGTATGCTTGGGATTCGTATCAAGCCTAGAGTCGGCTCTGAAGTTATTGAATTTCGAATATGTAAATCTATCTTGATATTGTAATAGTTAAACCTTTATTTTGAAAAATCATATTTGTTTAGCAAATTTTCTTAAGAAATTATTTTATTTTGCTTCCAAAAAAGCGGGGCGTTACAGGTCAAATATGGGTCAAGCCAAACCCAAACCCGCCCGACCCGACCCGTTTTCCTCCCTTCTTTTTTTTTTTTTTGGTTTTGGTTTTGTTTTTTGTTTTCCTTTTTCTCCCTTCCCCCCGCGGGTGATTTGTCTCAATAAGGGAATTCAGAAAAGTAAAATTTTATGATTAAAACTCAATTTTTTGTATTTGTTTGTTTTGCGACAAACTTTTTTTTTTACTTTTACCCTAATATTTTTTGTAATATTCAAGATAAATCCCAACAACCGGTTTTTTGGGCTTTATCTTGGATGTTTTCAAAAATATTTGGGTAAAAGTCAAAATTTTTTACTCCGTACTTTTCTGATTGGAGCGAATCAAAAATCGTAAAATACTTGTCGCTCATAGGAGCTCAAGGGATTGGAGAGAGAGAGAGAGAGAGAGAATTTGTGTGGATGAATTTTAGAGGTGGCAAATGGAAAAGTAAATTTTTTTGTCCTTTACCTATACATTTTTGAAAAAAATCACTTTAAAAAAAAAAGTCAAAAAAAATTGGTATACTTATCTCACTGGAATGGAGAGATTCTTAGAGAGAGAGAGAGAGAGAATTTGGTGTACTTATATCACTGGGACATTTTTCTAGCAAAAAAACGGGAGTTCATAAAGGAGGGAGAGAGAGAGAGAGAGAGAGGAGTTGAAATGAAGGAGTAGGATTGAATTTGATCTGGTTGTCTATCTCTCTCTCTCTACACTTGGGTTTATTTACACTCTCTTCTAATCTCGACGCCAAATGTGTACCAGAGAAAGACGGGGGAGAGTGTGGGCTGAGAGAGAAAGAGGTGTTGGGCCATTTTTAATTCTGACCCATATTTAACCCACTCTCAACCCATCTAAACCCATATAAATATGGGTTGATATGGGTTCAACCCATATCAACCCATTACATAATATGGGCGGATTAGGTTGGGTTATAAGTGGGCGGATTTGGGCGGGTTAAGAAATATGGGTTTGGATTGCCACCTCTACTTTTAACTGAGTATATAAGCTCAACGGAAATTCTAACTCCAGTGTGTGCGGACTCTGCCTTTACTATGCAGTGAATCTGAGCCATTTATGTACACTTTAAGGATCTTTTCTTTGCCCATTTTCTTTGTCATAGTACAGCCCTTGTACTTCTGTTTCTATTCTTTTTTCTGAAAACTGATAATGGTTCTCTTGTGTTAGTGCAGATATTGGAATGGGTACGAAGTCAAGATTGTGGACTAACCTTTACATTGAATTTTTTTTTTCCCCAACGAAGGTGTTTCAATTAATTATGTTTCATATTTTTTATAATCTAATGTCATCTAGCAAACGTGAATTCATAATCTCGATTTGCACGCACATTGCGTGTGCCCCAACCTCTACTTCTAGTAACCTTTTAATTAAGCTAGCAAAGTTACAATGCTCCTACGTTGTTTTTCTTTTCTTTTTTTTTAACATTCCTTCTACTACAACTCAATTGTGTGAATCAATCACAAAAATGTGCGAAGAGGCCATTGGCCCAACGGAATTAGGAGTGTGCACTTAGGTGTTAAGAGAAATGAGGTCAGGTGTTCGACTTCTCTTGTAAGATGCTAAAGCATCTATTCTAGCAATACTAACTTTCACCTTTAGTTTGAACTTTTTCCAAAAGTAAAGCATTTATCCAATATGTACTCCTTTTAACCAAATCATCTTGGTCCTGCCTTTCTCTCTCTAAAAACGGGAGCACATCTCTCCAACTCTAAAATAACTGTCACACTTCCTCTTATCCTTCCTCCTTGGGTTTATACCATAATTTGGGCGGCGGGAGAGGATGGACCAATTCGTGCCTTCAGATCTGATTTCCCTTTCCCCTTCTCCACCAAAATTGCTTATCGTTCGCTGCCACACTGCTTCTGGGTTTGCAGCCGCATGGTCACCAGTGGCTTCTTGGGTCGCCAGCTTGGGAGCTTGATCGGTAGGGACTAGGCAAGAGAAGGGCTGCTCAATAACGGAGGAGAGTGTATTTTTTGCTTTATTTCATTTTCTCCATATTTAGTTCGGTTTATGTCCGGATTTAATTCGGTGGTTTATTGGTCATGTTCTTGGTATTAGTTTTATTTTCTGCGAACCTGATCTCGCTAGGTTAGTTTGAAATAGGGCTGCACTTACTGTCTTCTGATTGCCCTCTCTAATGATTTGTCCAGTATGTGGATGCCCATTTATCCCATGCAGTTCCTCTGTTGTGTAAGTTTTCTCCTTACAGTTAAATATTGACTTTCGCAAATATTGACTTTTGCGGATAAAAAAAACACTACAATGTTTGTGGTACCCTTGAGCTTTGTGAGTTTGCTTTTTACCTTACAGTGGTGCTACAATTCCCGACGGGAAAGGGATCCCGATCGGATCCCGACGCCGCGCCGGGTCCACTCCGGCCACCGGACGGCCAATCCGAGCCGTCCAAAAATTCTTAAAAAAAAACCGAGTGGGCCGTCCGATGTGTGTAGGTGCTCGGATCAAACACTCCATGTTTTTGTATATATTCGGCCGTCCGATGGCCGGAGTGGGTCCGACGCGACGTCGGGATCCGATCGGGATCCCTTTGGTCGGGAACCGTAGACTTTTCGTTTACCTTTCTTGCTTTTTTGTGCATATTTTTGAACCAATGGCTTTGATTTACCTATTTTCATTTTAAAGGTTCATATTTAAAGAGAGTATCATGCTTCCATACCCGATTCTAGCATGGTAGAAGTTCTGGTAATTGGGTCCGGATGTGTTTGGGTGTAGTCCTTTTTCCACTCAAAGAATCCCTTTGCTGTCGCTGTCACGACGCTTCTGTCAGTAAAGATTAGTAGGGTCCACAAAATGTAATCTTCTGCTGTTACGCCAGAAGAAAGGCCTGGAAATTGGAAAATTATTCTATGCTCCTCCTTCACCGCTATGAAGTGCTCCAGATGTCTCCTTCACCAAATATTCGTATGAGTTTCACCATCAAATCACACATTTGTGTGGGTTCCAACCACGCAATACCAATGCTCTAGCCTCCAGGTGCCTCCTTCACCACATATTCGTGCGAATTCCACAGCCTAATCACAAATTTGTGTGGCCTCTATCGCGTAGAACCCTCACACGCATGTGTCGCTTGAACCACCGGGGACCTACGAGACAACTCCACGACATGTGTTAGCCTATTGTCGTAAAATTTGTTAAGTTGCGTTGCTTGACTTTTTCTATCCTATTAGAATAGAATATACAACCTCGTTGAATTTGTTCATTTAAATAAACAACTTCCAGATTATGAAACAAGAATAAATTTCGTATATACTATATTTCATTTCATATCATATCTAAAAACGGGAGGAGAGAACAATGACGTTAGTCCAAATGTTGATTATTTAATTGTCTGCTTCTTTTTTTTTTTTATATCCTCATCTCTAGACGTGGACTGGTGAAAAGGAAATGCGTCTCTTTTTTTTTTTTTTGGAGGGCTAGCAAGTAGCAAACAAGGGGAGAGAGGGACTGGATAGTGTTTTTGGTGAAAATGATGTCGTTTTAACAGGGCCAGCCCGGCCCAATTTTGTTGGGCTCTCGGCAAATACATGTTTTAATTTTTTAAAAAAAAAACAAAAAATTCAAGTAACATGGAAGACAAAATCATAAAAATTAGATACTTATCATTATAAAATTTTAAAAACAGAAAACCATAAAGATTACAGTATGAATTTATAATGATCCAAGAGAATCACTTAATACTGAATTGGGTTACCGAGTTTAGGCCTTTTTTAACCCCACCTCACGTAGGACATTAATATGTTTTTTTTTGGCAACGACCAAATGATATTAGGGGCCTCTTGGGTCTTACCCGGTGGCCGGAGCTGCATTTGAAATGACAAGTATTTTCATAAGGTAGAGAGAAATAAAAAATTATTTAAAGATTTAGTAGACGCGGGATGAAATAACATGGACAAGTTTAATCAGATTTTAAAAAGGAAATAGGATCTCGAAAAATCCTAAGATATACAAGCTAAGCGTCTATATTTGATGTACATACACACATGTGGATATATTGATATTAAATGCAAACAAAAAGAAAAACAAAATATTGATGTATGTACTTAAATCTGGAATATACAGTAATACAGATCTCATATTGATAGTTGTACGTACTAAATATTACAATAAAGCTAGGGAAATGATTTTGTCACTCCCTTTTTTGTTAACGTCACTCCCCTACAAGTGCAGGGGAGTAGCGTTAACAAAAAAGGGAGTGGCAAAATCAGCAGCCTAAAGCTATGGGTACATATGAGATTGTACCGAACTTCGGTTTGGTGTTGTGCAGTGAGGTGCACAGCATTGTGCTGCGCATCTTCGAGCCGTCGGATGGTGCATCCGACGGGTCGGAACTCATTTCGGCGACCAACGATCAAGAGCCATTCATTGCCGAGATGAAATCCAAGCCGTCGGATGCACGATCCGACGGCTCGGAGGTGCGCAGCACGGTGCTGCGCACACCACTGCACAATACTATCCCCCAATTCGATTGTACATACCATGTACATATGGATTTGTGGGGCCCACCTCGGGTCCCACAAAGATGATTCGAATCGCCCATTATTTTTAAAATATTTCTTTTATGGAGCCCTGTAAAAAATCAGCTCAACCCGAAATCGGTAAGGATTTTTTCTTAATTTTTAGGGGCGAAATTACTTAACTGCTCAGATATAGCCCAGGATGAGGACTTCTCATGTGACGAATTAAGGGGTACTAAACAAACCAAACAACTCAAGTTTGACTCAAGCTCGGCTCGACTTTGGCTCATTCAAACTCGTTCTCAAAATTCAAACTGGTTCACAAAAAATGCGAGCCGAGCTCAATCACTTATGATTGGTAGTTCATAAATTCGAGCCAAGCTTGAACAGATGTTTGGCGTGACAGGCTCGTGAACAATGGACCAATCCGTGACTAAAGTAGGGGTAAATTAATTAAATAATATGCAGATTTAAGATCTGACATTCTTTTTTTAAGAAATTTTACCTAGTTATGATTCCTATAATATTGCGTATCCCATTAGAAAATTTCTTTAGCTGAGTTATGGAAATGTAGGGTTTTATCAAATCCTATGAAGTCTTCCATTCCATGCATGTTTGGCACTTGGCAGTGTGGAAGACAAAAATTTCTTTTTTTGTGTTGAGAAGTTAGGCTGGACATTCAGTTTTATGCATGTCTAGAGGGGTATAGTATTCTTTAAGCTCTTGTCATCTGGAACTTCACGAGATTAACTCATACGTGAAAGTTCGAGATCGACTTGCATATTTTACGAGCCAAGACAAATTTAGCATGATCACGGAAGTTGTATTGTGAGCTGAGCTTGAAAACTTAGTTCCATAAATTCCCAAGCTCGAGCCGAGCCTGACCAGTGTAGAAAGAGTATGAGCTAAACCTGAGCAATAGTGTGTTTGGCTTACTTGGCTCGATTAACACCGCTTGGATCCTCATTCCAAATGTAATTGCAAAACCCTTCGGTTTTTGGTCCGAAATCCCAATATGTAAATCTATGATGGAAAAAATCAAGTCTGATTAGTCATTGGTACGTGTCTGATCGATTTATGTTTTCCTTACCATGTTATGTTAGATGACAACCCAAATATCAAATTGACATGGTTTATAACATCAAATTTACACATCGTAACAAAACATAGAACTCGTATCATCAAATTAGGACAGCGTTGGAATCGCACGAAAGTAACATGATCCCACCTTATGAGTTGTGGCACGGATACAAGTCCTTTTGTAAGTGCCGTCGGACTTTACAAAATGATATAATTGCAACAGACTTGTAAAAAAAAAAAAGCAGTCACAAGGAGTTGTGTTTCAATAGCTATTTTTCGCGATCTCCAAATCACCTTCTGCTAAAATTCGAAGAACCAGGTTAGAGGATTTTGATCTATACACATATTTCGCGCAATCTGCAGCTTTACTCTGCCCTTTTTTCCCCCTCCTATGTCCATTTGAAGACGATGAACGAATGATATGTGTTAAGGAAACAAATCAACTGAAGGATAACTCTTAGCTGTCTTTGTTAGAATAAGTATAAGCATCTGGTCCGCCAAGAATTCTACCGCCTCACATCAAGGAAACCTGCATATTGTAAACAAGTTTTTGGAAATTATCAGCCAACTTCGTTAGGATACAATCATGCTCAGGCGAAAAAGGTAAAGGAAAAATAAAAATCATAGCAGCTTATGAAGTCTACCAATAGATTCCGCATTGTTGGGAGCCAGATCAGGGTTAAAGTCCATTCGGCTTGTACTTTGAAGCTGATCATTTCCCCATACTCCTGCCACCTGTAAACCGACGTCTTAAATCAGGTCTTGGATTCTAGGAGTACAGAGAATTTAGTATGTATATGTAACCTACATTCGGGTAAGGCCTCGTTCCTGGATCACATAGGATAGTTGCACTGCCACCTTGTGAATAACGGATCTACAGAGGAAAGAATTGAGATAAGAGCTTGAAAAGGAAACATAAACCGAAGAAGCAGCAGATCCGATTTTAAGTTTCGTACATCACTGCACGGTACTTACATCTCTTTGAAGAATCTGTTCAGGTTCAACATTTGCTTCAGGATAAACAGTGGAAACTTTCATAGACAAAAACTGCAACAAATAGGCAAGTGCATCGTCAAAATCATTGAGAAACGACGTAATTTGATCATTCCACTTGTTAAATCATATGCTATATATATGTGCAATGGAAATCATCTTCTCAAGCATGCCAAGCTTAAGTCCGAATGCCACAATCATTCTTGTTTGGCGACAAGTGACTGAAAGTAGCAATTGAAGGGGGTGACGGGACTTAATTCCTAATCGTTCCAATCTCGATCAACCATCATCTTGTTGGATGCCTAGAATAGTGTTGTTTTTCTTTTTGGTATTTTCGCAAAGATTATTTAGCACTCCTAGCAGAAGAACCTAGAACTGCCATGTTAAAACACACACACACACACGTACGTACATAGCTATCGTTTATGAGGTGCCCCGCCTATTTCATAGGGTAGATTCTTCGTGCTCCATTCGGAAGAGGGCATTTGAGGTTTGTCTTAATGCTACGCTAGGACAGAGGTGCGAAACTAGAGCGGAAGATACATTAGAGGTAGAAGAAATTTACTGGATTGGGATCCTTTCACAACTACATCTCTTAACATGAAGGATATCAAATCACAACTATTCAATTACGAAAAAGAGCCGAGGCTTTTTTCTGAAGCTCAAAGGCATACCTCAACTTGCTTTTGCAATGATAGCACATAGTTGATTATTTCATCAAGCATTACTGCCTTCCCTGTAATCTGAAAGTTGCCAAGAATTTCTTAGGATTTAGATCCTGCAGATCGAAGGCAATACAAACTCTCTGAAGGACAGAAAAAAAAACGTTACCTTATCACATCCCGGAACAAGATCTTGAAGAAACTTCATCCTTTCTCTAATTTTTTCCCTTCTAACCTGCGGATGAAGAAAACGTTACAGGCTTCTGATCCAGAAAAATAACGAAGCAGTGTAAGCATTAAAGTGAAAGAGAAATCATAGATCGGAACAGACTCTCTCCGCAAGGCTGTGACTGTTAGTTGCTTGGCCTCGTTTTGCCCTCACATGAACATAGTCCTCTTTCGGAGCATCCCCGCTACTGGAACTGTCATTAACTTCTCTACCAATAATTTGCTTGCACTTTTTAGAAACTGGCTTTATCTCAGGTTTCTGTTTCTCTTTCTCCTCATCTTCCTCTCCCGTGCATTGGTCGTTCTCTGTTTTCATATCCTAATGCACATAATACCAAAAAAAATTGAAAGAACCAAAAAAGAAAAGAAGAAGATCCAGACATAGTTTGAGACAAATCAGAAAAGCTAAAACTTGAGCCAACCTCAAACTGTGTAATTTGAGACCAATCGTCAGATGCCCGTCTTCTTTTGTTTCCATCAAGTGAAGGTTTTATCGTTCCTTCACCCCCTTGAGATTTTGCAAAATCATCAGCTGCACATTGTGTTGTTAATGCTTTCTCATTCTTGTCACCGCTACGTTCTGGGGGATTATCACCAGAACAACTAGAGTAGCGGCACTTTTGCAGGATTAAGAAACTATCCATATCTGGGAATGTTCCACTTCCAAAGCTGGAAAAGGGAGAAGTCCCAACTTCCATATTACTATGTGTAATCGAACCAATTAGCGGAGTCCAACCGCTGTTGAAAGACGAATGCACTCTATTCCAATGCTCTGAGCCCGTTGTCATTCCAAGAACCTCGTCTGCTGGGAGAGCCGTGAAGTTTCCCAGCGACGAGCAATCCAAAAGGCCGCCACCGCCTCCATTCCCACACCCCAAATCTCCGTTACCCCCAGCGTCCATTTTCCGATGAATCCAAAGTGCAGAAACCAGTGGAGGTTTTAAGTAACTGTTTTTGAGTTCGTAAGGTACAGAAACAAAATGTTAGTTTATTGAAGGGGTTTCGACAATGTTAGCTGGTAAAGAATTTTTTGGCAGGAGTAAGCAAGGAACAAGTAACTTTAGCAGCCTTATAGAAACAAGAGAGGAGTACTCTAAAGAAAAGTGAAATGAATCTCCAACCGGCAAAGGTGAAGTAAGAATCCAATGTAACAGTAATATAGTCTAGTTAACACCTGCTTAGCAAAAACCCCATACCCAAACACCTAGGAATTGAAAAACTAAAAGGTGAAAAGCTTCACAGAGACAAGGAAAGGGAACCCTTTCGGAAGATAAAGGAGATGAATAAGATAACGAGGGCATCTTATTCACAAGGGGCATCAGTTAATGGCACAACCAAGCTCCCCGGAAAGGAGCAGGTTCACTTTTTTTTGGTGTGATTCCCATAGAGAACAATATTAAACCACCATTCATTAACGACTAAATTTCCAATGGGTGCAACCATGCAATAGCATCTCCAATGGTTTGCCAATTGTTTCTTTTCGAAAGCCGCCGTTTTGTCAAGAGCTCCCAAAAATTAGGCAATTTTCTTATGGATGCAATTTTCCTTTGAAACGAATGAGTCTGGGGCGTAGGTACAAAATCAATCACTTAACTTAAAAATGTTACCTAATCTGTGACAACCCGACCCTAGAAGTTGTGACCGGCCAAGTAGGTGTTAAGCTGTCTAAGGCCTGCCTGATAAAACTTGCTCCGGTCCGGTTTTGTATTCCGATCTTAGGAAAATCCGGAAAATTCATCATAGAATAATTTTAACGTGGGGAATAATTTCCCATCAGTGATTTCATTGTCCTAATTAGCATCTATACATTCTCCCCACCTTAGAAAGTTTGGTCCTCCAAACTAACAATGCTTGTATGAGATTGCATCTTCACATAGCTCGAATAGCATTTTTTTTTTTCCCCCTTCTCTCTCATTTTTCGTAGTTGCTTTTTCTGCCATCTCATAATCTGCAGAAGTTGTTCCACAGAAGACCCAAAACCGCCCCTGGAAGTCGTGATGTAATCAAACATTATTTTCTTCTTGTGTTTCTTGTATTTTCTTGTCTTATGTGGAGTACTAATTTTACGTACGAGTAAAAAAATCTTGGGAGTGAAGCGACCACATTCTCGGCATTTGCAGGCGCAGTTACAACAATTCTCATGCTTTGTTCCCCTAAACCCAAAAAAAATTAAAAAAAAATGCACACAATTGTAGGGTTAATTTCCATATACAAGGACGGTTCCGAAAACCGAAATAAGAATTCTTCTTTTGTTCTTTTTGGTAATGCAGTGTGTCCCGGCCAGTTTGTCCATACCTCGAACTAATTCCTACAACTCCTTTCATAGGTGAGGGTGAGGTGACTCAAAGAGTTGTTGGCAAGAGAAATCGAACATGAAATCTTAGGAGGAAGTAAGCCCCTAAGTCACGGGCCAAGATCAGCATGCCAACCCCTTGGGTTTATCTACGTTGGCATGAAAGAACAAAAAGGGATAGGGCTTAAGGCTTCTGTTTGACACTAGCTAGCTAGTTCTTTATGGAATCAAATCTTGGTTGGCACCATTTCCAGCTGTGGCCGGCTTGCTCGAATCCGTGCTCTAGGGCTGAAACAAGTTGCTGGTCAAACACTCCCTTACGGTCAAATCCTTTTAATTAATTCCCAGTTATGAGTCTTATGACATTGCTGGAAAGTGCAAATATCTTATGGATTTAAGTCTGAAGAAACTGTTCAGCTTTGGACACCAGCAACATATGTTTTGATTAATTGTTTAATTAAAGTCTTTTTTCCTTAAAGGAATGGGTTTAATTAAGTCAGAAAAGCTGATCTCATTAGTTGGCAAAGTCATTTGGATATAACTAAGCAAGCGTGGCTATGCTTTTGTAGGTCAACAATATTGGTTTGCATGTTCTGTAACAAAGCTTAAATACTCCTATTAAAGTTTGATGATTAAGTATCATTTAAAGGATTAGGAAAGCGTGTCAGGAACAGAGATTGGATCATTGCTGGTTGCTGCCTGTTTTAAGATGGTTAATTTTTACTTGATTATCTAGATTAATCCACTGGATACAAGGACAAATAGGAATCAAATTAAGGCCGTGGCATTAGTAGTGCTTGGTGAAACGCATCATTTCCATGCAAACATCATGATTAGGGGATGTTTAATTTAGGAGATTCGCCTCCTCGCTTCGAATTCACCTCTATTCAGGTCTTATTTTTGTCATTGTGAGGTTATTTATTTAATTATCTATTTATTTTTTTATCATCATTGCAAAGTTAATTCGTTAGCCAAGAATGTACCAGTAACTCGAGAAGATGTTCTATATGCACCTCGATTTTTGCTGGAAGCTTTTTTGTACTAAGATCAGCTAGCTTCACTACAAGAATTTGATGTTTTTAAGACCAAAACAACGATGGTCTCCAAATTTACGATTTTTGGAGACCTAGGGCGGCGGCGGCGTTTTCGGGTGGCTGTCTTTGCCGTGGTGGCTGGAGGTGATGTGGGTGGGCAGATGTGGTTGGCAGTAGCTAGGGTTTTGTTTAGTCTGTAATGGATTGGGCTCGTCCCATTATTTGGGCTTTTAGGCCCCTTAGATATTCGGTATTAATTTTTTCTAGCTTATATGGGCTTTCAAGCCAATGAGTGTGGGCTTTGCCCCAATGGATTTTCCGTATTTAACTTCTTGCCAAACTTGGGTTTTGGGTCTCGGATGGGCATAGAATTACTCTTAATGTTGTAGATCGATTGGGTCTCGGGCTAGGATTTTAATGCCACCATTCCTTATTTCTATTAATCTTTGCATGTAACAACTTCAGAGATTAATGAAAATTTTTTGCCTTTCAAAAAAAAAAAGTTTCAAAACTAATTTTCGAAGCGAAAATAGGATATATTCTCTAAATAATTCTCCCTAAAAACTACCAAATGGTAGGTGACATATTATACCATTACCAGATCACTTCAACAGGCAACTGGTAAAGTTGTGCTAGCTGTTGGAGATTTGGTCTCAGCGTTAATGCCAACTATTACACGTTAATCTTTTGAAAATGCCAATACCTTACAAGTTGCAATCATCCAAAAGAATTTCCACCAACATAATTATGATAAACTGTTTGCAATCCGAGAAAAACTACACTCGCTAGTTTTCACAGCTAGCAAAAATCTTTTTTAGAGGTCAAATATGAAGGGCAATCAACCCTACTGTTGGTGACAAATCTACGTTGTTAGGCGCGTGAGACACTATAATTGCGAATTCTCCTGACAAGACGCTCAATAACTCAAGCAAACTTTCGGTAATAATTGACAAACTAATCTTAAATTATTTTGCAGATTTTCCGCAAGGAAGAAACTTTCTTTTGGACTTCATGAGGTAGCTTTCTCCCTCCTCGTGCACATCATCTGGGACTAAAACAGTGATAATGTATTTACTTGTCTAGACTTTCAAATGTGGCTGTGAGAAGGAAAGAAAGAGAAGGAGCGAGACATGACATAACTGGTTATTAATCAGATGAAATCTTTCGGATCCCAAGCGCTCATGTATATATTGGTTCGGTAGATCACAGTATACCTGTCCCAATACCTTGTTCTAAGGTAATAAACTAGAATAACCTATTGATCCAAAAATTACAATTTCCTTGATTACGTTTTGCATATACATGTATAGAGTTTAGTCGAAAAAATGATACTGGCATGGAAACCTTGGAACGTACTTGTCATCCATCGTGTTGGTCGATTGCATGGCCTAGACTAGTTATTTGACGACCATATCGTTCTAGAATATGATAGTTCATAACTCAAAACCCTGAACCACATGAAGTCCAGTTAAATTCTCCCAGTAGATTTTTGGTTCGGTGATCTCTGAAAATTTACTCCTAAAGGTTCGGAGGAATTCAAAGGTGACAGAAGTTCTCTGATTTTTTGGATCAAACGTCCAAGAGACTATTGGGCCAACTCATGATGAAATGCTTTACAGGTTACTAATAGATTCCTTCAATCAGGGTATGGGCTCATGACTCGGACGGTAGGGACGGAGGGAAACCGGGGCACGTGCCCCCGCTCGAAATTAAAATAATTTTGTTATTTTTTCGTATATTTTGCATAATTATGAAATTAAGTGTGCTACTACACATAAATACGTGCATATATATATCTTGAAGATATACATATAAAACTAGTTTTATGTTTCAATTTCGTCATATGGTGCATTTATACTTATTGATTTTCGAACTATTTGTCTATTTGGATAGATCGATTCTTTCTTAATTGTACTTATTTTTAACCGTCTAAGAGCAATATTTTAAAATAATATCATTTATAAAACTATATCGATCATTCTAAAACTTGTCGATGTTCATGTAAAACATACTCTCAAATTTTGTTAAAGATTTTTTGCTTATTTTTACATAATTTAAGTGAAAGTATGTGTTATACTATATTTTCGTAGTTTGTAATACATGCCTTAATTGTGTACAACCTTATTTTGGTTAACTAGAAAAATAAATTTTCGCCACTATGATTAACAAGGTGCTCCCCACTAAACGACATTTCTGAATCTGTCCCTGCTCGGACCACATTATTATGATCAAAGGATGACATCTGCGGCCACACGTGACAAGGGGAACAAGGCCTACCCACACGTGCTAACAAACGCGGTTTGACAACCATCATTTGTTAATTTCTAAATAGAGATCCTAAAGGTAATATTCAACAAGAAAACTTTCTCCATAGAACAAATCCTATTGTTGCAAAGTAGGAGTATTTCCTTACTGGTAATAGTTATGGGGAACTAAATCATTCGTCGAACACCCGTCACATCTTCCTTTTGAAAAATGGGATAAAATGTCCATCACCTTTGGAGAAAGCTAAAGCAAAGGGAGAAAGATATAATCCTATATATGGTAATGATGGGGTCAAGAGAACTTAACGAGCTGCTGAACGGATCATACCGTGTTGTGGTCAAAGGCTAAAAGGAAAAAGACCACGGTTTTCATTATTGGCTAAACACTCGGCTGGTTTCTGTACTTTACAGGACTAAACTAAAAAGAAAGCTAGAATATCATTGTGAATGGGATGATGCCACAAATTGTCAAAACACCATCGAAAACGGGGACCAGGTCACGTGCCCGTGCAATTTCAACCGTGTGTTTGCACAAAAATATTTTACCACGAGTATCGTACTTTTTGTGCAATCCTGCAACCGAAATTGCACAAGCACAAAGTTGCAGACGCTGTTTCTGTACAGGAAATCAACCTCTTGAGAAGGCTTGATTACAAATTAATGGCTAAACGAAGATCCAGACACATGTATGTATGTTCCAGCAATGTGTTGCATGCGAGTTTCATATGTAAGACTCCGATATATTATGTTTTTGTAGGATGACTCAAACATTAATTTCCTCATGCAATTCATCAAGCGTCAATTCCATTAAGTTAGAAGGATTGAGTTAGGAAATTCTGAAACCCCCAATCCCGGCCACTAATTCCAGCCACTAATTCAGGAATTTAAGAAAATTACACCTACTATACCACCTCTCTCTCTCTCTCTCTCTCTCTCATGATGCATCAGTCCACGCAGCAAACACCGGCACATGGGGCAAGGAAATCCCGGGAGGCCTCAGCTGACTTGAGGAGATCCAAGAACTCATATCACTACTGGAGCTAGCAAAAAACTGGGACGCCGTTGGGGGCATTGCGAGAACCAACGGAAGGCTATTACTCTGCTGTTGTTTATCAGGACTACCTTCTCTTGAGCTCCCCAAACTAGTCACCAACGACGACGCGTTCGACACCGGGTTCACCACCACCTTTCCCGCGTCGTTCAAGTCCTGATAATAGTTCTTGTAACTCGTCATTTTCCAAACGGATTCGCTTCCGTTGTGCTCGCTCTGGGGAGCGGATTCTCCCAAGGGATGGTTTGGAGCAACGGAAGGGTCACAACTGCGGATGGGGAGGGGTGTAGCAGACTCGATCTCCTTGATCCGGCGAGCATTCTCGCCGGCTAGAAGGGTGTTGCTTGCCATGATGCGGTCGACGTCGTACCTTGAAATGTCGAAGTTGGTGACCGCGTTGACGCCGCGGAATTTTATTGCCGCTATGTCGTAGGCCTCGGCTGCTTCTTCTTGGGTACCTAATAGAAAGAAAAGAAAATGGTTGTAAGAGCTGAGAGCCTTTTAGAAGGAGATCCTTAGAACAGATGCATAATAAGATGAAAAATGAACTTACTGAATGTGCCTAAATAAAGGTCTTTGTTTCCGGCAACTCGGCCGATCCGAGCTTGCCAACGTCCATGTTGATGATGTCTGTTAACGATAAAAACAGAGTTAGAGGCTCCAGGACTAATACCAAATTTCCCTTGAAGTAAAATTTAAGCTAATATGAAGTAATTGATGAGAAAAAATTGCTAGACCTTGTTACTCCTCTGTATATCGAAGCCCCCCTTGAGAAGCCACTGCTTTTTCTGCAAAATTGACATAGAAATATTTTCTGAAAAATACAAATAACTATGGTGTAATCTGTTATATATACCTATATAATGAATCTGTGGGGAAAAAATTACCTTCTCAAGTGAGCAACATATTCTTGCCGAGTCATGTTTTTCATTCCTTCGAGTTCTTGTTGGTAGTTATCCAACTGCATCACGAACACATGGTTATATTTCAGCTAGAAACGACATTTTTTTTCCTAAATTAGTCGATCCATCTAGTCATGTATCGAGTTGTAAAATAACTAGTTCACTTAAAAATAATAATTTCTAGATCAGTGAAACGAAGATTAAGAATAGAAGCATCGATCGGCCAATCACCGGAAAATTGATATGAGTCGAGGCTCCCCAGTACTTGAGGGCCGCTAAATCGTAAGCTCTAGCAGCTTTTTCTTCCATATCATAACCCCCTGCAAAAAATCCAACATTTTGGTAATGATGTGGTAAAAGAAGTGAAAAACATGCTCATTGCTCAATCATTGTCAAAAGAGAAAAAAGGCTTACCCAGATAAACTGATAAAACCATCATTAGATTCAAAATGTTAGCCCCCCCCGGCAACCAAGAACATGAGACATTAACGAAAAACAAAAAACTAAGATTAGTCACTTGAAGAAATAAAGACCAACACTTGCATGCCGAGCCCTTAAGGCGGTTTGTTTGGATCATCAAGACTTTTAGAGTTAGGGTGTGTTCCAGTTTCTTTAAAAAGAAACTTTTAGAAAAAGGAAGTTAATTTCAAACTCAAAAATTATGAGTTTACGCAAATAATTTTCCTATCAATATGGATCTTGTTTTATAGATATCATTGAGATCTTTTAAACGGTGCAAAAAAAAATTAAAAAATTATTTTTCATTTTCATTATATTTGAGCTTCAAATTACCTCCTTTTAAAAAGAAAACGGAACGGCACCTTACTACTATTTATGAGGGAAAAGTAAAATGGTGGGCAGATGGGAAATCAAAGAAAGAACTACTGTAGTACATATATGGAGCATGTTTGGTTATCATTACTTATTTAATTATTTTGTGTCTGAATAATAGTCAAATTAGTAAGAATAACCAAACAGCTTTTAGTCGTTGATTTTCTTTGCCTCCAAATCTCACTCCACAAAACCTTGATCCAAACAGAGCCTTCAGAGCAGAATGTAGATGGAGATTTTTCCATTTTTACATACCTTGTCTTCCTTTCCTGCTTTGGCCCTCTTTCTTGCAACTGTTGTCCCAAAGATGAGCTTCGTATCTACCAGTCCACCTATGCCTGATGTACAAAAATCCCCCAACAGTCAGAGAGAGATAGAGATAGAGATAGATAGAGAGAGAGAGAGAGAGAGTAAAAACCGGAGATTAACAAGATTATGTGTGGGATCTTCGTGAAGGTTTTAAAAAAGAAATGCAAAACATGACTGTAGAACAGAGCAATTGAAAATAGAAAAACACAAGAGGAGATCAGGAAGCAATGTTGCTACAAAGAGGATATAAAACAAAGTAAACATTTTTATAATGAAAAAAAGAGAGACCATGAGCATCACATGTTTCGCAACAAAAATAAATTACTGTTAACAATAGTAAAAGAAATAGGTGAAGGAGAATAAAGAACTGGAAGAACTCAAACCTCGTGACACCTCTATACTGTGAAGTCCTCTGTCCAAATGTATCAATAGATTTCCTATGAACAATCTGCTTCTGCTCCAGCTTTTCGCAACCCCTCTTCTTTGTTTCCATGCCCAAACACTCAGTCACAATGGGTGAGATCTGCTGCTGCTGCTGCTGCTGCTGCTGCTGCTGCTGCTGTTGTTGTGAACCAGTTACACAGCTTGACTGGGACCCAGGGCTCATAGACAAGCTCAAAGACTGTAAATCTCCATACCCTAAAGTACTGCCACTGCTCATGGAGCCACATTCTCCCCCATTTTCGCCCATTCCTTGACCAGGTGTGAAATTCCTAGAAACCCATTTCCTCATCCCAGTAATTTCATCACCTGCCATTGCTAGTGGTGCCTGGTACACCTCATGGCCTCGGAAGGAATCGGGGTAGTTTTGGGGTTGGATCTGCTGCTGGTGATCTGGGTTCTGGCTGTAGTACATGTGGTTGCTGTCCAAGGTTAGAGCCATGGCTTCTCTGTCCCTGGTTTCATAATGATGGGTCCCCATCGTTGCACCACCAAAGAAGTCCTCCAGTTTTGGTGTTGAAGTTGTTCCCATTCCTACAAGAGAAAAAGTCCAAAAAAAAAAACAGATGAGTCCATAAGCTCAAGCACAAAAACATAAAAACAAGAAAAAAAAACAGGGCAATAATGGAGGGCAATTTTTGAGCTGACCTTGGGGGTGTGACCTGGTGAGGGCTTCCATTATACAGAGTGAACCATCAGATTTGAGGGGCATAACAGTCAAAGGAGAGTAAAATCCACCATTTTCACTCTCAACTCCGTAAGGAACACCAGAGTAGTTGAACTGAGCAGAAGAATGGAAAAAGCTTGTTGGGAGTGAAGTGGTGACAGAACTAGAGGAGGGATGGGTTTGAGGAGACAGAGAGAACCCTAACCAGTTGTTGCTATTGTTATTGCTATTGGTGTTAGTATCATTACCCATGGACTTCATTTTCTTGCTGTGAATCTCCTTTTTCCAGACAGATTCTTGGCTCAAGTGTTTTTTTTCCCTTACTCAATCATTGGGTAACAAATAAACTAATCATCATACACAAAGAATGAAAGAACTCTATGGTGTTTCCTCCATTTTGAAACTGGGTTTTGCTTTTTTGTTGTTTAGTAGCTGCAGGATTCGACTGGGAGAAAATCTAAACACTTGACCGGATAAATCTATGCATTTTCTCTCTCTTTGAAAAAGACGAAGAAAGCAAGTGCCTTTAAACTAGTAAACAAAGGGAATGAATTCCAGCAAGTAATGTTGGGCATCCTTCCTGCATTCCGTTGGGATCCGTGCTTTGAGAAAGACCTCTTCTTTTGCTCTCTCTCTCTCTCTCTCTCTCCCCGCTCCTACCCTCTGCGGTGCCTTCTCTTTTTATTTCTTTTGTTTTTCTTCCTTCTCTCTTTTTTCTTCCTTTATATACCATATACGTATATTCGTTCAGACCCTTGACTTAAAACAAAAACAGCATAACCTTATGCAAAAAAGGACTAATTCCTGAATCAAGACATCGAAACCAAGAAAACCATTTGCTGAAACCGACTGGACTACAACATCAAATGCAATTAAATTCTGTAGGGTCGCCTTTCTTCGTCCCTCTTATAAGTTAATTGGTAGGAGTATTAAAAGGAGTTTCAGTAGTAAAACCAGCTGATGTTAGAATGAATGATTTAACTCCCGACATTGTGTACCTAGTACTTCTCGCTTACAAGTTACAATGTGTGGTTCCAATATCTCTGCCTTAACATATCGAACTTGCGAGATTGTGTTCCAACGGCACGGTTCTATTAGCATTTGCCGCACAATGTTTTAGCATCATTCTTGAAATCAATTAGTGCCGTGCAGAATTTTAATGCACTCATCTATAGTGTTTGCTGTCGTACCCACATTTTCGCTTTCGAAATAAAACATGAATTACTAATAGAGAAAACTTGGGTTTTGAAGAAGATTTTGAAAATAGTAATTGAAGAGAAATAAATAGAAAAAAAAATTATTCAAAACCGTGAGACCCTTCTCCCTTTGTCTAAACTCTTCCACAATAAGTGCATATTAATTGTGAGATGATGTATAATGAACTCAATTCTTGCCTTGTAGCAGTAATGCCTTGAGGCAGAGAGCTTTTAGATATAGATGTAGATGTAGATTATTATCGATTGGGTAAATGATTTCACGGGAAAGAAAACACAGCTCTGTACGTAATTTCTTGTCAATTCTGAAGGGATGCAGATGGCTCCCCAGGGCATTGGCCCTTCTTTTTCAGTACTGATGAAGCCTAGTAGTCTAGTTTTGCAAAATTATGAGTAGAGAGGGAGGTATGTGGGCTACTACTACGTACAGTACTGGTGGGAAGACAGGGCAAACGGCGCCGTTTCTAAAAGCAGTGTGAAAGGTAGCTCAGCAAATTCAAAACAAAATCTGCCATTCTTGTTTGACAAATGTATGCCTCAGAAATTCTGGTGCAGAATGTTGTCAGAGAAATCTGTAAGTAGTATTTCTTTCGGGTTTTTCTCATCAAAACCTGCTTCTGAATAGTGTGAGTGGATGGATGGATAACGCGAAAAAGAAATACTAGTATTTTCGCAATCTTCTTCTACTAGCTTTCTGTTACTCCTCCTCCATCCGTGAATGAATAAATGTTTGGTCCACAAATCTAAAAGGATATATATATCGTTTAAAAATACAAACTTTTTTTACAACTTCAAATAACTCATTGGTATCTAATGATTTGTAAAAAAAAATTGGATTTTTTAATCAAAAAAAGTGTATCTTTTTGGAGACTTAGGTTTGTGGTACAGATATTTATATCAAAAGGACTTTTTTCAATTTTATCCTCATTTGAATTTATTTTGCATTTGTTAATTTTGCGTTAAACTTTTGTGAATTATTGATTCATCTCGACGAGAGGAATCGGAAAAGTAAATTTTTTTTTTTACTTTTACACAAATATTTTGAAAAATAACCACTTATAAGTTAGAAAAGTAAAAAAAGTTGGTTTTTTTTTTGTGGCTAAAAAGTGGTTATTTTAAAAAATATTTGGGTAAAAATAATTTTTTTTTTACTTTTCCGATTCCTCTCGTCTAGACGAATCAATAAGTCACAAAAATTTGGCGTTAAACTAATAAATGCAAAAATAATTGGATAAGAACAAGTGCTTAAAATTATTGCCAAAATAGGCCTGTCAGGATAAAACGTGAGGAGCCGTCTAAAACAATTATTGGGGCATGGAAATAAGTAGATTATTTAAAGTCGCTTAACCTGGTCATAATAAAGCTTATCAGCCGTTTTTAGACAATCATTTGGAAGGGAATAAAAGAACGAGCAATAATTCAATCTCTCGCCACACACAATCACACAAATTCTCTCACATCAAACATGAGTTAGAAGTGCTAGAGAGAACACCTTATATTCTACCAGGCCAACCTTTGATCTTGCTTACCATACTTTTAACCGCGATTTCCATATTACGAATAGTGGCGGACACAAGGGGTTTCGGTGAGTGCTCGGGTCCATGATGCACACCTCCAACGGAGTATATCATACTAATTTTTCAAGTTAATATAGAAAATTTTATAGAATTTGTCCTTGTAAGCCCCTTGGGTGAAGAAAATTCTTAAAATTCCTATATGTGTGGAGAATTGGATCCCCCTCTCGATAGTTGGTGGAATAAAATTGCCCAATTAAAGCACAATAATAATAATAATAATAATCTGCAATGTGCAAATTTCACAGGCGATTTCCAAAATGTTTCTTGTTAATTTATAGTAGAATTTTGGACTTTGGTGGCCCCCGTGTGGTAGGCCTTGATAACTTGATTAATCTGATGAATCATTTTCATGCAAAATTTGCAGGGCAATGGAGACAGATTTTCCAGGGGAAATGATTTGGTTTGAAAAGGAAAGGGGATTGGGGTAATTGGAGGCCAGGAAAGAGATGTGCCAAAGGATGGGGAGAACGTAGAGGATCCGGAGAAGGAGGGAGGGAGGAGGCCCTTTTTTGATTGAAGTAATGATGAGTAAATCCACTCAACCACTACAAGTCAATTGGTGTTTTGCCCAAAACAGTGAATGCCTTCAACAAATGAAATTGATTTTTACACTTTCCTAATTAATAAAAACACTTTTTATTCCGTTTTTTAGTAGGTAAATTTACGAAATAGTCCCTAAAATTCGTAAAAAGTGTATGCATGTAGTGACGGTTTCATAAATTCACATACTAAAAGATGAAAAAAAAAAAAAGGCGTGTTTGCATGACTCAAGGGTGTAGAAATCAATTTCCTAAACAAAAGGGTTTTCTTTTCTTCTCCCTTTGCTTTCTTTCATATTCATCACCTTTTGGTGGGAGGGAAGCAGAGATGGGGAAGGGAAGGGTTAGCCAGGGCCGGCCCAAGGGTTTTTAATGCCCAAGGCCTAATAAAAAAAGTGTGCCCTCAAAAAGTTACTAATACTTAACAATTTTTACAGCAACAATCACAATATTGGAGTGTTTTATTTGTGAATTTGATATATTCAAAGTTAAAAGAAAAATTAAAACAAACAAAAAATTCTTACCAGAACATATATGGTGCGTTTAAGCTTTGATCTTGAGTCACTATACTTAAGTAAAAAGTATAAGAGATGTAAAAAGTATAATGTCCACGGTTTACGGAGGAAAAACAAATGCCAAAAACATGCGAGAGAGTCCACGGTTTACAAAGTGAAAACAAATAGTGCCAAAAACAAATGACTGGGGTTTCGAACCAGGAACCACATGCTTTAATTCTAGTTACAAACACCGCTTGGCTAGAATGTCTTTGGTGTTTAGTCACGGAAAAACTACTCCGATATATACGGAGTAACAAATAATTGGAGTGCCCCTAAATTTTGCAACTTTTGGGATGCCCAAGGCCCAGGCCTTGTGGGCCATGTACTTGGGCCGGCCCTGGGGTTAGCGGTGCCTCTTTTCCTTATTCGGCTGCTTATAAAATAGGCAATAAGTCTAGAACCACAAATAAATATTTACAAAAACAAACACTCACAACACTTGTGGGCGGAGCATTGTTATTAAATAGGCCTTCAATTGAGTAATTTTTGTTACCTCAAAGGTCCTTCCTTACCTTTACAGGTCCATTATGCCCTCTAGAATTAGGGCTACAAACGAACCGAGCCGCTCGCAAGTAGCTCGCAGCTTGGCTCGTTCAAACTCGGCTCGGAAGTTAAACGAACGAGCTCGAGCCAATTTTTTCAGCTCATTTTGTAAACGAGCCAAGCTCGAGCTAGGATAAGCTCGGCTCGAGTCGGCTCGCAAGCCGGGGTATATATACTTAAGTTTAGGGTTTTTATTGTTATTTCATAATTTGTTCTTTCAGTTTTCACTTTTCAGTCAACCAAGAGAGGCGAGAGCACACGCACACCATTACACCCCCGTTCCATAGAAAAATGAAAGATATATACCTTCACAATCAAAATATTTTTGGTTGTATTAGGCCTATGCAAGGATATATATATATACATTTTTCGTTGGTCCGTTGAGGCTCGTGAACAAGCTCGAGCTCGAGTCAAGCCAAGGCCTGCTTGGCTCGAGCTTGACTCGTTAAGTTTTCACTAAGCTCGAGCTCGAACTTGGGTTCGTTAAAACTTAACAAACAAGCTTGAATACGGTAAAACTTGGCTCGGCTCGTTTGCAGCCCTATCTAGAACTGATACACCCGTAAGCACTAGAGAGATCATATGTGTGTAAGACAGAGGAAGGAATTTAAAAGGTATTCTTGTTGATTATGTATAATTGGTGAAACTAAAAATGAGGAAATATAGAACTTATTTGACTCCATTAGATATGTGATTGAGTTACAAAAATGTAAGGCCCAACTTGTTGCACCATTATAAGTTGCCCTAATGTGTCGATTTCATAGTGGTAGGCTGTAGCTCAGCTAGAGGGCCTGTATTTTCTATCCAATATTGTTGATTAAGACATAGATCGGACACATTCAGATATAGATTTTTCCACCGCGGACCCTATCCTCTCATCAAACAAGACGTCGAGCTCGAGCGTCTTGATGGGGGGGGGGGGTTTTTTTTTCCCTGAAAAGAGATCGAACATGTTATGGATGCTTTGGGGGATGTTTGATGCTATGACATGGCAATTTTGCTCGGCACATGCCTTGGAGTATCCGTACCTTATACTGCCTTTGGATGACCAAAACCTAGAACAACATTACCCTCACTCATGTTTTGAAGTCGGCTTTGAAATCTTGAACACTCTAACTTGTAATCTTTATAGGCGATGGGACTAATTCGGAGGATCTATATTTGATCGCCCTTTCTGATAAATAATGTCATCACATTAGGACTAAAGACTTCAGAATATGCTTCGGGTCATATACTTGTGAGGCTATATGTTTCCGGAACTTGTTTTTCAATTGCGTGCATAGATCCATGAGGAAGAAGCCATAGCCATTACTGATGTTATAAACAGGGGAAACATCTGCACAGAAATAGTACGCGGGTAGGATTGGAATTTCGCTTGGCTACAGAAAATCCAAAACGAAATCTAATTCAGATTATCACAGGTCAGCAACACAGCAAACAGTTGTCTAACAGGAAAAAGGATAATGTGGATGGCAACCCCAACTGAGAGCGACCATAGAACCATTGTACGTCCTACTGTATGAATGAGAGCAAAAGGTCTTTCAACTCCTAACCCATTTCAGAGAGAGAGAGGAAGTCCTCCTCACCATTAAAGTGCCCTTCATTAAAAACTCCCTGCCCAATTTCCTGCATCCTAACATCTCTCTCTCTCTCTCTCTCTCTCTCTCTCTCTCCTGCATCCTAACATCTCTCTCTCTCTCTCCTGTGTGACATATCACGGTCTGAGGCATGTGTGTCATGTCATATTCACATAAGATTCTTCCTCTTTATCTCCCCCTAGACCTACTTTGGCCATGCCTAAACCTTGGGTTTTATTTGTCGTCTTGTACTGCATATACATGTAAACTTTTGCTTATATTTGGAAAGAAGAGCCACCACAAGATTTTCTAACACGAACAAAGAAAAATTCCAAGAAATACTTGTAAGAAAGCTAGCCAAATTGCCAACCACATATGAGCATTACTGGTTGGTCCATCCCAAGGCAGTCACAGAAATACCCCACATTCCTAGGACCCTTCTATTGCCCGAAAGAGGATGGGAAAACAGAGGAAATTCTGTCAATGAAAGCTTTGAATAAATCTGCTAGAAGTGGTTGGTGGGGTTCCTTTCAAATTAAAAGAAGTATCCGATCTATTTATGAACCCACCTTGTATAGTACTTACAACAAATAAGTGCCTTTGCGGATCAAAAAAAAAATAATAATAAGTGCCTTTCATTCGCTAAAAAAGGCCCTGGAAATATGGGTTTCGTTTTGCCATCTACTTTTGTGCTCCCTCTTTCACGGCACAAGGAACCAGAGAATTGTTTTTATTTTTCTAAGACATACCGGGTTGTTTGGAAAAAGTTTTGAGGGAGGTTTTTGGAATATAATAAGCGGAAAGAGATAGATAGAGGGATGGGAGTAATAAGTTGAGTGAAAACTCATTAGAATAGAAAGAGGGGGTGATTCTGGGAACCCTAAGTGAATTTTCAATTTTCGTGGCTCAAGATTATCCTTCCACATGAAACCCATATCAAACCCGAGTTGCAAATTACAGCTTGGACTTTTATACTCCACGACGGATCTGTTGGTTGGTACAACCTGCATCCTCTAAAACTAGAGCTACGAACGAGTGTAATGTTGTATATGTAGGGATGTACATGAAACCTTTCCTAACACCAGTTGGCTTTGGGAGAAAAAAATGAGAATTCGAATCCAGAATATTTTTTTTGTTAAAAAAAAACGCTTATTCATCAAAAGCGTGCTAAGCATCCCAAAAAAAAAAAATCAAGTCCTTGAAATGAATTTAGGTATTGAGGGTTAAATCTTGAAGTCCGTCTCTGGATGCTGTGGATATTAGTGTTTACCTCTGCTGGGTCCAACCAAACTTCATAAACTGTGGAATATCTGAGTTCAGATCCAGAAGCACAAAAGCCAAACCTGCATCAATTAAAAAATCACAAGTCTTTAACAAGTCAAGGTACTCACCCAAGATAAACATCCCAGCTTTACAAGGATTAAGGTATAGTGATTTACAAGTTAAGATGGAAGTAATGTATCAGTGCCAAGCTATGGGGAATACATGATGGCATGCAACTATCATAAATCTTGGTTTCGACAAAGGGGACGTGGAAGTAGATTTAAAAATTGTAATTCAGTTGATTAACGGTACAATAAATTAGCATCACCACCTTAATAAACTTGTTTGTGATTGTACTTACATTATGAGGAGCCTTGAGAAGATGATGCTTAAACATATGTACTGTGAAGCAAAGTGATGTGCTGATATCGTAGCAAATACTATTGTTCAAGCCGTACAAGGACTAAATATTACAGCTTCAGTTCCAAGTTATGTTGTAATTCATTTAAGCAATGATATACAGGCATCCAATATCCTAGAACTATGCACTACTCTTAAGTTTATTCAAGAATGCCCCTTTTGAACAAAACAGGAGGCCAATATACCATTTGTGAAGCACCGACACTCCTAGAGAACACCGTAACTATGCCCGACACTCCGGTAACACGCGGGGACACGTATGGGACATGCCACGTGGCATGTCGATTATACTTTAGACATGGGATGACACGGGACGGACATGCCGGACACATGGGGACACGACAAGGTGATTTTTATAAATTTTAATAGTTTTCCGGTTAAATTATTTAATTATTTATAACTTCCAAAGTATTGCCACTTTTTGAAATATTTCCTAGAAGCAATCTCCCCGCTATTGTAACTTTCTCTTCTCTACTAAAGGATAACCACCACCATTTCATTACCAAGGAAACTCCAAATTCTTCAAATACGCACACAGAAGTCAGACTTAATATCTTCAAATGCTCCGCATAAGGCAGTTTTAAAAGGGAAATAAATTTACGCTGTTGTTTCACAAACAAAAACCCATTGAAGTTCCCAAAGGACTGAAATGGTCATGGGCCTAAGGCTAACTAACCTTACTGCATTCCTGGACTAGTTATAGGAGTGTCGTATCAGATGATAATCTACTGTAAGAAACAATTGAACAGTATGATACTAACCTAAACAACTCTTTGACCTACATTATTGCACCTGAGGTCCGTGTCATCACCTTATTTGACTAAAATCCCCCAGTCCACAAGGGCTGCTAGCCTAAACCACTGATCTACGTTTTCCTGTTTCTTACATTTATTTTTGAAATAATCACTCACTTTACATTTCAGTCCGTAAGGGTTGCATTGAATGTCTTAGTTTCAGAATAACCAAAAGCTGTTTAATCATAAACTGATTTAACATGAAGACATTCAATTGAGCAGAATTGATTTGTACGTGACCACTATTCTACATGCTCCATTTCACCAAATTCCTGTAATTTGAAAGCTATTTCAGGGGCCCAAAAAAGCCCGCCTGAACAAGCAGTTCAACATTTAGAGCAAAACAAAATACAAGAATTATATGCATCCAAATAGTAAAGCTCCAAATAAGTTAAATGTCTAACCTTGATTATCTAGCAGGTAAAGTCTGCTTAAACAGATCATATTGAAATAAATAAGAGAGCACATTATGAAATTAAGCATCAATTTAAACGATACGAAAATGATTTACCAAAAAATATAGAAGGCAAAATTGGAGCATGCATTCAACTTCTGGAGTCGAAGTGTTCAATTTTTACTGACCTGAATCTCTTAACTAATGTACAGAACGAGTCAACTAGACTCGCAAGGAGTTGGCTGGCAATTCGGAGCCTCCATCTGATGCTCTGCACTACTGCTTGGAGAACACAATGCATCATCTGCTTGAGGTTGGATAGGCACCAAGATCATACGTGTTGGAAGCTCAGTATCACCACCACTTTCCTTCTCATTTGAGCTAACATTGTTGGTGGCCATTTCACTTCCTTGTCCATTACCACCACCATCGCTCGAATTCACTACCCCACTAGCCGCTACTGGCCCACTAGGCCACCCATTGGCGTAATCCCCACCATTAACGGTGTGCATTACACTTCCTTCATATGTACCATTACCATAAGTCGCACCCATTTGCTCATTATCCCAACCATTCATGTAGGCGTTCATATATGGAGGATAAAATACAAGATATTGATACACTATTGGGCTCAAATTAGGAAAACCTCCTCCGTAGGGGGAGTTAGCGGAGTTAGCTCCAGAAGGGAAACGACGCCCAAAGCTACCTGACGATATCTCACAACCTAGGGCTGTATTGTTACATTTGTTAATGCATATATGCCTGCTATTCATGTCCTTAGGCTTAGCCCTTTTTACTTCCACATTTTTATCATTCAACTCATAAAATCTTCTCTGCAACACATTGTCCACAGCTTCTTTGGAATCAAAAGTGATAAACCCAAAGCCCCTGGGTTTGTTTGTTTCCTTGTCACACATCAAAACCACATCTGTAGTTGCACCAAAACGCTCAAAGAAATTCTTGAATTCTTCTTGAGTTATGCTTGGTGGTAAACCCCCAACGAAAATCTTTTTAGCTCTCGAAGGTTTCATCTGCTGATTCCCGTACCTCTCACCTTTGGGTTGCGCGTGTTTGACCTCTACCTATACATCCAATGTTCAAAGAATCGATAAGAACCCAAGCAAATTATCTCCCCTACCCACACAATTCACAATACTAGTCCAAAAAATTAAAAGAAAGAAAAAAAAAAACCCACAAGAACCATACAAATTATCACCTCTACCTTAATATTCACAAAATCAAAATAATATAAGGAATAAATGAATAGAAATTTACCTAAACATCCTATTAAAAAATATAATAATCACAAAAAAAAAAAAACATAACTTGGTAGTCCAAAAAGTCCCCCTCCCCTTTTTTTTAAATATGGGAGATGCTTTACATGTATACCCCTAATTTAAACTTGATGAGAATAATAAATATAATATTCACCCTTTTGCGAATATCTTCCCATAATAGTCAAGATTTATTCTTTCTTCCATAAAGTTTATTTGAATGCAAAATTTGTCTCTATCTATATCTATAATGTTGAAAATCACTGATAGCTATATTTTGTTATAGCTATAATACAATGATGGAATCAGTTTTGCACTTCTCATTTTCCTTTTGTTTCAAACCCATCCATTTGTAACTATTTGAGTACATGTCGGTTCTTGGAAGGAAAGACAAATAACACTTGGAATAGACAGAGTTACAGTACAAGTTCTTGCAGATTTGTTTTAACACTGTCCCCTAAACGATAAGTATTTAGCACACCATTAACCTTGTGAGTAGCCCATTTGCAAAATCGCAGAGAACTATTTGTAGAATAGAGATATTCTTCTGTTTTACCACAGATTGTAGATAAGAATTTACTACATAACTGAATTTTTCATTGCTGTAACATCAGTTATCTGGTGAGCATCACCGCAAAATAGAGTAGTTTTTATTACTCTAAAATGAAAAACCGTTAGATACGAAGATACTGTGAACGGGGTAAACAAAAAACTGAAAAAAATTTATTAACAAAAATGAGAAAGTCACAAGCTTCAAAAAGTAAAAAATTCATGATACAATATTATATGACTGGTGTGAGAATTCCACATCAAAGATTGTTTTAACTAGTCAAAATGCATATAGGCACTTATGATCTACACATAACACAACATAAATCGCATCAGCCACTGCGATGACGGAAAATTCTCATTTTGACACAAAAAGTGGGAAATTTCAAGATAAGAATAACTCATATGCAAATATATTTGTTTTAGATATTGAGATAGTCATAAATTTACTACATAACTGGAAAATTCTCATTATGGTAAGAACAATTTTTGGGTGAGCATTCACCACAAAATAGATAAGTATAAAATTAGGTAAGAAGGCTTCGTGTATGAAAAAAGTGGGAAGTTAAAAACTGAAAAAATTCTCATTAACAAAAATAAGAAAGACACAAGGTTCGAAAAGTAGGAAATTCTTGATACAAGTCTGGTGTGAGAATTTCACATTCAAAATGTTTAACTAATCAAAATGTGTATAGCATAAGAGCCAAGGATTTACACAAACTAATCACCTCAACCATTTCGATGATGGAAAATTTTCATTTTGTACCAAAAAAATGAGAAATTTCACGATGAGAATAGCTCATATGCAAATATATTTGTTTAACGCATAAAGAAAGTCACAAACTTTAAATGATCCAACAAACCAGGAATTTTACACTTCCAACGAACCAAGCATACTGAGTAATTAGGTCAATTTAAGTTCTTAGACAATTCCGAACACCCAGTTCATGCTTCCCCTAAATATGACATGAGAATTTTCCTCTTAATTATATGAAGTACGTTGACAACTTGATTGGTTGACAAAAGTTTCACCCATTATTCCATGACAGTAAGGCTCTTTGGACATATTTTGATACTTCTCCATATAATTCAGTTACTTCTATTGGTTTTCATGAACTGCATATATATATATATATATATATATATTCCACACATAAAGTTATGGTATTCAACCTCATTTCCTAGTCATTCAAAAATACTCAGTTTCCAACCTTCATATAATGCAAAACAGTCAATCCATTGAATTCTATGAGAATTTATTAGTTGCTTGATTATTCCCAAATTGTTAGGCTTCATATATGTAGCAAAAAGACAAATTTACAGCACAGTCATTAATCTTCCAATTATAAACAGGCAATTTGTTTGTTGAACTTGGTCGGTTTGTTTAAGATGGTATTTCAGCCATGCAACCGTAATGTTCAAGTTTAGGACCAATCCCATGAACATCATTCATGGCCTTTAAGTATTTAAGTGGCTAAATGCACTGAAAAAAAGTTCCAAGGAATCAACTCTCGATGCATACCCACGAACCAGAACAATGCAAAAAAACCAAGTCTCATTCAAGCATTTCATCAAACAGTTCTTGGACAAACAAATCAGAACAAAAGCCAAGCTTTATAATTGGTTATGGATTCACCGAGAATTTCGAATGCACCACTTTAAAGTAATGAGAAGGAATCCCCACACATATAGTGATCAAAAAAAGATAACCATACTTTACAGGTCCCTCTCAATTGACCAAAAAAATAAGAAGAAAGAAATCTCCATTCCATTCAATACTATGTCCAAACAAAAATTCGCAAACAGTCAAGCAAGAAGCAGTCAAATATTTCACTTGAAGTCTCAAATACATTGAAAAAGAAAACAGAAGTCCAAAATGGGAAGAAAAAAATAGAGGAATAGGACTTACTGTTTGTCGGCATTGTCAACAGTGTTTGAGAGAAATATAGGGTTTCAGGCTTCGTTCGTGTTCGAGGGTTTATTGTCGTTACCAATTTGAGAGCCATAGGAAATGTCAAAACAGAGGTAATCTTGAGGGTGTTTTGGTGAACCTATAATAAGTTGCTCCCG